>OY728150.1:2120156898-2122656898 GCA_963277665.1 Viscum album
TTCATACTAAGCTTATGAATTTACCAAAGAATATCCCCCGGGAGTGTCGTAACCAAGAGTGCAGTAAGGCCAATTGTCGGGTACCAGTTCCCGTTCGAGTATAGCTCAAAGCGGTGTTTTTTGGGTATTACCCCTATGTACATCTGTTCCAGATCCACCTCTACCTGCTCGTATCCAGACAGTGATGTATTTTTTTGGAAACCCCTTACTCAATACTCACCAAAATACCAGGAAGATTACCTATATTTAATCTTCTCTATAGGGTTCTTCCTAGAGTTTTCATATCCTAATTTCCACAAATAACTAAACCATCCTTTGATACCAACTATATCATCCCACCTTTTTATCAAATAAACTTTCATTACATTTTACAAAACTGAGGATCTTTAAGGTTTAGTGTCTTGGAAACCAACAACTTAAAACATGAAAACCTAAAACATTCTTCTTAAACACTTGAAAGTATTCTCATCATGTTCATCCTAGGTTCATTACTGCATCACATAACCTAGGGACATACATCAAAAGAAAGGGTGAACAGAAGGCCCAGTAAGGGAAACAAGGGGTAAAACATTTAACATGTGAACTTGGGATACATCAACAATGTCATGTAAAAGAACATTAAGGCATGAGAAAGAAATCGTGAGACATATAATAATAAAAATAACGTGTTTCATAACTTGAAGATGTGGCTACAACATTTAATATTGAAAATAATTCAGTTTCACTAAGGTCCATCCCCAAGGTGTCATTAAAAATTACCAAGGTTATTCACCGAGGTATCAGTCTAAAAGGTCATTTCTAGAGATTAAGTCTTTACCCAATGCATTAGAGTACTATTAGGGTGCACCCTTGAAATGTCTTTATTATCATGTGAGACACATATATCATCATCAATCATTTAATAAACAACCCATATAGAATAAAATTAATGGGTTTCATTTCATAGTCATAACATTTAAAAACTGCTTTAAAGACATGATCATTACATCACTTTAAACCCACGGAAAGAGAGAGTGGGTCTCATGTATTTAAATCCAAGAATTTAAAATATAAAAAATTGTTATATATGTGAATACCCCTATAGAAGATATTGCTTTGATTATTCACTTAATAAAATAAAATCACTTTAGAAAAAGAGAGAGACATTTGAGACAGAAATTTTGCAGCATAATGACTATGATTCGGGGTTTTAGAAAACATTGAAAAAATAGGGGACATGGGTCAGACATTCATAAATGATCAATAAAATAGTAGGGGGACAAAATATAAATGATTTTAGAACATGGTAATGAAATTTGAAAGATATACCATATGAAATGAAGATCATGAAAGGCAGACAAAAATAAGATTTCTCTTATGAAAATTCGGCAGCCTAACGACATCACTTAAACTTCAACAAAAATGAATTGACGAGATCAAATAGGGTCTCTCATCATATTAACATAAACGATAATTATGATAGATTTAGAGATCATACCCCAACATAATAAAAAAGAAACATTAAAGACTTGACATGAAAGTAGAACTTTGAAAAATGAGAAAGGTGAACGAATTCCTTAAAAATTCGGCAGCCTAACGGTGCCACTTAAACTTCAAAAAAAAAGAATTGATGAGATAAAATAGGGCCTCTCATAATATGAAAATAAAATATCAGTATGATAGATATAGAGAACATAACCGAACATAATAAAATGGAACTTGAAAGACTTTACATGAAAGTATAACTTTGAAAAATGAGAAAGGTGAACGAATCCCTTAAAAATTAGGCAGCCTAACGTCGCCACTTAAACATCAACAAAAATTGAATTTAAGAGATAAAATTGGGTCTCTCATCATATTAACATAAAAGATAAGTATGATAGATATAGATATAAAAACCCAAAATAATAAAAAGGAACTTGAAAGACTTGACAAGAAAACAGAACTTGAAAATGAGAAGGGTGAAAGAATCTGTTACAAAAAATTCGGCAGCCTAACAGCGCCACTTAAACATTCATAAAACGAAATGATGAGAGTAATAGGGGGTCTCTAATCATATGAACATAAAAAGGACAGTATAATGAATATAAAATAACATCCTCCAACATAAGAACATGGAGCATAAAAGAAATGACATAAAAGAGATCACTTGAAAAGAAAGAGAGGGGTTGGATCCCTTACCTTAAAACGTAACTCTTAAAACTCAAAGGTTGGGACCTTGAGGGCTTGGGGGAACCTTGGGAGGACTCCATGGGAGGTAATGAGACCATAGTTTCGTTGGGGTAGTGTTGGGAGTCGAATGAATGAGAGGATGACTTGGTATTTATAGGGAAAGTGAGGGGACAAGGCATTAATGGCCAAGGGACACCTCATTGGCGGTTTTGGCAAAACCATGGGCTTTCCCATTGTATTATCCCATGGTATTGGCCACATGGGACACCTCATACCTTATCCTACTATTCATAAGTCTGAAATATTGATTAAATACTTAATACATCATTTACTGATGTCATTAAACACCCGTAACTTAAAAATTGTATTTTCACTATTTATCGAAAATTCAACTTTCTCAGAAAAATCCCAAAATTTTAGATTAACCAAATATAGATGCTCTGATTTCAAAAATTTACTAGATTTTATAAAAATAATTTTCTAAATAATTTTAATTTAATTTTTAAATAAATCCACTATTCACTGAAAATTCATTTTTTCAGAAAACCCCCAAAAATTACCTTAACATAATATCGATGCTCTGAGTTCAAAAATGAAATCCATTTTATAAAAATAATTTTCTAAATATTTTTAATTTAATTTTTACTTAAAAAACACTATTCCCTCGAAAAAACTAATATTAGATTAATAATTTATGAAACTGTTATTTAACCATTTTATTAAATCTCATTACTTAATCAAGATGCCTAGATTATATTAATAATTTATTTAAATGAGATTACTAATCCATTTGGTCACATTACTAATCCTAAGCATAAAATCACTATTTATAATTTACTATTCATCAAAAATCTAGTTGATCTTATTAGACTCTAAATTTTGTACTGAACATAATTGTAGAAGACCATTTTTTGAAAATCATTACACATTTTTAATTAATTAATGATTACATAAACATTTTTAAAATATCCCTTTTCTAAAATTCATCAAAAATATGCATACTATATTTATCTGGTCATTTGAAAATTCATAAACTTCATCATAAGAAGAAATCCAAATTTTTATTTAAAACAAAGGATCACAGAAGGTAGTTACGGTCTATTTACATATCCCCTTATCACACCAGCATAGAAACTATGTGTAAGGTGTGCTAAGTTGAGATAATCCGAGGGAGGCTCGGCCAACATCGCACGAGTAGTAATTTCCATCAGTTTTAACTTCTCGCGAAGGTGATTCCGTTCTAGCTTCACACGATGATGTTTGGATTGGGTTTGGTACAGAGCAAAGCCCAGTGGTGCTACCTCCTTCCCAAGTTCTGTTAGATGGGCTTCGATCGGTCCAAGACTACTGGGTGAGGCCATTGAATCTTCATTATATATTAATTAACCAAAATTACTTATATTTAGAGACAATAATAGAAATGTTTAGTTTCTAGCGGTCATATTGACCAATGATCATATAAAAGTCAAAACCCAATGGTCTCATTTTAATTATACTCATGTTATCCAATGAAACAGTTTTGTTGTGTTTAAAAAATAAAATGACACCCAAAATTAGGAAACTAGATACATTCAAAATTTCGAATCGTTACAATACCTGATCCTATAACTTCATGATTAGGTACAAATTTCATAGAGGGTGTAAGATTATATATGGATCATCCCCTTTATTTGTCAGTACTTGTGAAATATCCTCCTGGTTTTCCGGTGTTGGATGAATAGGGGTTGCATTAATTAAATATTTAAATAGAAATTTAGTAGGTAATTTTTTAAAAAAAAAATTAAAATTAAAATTTTTGATAAGTAATATTTTCCGTTAAATATGAGTATCCTTTATCTTGATTTCCTTAAGATCATCTATTCAAAACCTTCATGGGATTCCTCAAATGTATGTTCTTTAAAATAATGGATATCCTAGTGTTCCTTAGGGGGTTTAGGCTCTTCATCTTCCTATAATATGTGGAAAGGATTGAAATAATTTGAAATTTGAAAATAATATGATGTGATACTAAAATCATATTGAATAATATTAGAAATGAAATAATTCAAATTATGATCATCTCCCTGAGTTCTCTCTAGTTAAATCAATTCCTCGGTGATAAGTTCCTTTTAAAATTTAATCTCAGTGGATAGAGGTAGGTAGTAATACTCTTCTATATTTTATTGAAATTCCATAATATTTTAGGATTCCTCCTCTTCCATGGATATCAATAGGTAATTAGGTGTTTATTTTCAATATTGTAGATGGGAAGATCTCATTGCATTTCATCTTATTCCATGTTACTCCAAGAATGATATTAATCTTTTTCCATAATATTAAAAACATTAGAGTCTTTATAAGTACTCTCTATATCTTCATGTTCCTCCAAAATTTTATTTTTAATATGGTTGGGATGTTGATGTTCCTCGAGTTGGGCCTCAACCCATTTTATGTCTTCAGTAAAATTGGGTAGTTCAATTGGAATTTAATAATTGGTTTTCAGTATTTGATAATCAAATTTGACTTCATCAATCATATCAACCTGCTCATGAAATGAAAGTGAAGTTTCATTCCCATTCATCTCATGCTTTTACATGTTAGTGAATTCATCAATACATTCTAGGAGAGCCTTCTCAGCATTCTCCAACACTTAGTTTTGATCTTTTTCCCTTGAGTAATTGTACCATGAATTAAAAAACTGGTCATTTTAAAACATCACGGAAAAGTTTTTATGGGTTTTAATGAAAAATAAAAGAAATATATATCTATAATGTTAAGACAAAAAAAATAACATACTGATTAGGTCCTTGATTACGATGCTATTTTTGATGGATATCTATCACAGGGTGTGAAAATGAAAATTTATATTTTTTTCACTAGTAAGAATAGTGGATAAACATGACCATATCACATGTGGATCATTCCAAGTAGTTAAATTACATAATATAATTCACATAAATACTTCTTTTTTTGATTTGATTAATTATATTAGTGTAATGGAATTTAAATAAAAACAATGATTGTAAAAATTAAAATAACGTGCAATGAAAAAAATGTGGTTACCAATGAAAGTACTTGGACTTTATGGTTTAGTTTTATAGACCCTATCACTATCCTTTTTGTGTTTAAATAATGTTTGATAGCTTAATCATGAAATTTTACTTTTAATATACTATAAATGATTTTTAAATCATGAATTCCTATAGAAAACTAAATTCAACCTCCTCCTATAATCCTGGTTGATGACATACCTCATTCGAGAGTGTGACACCTTCCAAGACCTAAGTCCATTGTATTTCATTTCATCAACTAAAAAACTCAACTTCCTTTCATGAAGAGATTATATTTAGTGGTAGGGAGGGAATTTTTTTAAAAAATATATAAATTAGTATGTGTTCAGTAACGTAGTGGAAAATCATTACATTTGTGGACTTAACTCTTTCTCAACACAAACGTAAATAAAAAATAATAATTGATGGGTTGAATGAATTTAAAACATCACTTACCTCCCTCAAGATAATCCTAGGTTATCCCCTAATTGTTGGGGGTAATTTGTTATGGTCAATATAAGATAACGAAAAGAATAAGAAAAAAGAGAATGAAAATAAAAAGAATAATTGTAAGAGAGAGAGCTAAGAAAATAAAATAAAACAAAGTATATATATATATAATAAATAGAGAATGTTAAAATATGAAAATAATAATAAATAAAAATAAAAACAATAATAGAAATAAGATTATAAGATAATAATGGGTACTGTAATACAATTGAATTGAAATTCAAGAATTAACTATTTATAAAATAAAACTAAATAAAAATTATATTTAAAATAAAACTAAACTAAAAAGGAAAAAAGAAGAAAATAAGAGAGCATCAGGGTAGCATGAGAGATTTTCATCTCATGGGTGGTTCCAAATCCCCATGGACAGTGGAATGGCCCCTCTATTTATATAGGGGAAGATCCATCTTTAGCCTTCCTTGTGAAATAAATATCCTTGGATAATCTCATTAAAAAGATATAAGAGATAAAATTGATGTATATATGAATGTACAGTCAGGAATATTAGGTGTTCCCTTTCTTAGGTGGTGATATATGGAAACAACACATGAGGTATTCTTCTCAGGTTGTGCATGGTGTGCATGGGGTGTTCATGGGCTATGGAGGAAGCCCCCTTCAGTCATTCAATCTTCAAAATGGCTGGATGAAGCATCCAAAAATGATTTATGGGGGTCTTCTATGTCATTGGAGGTGATCCATGGTGGTCTTAGGAGTTTGCAGTGATGTGAAGATCAAGTTCAAGAATCCCCAGTAGTTGATATAGTGGATTTTTAGTGAGTAAAATTGTGGATAGATGAAGAAAATGGTTGTGATTAGTGGATAACAGTGGTGCCTCTTATCCAGGGCATGGGTTTGTAAAAGTAGAAGCGTACCGATAATGTTTTTGAAAGTGATGAACAATTCCCATACTAATCATATCCCACAAAAATAGATATGTGGGGGTAAAATAGTTTATCAGAAATATTAGGGATCCTCAACTGCAATGAAGTCATGTTGGGGATAGAGGACCCTCACCCACCACCATGAAGCACCCCATGCTGACAATGCTCTCCTCCCACCGCCACATGGGTTTCAGAAACATGGGATGACACTCCTAGGATATGTCCAATATATATAACATTCTGTAGATTTGTCCACTGCCAACATTGCACATGCCCAGTCCTCTGTGTGTATCCAACCTCTCAGGCTGGCCCTCCTAGGGGACTATATGTTCGGGTGGCCCCTTGTGGGCTAGCTTAAGATGGCCTAGTTTTTTTGTTAATGAAAACTAAAAGAGTTAGGAAAAATTAACACTTATCAAATTATTCATCAATCACTTATATATAGATTCAAAACCAAAATTAACAATAATTTATTCATTAAAAACCATTTCAATTACTTCCATGACTAATTCAACATTTTAATAGAAATTGTAAAATTCATGGGCATTTAGATATGAAATTAATTTAAAATCATTCCAAATTGATTAAAAATATGCATGAAATTTGTTTCTGTCAGGTACTAACCTAGTTCACTATATAATCAATAACTATAATGGTTAGCCACATGGCCTCAAGTTGACCTATCCATACTCTAGAGGTTTTTGACTAGTAGTGAGTGTTTAAATGTGGTATAATGGGAAGAATATACCCTCAAGATCTATAATAAATTATGTTGTAACATAAATAAATGAAAGATAATAGAAGATACGTGATAACTGAAAGATGAGAATTAATAGATAACCCATCTTGAGCCTAATAAATATCCATTTATGAATATGTTGATTCATAATAGAAGTAGACCGAACACAATAGATATATAGAATGTGGCTGAAAGGAAAAAAGAAGAAAAACAAATACAACTCTTGTAGGAATCTTGAGTACATTCTCACCCCCCAGATATTTGTCAAGTCATAGTCCATAGTAAGAAAAAGAAATAAGCACAATACATACACTAATGTATAGTTAATATATTTTCACGGGCACCAAATGGTGTCCTTAATTGGGTGTGAGATAAACTCATTCGGTCACCAAAAATAGTGTATAATGATCTACAGTATGTGAATATAAAATGATATAGTGTGTGGGTACAGTAAACAAGGTAGTCAATAATAAATTTAATCAATTTAGACTCATATTCCTCAAAGGAAAATTAGAAAACCGTACCTTCTTTGAACTATACTAGAATGTCTCTGAACATTTCATCTCACACACACACACATATACATACTTGAAAATGTATATATATATATATATATATATATATATATAAATGGACTATAGTGGACCGAAGGCTTAATACCCTGGCATCCACAGAAGGATATCATATAATTCTAATACTTTAAATAAGGGACTTCATGTCTAATTATATTAATGAATTATAAGGGAGTTCATTCCCAATGTCTCAATAAATGTTAAGGGACATCATACCCAATGTCTAATAAAAGATATTTCTCAGAAATGATAAAGTAATCATTTCCTAGTGTCTGATAAAAGATAATTGACACCATTCCCAAAGTCGCATAAAAGATAAGGGACACCATACCAAATGTATCATAAAATATAATCGAATATATGCTTAATGATATGTAATTTCATGTCCAATAATTTCAATAAGTGTTTAGGAAATCCATTTCCAACATCAACTATACATTTATAATAATTCATATCAATGTGTCTTATGAGTCTGTCTAAGGAATTCTATATCAGAATACAAGTTTCACTCAAGAATAAGATGGTAATAAGGTATTTTACATTTAATCATTAAATAAATTCCTTGAGAAAAAATTCATTCCATTCAAAAAATCATCATAATTCAACAATTTCCAAGTGACTTATCCAAAAAATTTCATTTAGGTTTCATACATAGGCCATGATAGATGTCCATTCCAAAAAAACGATCCATCTTGATAATTACATTATTTGTTGGGATACTAAATATTAATTATTCTATGTGTATATACAATAAATTTTAATATTCAAATCATTTAATTTTTTAACATTTAATAAATACCATTATAAGGGTCAGACAGAACACACAAGGTGTTTTGGACATTTACATGTAATGGAAAAGAAGGAAAAAATAATAGTACACAACCAAATTGAAGTCCCAAGTATATTTTACTAACATAAATCCATTCAATGTGGTATAATAACATTATAGATATTTTATAGACTTTTAATTTAATGTATTTAATAATTTTAAAGCAACATGCAAGATGTCTAACAAGGGGCACAATGAATACTTTTATAACATGATAAATCATTAAGAGAAAATTAATAAACCACCATCATTATAAAAAGGATGATTAACTCATCCATTATTGATCTTTCATTTGATTCAAAATGAGAGAAATTAAATAAATAGACAAACACCCTAAAATTATGGAAAATGAGCTCGCATAGAAATAACATATGATATAAAAATATAAACAAAGTTAAGGAGGATGAGGAATGATAGAATAACATAGCGTAATCAATCATGAATAAAACAGAGTTATTATGATCCCTATGAAAGGAGATCACATCAATATTAGAGGGAAACCCAAAGGGGGATTCAACTAGAAACTTTAATGTTTGAAATAGAGGAGAAAAAAATGGATTTTTGTTTAAAATATGGGATGGAAAATGGTAAATTACATCTTTTCAATGAGCCTCTAGGATTTGATACATAGTTTTTTAAACCTGACACCAACCGTGTAGGCTCACTATACCTAGTGTCTTCCATCTCACACTTCATGGTGCATGTTGTGTTAAACTGTGTATAGTCCATGTTGTGTCACTATACAAAAGACCTACCATTTTTCATGGTTAAAACACATTGTTTAACAAACACTGAAACTAACACTACACCACTACACTATTCTACATGATTATCTAGTAAATTTCACATAATTTAAATGAAACATTCCACTATACAAAAAATGCTACATAGTTGTGCTACCCAATTAGTGCTAACTGTGTGCCAACCATATGCCTAGGGCTATCTCTCTATAAACTGATTTTTCAAAGATGGGTGCTCTGGAAACACCTCCAAGATTCAGATACCCCCTTGTGATCTTATTAAAATTATAATAATAACACTTTTTAGTGTTTTAACTCTTGGAACCATGTTCCTCAATTTGGTTCAATATTTTACCCATTCAACAAATGGAAAACTAAAAATTCCTTTTGAAATTCTAACCATCCAAAATACATATGATAAAATTGAGGAGAATCACAAGCATTTATCATGGAGATCATTATAAATTCTTGATGATTTCATAAGAATATAGTTCTTGGTATAAAATTGGCCCCTCTACAACCTCTAGCATCACTTATATCCTAGAAGGCTTGGAATCTTGGATGATCGACTATGTTAGAGGAGGTTTTTTAAATTCACTCGACAACCTTATTTGTTTCCATGAAGTGGGGAGGAATCCTAAATACACTAGAAATTATAGTAATGTAAAAATTAATTCATATAAGTATCATAAGATATATCTTAGTAACTAACTATGGGAATCCCCGCCATACCATCACTTCAGGTTAGGCTGATAGGACAAGTTCTAGGAATCATGTTTGGAATTCATTACAACATCAACTATAACTAAGTAAAATAATAAATAAAATTTTAGGTTTGGATGAATGTCTAAACACATATCTACTTCTAGATCACCCTATGCCCACATGTTTATTATATGTTCTAAGGTGAAACCCATTATATTCTCTACCCAAACACTTGATTCACTTTCTCAACATTGGTCAACCACCAAAAGAACCACTAGGGTTCCCTAGGACTATACACTGGAGAGTTATATCTTGTGGGATCCTCAAGGTCCACACATAGTTTGAGGTATCCCTCTTGGAATCCTCTATGTCTATATGTAGGTATAGGTATCCCTCTTGGGATCCTATAGTTCAATGTCACAGTCTCAGGTCTGCACCCGACGCACCGTGGCGTCACATCCCATAATATCATGAGTAGGGTAGAATGGAATTTCCATCTACATGTGGACTTACAATAATAGAAATAAAAAATATTTGGGTCATGACCCATCTCAATGCCCATGGTTACTTTTTGATAGTCTATACACCCAACCTAGTCTCATTCTACCTATAGTTTTTCCACCTAGGCATATATAATGTTCAACATGATTCATAAGGTGAAACCTCACCTCTAAAGTGGTCTAGAGGATACACTATGTTTTTACGTTCTCATACGTTGCCATCAGAGAAAAGGCATGAAGCTGGAATGCAAGGGTTATTAGTGACCCCAAGAATCCATCCATTATAATCAAACAAATTAATTTAATTAAATGATTAATTTTAAAAAATTCAAATATGGGACATTTTGGTTATGGGTGAGCCTAATCATTCACATACTACTATATTTATGTGTGTATAAATTCCATATGTTCTTTATGAGATACCACACACCTTATTGAAAATAACCCTTTATTTTCTAAGGGTTTTCTGCCAAGGCCCATCAAAACTAATATGAGGAATGCAAGGTCCTATCTCATAATCAGACTACCAAAAATTAAGTAATTAAAATAAAATTATAATTAATTAATTAATATCAATAAGATATAAAAAATAAACAAAATTAATAAAATACATAATTCCCAAAACCTCATCTGTTGATCCCATCATATCAGAATCAAGACTAAAAACCTACCCACAACCCCCAAAATATCCTCAAATCAAACTATGTTTATTACCTAAGAAAAATATTAAAACAATTACCTAAAAAACGTAATTTAATATTTAAATATTTTTAAACTCACCTTGATAAAATACCTTAACAAAATGACTTGAAATGAACTAAGGACTGTCTCATGAGACAACATCTTCCTATGAATAGAAAAATCCCCATCATCGGTGTAACACCTGAGACTTTTATGTTATATAAATCATCAAAGGAATCTTTTTCTACACACAACACTTGCTTGTATTTCTTTACACGAAATTGCGACCTTCCTCGATAGCTTGCATCGTACGCAATACCGAGTTTCACTAAATAATAATATGCTAATAAAATATTATTAAAACTAGCCGTTATGAATAGTAATAACCACTTTTTGAAATTTTATAAATTTTATTTTTCCAAATAGACTTCATTTTTGGATTCGGAATATCGAAATTATCCTAGGGTGAAATTTTGGTATTTTTTTGAAAACTTTCAATTTTTGATGAATAGTGAAACCACTAAGTGGTAGTAAAAAAACTGAATTTTTCATAAAAATTAATTTTACCGCTTCTGTGAGTGGAATTTCGAAAATCCGAGAGACACGGTTGATGTCAGTAAGTAATATGTGGTTCAATGAGATGAAAATAATTTTTGGTGAATAGTAACTTTTTACTTTTTTTTTACCACGGTTAAAAGTAAATAGGGCAATTAAGGGTAAAAATGAAATTATTATTACCCTAACACATGTCCTAATTCTATTGGACAAGTGTAATTCGACCAAAAAGAACCTTAGGAATAAAATATGACCATTTAGGCCCACTTAGATTAGATTAGGACATTTATTATTAATTTATTTAAAGAAAGGTTAAAATAGTTAAAATCAAAGTTTAATAAGTAAATCATTTTTAATATGGGGTTTTACATAAGATAAATTCGACTATAAATATTAATTAGAAAGCTAAAAATATATCCTACATAATGGTATTTTATTTGTAATTTTTAGACATTAAATAATTTAATTTATTTATGACACAAATATGATGCAGTAATTATCTTATTAATGAAATATTGACATAATTGATGTTATAAACACCAAAATAAATGTAATTTGACACTTTTTATGAATTACACTAATTTTCTAGATTAATATGACATGTTAGTATTGATTTCATTAACTTTTTTCGAACTAATCATTCTATTATGATTTTTAGTGTCAAAATTGACATCAAATAGTTGTTAAAACAAATATTATATTAGTAATTGTTATTTTATTCCTAAAAATATAAGGATCATACAAATGACTTTGATAAGGTAATATATATTAATAATAAACACCTTGGGGTTCGTTTGGCTGCTTATAGTAAGTTTATTAACCTTATAGTATAAGAACACAAGAAGACACAGTAAAAGTAAAATTATTTAACTTAATGTTAAATCTAAATGATAAGGTTAAAATAGGAACCTAAACTTGTCTAAATTATATTGGATGAGAGGATTTCGACCCATACCCACCTTAGCTTCGAATTAAATCAATTTGGAGCTATTTAAAACCGAACTTGACTTTATAATAAAATAATATTTTTAGTTTTTCCAAAGGAGCCCCACTCCTCCCTTATAAAAGGGAACCTTCTCCCCCTCTTCCTCACACCACTTTGAGCCTTCAAGCTCGTCCAACCTCTGCCAATTTCTTCTATCCACTTCCTTAGAAAATCCTAGAGGTTCTGGTCTTCTTCAAAGACCTATTTTAGTGCCCTAAAAGGAGGTCTCAAAGAAGCACTTCAAAGAAGAGGTAATGTCCGTTACCGATTCTTTCATCTTTATTTTTTTCTTCAAATTCTTCTTATTTAGTTGTTTCATTATGAAGTAATAACATCAATATCACTCATATACGAATATGTTATTATAAGTATGAAACAACCTTATTTCACCATCTATCCATCCTACGGAAAAAGAAATCACCGCGCGTGCGTACGTACGGAATACCGTCTCCACGCCGCGGTGTAATCTATTTTCCACCACCACTTTAATTGGATTGGTATAATGGTGTAAATAATGACTATATATGGCTATTATAAAGTGATAGTAATTCTGAAATAGTATACATACACTCCAATACAATTCCACGATCATAGGAATGATATCATCACTCGTGCGTACGTACGGAATACCGTCTCCAAAATGTGATGCGGCTCGTTCTACGTGATATTCATTTCATAAAGATTATATAAATGATTTGAATGAATGAATATGATATATATTACAATAATACCATTCTTTAAATCAGGTATCTATAACCTAAAGAGAAGAATACGAATTTATTCGACAAAACACGCATAAGAACAAAAAGTTATAAAAACCCAAATAACAAGTAGCAATGAAATATTACTACTAAGAAGCTAAGAATATGACCAAATATGATATCATAAAAATATGTATGATTATAGAATAAGTCAATAACATTATTTAAATCATTATACAGGAGTTTCGGACACGTACAAAGCATATCGAACCTAAGGTAAGGGAAATATCACAATCTTATTTTTATCCGAGATTGTTTATACTTTAATATTTATTGGGGTGTATTTTTTCATCCACATCCATGTTTCCTAAATATGTAATATTATTTCCATCCACCTAAAATTTATTAAATCCAATTTTACCCTTCAGTGATTTTTTAGTAAAAGATATTAAAGGAATCTTTTGTCATTTTTCGTACGAGGTACTTTTTGACTTTTCCGAAAAAAGTATGAGAAGAATGTTTTTTTAACTTATACGGAATGAATGTATTTTTAAAACATTATTTCCAAGAAGTCTCCTTTATATTTTTTCAAGTTTATTTTTATTCAACTTCTTTTAGTTTAAAATTGTATGACATGTTAAGAAAGGAAAAATATTTTTGAAGTAGAAAGGATATTTTCCTCAAGAATAGAGTTCAAGGGTTTTATCAAAATTATTTTCCATCTAAGATAATATAGGGTTCTGTTTATATCCCTATAATTACATTGATATGATTATGTTGTGATTGATATATTTTTTTGAATTCCTTTATCTTATATGAATTGTTTTATGATATCATTATGTTTAAGATTCCCATTTTTATTACATGGGTTATGAAATGATGTATGATTTATGATTTTGTGGCACACATAAGAATGGTATCATTATGAGATGGGTGGGACCTATATCTCCCTCCAATGCATTGGGTAAAGATTTTATATCTCATGATATAGACATGGTTGGAAGGGTAGGTTATACTGGTTCAGTGAAGCAGGACTGAAACGAGGGTAACTCGGTTCAGAAATGGACTTTTTCAACTAAGATAGTCTTGGCAATGAGTCTTGACTAATAAGAAATGATTCTCTATGATTATGTGTGTATTCCACAAAGTTTCATGTTTTAAGTTATGATTACTGGGATTACATTTCACTACTATGATTTATCCAATGTTATGAAATTATGATCTCTTTTGCAGGTTAAGATTTACAAAAGTTATGTGCTTATGTATATGATGTGATTGATATTTCTTTTGTTTACCCTTAATGAGCATTTGAGCTCACCCTTTTTTATGTTTGATTTCCCCAGGTTAGGAAGAAGGTTATTAAGTAGAATATTTCAAAAAGGGACTCTAGATATGATTAAATACATGGGAGGCAAAGTAGATGCTTTATGAACCAGTTGTTTATGTTTCCCAGTTTCTAAAGACACTATACCTATACGGTCCTTTCTTGGTTTTGTTATATGTTTAATAAGTATGCTTTAATTCTGAAGTAATAACAATGTATGTAAAGTATGGGTCGTTATAGTTGGTATCAGAGGGAAGGTATAGTCAACCTTTGGAAGCTAGGATGTGAAAGCCTTAGTAAGAACCCTAAGGATAGGTCTAAGCATAGAACACAATCTTAGTGTTTTAGAAATTTCCATGAATAACCTAGGATAAGACCTTAAGTGTGAAATTTTATTCTTGATTATGTGGTTTTCCTATTATAATTAGTGTTTCTCACACTATTCTTCTTGGTTTTAGTAAATGGCTAGAACTGAAGGAACCGTGTTAATGCAGAATGCGAAGGGAAATGCAATGATTGTACCCCTGAGCAACCAAACATTATGGGAGCTGGAATGAAAAATATTGTAGCCTTGCTCACACAAATTTCTCAAGATATGAATCATTCAGGACTTCCAAACGAGCAAAGGAAGGAGAAACATTCTGTTGAATCCTTCACGAGACAGCGTCCACCTTCTTTCAGCGGGTCTATTGATCCATTAGTTCCTGAACAATGGATTAGTATTACTGAAAAGATATTTTCAGTTATTCAATGTTCTAAGCATGATAAAGTCATCTTAGTAGTGTATCGTTTGGAAGGTGATGCTGATCAATGGTGGAATCTTATTAAGAATACGAGGTAAAGGGATGAAATTGAGTCCATGGAATGGGACGAGTTCAAGAACTTATTTTTCAATAATTACTTCCTTCGTATTCTCCGAACAAAGATGGAGAAAGAGTTTCTTGAACTGAAGAAAAAGGATGATGAATCTGTTGGTACCTATGAAGAAAATTTTACAAGACTTTCAAGGTACGCTTCTGGTATTATTATCCCACCTGAGAGTAAGATCGATCGATTCTTTAGTGGCTTAAAACCAAGTCTTCGAAGGGCCTTAGCCATAATGGACTTCAATATCTACGAGGAAATCATTCGATGTGCTCTCAAAGTTGATATGGAGATTTGAGTAACCCATCAGTCACATGGGTTTGATAAGAAGAGGAGAATGGAATTCAAAGGAAAATCTAAAGAGCACACTGAAAAGAAGATGAGCTTTCCCTTATGCTCAAAGTGTGGAAAGAAACATGGATGGAGTTGTCTTAAAGGGACATGTAAATGTTTCAAATGTGGAAAGGAAGGTCATCGGGCATTTGAATGCCGCGATGATGGGAAGAAGATTTCTAATGATGCAAACAAAGGAAGGGATACACAGAATGAACCTACTACACTTCAATGTTTCAAGTGCAAGGAGATGGGACATTATGCCAATAAATGCCCTAATCCAAAGGTTGATGATGATGGTCGACGTCAACAAACTCTTAAGGCTAAAGACAAAGGAAAGTTACATGCAATTTCTATCAGCGATGTGGAGTACGATAATGATGTAGTGAAAGGTACACATACCATCCACTCAAAAGTAGAAAATGTTTTATTTGATTCTGGATCCACCCACTCCTTTATTTCTGAAGAATTTTCTAAGGGTATCATCGTATTACCTCAACAATTAGATGTTGAGTTAGCTGTGACAACACCTAATGGAACAACGGTCGCATCAAAAGTTTATAATTCTTCTCCGATTGATGTTTGTGGGAAAGTGCTTCCTGCAAATCTTGTGATCCTTCCTATAGGGGAATTTGATGTTATTCTTGGCATGTATTGGCTTTCTCTACATGGAGCTCATATTAATTGCCAAAGAAGGGAAGTCACATTTCATATTCCAGATCAATCTATGATCATCTATCAATGCAAGGATTAACATATCCTTCCAGTGGAAATTTCTTCCATTTTATGGGTATGGATCCCACTAAATGAAGGTTATTTATCTCAAATGGTTGGTGAGAAACTCACGATTAAGAATATGCCCATTGTACGGGAGTTTGATGATGTATTTCCAGAGGAATTATCGGGTCTTCCACTGAATCGTGATGTTGAGTTTTCAATAGAACTCGTACCGGGTGCTTTGCCTATTTCAAAGACACCTTATAGAATGGCCCCAATTGAGTTGTAGGAATTTAAGAAGCAACTCCAAGAGAATCTTGATAAGGGGTTCATACGCCCTAGTGCGTCACCTTGGGGAGCACCTGTTCTGTTTGTTAAGAAGAAAGATGGATCAATGAGACTCTGCATTGATTATCGAGAACTTAACAAGATCACTATCAAGAACAAATATCCTCTCCCACACATTGATGACCTCTTTGACCAACTACGTGGAGCTCAATACTTTTCCAAGATTGATCTTCGTTCAGGGTATCATCAATTAAGGGTCAAAAGGGGGGATATACCAAAGACGGCCTTCCGTACATGGTATAGACACTATGAATTTATAGTGATGCCATTTGGTCTTACTAATTCCCCTGTTATCTTCATGGATCTGATGAATAGAGTCTTTAGAGACTATCTTGATTAGTTTGTGGTAGTCTTTATAGAGGATATTCTTGTATATTCAAAGAGCAAGGAAGAACATGAAGATCACTTGAGAATTATATTGAAGACCCTGATAAAGGATAAGCTTTATGCCAAATTTACCAAGTGTGGATTTTGGATTCAAAAAGTTACATTTCTGGGTCACATAATCTCAAAAGAGGGGATATCTGTGGATCCAGCAAAAACAGAGGTTATCGAAATATGGTCGAGACTAACAACAGTAACCGAGATCCGATGTTTTCTTGGTTTGGCTGGATATTATCGACGTTTTGTGAAAGATTTTTCATGATTATCTAATCCACTCACCAAGTTGAATCGGAAAGGAGTTAAGTTTGTTTGGACAGAGGAATGTGAAGAGAATTTCAAGGAGTTGAAAAGAAGGTTATCTAGTGCACCTGTGCTCACATTTCCTTGTAGTGGATAAAGGTTTGTGATCTACAGTGATGCATCCAAGAAGGGATTGGGGTGTGTTCTTATGAAAAATGATACGGTGATAGCTTATGCCTCACGATAGTTGAAAATACATGAGAAAAATTACCCAACTCATGATTTGGAGTTAGCTACGGTAATCTTTGCATTAATGATTTGGAGGAATTACCTTTATGGTGAAAGGTGTGATATTTATACTGATCATAAAATTTGAAAGTATATTTTCACACAAAAGGAGATGAATATGTGCCAAAGATGATGGTTGGAGCTGATTAAGGATTACGACTGCTCAATCCATTACCACCCTGGGAAAGCAAACAAGGTGGCAGATGCATTAAGTCAACAAGACCATGCTAGTTTATCCATGATGAGGATCACAAAAGATCCAATATTTATGGATTTACAAAGGATGGATCTTGGAATTATAATGGAAGGGGGAAAATCGTATCTTTCTCAAATGAATGTTCAACCATCTATACATGTGAAGATTAAAGAGGCACATGAAGAAGATGTCAAGTTACAAAAAAGGTGAGAAATGTTCCTGAATTCATCCTTGATTCTGATGGGATAATAAAGTTCAGGAATCGAGTATGTGTTCCTCCCATCCCCGAATTAAAGAAGGAGCTGCTGGATGAGGCTCATATTTCTTCATTCTCTATTCATCCTGGAAGAACGAAGATGTATATGGACCTGAAAGAATACTTCTGGTGGGAAGGCATGAAAAGAGACGTTGCTGAATATGTCTCTCGATGCTTGGTTTGTCAAAAAGTTAAAGCTGAGAGATAGAAGTCTAAGGGGATGTTACAACCATTACCCATACCTGAATGGAAATGGGAAAACATCACTATGGACTTTGTCACAGGACTTCCTAAAACATCCAAAGGCAATAATGCTATCTGGGTCATAGTTGATCGTCTTAGAAAATCTGCACACTTCATTGTTATTAGAGAGGATTTCTCTCTGGATCATCTTGCCAGGATATATGTAAAGGAAGTGGTAAGATTGCATGGAGTACCACTTTCTATTATATCTGATCGGGATCCGAGATTTACCTCGAAGTTCTGGTGAAGTCTTCAGCATACTCTGGATACAGAGTTGAGTTTCAGCACTGCTTATCATCCTCAGACAGATGGTCAGTCTGAGAGAACAATTCAAACTCCAGAAGATATGTTGAGATCTTGCTCTATGGATTTCAAAGGTGGTTGGGATCAACACCTACCTTTGGTGGAATTTTCTTATAATAATAGCTTTCACTCCAGTATTCAGATGTCTCCTTATGAAGCTCTCTATGGAAAGAAATGCAGGACTCCAACTTGCTGGGATGAAGTTGGGGAAAGAAAGCTATTAGGACCCGATCTCGTTGATGAAATGGCAGAAAAGTCAGATCTATTCAACAACACATAAGAGCAGCTCAGAGTCGACAGAAAAGTTATGCCAACAACTGAAGAAAAGACCTAGAGTTTGAAGTGGGTGATAAAGTGTTCTTACGAATATCTCCCTGGAAGAGGGTTATGAGATTTGGAAAGAAGTGGAAGTTGATCCCTAGATATATCGGTCCTTTCAAAATACTGGATCGTGTTGGGAAGGTAGCTTACCGATTGGCGCTTCCACCGAATCTCTCTCAAGTTCACGATGTGTTCCATGTATCTCTCCTAAGAAAGTACATAACTAATCCTTCACATGTACTCAGCTCAGAAGTTGTACCGCTGGAGAAAGATCTTTCTTATGAAGAACAACCGATAGAGATTCTGGATCGTAGTGAAAAAGTCCTATGAAACAAGACCACTCGATTGGTGAAAGTTTAATGGAGGAACCACCAATTAGAAGAAGCTACATGGGAGCTTGAGGATATGATGAGGGAGAAGTATCCTCATCTGTTTGTTACAATGTGACGAATTTCGAGGGAGTAATTCATTTTAAGGGGGGTAGAATGTAACACCCGAGACTTTTATGTTATATAAATCATCACATGAATCATTTTCTACACACAACACTTTCTTGTCTTTCTTTACACGAAATCGTGACCTTCCTCGATAGCTTGCGTCGTACGCAATACCGAGTTTCACTAAACAATAATATGCTAATAAAATATTATTAAAACTAGTCGTTATGAATAGTAATAACCACTTTTAGAAAATTTATAAATTTTATTCTTTAAAATGGACTTCATTTTTGGATTCTTAATATCGAAATTATCCTAGGGTGAAATTTTTGTATTTTTCTGAAAACATTCAATTTTTGATGAATAGTGAAACCACTAAGTGGTAGTTAAAAAACTTAATTTTTCATAAAACATAATTGTACCACTTCTGTGAGTGGAATTTCGAAAATCGGAGAGACACGGTTGATGTCAGTAAGTAAAATTTGGTTCAATGAGATGAAAATATTTTTTGGTGAATAGTAACTTTTTACTTTTTTTTTACCACGGTTAAAAGTAAATAGGGTAATTAAGGGTAAACATGATATTATTATTACCCTAACACATGTCCTAATTCTATTGGACAAGTGTAATTCGACCAAAAACAACCTTAGGAATAAAATATGACCATTTAGGACCACTTGGATTAGATTAGGACATTTATTATTAATTAATTTAAAGAAGGGTTAAAATAGTTATAATCAAAGTTTAATAAGTAAATAATTTTTAATATGGGGTTATACATAATATAAACTCGACTATAAATATTCATTAGAAATCTAAAAATATTTCCTACATAATGGTATTTTATTTTTAATTTTTAGACATTATATAATTTAATTTATTTATGACACAAAGATGATGTAGTAATTATCTTATTAATGAAATATTGACATAATTGATGTTATAAACACCAAAATAATTGTAATTTGACACATTTTATGAATTCCACTAATTTTCTATATTAATATGACATGTTAGTATTGATTTAATTAACTTTTTTCGAAATAATCATTCTGTTATGATTTTTAGTGTCAAAATTGACATAAAATAGTTGTTAAAACAAATATTATATTAGTAATTGTTATTTTATTCCTAAAAATATAAGGTTTGGCCAAATGACTTAGATAAGGTTATATATATTAATAATAAACAACATGGGGTTTGTTTGGCTGCTTATAGTAAGTTTATTAACCTTATAATATAAGAACACAAGAAGACACGGTAAAAGTAAAATTATTTAACTTAATGTTAAATCTAAATGATAAGGTTAAAATAGGAACCTAAACATGTCTAAATTATATTTGATGATAGGATTTCGACCCATCCCCACCTTAGCTTTGAAATAAATCAATTTGAAGCTATTTAAAACCAAACTTGACTTTATAATAAAATAATATTTTTAGTTTTTCCAAAGGAGCCCCTCTCCTCCCTTATAAAAGGGCACCTCCTCCCCCTCTTCCTCACACCACTTTGAGCCTTCAAGCTCGGTAAAACTCTTCCAATTTCTTCTCTACACTTCCCTAGAAACATCCTAGATGTTCTGGTCTTCTTTAAAGACCAATTTTAGTGCCCTAAAAGGAGGTCTCAAAGAAGCACTTCAAAGAAGAGGTAATGTCCGTTACCGATTCTTTCATCTTTATTTATTCTTCAACTTCTTCTTCTTTAGTTGTTTCAATATGAAGTAATAACATCAATATCACTCATATACTTATATGTTATTATAAGTATGAAACGACCCTATTTCACCATCTATCAATCCTACGGAAAAATAAATCACCGCGCGTGTGTACGTACGGAATACCGTCTCCACACCGTGGTGTAATCTATTTTCCAAGACCACCTTACTTGGAAGGGTATAATGGTGTAAATAATGAATATATATGGCAATTATAAAGTGATACTAATTATGAAATAGTATACATACACTCCAATACAATTCCACGATCATAGCAATGATATCATCACTCGTGCGTACGTACGGAATACCGTCTCCATGATGTGATGTGACTCGTTCTATGTGATATTAATTTCATAATGATTATATAAATGAATTGAATAAATGAATATGATATATATTACACTAATACCATTCTGGAAATCAGGTATCTATAACCTGAAGAGAATATTAAGAATTTATTCGACAAAACACGCACAAGAACAAAAAGTTATAAACACCCGAAAAACAAGTAGCAATGAAATATTACTACTATGAAGCTATGAATATGACCAAATATGATATCATAAAAATAAGTATGATTCTGGAATAAGTCAATAACATTATTTAAATCATTATACAGGAGGTTCAGACACGTACAAAGCATATCGGACCTAAGGTAAGAGAAATATCACAATCTCATATTTATCCGAGATTGTTTAAACTTTAGTATTTACTAGGGTGTATTTTATCATCAAAATCCATGTTTCCTCAATATGTAATATTATTTCCATCCACCTAAAATTTTTTAAATCCAATTTTACCCTTCGGTGAGTTTTTATTAAAAGATATGAAAGGAATCTTTTGTCGTTTTTCGTACGAGGTAATTTTTGAGTTTTCTGACAAAAGTACTAGAAGAATGTTTTTTTATCTTATACGGCATGAATGGATTTTTAAAACATTATTTCCAAGAAGTATCTTTTACAAGTTTTCAAGTTTATTTTTAATCAACTTCTTTTAGTTTGAAATTTCATGACATGTTAAGAAAGGAAAAATGTTTTTGAAGTAGAAAGGATATTTTCCTCAAGAATGGAGTTCAAGTGTTTTATCAAATTTATTTTCCATCTAAGATAATATAGGGTTCTGTTTATATCCCTATAATTACATTGATATGATTATGTTGTGATGGATATATTTTTATGAATTCCTTTATCTTATATGAATTGTTTTATGATGTCATGATGTTTAAGATTCCCATTTTTATTACATGGGTTATGAAATGATGTATGATTTATGATTTTGTGGAACACATAAGAATGGTATCATTATGAGATGGGTGGGACCTATATCTCCCTCCAATGCATTGGTTAAAGATTTTATATCTCACAAGATAGACATGGCTGGAACAGTAGGTTATACCGGTTCAGTGAAGCAGGACTAAAACAAGGGTAACTCGGTTCAGAAATGGACTTTTTCCACTAAGATAGTCTTGGCAATGAGTCTTGACTAATAAGAAATGATTCTCTATGATTATGTGTGTATGAAACAAAGTTTCATGTTTTAAGTTATGATTATTGGGATTACATTTCACTATTATGATTTATCCCATGCTATGAAATTATGATCTCTTTTGCAGGTTAAGATTTCCAAAAGGTATGTGCTTATGTATATGATGTGATTGATATTTCTTTTGTTTACCCTTACTGAGCAGTTGAGCTCACCATTTTGTATGTTTTATTTCCCCAGGTCAGGAAGAAGTTTATTAAATAGAATATGCCAAAAAGGGACTCTAGATATGATGAAATAAATAGGAGGCAAAGTAGATGCTTTATGAACCAGTTGTTTATGTTTCCTAGTTTCTAAAGACACTATACCTATACGGTCCTCTCTTGGTTTTGTTATATGTTGTAATAAGTGTGCTTCAATTCTGAAGTAATAACAATGCATGTAAAGTATGGGTCGTTATAATCGGTATCTAATTCCACTGTGATACAGTGCAATAAGAATTAAAATCTTTAACTAGGGAAACAAAAATTTATAGGAAGAAAAAGAGAAGTGAAATGGAGTAAAAAAAAGACAAATTCTTACATCATATCTATGAAGGAATCTAGCATGAACACCCAAGATAAAACGTGGAAGAAAAGATTAAGAGGAGGGGGATTCCAAGGTTTCACATGAGAGAGGGAGAAATAAATGTGGGGGAAACCCTCTTAAAACCCATATGTGAAATTGGGTAAAATTCCTATTTTAATAATCCTGCTGATTTGGATGGATGGTTTTCCAAAACATACACTAGTCGTGCAGTTGACACTACTTTTAACCCATCCAACTCCCATAGTTATAGCTCATAGTTTAACAAATGGTACACCAACCTTTAAACCCAATCCATGGTATTATATAAACCAGACCACAAGTTTAGGATTTATAGTTTTCACAAGTATCGTTCCAACCATGTTCCAAAGGTTTTACTTTTCCAAAATTTAAAATCCCAAACCCAAACCCCATTAACACTCATAAAATCATTGATCAACCTTCTAAGCCTAAAACAATATATAAAACATCACATTGAGGAATTTAATAAATTATAATTCCATTCTGAATCACCAATAAAAAACTTAAATCATAATTGAAAATTTAATTTTTTGAAATTTCCAACTCAGGAAAAAAATATCTTATAGTTTTCTCAATATATACATATTTTATTTCCCTTTTTTATAGTTATATTCATGTTTTATATGTTCCCTTCCAAACACTTCTGAAAATCAAACCTCATAAATGGGAATATTCATATTTTCTTCTTTCATTTAATGTATCACACTTACAAATGAAATTATTTCTAAAAATATATTTATTTATACCTATAGTATGATGTTTCTTTTATTTTATTAAATAATTTAGTGTAATCTAAACTCAATTAATGATATTTATCCATTTCATAAATTATTCTTTAGAAATTTCATTTCTATACTTATTTATTTTCACTTTCAAATCAATTTTCTATTAATCGAGATCTATCATCAGGAAATAATATTTTTTTATACAATTATAGACAAAAAAATTTCTTGAATCTATTATTTTATTAGAGAACATAATGATACATCATTTTATTATGCTTATTATGTGAAAGGTGGGACTAAAATTACACAACCCAATAATTTATTAGCTAATCATTATATCTTAAGACATATTATATATGATACATGGGGAGTGATCCCCGATCATCATTATTTTATTTCATTATAGAGAACCTCAACTTATGTTATGATGACATGTTATATGTGTGTACCATATTCACTTTTTTGAATCATGATTATCTTATTCTAGAACATTTTTTACATATTTCTCTTTCAGTGATTATTTACAATGATATGTCATGTATGAATTCTATGTAACTCTTTCCCTGTGATATAATTTTCTGGAATGATTTCTTCATTTCTCAGAAATTCATATTGTTAAGGAATCTTTATGATTCCTTTTATTTATGAATTACTAAGATTTTATATCACACATTTATTTTATATAAGTCCCCAAGATATCCTATGTTGTGATTTAAGTATAATATAATTTTAAAATATATTTTAGTGATCTAAATAAATGAAGATGTAGTTTACATTAAAAATGATATATTATGTAAATAATCTCCCAATGAAACTAGACTACTAGATTTATAAGATTCATTTGTTGATATTTATGTAAAAAATTAAAAAATATTATATGTATGATGTGTAAGGTCCTATATTATTAAAACCATTCACTTTGTGTTTCCTAAGGATTGGAGGTGTTGAGAGGGTTATTTGGGGTTTTTCACTTCAATTTTTATTTATTTGGTCATGCAGCCAGTTTTTTTTGTTCATGCAATATATTTATTTTTTCCTGAAATCAGTTGGTTTCTTATATGGTTTACTAGATTGTTCATGGAATATGATAATTATTCATTTTTTAGTTGGTTTCCCCATATAGTCTATTGGTTTGTTGATGTGGTTAGTTGGTTTCTCTATGTAGTCAGTTGTTTTGATCATATAGTTTGGAGATTTTATTATAGAGTTAATTGGTTACTATTGTAGTTATTTGGTTTATTCATGAGGCCAATTAGTTTTCTATATTTCAGTTAGGTTTTTTATCAAGTTCAATTTTTTTATGTGTCATTTGGTTGTTTATGTGGGTAATTAGTTGTTCTTATGGTTAATTAGTATGTTCATGGTGAAATTTATATTTTCATGTGGATAGTTGGCTCCTCCAAGAAGTCAGAAATTTTTTTCATGTTGATAATATGTTTTTTCATTTAGTTTTTCAGTTGTTCATGTGTCTGGTTCATTAATCAGGTTCATGTGTTTAGTTTATGCATTTTATTTTTAAAAAAATTTAATATTTTCCTTGTTTTTACTAGAATGTTGTACATTTAATTTTTTATCATAAATATGGTTTTGAGGACATAAATATAGAAATTTAAATGAAATTTAAAAGATAATAATTATATAATTTCATTTTTAAATATATGAAGCTTTTATATCAGTATTTACATGGGAACTTATTTGTGAACCTCATTAATGTTTAATTTATGTTTGACTTTAAAATGTAAAAAACATGTTGGAATCATTTTCTTAATTCTTAAATGATGATATCTCATTCGATAAATATTTTCCTTCTATCAAATTTATAGTTTATTGATATCTTCCTTGGAGTCATGAAACCCTTCTACTATTTGTTCAAGTTCCTCCCTATAGTGTTTCTAGGCCTAGGAATAATCACTATTTTAGTGAATCAAGTCCCATGAAGCTTCTATCTTAGATGTAAAAGATCTGTTTGTTTCTACTTTTCTTGTTCATGTGTAGTCATATCAAGTTATTTTTTAATGGAATGAATTAACCTCATTAATATAATAATTTTTAATTGGAATAAAATGAATGAATTATTATATAATTCTCTATAAATTATTCATGAAGAATAAAAAGATATAATTGTTTTCTATAAAACATTTCTAATATATTCTTTCTGATTTATTAAATAACTGAAATTAGTTTATCACATGTGATAGAAAAAAAATTTTATCTTAAAAATTACTACTTTATATTTTAAATATATATTGAATATTTTTGTTGATATTTCAATGAGGGAATATTAATAAACAACATGTTGTAGTTTAAATTGATGAACATTAACTTAGAAATTATCCAAGAGAGAAAAATGATAATCACATGTAGAAACATTAATCTTGTTAATAACTTTATATAGAATTATTTAAATAATTATGGTTATATTAATTGGAAATTATTGGGTTCATGATCACATGTTTTTTTATTTTATTTATATTTCCTCTTATTTTATTAATCATATTATTTATGTCACATAGTGTTTATCTATTTTTTTTATTATAGATAATTATAAAAAACATTAATAACTAAAATCCATGGAATGTTGTGAATGAATGGAAGAGTCATGAGATGAATGATTTCTTATCATCTTGGATTTTATTAAATACAGAATTAATATTAGGGGATGCGTGATCCTATTTTTTTGTGTGAGTGGCACAACTACCTAGAAGTTATGTACTTGGTGACTTCTATCTATGTGTATAATAATAAAATTTCAAGGAATGAGTGTAATATGGATTTTTGAGACTCATTTGTGATTATTGATGTCTTTGTTTTCGTTAGCTACCCTTCATGAGTAATGGGCCAGAGGAACGTGCTTTGCTGGTGGTGATTATAGATTTATGCATTAAAATACCAAGTTGCAGTGATGACATGATTGATTATATTTTGAATTTGGATCCCAGGGATATTTTGAATGCTTATGTTAGTGATTGCATGGAATATAGATATTATGCACAATGGTGTGGGACATTAGGTGGTCTGGATGAGTTTAGAATTGAACTTTCACATAAAAATATTTAATCTTACTTAAATTCTTACTTGATATCATAATGGATGGATAATGCTTATATGAAAAGTTATAATTAACAAATAAAGTTTGATGTTATTCACTAAAAGTTAATATTTTGTAGTGATATATTTGACTGAGTCCTAGAGTACTCGAATGATATCAAATGATAAAAAAATTAATAAATTAATGGAGTTGGTTCTTGGTGTTCATTGATGACGATGTCATTATTCAGAATATATCAATAGGATTAATAGTTCCATAGAAACTTGGATAAAAGTTTAAAGTATTAATCATTGAAATTGAATATAGAGAAATAATATGAATTAATGGATAACAGTTTAAATAATATTGAACTTGATTCATTTTTTCTTATTCCATACCAAGACCTTAGTAGTTGAAGACAAGGGTCCTCTATGATGAAAATAAAAGATGTGTATAAGTATTGGTAGTATTCCTTATTATGTTTGTGAGTGATATTACTTTATATTTTTTAATTTAATATGAAAACCCACCTATATCGATAGGGAAACCGACACCTATTTGTTTTGGGAGTTTTTCTATAATATCATAGATTGAAAAGTAATAAATAAATTATTTCTCTCCCCTCTCCCATAATCTCTCTTTAGAAGTAAATGATTTCTCATATCATATGATATTGAGTCTCATAGTATAGAGTGTTTTCCTACCAGGGATGTGATATCTCATGGTTTATTATAAATTTATGTGTGGTATGTTGAGGCTTGAAGTATAACACATACATGCATTCAGACTTTGTGGCTTTAGATTCTCATAGGTGTACAAGCATGGGTTATAACAGCTTAACATATAATGCATGAACATAAAAAATAGTGGATTCCAGATGTCAAAATAGTTGGGGATGGGATGATTATGATAAATATGTGGATATGTGGACTAAATCTAATATGAGATGTTGGTCTTTACGTGAGACTGAGGTTGGTAGGGAAGATGTGCAACTCCCATCAGGGATGAGTTACATACAGGAGTGATGTGGTCATAATGTGTGGCATAGGGTAATGAGAGAAAAAAACAATGGAGAAGTAGAAGGTAGGTAATTTCATATATATATATATATATATATTCTAATATGGAAAATGGTTTAATTATAAGAATTACTTAGTATGTGAGCCATGGTGAGGACGTGAAACTAGTATTGCCTATTTACGCGACAAGTTAGTTTTATTTTCTTATTCATTGGTATTTAGTATGTTTTCTTCAGAATTTTCATGATAGGTTTTAGGGAGGATTATAGTGATTATACATGTTATTCTTACCCTATATGTATATATATTATTTTTGGTAAGTAGGGTCCAGTTAGTAATTAATATCAATATTACTGTATTGTAGGTGTTTTTGAAAATCTCTCAGGAGTTTCTTGAGTTAATGGTTTCTTCCCAAGGTTAATTTTATTATACCTAGTTTTATATAAGACTTATCAGTTAAGGGGTGGCATTACATGTATTGGGATTTATTCTTCTTTATATTTATTTAGTGTTTATTGGTGATATTCTCATCCTATCCCTTACCCCATTAACATAACAGATGGTAATTCCTCTGATGGGTGTAATTGATATACCATTAGTACTAATTGCCAAATCATAGGCTATTAGAGGAAATATTCTAGTGTCATTGTATCTATTCCTTCATTGTTTTCTAAGGTGGGGTACATTCAGAGGGAAGGGTCATGAATGAGTGATATTGCTGGGAGGCTAAGAGATAATATAGATTTTGGAGTGAATTACTAGTGAAGAAGAATAGTTTTATAGGAAATCAATGTTAAATAAGTATAAATAATACTATAAACACGGGAGATAGGATAAGAAATGTGATTTTATGACAACATGTGATCTGATGCAATGACCTTCCAGTTTACAGAACATGCTAATAGAAGTGATGATAATTGAGGTGTACAAACCTAGGTAAGGATCATGAATCATGATTTTGTGAATGTATTTTTGAATTAAGTAGATAATGGGAAATAAGTTATAATAAATTTATGGATTAGTTAATTAACATTAATATGATATTCTTTCATCAGCATAAGATTTATTGATATATTTCTTTTACAGTTATTCCATGGGGTCGATGTCCCTATCGTTTTAGTTCAAAATATGTTTCCTAGTATGTTCCATCATATCTCCATCGAATGTAGGATTATCATGAAGAAACGTGAATGAGGACACTCAAATATTTCTAATTATATGGCCTATATATGTAAAAATTCCCTATTTCAAATTAGGAGATAGAGGATTGGATGGAGGAGGAGGCGATAACCTTCGACTCAACTCATGCTTTTAAAGAGAATTGAGTTTCATTAGATTTGATGATGTTGAGTGGATTAGGTCGGTAGTGGTGGTCATTTTCCCTTGGGGTCATAAGGAGTCTACTATTGAGTGGTAGAAGTTCAGGGTTAGTTGGAAGCCATGTTCTTATCGTCTTGGTTAAGTTGACTTCCCATCAAGATATCCTTACCATTTGATAGGGGTGTTATAGTGTTTAGAAGTTTAGTTTCCACTACAAGAACCTCTTATATTATTCTATATACCTTCTTGTATATGAGGAATCTATGAAGATCCATTTTAGGAGGATTTTCATCTAGATATCCAATTTCATACCACCCTATTTTTGTTGAATTAATATAATGAGGTTCTTATGAAGGGTGAGGTTATCTTGAATAAATTATATAGGACCAAATTATCACAAGATGATATTTTACAAGAAATTTTATGGATTAGATCTATTACTAGGATTTATTAATTATATGGATAAAATAATAAGTTTTAGTCATTATAGATCATGTTTCATCTTTCTTCAACTCGTTTCACCCAAGATATAATATCTTTGACCCCTACTTGTTGATCAATCTTTTTTTCTTATAGAGGACATGGCCATTCAAATAAATAGTGTATGATATTCCTTGACAGTTAGAATGTGGTTGGTGGACCTTCTCAATAGCATCCTTATAGTAGTATAAATTGAGGTAGTAGCTATAGTATTGAATTATAGATTACGGTCAATAGAGAGGGTATGGGGTTGGAAGTGGATTGAATCATGAAATCTATCATCCTCAAGGATATCAGGAAAACAATGTCCATAAAGGTGGTCTCCATCATGGATAGATAGGTCATAGATTTGTCCATGGTCAAATTCATGGTATATAATTTATAGCACTAGATGAAACAGGCATCATTCAAGGTATTTTCTGCCTAATTTCTATATCGGGTTGTTCTTTGTTTGATTCTAGATATACACACCCCTTTAACTCACCTACCCTAGTCCATGATTTGGGACATTAGGTGGTGTGGATTTCAGTTCCCTTGGCATTGAATATTCCAGTTGGATCTTGATATTTCTTTTATTATGTGTTCAAAAGTTTTGAATTAGTGCTGGGGTAGTATCTACTTTTGTAATATTTACTATATTTTCATATATAATTGTACAACATCATAATAGGCATGGATTGACTATATCTAGTGTACGAAATATTGGATTTCTATAACATGAGATTCATATTATATGATTTTTATGAAGTGAATGTGGTGTTTATCTATGAGTGAGACCTTCAAATGGGCCATAATAATGTTGATTGTCAATCTAATTTGATGGATTTATTGATCCTGAGTTCATTGTAGTTTCATCAAGTGTTGTTTCCAAGGGTTGTGGAAGAGTAACCTAAAGTATTTATAATGTGGTTGTATTGTAACCCCCTCAATGAGAGATCATGTTTGGGATATGGTTACAACCTTTTGTTTCTCTGATATTTATATCTCCATACAAGATGGAACCTTTTTATTTGAAAGAGATACATATTCAAATTTATCATCTATTTCAGTAGAGATTTATTCGGTCTAGTGTGTCACCATGTAGAGGTATAGTTTTTCTTATGAAGAAGGAAGACTAAAGTATATGTTTTTATGTTGATTATCATTGTTTTAATCAATTGAATATGAATAATATCTATCCCCTTCCATGGATTGATGATGTATTCGATTAGGTAAAGGGATAAATCTTGTTTTCAATGATCGATTTGTGGTTAGGTTATCACTAGATACAGGTGAGGTATGAGGATATCCCAAAGACTAATTTCAAATATTGATATAATCATTACGAGTTCATTGTGATTCCTTTTGGCATAATTAGTTTTCTATATATTTTAATTCGGTTGATGAATTCTATATTCCCTGAGTTTCTAGAATATTTTATTATAGTCTAAGTTGATGAAATACTTTTGTTTTTAGCAATAGAGGAGGGGAACACAAATAATTTGTTCACTATATTGGGAGTTCTTCAATTTCATTAGCTATCGAGGAAGCTATAAAAGCATGATTTCTAGGACCATGAGGTCTGTTTCTTGGGGTGTTTTATATCATATATTAGATTATCCAATGATCCTTTGAATATTGATGTAGTGATTTCTTGGGTATCCCCCAAGAATATTATTGAGCTGTAGAGTTTACTTGGTCTTTATTATTATTCTAGGATTTCCATATATGAATTATCCCATACTGTGACTCCTATGAAAACCTTGACTATAAAGGACTTTTCATTCGCATGGATTGACCAGTGTCAAATTTATTTTTATTATTTAATAGAGAATCTGGTTAGTGCTCTAATTATTTTATTTCTAGAGGATGGTTTTTTATTTGAGGTTTATTGTGACACTTCTCATCTTGCATTTGGTTGTTTATTGATATAACAATGGGAAGTCATATTATATGAGTCTAAATAGTTATAGCCTCATGAATGTAAATATGAAATTCATGACCTTGAACTTGCAGAGGTGGAATTTTCATTGATTTTGCGAAATAACTACTTACACTTTATTATATTCAAAGATCATAAGAGCCTAAATTATGTATTCTCCTAATGGGATTTGAATTTATATTAGTGATGATGAATAGAGTATAAACATGATTATGACATTGATATTTCCTTTAAACATGTAAAATAGAGGGTTATGGATGATACCTTGAGATGTAAGTCACATTGTGGTGCTATGAATGAGTGAGGAGACTCTTGGAGAGTGATTTAAGAGTTGGATGAAATTCAACATGATATACGAGTATTTGATGGAAGAGGTCATATTTATTTCATGTAAGTGTAGTCATATTTTGTATAGTAGGTTGAATAATCCCAACATGGGTATCCTGAGCTTGGGGGTTGGCCTAATCATGTTGTTTTTAGAGATAATTATGTGGGATGATCTGAGGATGGAAAACATCGAGGACTATTTCAGGGGAAGAGTTTCATTCCCCCAGTGACGCATGAGGATGTTATTCGTGAGTACTATAGTTCCTAGTGATACATCATGGTGTGACAGTGATGTTTTTTTAAGAGACTAGTTTTTATATTTTCGGTTCAAGTGTTTCATTGAAGAGTTTGTCTCTCGCTGTTTAGTCTTCCAAAAAGTGAAGGATAAAAATTGTATTATTGGTACATTAATTCAGCAACATGATGTCCCAAAGTGGAAGTGGGAGGACATTTTAACAAAATTCATCACCAGTTTTCCAAAATAAAGGGTGGTTATAATTCTATATGGGTGATCATGGATTTTATGATAAATTCATCTCACTTATTAAATATTAAGCAATTGATATCAGTGGAGTGGCAATCGAGGTAATATCTGTAGAAGATAACAAGGCTTCATGGGGTTACGAAGATGATAATCTATAATAATGATCCAAATTTTATCTCTCAATTGGGGATAGCACTCAAGTATTATTTTCTCCATTAGTTATTACTTAGAACAACTTTTCATCTAAATATTTATGGTTAGATAAAGAAGACTATCCTGAATTTAGAGGACATGTTGCATGCATGGATTTTTGATTTTGGAGGTTCATTGGTTAGACACTTACCCACACATAGTGTATTTTGATTTCATATATTATTAACACTATAATAGTGGTATAACACCTACCAAAGATCAATATGTCCAACCTTTATATTCTCCATTATGCTAGACATAGGTCAAAAAGTCTATTATTCTTCAATAAAAATTGGTGCAAAGTATAATACAGAAGGTATAGCTGATATATGAGTGAATGAAGGTACTACAGGATCATAAAAAGTCATATGTTTATCGTATTAAGAGACATCAATAGTTTATTTTTGTAGATAACATGTTCTTAACGGTTTATCCTTTTCATGGATAATAATGGTTTATTCATGAGAGTAAGCATTATCCCTGGTTTGGTGATCCTTTCAAGGTGTAGGATCATGTTAGATTCATGTAGTATCAATTAGAACTACCCCCAATGATAATTTAGATCATTAAATATTACAAGTATCACAACCTTACTGATATCTTTATGAAGATTCTCATGTCATCTATTGGGGTGAGGTAGTTGTTCAAGATACTGAAATCTTCAAGGAATGGCTCATTGAGATTAATGATTTTTAATAGAAGGTGTTTTGTGGGCATGTTATTCATTTGGATCATGTATTGTGGAGGAATTTTTTCTTTAATAGGATTACTTAGGAGTGGGAATCATTGATGCCCACTTAATATCCAGATTTTTTTGATTCTTTATATTCTAAATGAAGATGATTTGTTTTTCCATTTCTTTAGATTCTTGTTGACCGTATGATATTGTATGAGATTTCTTCTCTTATTGATTAATGATGTTGTGAATTTTATACTCTCTATTCTTCAAATGGGATGGATTTGTTCCAATTGTAGTGAGATCTATAAGATGAATCTTGTGGGGTGGTTGTTTGGATCCCTTTTCTCTTTCATCTTTTTTTAATTCTTAATAGAAATAATTTTTTAGAGGAATCTTATACATGGTCAATTTTTTTATACTCTTCCCATCATGTTTCATTAGGTTTAGAGGTATCAAGAGGGTTCTCAAGATATTTTTACCCTTTAATTTATATATTTTATGTTTGTTCATTTCATTAGTTGTTTTGTTCATGCATTCAATTTATTTTTTTATATGATCAGTTGGTTTCTTTTGTGGTCAGTTAATTTTTTATTTGGTCAATTGGTTGTTCATATAGGTAGTTGGTTTCATTATGTAATCAATTATTTTTTTTCACATGGTGAGTTAGTTTCTTATTATGGTTTGTTTGTTTTTTTTTATTTTAAAAATATATTTTTCATGTGGTGAGTTGGTGTATCTTTTGGTTAGTTGGTTTATTCATGTGGCCAATTGGTTGTTTACGAGTTAGTAGGTTTCTTCATGAGGTCAGTTGGTATGTTCATGCAATTATTTTGTTGTTAATGTGGTTAGTTGGTTTCTCTTGTAGACAATAGAATTATTAATATGGTCAGTTAATTTTTCAAGTAGCTAGTTGGTTCCTTTATATAGTTTGTTGGATTGTTCATTTGGTTAGTCTATTTGTTCAATGTGTCGGTTGTTTTTTCATGCAATCAGTTTATGTGGTCAGTTTATTCCATTATAAAATTTGTTTTAAATTTTTTTTTACAATTTTTCATAGGATGTTGTAAATAAGAATTTTTTTCTTAAATATAGTTTTAAATCCTAAAATGGGATTTTGAAGTTTATTTTTAAGAGTATAGAAATATCCTTGAATTTATAAAAGGAATGAATATTTTATATGGGAATTTCTATGTGAATTATTTATGAACTTCAATAATGTTTAAATAATGCTTGATCTATGATCAAGAAAATATTTATGGACTCATACCATTAATTCTAAAATGATTTTCTTCCCTTAAATAATTTATATTTTCCTATTTTCAATTATAAAGGTTATAAATATTTTCAATAGAGTCATGTAAGACTTCCTCTATTGGTTAGTGTTATTTCTTATGGTGTTTCCAAGCCTTGCATACCATCTGTTTTGGTGGAGAATGATATTTGAAGATTCTTTACATGGGGCATGTAATATATTTAATTATCATTTTTTGTGATAGTGGGATCATATCATGATATTTCTTCCTTTTATTTACATCATGTGATTATAATAAATTAGACAATAATCTGGAATGGGAATCATAGGAAATTATGATTGTATAATGAACTAGAAACTGTATAGGAAGAAGAAAAGATAAAATCACATGTTGTAGAGTATTTATAATATTATTTTTATGGATATTTAAAGATTTTAAATAGTTGTATCATATTCCATAGATTAAAATGTTTTTATTAATAATCTATACATCATATGTATATTTAATATCTTGGATGATATTTGGATGATGGAATATGATAAAATCACATGTTGTAGTTAAAGTGATGAAATTTAAATTGGAAATTATATAGGAGATAGAAGAGGTACAATCACATGTAGCAACATTAATGTATATAATAATATTCAGTAGAATTATTTAAATAATTCTTGTCTTGTTAGTTAGAAATGACGGGGCTTATGATCACATGTGTGTTTGATGTTTTTTATATTGTATCTTGTTTTATTAATCATGTGACATAAGTTTGGTAGTGTTTGTTTGGTATTTATATAGAATGGTTGAATGACTGAAATTATAAGAAACTTAAAGATATATATTTTTATAACTAAATGGATTATAAATGAGAATAATTATTTTTTCCCTTCTTGTATTGGGTTAAATATAGAATTAATGTTTTGGTTTGAGTGATAATGTTTTATTGTGTGATAAGAATAACTACCTCAATTTTATGATATTCGTTCCTTATACCTAGGTGTATAATTATACATTTGAAATGAATGTTCTCTCTAAGGAATTAGATCCTTGTTTGTGATTATTGATAATTTTTTTTGTCTTTGGGAACCCTTGATGAGAAATAGGATAGAGGATTAGGTTGTGATGAGAGTCATTTGAAATTGATGGGACACATCCCCAAGTTATAGTTAGGGAAGGATTGATTATATTATGTAATAGGATCCCAATGATATTTGTGATAGCCAATGCTAGTGACAGTAGAGTAGATTAATAATTTTCATAGTGGTGTGGTACACTAAACAATCCATATGATTTTAGATTGGTTATTTCTCACCAATAAATTTAATATTTCTTAATACATTTTTCGATTCTTGATCGATAGCCTATTGGATAGATGATGTTTATATGATCACATAAAACTACTAAATGCAGTTTAATGATATTTACCATAAGTGAATCTTTTAAGGTGGTCTCTTAGGCTGATTTCTAGAGTACATATATTATATTTAATAAAAAATTATGTAATAAATTAATGGGGTTGGTTCATGGTTCTCACAGATGATGATGAAATGCTTGAGAATATTTCTAGAGGATTAATAGTTCCATTAACACTTGGATAAAATATTATAGTATTAATCTTCTATATTTAATATAGAGTAATAATATTAACAAATATTTAATGATTTACTTAATAATGAACTTGATGACAATATTTTTATTTGATACCTAGACCATAACAGTGTCAATCAGGGGTCATGTGAGATGATAGAATCATATGAGTCTAAGTATAGGTTGTTCTCCTATGTGTGGATTTGAGTTATATTACATTATATTTTATGATTTTATATTCTTACCCACCGATTCTAGTATGTAAACTGACACCCATGGAGGGGGGGGGGTGTTTTATTCAACATACTGGATATAGAGGGATTTTTTTTACTTCTACCTCCCTCCCACTCTCCATTTATATCTAGATGAGTAGGCATATCCCAACCTATAATGGGTTAAATTATAGTGTATGTTTCTACTATGGATGTGATGGATCATGGTTAACATTACTTTTTTGTGCGTTTTGTAGTAGATTTAAATATAATACATACTTGTATATGGAAATGGTGGCTCTAGTTTATCATGATTGTGAATGAATGGGATATGATGGATTGGGGTATAATGCACTAACATAGGTTGTAATGACTTCTGCATATACACATGGTTGTGGATGGGATGATGATGATGATGATATGGATTGGGGGAACTATGGGATAGAGGTAGGTAGTGTTGAGGCCCAACCCACATTAAGGGAAACATACTTATAGGAGGTATAAGATCATGATATTTGGTATTTGGGAATGAGAGTGAAAAACCAATGGATAAGTTGAATCAGGTTATTTTCATTTATATATATATATATATCCTTGTAATATGGAAGATGGTTTTCTTATATGACTTACTTTATAAGTGATCCATGGCGAGGATGAGAAACTAGTATTACCTTTTTAGGTTATGAGTTAGTTTCATTTGTTTATCCACTGATCATTATTATGATTCTTTCACGTCTCTCATGGGAGGTTTTATGGAGGATCATTCTAAGTATACATGTTTTTCTCACCCTATATTTATATAAATTGTTTTTCAGGTTAGAAAATACTAGTTGGGGATCATACTAGACGTTACTATCTTGGAGGTGTTTTTGAGTAGCTATAAATAGTTACTCAAGTTTTTGGTTACATCCCAAGGTTTATTTTGGTATATCCATATTTATTTTAGTTTTATAAGTCTATGTGTGATATTCTATGTATTGGTATTTCTTCTTATTTTTTTCATTTAGAGTTTTTTGATGATTTTATCATCTTATCTCTTACTCCTTAAACTATATAGATGGTAATTCCTTTCATTTGTGTTATCAATATAGCCGCAATTCAAGTCTCCAACAATTATCCTATTAGAGGTAGGCTTCAAGAATCATTATCTATCTTGTTGGCCCAATTAGTTTACCTTTGGAGGAAGGGAGTCATGAACTGAGATATAAGACATTATATAAAATCCTTGGATACATTATATCTATCATCTTAAAACTAGTAATGGTAAATGATTTTTTATGCATTTAACATTATATATAAATCCACATTATTTTGTTAGTTTAATAAATTATAATACATTTAATTAAACAAAAATATTGTGATACAAAGAGTATATTTCTTTTTATTATAGTACATATCTTTTTTACTTGACAATATTCCATAGTAGGTACCTCATTAAAAAGCTTCCCTAAAAATTATTATCTTTACTCTAATAAAATTATAATATTTACTCTTATTTCATAATTTTTCTCAAATTATAAATCTAGTCTATAAAATTTATACTTTTTTTATTTATAGAAAATAGATATCATTGTTGAAATTGATAGAACATTCCTTAAAACATTAATATATAATTGAATTAGTTGTTATTTGATTATAAGTTTTTGAAAATATTTGTATATATATTTAGTGAGTATAATATCAATAAAATATGAAACTAAATTTCCAAAATATCATTTAGTAGTATAATATCAATATTTTACTATGATTTGGGTTTATACTGGTACATATCAAACTTCATAACTATTTAGGTAGACTAGTGCGACACCCCCGTATGTTGTTTTCTTATATATTTATGGAATTAATTTAATCTTTGAGTTTATAGTGTTCGTGGATGAAATTTTGTAAATTTAAAACTTTTCCAATGATGAAAAGTTTGATTCAATTTCTAGTAAACAATGAGAAGAGAACCATGCGACATTTATAGTTTCTGAAAATGGTAATCACATGGTTACCACAAAGTTTTTCATACCATGCGGGTAAACTATGTGACCTATTTGTGTTTGGTAAATTTATAAATTTCAAGTAATTTTTAATTATGGTATACTTATATGGTTTCTGTATTTTAAACTCTATGACTGATACTCCTCTCCTAATAGTTCCTCTCCCTTTATTCACCACCCAAAGTTATTCTAAGGTGATTCCTTTATGAATCTTCACCCTAATTAAAATGTATGATCATATCCTTCAACATCTTCTTACTTTATTACCTTTTATCTCATTACCTATAACCCTAGTGGCCATTTTGGATGAATTACAAGGCTATATCTATCTAGGTGTTAGTGGTTTTTGTTTCTAGGGATTTTAACCCTAAATTTTCACCTTATTCTTGTTTCATTAATTGATGTTGATAGGTTTAAGCATGTTGATGAGGTATGTTTTTCCTCTCATTATTGTTTATTTGAGATACCATTGACTAATTAATTCAAAAAAATATTTTTAATTTAAATAAATATTTCTATGTAATCTAGACTTGTTTTATCAAAGGTTTGTCATGTGTTTTTTTGGGGGGGGGGTTAAAGTTAGTATAATTGGTCAATTTTATTGATCAATGGAATCTTAAATCTGAATGGTTATTTATGTATTTTATCTGATTGGTAAAATTTCAAATTTGGTTTTCATAATATGGAATAATATATTTAAATATTACGAGTTATGTTTCAAGGTTGAGAAGATTTTTATGTTTTAATAATTGGAATGTGTTGAATTAATTAGAGTTTTATGAATATTTTCATTATTTGATCATGATTATGCCTTGATATTACTTATGGGTTTCATAGAATTTACTATGTTATCAAGTATGGGTATAAATAAATATTTATAAAGTCATGGTTATTAGCTTTAAAACCCAATGTCTATTATAACTATATGCGAAGTGTATTTCATTGGTTATTGATATCACCCTTTTTGGGCCTTGTTATTATCCATTGGTGATGATCATATATGTATATTCTGATGGTTAAATGAATGGTGATTCATATTTATACTCTTGGTATGTGAGATTGTTATTAATGAGAGTGTTAGAGATAGAGATGATATTATTATGGTGACATATTTACTTGGAATATGTGATTGTCATGTGATTGATATAGTATTGAATACTGTCCCACCTACTTTAACTATTCTATAAGGTACCCTACCCTACTAAGTGAAAAATGAAGGGAAAAAATATTTTCTATTTTATTTTTTCACTTGATAGTGGCCCATTATTGAGGTTTGGATAGATTTGGGAAGAGTATTTGATTAGTTTAATTGATATAGATTTGGGTGATGAGTTATAGGTCTGTAAAACCTATCTATAGTTGGTTCCTCTTATGTATGTCTATTATTTTCATTTATCCATATGGTGTTTCCTCTTGATATTTATATTATTTTATGATTTCTATATTAATTATTTATCATGTGGGGTTACTTATCACTTGTCTTGAGATCACATTTATGTATTGGTAGTTGATGGTTAATCCTTGATGTTTCATGATTTTCCTTGCATCATTATTGTAATTATCAAGTGATATTTCATGTTATTCATTTATTTTATAGTTTTCCACTAAATTTTATGTGAAAATTATGGGATTATAAATTTCTTAAAAAAATGGGATGGTTTTTTGTGTACAACGTATTTTAAAATGAAAACAAAGTGTTTAAATTCGTTTTTCAAAGGAAATATTTTTCAAAGGGAGTGTTTATGTGTTTTTGTTTTGAAACGATGAAAATTAATTGAAAATTTATTTCCCCATAATTATTTGGAATCTAGTTTACATTGTTCTCTTATAAATGAATGATATGGAATCTTGGTGGAATCCTATTGGGCATTGGCTCACACCCAACATAATCACATTTGTGGGTATGTAGTATTATTATTTCATATATGATTTTCCAGATTAAATACCATGTGGGTTTCATACCAATCTTCTTGGGATATGTATACATGTTTGGCTCATGGTGGTGAATTTAGCGTTACATGTTGATGGTGGGGTTTATCTCTCAGGTTTGTTAGATTAGTAGGGTCCTGTTGAGGATTAGCCTTCTCAACCACTTTATCCTTTTAATTTTATTTTCGTTTCACATTATGAAATTTAAAAGATTAGTATATTTATTATTTATTTTTTATTGGAATTTCTTGTGTAAAAGATGGGTTATCATTTATGGTTATTCAATGGTTGGATATCCTCCTTTCATTATATCTAATTATTTATTCTTTATGATCATCCAATGCAAGGAAAGCTCAGGCCATGTTCTGAATTAGAACCCATTGTTTATATTTGGATAGTTAAGTGTAAAATAATTCTCACAGTTATGTTTGCATACCCTCAACACTTGTTTCCATCCTGTGGTGATCGGGAACCCACTTCTGTTTTTTTGGAGGATTTACCTAGGTGACCTATTGGGTTTACTTGAGGTTTTTTATTATAATGATATTATAAAATATATCTTATAAAATTATTTTATAATTGACTGAAAGAAACAATAACTATTAAATATTTGTAATTATCCAAAAATACTTTCCTCTTATTACATTAAATTTAATTATACACTACTATGTGTATCACAAAAATAATATATGATACCATAATATAACCATTTGGATCACTTATATTAAATTTTACATAAGAAATATTAATATATTTATATTACCCTTTGAAATTATTACTTCAAATGGATTGTTAGAGTTATTATTAATTGTTGAATTTTGAAGGAATTAGAAACTAATTATTTTAAGGATTTCATATTATATCACCATCCATATGAAACTCATATAGTTTAGATCTCATTCTGTACATTTATGTATTTTTTATTTTATTAAATTTAATTTAAATAACTTTCGTTTATTGATATTAGCGTATTAATGAAATAAACTAATTTTACTTTCAAATGGAATATATTTATTTTACTATAAAAGAATGAAATTAATTTTTTTAATATCTTTAATGAATCAATCATTATATAATAAACATTTTTTGTAATATATATATATATATAAATTATTTAAAATATTTTAAACACATCAATATGAATCTTAATGAAATGTTACATGAGGAACTTTTTTTAAAGGATACAAATTATAAGACTTTTTAATCCTACTTGAGAGAATTTGTGGTGAGATTTATAGCCTACCCTACAATTTTAGAAATAAAAATAGTGTCATGTATATTTGAAGAATTACCCAAATTTGAACTATCTTTACAACATTAATCAATATTTTCTATGGATCCCCCATTATTTTATTTCTGAATATGAAAAAATAAATATAATAAAATATTACATTCGATTTTGAACTAATACACCACTAAAGTTAGTTAAAAAGTTTAAACTTTATTTTATAAATTAACATAAACTCCTTCAGTTCATGGTGTGAAAAATAAAATATTTGTTTAATAAATTTAATCAAATAATGTTAACTCTCATAATATTGGAAATTTACTATAACGTTCCGTACCTTTCTAGATAATTACATTTCTAGTTTTGGTTTTCATATGTGTTCAATGGAGGCTAGAGTAGAGTTATTTGGAATTATAGTTTTATGAGTACTATTGTAGTTAATTCACATTATGGGTGGGGAATTCACAACATGATTTTATGTTTCTTGGATTATGTTTCTCATGATTCACTTCATATATATAGCGGAGGAATAGTGCATAAAATAGATTCGTGAAATGAAAGGGAAATTCATGATGTGAAATAAGTATCCACCATGGAAATGTGATTTTTGGTGAAAGTATTTTATATGTGTAATTCACACTCTAAAACCGATTCATGACTTGAAATCCACAAACCTCATCGAATTTATGATGTTAAAAAGAAATTTCCACTATGAATTATGAAACTTATAGTTTATTTATATGGCCGATGTTAAACTGAACCCTAGATTTTACCCTTATTTTCCTCTCTATTTGGCGGAATCCTAGAAAATTTTAGTGTATCTTCCAGCCATTACTCTTCAGTGATGATCCTTAGGTTTTGATGGATGAGTTTTTTAAATCTGAGGTGGGTTTTCTCTATATCCCTACGATTTAATCCATTATTCTTCTGAGGATTCAATATAGTTGTATTGTATTGTTTTGGGAAAATTTTGGACTACATTTTTATAATCTTTTGGTGTTGTTCTAGTTGATCCATGGTTTCTTTGTGTAGTTTTAATTTCTTGGGTATTTCTTCTTTTCCCTATGGTGTGCAGTGAATCATAAAATATTCTCTATGGTAAGGGATCCTTATTATCTCCTTATTTATATGAAATGTTTGGGGATTACAAGTTTTTTTCTTTACTCTGGGTGGATAATAAGTTTTTTCTAAATGAATATAATAAATTTGTAAAACCTATGCTGGTGGGATGGGGTTTTATCGCAGGATAAATTTAATTGTTGTTATTTTTTTGTGATATTATAAATTTTATTGCCAGTACTGAAAATCATGGTTATTGGGATCCTAATTTGTGTTGTAGTTGATATTCATGTGAAACCCTTATTGTTTTTTTCATGATTTTACCCTAAATGAATAATTAAATAACACACATGTGGCTAATGATTGGTTTCCCATGGAAACCTAGTTATGTGCTAATACCCCTGTAGAATAAAAAGGCTAAATTTATGATATACATTGTTTAATTTTTGAGTGTCTATATTTGATAATTTATTTGGTGGGATTTTATGTGATTTCCTAAGTGTTTTGATTCATTATGTGGAGGAGGTAGTGACCAGATGGGCTGTGAGATGTGTGGGTCAGTGATGTGATGGTGTTAGCTTGGGGTATAATGTGGGAATTGTGCGGCGATGTTATGGTGTGATGTTTTGTGGTGGTTAATATGAGGGTTTGTGATGGTTGTGTCATGTGATAGTGATTTTTGGTGGTTGGTATATGTGGTTGTTGCATTATGGTTCCTTGGATGATGTGGTGTTGTGGTTATGGTTTTAATGTGATAAATGAGGTATTGTGTTGTGTGGTTGTGTTATTTTTTAGATTAGTCATGCAATAAATATTTAATTATTGGAATGGAATGAACGGGTTGGTAAATGAATAAATAATAGAAAAAAAACTGTTATTTGGTAAATGAAAAAGAAATAATTGAATAAATTAGTAGGCTGTGTGATTGTGAATGTAATGAATTAATAAATTGTGATACCTGCAATTGAAAGTGGTAGTGTATGTATTTGTGTGGTGGTTGTTTAGTGTGTTGCATTTAGTGTTGGCATTAGTTATAACGGTTGATGTGTGGTGTAGTGATGGTAGGGTGGTATTTTCAAGAATAGTTCTTGTAGACCCATAATTTGGGTATTGTGCACTATATAAATCATATATTTTAAGTAATTTCATTATTCACCCCCATATAGTTGTATAACCTTACAAAAAGTTAAAGGTTATGGGTTCTGCATGTTTACCTAACATCTAATATGGTGGTTATAAATATTGATGGATACCCCTCTTCTTCATACTTCCTTTAACAGTAGTGATTATTTGAGTTTGTGTTGGAGATTACCCTATAGTGTTGGCTCGGGTGTTTTAATGTGAGATGAGGTCTTATGTGATGAGGTAGTGATGGGATGAAGTATGTGGTGGGGGTCATGAGTGGTAGGAGAAGGGAACTGGGTTGATTTCCTTCCCACTCATGATACCCTCCTCCTCTGGTAATGTGATGAGATGTAGTGTGAAGGACCATTTTTTTTGTGAGTGAGATGTGATGTGCGGATGATTATTGTAGGACAAGATGATAGACCATGCGAGGGGGGGGGGTAGGTAGGGATACTTCACGACCCATATTTGGATGGTTGGGATGAGATATTTTTGAAAGGGATGGGAGCATAAGAAATTTTTTATTGGGATGTAATAGGTGAAAATTAGTGGGGAAGTGGAAGTAAGAACCTTGTCATTTTCTTCATTACTACATTATTATATTGGATGCATGATTTGGTGAGCGAGAAACGATGAGGATGATATTGGTTATTTCACTTGTTTAGGTGATTTTTGGTCATTCTATTTATTCAATGGTGCTTTAGTATTCTATTTTCACATGGTCACTTGTGGACATGGGTATTATAACACCCCAATATTTTAAAAGTAGAACATTATGTTCAATAGTGTATCTGACAAGCCAAATCCAACTTAAAAGAACTATGCAATATATTATTTAAATACAATCATTGTAATGTAGCCATTGAAATAGTGAGTATAAATAGGATAAAATTATTTATTAAATATATATAAATGTCCTGCTAAATATAATTACATTGTAAAATTCTTAGTGAATAACCACTCATTTTTCATAAATCCATTTTATTCTTCAAAAATACATTTTCATCAAAAATGAATTGTATTACTTTTTCATAAAAAAATATGATAATTACTTTCTGGAGCGTTTAAAAAATTTATTTTATAATAATTATACCATTTTTGAAATCTACATATCGAAACAATCTTAGGTCAATATTTTCAAATTTTTCTAAAAAGATTGGGTTTTCAATGAATAGTGAAAATATCTTTTGTTTTTGTAAAATTATCATTTAATTTAATTAAATCATGTAATTTAATGTAAAATTATAATTTTTATTTGGTATTAAATTGAAATATTATCCATTCTATTTAAAATAATCTATTTAATATCATTTTAATATTCAAATTTTAACGTTTTTTGTATAAATCTATTTCAATTGTTAAAATCATGTTTTATTGAAACTATTTTTAAGGGCATAATTTTTTCCATATTAATTAATTAATATAAAACCTAATTAAGAATTATTTTATTTAAATATATATTATATATCAATATATATTAATTTAAATTAAAATAATGAATATTTCTAGTCATATAGTTAATATAAAATCATCGTTTCCTTAAAAATGCATATTTTTTGAAAAAACACATTTTGTCATGTTTTGTGGGATTAATTTGAGATCAAATTAGTCTAGTTAAATGAATTTAATCTTGAAAAATGAATTTCATATTTGGAATCATAATAAATAATATTATGAGATAATTTCAACTTATATTTTAGTCATTATGAATAGTAACTATAGTAAATATTTATTACCATGGTAAGGACAAATCATGTAATTAAGGTTAAAAATAAGATTATAAGAACTAAATATTAAACCCATCATGTGTATTTATCATATTTTAGGAGTTTAGTTTAGAAATGTTCATCCAAATCTTGAATATATGGTCACTTGGTGACATATTTATTTGATTTCAACCTTTATAATTATTTAGTAAATAGTTAAGACTAAAATGACACTTTATTTCTTTCAATATCAGTATTTTTGATATGGATAAAAATAACTTTTTTTAGTAATAAATATTAAATTTAAATATAAATAATATATGATTATAATTTGAAGTTATTTTTAATTTTTATTAATAAAATAATTACTTTAAATACTAATGAAATGATGATACAGTATTTATTCAATTAAAAAAATAAATGATTTTAAAAATATTAAAAATATTTTTATTTTAAATTATTATTATGATATGTGATTTTTTAGATAAATAAAAAAATTAATGAATTTTGAAAATATTATATTCAATTTCCATTATTGTAATGTGGTTTCCAAATTCAAATTAAATGAATTGTTTGAAAAATGACATGAATGATATTTTATAAAAAAAATAATTTATGAAATGATTTAAAATTACTAAAAAACCTAAATTGAGCCAAGAAATTTAAATATGGTTGAAAATATAAACCATGTTCAATTTATTGTCCAATATTTTTTATATTAACTATAATGACCCATAAAATGTATAAACTTTGCTATCGGAGTAATTCTCAAAAAGGGTTAGCATAGGTTAAACACAAGAGCCTTAGCCCAGTTGGTAAGGACTCTACAAGTGCATCCGGGAGACCCAGGATCAAATCCAGGCGGAGACATGATGTCCAGGGGAACTATAGCAGTACTGTAGCGGAACTGTAGCAGGTACTGTTTGGCACTGTAGCAGCCGGGAATATGCCCCCGTTTAGGCCTTCGGGGCACCGATTTGGTCCTCGATTCCTTTAAGGCCTTCGGGCCACCCAGGCCTTTGGGTCAGTAAGTCTTCTGGGCCACCTCAAGGCCTTTAGGACACGATAAGTGTAGATGCAAAGTAGACGACTTACAAGGAACAAGCTTTACAAGGAGGATGAGCAAGGAGCTTTCACCATAACCGATGCTAAACAGATTGCAAGAATGAAAGGATATGACACCTTCCATTGGGGAAAGCCTATGCATGCACAGGAATTCCTAGCCGAACAACCATGAAAAGGTGGAGAGATGATTTCATGATGAAGATGCTGGGGAGGAGCAGTTCAAAGTAGTTAGTTTGGGTTGTATGTAATGTTTGAAGCCTACGAGAAAATGAATTCCTCTAAGGACTACAGGACATGTAATACATATGCCTACGGGCCTTGTAAGGGTTCCACCTCACCACTTGAAAGGTGGATTATCAAAAATCAATAAAAAATGAAGGCCATTGGGCCATTGGAGGAGGAGGTTAACAAAGGTTAAAATAAAGAGATAAAGGTAAAACCCCAATATAAATTTGTCCAAATTTTATTGGTTGATATTATTTCAAACCATAATCCTAATATTCTCAAATTATATCATTTTGGATCTTTTTTACAACAAAAAATCATTTTTATTAAAATAATAGTTTAAGAAGTTTCAAAACTACCACTACCCTCACTTATAAATGGAACCTCCTCTCCTCATTTCTCAAGAATTTAAAAAACTTTTTTCAGAAAATACCTACCTTAATAACTAAATTACTCCCATTAAAATTTATTATAGTACTTGGTTTTATTATATAAACCTCATAGTAATAATTTTGGTGTAAAACTAATGATGTTGTTAGGATAAGTGTTATAAATTATTACTAAGAATTTTTGTTTTGTATTCTTTCACATCCTTCAAATATTATTCAAATATTACGATATAATGAAAAAGTATCTATCGTATACTTATATTTCGTTCTATTAAATTTATAACATATATCCTTATCCCCTTCCATCAAATGTGAAATGGAACCATCTTTCTTATTTATGGTGAACTAACGCCTCACAAACCGAAGTAATTTGTTTTCCATCACCACCACTCACATCAGTTTTTTATAAAGGATTTATTATATATATATATATATATTAAATATTTATAATTTTATAAATGTAATATAACATATTATTTATTACATTCCCATTAATTTATAAAAGATAACATCATTCATGCATATGTGTGGTTCACCACCACCACACAGCATGTCGATTTATTTTTCCTAACCTCATCACATGAATTCTAAATATAAGTGTATTTAATGAAATAATATTGTATTCATGTTATAATTATAATTATATAAATATAAAGTAATACTTTTGTTCTTTCCATCAGGATCATTGAAAAATGGAAATCTTACTCATGTATTCGTACAGTTTACCATTTTTTGTTTTTAACGTAGTTTAGTTTTCATAACCATATTTAATGGTTGGTTTAAAAAGGATAATTTATATATAGAAATTATAATTATATAATAATTATTATTATTATAGATATTATACATAAATTAAATTTATTACCATATTCAAAATACGAAATTCATTTTGAATATATCAACAGAATATCTTCAAAATGACTATCGTGAACTTAATTGAATAAGTAATTAAATTGAACATGGTATTGAATAAAATAAAAGTAATAATAAACATTAAAATTATTCTTAAAAAATTAAATAATTTATTTATTTTTTGTTATTTATGAATATATATTGAATACACGATGTTTTGGACCCAAGGTAACAGATTTTATCCAAATTTTCCTTCATAGAGGAATATTTTAATGTTATGCACCTAATTTTATTTATATTGTGAATTTTATATCCATTTTACTTATTATATATTATTTCATTAATAATTCATGAAATTTTAATTAATATTTTTTTAATTCATCCATGGATACTTTATTTGAGTTTTACCATGTGGTAAGGGGTTTCATAACGCATTTTTTCGTTGGGTTATATTAGTTCTTCATTATCACTCATATTATAAGGTTATGTGTGTAATGTTTTTTTTGATTATTTTATGTTTTATTTCATATTTTTTAATTATTATTTAAATTTGATACACATAATCTATTCATTTTTTAATCTTCACATCAACAGTTTGATATTGATAAGAGATTTCGTCTCAATTTTCACTCTGTTGAGATATACTTGGTATTATGCACCTATTTATTTTTTTGAGGTGTCTCTACATACCATTTTATAAGTTATATCATGAATTAATTTTTATTAAATTTATATAATTTTTTATTTGATGTTGTTTCTTTCATGGGGTTATGAATCAAAGGTAATAAAGTGGTTAGAGTTTATTTCACAATCTCATCATAATCCAGGATTGTCTATATTTAAGTATATACTGGGAAAAATTATTTTACATTTCCATCTTAAAAGCAATATATTATATTATACTTTTTTTATTTATGAAAATTTTACATTTTCCTTTTATTTTCCTCTTATAAGTTCTGAAGAGACTAAAGTAATATTTTTTAAGGAAAACCGACTTTTCTTTTCTACCCGATCAAGAATATTTCACTTCAATGTCTATATTTCCATTAAAATTTTCAATTTTTTTTAATATTATACAACTATTTGAGAAAAAAATTTCACCCTTGTTTTATATATTTAAAAAATGGGTCTTTTTTTCATTTTCCAAATGATGTACTTTTGAATTCTTTCAGAAAAGTGTGAAAGAATTTTTTTTAAATTATATGGAATGAACAAAATTTCCCACCATCATTATCGATCATTTATTTAAATATTCATTTTCATGTATTTAAGATTCCATTAAAAGAAAAAAAATCCTTAATAGTTAGGAAATTTTTGGATTTTAAATAAGTTATTTCAAAAAAATGTGTATTTCCCCCAAGAAATATTGCAGTGATATTTGTTAATTATATTAATCTACGTGAACATTATTTGGTGAGAATAATGCTTTATTGGGGATTTAATCTTATCATTTCATTCACCATAATACTATAGATGGGTTTTTATTATGTTTATTAACTAGGGAATTATTAAAACTTTTTTTGATAGTTTTCCGAATATCAATGTTTATGTTGATTATGTTTAACCCATTTCATATGATGAATGCATTGGACTTATTTGGATATGGGAGGGGCCCAATCTACCCCCTTGATGCATCGATATGCAAAAAATTTTGGTTGTTTGGATGAGGAACTACCATTTATGTAATATGTCTTGGCCCAAGGCCTCGAATCAATTTTAAGATATCCAAAATTATGTATTTAATCATTATAAAATTGGTTATTGATGTCCATGTTATTATATTAATAGTTTTGATATCAAGAGATAATTTTCATGATGATGTGATTAATTATATGGAATTAATTGATCATCATTTATTCAGATCATATTACACTTAGTGGTCAAGTTATTGATTAAAGGGAATGTGTTTTCAATTATTTACCTTTCATATTTATTATTCCTTATGTAGTCATCATAGATTCTATTGTACATAACACTTATTGATAATCATAGCACACAATTATTTTGCTTCATTTTTCTAGGATATGGGGAAGGATTATTTAAATGAGTTCAAGTATTAAGAATATTTAATTTTTCTATTTTTTATTTTATGTTTTTAAATTTAATTTGAGATTAAAGCATGTATTTATATTACTAAGACTAAAAACTATTTATTGATTTAAGATGAAATCTATTGTATCTAGTACCAATTTAATAAATTAACTACCCACTCTAGGTTATTGGGGTCATGCTCATTACAATTTGTATCAGAGAAAGTTTAGTAGAACCCATGGGAACTCAATTTTTTAATAAATATATTAGGGAACATAACCCTATTAATGAATTTGAGGAGAAGTTTAAGTATAGGATAACTTCCTAAAATTTTGGTAAGGTAGATATTATATGGTTTTAGTACCAATAATACCCTATCTAGATACTATAAGTGGATGTGGTTTTAGAATAGATTCATCTAGGGGTAATACCTCAAAAACAGTTAGTTGAGAATATATTGGATATCATTTTTAGCATATAGTGAGTGTACCCTTGGTGCAGAACGATTTTGATACTCTCTGGGGATTTCTTGGGTTAATTAAAACTTTATTTACAAACCATTATAATGGTTTTGAATTGATGATGAAAATGAGTGTCCAAGATTAAAACTACGATGTCTTAGGTTGAAAAAAGGTGACATGATTTAGATTCCCTATAAATGATTATGTGGTTTCCCACCATGATTATTGTTGATTATACTATGATTTTTGGATTTAGTAAATGGATGGATCTGGGGGAATCATTTTAACACTAAATGTGATAGAAAATAAAGTAATCATGTGAAACCAAATTTAATGATGACTAGAGATAAATATATTGTGGTTATTTCTAAAATGTTATCCTGATATATGTTTAAAAAACTACACCTTATAAAACTCTAAGACTCACCAATTAATATATAAATAGAGTTTGGTGAGAGACCGTACATTGGATACCATAGAGGAAATAAGAATCAATTTTCTTAATGTCATAAATGTTGAAATAGATACCTTGGGGAAGGTCACAATGGAAGAGGAATAAGTTTTTTTTTATTGAAATATAGGACATATAGCCATGAAATAATGAGGAGTTCAATATATTATGTGTAGGTAATAAGAGAATTATCTATGTTAATTCCCTAATCCAAGGGTAACTCTTAGACCAAGGAATTTCATATTCCTTTATAATCATTGAAATGGAATGATTGAATTGTTTATGTATTAGGATTTGATAACGAGGTCTTGAAATTTCTACATCAAAGAAAAGTTTGTTATATGAATCCTGAAACATATAACCATTGTTTTTAGTAGATTTCATTAATTATTTGTAATAGTATGTTTAATGGTAATGATGACATAAAAAGAGATTTAAAGCTAAAGTGATATTTTATGGAAAAACATTATTAGGGGAAATATAACACGTAATATGGTCCTAGTGTAGAATTAATAATGTTTAGTTAGGAAAAATAGATTATTGAAATTGATTAGGTAAATCTTATAGTATTTGAGACATTAAAAATTATTATTGATTTGGTGACACTGTAATTTATGATGGACTTTACTGAACATTAGGACACATGGAATATATTTGATAACTTATAAATTTATTTAAGGAATAAGGATATCATTAATTTTGGAAGAATTTATCTTTTAATTGAGGTTTAACAATGACAAATATTTTCAAATATTTGGTATGTGACATTAAGAGTGACTTTATAATGATTTGTGGATTAATGTTAAGTTGATTTTTGAAAATTATTAAAATATTTTCTAAATTTTTTAAATTTAAATTTTATTAGATATATTTTGGGAATGTTTTATGGATACATACTTATGGAAAGGATTATGTTAAACTTGGATTGTTACTATTGAGGTTTTAGTAATTAATGTATTATATTGGATAACTTTGGAAACTAATTTTTGTTTTGGTAAATATTTATTGATAGATGGAAAGGATTATCACTATTTTTTAAATATTATGATCCATTATAAGTCAATTTTAGTTCTTCATTAATAAATAATTCATCTTGGATAGTTATTTTGTAGAGTACGAAACAGATTGGAAATTGATCAAAGCATAGAAAAAGTATGAAATTGTGCTTTTGAAATAAAAGATATCAAATAAGTATATTTTATTGTGTTCACTATATTTATAGTGAATGAATCCAAAAAATTTATGGGAAAGATATTTAAATCAAAATGTCATACATTTATTTCATTTTTGTTGAATCAATGGTATTTTCACCTATTTCAGATTTATGGATTTGTTTCAATTAACTTTGTCCCAACCATGTTCTCTATCACACACTATTAGTCCTTGGGTGTTAGTTTTCTCCTCCATGTCTATATTTTCAGTTCCCATTAATTTTATACTATTTTTATTTTTTTTGTGTTATTTTAGATGACCTTCATATTTCCCCTTACAAATTTTTAATAGAAAGTTTTATTAACCCTTTTTACAATGTGGGTTTTAAACAATGGTTTTCTAAAAAGTCAAACCCTTGATTATTGAGCTCATGTTCAAATTGTGACGACTCAATTTAATGAAGGTGGAGAGAATATAAAACCTTGATATTTTAAAATAATAACATTATGTTCAATATCGTATACGACACACAACACTGAACTTAAACAACATACAAACTATATTATTTAAATATGACCATTGTAACCCAGCAGTTGAATTGTTTGGTTTAAATAGTAATTAACTACTTTATGAAATATATATAAATTTACAACATGATATAAATATATTGATAAATTATTATTAAATAATCACTCAATTTATAATTTATAAATTCTTATTAAATAATCAATCAATCTCTAATGAAGACATTTTATTTTTTAAAAATATGTATTTCTAAAAAATGTATTTTGTTACCTTTCATGAGAAAATATTATAATTAATTTATATAAATTTTAGAACATTTATTTGAAAAAATGATATCATTTATGAATTAATAAATCAAAATTATTTTATGGTGAAAGATTCAAATTTTACTAAAAATATTGGGTTTTCAATGAATAGTGAAAAATAATTTTTTTATAAAACTATAATTTCTTTTCATTAAATAAACTAATTTAATGTCTGATTATAATTTAGATTTGGTCTTAAAGTGAAATATAATCCATATTATTTATAATAATCTAATTAATTTTATTTTATTCAGTAGTTTTCATTATTTTGGTATAAAACTATTTTTGTGCTAAAAACATTTTTTTCTAGAAACTATTTCTAAGTGCATAATGTCTTTCCATTTTAATTAATTTAAATAACCCAAAATGAGTATTGATTTAAAAGAAATTTGTAAATTATATATCTATATATATTAATTTAAATGTGTATAATTAATAATACTAGTTATAATGTTAATTTAAAATCATTTTTTCCTTGAAAATACATTTTTCTAAAAAAGTTATTTTCGTCACATTCTACATGTTTAATTTTAAGTTAAATTATACTGATTTTGTTAATTGAATCATGAAAAATGAATTACATATTTATAATCATAATAATTTTTATTATGTAATAAATCATTTTTCCATGGTAATTAATTTTTATCTTTTAATAATGACATAATTTCCCCAAATACTTATGCAACACTAATAAAATATTTATCAAATTAATATAAAAATAAAATAAATGATATTAAAAAGATATAAATATATATAATTAGAAAAAATTATTCTATTTCATGATTTTTTTTTGAAAAATATAACATGTTAGTTATTTTTTACAGGATTGGATCCTAATTCCATTGTTTTCATGATGATTTCAAAGTAAAATTAAATGAATAGTTCCAAAAATGACATTAATGACATTTTTTAATAAATAATATTTTATTAAATTAATTAAAATCCATATAAATCCATTATTTAGTCATGTGATTGGGATATTGTTTAAAATTTCAACCATGGTCCATTTATTGTCGAGTTATTATTTTATAGTTATCGTCTTGACCCCTAAATAGTTAAAATATTTGTTATCACCATAATTACCAAAAAAAGTTTAACACAGTTAAAAGTAATAGATAATGGTAAAAATATAATCTATACTTGTTAATGTTTTATTAGATGATATTATTTTGACTCAATATTTTCCTATTCTAGTATTATATTAGTTTGAAGCCTTTTTATTTATTCATACACCAATGTAAAAAATTATTCTACCATAATTATATAATAAAATTGTTATTAATCATATACCTATATGTTTTTATGTTAATTTAATACCCTATATCCATCTCTTCTATCGTCAAAGGAGAAACTAAAATTTCATTCGTGTGTACAACAAACTACCATCACACAAACCGATGTTGTTCGTTTTCCATCACCACCACCCATGGATAGTTTTAATGATGTATTTACTATATATATATTTATATTATATTAATGGAATAAGTATCATTATATAAAGATAATATATCATGTAATTTATTAACATTCAATTCATTTAAAATTGATAACATCATTCGTGCATAAGTGTGGATTACCACCTCCGTAAATTGACGTGATATGTTTTTCATAACCAAATCACATGAATGCTATATATAATTTTCTATAATGAAATATTATTATATTAATGTTATAATTATAATTTTTTTAATATATAATAAAACTTATGTTCTTTCCATCACGATTATAGAAAATTGGAAATGTTACTCATGCGTACATAGGGCTTACCATCTCTATTATTTTACATAGTTCATTTTTAATTATCATACTTTATGGTTGTTTTAAAAATTATAAATTATATATAATTTTTTTAATTATTTAATTTCTATTATTCTAGATATGAGGGAATAATGAAATATATTACCATATTCAAACTACCAATGTCATTTTGGATAGATGAACTAAATATCACTAACACATATAATGTGAACTTAATTGATTAAGTAATTAAATATAACTTGATATAAGATAAAATAAAAGAAATAATAAATTGAAAAACATTATTAATAAAGTAAATAATTAATATAATTTTAATGTTCATGAAGATAAATAATGTATGTGATGAGTCAGATATACGGTAAGGGATTTCATCACAATTTCCCTTCATTGATAGATATTTTAATGTTATGAAGTTAATTTATTTTATATTCTATATATACTTCCCTTTTTATATATTATATACTTAATACTTCATTATTCATGGTATTTTATGTTATAATTAATTTTATTTCATCCTAGGGTATTTGAATTGAATGTTACAAAGTTGTAAGGGGTTTCATAACTCAATTTCTTTTCATTAGGTTAAATTACATCTTTATTATCATTGATATTTCAAGATTATGTTTCTAATTTATTTTTATTATTTTATGTTGTGTTTATAGTTTTTATGTGAATTTAAATTTGATACACATAATCAAATAATTGATTAATTATCACTACAAAAATATGATCTTGGTAAGAGACATCATTTCAATTTCCACTCGGTAGAGGCTTATTCAGTTTTATGAGCCTATTAAGGTGTATATACATACAAATTGATATGTTATATTGGTAATATATTAATATTAATGGTATTTAATATGTATTGTAAGAAGGATATAAATTTGTTTTCATGGTGTTTGAAATTATGTATTTTATCATTATGAAATCTGTTACTGAAGTCCATGTGATTATTTGAATAGTTATTATATCCATCAATAAGTTTCAAGATCATTTCATTATTAATATAACATTATTTATGATATCTTAATTTTTTAAATATAATTAAAACCATCTTGTTGGTAATTTATAAATATTTTTATGGGAAAATATATATTTTCAATAAAAATAACATGATAAATTTATTAAATACTTTACATAAGGATAAAATCTCAATTAGAACCCTTGAAATTTTTGTGGAATAATTATAGAGTTAGGCACTATTTTAGTGTTAGATTCCAAGACTCATAGAGCCTCAGTGAAGATGAAATGAAATATTAAGTATATTATAGTTTGTACATGTGATTAATCCAAAATAATTTAAATGTATCTAATAGTGTGTTGTATAAGAAATATAATACCACAGTTTGGTCTGGGAAGAAGTGTTAACCCTAGGTTGGGTATAACATTTTCAGAAATGGAAAATTGGTCAGGTTTCCCTTGAGTATAAGTTATTTAATATTTTTTATGATATTATTTTTGAAAATTAAATTAATATCTCTCAAATGGTGCATCATATGAAAAATATGATACCATTGCTAGGTCTGGAATGTAGGGTATAACATAGGTGGTGAATAATATTCATGCACAATGGGCAATTAGTCAGGTATCTCATAAATTCAAGTTATTTAATAATTATATTAAATAATTAAATTTATTATTTTAATCTAATTCTTAAAATTTTGACTACATTGTCTGTTATCTTCCCTTATGCACATTCCTCAATTTTTTAATACGGTGACATAAAAAGTTTTTTTGACCCTGATGTAACCTTGAAAAAATTACAATTCATTTAATTAGTAAATTTAACAAATATATTTCAATTATTTGATGAAATGGTGGTTTAAATTATGAATTTCAAAATTTTGTGATGAATACGTGGTAGGGTTTTTATACATGAAGGGTTTTGGCTTTTGATGGATACACATGAATCCAACAGATCTCGAGACAACCTTACAGGTGATTTGGTGAAACCCAACTAATCAATCCAACTTTGGGCATGGTGAAGGAATCGTTCATTCTATTCTTAGTGTGCAATATGCCATAGGTTTTGTTCCATTTTATTTTAATAGTTATCTATTCTCCATTTTCACATTCACAATTCAAAAAAAATGTTAAAATACAAATGGTAATCCTAAAAAAATAGCATATGATAATTAGAATTGGATTATCAAATGATAATCAAAATACAAATTGTCATAATTTTTTTTCCAAGTTATGTAAGGATATTCTTGAAGAAATATTGTCAAGGATAATTTTGTTCTTACAATTCATCAAAGGATAATTATCATATTTATAAAATGATAATTTCATCTAATTATCAAAGATAATCCCCCAGATTATCAAATGATAATTTTAAATAGAATTATCAATAGAAGAGTAATTAAAACTATTGATATATGATTAAAAAAAATTATCAATGAATAATGTAATTAAATTATTAAGATAATTTTATGCAGTTTATTAAAGGATAATTATAAGGTAATTATCACATGGAATGTTAAAATAAAATATCATTGGATACTTACATGTATTATGAAATAATAGTTACAAAAATAGTTCTAAAGGATAATTTTGGATGAAATTATAAAAAAATAATTATAAATCTATAATTTGTAATATAGTTATCAAAACATAATTATGTGGGATAATTTGTAAAATATTATCAAAAGATAATAATGAAAACTAATTTATAATTAATTATCATTAAATAATTATGAAGGAAAAATTAGGATATAATTATCAAAGATAAATATAAAATCATAATTGATGAGAAATTTTCAAGAGAAAATCATTTTATTGAGGAGAATATAGAGATTTTATGCCTTAAACTAGATGATAATTTGGAATTTATCGACGAGAGAGAAAATATCATCACATGTGATATTTTATTTATATTTGAACTAATATAGTTGTATTTGGTTTTAAGGATCTGATGAACATCATATGTCAGTGTTTTGATAAAAAGGATGTGAAGAGGGTTTTTTGACTGATTTATCTCTACCTTTTTACATCGATGACTTTTGAGGTAGGAATTTCCTTACCTTTTTGTGTTCTTGTTTACACATGTTTCCATAAATGATTTCAATGTTGGGTTATTTGACCCATCTCTTTCTGGTGATTTCATGTGGGTGTGTGTGTATTCCATGATGTGGTATGATTTGATTCCATGATATTGATGATATATATGGATTTAATGATGAGTTATGATTCACATGTTGATGTATATGATGATTCTATATTTCTTAGAATTTGTTCTATGGTTGTTATCATGCTACGAATTCTCATGTTTTTCTTTAGAGGATTTGTATGTGTATACTTGATAGGTGGCTTTCGCGGTATGATTACTCATTGTAGGGTGCACCCATGTTGTGCAGTGATAATGGAGGCACAACATGATAAACTTTTGACCATACATTTACTTAATGACTTTTGGATTCTGAGTAGATGGATGAAACATGATTCCTTGTGGATTTTGAGTGTTACCCGATGCCTTTCTGATTCTGAGTAGGTTTCATATACTTGATGCGTTATGGATTCAGATTATTACCCGATGCCTTGTATATTTTTGGTTTGTTATTTTCACTTTATTCCTTGTAGATTCTCAGTGAATCTCCAATATAATTATATATGATTTTTGATACTTATCGACATATAGTACATTTCTGATATAGAACTGAAGCAGGTATGACCAGGGGTTTATGGTGGCTTGGTTAGTGTATGAACACTCAGTTTTGAATTGTGTGTTACTTTGGTTACTACATAATTATTAATATTATTAATTACACTTGTAAAATTTAGCACACCATGTTAAGGATGCATTTATGGTGTCCCGTTGAGCCATGTAGTCACACCCTACTTGGGAATTTCGTTGGCATGTTGGTTTCATTAGTGGACCGGTGAAGGGAAAGGGATATGTGGAGGACTACTGAGCTATGGAGAATGAATCTGGTGGTGGGATAGGAAGAACACCAATGATACTTGAAATAAACATTTATTTACTTATCTTCTTTATTTACCATGGACATACATTCCACTTTTGGTATATGCTTTTATTTTCATGTAATATATGCATTCCTAACTTTTACGCATGATTACTATGATTATTTATATTATTTTATTGGTGATTATCAATCCTATGAAAATATATTTTGGGTATAGTCTCCCATATGACTTATTCAAACACATATTACTAGTCGGAAGCCTCCTGCATATGGGGAGGTGTGCACCAGGCCACAAGAAATTCTAGCTTAGACTCGACAGTTTGAGTCAGGATGTTATAAAATGGTATCAAAGGACCAAGACTAACTAAATTTTTATTCTCTTGGGGTTGATATAGGATAGACATGAGATATGACATTGGGACTTATGTAGGGGAACTATGTTAGTTCATGGCAAGTACTTCGTAGAGGATCTCAGAGTTTCTATAAGTGGGGAATTTATTACTGTTGATTAAACTCACCTTGGGTTATGGAAATGATGGTTATATGTAATTTATGAAATTTCATATATTTTCTTTCATAATAAATAGACACATAGGGTCTCATTATATATATATACTTATTATTGTGTTAAAAAATAGTTTGTTAATTAAATGTCTTGATTTATGCTATCAATTCAGGATAGTTTCTCTTCATGTGATGTATATGTGCTTCAATATTTTTGTGAAATTTAATTATTGGAATTAATTATTTGAACTAAACATGCTATTGTGTTAGTATATATATGATGAAAGGGACTAACATTCAAGCATGGAGACATGGGTTAGTGTTTGCAGGGTTACAATTTGGGTTGAGGGTAGACTCTTAGGGAATCATTGGTGTGATACCAATGACAAGTTAGGGTCTGATTATGTTAATAATGGTTTTATTGTTTTAGAGATTCCACCTCGAAGATGTTTGACGGGACCTCCGCCTATGGTAGCTTAGGGTTCTCTCATGTGACCACATGTTGTACCCAGGGATATAACCCAGCATGCTCATATACCATCACATGTTATTCAGACTGTAGTTCCCATTTAACTAGGACTCTTATAGATAGAGTTAGTCTAAGGTGGATCCACAGAGATGACCATGACCAATTATGCTCATGTTTCCAACTGCAGCACCATCTGGAATTCAAGGGTACTGGTGGTATATAAGATGTAGAGGATTACATGGAATTTACTGAGATAAACTATTAGTAAATTTAGAGTCCTAAAGAAGGGTGTGTGATCTTGATGGACTTCATGTTTTCGGGAACCTCAAAGAGATGGTGGACGACCATGATCTAGTATGGGAGATAATAATATCTTACTTGGGTTACCCTCAAGGATCTTTTTCTCAAAGAAATATTTTCCTAAAATGATGAAGGTGGAAAATTCCCACAAGTTCATGGAATTATTACTGGGATCCAATGATATCTATACACATTCTACAAGATTTAAGGAGATCCTTCACTTTAATTCTTTGTTTGTTGGGAATGAGGCACAAAAGTCTAGGGTGTTCGATAAAGGTCTTTGACTAAAGCATAAGATTTAGGTTAAGGGATTTGACCTGATGACATATATACATGTATTTCATAGGACCCTGACCTTTGATAAGGGAATCAAGGAGGATAGAGTATTAGGATTACTCCTATCCAATAGTGGTCTAGTGAACAAATTTCCTCTTGATGCTACAAGAGTTTCTTATAGTAGTAAGAATAGAAAGACCATATATTTTCAATTAAGTACCATAATCTAGGTGGAACAAAGTGTATATTCATCAGTCCCTTTAGAATGAGTTTCACAATGTTTAAACTATGTAAATGCTAGACACTTTCAAAGGATCTATATTGCACCTTAGATAACATATCGGTAGTGTGGGTAGAAGGGGATTCCTCAACAAAATTCCCCAATGTTTCTAGTCCAAACTCTCATATAGGTAGGGCTCAGACATGGGGATTCAGGTGAGGTGCTTAGTAGAGGAATCATACTATTCAGTCATCCTAGGGATAGGGATTGGGACCTTATGTGGCTAATGTATAAACTATGTATAAAGCCTTTATAAGATGGTGGAGAGGGGCCATCTACTATTTGAGGTATAATCCTTATCACCTCTACTTTATCTACAACCTTATTCAATAATGGGGCTTCCCATTATTTCATATATGTACATGTAGTTGTTTTACATGAATTAACAGTAAAGTTATCATATGAGTTAATACACATTGATACGCCATTGGGTATCATAGTGGACAGTCTTGACCAATTCGTAGAGTTTCCATTGGTCATCACAGGCTATGGACATCTATTGGAATTCAAGATTCTAGAGATTATGAATTTTGATGTGATTCCCAGCATGAAATGGATCACCTAATTTTTAGATCACATTTATTTCTATCACAGATTAGTATATTTTACCTTTCTATAGGGATATATGTTCATAATGTCTAGAGAGTGGGGACATGAATCAATAAAAGTTAGACCAGACTTGAGTTAGCTTGGGATAATGACAACAAAGATGGAAGGATTGGCTCTTTTCAACTGGTTCATTGGAAAACCCCTTATATTTTCTTCCAGTCATGGATCTATATTAGTATATATTTATTTATGATTTCATTGGACTCCCACCTGATATAGGAGTTGACTTGGAGTAGATCTCATGATAGGTACGTAATGCATTTTGATACCCTCAAATCATATAAATCCAACCAATATGAATGAGCTCAATGTACTAATATCCAACTTAGAGAAGAAGGGATTTATTATAACTAGTAATTCAATATGAGTGGAATCTATTTTTTTCCAAGAAGGTAGACATTATTCGTTGAATATGAATTGATTAATGGAAGTTGAACCATGTTATAGTAAAGGACCAATATCCATTCCCGAGGATCGATGATCTTTTCGATCATTTACGAGGATCCTGGTGGTTCTCCAAGATTGATCATAAATTAGGATATACAAATTTTTCATTTAGATAGGGGTATATTATGAATATGGTGTTTCAGAGAAGGTATGGACTGTGTGAGTACTTGGTGATGTTGTTCGTATTGATAAACAAACTTTCAGTATTAATGACCCTTATGAATAAGATCTTTCATCCATACTTGGACTCTTTCATCATAGTGATTGTTGATGATATCTTCATATACTAACTAAAAGCAGAGAATCATGCAATGAACCTGAAGATAATCTTGAGTACACTTCAACCACACATGCTTTATGACATGATATTGAAGTGTGTCTTTGGTATTTGGGAGGTTAAGTTGCTAGGCCATGTGGTGTCTTAGATTAGTATATCTATATACCCAAAGAAAGTTGTGGTAGTCATGTCCAATACATGTCCCAAAAACATGTTTGAGATTATAAGCATTATGGGGTTAGTAGGATAATAATGAAAATTTATATAGGACTTATCCTAACCACCATCTCCCATGACAACATTAAAGAAGAATAGAGTGAAGTTCCTGTGGTCGAACTAGTATGAAGAGGCCTTCATTAATTTAAATATATTATTGAAGAATGCTCTGGTATTGACACTCCCTGAGTCTGGTATTGGTTTAAAAATATACTACGATTCATCAACTATTGCTTTGGATGTGATTCTGATGATAATGGAGCTGGAAATGGCCTATTGGCCTCTTTATCTGTAAAACCATGAGTGTAACTAACCTACACATGACTTGGAGATGGCTTATGTGGTCTACACTTTGAAATGTTAGAGACGCTATATATTTGGTGAGAGATTTATTTTTTATATTGAACACACGATCCTTCACTATATATTCACTTAGAGGCACTTGAACCTATGATAGAGGTGCTGGATTGAGTATCTAGAGACACTCGACTTTGAGATGGCATATTCACTTGGGAAGTGTAATGTAGTTGCATATTATATTAGCTGTAAGACACTGGTTTATTAGGAGATTGGTGAGAATTCCATAGAGGATTAGTGGTTCTTAATGATCAAATTGGCTGATTAGAGGATGGATGGATTAGAGGACTAGGTTTTAATGACTTTTTATCCCATGGTAGCCACATCTTAACTTGTGGACCAGGTAAATTCTAGATAGATGTTAGTCTAAGAGTGTGCTATATTGAGGGAACACTTAGTTGGTGATGACTTAATGTACAAATGGCTGATGGATGATGATGATATGATCTTGGTACATAGAAGAGTAGTAGTACCTAATTCAATCAAAGAAGAGATGATGATGGGTTACCATAGCTCTATATAGTGAGTACATCCTGGTGTGACCACGATGTGTCCTGACATCAATGGATAGTTTTTGTGACTAGGGATGAAGAGAGAAATTGTTGGTTTTGTCTCTTGATACCTTACCTATCAGAGTGTGAAGGCCAAACACTAGCTTCCTGGTGGGTTTTTACATCCACTAATAATATGTATATAAAAGTGGGACGACATCAGGATGCAAATTTTTATAGGGCTACCAAGGACCCCAAAAAGTAGTGGTGTGGAATGGGTGATTTTTTATCAGTTAACGAAGTATCCTCACTTCTTTCCAATATGGGATACTCATTCAGTAGAGGAGTTGAGAATGATCTATTTCAAAGAAATTGTGTGCTTGTATGGAGTCCCCTTGGGAATTATTTCATATAGAGCCACATGTATTACATCACACTTTTTCCATGTCCTTTTTAAATCCCTATAAACTAAGATGATATTGAGTATGACATACCACCCACATGCCGATGGATAGTCCAATAAGACTATACACATATTGGATGATATTTTATGAGCTTACATGCTAGAATTTGGTGGATCATGGAATAATAACATAGCCTTGATTGAGTTATCATAAAACAATACTTATATGGCTATGATTCAGATGATACCTTATAAGAAACTTTATGGGAGGTTGTGTTCGAGCTTAGTGACCTAATTTTTTTGAGAAAGACCTACAAAGATACTTCTTAGGGATGTAAATTCAATACATTAGGGGGATTGTAATATACTAGTATTTTTTAAAGATAATAAAAACCGCTTTGTTGATAATCTTCATGCAGTTTTATGTTAAAATATAGTTTTCCAATAAAAATTACTTAATAAATGAATCAATAACATTTCCCAAGGATAAAATACCAGTTAGAACCCTTGAATTTTATATATAATAATTACAGAGTTAGGCACTTAGTTAGTGAGAGATTCAAAAACCCATAGATCCTTAGTGTAGAAGGAATAAAAATATTTAGTATATTTTAGTATGCATGAAAAATTTATACCAAATAATTTAATATCTCAAAAATAGTGTTTTTTATGAGAAATATGATACCACAGTTAGATTTAGGACACAGTTTTCACCCTAGATGGGTTATAACATTTGTGAGCATTAGAGATTTTATTAGGTCCCTTGAAAGGATAACTTCGTTAATATTTTTTATTATATTAATTTTTGAGAAAAAAAATATCTATCAAATAGAACATTGTATGAGAAATCCAAGAACAACGTTAGGTCCAGAACATGGGGTTTACCCAAGGTGGGGTATAACATTCGTGGATAATGGGTGTTTGGTCAGGTCATTCATTAATTGAAGTTATTTAACAAGTATAATAAATAATGATTTTTATTATTTTAATTTAATTAATAATTTACTTCTTAAAAATCAGATTAAATTGTTCATCCTATTCCCTTTTGTCCATTCATCCACTTTTGAACTTGGTAGCATTCCAAAAAAAATATTTTAACATCTATTTAACCTAAAAAAATTTAAACTTGTTAAATTAGTAAATTTCATTACTCTAATTCATTATTTAGATAAAATAGTGTTTTAAATTAGGTGTTTCAGAATGATTTTAATGAATACACTGTAGATTTTTTATACCCAAATGGTTTTTCCTTTTGATGGATCTTCTTGAATCTATGTGATCCTGTGACTACCTTGCATGTGATTTGGTGAAACCTTGTTGATCGATCCAACTCTAGGTATGGAAAAGACATCCTTCTTGTTCTACCTAGTGGGAAACATTCTTTAGATTTCTTTCCAAATATTTTCTCTTCTATCATTTCAAATTCACGATTAAAAAATGAAATGTTATATTAAAAATGGTTATCCTAAAAAATAAACACACATTAATTATTATTTTATTATCAATATATAATCATAAAATAAATTATCAAAATATGTTTATCAAAATTATAAAAGGAGATTATTGAAAAATTATTATATATTATAATTTGTATTTATAATTTATTAGAGGATAATTATCATAATTATCAAATGATAATTTCATCAAATTATCAGTGTTAATCCCACTAGACTATAAAATGATAATTTTAAATAAAATTTTCAATAGATGAGTTATTAAAATAATCAAATGATAATTACAATTAATTATCAAAGAATAATTTCATGAAACTATTGAGATAATTTTAATCAATTCATTAAAGGATAATTATAAGTTAATTATCATGTGGAAAATTTGTAAAAAATATCAAAGGATAATTATGTCTATTATCGAAGAATAATTATTAAAATAATTTTAAATGATAATTTAGGATAAAATTATCAAGTATAATTATAAATGGATAATTTTTAATAACATTATAAAAATATAATTATAAATTATATTATGTTATAAATTAGAAAAATATATTTATAAAGTGTAATTTATATAAAATTATAAAAAATAATTATAAAAGATAATTTTGGATAATATTATTATAGATATTTATAATGTTATAATTCATGAGAAATTTTCATGAGGAAATCACTTCCTCAAGGAGAATATAACTATCACTTTCGTTGACCTAAATGATAATTTGGAATTTATCCATTAGAGATAAAGTATCATCGCATGTGATATTTTATTTCTATTTGCAATAAAATAGTTTGTTTTTGTTTTAGGGACCTTCTTTAACATTGTGTTTAATTTTTTGGATAATAATGTCTCAAATAGATATTCACGAACTATCCAAGCCTTTTTTACATTAATGGATTTTGAGGTGTGAATTTCTTTACCTTTTGGGATCTTGTTTACACATGTTTCCATACATGACTTATGCATTGGATTATTTGATATTGTTCCTCGATTTTGATCGCATGTCTAGGTGTGTGTATCCCATAATATGGTATGGTTAGATTACATGAGATTGATGTGATAACTTTATTTCATTATTATGTTTTATTCTCATGTTTATGTATATGATTCTTCTATATTTCTCATGTTTTGTGCTTTTGTTTTTATCATGCTATGACTTGTCATGATTTTCTTTGTAGGATTGGTATGTGTACACATTACAAGTGGATTCCATGGTATAATTACTCCATGTTGGGTGTGTGCATGATGTGTGATTATGATGATGGCACAAAATGGAAAAAATTAATCTAGAATCAACTTGATGCCTTGTAGGTTATGAGTAGATGACAGATACATGATTCTTAGTGGATTATGAGTGTTAGCCAATGCCTTGTGGATGCTGATAATTTTACAGATAATCAATGCCTTGTGAAATAAAAAAATTACCCTATGCCTTATGGATTCTGGGTAGGTTGTTTTCACTCAATTCCTTGTGGATTCCATGTGACTCACCAACAACCTTGTAGTAGGTTTTGGATTCTTATTGACATATATTACATTTCTATCATTAAGCTATAGTTGGTATGACCGAGGGTTTGTGGTGTCTTTGTTAGTGCATGGAAACTTGTTTTTCGATGGTGTGCTATTATTCTGGACAAAATTTTATTATTATGTCATACACTTGTATACTAGAGCACATCAGTTTAAGGATGCATTGGTGTTTTCCTACTAATTATTATATTGACACCCTACTGGGGAATTTTAGTGCGCTTGTCAATTTAATGTAGGGTCTAATCAATGAAAAGCACCATGTCGTATACTACTTAACTAGAGAGAATGGATCTGGTGGTGGAATATGATGAACACTAGAAGGATATATAGTTATCATTTTTTTACTTAAATACTTTATTTACCCAAGTAATACTTTCCACGTTTTATAGATTCATTTATTTACTTTTCATGTATTATATACTTACCTTTCCTCAGGATTCATTTGATTATTTTTATTATTTTTATTATTGATTATCGATCCTATGTCATGATAATGAGGGTATAGTCTCTCCACTGACTATTTCATACCCTCACTACTAGTCAAAAGCCTCATTCATATGGGGAGGCCTGCATGTCTTCATGTGGAATTCCATATCAGACTGAGTGGTTTGGATTGGAATGTTAAAATTTTTATCATTATTTATTCATACAATATTTTTATCAGTGATCATGTTATTTATTAATTGGTTGGGTTTTTCAGTTATTTACATTTACATATTGATTATTTTTTAATTACTCATGATATATTCATCTATAGGAATCGTTTTTTGAGAATCTAATATCACCCTTACTTTGTATCCTTTTCCACGGATATGAATATAGAATCATCGAATGAGTTCAATGATGTAGAATATTAACTTGCATTGTGTTTTTTATCTTATTTTTTCAAAATTAATTTGAGATTCAAGAATGTATCTAGTTTACTAAGACAACTAAAACATTATGTCATTTTGAATGTGATATCTTGTTTCTTGTACTAATCTAATAAAGTAACCATCAGCTCTAGGTTACTAGGGTGAGGTTTTTTACAAGTATGATCATACCAAGTATAATTGTATGGTCACTCTCTATCTATCTCTATATATATAAATAATTTTTTTCATATTTTAGGAGGACTTTGGAGATTGAGTAAGACATTTCTAGCTTTGGTAGGAGGTGTTGTTGAGTCGCTATTATATGATTTGTCTTTTATATTATATGTTGGTGTTTCTTTGTGTTTCTTTATATTATCTCTAAATTCTATATTTTCATAGGGTAGTTCCATGTATTTGTAATATTTTTATACCCTTGGGGCTAATCACTAACCTAAGGCCTACAGTAGATGATGTTCTAGGTGTCAGTATTCATCTTCCTTCATTCTCAACCTAGGAAGGGTACGTTTTGAGGGAGAGTCATGAAATTTATATTGATCATTAAATTAATACAATAATCAATAAAAATAATAAATTTAATCAATGTATATAAGGAACATTTCATTAAATATGAATATAAATAGTTACAAAATTCATAATAACGGTTTATCTATTTCAAATAAAATTTAAATATAAAAACATTTTATTCCAATAAAAAAAATATATTGTTCATATTAACTATACTTTTGGAATACAGATAAAATTTTTGGTTCAAATATATGTTTTATCAATACAATTACTTTTAAGATTTTTTAATATATACTATCTTTCTATAAAATTAATATAAAAATAGTATTTAAATTTTTATATATTTTACATTTACTTAATCCTTGATCATATCCATAAAACCTTTTTTTGGATTAAATAAATTCTACATTTCTTAAATTCATGCAAACATTTAAAATTAAAATTGATAAACCTTTGATAAAATATTTTTTTATATTAAATTTTTAATATTTTTTATTTTATAATTTGATGAAATTATTTTATATCAAAATTATAAATTGAATACCATTTTAATAAATATAGCACTAAATATGGGTTTGTATTAAAAATTCCCAACATATTTTTCAAAGAATTATTTATAATTTATAATTTATAATTAATTTATAAACACTTTATAAACTAAAAAAATTTAAGTGTAATTTATTATATATTTTTTAAAAATTAATTTATATATTTTTTATAAGTGAAAATAAAAAATTTTTATATGAATGTCATATACCATAAAATTTCTTGTTATTATCCATACAATGGACTTTATAATAAATTATGATATCATATATAAACTTTGGAAATATAACAAATGAAATTTATTTAATAAATATCATTAATCATGTTTTGAACTCCTAATGTGATATTTCTATACCACTATATGTGTTATGTATAAACTTTCATTATATTCTATAATGATAGAAATGATATCTCACATCAGAAACTCGTTATGATGATGTATTGTTGTTTACATGCATCCTTGCCTATAACATACAATTATATCCCATACTGTTTTTGAGAAATATATATCATTGATTGGGATTATACAATGTATTCCCATTATATATTGTATACAAATCTAATGATATATTTGTACATGTGATATCCTTATACATTTGAATTGAAATGTGTAGTATTAAATTTTGTGTTACATGTTAATTATTTTAGTGGTATTTTATTCATATATAAAAATTACTTAATTTATATTTTATTTAATCATAGATTTTAAAATATTAAAATATTTATATTATAAAATATACAAAGAATTAATGAGATACACATTTTTTTGAAATTATATTTAAATATATTTTACAAATTTATTATTAAAATATAAATATTAATTTTTTCATTTCTTTTGAAATATTGTGGGATTAAATGTTTTCACATGTATATTTCTACCATAAGATAAATTAAAATTTATATAATAAACTTACAATTAATATTGTTTAATTAAATTTCAGTGGGAGAGAAGGTCTTAGCCATACTAGACCAACGATTGTGTGTGTGGGTGTTTCGATTTTTTATAAACCCTTAAGTCATAATATATATTAATTCAATGTTAGTGAATAAAATAATTAAAAGAAAATAGAATGATTAATTTTTGGAGAATTAATTTATTGGGACAATTGTGAGTGAGCGTAAAAGTGTGGGTTTTCAACAAGTTAAAAAATTACTCATATACATTTACTGATTAATGAAATGTTAGTTGGTGGGTAAATAATTACTTGGGATATAATCGATAATTCTGGGAAATGTTTCACAATAAAATGAATGAAATTTTGTCTATATTATTGTATTGTGTTTTTTTCATATAAAATATTATAAAATAGAATTTTTTAGTAGATATAAAAATAATTTTATGTTTTATATTTAGAAATGAGTATAAAAGATTTTTTTTGAAATTATGGTTTTAAAATAATTATTTTTTAAATTTATAAAAATATTTCAATTGATGGTTGATTATTTGGTATTACTATAACATAATTATAGAATTGTTGTTATATAAATAAGGTGCGAAATTCTGGGATATAAATAGTGGTTTTAAATATTTCTATCATTTGATATCATATGGGATTGAATAAATTAACAAACAATATTTATGATATTTAAATCATTACATCTAATATATTTTAAGATCCACTTGGTCAAAATCATAAACTATATCATTCAACGAGGAAAAAAGGTTTGGTTTAACTATCATTAGATTATAATTTTATGCTATGGTGAAGGAAATTTTTTACATCAATGAAAATGAAAGGGTTTTATTAATAAGGTAATAGTGGAATAAAATTTGTTCTATAGAACGTTAAAATATGAAAATTTTATGTTATGATTTGTTATAAACAATAAGTTTTAAAATTTTAAAATAAGTATTTTAAATGAAATTATTTTCCAAGGGTTATTTTTATATGATATAGGGGTGATTAAAGTGGTGACTAATTATATAATTACACAAAATAAATTACAATATTATTTAGATTACTATTAAATTTTTGATAAATTTTTTGAATGTACGGGAGTGTAAATTTATACAACTTTAGTATATAGTATTTTAATGGAGTTGTAGAATTTAAATTGATTTATATTGATAGGGTAGAGATCAATGATTAAATATTGAATAAGGAGAGGTGTTAAGTGTTGATTATATGTTGAACGGTTACTAAATGATGATATTGATTTTTTTGATGAAATAATCATCCATTATAATAATGAGTGAAAAGAATTAATATAGAAGTGGTGATTCATTGAAAATGTAGAAGGTTATATAAACATTGTCTATAGTAGCTAATTTTTAGGATATGAAGGTGACATATTAGTTTTAGAGGATTTCATGAACATAATAAATTTGGGATCATTTTAATTGGTTATTGGGTTGATAGATCAATAAAATCATAGAGAATATAATTCCAAAATAAGTGAGGAGTTGGTTTGTGGGTTGTATAATGAGGATTATATAGATCTAACCACTATGATTTTATTATGAGATCATAGGGAGAATGTTTTTTATTGAATGTATGTTGAGAAAAAAAAGTTCTTCTACATAGATAGCATGAAACTCGTATTAATATCATAAAAAGGTTCGTAAATGAAAAGTAAAAGTGTATAATGTTGGATTTTTTTGAACAATATGAGGTTGTTTGAATATATTTTAACTGTATTGGGGTAGAAATATGGTTTAAGTGGTATTGAATTTTTCATAGAGGATAAATCAGATATTTTTCATTTCTCAAGTACCCATTGATGATAAAGATAAACCCCTTATCATATAAGGAAGGATTATAGTATCTTCATAAACTATTATTGGTTTAAATTTAAAAATTGACATTATCTATCTAAAATCAATGGAAAATAGATGAAATTAAATAGGAAAGTACAATATTATTAAATCTAGGAACTTTTATTGAAATACCATTCATAAAAGTTAATTATGTAATGAATATTTTGATATATAGAGGTTAAGAACTGTACGGAGAATAATAAAGTGGAAAATATAATTCTAGGATTTATGATGTTTATATGACCCAATACAATATGTGTTATGAGATGAAAATAAAACAATTTAGTGATTCAGTGTTGTATATTTTCATCGGTTTGAGTTCTATTATAATTTCATCTATAAGGGTATTGGTGTATATTATGTGTTGGTGATTTTTTACACATATATTGAGGATTAAGATGATGTTAATTTTGAAATATTTTTTACACCAGTCTAGTAATTTTTTATTAATTAATTAAAGTATATAATTTAAACAATAATTTATATTTGATATGGAAAATCACACCATTAACATGTTATTACAGTTTTAGTTGTCTAATGATAGATATATAAAAATTATTTAATTTTTGGTAGTACCTCAATGGTTATTCATGTTGTAAAAGGATCCTCTAAAAGTGGAGGGATATTAATTACTTATGTAGGAGATAATCTTAAATAGATATAAATGGTTATTTCTAATAGTGTATAGGCGTTTCATGCAATAGAAGTTTAAATGTAAAAATATAACATTATTTTTTTTAGTAAAATAATGGAAAATTTTAATAATTATTCTTAAATATATCAAAAGAATAGAAATTCAATAAAATAGATAAAGATGAATACTGGGGATTTTACGAGGATTGATAAGCTCTTCATTCATTTAATGGATCATAATCATTATTTTTCTTTTTAATGTTAATAAGTTAATTATGAGATATAATATTATAATTTTATATGGATTCTGTAAATAATTATTTTTTGAGATAAAGAAAATGGATTTCATGTTATTAGAGTGTTTATTTGATATATATTAAACAATATATCATTGAACTAGCTTCTAATTTTTAAAAATATGAAATTACAATTTTATAGGATAAAAATATTATTGTTCTAATGATTTTAAAAGAATGTATTTTTTATATATCATTTGATTAATATTTCTATATATTATATCTATGGTATTATCTTAATTAATAACTGGTGAGAGGAGTAAAATAAATAAATAAATAATATTTATAAAAATTATATGATATTAAGTTAACATATTAGGGATAACAATAAGGGAAAAAATATTTTATGGGGTTTCAATGATGTTTTAGATAATTATCCTATTGTATTTTTAAAATTTTTCTTCCCCTAAAATATCATTAGTAGGGGTCTATAAGTCTTATATCCACAACACATCCAATGTAAATCCACTAGATTTCGTGTGGGATAACCTATGAAATATTTAATAAAGTGATGTTTTTTGTATTTAAGAGGTGGAATTTATTTGGGCCTATGGGCTATGTAATGGGCTACTTGCCCACTGGGCCTTCGGGATTTGTAATGGGTCTCCCTGTACCTAGTTAAAAGGGGTCTTTTCATTGATTTATTAATAAAAATGAGGCTTCAGCCCCAACTTTTTTTTTAAAAAGAGGTGGAATTTATTTCATAATCTCTGGATTCCAAACCATTGTCACATGGGGAATATCCACCCCCAACTCAATATCCATTTCTTTCAACTCTATTATACCACATAAATTTCTTCCATATATAATTATATTAGAAATATATCTATGGAACTATTATAATAGAAGTAAGATAAACCCTTAGTGTATTTTTTTCATGATTGGTATATTTTTTTTCAAAGAATAGTTATTCTTAGAAAATGTTTGTGGTCTTCATGGAATTTAATTTAATAATCTTAAGAATGATGTTTTTAGGGGATGCTTCCATGAAGTAGTAACCATAAGTGAACTCAAAATAATTTCATTGGATTCATATTTCTGTTTAGTATATATTTATTTTGGGTGGGAATTAGGTGAAATATACCGAACTAGGATTCTATGACTAACATAATGAGATAAAAATTTATGATTTTTTATATATTCTATGAATGTTAAAAAGTAGGATTTCTTAATTTAAGATGACACATTGAATGATATACTCATATTAAAATTATAATGGACAATTCTTTGGATTATGAAACAATGTTATATAATTTTGAATTAGTATTTATGTAAATGAAATGATTTATAAATTTTGAATCAAAATATATTTAATCATTGAAAATTCTTCTTGACAGTTTTATGATTTAATTATGAATAGATCTCAATAATGATAATTTTAAAAAAAATCAGACTTTATAAATAACCACTATAGAAAATAAAAAACCACATGTATATGGAATTTTATGGGTTCTTTAGCTTCGTATATATGAACAAGTTTTGGATTGAATTATATAGTTTAAAATTGGATGAGTAAAGAGTTATATAAATATGATTTTGGGCCTCTGGAATTTTTTAAATTTATCATCAACAACTATTTTATGTGTATTAGTAGAAATTATTATATTATAGATATTTATATGATAAAATATTAAAATATTTATATGTGCTTTCCATTTATAAAATTAATCAATTTTCAGTCAAATAATATTGGATTTTGTTACCTAAGGTAATGATAAGTGGGTAGTTTGTCCCTAGAGGTTAGGTGTATAAAAAAGGCCTAAGATATATAAATGAATTCACCTCACTATTAGAAAAAAAAATATTTACCTTATTTAACAAGATTTTATACTTCTCATCCAAAATTATGGGTTTTTTTGATACTAGATATGCACATTTCTTCAGAAGGTTTGAGGTTTCTCTAGTTTTCGATGTATGAGACACCCATGAGATATTTGGTACTTTATAAATTTTGAATCCAGTTATTTATTTTAGTATTTCAGTTTATAAAAAGTAGAAGTAGAAATATTGAAAATCTATCCAGGTGGCATAGAAAAAATCCATGGACCTAGGAAATTTAAAATTAGACCATTTAGGGTTGGGAAAAATAATGATAGTTTTAGGTTCTTACTTCTTTTCATAATTAGGGAGATTATATTTTCAAACCATGCAGTTTACCCCAAAAAATATATATTTTTTATATTTATCTACATTTTATTTGGGGTTTATTATTTATTTTCTCAATTCATTCTATATTCATCTAAGAGCTATCAAATTCACTAACACCTTGTTTACTCTCTATCCTTATTTTCTTCTTTGGTTAATATTCCTCTCTTGGGATTGATCTCTCAATGTATGTTACTATATGTCTCATTCGCTAATCATTTATATCTTTATAATAACAGGTTCATTCACTATAGAATCCATGGTGGTCTAGGGTTTCTATTATAGAAATTATAGTTTAATTTTTTTTATAAATTTAGGGATTCTAATCATTCTCTACAGATCCCTATACATTTGTTTTGATTTAATAAAGACATTTTTAAAAAAATAAAATGTTTTTAATATATATATTTAGTTAATTACACTTATTCACCAACCATGTGCCCTTGATTTATTAAAATGATATTATAAATAATATAATATCTATATAAAAAACTATAATGACCTCCTACTAATTATATATTGATTCTAATTTGTTTTATTTTTGAAAAGGTATCTATTTTTTATAAAGTTTAAAATTAGATACTTATGCTACGAATTCACAGAAAATGTTCATAAAAATTCCATGTATAATTTTCACATTAAATAAAGGTAATTTTTTATCAACTATTAAAATTATAAATAAAAATGATGGTCACAATGTTTCTTGAAGGATTTGGAATGGGTGAAATATTTTTTTCCCTATGTATAATTGTTATTTTTATTTATTTAATGGTTTTAATAATATTTTCAATTTTATAAATTTATGTTTTTTGAAAATTCATTAGTAATGTATAATGGATGATTATGATGGGCTTGTTCTATAGAGGGAATTCAAAGGAAAGTCGTGTGATTATTTGATGAATCATGTTTACATTATTTGATCCAATTGACTAGAAATACATAATGGAAATACCTTGGGTACATTTGGGGCTTTCATTTAAAATATATATGCAATGTTATGATTCCACTATGCATAAAAATTTACTTTACGAGTCACTATGCCACTCCCTATTTAATTAAAAATGTAGATATATTTCTATGCAGCACCATATGAGATTCATCATTGGTATAAAACACCAATATTAATCGAATAACTCCCACTACTATAGTATATCACTCTCACAATAATCATATGTGTTTTCGGATAATGATATCATTATATATTTGATTTATATAAAGACTCTCAGTTTTCTGGTGGTAGTCCCATTGGAAATATCCCATGACATATTGTCATACACATTATTAATTTTTTTACATTTATACTTTTCAATATATACCAATATATTTTTTCTAATACATATAACCTATCTATTTAAAATAAAATATATATGAATACTAACTACTGATCCAGGTTTTGATTTATAAATGAAAACATGACATATATATTTTTAGTTCAAAATAGAAATGCATGGATTTATTTATAAAGGTTATACATAGATTATGTGGTGGAATAATAAATTTAATATTATCTTAAACATTATAGAAAAAATACCATATTTTTGTAGATTTTGAATTATCTAATGTAGGTAATGAGATAAAACCATTATGAGATGGATAATATCTTAAAAGTTTTTGTTTGGGTTAAGAGTTTGATATAGTATAGAATAAATCTATTTTCACTTTTCAATGGGTATATTTTATATATAGTTATTTTGGTATCAATATGTATTAATATTCATTATATTCATATCCCTTTAATCATTTATTTATACTGCTATTTTTGATTTGTATAAAATATGGTTGGATTTAAAAAATTATTATTAGTTATAGTAATGTAACCAGGATGTCATTACATTTCATAGGTTTTAAGTTATTATTTCATATTGTTCCACATTTAGTTATGTCATAATTCAAAAAAATTGAATATTTCATATATAAGAGTTTCTGTAAAAAAGGAAGGTTCTATCAAGTTTTTTATTTTAAATAATATTATCCTTTTTTATAAATTTATTACGTTAAATGAATTCTAATGATACTCCTACCATTGATTATTTCCTATGGCGACCACACAAATTATTTGGCTCTTGTAGTTGGATTGAATAGTTACTAGGACATGGAATCCCAAGTCAATTTGTTAAAATATGGCATCAAATACCTAATTTATTTTATTTTATTTTTTAATTATAGTAGAAATGTCATCATATCTCCCTAACTAATGAGGTATATTATAAATATTTGTCATTACATCAATTTTTTGTGATCCATAAAATGAAATTTTATTCAAGTAATATGTAGTTTAGTTTTAAGGAGTTATTATATTACTTAGTTTTATTAAATTTATTTATTAAAATATAAATTTTAGAGACATTCACAAGATATAGGGGTTAGGTGAAAGGGTTTATGACTAATCACACTATCCATTAAAGAAAACATGGAGGGTACATCAAGAAATTTTATGTTTATGAATGATCTAATTGACCATGTAATCAAACCATAATTCAAGGTATGTTATTTTTTTCATTTCCACCTCATTGGATCACATAAAACATATTTACTATTTACAATGAATGATTTAAATTAGGGTTTTTTATGTGATATTGATTATAATTCAACATGTTTCAAGGAATTTTATTTCTTTATGAGATTTTATATTGATTCAAGTCTTCTATACAAGACCTGATAAATTTTTTTATGGGATTCAGATAAAATTTTCTTTAATGTAATCCTCTAGTTCTTTTAATTAATATTTAAATAGTTATTATTTCTATCCAACCAATGGAATGGGAAATTAATCCTAGTCTATTAGAAACCATATATCAACCTTAACCATTGCATCAACATAAATCCTCTTCTTTTCATTATAATAAGGATCATATTGATATAGAGGATTATTTGGAGAATATTAGTGTAATTTTTAAACTCCTCAAGGATCCAAAATCATGGAAATTTAAATGTACCACACTAATACATGAGGTCCATAATTTTTTATGGTGGAAAGGACTTGTTTTGGGAAAAAATAATTACAATATAACATACGAGAATTTCAAAATCATGTTTGTTTAATAGTTTTATCCCTTATCGAACGATGTTAATTGAGGCCTAAAAGTTTTTATATATCGAATATGTAAACATTAATATGATGGATTATGTGGAAGAATTCACTAAGATAGTACCTAATGAAACAATTTTTGTTATGAACGATACTCTCAATGAATGAAAGTTTGATATGATTCATTTAATTGAATTCTAATTTATGGTATTCCCTTCCAAACTGACTTTATATCACTACTAGAATTCTTGGTAATTGCGACATCCTATTTGTGACGGGATCTCATCGCAAATAGGATTTAGCGATGGGGCCCCATTGCAAATAGCCCATTGTAGAAAACATTATCGCAAATAAAATTATTTGCGATGGGCACATCACAACAAATCTTATTTGCGACAGGAAACATCATCGTCACAAATAAGCTTCCGATTATATGTATTATATATACATAAACGTTTTCGCGATGGGCCCATCGCAAAATCTATTTGCGATGTGATCTTGTCCCGTCACAAAAACTGTATATATATATAAAACGTTCGGCGACGGGCCCGTTGCAACAAATTATTTGCGACGGGAAAGTAGTCTCGTTGCAAATATGTTTTTAAAAATATTTAGTTAGATTATTTGCGAAGGGAACCCATCGTAAACGGTCCTGTCGTAAATAATAAATTAAATTTAAAAAAAACTAATAAAATTATGATTAATGAAAAAATAATATTAACATTAATAAAACCATAAAAAATAAAAAATATTAAAATTCTCAATATTCACAAAAAAATAAAAAAAATAAAAAAATATAAAATATAAAATATTTAATATTTTCACAAATATAAAAGAAAAAAATGTAAATAATTCATATTACAATGTTCAATTCAAATGTTTGTAACATAAAAAAATCACTGGGGGGTCATTTTCTGGAGGAGGTGGTAGAGCTGAAGGTGCTCGTGGAGGAAAATCCATCCTAAAACTACGAGTCAGATGGAGCATGTACTCCATCTGCTCATGATGCTGCTGCTGCCATCGATGAATCTGCTCCTTGTAATGTTGTTCATGATGCTTTTGCCACCGACACATCTCTTCTTGCTGCATCTGCAAAGTCTCTATATGCACAACCTGAGCTCACAACTACTCCTGATACTGTGATCCAGAAGATGATGTCTCTCCATGAGATCCTCTCGAACTGGACACCGACATCGTATTAGTACCATAATAAGTACTAGGAGTCAAAGGAGAGATGATTCCAACTACTCTGCCATTATCAAAGCCATACTGAGTCACCTGCATCCATACCGCCTCATCAAAATGGTGAGCACTAGTCTGCTCAGTTGTCTCGTCCTGACCCTCAGCCAATTTCTGAGAGGTCGTAACCTCATATGACTCCTTCAATTCCAATTTAAAATTAAAATTGTGAAAATATTATATGTAGTTAATTGTCAAAATTAAAAAATAATACTGACCACAATCCAATGTTGGCAATCACCACTAATCTCTCCAGTGGCTGGATCACTGTACATCCTTTGATAAACGTCGAACTCAATAATATCAGGATGCTCGACTGCCTACAGAAATAAAAAATAAACTATTTATATTTAAAGATATATTAAATATTTAAAAAATATACTTACCAGATGCTCTCTATGCGAACTGAATGTACGACTACCAGCTCGATGTGTCGCCTCCTGTCTCCCCCGGTTCTGTCTTCCCACTGAAGATCTCCTCTAAAATCCACCACCCAACCAGTGTAAACATAATCCATCCCAAATGTGATATTAAATGTACTCTGGTCGGTGGGATCTACACGACTCATCAAATTCTGTCACCCCTTCTTTCTTAATGGTTGTTCTTCTCAAATTGTGCAAAAAACTGACGGAAACGGTTACACATAGAAACCTACCATGCTGCGTGGATAGCGTCACACATGCTATCATCGATAGGATACCATAAAACCTACAAATAATTAATAATATCAAGTTGTTAATAAAATAAATTTCAAAATAAATATTATTTATTTACGTACCAGCCAATGATGAAACATGTCACGTCACACGTCAATGGGAATCCATTCCTATGTGATCCATGGCTGAGAAACATAATTGCGCAAGATAGTTCTCCCCTCTCCAATATCTACATGCATAAAACTGTGAAAAACGAATAAATAATGAAACAATTAGTATATATATAATTAAATTAATGAAATCTAACTAAAATATACAGGTGACCATACCTCCGTGTGCATGGATTGAAACCAAGATGTGGATGTTACTCGGGGATAGGGTCTGGAATCATATGTCGTGCAAGAGCACACCCCCTCTGCATACCCCCTGAACCGCCAGTAGGCTGAGGTTCAGATGATCCAAAATCCCCCTCATCCAACGGTAGTTCAGTCTCCTACAACTCCAGAAATAGCTCAGGGTCTATCTGAAACACAAAATGATTGTTATTAGTAGATAGTTGAAAATAACTAGTATATATAGATATATATTAGTTATTATTATAATCATCATTTAACTATGTCAATGTTCATCTTCATCCTCTTCTCCATATCTATCAATGTCAATGTCAATGTCTTCAGCTTCCTCCTCAACATCATCAATATCCATATGAGTTTCAGTTTCAACATCTCTTGTCATTTCAAATTCATTTGTAACATCATTAATATCTTTATCACCATCGATCCTTAATTGTGGGGTGTCATCATCGATATTCACATCTCTTTGTGAATCAGATGGATTTTGAGCAGTCTCTTGAAAAAATTCAATTCCTTCCACTTCAGCGGAACCACATTCATTTTGAGTAAACTGATTTTCCCGAGATTTCATTTTTATTATGCTCCACCAATCACTCAAGTCTCTTGAAGCAGCACCGTACTTGGAATAATAAATTTGATGTGCCTGTTGAGCTAGAAAAAATGGTTCATTTACTACAAGAATATTTTAATATTTAATATTGATGATTCCATGAGTTAGATGAATACACAAGACTCTCTCAGTATCCAACCACCGACATTTAAACATTATTATATAATTCTGTCCTAGATAACATAGCTTAATAATTTCTTCCAAAATTCCATAAAATTCAACTTTAATTTCTCTGTTATGTGATACTGTCAAGAGAACTCCACTTTTCATTATTTTTTGATTCCCCATATACATGTGTGTGAAATCGAAAACCATTCACCACGTATGCATTATAATATTTAACCATTTTGGTTAGTGGGTTACTCAATATACACAATCGTTTATCAATTTTATCAGCATATTGAGACACCTGAAAATTTGTAAAACAATTACCAATATAATAAATAATAAACAGAATTGATATTAAACCATCAATAATTTATGTTACCGGTATTTGAAACCATTGATAAATTTTTTTTTGTCTGTGTTTTTTAAGAGAACCTGATGTAATTTGTGGAATTTGTTTCTTGATATGATTATCATATAACCTACAAATAAAATAAGTTTAAATACTATTACATAAATTATAGAATAAGTGATATAAGCACTCACAGGACAAATGATGTCATTTATTCATAGTTGAGCAAAACATATGTATGAGCTCTGTGATGTTCATCATCTGAAAGCCATCATTCATGAACTCCACCAAAACCAAGATTTGGATGATTAAAAACTGTTAATTGATTTTCCATTTCATCATTAACATTCCCCTCATTTTGTCCCATGCGATTGTGTTTTGAGGGATATTGAGATTCAAAATAATGAGAGTAGAAAAAAGCAATTTCATTTTTCAAATAAGCTTCAGCAATTTAGCCTTCAACTGATGTTTTGTAACATATTTTTTTCTACAATTTATACATGCATCTCTCTAATGGGTACATCCATCGAAACTATACTGGACCTCCACATTTAGCTTCATGTGAAAAATGTAATATCAGATGTTCCATTGAGTCAAAGAAAGCCGATGGAAAGATTTTTTTCTAGTTTACATATAATTACAACAACATCTTCTTCCATTATTCTTAGTGCATCACAGTCTGTTGTTGCTGCACAAATGTCTCGAAAAAAAATCTGATATGTATGTTATCGAATCCCAAATCATATAATTCAAAAAACCTCTGAATCCAATCAGCATAAGTCTTTCCATTATAACATGACAATCATGACTTTTTAATCCAGTAATATAACCATTCTTAACACATCTTACCAAATTGGATGCATAGCCGTCTGGAAGTCTCAAATCTGCAATCCACTGACAAAATAATATGTGACTCTCTTTGGACAATGTATAAGCTGCTTTTGGCTTCATTAACCTCTGTGATCTGATATTTTCAAATAGTTCAAGTTCTGGTCGCCTGTAAATTTGGGAAAGATCTAATCGTGCCTTTATAGTATCTTTGGTCTTACCCAGTGTATACAAAACTGTATGAAATAAATTGTACAAAGAGTTATTCTCAATATGCATAACATCCAACATGTGGCGGACCAACAAATCATACCAATACGGAAGATCCCAAAAAATGATTTGTTTTATCCAATTATGTTCTTTCCCAAAGCCATGAATTTTCTGTTGGTTTACTATTGGTCCAAATGTGATGTGGGGTAATGAAAATACAACTGATTTTAACTCTATACCTAAGATCATCTTCGGAGGTTCATCTCTTTCAATTGTACCTTTTCTAAAATGAGATTTGTTCCTCTGAAAAGGATGATCGGTTGGAACAAATCTATGATTACAATCAAAATAGAAAGGTTTATTTCCATTGATGAGCATAAAGGCTTTGTTTTCTTTCATACAGTAAGAACATGATATCAGACCACGTGTACTCCAACCAGATAACATGCCATTTACCGGAAAGTCACTAATCATTCACATCAATGCATATTTTAATCTGAAATTTTGTTTCGCAGAAACATCATATGTATTAACACCATCAATCCAAAATGCTTTTTACTCATCAATCAATGGTTTCAAATAAACATCAATATTCTTTTTCAGGTGTTTTGGAATTAATAGAGTCAAAAATATATAAGGCTCCTTCATCAACATCCATGGAAGAAAATTGTACGGAGTTATAAAGACAAGTCAACATGAATACTGACTACCATAAGAACCAGACAGACAAAAACCATCAGTAGAAAGACCCAATCACATGTTTCGGGCTTCTATAGAAAAAGACGGATGCATTAGGTCAAAATGTTTCCATGAATCACCATCAGAAGGATGATTCAAGCTTTTATCAGTCGAAATCTTGGTTTTGTTCCGTGACATCATTGATGTTGTGTTCTGAGACATAAATAAATGCTGCAACCAGGGTTTGAGGGGGAAATACCTCTACTATTTTACTTGAATTGATCTATACTTTCCTGGTTGAGCTTCTTTATACCTTGATTGTACACACGTGGGACAACTATCCAATTACTCATTTTCTCCAGAATATAAGATGCAATCATTTGGACATGCATGAATCTTCCGATAATACGGCCCAGATTACGAATCAGCCTCTTTCTCTCATAGTAATTTGCAGGAAACACATTTCCATCAGGTAACAGTGTTTTAACCAAATAAAATATCTGATCAAAACATTTGTTTGACATTGCATTATTTGATTTAATAGCCATAAATTTTTCAACCACTTCTAATTTTCTTATCTTGCAACCAGGATATAATGAATCCTCATCAGACCTCAACATCTCATAAAATTTGAATAGTGCCAACTCATGATTTAAATCAATATCATCATGAGTTCTAGTTTGTTTCACAGATGGACCTACAACATCTTGTACTAAATTTTGAAACCGTGATGGATTTAGAATCATGTTATTAGGATATTCTTTGGAACTTCGTTCACCGTTTTGATACCAAAATACATAATCTGGTTAAAAACCAAACCGCAAGAGATGTCCCCCAACCTAGTCAAATGTGTCAAACGTTCTCAGAACACATTTTTTACATGGACACTTAATTATACCTTCATAAACATATTCTGGTTTTGATTATGAAAATGCTAAGAAAGCTTCAACACCCTCAATATATATAGAATTTAAACCAGAACCATTTGGATTTATGCGCAGATTTATCCGAGCTCGATCATCTAATAATGACTGATGTCGACTTCCTTGTTCCATATTTTTCTACATTAAATATAAAATCATCACTATTTTTGAATAATTTGAAATTATAAAAATGCTATTTGAAAAAAGATGATAAATAATTGCAACTACTTAATAATTACCATTAATTAAGGGAGACACAATTTCCAGTGGATTGGCGGCTACTCTTTTGTCTGACGGCTCATTTAATTGCATCTTTCTCACACTTATTATTGATAATTATTTCTAATTATTCCTAATTATTCCTAATTATTACTATTTATTACAAATTATTACTAATTATTACAAATTATTACCAATTTTTAAAAATTATTATTAATTATTATTAATTATTACAATTTATTACTAATTTTTACAATTTATTACTAATTATTATTAATTATTACTATTTATTACCAATTTTTCAATACGTAGAAATACTTAGAAAAATGAAAACTACTTGAATAATGAAAGGAAATTTTGTAATCATTGTTGTGGAGATGATTACAAATTTTTTTCTTCATTATCCAAGAAGATTTTGTTTACTAATTATTACTAATAAAAAAATTATATTATCAATATTTAAGAAAAATAAATATTAATATTATTAAAATAATAAAAAATTTATAAAATATTAAAATTATCAATATTCACAACAGACTTTTCTCTATTCTTAACATGTTCAAATCTCAAAGGGTCGTCAATTGTCAAGTCATGCGCAATAAAAAGATTATGTCAGTCGGGTCCAATATAAACTCTATAATTGTACTTGCATGATTTATCACCTCACAAGTAGTTTTGCAATATGAAAACCAAAGTAATGATGATCTTATCTTTAAGAATCCTCTCACATGACACTTTACATAGATCATTATTCCTTAAAAATTTGAGGGGATATTAGTATCTTTCCCTTAAATTTTCAAGGAAGAATTGTCTATGTAAAGGTTCATGTCAGATAATTCTTATAGATAAGAAGGGCATGACTTGAGTCATCCTATTGCAACACTACTTGCATGGTGATCAACCATGAAAAGAAAAATTATAGAGTTTACATTAGACATGGCTGACACAACTTTTTTATTGCATGTGACCTAACAATTGGCGACCCTTTAATATTTGAACATGTTAAGAATAGAGAAAGTCCTGTTGTGAATATTTATAATTTTAATATTTTATAATTTTTTTATTATTTTAATAATATTAATATTGTTTTTTCGTAAATATTGATTATATAACTTTTTTTGTTGCTAATTATTGCTAATTACTGCTAATTATTGCTAATTATTTCTAATTATTGATAATTATTTCTAATTATTGCTAATTATTATTAATATTTGCTAATTATTGCATATTATTGCTAATTATTGGTAATTATTGGTAATTATTGCTAATTATTTCCAATTATTCCTAATTATTCCTAATTATTCCTAATTATTACTAATTATTCCTAATTATTACTAATTATTCCTAATTATTCCTAATTATTGCTAATTATTGCTAATTATTCATAATTATATCTAATTATTGCAAATTATTCCCAGTTATATCTAATTATTGCTAATTATTACTAATTATTTCTAAATAAATCTAATTATATCTAATTATTACTAATTATATCTTATTATTACTAATTATATCTAATTATTTCTAATTATATCTAATTATTACTAATTATTTCTAATTATTGCTAAATATTGCTAATTATTGCTAATTATTACTAATTATTTCTAATTATATCTAATTATTGCTAATTATTTCTAATTATTTCTAATTATTTCTAATTATTTCAAATTATTGATAATTATTAATAATTGTTGCTAATTTTATCTAATTATTACTAATTATATCTAATTATTACTAACTATATCTAATTATTACTAATTATTACTAATTATCACTAATTATTACTAATTATTACTAATTATTACTAATTATTACTAATTATTACTAATTATTACTAATTATATCTAATTATATCTAATTATTACTAATTATTACTAATTATTACTAATTATTACTAATAATATCTAATTATATCTAATTATATCTAATTATTACTAATTATTACTAATTATTACTAATTATTACTAATTATTACAAATTATTACAAATTATTATTAATTATTACCAAATATTACTAATTATTACTAATTATTACAAATTATTAATAATTATATCTAATTATATCTAATTATATCTAATTATTACTAATTATATCTAATTATATCTAATTATATCTAATTATTACTAATTATATCTAATTATATCTATTTATATCTAATTATTACTAATTATTACTAATTATTACTAATTGTATCTCTATATTACTAATTATTACTAATTATTACTAATTATTACTAATTATTACTTATTATTACTAATTATTACTAATTATATCTATTAATTACTAATTATTACTAATTATTATTAATTATATCTAATTATTAATAATTATATCTAATTATTACTAATTATAGCTAATTATTACTAATTATAGCTAATTATTATTATTTATAGCTAATTATTACTATTTATTCCTAATTATATCTATTTATTAGTAATTATATCTTTTTATTACTAATTATATCAAATTATTCCAAATTATATATAATTATTCCTAATTATATCTAATTATTTTTAATTATAGTTATTTATTACTAATTATAGCTAATTATAGCTAATTATTACTAATTATTGCTAATTATATCTAATTATTTTAATTATACCTAATTATTTCTAATTATATCTAATTATTCTTAATTATATCTAATTATTACTAATTATATCTAATTATTACTAATTATATCTAGTTATTGCTAATTATATCTATTTATTCCTAATTATTTCAAGTTATTGCTAATTAAATCTACTTATTGATAGTTATATCTACTTATTGCTAATTATATCTATTTATTGCTAATTATATCTATTTATTGCTAATTATATCTATTTATTCCGTATTATATCTAATTATATCTAATTAATAATAATTATGACTAATTATTTATAATTGTAACTAACAATATCAATTTCTTAGTAAAAAAATATAAATAAAAATCATTTGAAATCTAATTCAATTACAACTAACAAACAACAATTAAAATTAACATAAAAAAATAAAAAAAATATAAATACCTTAAACTTTGATATTCTGAAGATATTGATGCCCTCTGATTGCTCTCGTATAAAAAATTTCGACTAAAAGAAAATTTCTCTTTGAAACTAAAGAATGAAGAGAGAAAGAGTGCTAAATTTGAATGATTTGGGAAAAAACAAATGGGGTATATATAGGTTAGATTAGTTGCGACGAGGTTATTAGCGACAGGTTTTCCGTCGCAAATGGTGATATTTGTGACGAGACCCGTCGCTAATACCCTCACCCGCATTAATTACTGTTGGCGGTTAAAAGGTTATTTGCGACGGGACCCATCGCAAATAGTTCCTGCCGACATCCTTTTTGCGACGAGACAACATCCCGTCACAAAAAGTTATTAATTGCCACCGGGTATTTGCGACGGGACCCGTCGCAAATACCCCTGTGTGGTTTGGCGCGCAAGCCGCCCGGTTTGGCGCGCAAGCCACGTGGTTTGGTGCGCAAAGCGTGCTAAACTATTTGTGACGAGAGACATCTCTCCGTCGCAAATAATATTCGCGGAGTATGGCGCGCAAGTCGCGCCAAACTATTTGCGATGGGGAAATTTGCTCGTCGCAAATAGCTTCCTGGACGGGTTATTTGCGACGGTAAGAAATCCCGTCACAAATAGTGATTTTTCATGTAGTGTATGCTCAAGTGTTTAAAAATGATTAATATTAGAGATAGAAAAACTGAAATTTCATGGTATGGGTGGAGATTTCTACAATGTCTCATATAAAAGTGAATCTAAATTTTTCAAATATAAAATAGATGAAAATTTTTAAAGATGATTGTGGAAGCTGTCCATCTTATTTGACCGCATCAAAACATGTTGGGAGTGGGCATCATGTGTGATACGGGTATGGAAATATAAGACACTTCAAAAATTAATGTCCGGTGGCTCCAAAATCTTATCGTGTCTACTATTGAATTAATCATATTTAATGATTAATTATAATGAATCCCCTTGAGAGATGTGGTACTCATTCCTCAATGCCAAAGTGGTCCTTAGTGTAGTCTAATTACTCTAAAGTCATGGGGTCCCACCCTCAAAAGAATAGAAGTACTGATAGATTTTCAAATAAATGGAGACAATTGAGAATTGTTCATTAGTTTGAGTAGAGAACCCATGAACATCATAAATCTATGTAATTACATTATGTTATGAAATCCCAAATACAATCAAAAGCTAGAATAATAATGTAGTGTTACGGACCTAGTTCACCCATAAGTAATCAAACAAAGTTATCCACATGACCTCAAGAGCACATCTTTATATGCCATAGTCTACCGAAAAGTAGCGGGGGCCAATGATGGTATGGTGGGGAGACTATACCCTAATTATTGTAGGGTACCAAAATAATATCTAATAGTAGTAAGCACCAAAAATAGTAATAAACAATCAGCAGTGGAATAATAATAAGTCTTACAAACATAATCACTAAGTGGAAGATGAATTATTTTCATATACCAAAAATATGATTAGGCCATGGTACTAATAAAAAGAGAATATATATGGGATATAGATTCAAATAAATCTAAAACATTCTATACAAAAATACAAATATTTTTAAAAACATACTCCACTGGAATCACAAGCACACTCTCGGTCCTCTGCTCTCGTACTCCATGTTAGGATAGTAAGTCAAACATCCAATGTTAGAAGTTTCCCTTTGTCCCTACCTAAGACCATAAGGTATGTTTAGGTACCAACCTATATCCCTAATGTGGTATGAGATATTGTAACACACTAAGATTTTATAAGATAAATTCTTTTTAATTTCTTTAATGTTTTGTGTTTTATGCTACACCATGATTTTCTTGCATTATACGCAACACTATATTAGCTTACAGTATTCACAACAATATTCTTGGCTTGTGTTACACACAATTACATGCATTTTTTATATAATTAATCTCACGCAAGACCAAGTATAAATGGTAACAAAATATTATAACCTAGTCATTAGAATGGTCGGAATGAATAGTATGAACTTCGTTATAAAAAACTATTTAAATGAAAATAAACAAGTCTATAAAATAATAAAATCAAATTTTATGGATTTTATTAGTGAAATATATATTTAATATATTCAATTTAATGTTTTAAATTCATATCATATGTTTTCTACAAATGATATAAGAACAAATAAATTTTTTTGGATAAAAGAATTAATTTTTTTTTCAAAAGAAATACATTTTTTATTCCTTTTGATGAAGCACCCATTTTAAAACAAGTTTTTAACACCATTATATATTATATTTGATAAAATAAATTTCATATTTGTAAATTGGACATTAAAATTTACTTTTGTTTAATTTTTTGTATTTTTCTAATAAAATTCCAATTTTAATGAATAGTAAATAATACTACATTTTAATTCAAAAAATCCTTTTCATCTAATTTATTTATATAGTTAGATTATATTTTTAATTGGTTTTAAAGTTTAATTGGATTATTTTTTTTATTATTTAATATAATTTTGGTCATTGGAAGTAATTTAAAATTTAAATTAGATATAAACACATGTCAACCTTTTGATAGTTTCTACTTCTTAAACACCTATTTTCAAGTTTTAACTGTGGAAATTAATTTTAATTTAATTTATTATAATTATGTGTCTTGAATTTAGAAAAATGGATTCCATTTTTGTAATCATAAGGTCGAAATTATTTAAATAGGTCATTTTTATTTTTGGACATTATGAATAGTAACCCGAGTAATTATTTTTATTTGCCATGGTTAAAGGGTAGATCAGGTAAATAAGGGTAAACAAATAATATTATAACAATATAAAACTACTTTAACATGTATCTTAAACCTATTGGGTGAGTCATGGGCAACCAAAACATTCCTTAGGCGAAAATGTTGGCATTTCATAACCACTTGGGGTGTGAAAATGACATGTTATAAGAATTAATTTAAAGTAAAGGGAAACACAACATAAACATATATCTTTTTACTAAAACAATTTTAAGGTGGGTTAATACAATTTATATTTTTGAATGTAAATTATCACTAAAAAGATAAAAATATTTCACACGTCGTGGTATTTTATTTATAAATTTTAGAAATTAAATAAACACATTTTTTGACACAATGATGATGCAATGGTTACCTTATTAATCAAATATTCAAATAAATGATATTATAAATAATAAAATAAATTTAATTTGAAAATTTTTGTTCCATAAAATTTTTAGAGGCAATTGACATGTGTAGGATGATTTTATTCCATTGTATATGAGGAATAATGTTGTTATGTCATTAACAAAAAACAATTACTAAATAGTGTCAAAATTGACAAAAATGAGTTTTTGAAATAAATACTATATTATTAAATGATATAATAGTTATAAAAAATATAATATTCAGTCAAGTGAGTTATATAATGTTAAAAATTTCCTTAATGATCCACTTTTGGTTCTCTTTGCATTTTATAGTAACTATAATAACCCTATATTATGAAAATACTAGAAGACATGGTAAGAGTTAATTTTTTTAACTCAGGATTAGAGCTAAAAGATAAGGTTAATTTTGTTATCTAAACTTATCTAAAACATATTGGTCAAGAGTTTTTTGACCCAATATCATCTTATATTCAAAATAATTGAGTTTTTGACCAATATAAATCTGAAATCAATTTATAATAAATTAATATTTAAATACTTTTCTAAAGTTCCCCTCACCTCTCCTTTAAAAGGGAAATTCCCCTGCTATTTTAATGACACCTCTAAAGTCCTTATTCTAGTCTTAACCCTACAAATTTACTGTCCCAACTTACCTAAATTCATCCTACAGGCCACACATTTGGTAGAAAGAAATCGTAAGGATACATTTTGTGCAAATCAAAAGGAGATACTCGAAATAGAGGTAACTATTTTATCACCTCTTTCAAAATTATTTTCTACTTCCAATTCCTCTTATTATGTTGTTTCCAAACAAAAGTAATAAATCTAGTATATTATACATTATTAGATTTAATTATAATTACCGGACAATATTATACTTATTTTTTACCATCCTATAAATAACAAAATCACCATGTGTGCCGACATATGACTTATCGTCTCCACGCTATAGTGTAATTTATTGATAAACAATACATAATTTGGATGGGTGTAATGATGAGTATAATGAATTTAAATAATTAATATAACATGATAATTATTATTTATAATTAATATACCATCCAATTACATAAAATTTAACCATTAAGTGAATAATATCATTGCTCGTGCGTACGTATGGTCTACCGTCTCCACGACACTATGAGATTCATTCTCCGCGTTAACCATTCAAGAATGATTATAAAGTATATACAATAATTAAGCAAGAAATAAATTAGGTAATAATTATAATGTATTTATGTATATATATATATTTCATTTACTTTATTCCATTCAATTCAATAAGGAAATAGAAACATCGTTCATGCGTACAAACAGACTACCATCTCCATGAGCGGTGTATTCCATTTCATTTACCTATATATTATATATAATTATATAATTAATATTTATGATTTTTAAATAATAATTTAAATTATTATTTTAGTTAAATCATGAAATATGGTATAAGATTAAAAATAACAAGTCGAAACACCTATGATAAATAAAACGATTATAACCCAACATGTTTGTTTAACATGGAATTGATAAATAAACAGGAAATATAAATCCATAAGTGAATCATATATGATATCATAAATACTATTATGGTTCTGTTACAAGTTAATAATATGTTTAAACCCACTATAAAATAGTTTCTCACACATACAAAAGAAATTGGACCTAAGGTAAGGGATAATTTTTCAATCTTAATTTTACATGAGATTGTTAATTTGTAAGTATTTCCTAGGGTGTATTTAAAATTCATTTATATATTTTATAAATATATAATAATATTTTTATTTATATACTATTGTTAAAATTTAAATTTACCGATCGGTAAATTTTTATTAAACGGTATTGAATGGATCTTTCTTTTATTTTTTCATACGAGGCACTTTTGGACTTTTATTACAAGACTATGAGAAGAATTTTTTTTAACATATACGGTATGGATATATTTTTATGCCTTATTTCAATTAATCTTCCTCTATAAGATTTAATTTTTATTTTCAACTATATTCTTTTATTTTAAAATTCCCTGGAATTTTGAGAAAATTTTTTTTTGAAGGAGAAATGATATTTTCCTCAAGAATTATGTTCAAGTGTTTTATCAAACTAATTTTCTATCTAAGATGACATAGGGTTATGTTTCTATACCTTTTATTATATATATATATATATATATTTGTTAATTATGGAATGAAATTTTATATTGATTATATTATGATGTAATGATGTTTAATAAACCCTATTTTATTTCTTGGGTTATGCTATGATGAAAGTATTTTGATTTTTTGGAATATGTAAGAATGATTTCATTATGGGATGGGTACGACATATATATTCCTCCAATGAATTGGGTAATGATTTATATCTCATGATATGGACATGACCAGAATGACAAGTAAATCTGGTTCAGTAATATAGGGCTGGAATGGTAAGTAAATCTGGTTTAGTAATACATGGTTGGAATGACAAGTAAACCCAGTTCCCTAAAAGACATTGTACACTATGATATTCTTAGCATAAATTCCTTTGATACTATATAAATCATATTATATGTTTATTTGTTTTCCATAATTCAATGTTTTTGGCCAATGATATTTTATCATGGTTAATGTTCCTTTATGATATATGCCTTATGTACTTCCAAGATTTATTTCATGAATCAATATTTTAATAATTAGACTTTATGTTCATGTTTTTACATTCTTATGATTATGGTTTCTTTTGTGTTTTCAAAGTTTAACCTTACTGATCATTTGATCTCAAGATTTTTATAATTTATTTTCCCCAAGATATACAGAACAGTTTTATTTATGAGATAAAAAGGGGAATAGCTTTATGGGGGATGTCGATGATCTTCCACCATGTTTGAATATTATGTTCCATGTTTTTAAAGATACTAACCTAATAAGTTATTAGGGAATATATTTGTGCAATGTATTTAGTATTACAAAAAATAAATGTAATTTCCTTGTATACCAAACTTGGGTCATTAGAGTTGATATTAGATTGAAGGTTTATTTATCCTTTGGAAACTAAAATGCGAAAACCTTAGTGATATCTCTAGAGATATTTATAAGGATATGTCAACTGATGTCCTAAGGATAAGTCAAGTATAGGTTTCAATCATAGAGTTTATGTGATAATCATGAATATCCTATTATTAAACCTAATATATCATAGATTGAAATATTATAAGTAATTTTCTTTATGTTTTTTAATCTCTTATATGTATTTCTCACACTTTTCGTTCTGGTCATAGTCAATAGCCCAAACTATATAGAACATGGTTAACAATTGAATGTTTCAAATGTGGAAATTTTGGGAATAATGAAGATCAATTTACTAAGTGGAAATATCATTAAGATGATCATGATGATGGTACGATCATTGGTCATACTAGTGAGGATAAAAAGATTGTAAAAGACATGTGAATGGTATGTGATGTTCTTCCAATATTGTTTAAATTAATTCTAAGAAGCTTGAGGTTGGGAAACCTTAATACATGATTCATATTTTATGAAATAAGAAGATGATGGATCCTAAGTAATGGTTCAATAATAAAGTCGGATGATTGAGGTGCATATGTTTTGGATTTCAATGATAATGTTATACGAATCATGAAATATATAAGTTTTTTCAGTATATGTTTTTAATTAAAGATTTAATGGATATGTTGAGTATTTCAAAGGATACAAAAAAGTGATTTAAGGGTAAGGTGATATACTTGGAGAACACATGATTAAGGGGAAGATAAACCTTAATATTCCTCTTATATTAAGATAAAGAATATTAGAAAATGATATGTAGGATTTGAATAAGTTACTTGGATGTTTCTGGTTTCTTGAGATATAATTATGGAGTTATTGACAAGAGTATTATGCTATCACGGAAAAATTATACAACTTCTTCAAACATATGTAATATATCCAATAAGTTTATTAATGAGGAAACATGCATGTTATCAATAAGGATATATGAAAATTTAGGATGTTACCACGACTTAAAAAAAATAGATGATGAAGGTGTTCACATTTTTGGAATGTAACCAACCAGAGATATCTTATGATATATGGGGGATAAATGTTAAGAATAGTTTTTGAACCTTTTTCTATAGTTCTGGATTTTCATGTTTTAGAAGGATTGTAATGTTATCAAATTTTTGTAATGTTTAAAAATTAGATTAATATTGTTATAATAAAGTATTATCTCACCATATATGGACTTATGCATGTTTGATAACTTGTGATAACATTTGTTTTGATAAATACAGATGGAATGACCTATCATTCAATTAATAGATGGCATGATATGCTTACAATTTAGAAATGAAAAATTCAACTTAGTTTCTTTTAATAAGAGATGAAGTGGAAATTGTTCAAGGCACGACCAATGATGAGATTTTACTAAAATCAAGTTGGTATTTATTCTAATGTTCTTAAACATTAGGAAAATGATCTTAAAAAATGTTATCCTTGTACCTTATTATCCAATGAATCAAATGGTCCCTTATATCATCATAGATTTAAGGACATCTGGTTGTTAACTTTGTCCAAACCTTGTTCTCTATCACTATCCATCAGAACTAGAGGGTTACGTTTTTCTTCCATTTCCATGTTTCCACTTTCCAACTATATTCTCCTATCTGAAAACCTAGTGATGAGTTACTTTGGGTAACCTTCATGTTTCTAACATTATTTTTTAAAATGAAGTTTTAGTATTCCTTTTTACTATGTGGGTTTCTATGAAAGAAACATTCAAGCAGTAAACCTTTTATAATCCCGATGAATTTTAATGGAGAAATTAATTTTAAATGGGGTATAATTTAACAGCATAATATTTTATGAGATATATTATTTTTAATTTATTTTATGTCTTGTGTTTTATGCTACACAAAGATTAGCTTGCACTATACACAATGTTTTATTAGCATGCAGTATACGAAAAACTATTCTTAGCTTGTGTTACACACAATTTTAAGTTATTTTGATAGAATTAATTTCAAGCAATACTGAGTGTATGTTATAACTAAATATTATAACATATTCATTATAATGGCGGGTATTAATTGTATTAACTTCATTCTAAAAAACCTATTAAATTGAAAATAAGCGAGTATATAAAATAATAAAATCAAAATTTATGGATTTTATATGTAAAATATATATGTTATATATTCAATATAATGTTTTAAATTCAAATTATATGATTTTTAAAAATTATATAAGAATAAATTCAGTATTTTCGAATAAAAGATGTATTTTTTTCAAAAAAATACAATTTTTCCGCCATTTGACAGTGCAACCATTTTAAATATAGTTTTTATGCTTTTAATTATTCTATTTTACAAAATAAATATATTATTTTTATGAGGTACATAGAATTTTTTTGGTTTAATATTTAATATTTTCTGATAAAATTTATATTTTAATGATTTGTGAAAAATACAGCATTTTAATTCAAAACATCCTTTTCATCTAATTTATTTTTATAGATAGATTATATTTTTAATTGGTTTTATTGTGTAATTATATTATTTTTCTATAATTTAATCCTATTTAGTTCATTGGAAGTAATTTAACATTTAAATTGGATATAAACACATGTTAACATTTTGATAGTTTCTACTTCTTAAAAACCCGCTTCTGGTTTTGACAATGAGAATTAACTTTAAATTAATTTCATCCAATTATATGTTTTTAATTTAAAGAAAAATAATTAAATATTTGGAATAAGAATTTCCAAATTATATAAATATGTCCCTTTTATTTGTGGACATTATGAATAGTATCAGTAGTTATTATTTTTATTTACCATGGTTAAATGGAAAATCATGTAAATAAGGGTATTAAAATAATATTATAATAATATAAAACTACCCTAATATGTGAAAACATCATATTTGATGAGTCATGGTAGACCCAAAATATCATTAGGTCTAAATTTTGGAATTTTAGAATCACTTAGGTGTGAAAATGACATGTTACAATAATTAATTTAAAGTAAAGGGAAATATAACGTAAACATGTATCTTTTTACTAAAACAATTTTAAGGTGGGGTTATATAATTGACCATTTTTAATATAAATAGTAATTAAAAATATAATGAAATTTATTATATCATTGTATTTTATTTATAAATTTTAGACTTTAAATAAATACATTTATTTATGACGCACTGATGATACACTAATTGCCTTATTAATGACATATTCAAATAAATGAAATTATAAATTTTAAAATAATTGTAATTTTTAAATTTTGATGCCATAAATGATTTTTTTGGATGAAATGGACATTTTAGGGATGATATAATAACTTTTTTTTAGAATTAATCAATTTTTTATGATTTGAAAAAAAATCAATTATTAAATAGTGTCAAAATTGACAAAAATGAGTTTCTAAAACAAATACTATTTTATTAAATGATATAATAGTTATAAAAATATATTATTCAGCCAAGGAGCATATATAATGTTAAAAATTTTATTAATTATCCACTTTTGGTACTCTTAGAATTTTATAGTAACTATAGTAACCATATAATATGAAAATACAAGAAGACATGGTAAGAGTTAATGTTTTTAACTAAGGGCTATAACTAAAATATAAGGTTAATTTTGGGACCTAAAATTCCCTAAAACCTATTTTATGAGAGGATTTAGAACCATACTTATATTATATTATAAATAAATTTGTTTTGGAACATTATAAACTAATGATAAATTTAAAATAAATTAATATTTAAAGACTTTCTTAAAGTGCCCCTCACATATCCTATAAAAGCGAACTTCCCCTCCACTTTTAGTGAAACCAATAAATCCCCTTTTCTCAGCTGAAAACTGCCCATTTCTTCTCCAAAATTCCATAAATTTATCCTAGAGGCCACAATTGTGGAATAAATCCATCCTAAGAATATCTTTTCTGCAAATAAAAGGAGATACTCCAAAAAGAGGTATTTGTTTTATCACCTCTTTCAAAATTATTTTCTTCTTCTACTTCCTCTTATTAGGTTTTTTCAATACTAAAGTAATAAATATATTATATTATACATGATGATATGTTATTATAATTATGTTATAACTTTATAGATACTTTTATCCACCCTACAAATAACAATATCATAATAGGTGCGTACATACGACTTACCGTGTCCCACTGTGGTGTAATCTGTTATTCAAAAATAAATAATTTGGATGGGTATAATGATGAATATAAAGGAAGAAAATAATGAATATAACATTAAAATTTTTATTTATAATTAATTTACCATCCAATTCCATACTGTTTAACCATTAAGTGAATGATATTGTTGCTTTTGTGTACATAAAGCCTACCATCTCCACGACGCAATGAGATTCATTCTCCATGTTAACCATTAAAGAATGATTATAAAGTATATATAATAAAAATAATGAAATATATGAAATTTTAATTCTAATGGATTTAGTTATTTGTATATTTTACTTTCTTCTATTCAATTCAATAAAGAAATGGAAACAACATTTATGCATACGTACGACCTACCGTCTCCATGAACGGTGTATTAAATTCCATTTATCTATCAATTATATAAATTTATATACTAAATATTTTTGATATATAAATAATATTATAATTTTTTAATTTAATTAAATCATGATATGAGTAATAATATCAAGAATAACAAGTCAAAACACACATGATAAATAAATAACTAGTACCCAAAATGTTCATTTAACTTGGAATTGAAAAATAAATGGGTAATATAAAGTCATTAGGGAATAATATATGATATCATAAATACTATTATGGTTTAGTTAAAATTTGATAATATGTTTTACCCCACTTTACTAAATTTTCAGACACATACAGAAGAAATAAGACCTAAGGTAAGGTACAATTTTTCAATCTCATTATCATCCAATATTGTTTATTTGTAAGTATTTATTGGGGTATATTTATCATTCACGTCCATGATTCATAAATATAAAATATTAGTTATATTATTACACTATTTTCTGAATTTAATTGTACCCATTGGAAATTTTTTATTAAATAGTATGGAATGAATATTTTTTTCATTTTCCATACGACGTACTTTTTGACTTTTCTAAAAAGAGTACGAGAAAAATGTTTGTTACCTTATACGACATGGACTGATTTTTATGCCTTATTTCAAGAAATATTCATATACATGATTTTAAGTTTATTTTCAAAAAAATTATTTTATATTAATTTTTTTCATTTTGAGAATAGAAATCATTTTTGAAGAAGTAAGAATATTTTCCTCAAGAATTAAGTTCATGTACTTTATCAAAATTATTTTCTATCAAAGATGACATAGGGTTATGTTTCAATCCATATTATTACTTTTATTTTATTGTTTTAGTGATGTAATGAAATTATATATATATATATATATATATATATTATGTTATTATGGAATGATTTTTAATAACCCCAGTTTATTTCTTGGGTTATGCTATGATGAATGATTTATGTTTTTGTGGAACATGTAAGAATTATTTCATTATGTGATGGGTGGGACCTATTTCTTCCTCCAATGCATTGGGTAGAGATTTATATATCATTAGATAGGAATGAGTGGAATGGAAATTAAATTCAGTTCAGTAATATAGGGCTAAAATGGTAAGTAAATACGGTTTAGTAATGCATGACTAGAATGAAAAGTTAACCCGGTTCAGTAATGGACTTTTTCCACTATGATAGTATTGGTAGGAATTCGTTGGATACTATGGATATAATATTATGTGATTATTTGTTTTCCACAATTCCATGTTTTATTCCAATTCTATTTTATCATGGTTAATATTCCTTTATGATCCATGCCTTATGTACTGGAAATATTTATTTCAAGACTCATGATTTTGATATTTAAATATTATGTTCATATTTTTACGTAATTATGTTTATGGTTTAATTTATTTTCTCAAAGTTTACCCTTACTAGGCATTTGATCTCATAATTTTTATTTTTTATTTTACCTAAGATATAAATAAAGGGTTTATGTAGGAAAATAAATAGGGAAGATCTTTATGGGAGATATTGAAGATCTTCCACCAAGTAAGAAGATTGTGTTCCATGTTTCAAAATACTCTAAACTAATACGGTCTTTGGGCGTATATTTGTGTAATGTATTAAGTATTCCATAAAATAAATTTAAGTTCCATGTACGTCAAGCATGGGTAATTAGAGATATACTTAGTTGGCCACCATCAATTACATATAAAAATAACATTTTAGTGCATATATGATAAGTAGTGTACAAGTAATAATGAATGTAAGATAGAGAATAAATAAAAAATCATATTAGTTCAGGTTAATCATGGGAACCTCATCTAAAAGTACTTACTTCAGCCTAATATAGATGTATTTGAACATATTTCAACCTATATTTACATGTGTATATTTGTAAAGGAATGTATTTATATTCCTCATATACATATAGAAATGTCTGTTAATATAAATAGATATGCTGCAATAGTCAGGACCTGAGGCATAATCCCAAGGAATACAGCATTACCAAGGATGGGTTTCATAACCCTCATGGAATATGATCATGAAGATATAACTAAAATGTTATACATGACAAAAATAAATCATGGAAGAAAATGAATAATATTTATTGTCTTATGAGACATATCCATTTTTTAGAGTAATTGGAATCATGATCCCATCCAATCCATTAAATATAAGAAACCTATATATCTCTCCAGATACACTAATAAACCCATCACCATATGAGTCTATCCAAGGAATATATGTAAGGACTCATGCATCATTCATTACATGGTATAAATTGTATCCCTCTAAGTTTATCCATGGTGTACCGCATTGGGATCCAGGTTTTACTCATGGAATGCTACGGTAATATTTCCTACTCAGCTCATCCAAGGTAATCAACTAGGGAACCAAGTATCATTCATTAGAAGAAGAAAGGAATAATCACGGTGATCCCATACATGGGGATATATAAACAACCCATGTATGACTCTCATGGTGATGCATTTAAATACAACATCTAGTTGAAAAGATCGATGATACCATCCAAGACATCCAAAATTGGGACCCCTATATCTCCCTAGGATTTTAATAAAGGAAATTTCATGGTTATCACTAAAATCATGCAATTTTTCAATACTTTTTAATCATATTTTTCAATTCATTTGATATGGTTAATCCAATATTTAACATGAATGAGAAGGAATACACATAATTCATACCATTATATTCATTGGTCCAATTTAAAATATGTTATAATTCCAATGGGAGATTAAATACACCTAAAAGGGCTGTTAAAAATAAATCAAAGGCCCAAGGCTCTTGTGAATTTAAAGAAGGAACACCCTTAAGGGTTTCTCACATTGAGGTGGACAACCATCGATGTTTTCTATGGTTAATAGAATTATAATAATAATGGAAACATCATTTTATTTAATAAAATTATAATTTAAAAAGTGTTTTCAGAAATGTCTGGCATGTGGAACAATATCACCCCAAATAAAACATCAATACTTTAAAAAAACAATGACACCTTCCTAGGGTACGAAGTACTCTTCTGATTTGTTATCATCTTTTTAATTGAGTTGCAATGGAATAAATCAACAAAATAGAAAAAAATAAAAGAAAATAGGGAATATCAACTCTCACTAAAATATCATTGAAGATAAAAGGATAAAGAAAGAAAATAAGAAAAAGGGAATAATCTCATACTGATGCACATCCAACATAATTAATGATGAAAGAATTAGTGCTCATATGGAAGAGAGGGATCTAAACATAGGTTTAGGCATGTAAGAATATATTCACATGGTTTCTGCTAGATAAGAAAATGGGATAGGTTAAAAATGAGGGGTTTTGTCTTTAAAAAAACAGTCCATGACATATTCATGATGTTAATGGAATTCACATTAGGAATTCCTAAAGTTCCCTTTTCTTATTAGAAAACCCAGTTCATGTCATTAATAGGATTCATGACATGTATATTTTTGAAATACTATAATAAAAACACATAGTGTCTAGGAAAAGGAATTATTATTGTGAATTTTATTCATGTATTGAATTATTTCAGCATCTTAGTTCCAGTCCCCCCATACAACATTCCTTTCAAAAAACATCCCAACCAGCCTAAGGAACCAATTAATAGGGATTAATACTAAATAAAAACTTAATAAGGGATCAACTCTATTTAAAATAATCTACACCACTTTGATAATTGTGGACATTACAAGCTATCATCCATAAAACAACTCACCCTTCAGTTTCCCTTCAAAGGTTTGTAAAATATCAATTGAGAAAATTTTAGACCACTAAGCATGTACCTTACCCTTTATCTCCCAGGTCTCTCCCTATACACAAAATTTATACCATAGAACCCATACCAGATGAACTGAACTACCTCAATGAAAATTTATGCTCCGATCAATTATACATATTGGACTCTCCTTAGTGGATTCATTTTTCTCGAAATTTATATCATCAGGATAAAATGAATGAGATGGGTCTAAATAGTTACAATAAAGTTGTGATACATGATATATGTCACACATGGACTAATAAATCAGAGTTAAATTTAACCGATATGAAATTTCCTTGAATCTCTCTATGATATCAAAAGAATTGACATAACGAGTTAAAATTTTTACTTATATCGGAATCCACCAATGACCTAATATAGAATGAAATCAAAAAAAGAGATGACGTACCACCTCAAATTTAAGAGTCCAGTGCAGAATAATGGTATATGATTTATTCTTAGATTAAGTTATAGCCATAATATTCTAACTAAGATGCAACTTCATTGACATTCCTAAATGAGATGAGGCACCAACAACACTAACTCACCTAACTCTAACTATTACAGGGTAGAATAGCAAGACCTACCATATAAGACCTCATAGTGAGCCATCTAAATATTTTTTAGAATTCTTTTATTATAGTAAATATCAATGATAGGTAGCATTTTCACCAAATAATACCCAAAATCAAGGATCCATTATCAGACCATGTACTCTAACACTTGTATCATATGATCAGACTAGCGGTCAGACTAACGGTGATATAGTGTACTCAAAAACATCTATAAACCCTATGAATTTTTCAAACCAAGCTCTAATTTTGATTTAAAATGAGTTTATCTATCTAATACTATTCAAATGGGAACACCATGAAGGTGTAAAATATCTTGAATGTAAATCCACCCAAAATCATCCAATGAAAAGGTCTCCTTGATTCAATGAAAGTGTGAAACCATATTCAACCTGTCAGTGATCACCAATACCACATTGTTGCCTTATGGGGATCCCAAAAATCCCATTACAAAATCGATGGCAACATCATCCAATTTCACATAGGAATATAAAAATGATATATAATTCCCATAGGCTATTGGGGATCCACCATCACCTTTTAATAGGTGGGACACCATGTGACAAAACCTATAGTTTTCCCCTTCATACTCAACCACCAACACTAAAGACATATGCATTGATAAATCTAGGTAATTACTGGGTGTAATTTCCAAATGGAGGTGTGATATTTGAACATCAATTATTTCTATATGTATGCAAGCACCCAAACACGCCCTTGAAAGTGAGAGATCTCATCCTTGTTGATAACCTATCAAGGTGGTGTGGCCTCACCTGAGAAACTCTACCTCCGTATTAGGCCCTAAGAATCTGAATGTTTTCTCATTCTTACCCATTCCAGAAAATAATGTGTCACTTCCAAATCTACTAAAATAGGATGTATATGAAATTACTTAACCTACAGGTGAATCTCATAAATTAGGGCCATAAACTACCACATAATACTGACCTCTTGTATTACCCACATCTAAATATTTCATCTTAGTGAATTATATATTTGATTTTAATTTATTGATGTATAATAGATCTCAACGTTGAATGACACAAGGTACTTTACCCACCCACACTACATGATATTCCAATCACATTGTATAGAATTTTATTTGAGTGTTTTTGGTCCATGTAAATGATGAACTACTACCCTAATAGATAATATATCCAATTTCATAGGGAATAAACCACAACTACCATCTTGAAGTCATGTGTTGGGTAATTCCATGCATGATGTCACAAGTGGAAGGACCCATATTCTATAACTTGATCTCCCCACATTGGAATGTCTCCATTCCCAATTCCTAATGCATCATTGTAAACTATAAAACTTCTTCTTAGATATATAAGTGTAAATATCCAAATCTTGACATACATGGACAATACATTACTATTTCAGAATACTTAATACATAAAAAAACATACACACAAGAACCGTAATAGTTTAGTGTCTTTTGAAACTCGGAATATAATCTTCTAATCCTATTGAAAGATCTTCAAAAACTCCCATAATGATCTTCCCCTTTTTTTCCTTACCTAAAACCTTTATTTATTTCCTAGGGAAAATATAACATAAAAAGGATGAGATCAAATGCTCAGTAAGGGAAAACATAGAGAACATTTAACAATCCATAAACATTTGAAAGCAAAAACGTGAACATGAAATTTAAACATCAAAATCTTGAGCAAAGACATAAATCATGGAAGTACGTAAGGAATATATCATAATGGAACATAAAACATGATAAAATATAATGGGAATAAAACATGTAATTGTGGAAACCATTCAGCACATATTATTATTTCCATAGTAGCCAAGGCATTGCAGCCAAGACCATCTTAGTGGAGAAAGTCCCTTTCTGAATCGAGTTCACTCCTCGTTTCAGTCTTGTAACACTGAACCGGATTAACTTACCATTCCATCCATGTCTATCTCATGAGATATAAATCTTTACCCAATGAATTGGAGGGAGATATAGGTCCCAACCATCTCATAATGAAATCATTCTTACTTGTGCCACAAAATAAACATACATCATATATAATAACCCAATGAATAAAATGGGTTTCATAAACATCATCCCATCATCACATAATCCATATAAAATAAATGGATATCATTTCATAATAAGAAAATTGAAACCATGTAAATCATAGAGACATTATACTTGAAACATACACATATGAAATAATGTCATCTTAGATGGAAAATGGTTTTGATACAACACTAGAAATTAATTCTTGAGGAAAATATCCTTTCTTTTTCAAAATAAATTTCTTTTCATAAAACGTCATGAAAGTTTAAAAGAAAAAAATTTTGTTTAAAATAGTCATTAAATCTTTTGGAGGAAGCTTCATGAGAATATTTCTTTATAAAACTGTAAAAATCCTTTCATTCCGTATAAGTTTAAAAAAACATTCAACTCGTACTTTTGTCAGAAAAGTCAAAAAGTACCTCAGAACGTAAACAAAAGAAATATTCCTTACATACCATGTATTAAATTCCAAAATGGGTAAAAAGGACATTAAAAATACATAAAAAACAATTTTATAAAACATGGAAATGTATGATAATATTAACCCCAGTAAATACTTACGTATAAGCAATCTGAGATAAAAATGAGATTTGCAAAACTATCCCTTACCTTAGGTCCGATATTCTTCATATGGATCTGAACCTCCTATATAATGATTTAAATAATTTCATTTACTTATTAGAGAATAATATTTATTGTTATGATATCATATATGGTTCACTTATGACTTTATATTACCCGTTCTTTGGTAAATTCCATGTTAAAGAGCGTTTTGGGTAAAATCGTTTCATTTATCATACATGTTTGGACCTGTTGTTCTTGATAATATTACTTATATCCTGATTTACATAATTCCAAAATTTAAAACATGATTTATATGTAATATATATTCAGCATATACATATATATATATGATAGATCGATAAATGGAATGAAATATACCGTTCATGGAGACGGTAGGCCGTACGTATGCATGAACACTGTTTTTGTGTCCTTTTTGAATTGAATGGAATTAAGTAGATGAAATACATACATATATATATATACATAAATACATTATCATTATTATTTCATATATTTCATGATTACTTATTATATATACTTTATAATCATTTATGAATGGTTAACATGGAAAATGAATCTCATCGCGTCATGGAGACGGTAGTCCGTACGTACGCACGGGCGATGATATCATTCCCATGATCATGGAATTGCATTGAAGTGTATGTATAATATTTCATAATCAATATAACTTTGCAATAATCATATATAGTTATTTATTTGCACCATTATACACATCCAAGTAAGTTGGTGGTCGAAAACAGATTACACCACGACGTGGAGACGGTATTCCGTACGTACACACGCGCGGTGATTTCATTTTCCGTAGGATGGATAGATGGTGAAATAAGGTTGTTTCATACTTATAATAACATATCAGTATATGATTGATACTTATGTTATTACTTCATAATGAAACAACTAAAGAAGAAGAAGTAGAAGAAGAAATAATGTTGAAAGAATCAGTAACGGATATTACCTCTTCTTTCGACACGCCTTTTTGAAACCTCCTCTTAGGGAACTAATATTGGTCATTGAAGAATACCAGAACCTCTAAGATGTTTCTAGGGATGTGTAGAAGAGAAATTTTTAGGGGTTGGACGAGCTTGAATGCTCAAAGTAATGTGAGGAAGAGAGGGAGGAGGAGTCCTTTTATAAGGTAGGAGAGGGGCACCTTTGAAAAAACTCAAAATATTATTTTATTATAAACTCATGTTTGGTTTTTAAGAGCTCAAAATTGATTTATTTGGAATATAAGGTGGGTATGGGTCGAAATACCCTCATCCAGTAGAATTTGGACAAGTTTAGGTTACTATTTTAACCTTATCATTTAGATTTAACTTTAAGTTAAATAATATTTCTTTTACCGTGTCTTCTTGTTTTCTTACACTATAAGGTTAATAAACTTACTATAATAAGCCAAAAGAACCCCAATTTGTTTATTATTAATATATATAACCTTATCTAATTCATTTGAATGAGCCTTAGATTTTTAGGAATAAAATAAAATTAATAATATAATATATCTTTAAAAAACTATTTTATGTTAATTTTGACACTATTTGGTAATTGATTTTTGTGAAAATCCTAACAGAATGATTAGTTCGAAAATGGTTAACTAAATAAATACTAACATGTAATATTAACCTAGAAAATTATGGAATTTTTAAAAAGTCTCAAATAACATTTATTTGGGTATTTATAACATCAATTATGTCCACATTTCATTAATAAGATAATTACTACATCATCATTGTGTCAAAAATAAATTAAATTATATAATGTCTACAAATTATAAAAAAAACACCGTTATGTAGAAAATATTTTTATATTTCTAATGAATATTTATAGTCTAATTTATCTTATGTATAACCCTATATTAAAAATGATTTAGTTATTAAACATTGATTTTAACTATTTTAACCCTTCTTTAAATAAATAAATAATAAATGTCCTAATATAATCCAAGTGGGACTAAATGGTCATATTTCATTCCTAAGGTTGGTTTTTGTCGAATTAAACTTATCCAATAGAATTAGGACATGTGTTAGGGTAATAATAATATCATTTTTACCCTTAACTACTCTATTTACTTTTAACTGTGGTAAATGAAAGTAAAAAGTTACTATTCAAAAAAAATTATTTTTATCTCATTGAACCATATTTTACTTACTAACACAAACCGTGTCTCTCGGATTTTTGAAAATCCATTCACAGAAGCAGTAAAATTATGTTTTATGTAAATTTGCAAATTTTCCTAGGAGGTGGGTAAAAGACGGTGAACAGTTAAATAAAATTTTTATATATCTAAACTTATTATAAAATGACTCCAATGAATTACATTGAACTTATATTGGTATTATGTATCAATTTTTTCCTAAAATAATGTTAAATAAAATAAATAATTATTTAAATAAAAAGTCGGTTTTTAAATAATAACCCAGTGTTTCACTATTAATCAAAAATTGAATGTTTTTAGAAAAATACCAAAATTTCACCCTAAGCTAATTTCGATATTCTGAATCCAAAAATTAAGTCCATTTTGAAAGATAAAATTTCAAAAAGTGGGTATTACTATTCATAACGGCTAGTTCATAATAATATTATAATAATATCTCATTTGGTGAAACATGGTAGTGTGTGCTACACACTCAATCGAAGAAGGTCTTGATTGCGTGTAATGCAAGCCAAGTCATGGCTGCGTGTAGTGAAATCTTCGTTTGGTGTTGTGTATAACATAATCAAAACTTATTTCATTTATACATTAAACAAAATCTATACTTAATGTTGCGTAGAATAATTTCCACAAAACGAACTTCAAATAGTGTGTAACACTATCCAAGAATAGTGTTGCGTATACTGCAAGCTAATACGGTGTCGCGTATAGTACAAGATAATATTTTTTTAGCGTACAACACAATACATCAAAGTAATTAAAAATAATATTTCTCCTAAAATCTCAGGCTGTTACATTCTACCCTCCTTAAAATGAATTTCTGCCTCGAAATTCGTCGGGGTTGTAAATGGTTTACTACTTGAAAGTTTCTTTCATAGAAACCCACATCATAAAAAAAAGAATACTAAAACTTCCTTTTATAAAAGGAAATTTAGAAATGTAATGGTTACCCAGATTAACTCATCACTGGGTTTCCACATAATAGAACATAGGTGAAAATATGGATATAGAAGAGAAATCTAACCATCATGTTCTGATGGAGAGTGGTAGAGAACATGGCTATGAAATAGCCAAAAATCATGAAGCCATAGATTTGCGATGATCTATGGCACCATATGATTCATCAGATATAAGAGCACTAGGACAACATTTTTGGTTTTCAATACCATTTCCAAAACGTTGAAAATTTTGAATTAGAAGAAATACTTGCTTGATTTTGGTACAATCTCACTGTTGTTTGTGCTTTAAACAATTTCCACTTCATCTCTTAAAGAAATGTAGTTGAATTTGTTATTCTTGAAGTGCTAACAGATCATGTGATAGAATGACGGGTCATTCCATCTATCTCAAAGAAAATGTTATAAAAAGTTATCGAATACATAAGTCCATGTATGGTGAGGTTAATTATATATGATTCCAAACATGGACTTATACTTCATCTATAATACCGCTTAATAAAATAAAACTAGTTTCTACTAACCAGGGACTTCCTGTAGGCCAGTGGTATGCGATAAAGGCCAGTCACACTTCGGTTGTGGGTTCAATTCCCATAGCCTTGTCCGACGCGATGGGCTGTCGCCCGTCCGGCAGGTTGTCCTTTTTCTAAAATTAAATCATTATGACATTCCATCGATAATATCGAAAACAGTTCTATCCTTAAACTAACTTATGATCAACATAATCCATTTCAAATCTTTAGGCTTATCCAAAATACTTCTGTCCATGCTTATAGTATAAAGAAAACAATTACTATAAATGTCATCTACAGAGCATGTAAATACCATCATTTATCCCCGATATATCTTGTTGATCACATTCCAATCATGTGAATACCTTAATCATGTATTCTATTTAAAAATGAATACCCATTTAACCTTAGTGAAAACATGAATGCTGTCAAAAGTTAACTCTTTCCACATTCCAAAATCCCAAAATTTCTATATACTCAAACCATGATATCACTTTGTCATAATTTTAGTCATGAGCTCATGATTACTATCATATTATTTTCTCCTTATCCCTTCCATATGCGCATTTTATCTGCTTTCCAAAAATATTTCAATCACTTTTTCTTTGTTACCAGTACCATATAATAATTGAAAACCAATACATAGATATTCCCAAATTCCACAATACCATAAATGTGATTCCATGATACTATTTTTAAATTCAATTACATAAACACTTAATCATTACACAACAACATTTTCATACTAAACATCACAAATAGTGATTGCATGAGACATAACTTTATCCTTTTCTTTAAGAGGTTTCTCATGTTGATCATCATTAACCCGTTGATTAGGGCATTTATTAGCATAATGCCCCATTTCCTTACACTTTAAGCATTGAAGTGTCAGTGTAGAGTTCTCTTTAGTCTTTTATATATTCACATCATTAGCAACATTTTTCCCATTACTTCGACAATCAACTGCTCAATGACGTTCTTTTCCACACTTAAAGCATTTTCTAGTACCTTTTAGGCAATCTCTGCCATGCTTCTTTCCACACTTTGAGCATATATAATCATTCATCTTTTTTCACCATTGTTCTAAGATTTCTCCTTAAACTTCATCTTTCGTTTATTGTTAAAACCATGAGATGGATATGTTACACCAACTTCTAGTTATGCCTTGATAGCACAATGCGCAATTTCTTCATAGCTACTGAAGTCTCTTATAGCTAATGCTCTTCGAATATTTGGTTTTAAGCCACTGAAGAATCGATCAACTTTACTTTTAGGTTGGATGATAAAGCCAGATGCATACCTTGCAAGCCTTGTAAAATTCTCTTCATATATACCAACATATTCATCATCCTTTTTCTTTAGTTCAAGAAACTCCTTCCCCATCTTTGTTCTAAGAATACGAGGGAAGTACTTATTGAAAAATAAGTTCTTGAACTCGTCCCATTATGTGGACTCAATTTCATATCTTGGCCTCGTACTCTTGATAAGATTCCACCATTGATCAACTTCACCTTCCAAACGATATACTGCTAAGATGACTTTATCATGTTCAGAACATTGAATAACTGAAAATATTTTTTCAGTGGTACTGATCCATTGTTCAGCAACAGGTGGATCGGAAGACCCACTGAAAGAAGGTGGACGTTGCCTCATGAAGGACTCAATAGAATATTGTTCCCTTCTCTGCTCATTTGGATGTCTAGAATAATTCATAGCTTGTGTAAGTATAGATATAATATTTTTCACTCCATCTCCCATAACATTGGTTTGTTCAGGAGGACAATCATTTCATTGTCCATTACATTGATCAACACGGTTCCTTTGGGTTCCAACAATTATCTAAAACCCAAAAATAATAGTGTGAGAGGAAAAAATCATGCTAGGGAAAACAACATAATAAAGGGGGAGTACCTTCAATAACTAACATCTTAGGATTAATTCTAAGATCGTTATAGTAATTCTAGGATTATAACATATACTTATTCTTAACCTTAGGGACATCCCCAGACATACCTTAGAAATATCTCTAGGGATCTCACTAAAGTTTTTTCATCCTAGTTTCCAAAGGTTGACTAAACCTTTTCTCGGATACCAACTATAGAGACCCGAAGCTTGACGTACATGGACAATACATTACTTTTGCAGAATACTTAATACATAACAAAAACAGACACACAAGGACCGTAATAGTTTAGTGTCTTTGGAAACTCGGAATATAATTTTCTAATCCTATTGAAAGATCTTCAACAACTCCCATAACGATCTTCCACTTTTTGTTTCCTTACCTAAAACCTTTCACTATTTTCTGGGGAAAATAAAACATAAAAAGGGTGACCTTAAAGGCTCAGTAAGGGAAAACATAGAGAACAGAAAACAATCCATAAACATTTGAAAGCAAAAATCTTGAACATGAAATTGAAACATCAAAATCTTGAGCAATGAAAAAAATCGTGGAAGTACGTAAGGAATATATCATAATGGAACATAAACCATGATAAAATATCATGGGAGTAAAACATGTAATTGTGGCAACCATTCAGCACATGTTATGATTTCCATAGTAGCCAAGGAATTGCTGCCAAGACCATCTTAGTGGACAAAGTCCCTTTCTGAATCAAGTTTACTCCTCATTTCAATCCTGTAACACTGAACTATATTAACTTACCGTTCCAGCCATGTCTATCCCATGAGATATAAATCTTTACCCAATGCATTAGAAGGAGATATAGGTCCCACCCATCTCATAATGAAATCATTCTTACTTGTTCCACAAAATAAACATACATCATTCATAATAACCCAATGAATAAAATGGGTTTCATAAACATCATCCCATCATCACATAATCCATATAAAATAAATGGACATCATTTCATAATAAGAAAAGTGAAACCATGTAAATCATAGAGACATTATACTTGAAACATACACATATTAAATAATTTCATCTTAGATGGAAAATGGTTTTGATAAAACACTTGAAATGAATTCTTGATGAAAATATCATTTCTTTTTCCAAATCAATTACTTTTCACAAAACGTCATGAAATTTTAAAAGAAAAATATTTTGTTTAAAATAGTCATGAAATATTTTGGATGAAGCTTCATGAGAATATGGCTTTATAAAACTGTAAAAATCCTTCCATTCTGTATAAGTTTAAAAAAACATTCTCCTCGTACTTTTGTCGGAAAAGTCAAAAAGTACCTCGTAACGTTAAAAAAAAGAAAGATTTCTTACATACCATGTAGTTAAAGTCAGAATGGGTTAAAATGAAATTAAACATACATAAAAAACAATTTTAGAAAACATGGACATGAATGATAACTATAACCCCAGTAAATACTTACGTATAAGTAATCTCGGATAAAAATGAGATTTTCAGAATTATCCCTTACCTTAGGTCTGATATGCTTCGTATGGATCCAAACCTCCTGTATAATGATTTAAATAATGTCATTGAATTATTACAGAATCATATTTATTTTTATGATATCATATATGGTTCACTTATGACTTTATATTACCCGTTCTTTTGTAAATTCTATGTTAAAGAGCGTTTTGGGTAAAATCGTTTCATTTATCGTACATGTTTGGACTTGCTGTTCTTGATATTATTACTTATATCCTAATTTAAAAATTCCAGAATTTAAGACATGATTTATATGTAATATATATTCAGAATATACATATATATATATATGATAGATCGATAAATGGAATGAAATACACCGTTTATGGAGACGGTAGGTCGTACGTACGCATGAACGCTGTTTTTGATTCCTTATTGAATTGAATGGAATTAAGTAGATGACATACATATATATATATATACATAAATCCAGTATCATTATTATTTGATATATTTCATGATTACTTATTATATATACTTTGTAATCATTCATGAATGGTTAACATGGAAAATGAATAGCATCGCATCGTGGAGATGGAAGTCCGTACGTACGCACGAGCGATGATATCATTACCATGATCGTCGAAATGCATTGAAGTGTATTTATAATATTTCAGAATAAATATCACATTGAAATAATTATATATACTTATTTATTTACACCATTACACCCATCCAAGTAAGGTGGTGGTCGAAAACAGATTACCCCATGACGTGGAGACGATATTCCGTACGTACGCACGCGTGGTGATTTTGTTTTCTGTAGGATGGATAGATGGTGAAATAGGGTTGTTTCATACATATAATAACATATCAGTATATGAGTGATACTGATGTTATTACTTCATAATGAAACAACTAAATAATACGAAGTAGAAGAAGAAATAAAGTTGAAAGAATCGGTAACGAATATTACCTCTTCTTTTGACACGCCTTCTAGAAACCTCTTCTTAGGGAACTAAGATTGGTATTTGAATTAGACCATAAACTCTAGGATATTTCTAGGGAAGTGGAGAAGAGAAATAGGTAGGGTTTTTCAGAGCATGAAGGCTCAATGTGGTGTGAGGAAGAGAGTGAGGAGGTGTCCTTTTATAAGGGGGGATAGGGGCACCTTTGGAAAAACTGAAAATATTATTTTATTATAAAGTCATAATCGGTTTTTAATAGCTCCGAATTGATTTATTTCGAAGATAAGGTGGGGATAGGTCTAAATCCTCTCATCCAATAGAATTTGGACATGTTTGGGTTACTATTTCAACTTTATCATTTATATTTAACTTTAAGTTAAATAATTTTTTTACCGTGTCTTCTTGTTTTCTTACACTATAAGGTTAACAAACTTACTATAACAAGCCAAAAGAACCCCAAGTTGTTTATTATTAATATATATAAAATTATCTACGTCATTTGTCTGAACCTCATATTTTTATTAATAAATTAACAATTAATAATATAATATTTGTTTTAAAAACTATTTTATGTCAATTTTGACACTATTTGGTAATTGATTTTTGTGAAAATTCTAACAGAATGATTAGATCAAAAAAAGATAACTAAATCAATACTAACATGTCATATTAACCTATAAAATCAGTGGAATTTATAAAAATTCTCAAATTACATTTATTTGGGAGTTTATAATATCAATTATGTCAATATTTAATTAATAAGATAATTACTGCATCATCGTTGTGTCAAAAATAAATTAAATTATTTAATGTCTAAAAATTATAAATAAAACACCGTTATGTAGGAAATATTTTTATCTTTCTAATTAATATTTATAGTTGAATTTATCTTATTTATAACCCAATATTAAAAATTATTTAGTTATTAAACATTGATTTTAACTATTTTAACCCTTCTTTAAATAAATTAATAATAAATGTCCTAATCTAATAAAAGTGAGGCTAAATGGTAATATTTCATTCATAAGGTTGTTTTTGGTCCAATTAAACTTATCCTATAGAATTAGGACATGTGTTAGGGTAATAATAATATCATTTTTACCCTTAATTATCCTATTTACTTTTAACCGTGGTAAATAAAAGTAAAAAGTTACTATTCACCAAAAATTATTTTTATCTCATTGAGCCAAATTTTACTTACTAACGTCAACTGTGTCTCTCAGATTTTTGAAATTTCATTCACAGAAATGGTAAAATTAAGTTTTATGTAAATTTGCAAATTCTCCTAGGAGGTGGGTAAAAGACGGTGAAAAGTTCAATAAAATTTTTATATATCTAAAATTATTATAAAATGACTCCAATGAATTAAATTGAACTTATATTGGTATTATGTATCAATTTTTACCTAAAATAAAGTTAAATAAAATTAATAATTATTTAAATAAAAAGTCGGTTTTTAAATAGTAACCTAGTGTTTTCACTATTCATAAAAAATTGAATGTTTTCAGAAACATACCAAAATTTATCCCTAAGCTAATTTCGATATTCCGAATCCAAAAATGAATTCCATTTTGAAAGATAAAATTTCAAAAAGTGGGTATTACTATTCATAACAGCTAGTTCATAATAATATTATAATAATATCTCGTTTAGTGAAACTTGGTATTGCATACTACACACACTATCGAAGAAGGTCTTGATTGCTTGTAATGCAAGCCAAGTCAGGGCTGCGTGTTGTGAAATCTACATTTGGTGTTGCGTATAACATAATCAAAACTTATTTCATTTATACATTAAACAAAATCTATACATAATGTTGCGTAGAATAATTTCCACAAAACGAACTTCAAATAGTGTGTAACATTAGCCAAGAATAGTGTTACGTATACTACAAGCAAATATGGTATTGCGTATAGTATAAGATAATCATGGTGTAGCGTACAACACAGGACATCAAAGTAATTAAAAATAATATTTCTCATAGAATCTCAAGCTGCTACAAGAAGAATCTAGAATGGTTTTGAAGTTAGTATTCTTTTCAGATCCTAAAAGGATGCCTCACATGATTCCTACTATAAAAACATAACAAATATTTTTGTAAATACCATAAGAGGCCCTGCATGGTGTGATAATTCCTAAATTAAACACATCTAATATTCATCTAGCCCCAATAAAATATGTATTCCAAATAAATTATTATACTATTCCAAGGAATCTATGTCGCTCACCTCCTTTGGGTCAATAGAAACTCATGTTTCTAAGATGATGTGACCTAATAAGTGAGCCTTATTAATAAAAAATTTACATTTTTTGAGATTAGTGTAAAAATATTACTATCTCACTGTATTCATAACTATTTCTAGATATTTGGAATGGTTTTGTCAAGTATTAGAATACACTAAGATATTATCCATGAATACCACCATAAATGAATCTATATATGGGTGGATCACCTGATTTATCAGAACCATGAAAACTATTATTGTGTTTGTATGGATTAATAGCATAACCAGATACTAATACATTCCATATCTACTATGGAATGTTTTATTTTGTATATTTGATTGTCCCAAATGCGCATAATGGTATCCCAATGTCTACATCAATCTTAGAGAAAAATATTGTTCCTTATATATGGTCAATGAGGTATTATATAAATGGTAGTGGATATTAGTTCTTAACCATAATATGGTTCAACCAATCATAATCCATGGAAATCATGAGGCTTCCATCCACGTTCTTCACAAATAGCATCAGTGAACACCATGTGGAAGTTCTGGGTTGGATAAACCCCTAGTTTCTAACTCCTAACACTGATTATTAGGTTATTGAAGCTTTATAGGTTCCATAATATATAGAGGAATAGACACTGGTTACACTCTTAGAACCAGATCAATAATGAACTCCACCACTCTTATATGAGGTAATCTAGAGAACTCGTTATAGAAAACATCCCTGAAACAATCCACCATTAGAGGAAAATCCATTTTCATATACATGGATTTCTTATAAAGATACTATCCACATAGGTTATCACTCAACATATCCCATAATGCTTCGGTCTATATTGAAATGCATTGACATCTCATTCTACATTATGAATATAGGTATCACCCTTATTTGTTGTGAATGAAACCCTCGAGTGAAAACAATCAATAAGGGAATGATAAGTCACTAAATATTCCATCCTCTATATGATGTTGAAACCTACCATCTCAAGGAAAAAGATATCCCATGAAAAAATATAACTTCTTATCTCAAGGGGTAATCCATTACATTGGTGTATGCTATCTTTTTGGATTCTTAATGGTGTGTCGAGAGACATCATGCCACAAAAGTACTCTATTTCCAAGCCTAGAATTTCCATGATCATCAAAAATATGAATGAATAAAAAGCTATTGTATCAAATAAAGTAGAAACTAATGTATAGGGTACTAGAATAGTATATGAAATTGTTGAATGACTTAGACTCTAGTCCTATCCATTTGGATACACTATAAACATATGGCGTGATCCATGACCTTGAGTTGAAAACTTACCAAACTGGGAAGGTCTGCTCTATCTGTTCTGAACCTATAAGGTCTGGCTACCTCAACCATATACACCTCATCCTAATCGACCAGTAGTGTCCTAAATACCTTATAGACATAGATCTTCTGATCATGCACCTGAATTTGGAGTCAATGCAGATGTCTTCTCCCTAGTAATTGGAGGTAATGTCCATAAAAAACACTGAAGCCGCCCTATCCTATCACAATATCGGCACTCATTTCTTTCCTCCATACATTACATAATCTTATGAACTACCCTACCACACTAGGGAAACACCATATAACTATTAGTGTTTGTCATCTGAATCATTCTACAACCATGAGAAAACTCAAAGTGATTTTTCCTATCGCTAAAAAACCACCACTCTATCTCAATGAATGACCACCATGACTCACACTACTACCTTACATTCAGCTATTCATGGTGATGCGGGATTGTTTCTCTATCTCTAAAATTATGTCCAATAAAAATACATTCACCTATGGTCGGATGGAATGCACAAGACCATTCTGAAACCATCTTGTTTTCATCAACTCATCACTAACAAGGGTAAGTCTGAATCCCTATAGTTCAATAAAATGAGTTGAATAGTCGATAACAGCCAAATAACCCTACTATAGGTTCATAAACACTCTAGAAAAGTATTTCCTTAATGTTTTTCAGAAAAAGTAGTAAAAAAATGATATCTGGAAGACCACCCATACCATACCCTTATGAAGACTAGAATGTGTGATAACATCACACCAATGATTGGAAGAATCATGAAACATATAAGTCATGAACTTGATGCTATCCTCTAGAGGTTTCTCTAAATTCAATATGATCTAAAACATTTCTTCTAGACATTAATTTGAATCCTGTGGACATCCATACACCATTAAGGATGGAGGATACTGGTGCTGGAATTCCTACATCAACTCTACCATAAAAGGGGAAGGTCTCAAAACTCCATGTACAAACTAAATGAAGCATATTAAGCTCTCTTAGAACCAAGCATTGTCACCCATATTAGGAATAGTAGAAGGTACCTCAGTTGGTACTTTGAAGGTAAAATTTGTGGATCAGGTCCCAAAAACTCTATAAAATGATCATCACTACCTTCTTATCACAATACTTGAGGATGTCGTGGGGGTAATATCACTAAAATTTATAAACACATGCCTCAGATATGTTTTAACAATAGATAGGTTCAATGACAACAAAAATGGACAAGTAAAAAAGAATTCTTATAAATTATTCACACCTATCTTATAACTCTTCTAACCATATGTGATAATAAGGGTTGCTAGAGTCACAAGATACATTGCATAATGCCCACTATTAAGGTCAGGTCAGTTTCAAACTCTCATATTACACCACATGTGTTATGGTATATGGAGTGTCAATTGAAAGGCATAGAGGAAAACACACTTTTATTTTCAATTAGAGTCCTAATTTAATGGTATCCATTCCATTTATGGGATCAAATTCATTTATTTCATTATATATATATATATCACAATTTAGTTAGATGTGTCACCATTTCCAATTTATAAAGGCATAAGCATTATAAGTTATAATTGCCACATTTTGTAATTGTGACCTAACCCTTATATCATGTATTAGAATGTAATAGGTCATGGAAATTGATTTTTTTAAATGAATTACCTTTCCTTATTAATATGAATATATTCTTTATAAATTAAAATTGTCATCCATGTAATGAAAATCATATGAATTTTCATCCCATGAAACTTGTGGTTCTTGGCTCAAACATGGTATAATTGGTTAATTAAGGTAACACCATCAAAATATATGGTAAAAGTCAATTTACATTGATTCAGACACTTTAATTAATCCAATTATTTTATACCATCTAGAAAAATTGGCACATATCAAATACATAACTATCAAGGAACTATTAATATGAAGTTGAAATAATAGGCAATGAAAGCAATGACTTATAATTATATGGCTTCGAATAATGCATGATATGTGAATTATAATGTTCATATATGATTCATGAAATGATCCATACATTCCATACATATTGAAGGAAAAATAATTAAATAATAATAATATAAAAAGAAATAATTCCACAAAACATGTGCATCACCCAATGGTGAAATCAGTTCAAATGTAAAAGGCATAATCCATTACCAACAATATACCAATCTAGGTAATTTGGATTTATCATATATGTGGGTTATATCCTCCTAGTAAAAAACTCATTAAATTTTTTTGAAAAGTTCATAGTCTCTAATCTAATACCCAGCTAGTAAGACAAAAGTAAAAAGATTCCACTAGTAGCACGATCTATGATGGTAGACAAAATGACCTCAAGCATGCCACCTCATATGATAGAGGCTTTCTACTAGTAGCACGATCTATGATGGTATAATGGGGAGATTATACCCCCATTACTAGAGTGTAATACAACAATATCTAATAATAATAAGCAGTGGAAATAGTAAAAATAAAACAAAAATAAGAATAATAACATATAATCAAAAAATAATCAATAGGTGAAAGATGAATAAATTTCATATAATAGAATAAATATCATATATTGGTACTAATAAAAAGGGAATAGACATGGGATACAAATTCACAAACATATACAATATTCTATACAAAAATAAATAAATACCAAAAAACTACTTCCACTATAATCATGAGCCTAGGATCGGTCTTTTTCTCTCATAGTCTATCCTAGGATAGTAAGTCAGACATCTAATTTTGGACATTTTCCTTCTCTATAGACAACCATTAGGTCTATTTACGTACCAACAGATGTCCCGAACACAGTGTGAGAAATACTTAGTAGGCCACCACCAATGATGTCTAGAACTATCCTATTAGTGAATATATGATAAGAATTTTGTTGGTAACAATTAACATAATAAGGTAAACAAATAAATAAATCATTTTTTGTCGGGTTCTTCACAGGTTTGTCGACGGACACTTTCTTCTTCAATATAAGCTAGATGTCTCATATCATATTTAACCCTTCATGTAGAATCATATATATAAAAGTATATATTTATATTCTTCATATAAAAATATACATATATATATATATATATATTAATATAAATAGATACACAATAATAGACAATAACTGAGGCATAAGCCTAAGGCATCCACCATTACCTTGGTGGGGTTTCACAACGCACATGGCATATAATCATAAAGATATAACCAATACTTCACACTCAACAAGAATAAATCATGGACCGAACATAAGAATGTTATTTTTCTTGGAAAAACATCCTTCGTTATAGAATAATAGAAATCATGATCTTTTCCAATGCATTCAATATAAGAAACCCAAATATCACTCCATATACCACAATAAATCCATTTATATTGGACTCTATCAATGTAATCCATATGAGGACCCATGTATCATTCATATAATAGTATAAATAATATCCCTTTGAGTCCATCTATGGTGTACCACATTAAGGACTGGGTATCTCTCATGACATGCTACGATAACAATGCCTACACATCTTATCAAAGGAAATCAACACTACTAGAAATCCTACCTATACGAATGAACCTATACTAATTGTTTTTAAAACCATTGATACAGGGGTCTCTATGCCAATAATTAAGAATAACCATTGGGATGGACAATTTTATATAATCCAATCCTAATGTTTTTAAAAAACTGTTGGGCTATGTCCTCTATCCCACCAGTTTTTTATGACCATTAGTTTAGATTGTCCCTAAATGCAGTGCGTGAAAAATCCCTCCCCATTCCACAATTGATCTTAATTTTACCCTACCCAAGAAATCCTCTTATTCCTATCCTGATACCACTCATCTTCTTCACACATAGGGATCCATCTTTGTTTTAAGTCATTCGGTTTACTCTATTTGAAATTGGTGAGTTTGAAATGAGTTATATCTTCTACCTAGATTTTTTAGATTTTTATCTATGATGTTTAGTTTCATTCCCTATCCACTATAATATCCTATAAAATAATTTTTTTCATTTGATTATTCATGAATATGAAATTTGAATTTTATGAATACTTTTGGCTACACAGAGGGAATGAATTTCACTACATGAACCACTAACACCATCTCTAATATTTTGAGGCACATTACATAATATTAGAATTTTAGGGGAACTATATTTTTCCCCCCTTTGTTAATGTTCAAAATCTTATTTTTAGGTATTTTACCTTGAAAACTATTTCATTTATTCAAAAAGGTAGTTCCAACAATTAATTTTTGAAATATTTTTGTAATGGTTGGATTTTAAGAGATTAAGGGAAATCCGTTTTTAATAATCCCATTGTATTTATATATATTAGGTGTTTGGGGGTACACTTACATTAAAAACACACACACCACACACATAGAAAGGAAAGGCTGGTCATTCCCCCCAATACATAACCCACCCATCAAGAATAATTTATTTAGCACACAGCCCGAAGGCCTAGTGTGTATGAACCTGATTACATGGCCCAATGGCCCACAAAACAGTGCACCAGCCCAGTCCAGTGTCATGTATGCATCATGCATGTGTCACAATCTCCCTGTCTCATAAATTCACCACCACCTTCCAGTGTCATGTTTGTGTCACCTCCTGCCAGCGTCACCACATGTGTCACCGCCTGTATCACCATCTTCGAGTGGAAATTCACTCCCACTCAGATTTGAACCTGAGTCCGATGAAAGATTATAGGGATCCTGTACCTTTCAAGAAATCCCCCAACTATAAATAATACCATTTTATTTATTCCAACATAATGAGGAGTCTATGACATAAAAATGTTAAAATTGTTCTTCATGGAAAATAATTATTAATGTATTAATACCACTTAGAAGGGGCTATCTTGACACACATTTCTCATTTTCATTTTCATTGATAAACACGCATTCAAAAATATCATTAGTTTCCTTGATATGGATTAATATTAAAAATATTCCCTCTAATATATGTCTTTTTCACTTTTTATTGTGAAGGTTATCCATGTAGGTTTGAAACATGGGTATCTTTCATGTCTAAAAATTGTGATGTCTATCCGATGGTCCCCACCTCTAGTCGCACTATTCTGCAAACTTTGAGTGAAGGAAATCCACTGATCTCATAACTCTTCATTTCATCCTTTATATATGAATTGAAATTAATGATTACATAATGGGAGGTGAGTTCTAAAATAAATTTGGGTTAAGTGATATGTGTTAGTCATGTGGGCTAAGTGACATGTTTGAATCTTGTTGGTATAATGACCTTTGAGATGCACTTGGGAGTAGTGATCTATGTGAGGTACCTGGTAATAATTATTGACTTTTACAAATTCATGTTTAAGGATACATAATACACTTGAGATATAATTAACCCACATTCAACCCACAATATCCTTTACTCAATGATATATTACAATAATTACATTGGTACTGATAAAATCTTGAATTCCTACTTCCATACATCAAATGGGTACCTTAAAAAACACACCCTATAAAAAAATATCATCTTAAATGGTGTAAAAACTATTTAACATATACTCATTATTTATAAGATTTATATCATCAAAATATCCTTCTATGAAATCATTGATCACTAATACTACAATTTTTATTTCATACACTAAAACATTATCTTTACATGAGGGTCACCATTGATTAAAAATATCATTAATTATGCCATACAATGATCTCTATAAATTTAGACTTAATCACAAGTATGATTTCATAATTATCCTAGAAATATAAATCTTTATACAATGTTTTTTCACCACATCCACTATATGTCACATAATATCCAAATTTATTCCATTGACCCACTAACTAAACTAATTAAAATCAATTGATCAGACCCTAAGAAAAATAAGTTGTACCAAACCGACCAAACTAGGCCTAAAAATTAATGAAATGAACATATCAACCCTTTATACACTAAATCCTAACCGAACTAATAAATTATATCTGTATAATAATCAAAAAAATCTGACCAAGCCTACTGAAATGAATTGAGATGACATGATCTGACCCAATTAGACTTGAGTAGTCCCTAACTATAGTAAACCATTTCAAAATAAAGTACAATTAAAATAAGTGAACTAAATTGAACCTAACTAAAATAAATTCTATTGTAATTATAAGAACTGAACTAACATGAACAATCTTTAATAAAATCCTTGTAGGTATTCACCGACGTGATCCAAAACAAATAACCGAACCCAACCAAAGTTAATCGACATGAACTGAAATAATAATAACCAAATAGAAGTAACCAGAACTTATACAAATCAAACATAATATGGTTACCTTGAAGTAGTTACCTTTTATACATGAATTTATTAAATAAGTATAAAATTTCTTAAATAGTTAATATAATTAGTGAAAAAAATAATAATAAAAATTATAAACAATTTTTTTTGTAGTATAATGAATAGTTATTACTCGTTGATATAATTTAATTCGATATCAAGGTTTTATATTTGTATTTTTTATATATAAAGTATTTTTTTTATTTTATAATATTATTATCATTTAGACTAGTGTGTTGGTTATGGTCTCATATAAAGTGAAAAATTCTTGTTTCCTTAAATATATTTTTGATTAAACTTAAATATTATTTAATTGATTATTGAAAATGACATATAAATTTTTTTTTATAGAAAACATAAAATATGTATGTATGAAACAGATCAGATATTAATATATTTTCAAAATAAGTGGGAGATATTTTTGGATTTTTCATTTGATAATGCTTCAGATAGTGCTCATATACATCGCCCAAGTTTTAATTGTGTTGAAAGACCTTAATTGATCTGTGAAAAAATTATCTTCCATAAAAAAATATTGTTTTCAAACAAAATAATTTGTGTGGTGTCACAATGGGGATAAAATGATATCTCAAAATACTCAAGATCCAAATGAGAGGACTGGAATAGAGAATTTGATAGATGAACCGTTTCCAGTTATTTGACATAATTATAAGGAAAAGATTCTGAGCTCTAAATACTTTTATATGACCACACATGATGCATATAATGAAAATTATCATATTAAAATGTTAAAAAAATTAAACAATTCTTCCACAAATCTATTGTATCCTAAATGAGGGAAAATGAAAAAGTTGCACTTTTAATCTAATTCTTTCATGGGAAATCCATGTATGGTATTTCTAGTATTTCCATCAATTACATTCATACTTTTTGAAGGAATTACTTATAAGTGATGTAGATATTCCCTCAAACCACTATATGGAATAAATGTTATTTGAGGAACATAGATTAAAAAAAACAAAATTCATGCATACCCAAAATATTATATCTTTTTTTGGGAGGAAACTACTGAACAATATGAGTGTATAAAATGTGGATCATTATGATGGAAGCCAAAAGATGATGAAACACTATATAATGTTCCACAAAAATAATTTATCACTTTCCATTAATCCTTATACTCTATAATGATTTAATTTCTGATGACATATCAATAAAATTTGATGGCCTGATACCAAGAGAAAGAAGAATAATGCTGAGTTGTTTCTCCTTACAGATGGATTTTCATAAAAGAATTTTGATGCTTGATATCTGGATTTCATAGCTTATGTGCGTAATGTGAGGATGGGTCTTTCATGTTATGGGTTTAATCCATTTTATAAAGATTATAACTTCGCACAACACATGGACAATTTTAATACACATTTATATCCTTTCTCATTGGATTTGTATGAGAAAACATTTCACTATCATGAATATACTAAAATATGGACCTACTGATCCCAAAAAAGATATAGATGTATCCATGGAACCTTTAATAAAATAGTTGAAACATATTTGGAATGTGGATGTGTACACATACACTTTAAGATTGAAATTCATATTTAATATGTTTGATGTGCTTATATGGATGATAAATTATTTTTATACTTATGAAATTTTGTCTGTATATATCTTAAAGGGAAAACAATCATGTCCTATTTGTGTGAGGAATAAATGTTCTAGGAGGATAAAATATCAGTGTAGTTTTTGTTTTATGGTACATAGATGATTCTTTCCAATGGAACATCCATATTTGAATAGTTTTTAAAGATTTCAAAATACCATGGAGATCGAAAATCCACCTCAAAATATGTTTGGAAGCAATGTGCTTAATAAATTTTAATATTTTAGTTTTTCATTCAGGAAGGGTCAGATAAATTCTATAAGGAGGAAGAGTTTTTACAATAAAACCTATTATAATTGGAAGAATAAAAGTATCTTCTTTGAGTTTCATTATTACTCAACCAATTTTTTACTTCGTTTCTTAGACATAATGAACATTGAAAATAATATATGTGAAATGTTTATTTCAATTATTAAAAATTTCATTGGAAAGAAAAAATATGATTTAGGAGATTTTCATGAATTGGTGGATTAGGGAATTATAGGATAATTTCATCCTGTGTGTATCAGTGAAAAAAACTAGAAAGTTCCATGAACTTCTTATGTGATGACACCTTTAGAATAAAATTGATTTGTATAAGTACTAGAGAATTTTAAATTTTCTAATCTTTATTAAATCAACATATCAAAATGGGTCCACAAAAGAGAGTTGATGTCGAAATCATTGAAGACTCATGATTATCACATCCTTATACATGAGTTGATTCCAATAGTAATCTATCATCATCTATCCAGTAATGTAAGGGTGTTAGATATTTAGTTATTCCATTTATTTAGAGTTTTTGTCCTAATAAGTTAGTGAAGTTATTCTTCAAAAAAATGTTGGTAGGAGTACCATTTTTGTTTTTTTAGTTATAGAAAATATTTCCTCCATCATGTTTCACATGCAAGAAGTATCTAACTATCCATCTTCAAACTGAGATACTTCTCAGATGAACTATTGATTTTTGTTGCATGTATCCAACTAAATGAAATTTGTTCAAATTGAAGTTTTATGTATGGAATATAAATCATCATGAAGGTTTTATTCTAAAATGTTATATGTCTCTTGAATGAATGGATTTATGTTCATTATATTTATCTGATCTGATTATAAGATGGAATATACCAATGATAAATGAAGAGGAATAATATGGGAAAATTGAACCCAGTTATCCATCACTTACCTAAATATGGGGAATTACTAGATCATATACATTGACCACATTAACCCTTTAAGAGAAAGAGATGGCACATAACATAGTTTTTTAAACTATGATTTGTTCAATTACTATATCATTTAAGTAAATTGAACATATATATATCTTATGTCATCTCTATTAATTATATATATCTATTAAACTATTTCTATTTTTCAATTATGGAACATAAAAAATGATTAATCAAAATCGTGATTCGTTATCTTTGAGAAAGAGGCATACTTTTCATAGAAAAAAGTTTTATACTTGATTGAAATTAAATGTCTAAATATTACTATAATAAATTAATAAGATATATAATTAATAAGGTTTAACACACATTTATATTTTAGGTATTGAGTTTTCTTTCAGGATCTGTCTCTGAGGAAATGATAGATTTTTCATTTGTCACTAATTTCATGGTTCATGAATGCAAATCAATTATGATCAACGGGAATAGATTTATTATCACTGAATGATAAAATAACCCGATAACACAAAAATATGGTGTTATATTAAATTTTAAAATAGAAATTTATGATAGTGCATCAGATAATAGACCTCGATTTGAGAATGTGTGATATTATAGAGTCATGGAGAAAATAATAATATTCGATTATTACTTTCATGGTCAAGCCACTATGATGAAATGGAAATTGTTTTATTTAATGAAGAGGAATGCCACATTTATTGATGATTGTGGATTTTTAGTTATTGACATGACTCACAATCTTGACACCAATGAACCATATATATTGACATCAACAATGAAACAATTTTTTATGTCAAAGATCATATTCGTCCTAAATTTGGTGTCATTATTTAAGAAATCCAAAGGCATATTCTTGATTATGGAGATGATGGAATTGACACCATCACTGCTCCCATTGTCCCCGATCAATTTATTACTTATGATGACTCCAATAATTCAATTTTCAGAGTTTATTAGGAACCAGAAGTTGTGGTAGGGTATATATTGAAGCCTACACATGTGTTATTAGTTCTTTTGGTTTATCATGAACTGAGTTTTGGAGGTTAGTGGAATAAAAATTGATTTTCTATTGAATACAAATATTATGTATCCAATTTGACCTCCCTGTGAATTTTCAATACTTACTGGTTGAATTTTTCTTTAAGTTGAATTTTATAATAATAAATTGAATTGTAATCAAACCTATCAAACCATATCTAACTGAAACAATTAAATTATAATACAAAACAAGATGAATTAAAGAGGACATATTAATCTAATTGATATGAAAATCAAAACAAATGAAAATAATGATATAACCAAAAAAACACCTAACCCAAAATATGAACCAAATGACTAAAGATAAATAAAAATGAAAAAATGACCTAATCTATTTTCAAAAATGAACCAAATGAACTATGAAAAATAAAAGTGGACAAATGAACTAATTATTTTACCAGAATGAACAAAATGAAAAACCAAAATTGAATTGTATCAAAATCAAAATAGAATAAGAATATATCATACCCATGGAAAACATTCTAATTAGAACATATTTGTTTTAATGAAATTTCTTATGGTTTGATATTTTTTCCATTAGATGTTAAAGGTATTTGTTATATCCCCACGTATCTTGTATTTTGATTGAAAAGTGGTATTACTTAATTAATTCATGTCTCATTATCTTAATTTATTGGGTTACACATTAGTTATGAATTTATAATTAATCCTATATTTTTTTCACATATAGGAAATGAAAAAAAGAGAAAATACGAAGAAAAATGATGACCGACAATAATAGTTGAATGACTGAGATATGAATCACTAATATTGTTCTAGTTGTGAATATTTTATTTCAAACATATATATCAATAACATAAATTTTCATGTGATTAAATTTGGGTTTTTACATATAAATAGGATCTACCACTGAGGCAACAATTATTCACTAACTAGTAAGCTATTTCTAGTGCTCGGGTTAGCGATACTAGAGGGAATGGTACTATAGCTAGGCGCTCGAGTAATCATACCAGACCAGACCGCATCCCCCATTCCAACCCCCGGCGTACAATCTATCACACCTAATTATCCCGTAATTTCATTACTAACACCCAGGATATTTAGGCCACCCATTTTTTCACCATCATTTTCATCAGAGCCTCCTCACATATCTTTCCTAGATCCGATGATTATTCCTAGTCCTCATCCGTATTATTCATTTTCAAACCCATATATGCCATATTAATTTCCTTCTACTTTCTTCTCCCTGATTTCTACATTCCTTATTATTTGACTCCTACTCTTACACGTTATGAGCTGATGGAGCGTACTCCGATACCCACTTCATCTGTATAATAGATGTTCCTTTAGTGCATAGGGATCTAGTTATATCCTTTTATTAGGCAAGATCATCTATATTTACAGAGCATTTGTAATTTTTTCAACCATAATTAATTTTCATTGTAATATTTATTGGTATAATATTTTTTTTTATTATTTAAAAGTTGGATTTTATAATAAGAGGCATGAGAGTACACTCTTGTGTGTAGTGTAGAACCCTCACACACAACTGATCATGGAGTATAATGAAGACATCAAAATGATTAGAATAACATGATGAAAATGTATGAGTTTTTTTGTGATGCTTTCCCAATACTCTAACATCATTCATGCCCCTCCACTCTCATGTCCCCACCTACCAAATGAAGTAAAGGAAAATTATTGTGCACAAATATGGATAAAAATTCATTATATTTATGGTAATATCATTATTTTATTTGTATGAATTAATATTTTGTTTACTGATTAATTTTAAATTTCTTGGTGGTGAGGCTTTGAGGCCCAAACGACTCATTGAATTATGTGAGCTATGGAGAGACTATAAACATGATCTATATAATGGCTAGCATGCTCGAATTGGAACAAATTTAGAGGCTACACTAATCATGGATGAGTATAAGATATAATATTAATAGTAAATTATTACACATTGGATGATTCACGAGTTCAAATAATTTATCAAATTTTAGGTTTTAAATGAAAATTACCATGGTTTCCATTTACAATTACATTTTCATATAAATGAAATTGTTTTTATGAATCATTAGGAATAAATAAAAGAAATAAGGATTATATGAAATTCATCCACACTTTAGAGACGACTACGATGACATACCATGGGAGGAAGCAGGTACGACACTCATTTATAATTTTTCATAGGCCTTAAGGAGTTATTCCCTTAAGTTTTATTTTCCTAAAAAATAAAGATACTAAATAGGATGATAAATATAGAATTTATGATGACCTAAACAAACCCAAAAATGGAAACAAATAGAAATAACCTAAAAACCCATCCCTTACTAAACTAAGTCAGAATAAAAAAACAAAACATAACCTCACCCAAACTGAATAGAATTGAACTAAAATGAAATAGAATAAAAAAATTCATAGAATGAAATAGACTAGGTATTACTTGACCTAATTCAATCCAAGAAAACCTGACCAAACCCATATATTATTGAAAATACCTTATCTACACAAAACATACTCAAACTAAACCAAAATGAACTAATTAAAACTAAAATAAACTATATCCACCTTATTCAAGTTGAACCATGAATAATTAAAACAACTTATAGAAACATAATCTATCACATAATTTTTTTATCTAAACAAAATAAAATTTATTCAAAATAAATTAAATCAATGAGAACTGAAAGGAATTCATCCATATAAAACACTAAAAAAATAAAATCGATCTGACCTAAGAAGACCATACTCAACCCAAACCATACTAAACTGAATTAAACTAAATTAATAGAATCGAATCAAACTTTTGTAAATCAGACGGATTGGAAACAAATTTATTTGAAATTATTTGACATAAAAACAACTGAATGATACTTAAAGAAATCAAACCAAACCAATTAGAACTAAATATTGATGAATTGAATCATACCAAATCAAATATAAAGAAACTAAACTAAAATATCCTAGAAATATTTGAACATAAGTGAATGAAAAAAATCTATACACTAATTAATTTATTGGTAAACAAAATTAAATTGACTATAAATGATTATATTTTTATTTAAAATACTAAGAAAAACCTTGAACTAATATAACCAAATATTACTGGAAAAAACCACACTAAACCAAATTATATGTAATTGAACCAAACTGTAATGAAAATTGGATTCTATAGAATAGATTGAAACAAATCAATTATAACCAAATAATGATGAAATGAATTGAAACAAATCAAACTAATGTGGCCTAAATAGACTCAACCAGGTTTGAACCAAATTGAACAATCTTAAACTAAACCAAATTGAAAAATCTTAAACTAAACCAAATTGAATAAAAATAATGTAAAATAATCATAAAAAACCAAATTGGACTAGACCAACATGGATTGACCCAACATGGTCTATACTAAAATAAATTTTGATGAAGATCATAGTCTTGAACCATCCTAATCTGAATGAAATTAAAATGGATCTAACTAAAAAATATCAATTAACATAAATATAACTAAAATAAACTAATTCAAACCAAATAAAATTAAACTATAATGAAATAAATCAAAAGAAATGGAGTGGATCTCAAATAAACTAAGTCAATTTAAAAAAATAAACTTAAAAGAATCAATAATGAATTTATTATGGTGGTGACACAACCATCTTATTTTTGATTACTATGATGAACTATTATATTATATATATGTTATGTCTATTAATAACCATTTCATTAATACTCATTTATACTTTATCTACCATATGATTTTATTTTCATCTTCATTTAGAATTTACATCTAATTGATTTATTTATGAAATTCATTATAATAAAAAAATTTAAACTATTTAGTCCTACATTCAATGTCATTATATAGGGAGGTTTTGAATATTTAAGGACATGTTCCTTGAGCAAAACTATTTTTCTCAAGCATAAAGAAAATATACGGATGTGAGGTTAATGAACCAATAGAGAAAAAGATTGTCAGTTTTAATTTGTTGATTTCAATTTTTAATATCTATTTTATTACTTAATAATGAATGTATATTTGTAAATGTATTCTTTGGAGGCCCTTTATACTGAGGAAACTGGAAACTTTGGTCCTAATGATCACTTACATCATGTTTTGGTAGATGATCACCATGGAAGAGTACGCTACAGACCAGGGAAGAGTATTATCTTAAAAAGGTACTGGTCCACTTTTAATACCATTTATGGTAGCAAAATATTGGGAAAAACTAATGTGTAGGTAGAAGAAGCTCTTTATGAGATAAAAAGTCCATAAAATGTCCATATATAAGGAATAACAAAATCAAAGGGAATACGATGAATTTATGAAACTAATGGAAATTTTATTTCCATAACTTCCCACATATAGTACCCCAGATTGTGATGTATATATGTAAATGATTCATAAATTATACAGTGCACTAAGACATATTCCTATTTGTGGTTATTATGATTATGTTCATGAAAATGGAGATGGTGAGGATGACGATAATAAAGAGGGTGAGGATGATGGAAAGGAAGAGGCCGAGGATGAAGCTATGGGATAGGGGGAGGATGAGGCCAAGGATTGGGATGAGTCCAAGGACGATGGTTATGATTATGATGGTGATGAGGGATAGATTTATCCTTTACATTTTTTACTGATATTTACGATATTTGATGTTTGATGATTTTTATGTGATGTTTTTTATGTTTGTTATCACTAGTTAAATGCATCAAATGATTTCTTATGTTATCATTATATGTGTATTGATTTATAGATCTTTGAAGATAATATGTTGGTTTCATTGTAGGTTCTATTTTATTAGAATGATCTATTGGATGTATTGAAGGTTTTTTTTGTTTGGAGGTTCTGTTTTTATTGGTTTGTGGTTTTTTTATTTCATATTGGATTCATTGCTATTTTTGTTTATAGGTTATATTTGATTTCTTATTTCATGATGAGGATTTTATGTTCATAGGTTCTGTATGTGAGGGTTTGTGTTATCTATATGTTTTTTTAAGCAAGGGTGGGGCTACTGTTGTCTGAGATTAGGGGGGTCTATACCAATTGTTTGAAATCTATTGGTATATCCTTAAACTAATGGTTCACTATGAACCTTTGGTTAAACTCAAATACAGACCCTTATACCAATTTTTCACTTAGAACTATTGGTATAGGCATTTACTTATAAAATTATAGCAAATAGTTTGGAGAACCATTGGTAAATGCTATACCAATAGTTATGATCATTTGGTATAGGCTTATATTCTATAATTTCTACTAAGGATCCAAGTATCACTCATGGTAAGCATAAAGACATACAACAGGTGTCCGATATATTAGATTCTATAAAGAACCATGTATCACACATAGTGTGATATAATTAATTACAAATTATTGCTGATAGTATTGATGACATCATCCAAGTAATCCTAAATAGGGACCCTTGTATTTCCCTCGGTTTGGTTTGAATGAAAGGTCATAGATAGCATTAAAACCAAACTATTCAAAAATATGTTTTAATCATGTTTAAGAAGTCATTTAATATGGTTAATACATGAAAAAACATGAATGAAAATGTCTTATACAAATGGTCTACCATTATTTTTCTTTTTCCAATTTAAAATATGATACAATAAAAAAGGAAGCTTAAATACACCCTAAAGGTAAGTTCAAAATAAATACAATGAATGAGACTTCTAGGCCTTTAAGGAAGAGGATCCATCAGGGATGACTCACATCAAGGTGGTCAAAATCTAATGTTGTTCACGTGTTTCTAGAATTATAATAATCGTGGGAAAAATAATTTAATAAACTTGACATTTAGGTGGTGTCTCTGGAAAGGTACAACAAAAATCACTATGGCACACCATATAAAACATCAAGATTTTAGGGAAAATAACTAGACCATATACCTTTGGTTGGTATAACTCTCTTTATCCTTTATTGTCCTTTAAATCAAACTAAAATGGAAGAAATATAAAAAATATATAAATCACTTAAAATAGTGAATATTAGATCCCACCAAAATAGTGCCAAAGATGGAAGGATAAACCAAGAAAAGAAGAAAGATGAAATAATCACTTCCTGATAAACATCCAATGAAGCCAACGGTGATGTAATTAGATCTCACATGGGAGAGAAGGATCAAAACCTAGGTTTAGGATTATAAGGATCACTTCATGTGGATGCTTCTAGAGAAGAAAAGGGGATAGGTTAAAACATAGGGGTTCTGTCACATAAAAATGCATGTTGCGATATATTCATATCTTGAATGGATTTCACATCGTGAACTCCATGGGTTACATTTTTCTTCTAAGAAAACCTAGTTCAATTAATTAATAGGAATATAAGAATGCATTAATTTTACATCTAGTAATAAAAACTAATAAGTTATAACTATATAAATTCACACCATGAAATGAATTAATTTCATGAATATTTTCGAAAGCTAAGATCAAACCCTCTACTACCTATCATTCCAAAATAACCCAACCAGCTTAAACGTGTTGTTACTAATGATTAAGATAGAAAAACTTAATGATGGTTCCTCTGATTTTAAAATAATCTGTACCTCTTTGAAAATATTAGATGTTACAAAAAATGTTCTATGGAGATATATTCATTACATCATCTATGACTATTGAATTATTTAGTATAGGTGCCTTAGAAAAATTCATATGTTTTTATATTTTATATTTATTTAATATCCCTTATAACCCAATTAATTATATAATGAAGATAAAAATACCTCTTATGATGAAAAAGGATCAAGGATTATTTTCCCCTATTATTTATTATTTATATCTGAAGTAGATATGGAATGATACTTAATTATCTATGAAATTGATTTCTTTTATTCTCTCATAAGGATATATTGGATGGATAAATTTAAAAAATTTATTTATTTATATAATAAAAGGGTACTTATCCATATTTAAATTTCAATTCTCATTTATTTAAAAGGTAATTGGAACTATGATTTGGTTATGTTGTAAATTCCCCTATTTATGTAGGTGAAATTATATTTTTATCATCTTATTTGAAGAGGGATGTTCATATGTGAAATTTATGGATTGTGATTTCTCTTGTTTTATTATATTTTCAAAAATTCTTTCCATAATAATTCACTACCCTGCTTCAAGATAGGGTGGTAAAATTTTCTATCATCCTTATATGTTAGATAAAAACTATATAATTTAATTACAATCAAATGGACCCAGAAAATAATTTTTTTTGAATACTCATCCTTAACATCATGAACAAAGATGGATTATCCTCTAAAGTGGTCTATATAAGCATCTGTAGTTATCTTTTTATAGAGGGTCACTGGATAAATTTTTCAATACATTGATAAAGAAATTTTAAACAAGTTAGTTTTAAAAATGAGTACATATTTCCCATATTGATGGCCTCTTAAATAAATTATAAGGGGGAAATGGTTTTTATAAACTATATTTGGGTCTATTTATCTCTATATAAGGGTAAATGAATTCAATACTCCCAATACATTAGTTTGATATAGGTCTATCCAATTTGGGTATCTTATTATGTTATTTTGTTTAACTGATTCTCATAAAGTATATATGTAACATATGAATTATATTTTCAATTGATACCTTGTTTCTTTTTGGTGTTATGTTAATTAATAGAAATAAATATTATTTATTTTCAGAATACGTAATACCCATTACTTTAGTATTTTATTAAGAATCAATCTAGACTATGGGATTTATGAAAAATTATCTAATTATCATTTTTAAATCCACAATGTAATGTTTTGGGGACATATGTTAGAAAAATAATTAATATATATTGATCATGAGAAGGTAAAATATATTTGTTCATGGGAAGTTCCAAAGAACATATTCATAATATTTATCTTCTTGGGTGTGGGATAGTACTTATGATTTCTATGGGTTTCTTGAAAACATGCATCATTATGGATGGATGTCATTTATAAGGGAAATATGGTTGTATAGATATTAAAATTTTATATATCACAGGATGAGTTAAAAAAATAGAAATTTTTTCTTGTCATTATTTTATATTTCATCAGAGAATTAAATATATTGTACTTTAATCCTTATGTTAATTGATTAATTTTTCTTACTTATTCAGAATGACCGTTCATTTGAATATCATTCATGCTAACTTATACCCCATGAGAGAGTCTACCAAAATAATTTCATTGAATATGGAATAGCAATGAATTCTATTAAATTTTGTATAGTAACCTATTGTCCGAGTATACACCCTAATAAGTTTGATTGAACGAGAATTATATGTTCTGGGGTTAATATCTAATGTATCATGTCTTCATGTTTAAAATTAAAATTGGGACCAATAAAAAAATCATAACTAAACATAAAAATGAATGATACATGAAAACTGACATTTTACATAGTTGACCTGTATTAAGATACATCAGTGGAATATATATTAACAATTTGTTGATATTACTAATAATTAGTAAATCACTATTTTTTATTACAATCATTAGGTATAATTCACTACACATTCCTGGTAAATGACCTCTTCCTCTATTCTAGTAAATAATTTCTTAAGGGATTCAATAAATGATTATATTGATAAAAATATGAAATTGAAAACATTAAATATAAAATTACATAATAGAATATGACATAGGTGTTCTTCAAGATGCTTTGATCTTAACACCAATTCATTAAATGTTTATTTAGGAAAATTTCCCTATTAAAATATTGATCTTTAATGATGTTGAATCCAGAAAGTAATCATTTTTACACTAGACTAATAAAAAATTAACCCAAGGTACTCCCTTTAGTAATGTTTTTCTTACTACTTCCTTTCCATTGAATTAGATATATCACTATATTCCATAGTTTGATTTCATAGGAGAAAAACTCATCCCTATTTGTTTATTGTATTGAATTTGAAATCCAAATCCAAATTCCAAAACATAAACATCATAAAATATCCTACAAATTTATTTAATTCTTTGTATATTTTCTAGGTAAATATCAACAATTTAATTCTAATAAATGTGATAATGATTATTCCATGACCACTATACACGTCTAAGAAAATAAAGTAATCAGTTATTTTACATTATATATTTCTTCACCATTCATTTAATAGATAGATTCATAGGGGTGTGATGGGTTTTTTTTCTATATACATGTTACATAAAACTAAAAAATAATTTATGGTGTGACTATATCCTTAAACACATGATGGACATTTTTTCTCTAAATATGGATGATCCCAGTTTTCATGAAATGGTAATTGGGGAAATATCACTCTCTATAATCATTGTATTGAAACATGAACAATCTTATTGTGGTGCGATTTAATCTTTCAAAGACTTTTTTTTTCTTATAGAAGTTCATTACTTTGTGATAAAACCATTATTCCCAGATTACATTTATTATCCAAAAGATAGATAAAAATGAAATTCATATGGGGTTTACTGATGTAAATATACTCAAAATTACAATGTCATTCATGTTTTTAATGTGTGAAAAATTTTTACAATCAATATTTGCTAATTATCAATTTCCTTTCACTTTGTGATAATCTTGGCTTTGCAATGATGAGATGCGTGTTATTAAAAAATACATTTCAACTTTAAAAAACATCTATATCTTTCCAAAACTAAAAAAATAAACACAAAGTGACTCAAATTGGTAATAAAATCCAACATCACTACTTTTGGTATTCATATTATACCCCATTTAATTTCATTATTTATTCATTCATAAATCTATAACTAAACTTTTTTATTTTGTTTTCACATCAATCTATTGGAACACATCTTTACACTCAATCATAAACTTATAATTACTCCCCCAAAAAACATAATGGATTTATTGTGCATCTTTTTTCACTATTTAACAATAAATTTTATGGGATAATTTTCTATAAAATTGACCAGGCTTAAATTTCCATAAATATCTCCCAATAAAAGAAAATTTATTTTATTCAAATTAATTTATTGAGATATAATTTTATTCTTCCATAATTTTTTTCTATAACATAGTAATGAGGTATTAACAGATTAGGTAATCGTATGATATTCAATTATCAATGTAGGAATCTAGAGAAAAATTTTAACTCCAAGAGTACCATATCAAATATCTAATAATTATATTCTTATCTTCACCTTAACCAATATATCTCTATTTTTTTCTTTCATATTTACAAATGTCCATATATATTTTTCTCAATTCAGGTATCCCGACTAATTATTTCTCTACTTGTATTTATATAATAATCTAAATGTAATAACGTAAAAAAGTCATGGGAGAAAAATAGATCATAAAATATATCAAGGATATAGATCCCACATTATTAATGAAAAGAAAATAGAGGGAGTGAATGGGTTTTGGAAAACATTAAATAAATTCAAATGTTCTCATGATCCTTCTAAAGCCCCTTTGGAATTTAATCCCCTACTAACGATTGAAGTATAAGTGGATTGTTTTATTTAACCTATAATAAAAATACCACATGCAACGTAGGAATATAATAAAGATAGGAACATGATGTTTTAAAGAATTTATTACACAAAATGATTCACTAGTCCTTATTATGTATGGGAAAATATGATACATAAACTCTCACCAATATCCATCATATAAAAAGGAGTTGTTTATTTAGAGAATGTCCTAAAAACAGAAGTTTGGTTCCCTATACTGATGAATTGGAGAAGGTAACACACAAAACCATTGGGTAGTTTTGATCATAATATAAAAAAACATCATACTAATTATTTATACTAATTCCTGATAGTGTGAAAATGTATAATTATTTTGAAAAAAAAATTCTTCCACTAGTTAATACACTAATTGATTTCCTTTGGTTCTTTATATTCTTATACAAATTTATCACCTAAAAGTTCCTTATTATTACCACTTATTTTAGTCCCAGAGTATCAAGGAAGTAATACTTACAACTTCTTCTACATAGTAGAGAACTAGAAAGTATACCATGGTTTCTTATTATTCCTCTATTCTTTTTGAAATGAAACGCAAGACTTATATTAATTCAGTTACAATTAAAATAAAAAATGCTCTCTATTTTTATTCCCTATTATTATTATTATTATTATTCATTCATTCATTCAATGAAATATAACTACACTTGATCATATTCTCTATATTTCATACAATCATATAATTTATATAATGAGAGGGTTTGAAATTATTCTTCTTTTATTGAGACTCAAATATTTTTTACATTATTTATAATATCAGATATCTTTACTTCTTAAAAGAAGTTAATCCTATATAAATTAGATACAAATATATGAAACATAATACAATGCTATTTTATTCTCCTCTTAAATATTCAATATTCAAATTATCGCGTCAATACCTTATTTTTAAATACAATAATTATCTATAATTTGAAAACATAGGAAAATTTTTCCTTTATATTTTTACCATTAAATTACTTAAAGACTCTTTATTTTAAAACAACATTGAACTTATATAACATGGTTTCATATATTTCAATAACTTCCGCAATATCCCCATTCAAATAAGAATCTTGTATAAACTCATTCATTAAAAAACCACATATATATAAATCCATACATAGATATAATAATATCTTATCCTTTCTTTTTGATGAAAATCACTCACATATTTTATTCTTCTTTATCACCTCTTATAACCATAGATCCATCGATGATTTATGAATTTATAAATTGGAAAACAAATCATGAAATCGATACACTATTTTTTCTTCTTATGAAAAAATTCATTTTCATATAATCTTATTTGATTATGTCATTTATATTATATCCTTATTTCATATGAGGTTTTACATTCTATATAGAACTATTATTTCATATATAACTTATTTCATTAGTGAATTTCCATTCATATAATGTTATTATTCCTTCTATACAAACTAAACAATTTCATACATGATTTAAGACTTTTCATACTTGACCTAATATATTCAAAGGAAAATTGTTCTTTCATATAAAATATGGGAAATAGATATTTTTCATATAACTGAATATGTGAAAATCGATCTATTTTAAGAAACCCACTTATTTATGCATTTTAAATTCATGCGAGAAAAATTAAATGATATTATAAAACATTCAAATGCATCATGAAATCTCAACTCAAGTTTACTTTCACTATAAATTCTTGATTGTTATCCTCTTAAATTGAATTCCTCTTTGATATTTGATGTATTATCTTTGAAAATAAGACATATAAAATAGGAATGGCATGTGATCTATCCAATATTGTATGAACTCTCCACATAAAAAAATGAAGTCTTCTAAGTAGGAGAAGACCTAAATTTTCATTTTATCATTTCAATATCATGAGTGCGTCTTTGGGTTTTAATTGTCAATAGTCTCATTATTTGTTGAACCTACTTGTAACTTTCAATGGGAGAGGTGATTCTAAATAATATTTATCACATCATCCAAACATCATAAAAATAACCTAGGGTTAACCTTCTTGATAAGTTAATCGTTCTACCCAACATTCTATCTCCCTTCCTCTTAGATCTTCCCCATGAACCTCTTACATATACTGACCTATGTACGTGAAATTCCTTCTCCATGATGCTTAAGGTGGGATACTAATTTGGAACTTAGGTGATTGTATATGTGATATCCTTTTTTCTCAAGTGGATTCATGAGAATTGAGTTAGAAATATATTTTTAGGTTAACTAAAATAATGAGTTCCTTTATCCAATAATAACAATGTAGTCACAAAAACTGATAATTAATTAATAATATACCAGTAATCTTTTAATATTTTTTCAACTTCATCCATGTTTTTATCATAGTCTTTTATACTCCATGTATATAAAAATATTGATTTAAGTCATCAAATTCCTTCACCATAGAGATATATGACTGTTCATTAGAAATTATTTATTAAACTCAAGGTATTCAAAAAAAAAATTCCCTTTAGAGTGAATAGATTTATAGAACTCTAAAGGTTAGGTATTCATTTTTTATTTTATAAATAGAAATAAAATTTCCAGCCATCATCATTAATATATATACATTAATGTTCATAAATACTCCATGATCATTAAAAATCAATGAATACGAATATAACACACACAAAGTGGGATAAAAAAATAGCTAGTTGTATTTAGTTTTAATACCCAATAAAATGATATGTCATATTTATAAGTAATTTTCTCTCTTAGTCACTTTTATTATATCACCAATTATTATCAACCGTTCATTTAATTTTTTTCACCCCATTATTGATAAAAATCTAAAAAAACATGAGTATGATTCGATCTTCTCCCTTTATTTTTTCCCTTCCATCATTACGATATGTATAAAGATTATAAAAATAATATATGGCATTATGTCCAACACTTTATCAACACAAACAATTACCAACAAACCTCTTTCTTTTCCTTGTATATACAGTATTTATATATTTTTTAAATAAATATTTTAGGGTAAAAAACCCTATATTTATAGATTTCATTGGGGGTATTATCTTCTTTGATATTTTTTAATCCACCCATGATGATATGGTGGATTTATTAGCTCTTTTCCCCTTCCATAATTATGAATTATTGAAATTTTATCTTACACTATTATTTAATATTTATTTAGGTAAAATAGATTTATTCCAAACTTCTAATGCATTTTTATATGATATTTCGATAGATAAATCTCTAGAGTAACTCTTTATTTTTCAATGAATGTGATTCTTCTTCGAAGAAAGGATCTCATAATTAGTTTACGTAGAAGGTTATATTATTTTCTTAGGAATATGTAAATATTAAGCATGGTTGAATACCTAATTTATCAATTTCACTTATAACTCCAATAATATCAAGTTTAGAAAATGGTTATGGACTTAAAGATATTTCATCCTTTATCAATACACACTCATTGATTTTATAATATGTTCTTCATGAACTTTTTTTTGCTTGTAACATAGAATTATATAGTTTTTCAATTATCATATAATTAACCTTAAATTGTGCTTTTTAAGAACCTATGGATATCTTTTGTAGCTTTTGTAGTGAAATATTACTTTAATCATAACAATTTCCTCACAATTTATAATTTCTCAATAATTCTACATTTATAGATAATTTTTCATTACAAACAGTTGAAAAAAAAATTCTCTTCTTAAATAATATTTTTGATATTGATATATTTTCTTACATTTTTAACTATTGAATCTTCCATTTAATTTGATTTTGACTCAAAATGTGAAAACACATATTATATCCCCTTAATTTATTCACGTATTTATGAAATTAATTCAATATAGTGTTTTTATGATCTCCTATATTTCAAAATATAAATGATTATGTAGTTCAATAGGAAATTATTAATCTAATATTGAACTAGATTCCTCTCTAGATGAATAATTTTAAAATGATTCAACAAAAAAAATTATAATTTATATTGCCTTCAATTAGTGGTATATTGTATTTGAGGTGAACTGAGCATAAGATACATAAATATTACCTTATTTTAGATGAATATTCAACATATAATACCATTATACATTCCCCCTAAACTATAAAGGTTTATTTTCATTAGGGAATGGATAATTAAATATATTATTTAAAACAGTACATTAAAAATATCATAGATATATCCTATATCAAGATACACTTATTAGGCATACCCTACATAAATCCTTTCTTCATAACCCGTGGAAAATAGAAACAAAAGAAATAGTGAGCTCTGATGTACAATAGGGTAAACATATGAGATAAACATAAAAAATACTAAGTGAGAATATGGGAATAATAAAATAATCATAACATAATAAATTCATTCAAACTCAAATATATATAATAATCATGATTCATGGATTTAGGATTTTTCATAACAAAACACAAAAGTCAAATGAGTATAGAATCCTGATAAATGAGTAATGATCTATTAGAGACTATTATAAAAATAGAAATTTGTAATTAACATAAGACAATAACATTTTAAACATGTATAAATAGTAACAAGTTCACTCATTAAATTTCGGACATGAAATCAAGTCCTCTCAAAAACTTGTGGGAATGAAACCAGGTCCATGCATAAACTTATGGCCCAAAAACTAGGTCCAATAATAATGTTGTGAACATGAATCTATATTAACCCATAACATATTTTTTCTTCATAATTATATATATTTATACAATTTAATGTAGGCATATAACTGATACACCTGTCACATAACCTTATTCCATAAATGTTCCACAATATCAAAAAAATATTCACCATTTCATCATAGAATAACCTATGGAAAAGAAGTGGGTTTCAGAAATATTTCATCTTAACATAGTTTACCCATGGGAATGTAATGCATTTCATAGAATCTTCCAAAAAAATATCAAAATCATAAACATTCAATGAAAATAAGTGGATGATATCATTATATCATAACCCCAGTGAAGCATATACAATATCAAATGATTTTATCACAAATAAAAATGGCCTTTAATATATTGTTTGAATATTTTTTGAGGAAAATACACTTTCCATTTTTAAATAACTTAGATGAAATCCAAAAATTCACAAAAATATTTATTAAAAAATTATCTTTGAAAATAACCATGTAATACTATAAATGAAGATTCAAAGAAAAGATAAGTCATGAGAGTGTGAAAAAGTACCTCATTTGTAAAAATATAGGAAATTTCTTATTGTGTTTTATAGAAAGTAAAATATGCGTAAATATTAATGTAATCATTCATTGGAGAATAGTAACAATATTCTTGAATTTTTTTAAGGAAATCATGGACATAGAATAAAATGATTCATGACCAAAAAATAAATAAATATGGATCTTCTATGAAAAAATTTATTGACTATTTTATATTATAATGGGAGGTGATATATGTATTTTATGAATATATGTTACGGTTCATTAATACATTTGTTTCTATTAATAATTGATTAATAATTCCAAAACCGGGGCTATTTAACTTGTGTTGTGATTTTTGGTAGGAAACAATGATTTGTTAGAAAAGGAACAAAAAGAGATCAATTTCAAAGAGAGAAACCAAAATATTAAAGCTAAAATCCAAAATCACATAAATCCAAAGTAGAATATTGAACCTAGATAAATTTATTTTCTTATTATGAACTCAATTAATGTATTGAGATTCAGTCATGGGATCAGGTAAGAGTTACATATAAGTTCATGGGGACCTTTCACATCGTGAAATAATTGAGACATATGGCTACCACACGTCACATATTGTGAATCAATTACACAACTTGAATGTATTAGGAATAACAAAAAAGTGTTTTTTACAGAAATTTATATGGGACATACCTCTAGATGGACCGTGACCACAATTGATGACCTGATAATTAATAAATACCATATTAATGTATAATGTAAACTTCCATAAGTATCACCAATCCCTATAAATAAGATACCAGGGTTCCACTCTAAATGATCGATTCGGGAGGCATCGCTGCTTAGATCAAGGACTATTTATTCCATGATGAGTATAATGGTATATTTATTTTTCTATATCCTAATGGTTAGAATGAGGGGAAAAACTATAAAAATTAACCATAATAAAGGGCTATTTATTGTTTAATGTAATTTATTTATTTTATTTAATTCATTTGGATTTTTTCCACTACCCTAATTTCTCAATTCTCTTATTTGGATTTTATCACGAATGACCATTTTTTGATTAGTGATGTAGTTATAATTTCAATTCATTTACTTATGAATGATCATCATCATATCCATTTGGTGGATTTCCCACTATGTTTAAATGTGGTTCAGAGTTTCTAAATCATAAAAAACCCTAAAGTAACATGACCTTTGCGAAAAAGGGAAATCAATGATTTTGGGGTTTTTAACATGACCACTAGATTTTCATAAACTTTATTTCAGAAATATATTATTTTCATTTCATTATATTATTCCCTAATCAATCATGATCCAAAATATACAATTTACAAGAACATTTTCTATTTTTCTTGAACATCAAGCATTTACTATTCTCTCTATTCAATCAAATTAATATAGACCTCATACATTAAATAGCACAATATTTATTTTGAAATTATTATTTTATCCAACCCTATATTTTTGGGCTTGATCTTAGAAATTTATATTCTATACAACCCCATAGTATAGTGGTTTGTTTGATTCATGTTATAAATTTCTAAATTCGGTAACTCTCTAGGAATTAACAATGACCACATGGATATCAAGAGGAAATTGGTTATATTATATTATAATTTAATGAATAATGATATGTGAATAATATAAACGAGTCTTAAAGAATAATAACCATATAATATCTCTCAATGGAAATTTATCAAACACAATCCCAAAAATAAATGAGATTGTAACTTACACTCGTACCAAAAGTCATGTCTTTCTTCATATGTTTTAAAAACACATGATTTATAAATAAAAATTTATTATAAATATAATAAATCACCATATTAATATATATAATTCCATATATTATTTAATTATAAAATATTATCACCAATTTATTAATAATTCTATATTAAAATAGTTGTTCGGTGTGATAACTGTTAGGTTTTTCATGAAAGTTTTGGTTTGGTAGTTCCATATATTGAACCATGGTAAGTGTTTAATAATCTCTTGAATATAAATAATAATATATGAGTCATATTTATTCTTTATATATAATTTTATAACCATTATAAAATTTAAGTGGTGAAAATTAATTACATCACTTCATTTAGACTATTGTCAATACGTACGCAGGAGTGATGTTTTCACTTTTTGATGGATGGAACAAATTGACGAAAAATAAAAATTAACCTTTTAAAAATATTTATTTTGTAATAAATATCATATATATTCATTAAATTTGTTCTTATAACAATCTGTGTCAAGCATAAATGAAAAAATGAATCGATCGCATTGTGGAGGTGGTAGTCCACACGTACACAAGAGCGACGTTATCACTTTCCAAAAGATGAGGAGGTAAGAAGAAAAATAATATATTATAATTAAAAAATTATAATTATGTCATAAATATAATATACAAATATTATATTCATACTAATAACCAACTGTGAATTAAGGTGGTTGAAAATGAATCATATCATTATGTGGAGGCGATTGTTCACACATAGGCATGAGCGATACTTTCATTTCCCATTTGATGAAAAGGTAGAGGAAAATAGTTTTCAACTACTAATAATACATATTAGTATATTTATGATACTATTTTAATTATTTTAATATAGATAAAATATAGTTATACTAACTATAACAATAAATAAACATCAAAAGATTCAGGTAAGATGATTAACTCTTCTTTTAGAGACCACCATTGGATTACAAATTAATACTTCTTAGGATGGTATTTGGTAACATGAATATCTCATGAATGATTTTAAGAAATATAGGAATATTTTTGTGAAAATCTTGGTTAACATTGGAGGATAAAATTATGTGATCAATGTATGAAATGATGTACCATTTTATAAGTTAGGGGTGGGACACACATTGAATTACTTAAAAGATATAAATAATATATGGTCAATTTATTGTGAAAGTAGATATAAATGGAAATTAATTATAAGGAAGGATAATATGAGGTATTAATATAATAAAAAAGTATTTATACAATTTTACATGGAATATTCACCCTTATATCTTAGTTTAAACCCCAGTAAACTCACATTAACCTTAATTGTGAAAATTCTTTTACTATTTTACTAATAATTTTGGAAAATATTAAGTTTTACCTATTAAATTATATTAATTATACTGACTAAAAATATGGAATATGTTTTAAAATATTTAATTTCTAGAGGTGTCAATAATTCATTTAATAATATGTTCCCAAAATGAAATAATATCATTTTACAAAATATTCATTTTTAGGAATAAGATGAATTTATTCTTATTCATTTCATAATAAGAATAATTAGATGAAATTTAAAAGATTATATTGAATATATTATTTAAAAATTCCATTAAAATAATTTATTTATTCTCTTTAATTTAATTAATTATAATAAAAAAATGTGTTCATAAATTTTTTTCAGAAAAAACATATCCTTTTTTACTTTAATTTTTTTATTTTAATTTATAAACAATTGATAAAATATGAATTCATAATATAAATTTTATGAAATATATTTTTATAATATATTTGGTCCTATTAATAACCAACAATCTAACAAATAGGTGATAAGTGTCACATTATTTATTTAATAGTATATCATGCTTCATTAAATCTTAATGTTATGTGTAACAAAAAAATAGAAGAAATTAAATTTATTTAATGGGAAATATATCATCAAATATTTGTGTTTTAAATTATACATCCATATAATTTTTTTACCTCTAAATTCTTTCTCATTGATACAAAAAAACTATGGACATGTATGCCTCCTCACATTCTCAGGTTCCCATATAACTTCTTAAAATTTAAGGTTTTTCTACAAAACATTGACAGAGTATGTGGTCTTATCTCATAGAAATTTATCTCTTTAATTTGAAATATCAAACTATTTTTATAAAAATAGATATCATTCCCCATTTTTATGAACATTGAGTTTATTTTATGTGAATTATTTTGTATGTACTTTCTTAGGATAGATACATGTAACACATTGTGAAATTCAGATAGATTCGATGGAATAACCAAGCGAATATAATCTATCCCGATATGATCAGGAATTTCAAAGTGACTAATATATATAGGGATTAGTTTACCCTTATTTCCAAATCCAGTAACCATATTCCATGAATATAATCATAGGAATACCTAGTTAATAACATCAAACTCCTGATCTCTCCAATAATTGTCAGCATTAATTTTCTGTCCACATTGTGCTATGATGATGTGCTTCTGAATGGATATAAAATTATCTACCATTTCCTTAGCTATATTAGTTCAATGTAACCTTTATTCTCTATCTTCATCACTTCACATTATAGGTGTGCACATCCTACCACATTGGGCTTCATATTGATCCATCTTAATTTCTAAGTGAAATTTATTGTTGTATGGAAAATTGACCACCCCCTTTTAAATCCCTAGAATATTCTCATAATATACCATTTAGGGTTTGAAAAGTCCTATAATAATGGACATCTATTTGAGGATGATATGTCATGTTAAATCTGAAGACTAGTTTTAAATATTGATAAATACTTTTCTATAACTTTAATGTATACTTTGGGTTCTGATCATATACAATAAAAGGTGAAAATACATGAATCCTTAACAATTATTTAATGTATATCCAAAAATGTTGATCATGTGAGAAATATTATATTATTTTAGTGAATTTTTCGGAATTCTTATGATATTTGACTGTAACCCAAATAGAATTGTTCATTTTAGATGTTTTTTGGAGTCCGATGATGAAATCAATGGTAAGGTTTTTGAATTGAAATTTTGATATGGTTAATGGTTGTAACATCTCATTAGACATCAATATATCAAAATTAACATGATACAATTCTTTTAATTGAGATACATACTTCAATATCCCTTTTCATATTATCTAACTTGAAATATTCTATCAGCTTTCCCTACATATTCATGCTACCCTGATGAAAATTATTGATGAACTATGAGCTTCATATAACAAATACTTCCTCAAAACTAGAATTGATGAGAAACATACTCAGTTGTTGAGCGTTCTCATTCCATGAAAATCATGGATTATCTTAGGAACATTTCTCACATGCTTCTTCAGTTCCACATCCTCCATCTACACACTTTAATCCTTACATGGATGGATGGATGGTTAGAGATTCATATGAGAAAGATATTATTATTTTTCTTTTCCTCATGAATTAAATATCAATATTCTACCAATACATAAATATTGTATCCATTTTTTATCCCCATTATTGAAAAACAGGTGCGGTCCTTCAAACTCATAGAGTCAACTCCCTTATTAAATTTCCCAGTGAGGTAATTTATTAAGAAGTCATAACAATGGATTAATTTCAACAATTTTCTTTGGAAAATATTCATGTATTTTTGTGTGAATATATACTTAATGTTTTTATAATCAGTATATATATCACACTATTATAAATATACGTAATTAATCTATATCTTTAATGAAAAAGTATCAATTATAGTCCCAAATCAGGATTTGGATAATATTTCTCTTGAATATTTTATTTGTGAGAGGCATTTTCTATTACCATAACATTTTCATAATAAAATAAACCAATAAATTATTCAAAGCATCATGATTGATTAGAAACCCCTATCCATTATAGGTTAGTCTGGGTACAAGTTAACTGACCATTATTCTCTTCATTTTCTTGACATTATCCTCACATTAATCTATCCAAAAGAACTTGGATCCCTTATGTATCAACATGGGTAGTGTATTTGAAATACCTAATAATTTTTTAACAAAGGATCTATTTTATCCTATCATCCCAAGATAAATGAGGATCTCAGTAACTGTGGTTAGTTTGGGCCAATGTTCAATAACATTCATCATTGAAGGATCCACCGATATATAGTCACTTCAGATGAAATAACTATAGAATGTGTCTTTCCGTAGCCGAAATTCACACTTGGTAAATTTTTTAATATAACATGACCACTCTCAAGGTATTAATCACAATGATAAAATTTTCTTTTCACTCTTCATTAATCTGTAAATATATAAGAATATCATAAATAAATACTACCATAAGCAAGTCATGGAATCCTATAATGATTATATTCATTAAATAAATGAATATATCATGATAATTGGTGTGTAAAAATATAATTACTATAAATTAATAATGACACTACCTTGTATGGAATGTTGTCCCAGGTATATCCTCCTTCCTAACCCATAAATAATTACACCTATATTGAAGATCAATCTTAGATAAATTATTTATCATCACATAATTGATCAAACATATCATCATTATTGGGTAGATGATAACTGTTCTTAATAGTGATCTTGTTACATTCCTAATAATCAATGTAAATAAACATTGATCTATCTTTTTTATTCTTAACAAAATTAAAATGTGCACCCTATGGTGAAGCACTAGGATAAATGTATCCCTTATCTAGATTTTCTTGAGTTTCTTATTTAATTCCTACTACTTAATCAGGTTCATTCTATATAAAGTCTTAGAAATAGGTGTAACTCATGGTATGAGTTCTATTGAAAATTAAACTTCATGATTCATGTCAATACTAAGAAATTATTCAATAAACACATCATATTATTCTCAAATAATAGGAAAATTTTCAATTTTGAGTTTCTCCCCAACCATTTGAGACAAATATCCATCATGAATATGTAATAAAACCCATATGATGGAAGTAATTTTCATGGATAATTTATGTTCATCCTCACACTGATAGACGAACTCATATTTATTTAGAATATCAATAATGACCTCACGTACTCTAGAATTGATATGGGATCTATATTGAGAGATCCAATACATGGCCATAATTAAATTAAATTCAATAATATGAATAATAACAATATTTTTAGGAATTAAATCCACACAAATATCTATCGTAGAAGATATATCAACTTGATCTATGATCATAATACCATTAGGAGTTTTCACTGCTAACTTAATATCTGATCATTGAGGTGGTGATGTGATACCATTAGAAAATTCTACAGGTATTAAAGAGTGGAATTAACCTAGATCAAATAAAACATTTAAAATTCTAGAGTGGATAATAAGTGTACCTTTCACTAAATCATTATCTTAACCCACTTTAATAGGTGTGATTTCATAAACTTTATATTTTTACAATAACATTAGAGGTTTTTAGTATTATTATCTTAATTATACCATTGATTAGAGTATTGATTAAAATAATTAAAAAAATTCTTTCATCTAAATCATTGAATTGTGGGTGGTGTATTAGGTTGATCATTATCTCCATTCATTTCATTGTATGGAATATTCACATCACTTTGACATTTTTTCGCTCAATGGATAAGAATCCCATATTCAAAACATCATCTGGTTGCTTTCTAGAAATTAACCAATTTCTAATTACCATATTTTTGGAATTTAGGAATTTGAAACATCATATTCCCTTTGTGTTACATACCATTGGATCTTCAATTAATCTCTATATTTATTTTTTTATCACCAGAACCATTAAAATGAAAATTTATTTATTTTATTTTCACACTAAGTTACCATAAAAAATCCTCTTCATAGAATTCAGAGTCCCTTATGGATAATTAATCTTGAATACTTGGTTTTAAACCACTAAAGAATCGATCAGTATTTCTTTTTTAGGTCAATGATAAGAATATTAGTGTACATCACTTTTCTTACAATGTTTTATTCATATTTATTTTTTGATTCATCATCCTTTTACTCAATCTCTAAAGTCTCTATCCATTTTTTGTATAATTAGTTTAGGGAATGTAATCATTGAGAAATACCCTTTTAAACTCTTCCCATTCTATGGAGTTTATTTAATTTATATATTTCATATTCTTAATAAGTGTCCACTTTTGATCTTATTCACCTTCCAAGAGAGATATTTCTATATTAAATTCCTATTGTTCTAAACATTTTATAATGCGAAATATATTTTCCATCGCATTTATCCATTTGAGAGAAACTAATGGATTTGAATAACCATAAAAATATTCATGTTTTTGTCTCATAAATGATTCAATTGCTTGTTTCTTCCTCATTATTGCATTCAAATTCTCCACATGGTTTGTGTTAACAATCATTTATTGGGAGAGTTGAGTGATAATATTCATAAGATACATTATCCTATCTCCCATTATATTTGATCTCATCGAATTCCACATTCATTGTTAACATTATTCATTGTGGTTCTATGAATTTACTATATCCAAAAACATTTTGAATAATCATTCTAAAAAAAAGTGTGAAAAATACTATATTAATGGAAATAAGTTTTCAGATGTCCTAAATTATGACACCATTTTATCAACTATTGACACATTAAGTTTAACACAATTCATCCATGGTCATCAACTTTTCAAATACTTATTATTGGTTTATAAATAGAAGGTGAATTAAACAAATAATATCCTCAATGAGTGTCTATCCCGATGTGTAATATTATACCCACTCATCATGAATTGGTGACAATCCACTTAACACCCAATATCACCTTTTTAGAGTTTTTACCCCTAGGTGCATATGTTCCACAACAAAATCCCCTTGATAGTATCCAAATATGGATTTATTTTCAAAGAAGACACAAAATATTCACTTTTCCAAAATATCAGGATATTATCCTATAATTTGACTTATCACCAGGGTTTCACCAAAGTTTTTAATCCTAATATCTAGAAATTACTAAACCCTAATTTGATACCAACTGAGGTGACCCAATTATAACATACATATGTATTACATCATTTTTTATGAATATTCAATACATAAAATTTTTATACACTAGACCTTGCTATAAATGTTTAGTGTATTTAGAGACTAGATACATAAAAATCATATTAGATAGCGTACCTTCAACATAGACCATAATTTTAATTTATTGTTGTTCCTTTATTAGACATACCCAACTTAAATCCTTTCTTCCAAACCTGGGTGCTGACCTCTTTGTTTTAATGATAAAAAAATCATGACTCTAATAATATAAATAATTTCCCCTTTTTACATAAGTGTTCTATATTTTGAGGTAGGTGAAGAACTTGTGTATGTATCAGTCACCACCAATCACATCTAAGGACAAGACACTATTGCGACTAACACCGCCAACTTGAGACACTGTTATCCATGGATCGTCATCAGTATGGAAATCTCACTATGTTTTAGACCCTGTCATACAACACACCATCAGGATATCACACTTCTAGGATGTCACACAATTAGGATGACATATCATGAGTTGATGATGTCATACCGTTAGATAGGAATTTATGTTCATATATTATTTATAAAAAATGGAATTGATTTCAAATGATCAAAAAATATTTTATATTATTAATCTAATACATAATCAATATTTATATAATTATTTATAAATATTAAGATATATATCATACTACATATTTTAGACAACATTCCTGTTTTAAATTATTTTTGGGTTCTCAGATTAATCTATTTTAAACATAAATTTTTATTTCATACTCAATTAACCCCCTCCTAAGATACTCACTCAGACCAACATTTGGTATCAACTTATTTCTTTATTTGGTCATAAAATTTTCAAAATCTTTTTAACTATGATTTTAGTTAAGTTTTAATGATCTTAATTTCCATTATTTATAAATTTAGTTCCTTAAATGTATAATTGTAAAGAAGGATATTCCACTAAAAGACCTCCTTTATTTTATGGTACAAATTATGACCAATGGAAAATTAAGATGAGAATTCATATGAGGAGCATCAGTTTTTAAATTTGGTCTTCTATTTAATTTTAATATATTATTCCTAATACAACTTGAAGTACACAGGATGATGATACTAAGCATGAATATAAAAATAATTATAATATAATGAATGCTTTGTAATGTGCACTCGAATATGAAGTGTTTACCAGAATATCTGCATTCAAAACTACTTCTAATATTTGGGATAATCTATCTATTTACCATGAGGGAACTTCAAATTTTAAAGGGATGTGGCATAATACTTATACTATAAATTTTGATAGTTTTACGATAAATACCTATGAACATATTTCTGACATATATCTCAGGATTAATGATATTTTTAACATTAAAGACCCACTATGAAAACATATCTTTGAAAAGGATAAAATTATGTGACTACTCATATGCCTACCAGAATGATATAGAGGCATGTCATTTTCAATTTTAGAGTCTGGTGATATTAGTAAACTACAATTCAATGAGATAATTGGTAAAATAATGATTTATGAAGAGGAATTAAATGTAAACCCTGAATAATATAAGGAGCCTAAATGATATTCATTGTATTTAAAGACTATTACCTCTAGAGAAAAAAATAAAAAAGATAAAGAGAAACAACAAGATACCAATTCAAGTGTCAGTGAATCACCACTTAACAGTGATGAGGAGATGGCTCACCTAGTGAAAAGATTAATGAAATTTTTATGAAAGAAAATTTTATTGATAAAATAGAACTATAAAGGAAATTATAAAAAAAATGGAAGAAAGATTTTATTAAGGATGATGATCCCAAAGAAGTTGTTTATTATGAATATAGAAGGAAAGGCCACATAAAATCTAACTATCCAAAGTTTATGTACAAATATAAATATGTGGATAAGGACATGAGAAAAAAAATTCCAATAAGGAAACGTGGAGTGCTTCAGATTATTTCTCTAGTGACTCTGATGCATCACCTAAAGAGAATCTAGAAAGAGCATATATGTATTTTTTTGACTAATGTGAGTGAGTTAACAACTTTACCTACTATTTCAGATATTCTGTCTATGCATAATTATGATGATTCTAACAATGAACAACATGATGATGAAAATATGAAAAATGAATAATTATTTGAATACTAAAACATTCTATAGGAAACTGTAACGCCCTGACCCCAGCAACCCAGAGTCGGTGCATTACTTCGTAACATTGGCATGATCACAAAAGATCAAGTCTCGAAAGACCGATTAGTTTAGTAGCCTTGGAAACACTAGATACATTCGTAAATGTTACATTACATCATAAAGTGAAAAAATACAATAACAAAGTCTCCATAGTCCACACTCATATCCTCTTCTGACTATCCCTGCAGGTCATTCATAAAATACTTCTTCACATCCTGGAAAATATTAAAACATTGAAAGGGGTGAGCTCAGATGCTCAGTAAGGATAACAATATTGTGGAAGCTTTCATAAATAAACATAAACATTTAAGGCAATGTATAACTAAAACAAAAGCCTTTTAAACTTGAACATAAACATAATATGGAAAAAGTAAAATGAGATAATGCCATTTACTTCTTCACATGGATATTGTACTGGTCGAATAATCACATGCAATATCAATAACCACTTTCATAATGATGGAATGCATAATGCCAGACTATCATAACCACATAGCCAAGGCCTCGTGCCAAGTCTACAATAAGATTTTGTCAAGGCCTCATTCCAAGACACTAGTTTGTCTCATGAGACCTGTCGATGCATCGAGGAGCTATAGCGGGCTCCACTCGTCACTTATTAAGTCCAATGCATTCCTTATATGAGTAGGTTTAAACATATCATAAACCATAACATAATCGTATCACATAAAACATGCATAAAGGAAACATAAAATTTCCACATTTCAATCACACGATTTTAATACAACACATTAATATAATAAAAATGCTTTCAAAACCATTTTCAATACCAAAATAAAAGAATGGTAAAACATGGTATTTATTTTTCTTTTAAAAAAAGGTATGGCTTGTAAAGGAAGCCGAAACTCAAATAATGGTCACGGTGGTGGAGAATTCATTGTCGCCACATATGTACAGAAAGAAAAACATTCCCTTTTTGTCGTTTAGTAAAACGCTTCGTATAAAAAAGATTCTTTTTGAATAAACGTAAAAGACAAATGGGTTTATACACCATATAAAAGAAAATTGTGTATAAAACCAAATATGCCTCAATGAAAGGAGATTGAGGCGAAGTCCTTTAAAAGATCATTTTTTAAACAAAATAGATCTATTATGTGTATTCACTATAGTTACACATAAAGAATGTACAAAAAATACAAAATAGGACATAATAATATCATGACATAATTTGAAAGTAAGAGATTAACCCAAAGAATGAAAGTTTGGTTAAGAAATTCCCTTACCTCGTGTCCGACTTGACTCAATCGTTCTTTAACCTCCTGAATAATAAACTAGATTTAATATCTACCTTATTAAGAACCATTTTCAATTTCATTATCCTTTTTATATCACTTATTATAATGTTATGAACGTTATGTAATTATTTAAATTAATAACGGTCGTTTTGTCGATCATTGGTACTTGAGTCAACAATAAACTTCTTATAATTACAAGTTGTTCATGTGGTGAAATATACATTATATCTAGAATTATATTCATGATTTAGATATCATATATATCATTTATATCCAGTATATACATTCATTCATAATATTACATAACATTTAGAGGTAAGAAATGAAATGCATCATTCATGGAGACGGTAAGCCGTAGGTACACATGAACGGTACTTTCATTTATATTTCATATTTAATGTAATTAAATCATAATGATATAAATTTATAATATAATTCCAGTATAATATATCATATAATACCATTTAATACCTCCTTTATACATCCCACATATGGTATTAACGATTCAAATCACTTTGAGGGGGCGGTAGTCCGCACTTCCTAAAATGAAAACATCGCGTTTACCCATAATGGAAACCATAAAGGTATTCCATAAATGAAAAATAGAAAATCATAAGGGAAACTAAAAGATAATATATATCATATATAAAAATAGTGTCATCATAATGGCCACCATTAGAGGTGTTATATGAGTGTTGAACAATCATCGTTTCGTGAGGCAAAAATCTGCCATCCACAGAAAAAGTATGTTCATTAACCATTAGATGTAGGTGTGTGTAAGTGTAAACCAAATAATTATCATAACAACATCCTAGTATATTTTAGATACTGTTGTTTTTACAAAATAAAGGAATAAAAAGAGTTTAAGGGGTTGGAGAAGCTAAATAAAACAAAACAACATTAGAGAAGACATTACCTAAAAATCGGGTAACTCTTTTTGATTGGAGATAAATGCTTCCTTGGGAAGAAGTCTGCCATAAGTGAGGATTCTAGGAGTAATTTAGGGATGTTGGGAGAGTATTTGGGAAGAGGTTTTCCGAGCCAAATGTCTTGAAGGTGTGAATAAGGTGGGAGTGGTGGGGGCCTTTTATAAGTGGAGAGGAGGGGCACTTTTGGAATGTAATGAAATGTTATTCTATTATACAATGCTTTTCGGATTCTAAAGGTCCCAAACTTGTATAATTCTAGGATAAGGTGATAAGGGTTCGAAATCTCCTCATCCAATAGGCTTTGGACAAGTGTATGCCTTGGATTTTACATTATATTCTCATTTTATTTAAATCATTAAATAATGAGGTCATCACTGCATCATCATGATGTCATAAATAATTTAATTTATTTAATGTCTAAAAATTATAAAAAAATACTATAATGTAGGAAATCTTTTTATCATTCCAACGAATATTTATAGTTAAAAATATTACTTGTATAACCCCATGTAAAAATTGTTTTAGTAAAACATTTCATGTTTGTGTCATTTTTTACTTTAACATTAAATAAAAGGTATTTATGACATTTTCCAACTAAAGTGGCTCCATGGGGTCCCCAAGTTGACCCATGGATTTTCTTGGTCGGCCATGACACATCCAATGAAGTTATGACATGTGTCAAGCTCATATCATATTATTAAAACATTATTTTTACCTTAAACTACACTAATTACCTCTAATCGCGATTAAGAAATTAAAAGTTACTATTCACAAAAAATTATTTTAATCTCATTGAACCACATTTTACTTCTTAATTACAACCATGTATGTCGGATTTTTGAAATTCAAAACACAGAAGTGGTAAAATGTCATTTAAACGAAAAATTAGTTTTTATAAGTACCACTTAGTGGTTTCACTATTCATCAAAAATTGAAGTTTTTCAGAACAATGCCAAAATTTCACCCTAAGCTATAATTGATATTCCGAATTCAAAAATAATGTCTATTTTATGAAATTCCAAACATATAAGTTTCATTTATTAATTTTATAATTAATTCATGCTGTCACAACAAATAGCGTGTTTTTAAGAAACAATATATATCAAAAGACTGACAATTGTTTATGTCCAATTTCAAAGTGAAATTAATTCTAATGAACACCATTGGATAAAATGGTAAAAATATATTCAAATTATACTTCAAAACCACTCAATAGTATAATTTATCACTATAAATTATTTTGATTAAAAAAGTTGTTTTAAGTATTTTTCAATATTCATAAAAATTTGGAAGTTCTCAGAAAATTACAAAAAATTCAACATAGGCTAATTTCAATATTAGGAATACAAAAATGAAGTCCATTTTAAAATATAAAATTTCTATAAATTTAAAAAGTGGTTATTAATATTCATAACGGCTACTTTGATTAGTTGCGGTGTGTTATAACTCGAAGTTGCGTACAATGCAAGATATTGCATTATTGAATGAGAAGCGTATCATGGAATCTCGGGGTGTTACATTCTCCCCTCCCATAAATTACATCCTCGCAATTTGAAATTTTTCTTGGAAAATAAAAGGTTGAAAATAGAAAATACCTTTGTAGAAAACCCACATCGGAAATAAGCTTAATAAAAATATAACTTTAAAAGAAAGAAAGATAAGTAAAAAGGTCACCCGAGATAGCCCATACTAGGATTCTATGAAAATATGGATATGGAAGAAAAAAAACCATCAAGGTCTGATGGAGAGTTGTAGAAAACTGGATTAGGAGAAAGTTAACAATAAGAAAATCACAAACTTGTGATTGGTTAAACGGTCATTGAATCCCCAGTTGGAATAGTTAACCGGCAACGTTTTTGTTTTAAGTTACCTTTTATAAAGTTAAAGAATTTATTTAGGAGATTTACTAAGAACGTAAGGGAATATACATACTTGTCATGTAGACTTTCATTCTTTAATAAATTTTTACCAAAAACCCACCTTTCACTCTAAAAGGTAATAAAACTCAAAAATATTCTATTTATCCTAATTATATAAGGTTCCAAATATTAAAAAATACTGTTTAGATTAGAAAAACTATTTTGTAATAACCATGGACTTCACATAGTCCAGTGGTAGGCGATTAATCCCAATCGCACTATGGTTGTGGGTTCGATTCCCATAGCTTTGTCTGACGCGATGGGTTGTCACTCGGTCTATGTGTTGTCCTTTTTATAAATATCCAAAAATAACCTTAACAATAGTATCCAATGTAAAATATAATCCATTCCATCCTTTATAGTTATCCAAAATACTTCTGTCCAACTCACTGTCCAGATTTTATGAGGAAGGTAAACATAATGAAGCTCCTTTTTTTCTGCGTAACAACATGTGAACACCTTCATCATGTATTCTTTTAAAACACTGCAACATACTGTATTACCATAAATCCTTATTGATTACATTCATGATCCCTTATTCCTTATCGAAAACTAGATATACTCCTTCTATCCAAAAATGTATACAATTCATTAATCAGTTTAAAGGATGTTAAGAATATCCAACATAATTTATCCGAATCAATCATGTCTTATTCCAAAATCACTATCTCGGTATCAGAACCATATTATGGATTATCTTTCTCTCAACCATATATATTTCCAAAAATTTAACCTACTGTGGAGTCACTTTTCTTGGTTCCACACAATCTCAAGTCATAGATGAAATAGTACTGCAGTACCATCCTTATATACTCCATAATTATTATAACCAGTATATCATTGATACAACACTCAAATTACAAAATTCTTTAATAACAACATAAGATCTATAATCATTCCTCCTCATCTGTGGTAGTATCATAACTTGATTATTATCCAATAACATCATTTGGGGCACACTCTGATGAATTGAACATTGCTTTGCGTAGTGTCCCCACTCCTTGCAGATGAAGCATTGTACATTTGAAACCTTTTTCTTACCCTTGCAGTCACACACTTGGTGTCCTTTTTCTCCACACTTATAACAAACTCCCATTCCCTTCAGGAAAATTCCAAGGTGTTTCTTCCCACAGTTATCACATATTGGAAAATTCTTCTTTTCCATCGTCCCTTTATCCATCATTCTCTCTTCCATCCTTTCATTCTCTTCCATCCCTTCAAATCCATAGGACTCAATGAATTCTCTACTTATCTTATTAACACATGATACTATTTCTTCATATGTTGATAACACATGGGAGAATATTTCCCTTCTAAATGTTGTCTTAATACCATGAAAGATATGATCCTTCTTACTCTTTGGATCATACGTATTGATGGAGTTCACATTCCTTCTACTGGGCGCCATTTCTATACAATGCCATAAACTAGGTTAGTTTATGAATCTAAATACATAATAACAATCTTGAAAACACTTATAATAAATTGAAATATTTATGGATATAATCCATAATCATAAAAAATGTTTTCTTTTAGGAAGTATATACTCATAACCCTTCATAGTGGTTTGTAAAGAAAAAGTGAAATATCCTAAGCATATCCCCCGGGAGTGTCGTAACCAAGAGTGCGGTAAGGCCCGTTTTCGTGCACCAGTTCCCGTTCGAGTCTAGATCAAAGCGGTGTTTTCGGGTTTTACCCCTAGGTACATCTGTGCCAGAGCCGCCTCTACCTGCTCGTATCCAGACAGGGATGTATTGCTCGGAAAACTCACAAAATCTCTATAATACCAAAATTTTAGGAAGTTTTTCTATACTAATCCTCAATGTCTATCTCCAGGCTATGTGGTCTAATCAGAATTTATCTAAATCTAGCTTCCAAGGTTAGTACTAAACTGCCTCTGATACCAACTGTAACGCCCCGACCCCAGCAACCCAGAGTCGGTGCATTACTTCGTAACATTGGCATGATCACAAAAGATCAAGTCTCTAAAGACTGATTAGTTTAGTAGCCTTGGAAACACTAGATACATTCGTAAATGTTACATTACATCATAAAGTGAAAAACTACAATAACAAAGTCTCCATAGTCCACACTCATATCCTCTTCTGACTATCCCTGCAGGTCATTCATAAAATACTTCTTCACATCCTGGAAAATATTAAAACATTGAAAGGGGTGAGCTCAGATGCTCAGTAAGGATATCAATATTGTGGAATCTTTCATAAATAAACATAAACATTTAAGGCAATGTATAACTAAAACAAAAGCCTTTTAAACTTGAACATCAACATAATATGGAAAAATTAAAATGAGATAATGTCATTTACTTCTTCACATGGATATTCTACTGGTCGAATAATCGCATGCAATATCAATAACCACTTTCATTATGATGGAATGCATAATGCCAGACTATCATAACCACGTAGCCAAGGCCTCGTGCCAAGTCTACAATAAGATTTTGTAATGGCCTCGTGCCAAGACACTAGTTTGTCTCATGAGACCTGCCTATGCATCGAGGAGCTATAGCGGGCTCCACCTGTCACTTATTAAGTCCAATGCATTCCTCATATGAGTAGGTTTAAACATATCATAAACCATAACATAATCGTATCACAAAAAACATGCATAAAGGAAACATAACATTTCCACATTTCAATCACAATATTTCAATACAACACATTGATATAATAAAAACGCTTTCAAAACCATTTTCAATACCAAAATAATAGAAAGGTAAAACATGGTATTTATTTTTCTTTTAAAAAAAAGGCATGGCTTGTAAAGGAAGCCGAAACTCAAATAAGGGTCACGGCGGCGGAGAAGTCATTGTCGCCACATATGTACAGAAAGACAAACATTCCCTTTTTTCGTTTAGTAAAACACTTCATATAAAAAAGATTCCTTTTGAATAAACGTAAAAGTCAAAGGGGTTTATACACCGTATAAAAGAAAATTGTGTATAAAACCAAATATGCCTCAATGAAAGGAGATTGAGACGAAGTCCTTAAAAAGATCATTTTTAAATAAAATATATCAATTATGTGTATTCACTATAGGTACACATAAAGAATGTAAAGAAAATACAAAATAGGACATAATAATATCATGACATAATTTTAAAGTAGGAGATTAACCCAAAGAGTGGAAGTTGGGTTAAGAAATTCCGTTACCTCGTGTCCGACTTGACTCAACCGTTCTTTAACCTCCTGAATAATAAACTAGAGTTAATATCTACCTTATTAAGAACCATTTTCAATTTCATTATCCTTTTTATATAACTTATTACAATGTTATGAACGTTATGTAATTATTTAAATTAATAACGGTCGTTTTTTCGATCTTTGGTACTTGAGTCGACAATAAACTTCTTATAATTACAAGTTGTTCATGTGGTGAAATATCCATTATATCTAGAATTATATTCAAGATTTAGATATCATATATATCATATATATCCAGTATATACATTCATTCATAATATTACGCAACATTTAGAGGTAAGAAATGAAATGCACCGTTCATGGAGACGGTAAGCCGTACGTACGCATGAACGCTACTTTAATTTCTATTTCGTATTTAATGTAATGAAATCATAATGATATAAATTTATAATATAATTCCAGTATAATATAGCATATAATACCATTTAATCCCTCCTTTATACATCCCACATATGGTATTAACGATTCAAATCACTTTGAGGGGGCGGTAGTCCGCACTTCCTAAAATGAAAACATCGCGTTTACCCATAATGGAAACCATAAAGGTATGCCATAAATGAAAAATAAAAAATCATAAGGGAAATTAAAACATAATATATATCATATATAAAAATAGTGTCATCATAATGGCCACCATTAGAGGTGTTATATGAGTGTTGAACAATCATCGTTTCGTGAGGCAAAAATTTTCCATCCACAGAAACAGTATGTTCTTTAACCATTATATGTAGGTGTGTGTAAGTGTAAACCAAATACTTATCATAACAACATCCTAGTATATTGTAGATATTGGTGTTGTTACAAAAGAAAGGAATAAAAATAGTTTAAGGGGTTGGAGAAGCTAAATAAAACAAAACAACATTAGAGAAGACATTACCTAAAAATCGGTTAACTCTTTTTGATTTGAGACAAATGCTTCCTTGGAAAGAATTCTGCCCAAAGTGAGGCTTCTAGGAGTAAGTGAGGGATGTTGGAGGAGTATTTGGGCAGAGTTTGGCCGAGAAAAATGGCTTGAAGGTGTGAATAAGGTGGGAGTGGTGGGGGCCTTTTATAAGTGGAGAGGAGGGGCACTTTTGGAAAGTAATGAAATGTTATTCTATTATACAATGATTTTCGGATTCTAAAGGTCCCACACTTGTATTATTATAGGCTAAGGTTATAAGGGTTAGAAATATCCTCATCCAATATGCTTTGGACAAGTGTATGCCTTGTAGTTTACATTATCTTCTCATTTTATTTAAATCGTTAAATAATGAGGTCATCGCTGCATCATCATGATGTCATAAATAATTTATTTTATTTAATGTCTAAAAATTATAAAAAAAATACTATAATGTAGGAAATCTTTTTATCTTTCGAATTACTATTTATAGTTAAAAATATGACTTCTATAACCCCATGTAAAAATTGTTTTAGTAAAACATTTCATGTTTGTGTCATTTTTTACTTTAACATTAAATAAAAGGTATTTATGTCATTTTCCAACTAAAGTGGATCCATGGGGTCCCCAAGTTGACCCATGGATTTTCTTGGTCGGCCATGACACATCCAAAGATGTTAGGACATGTGTAAAGATCATCTCATATTATTAAAACCTTATTTTTACCTTAAACTACACTAATTACCTCTAATCGCGATTAAGAACTTAAAAGTTACTATTCACAAAAAAATATTTTAATCTCATTGAACCAAATTTTAATTATTAATTTCAACCATGTATGTTTGATTTTTGAAATTCAAAACACAGAAGTGGTAAAATTTCATTTAAACGAAAAATCAGTTTTTATAAGTACCACTTAGTGGTTTCACTATTCATCAAAAATTGAAGTTTTTCAGAACAGTGCCAAAATTTTACCCTAAGCTATAATTGAAATTCCGAATTCAAAAATAATTTTTATTTTATGAAATTCCAAACATATAAGTTGCATTAATTAATTTTATAATTAATTCCCGTTGTCACAACAAATAGCGTGTTTTTAAGAAACAATATATATCAAAAGATTGACAATTGTTTATGTCCAATTTCAAAGTGAAATTAATTCTAATGAACCCCATTGGATAAAATGGTAAAAATATATTCAAATTATTCTTTAAACCCACTCAATAGTATAACTTATCACTATAAATTATTTTTATAAAAAAAAAATTTTAAGTGTTTTTCACTATTCATAAAAATTTGGAATTTCTCAGAAAATTACAAAAAATTCAACATAGGCCAATTTCAATATTAGGAATACAAAAATGAAGTCCATTTTGAAATATAAAATTTCTATAAATTTAAAAAGTGGTTATTACTATTCATAACAGCTATTTTGATTAGTTGAGGTGTGTTAGAACTCGAAGTTGTGTACAATGCAAGCTATTGCATTATTGAATGAGAAGCGTATCATGGAAGCTCATGGTGTTACAGAAACCTTTAATTAGAATAATGATAAATGTAATGTTTTAAAAAGATATTTAGCTTCATCTTCAAATAAAAAATCTGAACTATCTATTTAAAAATAAAAAAAATTCTCAAATTCTCAAGGAAAATACAGAGCTTAATTTTTCCATTGATAAAATAAATAATTATATTGAAAATTTTAATCATGTTTTAGAGATTCTCACACAAAGTTTTGGGAAATAAAGTTTCACGAAAATATATTAGGGGAATTGGATATCAACATAGAGAGTGAAAAATAGAAAAAAAATCCATTTTGTTCCTAAATTCAGACCAAAAAGTTCTTCGTCCAATCATTTTTCAAAAGGACCTAACAGAGTTTTTTATTTCAAAAGGTTGTAACATGTTTATAGGAAATCTATGAGGCAATTTTGGGTTCCCAGATCTCAAATTTCTAATGTTTATAAATCCAAATAGATCTGGGTACCAAAATAATTCCTTCCATAAAATCTGTTTTTTTAATTCCTGAAGACCACAAGTATACGTCTATGGTACATGGAAAATAGTTTTTTAAGAAACATGATAGGATATTATTCATGTTTCAAGAGCATCATAAATATTGATGTTGGACATGTCGCCTTTGATGATAATACTAAGGGAACGATCATCATCCTATTCTAGATTGGTAAAAAATATTCAGTTTTGATTTATTATGTTTTATATATTGATAGATCAATATATAATCTGAAAATCAATTCTCAGTTATGTGATGATAGTTTTTATGTAATGTTTGATTATTATTCTTTCAATTTTTTTTATTCTAAAAATATTTAAGTTTTTACTTCTTTGAGAACTGATAATGTTTATGCTTTTGATTTAAATTCATTTTTTTCTCGAAATGTTTCATGTTTATATTCCTTTCATAAGTATTTATGTATTTAGCATTAGATACTAGGACATTTCCACATTCACTCACATAGTAAGATAACTTATAATGATTTAGTTAGGGATCTAACTAAGCTTGAGTTCCCAACTGATAAAGTATGTAACCCCGGTCAAAAAGGGAAACATCACAAAGGTTCTATTAAATAAAAGAAATAATTTTAAACTTATCAACCTATCGAGTTGGTTCACATGGATTTATTTGGACCATCTTGAGTTTCATGTCTTATTGGGAAGAACTATGTTTATTCCTATTAGATGACTATTCTAGGTATACTTGGGTATACTTTCTATCTCACAAAAGTGATTCCTTCTCTTACTTTTACAAGTATGATTTGTTTGTAGAAAATATAAGTGGACATAGAATTAAAACCATAAGGATTGATCATGGTCAGGAGTTTTAAAATAATGATTTCAAATCATTTTTCTTCAAAAAATAGATAAACATATAACATTTATACATCTAGGAAACCCCATAAGAATGGATTTATAGAATGGAAGAATAGGAATTTTCAAGAGATATCCCAGACCATGTTGAATGAGTATAAAATACCTATATATTTTTGGGCAGAATCCATTAATACATCCTCCTATATTATAAATATAGTTTTGATAAGGAATATCCTTAAGAATACCCCTTATGAGATGTAAAACAATAGGAAACCTATGTTTAACTACAATAACATTTTTATTTTTAAAGTATTTATTATTAACACTAAATATAATTTAGCGAAATTTTATTCCACAAGTGATGAATGGATTTTCCATGGTAATTAAATCTCCAGAAAAGAATATGGAGTTTTCAATATGATTACCAAAACCATATAAGAATAAATTCATGTAAATTTTTATGAGACTAATCCACATGAGCCAAGAACTCCTTATAAAACCATGATGATGATTTATTATCTCTAAAATTAAATTCCATGTTTTTATATTCTTTTGTAAAAGAAGTACAAAAACTATCAAGTTCTGAAGAATTTACAGAACTTCCAGAACAAAAACCTAAAAATCTAGAAGAAACAAATACCTTTATCTCTAGAGCTAGTAGAACTTATAAATATCATCCTTTAAATACTTTTTTAGATGATATGTATATATATAAATATATACAAAATATTTTCTTAGAAATAATTCTGAACATCAAACATTATTGTCTCCTCTTGAACCTAAGTTCATCACTAAATCTATTAATGATGAATTCTTGGTAATGGCCATGTAAGATGAATTGAATTAATTTAAAATAAAAAAACTGTGAGAACTTATACATATAACCAATGAACCCTTGACTATTATCACTAAATAGTTATTTAGGAATTTAATTGATGAGACAAGAACTATTGTTTGACAAAAGGCTAGAAATATTACATAGAGTTATAGTTAATAAGATAGAATGAATTATATGGAAATCTTATCATCTTTATCCAGTCATGATTCCATAAGAATAACTCTTTCTTATACATCACATCTTGATTTCAAACTTTATCAAATTAATTTTAAGAGTGAATTCTTAAATTTTTTTATAATTAAGTATGTTTTTGTATTTGAACCCCATGGTTATCAAAATCCCCACTTTCCAAATCATGTATTTAAATTTAAAAAATATTTATATGGTTTGAAACTTGCTCAAATAGCATTGTATGATAGGCTTAGAAAATTTCTTATTTCCAAAGGATTTTTAAAAGGTATATTTGACCCTACTATTTTTATAAAAATAATTTAAAAAGACGTATTATTGGTCCAAATAAATTTCGATGATATTTTTTTGAATCTTAAAAAACAAATTGTACTGATTTTTCAGAAAGGATAAAAAATGTATTTGAAATGAGTTTAATTGGTGAACTCAAATTCATTATTGGATTTTTGATCTTCCAAAACAAAGAATTAATTATTTTAAACAAGAGAAAATATATAAAAGAACTTTTAAAATGATTTATCATGGATTTAACTAAGAGTAGTGATACTCCAATGATTACTACCTATAAATTAGATCTTGATTAATCTAAGAAACTAGTTGATCAAACTAGTTCAGAGGTATGATCATAAGTCTCCTATACATAACTACTAGGTGATTAGATATTATGTTTAGTGTATGTATATGTTCTCATTTTCATGAAAACCAAATAGAGTCGCATTTAAATGTTGTAAAAATAATTTTCAAATACCTAAAGTATAAAACCAATTTAGGATTGTTTTACCATAAATATATTTTTTATTTAGTACATTTTTATTCTTATGATTTTTTTGGATTCAAGTTTGATAAAAAAATCACCAATGGAACATATCACTTTTGGGGAAAGTCTCTAGTTTCATAGTGTAATAAGAAACAAAATTCCGTTGCTCTATCAACTATTAAAGATAAATATATAGTTTTAGGTACTTTTTGGCACAAATTTTGAGGATCAAACTTACTTTACTAGACTGTGGATATCAATTCTAACACATCCCCATAAAATATGATAATAAACTGCTATAAATATCTCTATTAATCTAATTTCTCACTCTAGAAAAAAACACATTGATATAAGACATCACTTTTTGAGAGATAATTTTCAAAAGGGTGATATCAATCTTGAATTTATTGGCATATATTATCAGTAATATGATATTTTTTCTATGCCTTTATCTTCCAAGATAATTAAATATATCAATCCTGAGTTGTTAATGATAAATTTTGGTTAAGTATAATTTTATGTGACACACCATTGTAGTTGATATACCGTTGTGGTTGACACACCATTGTGGTGACATACCATTGTTGTTGTCTTGTCATTTTCTTTTCATTCCATTATATTTTCATGTTTTTGTATTTCCATGATGTTGGATTGTCATGTTTTTGGCTTGTTATATTGTTGTATTGTGACACCATTGGTTTTATTCCTTTTCTATTTTTTCTATTTCTTAATATTTTGAACTGCCGGTTTAATTTCTTTTAGTTTATGTTAGTTTCATCACCTTATTTTTTTTCTTTTGAGTTTCAAATTTTCAATTTATCAGTAACATTTTTATTTATATTTTAGTATACCTAAAATACCAAATGATATGAAAACTACATTATGACTATTCGCAGTACACCTTGAGACCAGTGTGATTCCCCCATATCTTTCTCTCTCGATCCTAGTGCAACTCATTGCCTCCCACATTTCAATCCTTTTTCTTACCCTCAACCAATCATGATGAACTGAGTCTACATTCCAATATTGAAGCAACATTTAGAGACTTCACCATTTAATTCTATATCTTATAAGAATATTAAGAAAGAACTGAGTGTACCTATTTTAGTTGCATCAATTAATCTTGAGATTTCCAAAAAAAGTTGTTTTTAAGAAAGAGAAGTGGAATAAGATTGTATTTTTTCAATTAAGTCTCTAGTACACAAGGTACTCTAGAACCATGTATGTTTAGAGATTTTTTCTTCCAAAAAATACCCTTCTACCCAAGGAGGGTTTATGAATTCTATCAGAAAGTGGTGTTTACCTTTGATATAGATGGATTTTATTAGGTTAGAAGGTCTGTCAAAGGATTCTTGGTAGATTTCTGTTCAATAAAATTGGCTAAATGTCTTAATGTAACCCATGAAGTAATGTATGGGGATTACCAAGGTACCATTCCTAAAGTCAGTTATTTTTTTTATGAAGGGGCTTTAGAAGAACTGATAATAGATTGAATAACTATAAGATATATTTCATAATAATTTTATGGAGAGTTTATGCAACTATTTATGTTTTTATAGCACATGTTATGCTAAATAAAGGGTGATTTCACAACCATATGTTACAAAGACTTTTATCTTATTTATCATATGAAAGAAGGTGAGAAGATAATTTTTTGTAGATATCTTATGGTGAACATGTGTGAGATGATCAAGACACCCTCTATATCCAACTACTTGATCAAACAAATGTTTATCTTGGACATGTTGAATTGAAAAGTCCTAGTTTCTAAGGATGAAAAATGGTTACATATTGTGGTGTTTTTTATCTATCAATAGCTCCTTTTTTCAAAAATGAATATTATATGGATCCCGAGGAAGAAATAGTGGGTTGTATATTTTGATACGTTATTTTCTGAGTATAATCTCGTTGATCATCCGACCAGACCAAGGGATGATGTTGATCCTGTATTGGAGCTTGATGAATTGATTGAATAATCTGATAAGTATTAAGAAGAAGTTGTAGATGAGGGAAAAGTAAAGGAACCTTATACTGATGAAGGGAGTGATCCTAATTTTTCATCAAAATCTTCTCCCATAAAATTTGGAGAACCTAGCCCTCTATGGAGAGTCCCAAAAATAGGAAAACCTATTAAAAATAATTAATATGAAATAGAGTATTCTAGAGAATGTCAATTCAAAATTCGGTCAAAACTGATGATAAAGATGGAAATGGTGATGAAGGAGAAAGTGGTGAACATGGTAATGGAATTGAAAGGGATAAATATAATAGAAGTGATAATGATGATGACTATAAGTCTAATGTTTCTTATAGACAAATTATGATGGAAGATATGGAGATGCCCTTATATCATTAGGATGCACCTGTTTTGGGAGAGTAATACCAATATGTGGAGATATTTAATGAAGCTACAACTTCTGATGAATTTATGGAAAACAGTTTTACCACTGGTCAAACAATTTCAAATTCTACTGTGATGGAACAATTGAGTGTTATTTCTGTTGTAGAATAACATGTAGCTGAGCAAGAGAAGATGGATACTACTTATTCTAAAAAAGGAAGTGATGTTCAGTTAGTAGATTTGGTTGCTAATGAGCCTCTAGTTTACAATTGTATGAAAGTGGAATCTACAATTTATGGACAAAAGTATGATTCTTAGTTGATAGTAGATCCTTTTTTTATAAAATGAAAGTTGGTTAACTTGAATAACATTCTAGTGTTTAACACACCTTTGATGCACAATGTTCAGATGAATAGAGGAATCTTGAAGTGGCAGTTGTACCTGCTCTTTTGGTACCTCATTCCACTAAATTGTTTTTAGATGTCATTCCATATTGATGGATTAATCTTATGGAAGGAGAATGTGGAAAGTAATCATGCATTGTAATGAATTGACAAAATAATAGTTGACTATAGGTATAAGGTGAGGAAGTTCATAAGGGATGTATTATAGAACAAGTTGACATTGAATTTTTATTAGAAAATTTCTCTTCAGTCAGAACGCTTACACTTGAACTTTCTCCTACCTCTGCTACTTGTTCTACTGTTCCAGTTGACTTAGTCACAAGTTATTACATTAATGACTTTGGTGAAAAGTTAATTTCTTACATTAGAGACATGCTCATAAATCAATATCCTCTTCTGACCAATATTTGTGAATAAGATTCGAGATATCTATTTGAGTTGGTGATCCAACACACCCTACAAAAGAAGATGCATCACATACAAGAAGTTGAGATTGAAAATGAAAAATATTGGAATTGAATTGTAATATGTTAAGGATATTCTCGAGTAATTGAAATCAACCTTAACTAAATTCGTGGATGGTATCTTTAAAAGTATTGAGGACTCATCTTCAGATACATCTACTCTTTCTGCTCTTATAGTAAATGTTGATTAGTTTGGAACAGTTATCATAGAGGAAGTTGCAGCTCAGTCTAGTGGACCCTAAGTGGAGAACCCATTCTACCATTGTAAATTCAACGTAAGTTTCTGAAAATTACATAGCATAACCACATGATGATCAGAACACATGGTAAGTATATGTGTGTTGGAAAAGAAATAATTACCAAGGCTATAAACTATTACCTATTGAGGATTTACACAAAGCATGATATGGAATAAAATTTCATGTTCTTTGCTGAAAATTTAAAGATGCCACTAGTTTCCCATTCTTTGAAAGAACAAATTAGAATGATCAAGGAAATGAATCCATTATTGATCCAGTTTAAGAAAGAAAAAAAAGAAACTTCAATGTTACCATAGAGATATTTGACCATATCATTATGGATTTTATAAATATGATGAATCTGTTTCTTCATGTTCATGGTCAAGATAAGGTTTATTAGGTAGCCATTCCTATTACTCTAGAAGCTATTTCAGAACATGTATTAATTGAGATCCAGAGCGCCTCTACCAGATTAATTTCAACATTTCCCTATGTATCCTCTCCAAGACATGAGACACCTATATCCTATCATTATACAAGAACCTCACCCTCCTCAAGCCATTACAAGACTTCCCATAGGTGTACCCAGTACCCTTCCTTGAACTCCATCAGAATAGGATGAACATTCTAATCAAATCTAGAAGAAATAAAAGCCAAGGGAAAGAACTAATTAACCCCTATAAAATGACTTGATTTTTTAGCTTAGTCTATAATTCTATGTTGTGACTTTATTTTTAATAACTTTTTGCTAAATATTTTGAATATCGTTTGTAAATATTGTTATATATGTTTCTTCTTATGATAATTACTATCTTGATTCAACTCATCATTAACTTTTTGATAATCCCAAATAAGGGATAATTATTTTGGAATGTTTGTTTTTAGTTTTTTTAGAGAACTTTATGGAATTTTTGATTTATTACAGTAATGTTTCTATGTTTCCTCTGATATTATTTATTTTTAATCTTTTATCTTTGATAAATTTTCTATTGATACTTAAAATTTTATTATTTATCCTTTATTACATATATATATACTATGAATGATATTTATTACTTTATACTATCTTTGATGACTTATTTTTACATTTATAATATTTTTTGATGACATGTTTTTTATGATAAAAAGGGGGGGATTATTGACCACCTTGTTTTAATGACAACAAAATCTTGATTCTAATAATATAAATGAGTTATATGGTTTCTGTAAGTGTCCTATACTTTGATACATGTGATGAAATTTTCTAAGTATGAGTCACTTCCACTATCTAATAAGGACGAGACACCATTGTGACTCACACCTCCAACTTGAGACACTGATGCCTGTGACTCACAATCAACATTAAAATCTATCTATATTTGAGACACCGTAAGACAACTCACCATCAGGATATCACACCATCAAGATTTCATACTGTTATACTAGATTTTGGCTAAGTCTATTCTATTTACAATTGAGGTACCATAATTTGAAACACCACCAGTGTCATACCGATAGCACATAATTTTGGCTAAGTCTAAGACACTGCTAAAGCAACATACTGCTAGAACAACATACTGTCAGACTCTGAGACTCAATAAGATCGTGTCGTAGCCAGACTAATACACTAACAAATTTTTTATTACCTTAATTATATTTAATTATTACTAACATCTATATTACTAAATTTAATACCAATTACTATTTTAATGATTTTTTCTTTAATTTAAAACTGAACGGACTAAAGAAGATGTCAGGTGTACTATATGAAGAAGTCGAATATCCAAATGCACATGGGCATTATTATTGCTACTAGTGATAAAAATAATACTCTATCATGAGATATAGATAATGATATGCATGAATCAAACTATTATAAATATGAGAGGTCATGTTTACGGACAAAAATTTGAACAAAAAATACTAGACTCAATGCTTCTTAGTTTGTGGAAGTTTATTAAAATATGGGGATCAACTAAAGGTTCTCAAACACATCTTCACCCATTAGATTTGTAAAAATATCCTCCACATTTTGTTAAGTAACATAAAACTCCAGCATTTATATTATATGCATAGAAATTTCATTTATTAAGTAATATTGAATGTCAATATATTTCATGTGATAATTCTCTACTGTGTTCCATATTTACTCGATAACACTTTTATCATCACCCCTAATCAAAAAATAATTTTTCAACACTATATAAGATAATATAAAATTAGATTCATCTATATCATTTGTTTACATTCCTTCATGATTGAAACGTACTTCGGTTCCACTCTTCTCCAGAATGTACTTTACTACTATTTAACAGAATCATCCAAAAATAATTCCATATGATTAATAGTGTTCCAACACTCATTTATTTTTTGAACTAAGATATCTCTAGAAAACATTATATCTGAGGAGTCCACTAATTCCAAATATAACCATACAATTAATGCCAGACCATTATATAATAGTCTTAAAAATATTTCATTATTTTTTTGACAATGGAGTGATGATTTTCATATGGAAAATACAAAAAATATTAATCCAATTTTTTTGAAAAATATGTCGAAGGTTGTTGTTGTGAGATACAGTAGAATCCCAATAGTTATTTTATAAAATGTTGACTCTACTAATTTACTATTGTCATGATTTCCAGGTATATTAATAACTCCTATCGGTGTTGAAGATAGTTTATTGTCTTTTATTCCAAACATTTTTTACAACTCCATGTCTTACTTCCCTTTGTGAGATAAATGTGTTCCCTTCCTATTAATGTACTTTTATCTAAATAAATTTTGTTATTTCTCTAATAATTGTCATCATAAACATTTATCTAAAATTATTTTAATCATTTTAACCCAATTATACTTGTTTATTATATATATGGGGCTATCCATGTACACTATCACCATAAACTAATAATATATTATGATTTTCACATAATGGATCGGATCGAAACCACATTTTTAAAAATCCATTATTCTAAATCATTCATACAAAGAATAGTGTGCTTTTTTCAATCTATATAACTCATTGTTAACCTAAAACCTTTTCATTAACATACATAATAATATTTCCTTAAATTTATTTAATGATGAAATCCTTTTTTATTATTCAATTTAAATTTTAGTTTACACCCATTTTATAGAATTTGAATATTCCCTAGATCACTACCACTAAATAAAATATAATAGATTATAGTCTTGCTATCAGTGTGAATGTTTACTCGATATTAAATACATTGATTAGAGAATCCCCATTATATACTTTCTTTTTTTGTTTAATATCACACTTCCATTATTAATTTTTTTTGAAGAACCACTTGGTTCCAATAATATCTTGATGTTTATGTTTTTATAAAAAAATAGATTATCTTGTTCTTTATAATCTATTCCAGTTAATCATTCCTTGGTTTCACCCCTCATTCATGTTTTGTCACTTCCTTAAATTTATTCAGTTATACTATAGATAATAGAGTAGTGTGAACATTACATCTCATTCCCCAAGAATATATTTGAGTATATTTTTCACCAATATTATTTCCTCGATCAATATCAAGTCCTATCATTCAACTTTTTTCATAGATTGACTTCCTTCAACATCAAACCATTATATGATTATTCTTCAGAATCACCATTATTTGAGAGATTTTTCACTTATATTGGATTCTCACCATTAATATATTATTAATGAAATTTTTTATCATGTATATATATTAAATAATTTTTATTATCATAATCTTTAATAAGAATGCAATTTTTCCTTTCAACAATTTTTATGACCATATTATTGAAACATTTATTGTGTTTTCCCATATGAGATTTGACTTGAAATATTCCTCCATCCATTACATATCTATAATCTCCTTATTATATATATATATCATGGACAAAACACATAATTTTTAAAAATATAATTATTTTTATGGAGGTTTTCCTACCATTACAGATCTCATATAGAGTCCCCACTTCTCTTGGTTTATGTAATGAAACATTATAGTTTAATACTGAAATCTTCATTTCATACTTCTAATAATGTTGACTTATTACACTATAAATTAATAATAATAAATCTATATTATTGGAAAATTGATTTCCAATTTCCATAACTAAGTTCTATTGAGGAGCCCTTACCAAAGAAAACTCATGATTTATAACATTCATATCTACATTCTTTTCTTCTTCAATTGAATTGAATTTAGTTTTACTATCCTAAAACAAAGTAAAATTTGTTTTTATTGTTTCACTCTCAAATATTTCCAAAACCATTGGATACATTCCATAAAATCATTCATTGATCATAGGAAAAATACACATCCCACTAAAATATTCATTAATAAATATGATGAAATAATTTTCCCCTTATGTTCAAGAAAGTCTAATTTGAGCACATAAATTAGTGTGAACTAAATACATCTGATTCTATGCTTATTACTTATTTAAGAGATAAAGTGTACTCAACATCATTCTACTTAAGAATACATCAAATTTTTTTTACCGATTTCTATTCCAATTATGGATATCAACTTCTAATATTTGTTTTGAGAGATTTACTATAATATTTTGATGTATATGAATAAAATTCAAATTCCATAATGTTTTTTACCCTTCATTTTTGAGGAGACAAGTGCACTTCTTGTTATCCACAAAATATAAACTCTTATTTGTTATATATACTTGTATTATAGAGTTTATTACATTTAAATTTAAATTTAATCCTTTCTAGTTCAATGTAATATCAAATCATATTCCACATAACTAATACACACTCAAAAAAGAGTTTCTTATAACACGAATAAAGATAATAATAGAATTTATTAAATCATACCTTGGGAAAAGGGTTTTACCACATATTTTTATCATCATATCTACACTATTTACATACTAGACCATTCCATTTACACTTCATTTCACATGTTTGTGATTATTTATGTCACTTTTCATGTGGGATCAACACACACATTAAATAATCCACCCACTTTTCTTAATTATTTTCATGAAAAAAAATTTATCATGTATCTCTCTCAACTATACCATAATATTATTTTCATTATATGATACTCAATGATGAGTTGATATATATGACAGCTTCTTTTAATTTACTATAGAATAAGAAATCAAATCATTCTATTCTACATATAGTAATAAAATTAGTTTCTAAAAGTAAATGATTTGTATTATCTCATATACATCTTTCTAACATATTGATATGAATTCTTCCTAATTATTATATTCTTATAATAAATATATTTATATGAAAAGTAAAATAAATTGAAATCAAATCAAATAAGGAAATTCTATTCCAAAGGAAATGTTATAATTCCTATTTTCTAACTTCCAATTGATTTTAATTTAATGTATTTTTCAACATCATCAAAATATAACATGTTATTCCAATGTATCAATAATATGATCACATTATTATAAAAATAATAGTAACAACTTCATTTATCTTTCCACATATACCCAAATTTTGAATATATCATTGATTATTGAAAAGATCTCAATGATTAATGAAATTATCTTATATTGTATTTTACTTTTACCATCACACATTATCTATTAGTATTTAATTTTTCAATATAATATATATACGACTTTTACCCATGTAATTGGGTATTTGAACATTCAAAATATCTTGTTCCTTGATATAATATTTCCTTTATTTTTTTAGAATATTCTAAACCACATCTTCTATTTTGAATCTGATGATATCATTTCAATATCAATATTCTTCTAAAAGGACACCACATCCACATATGGTTTTCTAATATTATTAATTTTATCTTTGATAGTCAGATTTAGATAATCATGATATTTTCTTACTCATCAATTTTTAACCTATTTTTCACTATTTCTTTTCATTTATTATGATCATTTTTATGTTTCTCTATGTGATTATCTAAACAATTTTTTTATTCTTGATCATTAATAAAAATTAAATATTCTTTTATAAAACTTCCAATATTTATATTATTCCTCCCATTTATGTTACAATCTTCAAGGATATAACCAACTCATCATTGAGATAAAAACACACTCTATATGACCTTCATAATTTGCTTTGATCATTAATTTCTCTACAATTTCCTTCATAACATCTCTTTTATATGATATAAATGAACTTTCAAAACCATATAAACAGTCTTAATTAGTATAATATTCCACATTACATACCAAAAAAATTCATTAAAACATTATTAAAATTTAATTTAATAATTATATGTTCATTCTTTGGGAAAACATTTATTCTTAGTTTTTTAGTGTATTAAATATCACCAACGACTACATTGATCCTTTTTATATACTAAACAGTGATATAACCTAAATTTTTGTAATTATAGAATAAAAATTGTTGACTAAATTCAATTATCCCTTTACTTATCTTGAAAAGTATTACAAAAATATACCAGATCTCATAAAATATATATTCTTATCTATATAAAGCTTCTTGGTTCTCAAGATTCTCCATTTATTTTTTAGAACCACCTGTAGGATCTATAAAATATCATTGAGGGGGGGGGGATTAGTGGTCTTATTTATTTTTTTATATTTCATTAAAAATAACCATAGACACCTATTGGGATGAGGGATATTTCTATTTAGACATCCCTAAACGCACAAAAAAGGATAAAAATGATATACAAAGTTCAACTCTCAACCATTTAAGGCTAATCATTAGTGTTATTTAGATTCCTCCAAGATAGAATGACCCTATTGAATTATCTTATGTGTATAATTGAGTCTAGTTTATCCTAACACCCATAATAGAAATTACCTGGCAATGTTTTGATGCATCCCACACTTAAAAATGATATAAAAATATAGGTAATGAATGAAGCTTCCTTCACTAACTTCTTCTTATTGGGTGAAATAAATTCTTATTCTTCTTATATTCTTGCAAATTATTAATTTAGATCTTCAATTTTCATGAAAAAATATAGCATAAAACATATTTTATCACTCATTATGACTTCATTATAGAATGAGTTCTTTTAAATATATAGTAGTAGCGACACATTTTCTATACATAAACAATTCATAAACATCATAAAAAATTAACTTATAATTTTCTTATTAATATTAGAAAAACCATGTTAATATTATTTTCTTCTCTTTCTCATTCTTCATAATAACTATGACCCTATTGAAACAAATAAACTTTGTATCTTGAACTATCAAACAATGCACACTATAAAGATACATTATTTATAAGTATAAATACAAGTTTAATTTCTGAATTTTATTATATAAAATAAAAAATTTAATTTTTAAATTGATCATAAATAAATTTTCATAACATTAAATTATTGGTTTATTCTCAAAAAGATTGATTTTCAGGTGAATAGTAAAAATATCATTTTTTTAAAACCGTTACTCATATAACATTGAAAATATGTGAGCATAAAACAAAAATCAAAAAACATTTTTTGTAATAAATATTTATTTAATTAATAAAAATTTTAATTATAAATCCTTTTTAACTAATAAATCATATGTCCCATATTTTTAAAACATATAAAAATTTTAATTTTATAAAAAAGGGTTCTTAGTATTTTATTTGAATCAATTATTTTCAAGGAGATATTTGATTTTGTATTTCCTTTATTGACTCATAATTATTATTTATTTAATAATTAATCAAATTGTTTAATAAAATTAATATCTAATATAATTTTTTCTAAACACCCAATGTTCTATGAAAAAGAGTGGTTAATGAGATTTTTAATAATCACTCACTATCCCCACCTATATTAACCATTTTTCTCATTTACCATTGAATATTATTTATACATTGTTGAAAATGTAAGGGTTACACCCAAAACTATTGTTCCCTTCACTTATAAAAGAGTTACATACCCACCACATCAAGACTCATATTACCTAATAATCTATCATTTAAACTATTCCAATTTATCCACTTATAATCCTCTCAATCATTCAAAATATTTTGGATCCTATTAGTTAGCATAAGGACTTCATTTTGATGGTTAATTCTAAGGAAAATTCAACTCCCCCACGTTAGTATTATCAACTACATAACTTTTCTTCTTAATTATATTCATTAAAATTTATTCTATTATTAGTAATATAATGATATAATTATAATTTATAAAATTTAATTTTACTATATTATGGTTATTATCATTTATTTTCATTTATCCCCTCCATTAAGAAAAATGATATCATTATCTGTGTGTACGTGTGCACTACCACCACCATGAAAGACAAAATTTATATTTCATCACCACCTAACATTGATGGTTACTAGAATGGTTTATTGAGGAAAAATAATTTTTTTGATATAATTAAGGTTCTTTATGAAAAATTGGAGGACCTATTAACGATAGGATAAAATAAATGGTCATCGTTAAGATAAGCGTTTAAAATTTGTGTGCATAGGGGAAAATATTTAATTGAAATTGTTTAATATTTTTATATCGATTAAATTTTTCTTCTAATTTCATTATAAATATGATATATCACACTAATAATAACTAAAAGACATCATCATTATTTATTTATAATTATATTACATCATAACAACCTCACTCACTAAATCTGGATATGTTCATGTTTGTGTCAGTTTAACAACATACCCAAAAAATATAATGATTATATTTGAAAAATGACTATGGGAAAATTATTACTACTATAATATAATATACATGAAAAAATAATAATTTTTTTAATTCTTGAGATTTTATATCAATATATAATTTTTCAATTAACAAAATGCCCTTCGACCGTTATGAATCGCTGAAATAAGCTTGTAATTAATTTCATCTTCAACGATAAAATCATAAAATACCATTAATGGAATTTTTAAATTCATAAATAATTATAAAAAATCTTTAATAGTATTCTTAATTACCTATTAATGGTTAATTTTGATGAATAATGAATAAAAACAAAATTATTAAGAAACTATTATGAAGGATGAAAACTATAAACACATGATGTGGAAAATACAATGAATTCTTATAGGGAATAATTATTTAAAATGATTTTAAATGAAAATGGTTATGAGTAAGATTTAAAATTTCATGGTTAAGTTATATATATTTTATATAAATTTGTATAAGCTATATTTATTTATGTTAGGGTAATAAGTAGGAGTTATCTATCTCAAATTCCTATCTGTAGGACAAGTTTGGTATTATGAATATATTTACTTTATGTGGTCTACATATTGGTCTTTTGAGATGTTATATCATGAAATACATTTATTCATGGTATTTTATGATCTATTCCACTCCCAATCTTTTCTATAGGGTTTTATTGAATTTCCACCCACTCCATAAGTGGTATTTTCTTGCCTCAATATTCATTCTTTTTGGGACACATGATATATTCACCACCAATATAAGATCTCAGATTATTACTTAAGGAATTATTTGTTTAATACTTTGTTTAGAAACCTTATTTAGATTATATAAGTGTTTACCAAGTCTATTAAAAGTCTTGAGGGTGTTTTAGGGGTTTAGGAAACGAAAGTAGAGGAAAAAGGAGCTCTATTGGCATGTTGCACGATTTGTGCATGGTTTGTGATAACTGTGTGGGGAATCCCTGGTTAACGTGAAACCAAGGATAGAGAATTACGCATTGTTGGGACATGGTTAATATAACTATGTATAATTTATAGGTAACCATATGACCCAGATCTCCTCAGAGAGTAGAAATTGCATTGTTTGACAACCCATTCGGGTAAACCGGGTGGCCCAAAAATGATGGGAAAATAAAAAAAATCCCATAATGGGATTTTTATGTTCCACATGATTTTCACCCCCATTCTTCACCTCTATACCCTTGTGATGAAAAAATATTTCCAATAGCTTTCAAGGATCTATCTCTCACATTTCTAGGCTATTTTGGATGTCGTTGGTTGTAAATCAAAGATCCTTGTTTGTCTAATCTCATCCTTTCTCTTTTATCAGTATTAGGACTTATATCTAGGGAGACATTATTCCAAATACCTAAAACCATTTTTTCTGATGGATCCTAGGTTTGAGATTCATGTTGTATTTTGATCTGGATCAAATTCCATGATTAAGAGTGCGTTTATCATCTGAATCTATGTAGGTGGTCTAAAACATATATCTCATAGTTATATTAATGATTTGTGCATGTGTGTTAAGACCTTTCTTCCTCTTGTCAAGTGTTCAATAACCACAGTGGGATTTAGTAAAATGAACATATAAATAATGACCTAAATTCCTCATTATTCCCATGGGATGCGTCGAGGGTGACTAGAACAATTTTAAGCCACAAATGGGGTGCATCGTCAATCCGAAAACCTAGGAATTGACAATGTCAAGGGTGAAAGTGATGCATTATAACTTAGGACCATTTTATAACATGTTAATATATATATTGGAGTGTAGGATGAAAATTTTATAGTTGTTATTATGTTTATAATAGATTAATAGGCCATTTTTCATTGCCTAGTAATGGGTCTAGTGGGTTCAATGTGATTATATAAAAAGGGGTTATGGGTTATGTTAATATTCCTTAATGAATTAGTGTATATGAACTTATAAGCGTGATAAATTTAGGAAAGGATTGTGAATCAAAGGGTATATATATTTATTCCATAAGGGAATTGATTAACATTTAGCTGGTCAGTACATGCAAATTATGAGATACATCTAATTGGTTGAACGTGATAAAGTTGTTGTGTTATGGGATTTAATACTTTTACATGAATTGAAATTTTTTTAAATGATGGTGAAATGATAGATTGGTTAAATGGGTTATTACATGGTAATTTTTTAATATTGGTTAAGGTGTGAAAATTGATGAACGTATTTAATGGGTAAAGGCACAAGAATGATAATTGGGTTAAATAGGATATAGATTGTAAATGGTAAATGTATTAATGAGTTATGGCCTAATATTAATTCCCATTTTATTGTTGTTTATTGTTATTTCCATTGATATTGGTTAGGTTTTTTGTGTTATGGTATGGTTGTGGTGATTAGATAAATAATCATGTGCACATGGCTCGGTTGATTGGGGTATTGACATGAGGTTCAATGCCCACGGTTTGAGATAGATTGAGGCTCTAATATACACCAAAAAATGAACGGGTTAGGGAATGTAATTGAGTATCTATTCCCCTAATGGTTTCATTCCACCTGGATCGAGGCTTCAAGGTTAAGATAATGTGTTGAAATGATATGTTTACTCCTAGGGAGGTATGGTCTTGACCTACTACTTTATGTATAGTAATTAATTTCCTTAGAACCATGTGTATATGTGTATGTTCCTAACACATATAACTTGTGATAAAAATGGATTATGTAATTAAGATGGTTAGAGTACTGAAATTGGAAAAAATACTAGAAATGTCTTAAATAAACCTTATTGACTAATGGCACTTGATCTATCCCTTGTTTACTCACCATTTAATTTTTACTGTCATGAACTATCTATTAGACAAGATATTTTGTAGAAACCATTGGTGGTGGACATCTTATTTTTGTGCTCACACCCTTCTTGGGCTGTAGTTGGGTGCCCGAGCAGATTTCATAGTTATAGGTAGGGACAAGAGTAGAGGCCCTCTACATGGATGTTGGGTTGGGGTATTGGGATATGCATGAATAATGATATGGAATTAGAGTTTGGACCCATTGGGTTTTTTCCGTTGGTTTTTATTTGGGGTTTTATTCACTTTCACAATTAGCATTTCATGAGATGGTTAATGTTGAATTATGTTTTGTACCCTGTTTTGGGAGATCTTTGGCCATGCATGTTTATTAGTTGTTTAATATTGTTTCCACTTTTTTATTGAGTTATTATGTGTCTTACACTAGTAAACAGGGTATAATATCCTCACTTGACTCATTAAAACCTCTCCCTTAGTCGGTAACCTCTGGATTACGGGGACACGCGCTTGAGTTCATGTGACGAATCTTCTTGGGGAACCAGTTTAGTGGCACTTCGGATAGGTATGTTATAATGTCCAATCAGAATTGTTTCCATTCCCTTTCATTTGTCTTACTATTTGGGTATGGTATATTGGAGGCTAGAAAGTGTCCGACCTTAGTATAGGGAGTATCTAACCCATGTACGTGGGAAAACCTATGTCACTCATAGTAGTAATTGTTATTCTTGATGTGTGTTGTCACAATTGATTGATATTTCACTATTGGGTGATGCACATGTTGTGTGATTTTACTAATTTATGATATTTTTCTCATGTACGAAATAGAATGAGGTTGTGCATTCATACATCATTTTATGAACCTAAGGTTATAGGTGCCATGAATTATGATAGGAAAACATGAGATTGATGAAAGGGTAATAGATAGTATAATGCATATTAAATCCATGAAAAATTTAAGAAAGTGGTGCCTAATATTAGTAATGAAATTTGGAAAATGAAAATCATGTAAATTGATAGTTCAAGAATATTTTTGAAAATAAACTTTATGAAGAAGTTAATTTTTTTTTCATGGTAAATTGTAAAGATTAATGAGGTATAAAAGTGAAATATTTTCATTGTGATGGTGAAATAGTTATTGAATTTTTCTTAATGAAAAGTGTAAATAAGTTAATATGATGGTTATAATAAGTTTTGAGATGGGGAATGTTCTTAAAATAAAAGATTTATATTGTAAAATAGGAAATGGTTTAAAGATATGTTTTTTGAATTAATTGTGAATATATAATTTGGTTTTCCCTATTCTGACCATGAACCATGGTAAGAAAGGGTAGTGGTAGAGATGTGAACACATTCGTTGGAATAGTGTATGTGGACTGAGTAAATGATGGGACATAGCACATTCTTCTATTTCGGTCTATATCGATTGGACTTCCATTGAGATATTTTTTGATGAAAATGTTTGGGGAATATAAATATGAGTAAGCATGTATTTTGAGAAATTTGGGTATGTAGAAAGTTATAAAGCATGAACCTTTGGGTGTTCCTCATTGTGTCTTTAGTGATGAGGTGGCATGAGGTCTTAAGGTGATTTTTGGTAATGTGAAAGTTGTAATCCTTTTGGGATGTAATTGCATGGGTTGTATGATGAACATAAGATTGAGTGTCTTTGTTGTACTATCATTAGAGATGGTTGTTGTAATCAGTGTGAGGAACTATGTGGGTTCATGCCTTCTGAGTTGTATATCATTCCATAGAGTGGGATTTTTATCTCAGGGTTATGATGTATGAGTATGATTACCTTGGTGTGGGGCCTAGAGGAAATGGTTTCTTTGTGCTCTAGATGCAATGTGTATCAGAATGGGGTTGCGAGTGCCACTCAAAAAAATTATTTTTTCATAACTTGATGTGGTTGAGAATCAATGGATTTTGTATATCGTTAGTCTAGTTTAGGTAAATCGTATCACCTGACCTTCAAGGTTACCTATGAGAGGTTGGATGATGATCTTAGTGCTCTTAGGTGTGTTTCATATGAGTGGATGTGGGACCTTAACAGTGGGATGTGGAACATGTCGTCTAGGGAAGGTTAGCCAAGAGGGATAAGTGGGATGTTTGATGATTTGGTAATGTGAATTGAGTTATGGTGATGCGTTTATAGTTTCAGTGAAATCAATGGTGACCTCATGGGAGGCTAGCCCAATGATGTTGGAACTTTGTTATAAGAGTCATGGGGATTGTATCAATGGTGAAATTGATGCATACTAGTACCTTTAAGCTTTAGTAAATGGATTTACATGGATGCATGGCCCATCGATTTGGATGACGGTTAATGGAGACCTTGATGATTTTTCAGGTAAAATGGACAAGGATGACTGAAGTGTGGTTAGATGATCTTGTTGGAATTTGACACCCAATGTGAGGGTTGTGACATTGTTGGGATTGTATGTATGAATGGTTTTGTTTTTTGGTGAGATAATGAGAATACCATGGGGTTGATGAGGCTAACTAACCAAGAGGAATAATTAAGTGAGTAAGAGGGCGTTGGGCTATGCCCAGGTGGTGGTTTTCTTGGGGAAACTAAAGTTAGTATGAGAGTGGTCTAAGGAAACTGTAAAACTTTGAGCACTCTAAGGGGTCCATATGTCAGAACACGCTACCAGGGAGCAATTTCAAATTGGTTAAGAATCAATTATGGCTTATGAAACCAAAGAATGAATTATGGTCATGTAATAAACCATTGGTTTTATTGTTGTGACAAACCATATTGTTCGACCATTAATTTTTAGGGACGTACTATAAGAAATTAATTTCTGTTGTTGAAGTAGTACTAAGGAAAACATAGGTTCATGCCTTCTGGATAGATGGTCATAAAGAGGTGGTGAGTCTTAGTTATCAATCACTCTTGAGCGGTGATGGTTAAATATTGATGAGAGTTGTGAAGCAGGGAAGCCTGAAATCCTCATAAGATCATCATGTTCTATTGTGGGAGGTGATATTAGAAATATATTAGTTGGTGGTGGTGTTTTTAAAAAAATTGTTATCATACCTTAGCTAGTGACAATAATGCCTAAAATATTTACATGGTCCCGGGTACGTTGAGAAGCTCTAGCTTTATGCAAAGAAACATCAAGGTGTTTTGTTAGTATTAGGGACATCATGACGTTTACAGTCATGGGGGAAGTATAGGTGAAGTGGGATGGTGGGATCCACACCATAAACGGTTTCAGGTGAGGTCCTTGGTATGGGTCAGCTGTCAACGAACATCATGGTTACCGCCCATGGTTGCTGGGAGTGTGCACTGGTTGACATTCAATATCTTGTTCTAGAGAAGGATAAATGACCATGTTTATGTTTTAGGTTTAATATTATGATCTATGAGTGAACTATGGTGGTTGGAGTTCTTAGAGTAAAGCAATGGTAACAACACTCCTACGGTGGAGAGTGATGAGTCAGTCCTGAATGTGGGGAGGAGAACATTGAGTTGAGGTAGTGACACCGGGATGCCAATAAGGAACCTACGAGGTGCACGATGGGTCTCTTATAAAGAACAAGTGGGCCTTGACTATGGTTTTTGATTGACAAAATACTTTTTTGGGCTTAGGGATGTTCTAAATGAAATTAAAGATCCTCGTGTTTGGTCATGAAAGAGTGTGGTGATATGTCACATCTATTTTTGGCAAGAGAGGTTGGTTTCTATAACTCCAATGGAAATCAAAATTAGACACTAAGAAGTTTTCATTAGTGGTTTTATAACCCCTCAATTATTTAAGTCTCATTTTCCATGTGATGTAGTGTAATTTCAATCATGATTCTAAGAATTATTGGATGAGTCAATCGGGGAAACATGACTCGACTCTGATAAAGGGCTGAATGTGGAGAGTGGTAAATCACCTTTGGTGGATGCTTTGGAGGGAGAAGTGTGTTTCAAATTTCAGAATGGGATTGAGTGAGTACATAGACTTATTTAGTTCTTGTATTAATGGTTGGGAATTAGTGTTTGGAATGTTGGTTGGGACGGTAGAGCTGATGATGGATTAGAGGGAGGTGGTGTCATGATGAAGGAATTCTACCAGAAGTTAGGGAATGACCATAGTGGTGGTGTTGGGTATGATGTGAAAGTCGAGTTGAGATTTGGTGTCAACTTGTCGATATTGGAGGTGATATGTAACCAAATATGGTGAATATAACCATAGTGGATAATTTTTTGGATAATGACCTGATGGGTGTTTTGGATTGGAGGGACCTGATTGGTCACCGTTTGGGTGAGTGAGCCAAGGTAGCATAAAATAGCACAAGTTTAATCGTCCGAGTACCAGAATATTTTTGGTGTGTTTGGATGTATAGTTATGTAATTGAATCATTGATAAATGTGTTTGTAATGATCATGTGTTTTTCTCCTGGTGATACTGGGTTTGGTCACCATTACTGTTTGGAAAATAGAGGGAAATTATACCAACTGAACCAGTTCATGAGTTTCGTAGGGTATCAGACTGATGGAGTGATGATTGGTTCCTCTATAATTATATGATTATCTGTGTTGTGATTTAGGAAGTGTTTCCTATGTTTTGTATACAAGGTTCTAGTGGTTGGGTATGGTTGAAGTTGATGAATTCATGAGGAGTACCCGGTTCGTGTTGTGGGTTGTGGTGAGGAGGTCTTATGGGTCAATACCATTCCATGGTTCACCTTTTGTGATAGAATTGAAATGTTAGATTAAAAACTTAGGAAATGGGAATGGATTGGAAGGCTTAGTGTCATGACCTCATGTTTCAGAAGCTTAGTGATGCCCAGGAAGAGCAGCTCATGGTCGATCCATTATAAGGTGCGGAGGTTGTAAGAACCCATATTCTTCCTTAAGGTATGTTTTGTGTAAACTTTGGTTTAATCCCATTTTTTTTATTAAAAATTTGTTTCCCAAGTACATGAAAACCTTGGGGTGTTCCAGGGTTTTGGGGCATGAAATAAGAGTAAAAAGGATATCTCTTGGCATGTTTCACAGTTTGTGCACAGTCAGTGAAAATCATGTGGAGAATCCTAGGTAACCATGTGGTCTTGAATATAAGTTTATGAATGGTTGGTGCATGGTAAAGCTGACCATGTTGAATTCCCTAGTAACTGTGTGACCGATCTCTCCTTGGATAGTAGCATGGGTACAGTTTAGAAACCCCTACACCGAATAAATTTTGGGAGTATTACAAAATTACGATTATGTGATTTTTACATTCCACCCATTTTCACCGCCATTATTCCAATCTTGACCTTAGTGAAGAACCAAGACCTCCAAGAGAATACAAAGATCAATAACTCATCTTTCTATGCCATTTTGGAAACTGTTGGTTGCAAATCGAAGATCCGGGTGAGTCTAATCTCCCAAATTTTCTTCTTTTCTAGATTAGGGATTTTATCTAGGCAGATATTCTTCCAAATATCTGTAACCCGCTTTTTCTAGTGGAACCTATTTTAGGGATTCAAGGGGTGTTTGAATTCGGATCCAAGTGAATGATTAAGAGTATGTTCATCATCAGATCCATGGTAGGTGGTCTACAACTTATATCTCATAGTTTTTTTATATATTCTTGCATGTGTGTTGTCTCCTTGCTTCCCTCTTGTCACATGTTTAATGAACTTGGTGGGATTTGGTAAAATAAAAATCTAAATAATGACCTAAATCCATTGCTATTCCTATAGGATGCGTTGAGGATGACATGCCCAATTTGGGGCCATACCTGGGGTGTAGTGACATTCCCGGAACCTAGGAATTGACAAAGTCGTTGGTTGAATTGATGCATAATAACCTAGGACCCCTGTCTAACATGTTAATATAGTTAGTTTCGTGTATTATGGAATATTCATAGTTTTACCTAGGTTGATTATGTCTTAAGGGGTCATCTGTCATGGAATAGTAATGGTCTAAGTGGGTTAAATGTGATTCTGTAAAAAGGGGTTATAGATTATGTTAATATGCGCAAATGAATTAGTGTATTTGAAATGATAAGAATGATAAATTTGGAAATGTATTGTCAATAAAAGGGTATATAAATGGTTTGTATACCATAATTTATTAACATTTAATAGGTTATTACATGGTAATTATGGGGTACACCTAATGGGTTGGACATGATATTGTGGTTGACTTATGGGGTATAAGAATTGTACTAGAAATGAATAAGTTTTAAATGATTGTGAAATGATAAATGGGTTAAATGGGTTAATACATGGTAATTTTTGAATATTGGTTAAGGTGTTAAAATCAATAAAACATACTTAATAGGTTAAGGAACGAGAATGATAATTTGATTAAATGGGATTTTGAATGTGAATAGTAAATGTATTAATTGGTTATGGCATAGTATTAATTCCCATGTTGATCATTTTTATCATTATTTCCATTGATATTGGTTATGTTTTTTGTGTTAGGGTGTGGTTGTGGTTATTGGATAAATATGAATGTGCACATGGCTTGGTAAAGTTGGGTATTGACATGACGTTCATTTCCCATGTGTCAAGTTAGATAGAGGCTCTAAAATCTAAACCAAAATGCATAGGTTAGGAAGGTAATAGTGGATTTATTCCCCTAATGGGTTAATTCCACTTGGATAGAGGATTTGATGTGAGGATAATGTATTGAAATGATATGTTTACCCCTAGAGAGGTAAGGACTTGACTTAATCCCTTATGCGTGGTGATTTATTACCATAAACCCATGTGTAGATGTGTATGGGACTAACCCATAGAACATGTGTTAAAAATGGATTATGTAATGAAGTTGGGTTGAGTATTGAAATCATTAAATATACTAGAAATGACATAAATTAAACATGTTAATTAATGGAACCTGAAATTTCCCTTGTTTATTTACCATTTTTTTAGTTGAATCCACTATCTACTAAAATAGATATTTTTTAGACACCATTGGGGGTGGCCCACTGAGATTTTTACTCACACCCTACTCTAGAAAACATTGGGTATCTGAGTATATTTCATAGTTGTGAGTCGAGACAATAGTAGAGGTCCTCTTCTAGGATGTTGAGTTGGGGGCCTAGGATACGCATGGATGGGGATTTGTTCTTAGAGTCAGGACCTATTGGGGATTAGAAGTTTGTTTTTTATTTTGGGTTTTCTTCAATTCCACTATTAGAATTTGATAACATGGTTAATGTTGAATTATGTTTTGTACCCTGCTTCGGAATATGTTTGGATCTGCATGTTTACTAGTTGTTTCATATTATTTATTCTTTTTATATTGAGTTTGGTTGTGGCTTAATCTGGTAAATATTCTATTGTCTCCCCACATGAATCATTATACCCTCACTACTAGTTGGTAACCTCTGGAATATGGGGAGGTGCGCTTGAGGGAATGTGATGACTTATCTCAGGGCACCAGTTTAGTGGCTCTTAATTCAGGGACGTTACAACCTCTTTCATTTTTTGTGTTGAATAAATTTACATAGAATTATTTTTAACATATTACTCATTATATTTGAGGTATTTAAAAGTCTATATTTTTACCCTTCCATCATATTATTTTGATTCAAGAGTTAACAAAACTATTGTAAAACAAATTTTTTTCAATGGTGGAAAATATATCTGATGTTTTGTTAAAGTAAAAGTGTGTACATTTTTCTCAAAAATAAATTCCAATCTAAATACTGCAAAGTGGATGTGTTTATCCAATCAATGAACCAAGGGATATTCTCTAAGAAAATTTTTTGTTCAAAATTGAATTAATCATCACTTTTTTTCAAAACAAGTTGGCCTAAGACTACACACCTAGTTTGAAACTCTTGAAGGGTATGCTTTTGAATATTAACACGATTTTAGTGAACCATGATGAAGTATTTTTCATAAAATTTCCTTTTTGTCATAACAATTAAAACTAGGGAACCTAATTACTATATTCCAAGGGTAAATCAATATATTAAAATTACCCTATCTATTTTTTCAGTTAGAGGTTCCTTTAGTGAATGGTACAAAATTTCTTTCTGACTCTATTGGTTAATTAATTAGAATTAATTAGGATATTGGTGGGGCATAGAATTATATATCCCCTTGATTTATTGAAAGTTACAATAAGAAAAAACATATTGTTTTTGGGGTATTTCACTCCCCATGTTAGTATAGTGTCTTGACATAAGTACTTGATAACATGTTTTGAGGTCTGACCTTATGAATTCCGTCAGTATGAGATCAATGATAGTTTTTATACATGTGTTAATTTATTAACATGTATATATAATTCCCTCACATTCAGTTGATTATGGATTTTTGTTTATTTATTCATTAACTATAACATATTCTATGTTTATATTATGATATTTTTCATTGTATTATACTCCTTATTGAGTAGATGAGATCAACCTTATTTTTTTCATTCCTTAAGAAACCTAAAGTGGAGATATTATTACCTTTTAAGGATATGATGGAATGGATAATAATGTTCTCGTGATGTTTTCATATTGTATATTATGTCTTAAAATTTAATGTCTTTATATGTATAATAATCAAGGACTACTAAGATATTAGATCTTTCAAGAAATCTTGTATTTTGTACCAATAATGTAACATAACAACTAAATCTAGGTATCTAGAGTATGATATGTTTTATTTTGAATCATAGTAAGTTTAATAAAAACTTTGGGGGATAGATTTTTAGGTTCATAGTTTGATAACACAATTACTATGAAAACACCTCTAGATTTATAGGGAATAATGTAGAAATATTAATAGGAATTATTCTTTACAATTCAATATCATGAGATTATTATGTGCATTCCAATATAAGAAGATAGTAAATATTGATAGGATTGAGAATCATATAAACACATCTAGTTAATATAGGGATATTCCCTCTAAATAAGTTAATGATGCTGGAAATGAGGATAATTATATCAAAACCATATTGTGAAGATAACCTAGGATATGAAAAAAAAATATTTTCCACATATAGAGGCACATTGATCCACAACATGGTGTAATTATGTTGGATCACTTCATCTTATAGCAACCTCTATCATTAAGTGGAACTACTAATCTCTTGGTAAATAAAAATGGATCAAACACTCATAGAATGTCTTTATCACATTGAAAAGTAATAAAAATGAAAAAGTCATCACATTTGTATATCATATGAAAATAGATGAATACCAATGGTGTTTTATAAATCAAAACACTAAATTTTGAGATTATATAAAGTGAATAAGATAGGTAAATCTTAAGGAGTTATTCTATAAAAAATAATTTCATTATGAGAATAGAGTGGAAATGCAAAGGAAGTTCCTCAAAATTTTATAAAAGGAGGAAAGATGTGATGTTAACTTTGAGGTTATCTTTAAAATTTTTTCTATACATGTTTTTATCTATTTATATAGAAGAAGAATAAATATTTACCCGATATTTGAAGTGTTAAAATTAAAATTTAAAAAGGAATTGTTCTCTTAGGAATTTTCTTCATTTGGGGATACAATATCAATCATATTAAGATAGAAAATGAGTTCCTCATGAGGTATCTATTAAATGGTAATTAAGAGAATAATATGTTGTCTGAACATAATGGGAAGAATAGTTAATATAAGGGTATGAAAGGAGGGATATTATTTATCACATGTGATAATTATTGGAAAATACCATGGATATTATAGGAAGGAAATTGAAGTTTGTTACAAGAGTGGAGAAAAATGACATCAAGCTTGAAAATTAAAAGGGAAAAAATATATTGTTCTCATATGATATTATAACTTGTAGAAGTGAAATTATGAAAAGAAATTCCCCAAATATAAAGTCAATTTACCTCATAAAATGAAAATGGATCAAGGCTATGCTTATGTTGTTATCATCATTGAATTTGATATTCCAAACAATTTTGTGGAATATACTTTCATTATTTCCAAAATTTTATCCATTTGTTATTTGGTTAAAAATATTCTAACTATTTTATATATTACTTATTTTCTAAAAAAATCACTAGTACCCCATTAATGGAGTTATCAATTAAGAAACTTAGTGGGATTCTTATTTCAACAAATATGTGTCAGGTAGTTCCAATTACGATACTCAAAAATATTTAATTTTCAAATGTGGTTATTATTAATATATTTGAAATAGATATTATCGTTTTTATGTATTGTCATTCGAATTATTAGAAAAAATTTTATTTCTAAGAGAATGATATTATGATTTATGAAGGTGATGTAGAATCTCTTGCCTCTAGAGGGAAAGCATGATCATATAAATAATTTTTTGGATCATCCCCTAGTAGATATATTTAAAGAAATTTTGGGAATAGTGGAAGATAAAGAGTTGTTTATGGATAAGGAATATATATTTATAATAGAGGACAATACTTTTTTATAAAAATTCTCTAATGGTTTGCCATAGTAATTACCTAATCACCCACCAATATGTGAAGTTGAGTTCTCTATTGAACTCATTCCTGAAATAAGGGTTATATATATAATCCACTATATAATAGAATAATGGGATTTTGTTGAGTTGAAAAAAAACTACAATATTTGTGTGACAAGGGATTTATATTTTTTTGTGTTTCACTTTTGGGAGCCCATGATTACATTTTGAAAAAATAAGGATTGGTGAATGATATTGTGCATCAATTATAGGGGGATCAATTCCATTAATATAAAGAATAAGTACCATTTTCCACGAGTTTATGAATTATTTTTATCAAATTCAAGAATAAATTTATTTTCAAATATCTCTCTTCTCCCAGGTAATCAAAATTTAAGGGTGAAAAAGTATAGTAAAATGAAGAAAACATTTTAAACAAGGTATCTGTATTATGAGTTTAATGTAGTTCCTTTTCTATTGACTAATGAACCATTTATCCTTATGGATCTAATGAATATAGTGTTCAAGTATTACCTTGATAACTTTTTGGTTGTATTTATTTATTATATCTTAATATAATCTAAGAACTATGAAGTGGATTAGAGCCATCTACAAATAATTCTAGGAGACCGTTAAAATAAATAATTATATGGGAAATATAGTATGTGTGAATTTTGGTTGATTTTTTTTCCTATTCATATTTTCCCCAAGGATAGAATATCTATAGAACCTTGATATAAAAAGGTATTCAAGTAATTTCTTACACTAATGAACATAACTGAGATAAAATGTTTCCAGTGTTTATTAGGTTACTATCCATGGTTTGTTCAAAAAAAAAATCTCAGTTGGACAACCCATTAACCATGTTAATACATAAAGGGATTTAATTAACATGTTAAATGGAATATGAGGAATGTTTTTAAGAGGTATGTAAGAGACTGATTAATGAACTTGTATTAACATTAGCATTAGGTAAGGAAGTATTTTTAGTATATAGTGATGCATCGACGAAATGAATTGGTTGTGTCTGAATATAGAATGATAGTTTGGTTACCTATGAATTAAGGAAATTGATAATCCATGACCAAAACTATATAACTTAAGAACATTATCCAGAAGCCTTAATATTTATTTAAAAATATGAAGATTCTACCTCTATGACGAATGATGTGATGTATATAAAAACCATTAGTGTATAAAGTATGTCTTTTATCTATAAGCGATCAATGTGAAGTAAATAATATGTCTAGAACTACTTAAGGACTATGATTGTACAATACACTACCACTTTGGAAAGGAAAACAAGGTAGCTAATGCATTGAGTAGAAGCTACCATGGGTTTCTAACTATTAAAGGATTAACAAAGATCCTATATATAGAGATATAGTAAATATAGATATGGTTATTTTTAAGGAAGAAGAGACACAATTACTTTTTAAATAAATTGATAATCATTACTTATTACAAAGGATAGAGAAGTACCAGTAGGATGATGAGTACCTAATGTAGAATATTTAAGCATTAAATGATGGGAAATTAAAAGACATCATATATAATGAAGGTGTTTTGATTATTGGGATGAGTTTATGGTTCCATATACACCATAGTAAAAGTGGGAACTTCTAGATTAAACACATTGATCAAATTTATCTATTAAAAATGTTAGAAAAAATATTTATAGGTGTTTAAGAGATCATTTTTGGAGGGATATTATAAAGAAATAAATTTAAAGATGTGTGTCCAACGGCTTAGTATTCTAGCATGTAAAGGGAAAAAGACAAAATCCTAAGTGATTCATGAAGCCTCTACCTATAGCTATGTGTATATGGTATAATATTAAAATAAACATAAATACAAGACTCCCAAATAATACATTGTAGAATTATTTCATATGGGTCATCATTGGTCATATTACTATGTCTGATCTTTTATTATTGATAAGACAATATCTTCCCCTTGAATTCCTTATCTGAATCTATATCAAAAAAATTAAAGGCTTCATGGGGAACCACTATTTATCGTATCGAATATTAACCATTGATTCACATCGAAATCTAGGAAGAGTCTTTGAAGGTATCTTGACACAAAAATTCATTTAAGAACCTCTAATCATCCCCATACCAATGGGAAGTATGAGGGGATATCTAAACTTTGGAAGACATGTTGAGATCATTAACTATTAAGTTGAAATGTCTATGGTATTAATACCTAAATTTGGTGTAATTTTCATATAATACTTGCTTCCATTAGAGAATTCAAATGAAACCATATGAATAATTGAATGGGAAGATGTGTCATACTCCAACCTATTAGGAAGAAGATAGAGATATAATATTATTTGACCCATATATTGTATTGAAGATAAAAATTAATGTATGAACTATTTAAGATTATATTAAATCATCTAAGAGCATAAAAATAGCTATGTTGAGAATCGATGGAAATAATTTGGAAGTTAAGGACAGGAATATTTAATTCTTGAAGGTTTCACTAAGGAAAAAAGTTATACGATTTGGAAAAAATGTTAAGTTAAGAACTAGGTATATTGGGACTTTTGAAGCACAAGAAAGAATTTTAGTTTTAGCTTAATGATTATCTATTCCATATAATATTTCTAAGGTAAATGATATATTATATTTTTCATTATTGATTTAATACATGTAAAATCTAATGCATGTTCTCACATATTTGGGAATAAATTCAGATCTATACTTTTCCTATAATTGGGGGTCTTCCCAGATTCTTGACAACCATGAGTAAGTATTCAAGAATTGTAAAACATGATTGGGAAAAGTTCTTTAGAGAAAACAAAAACTAGAAGAGGAAACCTGGGATCCTAAAAAATATATGAGGAAATAATATCCACATTTTTTCAATAGATAATATACACCAAAATTTCAAAGGTAAAATTATTTAATGTGGGGGAGATTGTAATACCTGATACCTTATTATAGCAGCTAAACACCATATCCTGAAATATCATATAATTCACACGTTAATTTTCCTTTATTCTTGAGTATATTTATAAGTTTAATTTATTAATGATATATGTTTATTTAAATAAATAAACTACATTTTTTATTAATCCCGAAGATATTATCTTAAAATGAAAAGTTGGATTTTTTTAAAAAATATTGATGTTTAGGGGAATAGTTAAAATGCCATTTTTTGTTAAAAACGCCACTCTTATTGTATTTCTAGGACATAATAATAAAATAAAAAATTAAAAACCTTTTATGTAATAATATATTTATTTAAGTAATAACATTATAAATTCTAAAATATTTTTTAAACATATAAATACTATGTCTACAATTTTTAGATCTAATTAAAATGCCTCTTTAATAAAAAATTGTTTTTGTTATATTTTCATTGAATCAAGTATTTTCAAGGTGAGCATTAGTTTTGGATTTGGTTTAAAGATCCATAACTTCTATTTCTTTTTATAATAAATTAATTTATTTCAAAAAATATGTATCCAAAATAATGATTTTTATATATAAATTTATAGATAAAAACATTAGGAATCTAAATTTGTTATATAGGATTAATTGAATTTATTTTAAAAATAATCATTTCACACATTTAAAATTTTATATTTGATTAAATAATATTCAAATTTTAAAAAAAGGATAAAATTAAATAAAGTGAAACTCATAAATTTTTCCATTAAAATTGATTACTAAGGTTAAAAATTATTTACCAATGTAAAATTAAATTTGGGTAAAAGTTAAAATGATAAAATAAAAAGCACGAAAACAATCAAAATTGTATAATAAATATTATTGTAGGATAGTTTTGTCCAATAATCACTATAAAATCCTTTTTTTCTATATTTTCTATTTACCATTTAATTGTAACTTTATAATATTGAAAATATAAGGGTTACTCCGAAAACTACGCTTCATTTCACTTATAAAAGAGTAACATACCCACAAAATCAAGACGCACCTTGAATTTGAGTTTACCCATGAAACGCAACTAAATTTAAATTACCAAAACCGTTTACTATTTTTAAAATCTTCTATCCACCATTAGTTTTCATAAGGCCTTTATTTACTAGGAAAATTCCATGGAAAATTCAAGTCCACAGTGTGTGTATTATCAACTCATTATCTTTTTTTTCTTAATTAAATTCATTAAAATTTATTATTTTGAAACTAATATAAAGATATTAGTATCATTTATATAATCCAATTTTATAATATTAAGTGGTTAATAATTTTTTATTCATATATCTCATCCCTTAAGAAATCTGAAATAGTTGTCCGTGCAAATGTGTGGACTATCGCCACCACAAGAAATGAAATTAATTTTTCATAACCACCCACCATTTATGGTTACTATAATGGTATAATGAAAAAATTGTTTTCTTATGAAATCATTAAGGTTATGGTATGAATAAATGGAGAACCTATTAATGATTTGATAAAATAATCCATCATAGTTAATTTAATCATTCAAAACATGTGTGACAAGGGGAAAATATTTTTTTCAAATTATGAAATATATTCATATTAATTACATATTATTATAATTAATTTCTAATAATAATATATCACACCAATTTATTCAAAATAATAATATTATTCTTCTATTATAATGATATTATAAAAAACTACCTCATAATCATTCATTAAATCAGGTTATGTTCTTCTTTGGGTTAGTTTAGGCACCTAATTGATTAATACTATAGATTTACATAATGAATTTAAATAGGAATTTAATTACTGGTATAATATGTTATATATTTTTAAATAATATTTTTTAATATGGATTTTTTATATCAAAATTTAATTAATCAATTATGAAAACTAGTACTTCGCTCGTGCATTTGCACAATTCTATAAATCAATGATTATTTTAAATAAAATAATCCTATATTGAAAACATAAAAATACACATTGATATTGAAAATATTTAAAAAAAATAATTGGTCCATAATAATGAAATACAGGTTGAGAAACTGTTAGGACATCATAAACATAGTATAAAATATTATGTTTAATTAATAGGGAATAAAAAATATTTTAGGAATTTATGATGGAGAATGAAATTACATGAATGAAAAAAGGAATAAAATGGATAATTAAATTTATCATTATTAAAATATTTAATTTTTTAATTAAATTCATGTAACTTAAAATAAATAAATCAAATATCGCGATATAAATAAACCCCTCTAGCATTGAAAAATAAAAGAGTACAATTCTTCATACATTGTGCTTTGTAGGGTCCAAAAAGGAAACACTATAAACATTATTTTTAGGTCTTATTGAAAAGAAATATATTACAGATGAATAATAAATTCTAACACATCAATGGAAAAATAATTCCATTGGACTAGGTTTGGAGATAGTATTAAAAATGAAATGGATGGTTTTGAATTTTTAGAAGTCAGTCTTCATGATTTAGAGTGACATAGGGGTTGGTTAGGGGCTAGTGTTGGAATTAGTGACCATAAATGAAGTTAATTTATGTAATTTTATAAAAAGATAGTGGTTTAGATTTTTTATTGGGGTTAAAAAGGGTTGAAAAGTTGGTATGAAGGCTGTTTTGGAAGAAATGATGTGGGGATTGGGTTAGGAATAACAGTGAGTTTGTTGGACTGTTAAGAATTTTGTTATCAATGTTACTTAGCATGGTGGATGTGGTTTGGTAGGTAAGAAATTAGTGAGAGTGTTCATTTAATTTTATTGATGGTAAATTTATATTAGGGGTTTATGAAGACTGGGTGAGGCTAAAGTAAAGAGGGGTGAAGGGGCTTACTTCACCCTGACCATCAGTTGATCACCTTGTATGTAATGACTTGATCCCAACCCAATGTATAAAACAATATCACTCCATTTATGTCCACTGAATTTTCTGGGAATCCCCATTAGAAAAATTCTATGGTGAAGCAGATTCATGGACCATGGTGCCTGTCGATGCTTCAGTTAAGCCTAGTCATTTCCCCCAAGGATTCATACTTGGACTACAAGCAGTTCTGTTGCAACAAATGGAACCAGGAGTCCTCATATAGGTGAATTTGAATAGATTCATAAGTGATCTACAACTTCAAGAATGTGTGTAGAAAGGGTCTTTAATCTCGTTGTTTCAGTAAGAATAGAGTTTTAAGGATTCTCATGTAGATCATGGATATGATCCAACTTAGCAATGAACATATATATAACAAATTTCTTCATGAATTCTAACCATGTTACTATGAAATTTCAATTTTTGTTAATAGTGTAAAGAACAAAAATTACCAAATAAAATATAAATTATAACTCTTCAAGGAAATCAATCGTTAGACAGTGTCAGAAAAGGGAATGTACAAACTGATAAATTATTTGAGAATTGAGTTATAAAATAGTGATAAAAAACTACTCTTTTTTCAAATTTAGTTTTAAGGAAACTAAAAATTTAGTAAAAAATCATTAACAAAATTTTATATAAACATCACCTGTTTGAAGTATGAGAATACAAAAAAAACACATTGACATGAATCTTTATCCTAAAATGAGTGGAACAAATTTAATTATTTTCAATATTAAATAAATTATATATTAGATAATTCCTCAAATAAAGGAAATTTTCAAATTGTCATGCATGAAATACTCCATGGTTAAAATTTATAGATATATGTTTTTATATTGAAATGGAACCTAAGAAATGATATTGATTGCATACCATTAACAATGTATATGTAAGGTATTCATGCATCATATAACTACAAGACCAAACCAAACAATTTAAAGCATATAAATATCTTATTTTAAACTGTTTAATAAGTAAAATCTCCGTTTATAGTATAATATAAATAATATTCATATCTAAAACCTATCATCATTTCTATATATTGGAGTTTGTATCTAATTTTCATGTAAATAAATATTTTATATCAAATATTTTTTACATGTGGAAAATTAGGTAAAGGTACACATCACATTTACTAAATAATCCATTCATGATTCTAAAAATGAATATGGATGATTTTTTGTCCCTCATGGATCCTTTAAAAAATTTACACATAGAACTCAAATTTGAAAAAAAATAGGATATCATGTGTTGGTGTCAACTAAAAATAATTAAATATCTATTACTCTTTAGATAAGAGAGATAGAATAAAAATACAAGAAGGGATTTTTGGGATTCATAGTAATCCCTAAAATGTGGTTTTTATTAAAAAATATTAATAAAAATTGATTACAGAGACGTGTTAGGTGATGGACTGATAACATGAGATATTGGATTTGTTGGGAACAAGTAGGTTGGAGAATCTTTTCATATTTTTAATGAAGTTTTTTTAATATAATCACCTTTTTCAAATCAAATAAATCAACTCAATTTGTATTAATTCTTGATTAGACTAAACATCCTATTGAGAAGATCAGACTCATAATTCTTAAGAAACTCCATCAGACTGGGAAGATGCTTTCTAGAAAAAAAAAGACTCATCATAATCTCGTTGGGTCCGAAATGAGGTTCTGGTCATAATGAAGAACGGAATCAGATTTTGTATAGATCCGATGAAATCTTATAATTCATTATTGTTTTGAAATTCAATAAAATCATATGCCTTAAAAGATACTTGTGATGAATTATTTAGGAATGAAAGGGTGAGTACTTCTAATCATATTATGGAGAGTAATATGTTTATGTAATTATGGGATGTCATAATACTTTATATTTTTTGTTAGATGATGTTTATGTTGAACATTAATGTATTCAAAGTCATGATGCAATAAGAATATAGACAATGAAGAAAGTTAATGATGCTAGATAATTTTGGTCTTATTTCATCAGTGTGAGACCACCATACACAAAAATGAATGTTAATTGAGAAGGTGGATCAGAATGGGAAGTTTAAGATAATGGTTTTCATTTTGATAAATAATCCATGTGAAACAAATCTTCAAAGAAATAATTTGTGTGAATTGTAATCAGATAATGAAAGAAGTTTTTGAAGTCAAAGTTGTTGGAACTAGTCCATATGACAAGGTGTTCCACTGATAATTAGAGTTAAACTGACAATGATAATTAGAATGTAATCAATGTAAAAACTTTTTTTATATTAATTTTTTAGAACATATAAAAATAAATGTAATAGGGAGTTTTGGGGATTAAGAAATAAGAATGAAAGAAGAGTTTTTTGTGATCAATACGATGAATAAAAACCAATATCAGTCAATAATTTATTCAAACCTAGTTCATCAAGTCGAATTGTTAATTGTTTTTCAAGTGGGAACATTTGTTTCCTTAAAAATTAGGTTAAGATAAAGAATGACTAAGAAATTTTTTGAGAGTTTTTGTATCAAGTGGTCAAGACTATTGAACTGGAGTTGACACTGATGACTTCTTCCGACACAAGCTCATCCATCTAGGAAATTAATCAAATGACAATTGATTGAATGTTGTCGAAGTGGTTTCAATAGGAATCATAGAATATATTGAATAAGTTTGAAGAATGATTTTTATATGTTTCATTTGGTTTATAAAAATTTTTTTTCGATGTTGGAGAGATGAAACCATGAGATGCGTTTGGTTTTTTCCAATGGTTAATTGTGGGGGTTCATTTCTTGCACAATCATTAACATCATGTTACCATTTTTGTTCTTGATGGAATCTCCAAATGGTTCCCTCATCTATAACTAGGTACAAACATGATTTCTAAATGCTGGTGGTCAAATGGGGTTTTAGACCCAATGATGCTTAGGGACTCACATTGCTCGAGTTGAAGGGAGGTTGGGCTCATCACACCTTTTTCAGTGGAATTTTTTTTACTATTCTAGGACATTGTTGTAGATTTTAGATATGTTCGAGAATCTAATTATAATCCCAATGTTTTAATGATTACCATAACAAAACAATTATAGGTTAAATATAATTTTTCACAAAAGAAAGGGGAATGTAATTATCAAATATATATATATATATATCTAAGGTTCTTCATCTATTTCCTAGTAAATAAATGTTTCTTTATTTGATAAAGTTGTAAAACTAAGTACTTCAGAATTTACTGCCATGTAGGGAGGCAGTTAATAATCCACAGAGGGGATTGATCCATTATGATACATCCTATTTATCATAGTTAATGCAAGAATCAAAACCCATGTAGTTGGTTAAAGCCTGTGTAGTTTAACATCATTAAGAAAGGACATATGTTTGGGTAGTTGGGTGCCAAATATTTGAGCTTCAGTCTTTAAGAGACATCTTATGTATCCTGGTTATGGAAGGAATCATAGTTATCATAGTTTGATCCCACCCTTGGGAATGGTACCAAGGAATACTTCCCCACATATGGGAGGTTTCTATCATGCCACTCATCAGGGATTACATGATATGATTTTTCTATATGGTGGATATTTATGATTCTATCGAGGTGTTTATTGTAATTCCCTAAGACATCATGAGATATTATTGGTATGCTAAATAAGGGTTAGTAAGTGACCAACCTCATTACATGTGGATGTGGGGATTATGGACCAAGATGGAAATTGGGGTAATTAATATTGAGATCAATACTTGAATAGATGTCCTACAAATCCCAAATATGGCAGAAATAAGAGTCATCATAATTTAGTGAATTTCTCATTCCACTGAGGGGGGGGAGTGATCATCACAAGGGGATTATAGGGTCCTAATGATTGAAATGTCATAGACATGTTGTGGATTACACCAAGTAAGACTCCCATTTGAACTTGGGCTAGACCCTTAAGAAGAAATCCTACAGATCCTGGTTATGGAAGTAACCATAATTCACTTAGTTCAATGGGATTGGAGACTACACACTTACATTTCCCGTGACATTGTTGAGTTGTGTGGTTCAGATGATATGATTATTACAATTCCCTAATCCCACAGGATCTACGATCATTGTGAGAAACAATGTATGGAAAATAATTAATTTCATTGATTGAGGATGTGGGACTTATGTTTTGGGACTAGCCTTTGGGAGTTTTGGTATGTAGCTCGGGCCTTAGCAAGGCATCCGACATATCTTGGATATGGTAGGAATTAAAGATCTCATAGTTTACTTGGTTGAGGCATACATGCTGAGGTTTCCCTTAACTTCAAGGATTATAAATTGACATTTTCATTATCATTTGGTCTTACATGCTAAGGATGAACAAGGTGATTAAGTCTTAGGATTCTCTATTCCTTATAATGTTTTATAATGTAAATGATATGATAATTACAACTCACAATGACCACATGATATATGCTTAATGTGGGAAACAAGGGATGATAAATTATCAGTTTCACTACTTATAGACACATGAATTATTTTTTAGGATGGCCCGTTGGGGGATTGATATCATTCTCAAGCCTTAAGAAGGTGTCCTATTTATCCTAGTTATAGAAGGAATTAGAGTTCTCATAAATTACTTGGTTGGGGATTACATGATGAGGTTACCCTTACAAACAGATGTTTCCCTTATCATCAGGGAATACACAATAAGGATGAACAAGGTGATCGGGTCCTAGGATTCCCTTGTCCTATGGACTACTTTCCAACCTAGTACATGCTGATTATCTGCTTGACATGACTCGATTAGCTACTTGACATGTATAAGAATGTCCGCCAGACATCTCCTTGTACAGTCTCGAGATCCAAATGGATTTTCCAATGGATGTCACATATCCTGGATGGAATATCTAAGGATTATTGCGTGACCTAGGCTGACTCATCCAAATGTCATTTCAATACCTTAATGGTTTTATCTATAATCCTTTGAATGACCCTGAATGACATGTCTAGAGTATGTCGTGTGATCTAAATGATATACCTAGGTTTCACTGCAAATGATGGCTGACACATATGGGGAGTTTAATGAGAGTCATTATGACATTTCTTAGAGGGTTTTTCATGTACTAGATGACATGTCCAGAGGGCATCCTAATACTTGGATGGCTTGCTCGAAGGGCATTGAGAGGGCCAATTGACATGCCCAGGTGCTATCATGAGAGTCAACTATCTTGATTGGGTCTCGTTATATGGTTTAGGACACTTATTTGACATACACCACCAAAATAGAACATCGACCCTAGGGGGTTTCTTGAGACGTAAGTTGTATGCCTGATGGGCATCATGTGACTTTATTATTCATGTCCATATGACTTCCTATAACTTAAATAGTATACTAATGGAGTGTCGTGAGATCTGTGAGACATGTCTTGGTGTGGTCGTATGTCTGGGATGGTTCACATGAAGTGAATGAGGGTCAATGAACATGTTCTTAGTCTAATTATTCCACCTCTAATATTTGTTCAAGATTTTTATATTGCTAATTACTTATATTTACTCATTTTTAGATAATTTTATGTCTCATGTGATCTAGAATATTTGAGGTATGTCCCTCATGTGTCCATCCATAATTCATTCACTAGATCTGTGAGTGATCACACGATGTGATTTATGTTAGGCGCTTGATCTCTCTATCTGTTCACCGGTATATTACATGATAGAAAACTTTTTAATTGCAATAACAAACACTCTGAGAAATCCGATCTAGCACTGGTGTGAGTTTCCAAGAGTTCATCATTCCACGTAGAGCGGAATATTCTATTTTCATGTGGGTGTGAGGAATTTATAGGCCTCTCCACCTTGGTTTTTCACCAATTTTCATAGTGTATCTGAAGTGGATCCATGCTAGTGTTAGTGAGGGGCTTTGGTTCCATGCGCCTTTGCGAGTCACTTCTGGGGATTGCACCAAGGGAATCGCGTAATATTCAGTGACTACGAGAAAACTTCATCAACACCTATTTTATTTAATTATCACCAAGTAAAGGGGCTTTCTTGAGTTATGTAGATATTATAAGGGCCTTCCATATTGTCACAGTGACATGTCCAAGGGCCTTTGCGTGATCTAGATGATTGTTGAAGATCCTTCGCATGATATTTAGTCACTTGTCAATGACATCCCACGAGACAAGGTTGGTTTTTAGGGGCCATTGTAAGATCAAGATGACTAGTCTAGGGACCTTGTGAGATAATTTCAAAGAAATCCATGGTGAATTACATGAGTTTTATGATAGAAAGATGCTCCCACCTTCTTCCCTTTTAAAACCATTATTTTATTTTATAAATTTCATGAGTAATGAGAGATTGTAGGAGTATTGTTGAAGAAATTGACACTATTTTCTGGTGATGCATTGTGTGATAAAAAAGGTCCTTAAAGGATGCATGAGTATTTCATATACAAACCAATACTTTTTTCTTTTGATATCTAGAGAGGGATCATGAAGTTACTTGGACATATCTGAGGCCTTTCGTGTGACAAGACTGATAATCTAATGGGATTTCACGAGATGAGGTGGGAATGTTGCCAAGGTCTCGTGGTGTCTCTTGGATCTACAAGGTCACATTACTTGAAATTAAATGACCGCATGAGGATCCTTCCTTCACCCCTTCATTTCCTTTATTTTTTAATACAATGGGATGGGGGTCCCAAGATTTTTATTCAACGTTTTAAAGGAAAATAATCCTCCCCATCAGTGATTCATTACACGATCTTAATGTCCATAGGAGGTTTCCATCATTTAGATTTCTTATTTCTATTTTTGATGGATTTCTAGATGGGTTGTTAGGTATCTGATGGTTTACAATCTGTGTGGCCTATATGAGTTTATACGGTTTCTGTTGCATGAAAAATGGTTATCCAGAGATACTTCGCAAGAGTGGGAGTATTTTTCAAAAGGGGATCCATGAAATCCAATTTAGTCTATGCATTGTACATGGTTTTATAACATGGCCTTGTGATATTCATGTGATCTAGAGTCTCATAGTGTCTTTCATTATTTGTGAGCTTCATCCAACTTCACCTTCCTTTTATTTTGTGGGTGAAATAATACCCATATATAGGTATTTATCACTTTTATAATTGGTTGGTTCTCATTTGAAGGGAATCAAAAAAATGCCCACCCCCCTCAAGATAGATGTCCATGAGGACAAGAACTCGACTATGAGGAAGGGTAATTCTAACCCGAGTCTTTATAGGTATCGAAAAATGGTTTCCTCAGTGGTGTTTAGTATTATGGGTGATGATTAATATTTTGAAAGATTCTCTATATATAGGGGTGGAAAGTGAGGATTCATTTCACTGGATACTCATTCCTCCAAAGCTCTCACCATTATTTCATCATGTGACCTTATCACATGATTATTCCATAAGAATTGATCATGAGTCCTATTTCAGAACCTTTTTTGAAATCGTATTTTGAGAGAAGTCCTTCTCAATGATGTTTTTTCTCATGTCTTCATCTAGTCCAACTTCAAACCATACTTTGAAAATTTCTTGAAGTTTGTCCATGAGCTATTATATTTTCCTAAGGCTTTCTTGGAATCCGCTTTTGTGGTCATATGATAGATCAATTATCATGTGATTCTCATGACCATGTTTAGGTCACGTGATCACGAGTGGCAAGGGATCATGTGATTGCATGATGAACTTCAGTATTTATGTGACCTGTGAGACCTCTAGAGCCAGGTGATTCATGATCCCTTTGGGTGATTCAGAAATTCCTTTGATGATCGATGTGATGTCCATTATGCTAGAACTTTTTGTTTTCCCCTGAGAAAAAAATTATATTATCCCTTTCTAACTTATGTTCCACTTACTTATTATTGGATGGATTCCATTTATCACCACAGTTTCTCAGTTACAGATAATCAAAGGGAAATGATTTCCAAAAATAAGATTTTTGATCTGTGATATCATGTGTAAAATGATAATGAGATCTTGATGTTATTCATCTCATCCAATATCCATAATTATCCCTTATCTCAATGAATTCCTTTGTATGGGTTCAATTTACTGGATTATTCTACCATTACTCATCTAGATTTCAATCTTCCATCTCACATGGTGTTATCTTTTCTTTACTGTGTTCATACGTCAATCACCAAGGATGGTCAACTAGTCATAGCTTAGTCCCATGTGTTTTCTTATATATCGGAAAACTCTCCCTTGGATCTGGATGGCCGTGATTTTTCTCATCATCTTATCACTTAGAACTATTTGACTATATTTGACTCCTCTTCGACCAACCCAAGCATCGATTGGATTTCCAAATGGGATCTACATCAAGGAGGTTATTTCTATGATGAATAGACCTAGCCCTTCTTGGTCAGGAAGAACTTCTTGGAATTTTAAAATCATTTATATAGGGTTCATATTTATGAATCCATGTGGATCTCTTAATTTATCTCATATGGCCAACCATATCTCCTCCAATGATCACCCCTTTGTATCTTAGCACTAACACTTTCCATTTATCCCTTGGTGAAGTGGGCATCAACCTATGGGACATCTAACAACTGGGTGGGATTCCCCCTCTTAGAGAGATGTATAATGAATTTCATCCAACTATGTATTTTTGGGATGATCCATCATATATTACCATTTTGGTGAAAGAAATTATTACCATTGTGAAGGGGAAACATAGGAAATACCTGATTATGTGATCCCTCATTTTTTCAATGATTAGATCAACATTTTTTTTACTGAAACAATGCTAGAGAAACCACCATACGTCCTCACTGGTGTCCCTCTTGGCAGGTTCAGGATAGTTTTGGCTCATATTTGGACATCTTGGAAGGTGGGGACTATACCTTTTTTGGCTACCAATTCAATTCTAATGTCTCTATAGACCTAAGGATGGTAGGATTTAGGGACATGTTTTTTAATGGAAGGATTTAACCATCTGGGTATGAATTCTCAATGATCCTCTTCAACATGTTGTTAATGATGGAATAACATGCAGATGGAAAATGTCTCAATTTGGAAGTATTGTTCCTTGCATGCCTCAATATAATTCAAGGATATATTGAACAAGGAATCACCCCTTATAGGATTAGTTGTCCCCTTTTTTGGTTTAGTTATATAGGGGATAATTCCATTATTATAAATATTATAATGCTACTAGAATCCAAGATTCCTTATCCTATCCTAGAATACTGAACATATATGGGGTTATAACAATTATTTTAAGCCCCTATGAGGTTAAGAATGTGCTAATACAATATGATAGCTTCACCTTTTACTCATTTTTGTTCACCGTATAGGATGATTATAGACAACAACAAATGTTACCCTGACACAAGATCATATGTGATATCTATTTAGGATGAGGTGATTGCAGCCAAGATAAATTAGCTATCCATCTTCGAGCCTTATACACTATATCAATTTTCCTATCAGTTTGGCTACATCTAAAGGGTCTCCCCTCTTTCCATGGCTAGAATATGAGGAGAGAATTCCCATGGGGCCATTCACTAGTTTTTGATGACGTTGGCACGTGGATATTAAGAGGTAGATATATCACTTTCACCTATTGATTCCCTGACCATTCTTACTAAAGATTATTCCTAGGATTGCATAGCAGCTTACTCGAATGTTGTGCTAGTCCAGATATTCCATCATATAGACTTGAATTTTTTCTCAACAACTCAATTTTCTACGAAGGTGATGGAGATGATTGAATTCCAGGGTGAGACATTAAGTAAGAGACCTCATTCCAGTGATGGTTACCTCAATAGTGGATCAAAATCAATTTAGGATGTTAATCCTTTAGTACATGATACAGACAATACACCTATCGAGAGAAGAGTATATAAGGCTTTTTCCCATACTTCTCATCCATATCAACTTGTTATTCCTCCTACCATTCATAATTCATTGTTTATGGAGTCATAGATGTGAGAAAAGAATGATCTAGTAGTAGATTCATGCTTTGATTTCTAAGACTCAATGGGAATCATTTTGTGACCAAGGGGATCACCATGATCAGTTGTTTCATGACTTTGGGGTGGGTGGTATTGATCAGAAACCACTATATTCCATTATGAAGTAAATTTTCTTAACTCAGTGAGACTTAGAAATCAATCAGGGGGGATGGTATGAGTTTATAGACAAGGATCCTCCTGATGAACAAATTAAGGAGGCGTTGGAGGCATTGGAGTAGGGTTTCTAGTTCATATCTAAATTGAAATCTCAGATGGATTCTTGAAAAAATCACATATGGATTTGTGAGGAGATCATTTTTGATCTGAGGTCCAGACATTAAACATCATGATCCTCATTGAGAACTTCTCATAAGATGGTTGAATATTTGACCACTTAGGTTGAGGAACTTCATCCTTGAGCATAGTTGAAAGAGGCGGCGTGAGAAGAACTCCAATATCCAATCAATTATTCTATATATACTCTTACTATCCATGAATTGGATCAAATTGAATTTTATCATAGTAAGCCTTTGTAATGCATTCTATTTTTTATAAGACATCAGAGAGACTCCAAAATGTGGTGAAGCCTCCCCCTTTTTTGACATTATAAATGAATTTATTTTCTAAACTATTCACATTACTATCCATTTTCCATTCATCCATGATATAAATGAAATTTTTGTGATATGATATTATGTGAATCACAAACATTAATCATCCTTTTGTTAGTATCAAGAAAAATATAATGTCTACATCAGAATATTTAAATCATATTAGATTTCTTTTTAGAAGTGATCATAAATTCCCACTAACATGAGATTTTTTACAGATGTATCTATTCCATTTATCTCGAAATCACCTGATTTATAGAAGGATATTCAGGAAAATATATATTTCCCAAAGGTAGAGTGATCTATTGTTTATTAAAGAAAATATGCCTAGTGAGCATATCCTTTTTTCAAATAATGTCATATGGTGGGCCTTGCAATCTATTTCAGGAAAAATCATTTTTGGTATATAGTTTTGGTCCTTTTAGCTCGAAAATGATATTACTTTAGTTTATGTTATTTTATCATAGACCAGATATTTCATTAGTTTAGAGTATTTTAGCTCAAACCTATTATTTATTTAATTTAGGACCTTTTATATCGAACCATCTATTACTACAGTTTAGGGACTATTACCTCGAACCATCTATTTCATTAGTTTAGGGTATTTTAGAACGTACCTTCTATTACTATAGTTTATGGTATTTTAGCTCAAACCTGATATTGATTTACTTTTGGATTGTTTAGCTCAGACCTGATATTACTTTATATTTGGGTCTTTTATATTGGACTTGATATTGATTTAGTTTAGGATCCTTTATCTCAGACCAACTATTACTTTAGTGTATGGATTTTTATTTTCGAGCTTCTATCATTGTAGTTTAGGGTCTTTTAGATCTGTCTTAATATTTTATTATATTTTGGTATTTTTTATCATGCCAAATCGATGATCATGGAATATAGTAAAAACATTCGAGGAGTGTCCCAAAATAGTCAAAGCTGTTGAGATCTGTTTTGGTGTTTCTAGGGATTTCAAGGATTAGAAATCCAGTTTTATAGAGTTATTCATTTGGTTAAAGACCATAAGAGCATATGCAGGATCCATGGGGATGTATACATAGGGATGAAAAGGGTCCCTTGATTATGGGTATCATTTCCAAGGGAAATGGAATATTTATGGAGGTAGTATTGGTTAATGGAGAAATAATAGGGATGTTAGGTCCACCAAGATAGTTTTAATATAGGTTATTTAAGTCACATCCCAAAAGTTTGGATCATGTGTATGAGATGGGGTAGACATTCCAGGTATGTCCTGTGACATTCTAAGGTTCCATGTTCTGCCATGGTGTTTCTAGGGATCACAAGGATTGAAGGTCTTGTCTGGTAAGGAGGAGATGCCTTAAGTTTCTTGGTTATGTCACTTATGTGTTGGTATCATGGTCAATAAAAAGATGATCTACACTCCTCTCCATGGGTAATGAATTATTTCTGAGGACTCAAACATCAAGATGATGGTGTTGGGATAGAGAAAGGCTATCTTTTAAGGGTTTCAGAATACAAAGGTAGTTATCTCTTGAATTATGAATCTTGAGTCCTATATCTTGTGCATTCAAATCACGAGATGTGAGTCATCAAATGTTCAGAAATTGAGTGTATCATTCTAGCCTTGAGAAAGGGTATAAAACACAGTGATGTGACATCTAGGATATTGAATCTGTTTGGATAGTTTGGTGCATAGATTGTTAGTCATGGTCTAAAGTGCAATGATGAGAAGGTTGATATGGGATAGTTATACCAAGAGTAGTTCAGCCATACTAAGATGTTGAGTGCTTCTATAGTGGTGTCTTGGCTCTCAAATATCAGAATTTATTTTTTTAAGAGTGACCCTTTTGGTTGACGTCCATAGACACATATGTAGGATCCACAAGCATACATGTATAGCCAACCAAAGGGTCCCTTGAATCCAGATATCTTTTCTAAGGGTAGTGGAAGGTTTAAGATGATATGAGGCACCCCAAATCATGATGTGTGATTTGTGGGAAGGGTAATATCCAATAAGGGTTTGAGGACACTAGATGTTGTCCCACCACCTAGAAAACATATTCTCATAGTAAGGACATGTGAAAAATCATTACTCTATCTTTTTCCTAAACCAGTGGGTTTAGAGAGTGCATCTTGGATTTTAATAGGGCTATAAAGTAGGATCTATGAGATTTGTGTGTTATTTATTTACACCCTAATTTTTGTCTAAACATTGAATATTAAGAGCTTAGAGAGCGAAGACTTGAATTTTCTCAGGCCACCCATCGTGGGTATTCACCCTAATAAGTTGTGTGTCTTTTACACTTGTAGTTTAAGGTATTGCGATATGAACCATTATAGAATAGATTTTAATGTCATACAGATCTGACCAATGAATAGGGATTTTAAGGTCATGACACACATTGACCTACATGGGGGAAGACAGGAAAGAGCCTAATTGGGAGACCCAGGGTCATGGGTACCCCATCATCCTTATGAGTAGGAGATGAAAATATTATATACCATATATTGAGGTTCTCAAGTCATGATAATTTTTTTGTGAGAATCGTACCAGGAGTGGTGTATATCACGCTATAGTTTTGAGTTCTACCACAGTGATGTCAGGGCTCACACGGATCATAATTTCAATTTTTCAAAGTGACGCATTTGGTTGAAGACCATAGGTTCATATACAGGATCCATACGCAAGTATAAATAGTCAATAAATGGGTCCCTTGATGTTGGTTATATTTTACAAGGTACATGGAAGACTTATGGAAACCTAAGGTACATGATACATGAAGTATGATTTATGAATTATGGTGACTAAAGGATAATGGAAGCATGTCATACTCTGGTTAACTTCAGTAAGGATCTTGTGGCCCTTTCATAAAGAATGATGATGAGTGGTGGTCTCCATGCAATTTAACATCATGTGATAAGTACATACTCTATGCAGTTTATTATCATAACATAAGGACATGTTCTATGAATTTTAATGTCATGTGGTAAGGAAATATGTCTTGTAGTTTAACTTAATGTAGTAAGGATGTGTTCTATGTAGTTTAATGTCATGTGGTAAGTACATCTTCCGTGTAGTTTAATGTCACGCGGTAAAGACGTTTGTCGTGTAGTTTGATGTCATGTGTTAAGGACATGTTCCATGACATTTAAAGTCATGCAGTGTGGATATATTCTTTGCATCTTAAAGTCATGGGGTATGGTTTCATTCAGTGTAGTTTAATGTCAGGAAATAAGGACATGGGAAGCAACGTGAAAAGTTGTGTATGGAATAATACATAGGAAATCATGTTGTATGTGGATCTGACTCATATGTAGAAAGATTGAGCTTTAATGATTCAACTATAATTTATTTGGATGGAATTTAATTTTTTGGTTGTTGTAGCTAGGCCTAGGAATGACGATATGGATGTCACTACATATCCAACAATGGTAAGAATCAAGCCACATATTGTTCTTAAAAGGCCGTGAAGTTTGACATCATACGGTAAGGACGTGGCCTCTCTGTCATGAAAAGGGGTATGGTGGCTGGGTAAAAGGATTGAACTTGGGAATCACTACATATACTATGGTAATAGGGTTCAATCCATTCCTAGTTCATGAACCAGGAACTTCTTTCCCATGTCTGGACTATATGCAGAGAGGGAGCATTCTTAAATATTTTATGACTGGACCTCGAATTCAAGAGTTGGTCATCACTATGTATCCTTTGAAATCAGAAATCATGTTACATGTAGTTCTTAAAAGGTGTCTCGGTAAGAGGAAAACACCAACCAAAGTGGTCTTCTTGAACATGGTCCATAGGGATGTGTAGTTATACATCTTTCCAGGGACATCAATTTTACAGTTTAAAGTCATGAAACAAGGACTCATGGAGTGTATTTTGTGGTTTTCATTCAAGGCCATGATGAATTTTTCATGCGTCTTCATGACTTATTTATGAAGGGAATACCGTATCAAATTTCCTAAGATCACATGAGCCATTCATGGTTTGAGAGATAAGGAATCGTAAGGTTTTCTCCAACAATGTGGGGAAAATTAAGGATAGAAATAGGGAATTTTCATCATGTGTTGGTTGGACCAATCTATAGGATTGAGGTTTCATGGTGTATCTCATTTAAAATGAGAATCAATACATATATACTTCTGTATGAACTGTACAGTTTAACGTCATGTGGAATTGACATCATCTATGCAGTTCTAACAACTTTTGTAAAGGATATGGGTGACTCAACATGAAAGAGGGGGGATGTTGCAGCTTAACCTGATAATTGAGGCATGGGTTTCACTGAAATTCTTTTGATGGTAGGAATCAAGACACACATATATCTTCAATACTGTATAATTTAATATCATTTAGTATGGAAATTATGTCACCCAATGTGAAAAGAGGTAATATTATGGATCTGTGTAGTTTTATGACATACAATAAGGAAATATTACATGTAGTTTAATTTCATTTCATATAGACCAACTCTGTATAGATTATTATTATATGGTTTTGATTTAGAGTGTATTGAAATTTAAAAGTCTTACTATTAGGACATGAAGTTTTGTGTATTTTATTATCTTACTTTCAGAATGACTTCATACTGATAAACATCGTGTGGTTAGAATTTAAATGTGGGGAATATACTGATGTGGATGCCCTGGTTATTGTTATCAATAGAAATTATTTCTTGAGAAATCTCTAATTGTTGTGGGGGGGGGGGTAACACTCTCCCCATTCATTCTGGTCAATGAGTAAGCTCCATTATAGTAGGCCCTCTGTATTATTTAAGGATATTCCCATTTAGGTTTCATATTTAGAGGATTATTCCTTGGTATCATTGGGGTTCTAAGATCCAACACTAGTTCTTCTTGGAAGAATGAATAGAGGTGATCCTTTTTATTAAAGGCAGACGTGATCTGATTATAATGGGTTTATATATTATGTAGTGTAAACAACCTATTCTCACTGATCCACTTTCATTTATCTAGAATATTTTGTAATTGTTCATCATTTGAGAGCTGTTTAAAAATGGATATTTAGATTCAAGGCATCTAGACCTCTATAGGTAATACTGACTCAGTCCCATACACCAATGAGCATGGTGTTTCAAGTCTGGTAGTACGCATGATGTTACGGTAGGCCTACAATGCATGAAGATGTTTTTCTAACTAAGAATTATTATCCTTCTTCACCATATTCTATATTATAGTTGATAGTGTCTTATTAAAGGCCACTATTTGTCCATTTTCCATAGCCTGATAGAGAGATGAGTGATTGGAATCAATTTTTTACTCCTGATAGATTTTATTCAACTCTATAGAATAGAAGCTGGTATCTTTATCAGTCAATATTATGTGAGGGACCCCAAACATTGTGATAATATGGGACATTAGGATATTAATTGTGTTTTTGTAATGCATTCATTGTGGGGTTTTTCCTAATCCCATTTTGAAAAGAATCCAGTAGCAGTAAGGATGTACATGGACAACTTTGTCCTGGATGGGGGTCATAGCATCTAAGAAAAATCCCCAAATGGAAAATGGCCAAGATTATTTAGTCATATAAATAAATTCTAAGGTCTTATGGATGATGTTTTCATGAATTTGGAATGCATGACATTTATTTATGAATTCCACACAGTCATGCATCATGGTTGTCCAATAATATCCCAACATCCCAATTTGGTGGGAGACCCTGGCCCTAAATTGATGGGTTCTGCAAGACAACACATGTACTTCTCCCATTAAGATAAAAATCTATCCTTATACTATACATATATGAATGATTTGATAAACGTCACACTTATAGAGGGATTTTTGCACATTTGGACTATTCTTTTGAGTACAATTCGCTACTTGGAACTGATTTTTTCCCCTTATGCCCCAATCTATCAGAAGAGTCCTATTTTGGGGATAACCGGTTATAGAATCCATCCATCCAGGGGTGGATGTAGGCTCATCATGTTCTAGGGAATTTCTAGACTAATTGATTTCTTACATATCACATACGAAGATCTATGAGGCTATTCCTTGATGTGTGATATGAAATATTTCTTCTTCCTGGTCAGGGTTGGACAGGATGGTGGCCACATTGGACAATGCATCAGCGTGATCATTCAGTTATCATGGACCTAATGTAATGTTTTCTCAAAAGAGAACTCCATGAGTCCCCTGATGTAGCTAGTTAGAGGGTCCATTTCGTCCTTTTTTATGGAATATTCACCGTCGATCTGCTATATCACTAGATATGATTCTCCTTTGTTATTTAGGTATGCTATATAAAGCTATAGGGGTAGTTCAAACCCATCATGTATTTATTGGTATATTGTCTCGTTATTTTTGTAGCCTTTGGATTGTGAGAAAGAGTAGAAAAACTAATTTTTATGGAGATTCAAATACAATCCATAAGACAATTAGATTAAATATTGGGTTTTCTATCCTTTTACCAACATGAATTTGTGAGGCTCCATAAAAATACATATCCCATGCCCAGGGAGTTTAATTGGTATATGATACCACATCTTCTAGAATCTTGGTGTCCACCAGTGTATTTTTTTGGGTAGGATGTGCTGTGAGAAATCAACTTGGGCTTGGACTTTCATTGAATTTTGCGACACGAACTGAATGCCTTATTACTAAAGAATTCATGCTTATATGAACATGAACCCAATTAACAAGAGGCCTCAAAGGACGTACTTGAGTGGAAAAATACAAGATACCAAATGGACTTCATGATTCTACATGTAATTCAACATATTTTGTACATAAAAAATGATGGAAAGGTGATTCTTCTCGATATTATAGTATCGAGTCTTAGTACCTAACATATTTTGGATGAGGTAGTAGAGACTATTATTTCTTATCACATCATTATTATGTGCGAGGAGAGTGCCCTATTAGTGATCCATGGAGGCCACATATAAGATGAGTGACCATCCATCCACTAGAGGAATTAGGACCGGTGGGTGATACTACTTGAGACACTTGAAGGCTTCTTGGGAGTCATCATCCCATTGATAAGTGATTCCCTTCTTCATTAGCCTGGTGAAGGGGAGTTCTTTTCTGGCCAGTTTAGTGATGAATCACTGAATGCATGTGAGGTAAACTTGGAGCACTCTTAGTTCCCTAATCATTCTGGAGGTGACAATGCTAGAATAACGCTGTTCTTATTTGGGTCATCCTCAATGTCACAGTAGCATACCAAAAAGCCAAGAAACTTCCCTAATGTTACGTCAAAAGTAAATTTCAATAGATTCATCATCATATTGTGCTATCACATCTTGTAAAATATCATTTGAAGGTTCATGAAGTGATCACATTGTTATTCGGATTTGAAAACCAGGTCATCAACATAACATTTAGCTATCTTTCTGAAAAATTTCGTAAACATATGATGCATGGTGATTCGATATGTGGTGCTGGCATTCTTCAAGCTGAAGGGAATGACCAGACAGTAGATGTTCTCTTGAGGAAAATTGAAGGTGGTGGATTATTCATATTCAGGAGTCATATTTATATAATTGTACCTCGAGTACCCATACATGAGGGAAAGGGCATGAAAGCCATCAGTTTCATCGATCAAGAATTATGTGACTGCCAATGACAAATTGACCCTTGTGTAATTATGATTAAGGTCTCTCAATTCAATTCACACAACAATAAATGACGTAATTATAGGAGGTTATTTTTGAGTTTAGAAATTTTTATAACCCCTTCTAAACAAATTAGTGGTGGTTTTGATGAATCACCACTAATATTCCCACCAATTGTTATTAGGGTAGGTTATCAGGAACTGCTGGTAAAGACATATCGATTTTAGTGGTGGTTAATTTAGAGGGGGTTCAAACCCCATCTACATTTTTCCCTAATTTTACAATATGAAATAAGTTGAGGTGGTTGGAACCAACGCTAATATATCTAGGAAATTAGTGCTGGTTGGAAACAACCTCTGATTGAAAATTAATCATAATTATAGCAGTGGTTGAAACCACCCCTAAATTATTAAAAGTTTTCCTTTTTTTACCCACCTTGGTGCATGTTCCTCATATCTGGTGTATTATTTTCCCATGCCTCATCCCCCTATATAGTTTTCCCATCTAATTCTCCCATCATGGGTCACCCCCAACATTCCCCCATGTCGTCCATATGCCTTCTCCTATGCGGGGCCCCTAGTTTTGTGCCTTCTATCAAATGCCCACCATGTATGCTTTACTTGTAATATTTTTCCATTCACATTAGTACCATGTCCTCCCCTATTGTATCCAGCCCCCTAAGTAAGAATATTGTAAAATTCATTGCTAGTAAGGATTGAACTAGCATCAGATGGTTCTTCTATCACCTCCTAAACCACTAAACCACAAAATTTTCTATTTATTTATTTCATATTGTGTTATTTATATATTTATTAAAATAAATATTATTTCAATAGTACATTTAAATACATTAAATATATAACCTATATATATATATATATACATTTATATAAATCATATGTGTACATATGAATTAATACATATGTTTAAATACATATATGTGTATTAATATAAATATAAATATATACATGTCATATATATATATATATGTTTTCTTTAGAGCTCTATAATTTATATATTTACATATATTTAAATTAAACTACATATGTTATTATTTTTAAATACATTTATATTAAACACACACACACACACAAATGTGTATTTATATATTTATTTGTAAATATTTATACTTATTTACACACGTATATATTATGAATATATATATATATATATTATGTTTAAACATACCCAATTTCAAATATATATATATATATATTACATATTTATACAAATAAAATATATTATATATTCTATAAATACATTTTTATTTAAACAAATATATTATATATATATAATATTTAAATTCTATATATACATGAAATAAAATAAAATATTTATATGTAGATAATTTTTTTTTGTGTATTTCTAAATCTATAAAAATAAATAAATTTTTTTATCATGTATACACATATATATTTAATATATCAATCTGAATACTTATTTGTATATTAATATAAATTTATTTTTTAGTAAATATCTATATACATAGAAATTTATAAATTTTTTTATCTGAATTATTTTTTGTAAAATAATTATTTAATTGAATATATATAGAAAAATATTTATACAATTATATCATGTATACAGATATATATTTAATATATCAACCTGCATACTTATTTATATATTAATATAAATTTATTTATTTATACTTATATATATATAATATGTAATGTAATATAATAAAAATATTTTTATATACTTACATTTAGGTTTATATATATTCTTGTATATATTACATTTATGTTTTTATATATATTGGTATTTATTTAATGTATTTAAATAATGTTTTTATAATGTTTTTAAATACATTGATATAATGTATTTATAAGACACATACACACACATTCTATATTTTGATATATTTTAAAAATAATAAAAAATATTATTGGTGGTTAAAAGACCCTCAATTTGGAAGTTGTTAAAATCATCTAATTTTTTAAATTATTGGGGGTTCAACACCCCTCTAATTATATGCATTTGTGTGTGAGTTTATATCTTTATAATATATTATTATTATTATAAAAACTAAACGGTTTTTTATATTATTTTTAAAATAAATTATATTTATGTATATATTTATATAATATATTTATGCTCTTATATAATTAATATTAAATAAAATACATTTTTATACAAAAAAAGTATATATTAAGGTATATACACCTCATTATACAATTATATTACTGTATACATATACATACAAATAAATACAATCATATAAAATATTTATATAAATGTATTTATATAATATGTTATAATATAATAAAATAAATTTATGCTTTATGTTTTAATTATATATATATACTATATATATTTTATAAAAATAGTGGGGGTACGAAAGCCACATAATATCCTAAATTAGAGGGGTTGGTGTAACCCCACTAATCTATTAGATTAGATGGGTTCAAAACACCCTCTAATTTCATAGATTATAAGGGCTTCAAAACATCCCCTAATTTAAGAGATTGGAGGGGGTTGGGTGTAACAGCCCGAGATTTTATGAGAAATATTATTTTTAATTACTTTGATGTCTTGTGTTGTATGTTACACCAAGATTAGCTTGTACTATACGCAACACCGTATTATCTTGCAGTATACGCAACACTATTCTTGGCTAGTGTTACACACTATTTGAAGTTCGTTTTGTGTAAATTATTCTACGCAACATTAAGTATAGATTTTTTTTAATGTATAAATGAAATAAGTTTTTATTATGTTATACACAACACCAAACAGAGATTTCACTACACACAGCCCCGACTTGGCTTGCATTACACGCAATCAAGACCTTCTTCGATAGAGTGTGTAGTACGCAATACCAAGTTTCACTAAACGAGATATTATAATAATATTATTATGAACTAGACATTATGAATAGTAATACCCAATTTTTTGAAATTTTATCTTTCAAAATGGACTTAATTTTTGGATTTGGAATATTGAAATTAGCTTAGGGTGAAATTTTGGTATTTTTCTAAAAACATTCAATTTTTTATGAATAGTGAAAACACTGGATTAATATTTAAAAAGAAACTGTAACGCCCAGACCCTAGTTGCCTAGAGTCGGTGCATTATTACATAACATTGGCATGATCACAAGAAAGATCAAATCTCGAAAGACCGATTGGTTTAGTAGCCTTGGAAACACTAGATATATTCATAAGTTTTACATTACATCATAAAATCAAAAACTACTACAACAACATAATGTTTCCACAATCCACACTACAATCCCCTCATAATATCCCTGCAGGTCATTCATAACTTACATCTTCACTTCCTGGGAAAAATAAAACATAGAAAAGGGGTGAGCTCAAATGCCGAGTAAGGATAACAATATAGCGGAAACTTTCATCAATAAGAATAAACATTTAAGGCAATGTATAACTAAAACAAAAGCCTTTTAAACATGAACTTTCAACATGGTATGGCATAAATAAAATGAAATAATGCCATTTACTTATTCACATGGATATTCCACTAATCGAATAATCACATGCAAAAATAAATAACCACTTTCATAATGTTGGAATGCATAATGCCAGACTATCATAACCACATAGCCAAGGCCTCGTGCCAAGACTACAAATAAGATTTTGTCAAGGCCTTGTGCCAAGACACTAGTTTGTCTCATGAGACCTACCGATTCATCGAGGAGCTATAGCGGGCTCCACCCGTCACTTATTAAGTCCAATGCATTCCCATATGAAAAGGTTTAAACATAACATAAACATTCGTATTAGAACTAGCATACGAAATGTCAATAATTTCACCATAAACTATGAATGGTATAAAAATAGCACATCCACAGTCAAACATATCACAAAACCTTCAATACAATATAGAAGTTTTGTATCATAATAAATCAACTTCAAATAATCTTAAAATCCATTAAAGGATGTTGACATAGATGAAATCAAAATTCTTTTTAAAGAAGTATCTCCTTTTATTTTGAAATCATTTAATATCCATATAAAATAAAACATTTTCTTTGAAAATATTCTTATAAGCTTGTATGGGAAGCTTCGACGATTTTATAATGGCAGAAAATAACCGCACCCGCCGTATAAGTTAAAAAAACATTCTTACCTCAATTCTGTCGAAAAGGTTAAAAAGGACCTTGTTTTGAAAACGACGGAAAGATTCCTTTATAAACCTCTTATAAAAAGTCAAACAAGGGTATAAATGACTTTAACCCATATTCTTGTAAATAGTAAAAATGTTTTGAAATACATTTTTAAGAAACATGGATGTGGATGATAAAGATATCCCAGTAGATTATTACGTATAAACAACCTCGGATAATGAAGAGATTGTGAAATAACCCTTACCTTGTACTTTTCCTTTGTTGGGGTAGGTTAACCTCCTGTATAATGGTGAAATAATTGTTATTAAATTATACAAGAATCATATATATTAATATGATATCATATATGATCTTTTAACATTGATTTATTAATAATATCTTAGAATTATCATCGTTTCGGGTGTTAACTTACTCATTTTCTTTTATATGTTTTGTTACATAAGACATGTTTGTTGTATATTATTCATATCCAGAATGATATCAAGTCCTTAAACATCATTTTTAAATTATAAAATGATAATTATACTTGAATGGATACGATGGAGAATGAATCTCATCGCGTTCGTGGAGACGGTAGTCCGTACGTACGCACGAGCGACAATATCATTCTTTTGATATTAAAATAATATATAAATGAATGGTATATCATATATACAGAATCATTAACATGTTATATTTATTATTTACATGAGTTACACATCATTATTATACCCATCCAAATAATATTATATTGAATAACAATTACACCACGACGTGGAGACGGTAAGCCGTACGTACGCACGTATGGTGACATGTTATTCAAAGGGTGGATAGAATACTGAATATGGTTGTACCATACTTATAATAACATCACAGTATATGTGAGATACTGGAGTTATTATTTTAGAATGGTAAGAACAAAGGAAGAAGAAGTGGAAGAAGAAATGAACTTAGAAAAGGGTGGTGAAATCATTACCTCTTCTTCGGGTTCTTCCTTTTGATTTGATCAAAAGGGCTCCTTAGGTTGGCTTTCGGATCAAACTAAGGCCTCTAGGTTGTATTGAGGGATGTTGGGAGAGTATTTGGGCAGAGTTTGGCCGAACCAAAAGGCTTTGAAGGTGTGAAGAAATGAGAAGGAGGAGTGCCCTTTTATAAGAGGGGTGAGGGGCACCTTTGGAAAAGTTAGAAATATTAATTTATAATAAATTCATATTCGGTTTCTAAAGGCTCCAAAGTTGACTATTCATATGATGAGGTGGGGATAGGTCGAAATCAACTCATCCAATAGAATTTAGACAGGTTTGGTTACTTATATTAACCTTATCTTTAAGTATTAACTCTAAGTTAATTAGTTTCACTTTTACAATGTCTCTTTGTATTTTATATATTATGGTTAATAAACTTACTATATACATCCAAGAGACCTAAAAGTGGTCCATTAATGATTAACCTATCATGATATAAGTCTCTTGGCCGAACCTTAGATTTTTAGGAATTTAATATCAATTAATAATATAATATTTGTTTTAAGAATTCTTTTATGTCAATTTTGACACTATTCATTAGTTGATTTTTGTGAAACTCATAACAGATTTATTACTTCGAAAAAAGTCAATTAAATCAATCCTAATATATCATATTATCCTAGAAAATTAGTTTAATTCATTAAAAGTTTCATATTATATTTATTTGGGTATTTATAATATCACTTATTTTAATTTTTCACTATTATAGTAATTACTGCATCATCATTGTGTCATAAATAAAATAAATTATTTAATGTCTAAAAATTATAAGTAAAATATCATTATGTAGGAAATCTTTTTAGCTTTCTAATGAATATTTATAATCGAAAATCCAACATGTATAACCCTATGTAAAAATTGTTCTTCTAAAAGATATATGCTTGTGTCATTTTTGTATTCATTTTGACTTAATTAAAATAAAGTGTCATTATCACTTACAAGTGGATCCATGGGGTCCCAAAATAGACCCAAAGATGCCCATGGTCGACCATGTATCAACCAATAGGGTTAAGACACGTTTTAGGGTAATTTAGTATTATTATAATATTATTTTTTTTAACCCTTATTTACCGGATTTACCCTTTAACCATGGTAAATAAAATATTTACCGCAGTAATTATTCAAAATGTGTAAAAATAAAAGTTACCTATTTACACAATTTGAACATCCTGATTCCAAATATGGAATCCATTTTCCTAAATTCAAAACACAGAAGTGGCAGAAATTAATTTAAAATTAATTCCCGCTGTCAAAACAAAAAGCGTGTTTTTAAGAGATAATAACTATCAAAAGATTGACACTTGTTTATGTTCGGTTTAATTGTAAAATTATGTCCAATGATAAACATTAAATTGAATGGTAAAAATATATTCTAAATATACTTTAAAACCACTCAAATTCATAATTTATCACTATTAATTATTTTGATTAAAAAAGTTGTTTTTAATTAAAATTTAGAAATTTTCACTATTCATCAAAATATGAAAGTTATCCGAAATGTACCAAAATTTCACCCTAGGCTAATTTTGATATTCCGAATCCAAAAATGAAGTCCATTTTGAAATATAGAATATATATGATTTCAAAAAGTAGGTATTACTATTCACAACGGCTAGTTTAATTAGTTGTGGTGTGTGTTAGAACTCGAGGTTGCGTACAACACACGCTATCGCATTATTCGAAGGGAAACGTACCGTAGAAGCTTGGGGTGTTACATTCTCCCCTCCTTCAAATAATTGCGTCCTCGCAATTTCTAGGGTATTACTGCATAAAAAGACTCGGGTGGTTCTTCATCATAAGTTCCTCGGGTTCCCACGTTGCCTCTTCCATCTTATGATTTCTCCACAAAACTTTTACCAGACGCGTCGTCCGGTTTCTCAGTACTTGTTCTCTTGTATCAAGAATCCTGACGGGCTCTTCGCAATAAGACAGATCGGGTTCCAGTTCTAATTCCTCATAGGTGAGTACATGCGTTGGGTCAGACATGTATTTTCTCAACAGAGATACGTGGAACACATCGTGAACTTTGGAGAGACTTGGCGGCATTGCCAATCGGTAAGCTACAGCCCCAATTCGTTCTAGAATTTCGAAAGGTCCGATGTACCTGGGACTCAATTTACCTTTCTTACCAAAACGTATGACTCCCTTCCACGGAGATACCTTCAGGAAAACATGATCACCGACTTGAAATTCCAAATCCTTCCTTCGATTATCGGCATAGCTCTTCTGCCTACTTTGAGCTGCTTTGATGTGATTTTGGATTACTTTCACCTTTTCCACCGTTTCCTCCACCAGTTCTGGGCCTACAAGTTTTCTTTCACCAACGTCATCCCAACAGGTTGGTGTACGACATCTCTTTCCGTATAACGCTTCATATGGTGCCATCTGAATACTCGAATGGAAGCTATTGTTATAGGAAAATTCTACTAGTGGTAAATATTGATCCCACATACCCTAAAAATCAAGTGAGCAAGATCTCAACATGTCTTCTAAGGTCTGAATAGTCCGTTCTGATTGTCCGTCTGTCTGAGGGTGGTAAGCAGTGCTCAAATGAAGTTCAGTATCCAGGGATTTCTAAAGACTTTTCCAAAATCTTGAAGTAAAACGGGGATCACGATCAGAAACAATCGATAGGGGTACTCCATGAAGTCTCACAACTTCATTAATGTATAGTCTTGCTAGACGTTCCAGGGGTAGATCTTCTCTTATAGCAAGAAAATGTGCTGACTTGGTAAGACGATCAACAATAACCCATATTGCATCGTTCCTTCTAGGAGTCTTTGGTAGCCCCATGACAAAGTCCATCGTAATATTGTCCCATTTCCACTCCGGTATGGGAAGAGGTTGCATGACTCCTCCAGGCTGTTGCCTTCCAGCTTTCACTTGTTGACAAACCATACATCTTGACACAAAATCAGCAATCTCCCTCTTCATGTTGTCCCACCAAAAATGTTCCTTCAAATATCTATACATTTTGGTGCTCCCAGGGTGTATAGAAAAATTGGAACTATGAGCATCATCCAACAATTCCCTTTTCAGATCAGGTAAATCGGGAACACAAAGTCTCTTCCTGAATTTCAAAATTCCATCTTCATACACAAAGTCTCTCAATCTCCCATCATTCACAGCTTTAATCTTCTTTTGGAATTCTTCATCATTGGTCTGAGAACTCTTAATCCTTTCTAGTAAAGATGGTTTGGCAACCATTTGAAAAAGCATTGATGTTTCACCTTCCCTGGTTATTCCCATGTCCATCTTCTCTAGATCCATGAAAATTGGGTCCCTTTCAATTCTCATCATGTTCAGAACTCCATGGTCTTTTCTGCTCAAAGCATCTGCTACTTTGTTTGCTTTCCCCGGGTGGTAGTGTATCGTGCAATCATAATCCTTGAGTAATTCAAGCCATCTCCTTTGCCTCATGTTGAGTTCTTTTTGTGAGAAAATATACTTCAAACTCTTGTGATCAGTATAAATCTCACATTTTTCACCATAGAGGTAGTGCCTCCATATCTTCAAAGCAAAGATCACAGCTGCTAACTCAAGATCATGAGTAGGATAGTTTTGTTCATGAATTTTCAACTGTCGTGATGCATAGGCAATAACTCTATCATTCTGCATAAGGACACAGCCAAGTTCTTTCTTTGATGCATCACTATAAATAACGAACCCATCATTCCCCGATGGTAGAGTCAATATAGGAGCATTGACTAATCTTCTCTTCAGTTCTTCGAAACATTCTTCACACTCTTTTGTCCAAACAAATTTAACCCCTTTACGTGTGAGCTTCGTTAATGGGTTTTCCAATCGGGCAAAATTCTGGACGAAACGTCGATAATAACCTGCCAAACCAATAAAACTATGTACCTCAGTTATACTCGTAGGTGCTGGCCATTCTTGGATTGCCTTGGTCTTAGAAGGATCAACAGAGATTCCATCTTTAGAGACAATATGGCCAAGAAAAGAAATCTCCTGAAGCCAGAATTCACACTTGCTAAACTTTCCATATAATTCATGCCTCCTCAGAGTCTTCAAGATAATGCGCAAGTGATTTTCATGATCTTCATAGGTTTTGGAGTATACCAATATATCATCAATAAATACTACCACAAATTCATCGAGATACTCCTTGAAAACTCTATTCATCAGATCCATGAATACAGAGGGTGCATTGGTCAATCCAAACGGCATTACAGTAAACTCGTAATGCCCGTACCTGGTTCGAAATGCTGTTTTCGGAATGTCTTCCTTCTTCACACACAACTGATGGTATCCAGATCGAAGGTCAATCTTTGAAAAGTATTGAGCTCCATGTAGTTGGTCAAATAAATCATCAATACGAGGTAGGGGATACTTGTTCTTTATCGTTATAGCATTGATCTCCCTGTAGTCAATACATAACCTCATAGATCCATCTTTCTTTTTAACAAAAAGAACAGGGGCTCCCCATGGAGAAACACTAGGGCGAATAAATTCCTTATTACTCAATTCCTCTAGTTGTTTCTTTAGTTCGACTAACTCCACAGTGGCCATTCTATAAGGGGTCTTCGATATAGGCCTTGATGCAGGAATCAAATCAATAGAAAACTCAACTTCTCGTTCTGGAGGATGTCCAGGTAAATCTTCCGGAAATACATCTACAAATTCTTTCACAACAGGTACATCCTCTATTTGAACATTCCTTTCCTCACCGATAGTTACTTCATTCTCTTCCTCCCCAATAATTGAATTAAGTTGAGCTACTGGGGGTGGGTCTAAATAAGAATTAGGTGGTGACGATTCTGCTCTAAAAATAAGGTGCTCCTTATCATTATCATCATGAATCGTAACCTCTTTCTTCTTACAATAAATCTTCGCATCATAGTCCGAAAGCCAGTCCATACCGAGGATTATATCGAACTCAATCATAGGTATGACGATGAAATCAGCAGATAAAGAAAATTTATGTGCTCTAATGGGGACTGATTCACAAAACTTTGTTGCAACGATACTTCCGTTAGGAGTTTTAACTGACAACTCCCTTATTAAATCAAATTGGAAATATCTAATTTTCTTAGAAAACTGGGAAGATATGAAACAATGCGATGATCCAGAATCAAATAATGCATTTGCTAAACTTGAGGAAACCATTAAATTACCTGCCACCACGTCTTTCGGAGTTTCTACCTCAGCAGTAGTGATAGCATAAGCCTGGCCTTGATCCCTTGGCCTTTTCTGAGGTAAGTTCTCCTGACGCTTAGGACATGCATTTGCATAATGCCCCATCTCCCTGCAATTGTAGCACTGAACATTGGTAGCTTCCTTCTTCCCCTTGCAATCATGAGCTTGGTGTCCTTTTTCACCACACTTGTAACAGACTCCCATTCCCTTCAGGCAAGCACCGGGGTGTTTCTTCCCGCACTTACCACAAGATGGATATTCAACCTTTCCCTTCTTCCCCTTATTTCCATTCCCAGATTGATCAGCAGGTCTCTTCTTCTCTTGCTTTGCTTTAAAGTCATAAGACTTAGAGAATTCCTTTTCGGTCTTGATAGCACATGAGACAATGTCTTCGTACGATGAAAAGGATTGTGAGACTAATGCTCGACGGAGAAATGGTTTTAACCCATCAAAGAAACGATCAATCTTACTTCTTGGGTTGCGAATATAATCACCAGCGTACCTCGCTAACCTTGTAAAGTTAGCCTCATACTTTGTGACATTATCATCCTCCTTTTGTCTCAGACTCAGAAATTGCCTTTCCATATCTGCTCGATGGTCGCGAGGAAAGTATTTTTCTAAAAACAGATCATTGAACTCCCTCCATTCCATGTTTGATACTTCATCATCTTCCTTCATGTTTTGAATTAATGACCACCATTGATCAGCATCTCCAGTGAGGCGGTAAACTGCCATGGTAACTTTTTCCCTTTCACTACTCCCCAAAGCCTGAAATATTTTCTCTAGGGAAAATATCCATTGCTCAGCTACTAAGGGATTTGTACTTCCATTGAACGTTGGTGGTTGTTGTCTCATGAATCGATCTAATATTGATCCTCCACGCTGCGGATCAGGGTGCTCCATACGGGTAAGGTTATTATTCATAACCTGAGTAAGTTGTCCCAGTACGGTGATTAGCTGATCAGCACCAGTTGCATCACCAGCCCCACTATAATTATCTTGAGCAGGAGGGCAATCCCTACATGGAGTGCGTGCATTGATACGGTTTCCATTTCTTTCACTAGGCGCCATTTCTAAACAATGGCATAAACTAGATCAGTTTATGAATCAAAATACATAATCCCATACTTATAAAACACTTAACATAAATTGAACTATCTATGGATATAATCCATAATCATAAATATGTTTTCTTTGAGGAAGTATATACTCATAAACCCTTCATAATGATTTGTAAAGAAAGTGAGAGTTATCCTAAGCATATCCCCCGGGAGTGTCGTAACCAAGAGTGCAGCAAGGCCCGTTGTCGTGCACCAGTTCCCGTTCGAGTCTAGCTCAAAGCGGTGTTTTCGGGTTTTACCCCTAGGTACATCTGTGCCAGAGCCGCCTCTACCTGCTCGTATCCAGACAGGGATGTATTGCTCGGAAAACTCACAAAGTCTCTACAATACCAAAATTCTAGGAAGTTCTTCTATACTAATCCTCAAAGTTCATCTTAGGTCTATGTGCTCTAATCAGAGTTTATCTAAATCTAGCTTCCAAGGTTTGTACTAAACTTCCTCTGATACCAACTGTAACGCCCCGACCCTAGTTTCCTAGAGTCGGTGCATTATTACATAACATTGGCATGATCACAAGAAAGATCAAATCTCGAAAGACCGATTGGTTTAGTAGCCTTGGAAACACTAGATATATTCATAAGTTTTACATTACATCATAAAATCAAAAACTACTACAACAGCATAATGTTTCCACAGTCCACACTACAATCCCCTCATAATATCCCTGCAGGTCATTCATAACTTACATCTTCACTTCCTGGGAAAAATAAAACATAGAAAAGGGGTGAGCTCAAATGCCGAGTAAGGATAACAATATAGCGGAAACTTTCATCAATAAGAATAAACATTTAAGGCAATGTATAACTAAAACAAAAGCCTTTTAAACATGAACTTTCAACATGGTATGGCATAAATAAAATGAAATAATGCCATTTACTTATTCACATGGATATTCCACTAATCGAATAATCACATGCAAAAATAAATAACCACTTTCATAATGTTGGAATGCATAATGCCAGACTATCATAACCACATAGCCAAGGCCTCGTGCCAAGACTACAAATAAGATTTTGTCAAGGCCTTGTGCCAAGACACTAGTTTGTCTCATGAGACCTACCGATGCATCGAGGAGCTATAGCGGGCTCCACCCGTCACTTATTAAGTCCAATGCATTCCCATATGAAAAGGTTTAAACATAACATAAACATTCGTATTAGAACTAGCATACGAAATGTCAATAATTTCACCATAAACTATGAATGGTATAAAAATAGCACATCCACAGTCAAACATATCACAAAACCTTCAATACAATATAGAAGTTTTGTATCATAATAAATCAACTTCAAATAATCTTAAAATCCATTAAAGGATGTTGACATAGATGAAATCAAAATTCTTTTTAAAGAAGTATCTCCTTTTATTTTGAAATCATTTAATATCCATATAAAATAAAACATTTTCTTTGAAAATATTCTTATAAGCTTGTATGGGAAGCTTCGACGATTTTATAATGGCAGAAAATAACCGCACCCGCCGTATAAGTTAAAAAAAACATTCTTACCTCAATTCTGTCGAAAAGGTTAAAAAGGATCTTGTTTTGAAAACGACGGAAAGATTCCTTTATAAACCTCTTATAAAAAGTCAAACAAGGGTATAAATGACTTTAACCCATATTCTTGTAAATAGTAAAAATGTTTTGAAATACATTTTTAAGAAACATGGATGTGGATGATAAAGATATCCCAGTAGATTATTACGTATAAACAACCTCGGATAATGAAGAGATTGTGAAATAACCCTTACCTTGTACTTTTCCTTTGTTGGGGTAGGTTAACCTCCTGTATAATGGTGAAATAATTGTTATTAAATTATACAAGAATCATATATATTAATATGATATCATATATGATCTTTTAACATTGATTTATTAATAATATCTTAGAATTATCATCGTTTCGGGTGTTAACTTACTCATTTTCTTTTATATGTTTTGTTACATAAGCCATGTTTGTTGTATATTATTCATATCCAGAATGATATCAAGTCCTTAAACATCATTTTTAAATTATAAAATGATAATTATACTTGAATGGATACGATGGAGAATGAATCTCATCGCGTTCGTGGAGACGGTAGTCCGTACGTACGCACGAGCGACAATATCATTCTTTTGATATTAAAATAATATATAAATGAATGGTATATCATATATACAGAATCATTAACATGTTATATTTATTATTTACATGAGTTACACATCATTATTATACCCATCCAAATAATATTATATTGAATAACAATTACACCACGACGTGGAGACGGTAAGCCGTACGTACGCACGTATGGTGACATGTTATTCAAAGGGTGGATAGAATACTGAATATGGTTGTACCATACTTATAATAACATCACAGTATATGTGAGATACTGGAGTTATTATTTTAGAATGGTAAGAACAAAGGAAGAAGAAGTGGAAGAAGAAATGAACTTAGAAAAGGGTGGTGAAATCATTACCTCTTCTTCGGGTTCTTCCTTTTGATTTGATCAAAAGGGCTCCTTAGGTTGGCTTTCTGATCAAACTAAGGCCTCTATGTTGTATTGAGGGATGTTGGGAGAGTATTTGGGCAGAGTTTGGCCGAACCAAAAGGCTTTGAAGGTGTGAAGAAATGAGAAGGAGGAGTGCCCTTTTATAAGAGGGGTGAGGGGCACCTTTGGAAAAGTTAGAAATATTAATTTATAATAAATTCATATTCGGTTTCTAAAGGCTCCAAAGTTGACTATTCATATGATGAGGTGGGGATAGGTCGAAAGCAACTCATCCAATAGAATTTAGACAGGTTTGGGTACTTATATTAACCTTATCTTTAAGTATTAACTCTAAGTTAATTAGTTTCACTTTTACAATGTCTCTTTGTATTTTATATATTATGGTTAATAAACTTACTATATACATCCAAGAGACCTACAAGTGGTCCATTAATGATTAACCTATCATGATATAAGTCTCTTGGCCGAACCTTAGATTTTTAGGAATTTAATATCAATTAATAATATAATATTTGTTTTAAGAATTCTTTTATGTCAATTTTGACACTATTCATTAGTTGATTTTTGTGAAACTCATAACAGATTTATTACTTCGAACAAAGTCAATTAAATCAATCCTAATATATCATATTATCCTAGAAAATTAGTTTAATTCATTAAAAGTTTCATATTATATTTATTTGGGTATTTATAATATCACTTATTTTAATTTTTCACTATTATAGTAATTACTGCATCATCATTGTGTCATAAATAAAATAAATTATTTAATGTCTAAAAATTATAAGTAAAATATCATTATGTAGGAAATCGTTTTAGCTTTCTAAGGAATATTTATAATCGAAAATCCAACATGTATAACCCTATGTAAAAATTGTTCTTCTAAAAGATATATGCTTGTGTCATTTTTGTATTCATTTTGACTTAATTAAAATAAAGTGTCATTATCACTTACAAGTGGATCCATGGGGTCCCAAAATAGACCCAAAGATGCCCATGGTCGACCATGTATCAACCAATAGGGTTAAGACACGTTTTAGGGTAATTTAGTATTATTATAATATTATTTTTTTTAACCCTTATTTACCGGATTTACCCTTTAACCATGGTAAATAAAATATTTACCGCAGTAATTATTCAAAATGTGTAAAAATAAAAGTTACCTATTTACACAATTTGAACATCCGGATTCCAAATATGGAATCCATTTTCCTAAATTCAAAACACAGAAGTGGCAGAAATTAATTTAAAATTAATTCCCGCTGTCAAAACAAAAAACGTGTTTTTAAGAGATAATAACTATCAAAAGATTAACACTTGTTTATGTTCGGTTTAATTGTAAAATTATGTCCAATGATAAACATTAAATTGAATGGTAAAAATATATTCTAAATATACTTTAAAACCACTCAAATTCATAATTTATCACTATTAATTATTTTGATTAAAAAAGTTGTTTTTAATTAAAATTTAGAAATTTTCACTATTCATCAAAATATGAAAGTTATCCGAAATGTACCAAAATTTCACCCTAGGCTAATTTTGATATTCCGAATCCAAAAATGAAGTCCATTTTGAAATATAGAATATATATGATTTCAAAAAGTAGGTATTACTATTCACAACAGCTAGTTTAATTAGTTGTGGTGTGTGTTAGAACTCGAGGTTGCGTACAACACACGCTATCGCATTATTCGAAGGGAAACGTACCGTAGAAGCTTGGGGTGTTACATTCTCCCCTCCTTCAAATAATTGCGTCCTCGCAATTTCTAGGGTATTACTGCATAAAAAGACTCGGGTGGTTCTTCATCATAAGTTCCTCGGGTTCCCACGTTGCCTCTTCCATCTTATGATTTCTCCACAAAACTTTTACCAGACGCGTCGTCCGGTTTCTCAGTACTTGTTCTCTTATATCAAGAATCCTGACGGGCTCTTCGCAATAAGACAGATCGGGTTCCAGTTCTAATTCCTCATAGGTGAGTACATGCGTTGGGTCAGGCATGTATTTTCTCAACAGAGATACGTGGAACACATCGTGAACTTTGGAGAGACTTGGCGGCATTGCCAATCGGTAAGCTACAGCCCCAATTCGTTCTAGAATTTCGAAAGGTCCGATGTACCTGGGACTCAATTTACCTTTCTTACCAAAACGTATGACTCCCTTCCACGGAGATACCTTCAGGAAAACATGATCACCGACTTGAAATTCCAAATCCTTCCTTCGATTATCGGCATAGCTCTTCTGCCTACTTTGAGCTGCTTTGATGTGATTTTGGATTACTTTCACCTTTTCCACCGTTTCCTCCACCAGTTCTGGGCCTACAAGTTTTCTTTCACCAACGTCATCCCAACAGGTTGGTGTACGACATCTCTTTCCGTATAACGCTTCATATGGTGCCATCTGAATACTCGAATGGAAGCTATTGTTATAGGAAAATTCTACTAGTGGTAAATATTGATCCCACATACCCTGAAAATCATGTGAGCAAGATCTCAACATGTCTTCTAAGGTCTGAATAGTCCGTTCTGATTGTCCGTCTGTCTGAGGGTGGTAAGCAGTGCTCAAATGAAGTTCAGTATCCAGGGATTTCTAAAGACTTTTCCAAAATCTTGAAGTAAAACGGGGATCACGATCAGAAACAATCGATAGGGGTACTCCATGAAGTCTCACAACTTCATTAATGTATAGTCTTGCTAGACGTTCCAGGGGTAGATCTTCTCTTATAGCAAGAAAATGTGCTGACTTGGTAAGACGATCAACAATAACCCATATTGCATCGTTCCTTCTAGGAGTCTTTGGTAGCCCCATGACAAAGTCCATCGTAATATTGTCCCATTTCCACTCCGGTATGGGAAGAGGTTGCATGACTCCTCCAGGCTGTTGCCTTCCAGCTTTCACTTGTTGACAAACCATACATCTTGACACAAAATCAGCAATCTCCCTCTTCATGTTGTCCCACCAAAAATGTTCCTTCAAATATCTATACATTTTGGTGCTCCCAGGGTGTATAGAAAAATTGGAACTATGAGCATCATCCAACAATTCCCTTTTCAGATCAGGTAAATCGGGAACACAAAGTCTCTTCCTGAATTTCAAAATTCCATCTTCATACACAAAGTCTCTCAATCTCCCATCATTCACAGCTTTAATCTTCTTTTGGAATTCTTCATCATTGGTCTGAGAACTCTTAATCCTTTCTAGTAAAGATGGTTTGGCAACCATTTGAAAAAGCATTGATGTTTCACCTTCCCTGGTTATTCCCATGTCCATCTTCTCTAGATCCATGAAAATTGGGTCCCTTTCAATTCTCATCATGTTCAGAACTCCATGGTCTTTTCTGCTCAAAGCATCTGCTACTTTGTTTGATTTCCCCGGGTGGTAGTGTATCGTGCAATCATAATCCTTGAGTAATTCAAGCCATCTCCTTTGCCTCATGTTGAGTTCTTTTTGTGAGAAAATATACTTCAAACTCTTGTGATCAGTATAAATCTAACATTTTTCACCATAGAGGTAGTGCCTCCATATCTTCAAAGCAAAGATCACAGCTGCTAACTCAAGATCATGAGTAGGATAGTTTTGTTCATGAATTTTCAACTGTCGTGATGCATAGGCAATAACTCTATCATTCTGCATAAGGACACAGCCAAGTCCTTTCTTTGATGCATCACTATAAATAACGAACCCATCATTCCCCGATGGTAGAGTCAATATAGGAGCATTGACTAATCTTCTCTTCAGTTCTTCGAAACATTCTTCACACTCTTTTGTCCAAACAAATTTAACCCCTTTACGTGTGAGCTTCGTTAATGGGTTTGCCAATCGGGCAAAATTCTGGACGAAACGTCGATAATAACCTGCCAAACCAATAAAACTACGTACCTCAGTTATACTCGTAGGTGCTGGCCATTCTTGGATTGCCTTGGTCTTAGAAGGATCAACAGAGATTCCATCTTTAGAGACAATATGGCCAAGAAAAGAAATCTCCTGAAGCCAGAATTCACACTTGCTAAACTTTCCATATAATTCATGCCTCCTCAGAGTCTTCAAGATAATGCGCAAGTGATTTTCATGATCTTCATAGGTTTTGGAGTATACCAATATATCATAAATAAATACTACCACAAATTCATCGAGATACTCCTTGAAAACTCTATTCATCAGATCCATGAATACAGAGGGTGCATTGGTCAATCCAAACGGCATTACAGTAAACTCGTAATGCCCGTACCTGGTTCGAAATGCTGTTTTCGGAATGTCTTCCTTCTTCACACACAACTGATGGTATCCAGATCGAAGGTCAATCTTTGAAAAGTATTGAGCTCCATGTAGTTGGTCAAATAAATCATCAATACGAGGTAGGGGATACTTGTTCTTTATCGTTATAGCATTGATCTCCCTGTAGTCAATACATAACCTCATAGATCCATCTTTCTTTTTAACAAAAAGAACAGGGGCTCCCCATGGAGAAACACTAGGGCGAATAAATCCCTTATTACTCAATTCCTCTAGTTGTTTCTTTAGTTCGACTAACTCTACAGTGGCCATTCTATAAGGGGTCTTCGATATAGGCCTTGATCTAGGAATCAAATCAATAGAAAACTCAACTTCTCGTTCTGGAGGATGTCCAGGTAAATCTTCCGGAAATACATCTACAAATTCTTTCACAACAGGTACATCCTCTATTTGAACATTCCTTTCCTCACCGATAGTTACTTCATTCTCTTCCTCCCCAATAATTGAATTAAGTTGAGCTACTGGGGGTGGGTCTAAATAAGAATTAGGTGGTGACGATTCTGCTCTAAAAATAAGGTGCTCCTTATCATTATCATCATGAATCGTAACCTCTTTCTTCTTACAATAAATCTTCGCATCATAGTCCGAAAGCCAGTCCATACCGAGGATTATATCGAACTCAATCATAGGTATGACGATGAAATCAGCAGATAAAGAAAATTTATGTGCTCTAATGGGGACTGATTCACAAAACTTTGTTGCAACGATACTTCCGTTAGGAGTTTTAACTGACAACTCCCTTATTAAATCAAATTGGAAATATCTAATTTTCTTAGCAAACTGGGAAGATATGAAACAATGCGATGATCCAGAATCAAATAATGCATTTGCTAAACTTGAGGAAACCATTAAATTACCTGCCACCACGTCTTTCGGAGTTTCTACCTCAGCAGTAGTGATAGCATAAGCCTGGCCTTGATCCCTTGGCCTTTTCTGAGGTAAGTTCTCCTGACGCTTAGGACATGCATTTGCATAATGCCCCATCTCCCTGCAATTGTAGCACTGAACATTGGTAGCTTCCTTCTTCCCCTTGCAATCATGAGCTTGGTGGCCTTTTTCACCACACTTGTAACAGACTCCCATTCCCTTCAGGCAAGCACCGGGGTGTTTCTTCCCGCACTTACCACAAGATGGATATTCAACCTTTCCCTTCTTCCCCTTATTTCCATTCCCAGATTGATCAGCAGGTCTCTTCTTCTCTTGCTTTGCTTTAAAGTCATAAGACTTAGAGAATTCCTTTTCGGTCTTGATAACACATGAGACAATGTCTTCGTACGATGAAAAGGATTGTGAGACTAATGCTCGACGGAGAAATGGTTTTAACCCATCAAAGAAACGATCAATCTTACTTCTTGGGTTGCGAATATAATCACCAGCGTACCTCGCTAACCTTGTAAAGTTAGCCTCATACTTTGTGACATTATCATCCTCCTTTTGTCTCAGACTCAGAAATTGCCTTTCCATATCTGCTCGATGGTCGCGAGGAAATTATTTTTCTAAAAATAGATCATTGAACTCCCTCCATTCCATGTTTGATACTTCATCATCTTCCTTCATGTTTTGAATTAATGACCACCATTGATCAGCATCTCCAGTGAGGCGGTAAACTGCCATGGTAACTTTTTCCCTTTCACTACTCCCCAAAGCCTGAAATATTTTCTCTAGGGAAAATATCCATTGCTCAGCTACTAAGGGATTTGTACTTCCATTGAACGTTGGTGGTTGTTGTCTCATGAATCGATCTAATATTGATCCTCCACGCTGCGGATCAGGGTGCTCCATACGGGTAAGGTTATTATTCATAACCTGAGTAAGTTGTCCCAGTACGGTGATTAGCTGATCAGCACCAGTTGCATCACCAGCCCCACTATAATTATCTTGAGCAGGAGGGCAATCCCTACATGGAGTGCGTGCATTGATACGGTTTCCATTTCTTCCACTAGGCGCCATTTCTAAACAATGGCATAAACTAGATCAGTTTATGAATCAAAATACATAATCCCATACTTATAAAACACTTAACATAAATTGAACTATCTATGGATATAATCCATAATCATAAATATGTTTTCTTTGAGGAAGTATATACTCATAAACCCTTCATAATGATTTGTAAAGAAAGTGAGAGTTATCCTAAGCATATCCCCCGGGAGTGTCGTAACCAAGAGTGCAGCAAGGCCCGTTGTCGTGCACCAGTTCCCGTTCGAGTCTAGCTCAAAGCGGTGTTTTCGGGTTTTACCCCTAGGTACATCTGTGCCAGAGCCGCCTCTACCTGCTCGTATCCAGACAGGGATGTATTGCTCGGAAAACTCACAAAGTCTCTACAATACCAAAATTCTAGGAAGTTCTTCTATACTAATCCTCAAAGTTCATCTTAGGTCTATGTGCTCTAATCAGAGTTTATCTAAATCTAGCTTCCAAGGTTTGTACTAAACTTCCTCTGATACCAACTGTAACGCCCCGACCCTAGTTGCCTAGAGTCGGTGCATTATTACATAACATTGGCATGATCACAAGAAAGATCAAATCTCGAAAGACCGATTGGTTTAGTAGCCTTGGAAACACTAGATATATTCATAAGTTTTACATTACATCATAAAATCAAAAACTACTACAACAGCATAATGTTTCCACAGTCCACACTACAATCCCCTCATAATATCCCTGCAGGTCATTCATAACTTACATCTTCACTTCCTGGGAAAAATAAAACATAGAAAAGGGGTGAGCTCAAATGCCGAGTAAGGATAACAATATAGCGGAAACTTTCATCAATAAGAATAAACATTTAAGGAAATGTATAACTAAAACAAAATCCTTTTAAACATGAACTTTCAACATGGTATGGCATAAATAAAATGAAATAATGCCATTTACTTATTCACATGGATATTCCACTAATCGAATAATCACATGCAAAAATAAATAACCACTTTCATAATGTTGGAATGCATAATGCCAGACTATCATAACCACTTAGCCAAGGCCTCGTGCCAAGACTACAAATAAGATTTTGTCAAGGCCTTGTGCCAAGACACTAGTTTGTCTCATGAGACCTACCGATGCATCGAGGAGCTATAGCGGGCTCCACCCGTCACTTATTAAGTCCAATGCATTCCCATATGAAAAGGTTTAAACATAACATAAACATTCGTATTAGAACTAGCATACGAAATGTCAATAATTTCACCATAAACTATGAATGGTATAAAAATATCACATCCACAGTCAAACATATCACAAAACCTTCAATACAATATAGAAGTTTTGTATCATAATAAATCAACTTCAAATAATCTTAAAATCCATTAAAGGATGTTGACATAGATGAAATCAAAATTCTTTTTAAAGAAGTATCTCCTTTTATTTTGAAATCATTTAATATCCATATAAAATAAAACATTTTCTTTGAAAATATTCTTATAAGCTTGTATGGGAAGCTTCGACGATTTTATAATGGCAGAAAATAACCTCACCCGCCGTATAAGTTAAAAAAAACATTCTTACCTCAATTCTGTCGAAAAGGTTAAAAAGGACCTTGTTTTGAAAACGACGGAAAGATTCCTTTATAAACCTCTTATAAAAAGTCAAACAAGGGTATAAATGACTTTAACCCATATTCTTGTAAATAGTAAAAATGTTTTGAAATACATTTTTAAGAAACATGGATGTGGATGATAAAGATATCCCAGTAGATTATTACGTATAAACAACCTCGGATAATGAAGAGATTGTGAAATAACCCTTACCTTGTACTTTTCCTTTGTTGGGGTAGGTTAACCTCCTGTATAATGGTGAAATAATTGTTATTAAATTATACAAGAATCATATATATTAATATGATATCATATATGATCTTTTAACATTGATTTATTAATAATATCTTAGAATTATCATCGTTTCGGGTGTTAACTTACTCATTTTCTTTTATATGTTTTGTTACATAAGCCATGTTTGTTGTATCTTATTCATATCCAGAATGATATCAAGTCCTTAAACATCATTTTTAAATTATAAAATGATAATTATACTTGAATGGATACGATGGAGAATGAATCTCATCGCGTTCGTGGAGACGGTAGTCCGTACGTACGCACGAGCGACAATATCATTCTTTTGATATTAAAATAATATATAAATGAATGGTATATCATATATACAGAATCATTAACATGTTATATTTATTATTTACATGAGTTACACATCATTATTATACCCATCCAAATAATATTATATTGAATAACAATTACACCACGACGTGGAGACGGTAAGCCGTACGTACGCACGTATGGTGACATGTTATTCAAAGGGTGGATAGAATACTGAATATGGTTGTACCATACTTATAATAACATCACATTATATGTGAGATACTGGAGTTATTATTTTATAATGGTAAGAACAAAGGAAGAAGAAGTGGAAGAAGAAATGAACTTAGAAAAGGGTGGTGAAATCATTACCTCTTCTTCGGGTTCTTCCTTTTGATTTGATCAAAAGGGCTCCTTAGGTTGGCTTTCTGATCAAACTAAGGCCTCTAGGTTGTATTGAGGGATGTTGGGAGAGTATTTGGGCAGAGTTTGGCCGAACCAAAAGGCTTTGAAGGTGTGAAGAAATGAGAAGGAGGAGTTCCCTTTTATAAGAGGGGTGAGGGGCACCTTTGGAAAAGTTAGAAATATTAATTTATAATAAATTCATATTCGGTTTCTAAAGGCTCCAAAGTTGACTATTCAAATGATGAGGTGGGGATAGGTCGAAAGCAACTCATCCAATAGAATTTAGACAGGTTTGGGTACTTATATTAACCTTATCTTTAAGTATTAACTCTAAGTTAATTAGTTTCACTTTTACAATGTCTCTTTGTATTTTATATATTATGGTTAATAAACTTACTATATACATCCAAGAGACCTCCAAGTGGTCCATTAATGATTAACCTATCATTATATAAGTCTCTTGGCCGAACCTTAGATTTTTAGGAATTTAATATCAATTAATAATATAATATTTGTTTTAAGAATTCTTTTATGTCAATTTTGACACTATTCATTAGTTGATTTTTGTGAAACTCATAACAGATTTATTACTTCGAAAAAAGTCAATTAAATCAATCCTAATATATCATATTATCCTAGAAAATTAGTTTAATTCATTAAAAGTTTCATATTATATTTATTTGGGTATTTATAATATCACTTATTTTAATTTTTCACTATTATAGTAATTACTGCATCATCATTGTGTCATAAATAAAATAAATTATTTAATGTCTAAAAATTATAAGTAAAATATCATTATGTAGGAAATCGTTTTAGCTTTCTAATGAATATTTATAATCGAAAATCCAACATGTATAACCCTATGTAAAAATTGTTCTTCTAAAAGATATATGCTTGTGTCATTTTTGTATTCATTTTGACTTAATTAAAATAAAGTGTCATTATCACTTACAAGTGGATCCATGGGGTCCCAAAATAGACCCAAAGATGCCCATGGTCGACCATGTATCAACCAATAGGGTTAAGACACGTTTTAAGGTAATTTAGTATTATTATAATATTATTTTTTTTAACCCTTATTTACCGGATTTACCCTTTAACCATGGTAAATAAAATATTTACCGCAGTAATTATTCAAAATGTGTAAAAATAAAAGTTACCTATTTACACAATTTGAACATCCTGATTCCAAATATGGAATCCATTTTCCTAAATTCAAAACACAGAAGTGGCAGAAATTAATTTAAAATTAATTCCCGCTGTCAAAACAAAAAGCGTGTTTTTAAGAGATAATAACTATCAAAAGATTGACACTTGTTTATGTTCGGTTTAATTGTAAAATTTTGTCCAATGATAAACATTAAATTGAATGGTAAAAATATATTCTAAATATACTTTAAAACCACTCAAATTCATAATTTATCACTATTAATTATTTTGATTAAAAAAGTTGTTTTTAATTAAAATTTAGAAATTTTCACTATTCATCAAAATATGAAAGTTATCCGAAATGTACCAAAATTTCACCCTAGGCTAATTTTGATATTCCGAATCCAAAAATGAAGTCCATTTTGAAATATAGAATATATATGATTTCAAAAAGTAGGTATTACTATTCACAACGGCTAGTTTAATTAGTTGTGGTGTGTGTTAGAACTCGAGGTTGCGTACAACACACGCTATCGCATTATTCGAAGGGAAACGTACCGTAGAAGCTTGGGGTGTTACAGCAACTTTTTATTTAAATAATTATTTATTTTATTTAACTTTATTTTAGGTAAAAATTGATACCTAATACCTATATAATTTCAATGTATTTCATTGGAGTCATTTCATAATAATTTTAGTTATATAAAAATTTTATTGAACTTTTCACCGTCTTTTACCCACCTCCTAGGAGAATTTGAAAATTAATATAAAACTTAATTTTACCACTTTTGTGAATAGAATTTCAAAAATCCGAGAGACACGGTCGATCTCAGTAAGTAAAATCTAGTTCAATGAGATGAAAATAATTTTTGGTGAATAGTAACTTTTTACTTTTTTTACCACGGTTAAAAGTAAATAGGGTAATTAAGGGTAAAAATGATATTATTATTACCATAACACATGTCCTAATTCTATTGGATAAATTTAATTCGACCAAAAAAAACCTTAGTAGTAAAATATGACCATTTAGGCCCACATGGATAAGATTAGGACATTTATTATTAATTTATTTAAAGAAGGGGTAAAATAGTTAAAATCAAAGTTTAATAAGTAAATCATTTTTAATATGGGGTTATACAAAAGATAAATTCGACTATAAATATTAATTAGAAAGCTAAAAATATTTCCTACATAATGGTAGTTTATTTTTAATTTTTAGACTTTAAATAATTTAATTTATTTATGAAACAATGATGATGCAGTAATTATATTATTAATGAAATATTGACATAATTGATGTTATAAATACCCAAATAAATGTAATTTGAAACTTTTTATGAATTACACTGATTTTATATGTTAATATGACATGTTATTATTGATTTAATTTAATTTTTTCGAACTAATAATTCTGTTATGATTTTCACAAAAATCAATTACCAAATAATTTCAAAATTGACATAAAATAGTTTTTGAAACAAATATTATATTATTAATTGTTTTGTTATTCCTAAAAATCTATGGTTCGACCAAATGACTTAGATAAGATTATATATATTAATAATAAAAAACATGGGGTTCTTTTGTCTTGTTATGTTATGTTTATTAACCTTATAGTGTAAGAACAAAAGAAAACACGGTAAAAGAAAAATTATTTAACTTAAAGATAAATCTAAATGATAAGGTTTAAATAGTAACCTAAACATGTCCAAATTCTATTGGATGAGAATATTTAGACCCATACCCACCTTATATTAGAAATAAATCAATTTGAGCTATTAAAAACCGAATACGACTTTATAATAAAATAATATTTTTAGTTTTTCCAAAGGTGCCCCTCTCCTCCCTTATAAAAGGACACCTCCTCCCTCTCTTTCTCACACCACCTTTAGCCTTAAATCTCGGCCAACCCTTTCCTATTTATCTTCTCCACATCCCTAGAATCATCCTAGAGGTTCTGGTCTTCTTCAAAGAGCAATCTTAGTGCCCTATAGGAGGTTTCAAAAAGGCATGTCGAAAGAAGAGGTAATATCCATTAACGATTCATTCAACTTTATTTCTTCTTCTACTTATTCTTCTTTAGTTGTTTTATTATGAAGTAATAACACCATTATAACTCATATACTGATATGTTATTATATTTATAAAACAACCCTATTTGACCATCTATCCATCCTACGGAAAATGAAATCACCGTGCGTGCGTACGTACGGAATACCGTCTCCACGCCATGGCGTAATCTGTTTTCGACCACCACCTCACTTGGATGGGTATAATGGTTTAAATAAATAACTATATATGATTATTGAAAATTTATATTGATTATGAAATATTATACAAACACTTAAATTCAATTCCACAATCATGGGAATGATATCATCGCCAGTGCGTACGTACGGACTACCATCTCCACGACGCGATGAGATTCATTTTCCATGTTAACCATTCATGAATGATTATAAAGTATATATAATAAGTAATCATGAAATATATGAAATAATAAGGATACTGGATTTATGTATATATATATGTATTTCATATACTTAATTCCATTCAATTCAATAAAGGAAACAAAAATAGCGTTAATGCGTACGTACGGCCTACCGTCTCCATGAACGGTGTATTTCATTCCATTTATCGATCTATCATATATATATATATGTATATGTAGAATATATATTACATATAAATCATGTTTTACATTCTGGAATTACGTAAATCAGGATATAAGTAATAATATCAAGAACAACAAGTCCAAACATGTACGATAAATGAAAGGATTTTACCCAAAACGCTCTTTATCATGGAATTTACAAAAGAACGGGTAATATAAAGTAATAAGTGAACCATATATGATATCATAACAATGAATATGATTATTTAATAATTCAATGAAATTATTTAAATCATTATATAGTAGGTTCGTATCCATAAAAAGCATATGGGACCTAAGGTAATGGATAATTTTGCAAATCTCATTTTTATACGAGATTGCTTATACGTAAGTATTTATTGGGGTTATTTTTATCATCCTTGTCCATGTTTTCTAAAAGTGTTTTTATGTATGTTAAATTTCCTTTTTACCCATTTTGACTTTTACTACGCGGTATGTATGGAATCTTTCTTTTGTTTATTTTACGAGGTACTTTTTCACTTTTCCGAAAAAAGTATGAGGAGAATGTTTTTTTAAACTTATACGAAATGAAAGTATTTTTACTATTTTATAATGCCATATTTTCATGAAGCATCCTAAAAAAGATTTCATGAATATTTGAAACAAAATATTTTTCTTTTAAAATTTCATAACGTTTTGTGAAAAGAAATTGATTTTGAAAAAGAAAGGATATTTTCCTCAAAAATCCATTTCAAGTGTTTTATCAAAACCATTTTCCATATAAGATGACATTATTTAATATGTGTATGTTTCAAGTATAAAGCCCCTATGATTTACATGGTTTCACTTTTCTTATTATGAAATGATATCTATTTGTTTTATATGGATTATGTGATGATGGGATGATGTATATGAAACCCATTTTATTTGTTGGGTTATTATGAATAGTGTATGTTTATTTTGTGGAACAAGTAAGAATGATTTCATTATAAGATGGGTGGGACCTATATCTCCCTCCAATACATTGGGTAATGATTTATATCTCATTAGATAGACATGGCTAGGATGGTAAGTTAATATGGTTCAGTGTTACAGGACTGAAACGATGAGTGAACTCAATTCAGAAAGGGACTTTGTCCACTAAGATGGTCTTGGTAGCAATGCCTTGGATACTATAAGAATCATAACATGTGTTTAATGGTTTCCACAATTACATGTTTTATTCCCATTATATTTTATCGTGGTTAATGTTCCATTATGATATATGCCTTACGTACTTCCACGATTTATGTATTTTCTCAAGATTTTGATGTTTAAATTTCATGTTCAAGTTTTTTCATTCAAATGATTATGAATTGTTCAATGTTATCTATGTTTACCCTTACTGAGCATTTGAGCTCACCCTTTTTTATGTTTTCTTTTCCCCAGGATATAAATAAAGGTTTTAGGTAAGGAAACAAAAGGGGGAAGATTGTTATGGGAGTTGTTGAAGATATTTCAATAGGATTAGAAGATTATGTTCTGAGTTTCCAAAGACACTAAACTATTATGGTCCATGAGTGTTGGTTTTTTTTATGTATTAAGTATTTCGCAAAAGTAATTTGTTGTCCATGTACGTCAAGCTTTGGGTCTCTACAGTTGGTTGCAGAGGAAAGGTTTAGTCATCCTTTGGAAACTAGGATGCGAAAACTTTAGTGAGATCCCTAGAGATATTTCTAATGTATGTCTAGGGATGTCCCTAATATTAAGTATAAGTATAGGTTATAATCCTAGAATTACAGTAACGATCTTATAATTAAACCTAATACTTTAGATATTGAAGGTACTCCCCCTTTATTATGTTGTTTTCCCTAGCATGATTTTTTCCTCTCACACTATTCTTTTTGGGTTTTAGACGATGGTTGGAACCCGAAGGAATTGTGTTGATCAATGTAATGGAAAATGCAATGATTTTCCTTCTGAACAAACCAATGTTATGGGAGACGGAGTGAAAAATATTATTTCTATACTTACACAAGCTATGAATCATTATGGACTTCCAATTGAGCAGATAAGGGAACAATATTCTATTGAGCCCTTCATGAGGCAACGTCCACCTTCTTCCAGTGGGTCTTCCGATCCACTTTTTACTGAACAATGGATCAGTACCACTGAAAAGATGTTTCCAGTTCTTCAATGTTCTGAACATGATAAATTCATCTTAGCAGTATATCATTTGGAAGGTGAAGCTGATAAATAGTGGAATCTTATCAAGAATACAAGGCCAAGAGATGAAATTGAGTCCATGGAATGGGACGAGTTCAAGAACTTATTTTTCAATAAGTAGTTCCCTCATATTCTTCGAACAAATATGGAGAAGTAGTTTCTTCAACTAAAGCAAAAGGATGATAAATATATTGGATTATAGAAAGTGAATTATACAAGGCTTGCAAGGTATGCATTTTTCTTTATCATCCAACCTGAAGGTAAAGTTGATCGATTCTTCAGTGGCTTAAAACCAAATCTTCGAAGGACATTAGCTATAAGAGACTTCATTAGCTATGAAGAAATTGTGCGTTGTGCTATCAAGGTAGAACTAGAAGTTGGTGTAACATATCCATCTCATGGTTTTGAAAAGAAAAGAAAGATGGAGTTCAAGGAGAAATCCCAGAACAATGGTGAAAAGAAGATGAATGATTCTTTATGCTCAATGTGTGGAAATAATCATGGTGGTGATTTCCTAAAAGGTAGTAGAAAATGATTTAAGTGTGGAAAATATGGTCATCGATCAGTTTATTGTCGATGTAATGGGAAAAAGGTTTCAAATGATGTGAATAGAGAAAAGACTACAGAGAACTCTCCACCAACACTTCAATACTTCAAGTGCAAGGAAATGGGGCATTAAGCTAATAAATGACCTAATCCATGGGTTAATGATGATCAACGTGAGAAACCTCTTAAAGAAAAGGATAAAGGGATGTCTCATGCGATAATTATTTGTGATTTTGGGTATGAAAATGATGTTGTTTAATGATTAAGTGTTTTTGTAATGGGATTTCAAAAATAGTATCATGGAATCTCTTTTATGGTATTGTGGAATTTTGGAATATCTATGTATTGGTTTTAAATTATTATATGGTACTGGTAACCATGAAAAAGTGATTGAAATATTTTTGGAAAGTATATGAAATGCGCATATGGAAGGGATAAGGAGAAAATAATATGATAGTAATCATGATCTCATGACTAAAATAAGGACAAAGTGATATCATGGTTTGAGTATATAGAAATTTTGGGATTTTGGTATGTGGAAAGAGTTAACTTTTGACAGCATTCATGTTTTCACTAAGGTTAAATGGGTATTCATTTTTCACGAGAATACATGATTAATGTATTCACATGATTAGAATGTGATCAACAAGATATATCGGGAATAAATGATGGTATTCACATGCTCTGTAGATGACATTTCTAGTAATTTATTTCTTTATACTATAATTTTGGACAGAAGTATTTTGGATAAGCCTAAAGATTTGAAATGGATTATGTTGAACATATTTTAGTTTAAGGCTAGAACTGTTTTCGATATTATTGATGGAATGTCCTAATGATGTAATTTTAGAAAAAGGACAACCTGCAGGACGTGCCACAACCTGTCGCGTCGGACAAGGCTATGGGAATCGAACCCACAACTGAAGTGTGACTCGCCTTTATCATATACCACTGGCCTACAAGAAGTCACTGGTTAGATGAAACTATTTTTATTTTATTAAGCGGTATGATAGATGAAATAAAAGTCCATTTTTGGAATCATATCTGATTAACCTCACCATACATGGACTTATGTATTCGACAAATTTTTCTAACCTTTTCATTGAGATAGATTTAATGAACTATCATTCTATCACATGATCTGTTATCACTTCATGAGTAACAAATTCATCTTCATTTCTTTAAGAGATGAAGTGGAAATTTTTCAAAGCACAAACAACAGAGAGATTGTACCAAAATCAAGCAATTATTTCTTCTAATTCAAAATTTTCAACTTTAGGGAAATGATATTGAAAACCAAAAATGTTGTCCTTATGCTCTTATATCCAACGAATCAGAAGGTACCTTAGATCATCACAAATATATGGATTTTTGATTATTGGCTATTTCATAGCCATGTTCTCTACCACTCTTCATCATAACATGATGGTTAGAATTCTCTTCCATATCCATATTTTCACCTATGTTCTCCTATGTGGAAACCCAATGATGAGTTAATTTGGGTAACCGTTACACTTCTAACATTCCTTTTTAAAATGAAGTTTTAGTATTCTTTTTTTACGATGTGCGTTTCTATGAAAGAAACTTTCAAGTAGTAAACCATTTACAACCCCGATGAATTTCGAGGGCGAAATTCATTTTAAGGGGGGGTAGAATGTAACAGCCCAAGATTTTATGGGAAATATTATATTTAATTACTCTGATGTCTTGTTTTGTATGCTACACAAAGATTAGCTTGTACTACATGCAACACCGTATTAGCTTGCAGTATACGCAACACTATTCTTGGCTAGAGTTACACACCATTTGAAGTTTTTTTTGTGGAAATTATTCTATGCAACATTAAGTATAACTTTTGTTTAATGTATAAATGAAATAAGTTTTCATGTTCTTATACGCAACACCAAACAGATATTTCACTACACGCATCCCTGACATGGCTTGCATTACACTCAATCAAGACCTTCTTCGATAGCATTTGTAGTACGTAATACCAAGTTTCACTAAACGAGATAATATTATAATATTATTTTGAACTAGCCATTATTAATAGTAATACCCACTTTTTGAAATCTTATATTTCAAAATATAATTCATTTTAGGATTCAGAATATCGAAATTAGCTTAGGGTAAAATTTTGGTATTTTTCTGACAACTTTCAATTTTTGATGAATAGTGAAAACACTGGGTTACTATTTAAAAACCATCTTTGTATTTAAATAATTATTTATTTTATTTAAATTTATTTTAGGTAAAAATCGATACATAATACCAATATAAGTTCAATGTAATCCATTGAAGTCATTTTTAATAATTTTAGATATATAAAAATTTTATTGAACTTTTCACCGTCTTTTACCCACCTCCTAGGAGAATTTGCAAATTTACATAAAACATAATTTTACCACTTTTGTGAATGGAATTTCAAAAATCTGTGAGACAAAGTTGATGTCAGTAAGTAAAATGTGGTTCAATGAGATGAAAATAATTTTTGGTGAATAGTAATGTTTTACTTTTTTTACAACGGTTAAAAGTTAAATAGGGTAATTAAGGGTAAAAATGATATTATTATTACCCTAAAACATGTCCTAATTCTATTCGATAAGTGTAATTCGACCAAAAACAACCTTATGAATAAAATATGACCATATAGGCCCACAGGGATAAGATTAGGACATTTATTATTAATTTATTTAAAGAAGGGTTAAAATAGGTAAAATCAAAGTTTAATAAGTAAATAATTTTTAATATAGGGTGATACATAAGATAAATTCAACTATAAATATTCATTAGAAAGATAAAAAGAGTTTCTAAATAATGGTATTTTATTTGTAATTTTTAGACATTAAATAATTTAATTTATTTATGACACAATGATGATGTAGTAATTATATTATTAATGAAATATTGACATAATTGATGTTATAAATACCCATATAAATGTAATTTGAAACTTTTTATGAATTACACTAATATTATAGGTTAATATGACATGTAATTATTTATTTAATTAACTTTTTTAACTAATCATTCTGTTATTATTTTCAAAAAAATAAATTACCAAATAGTGTCAAAATTGACATAAAATAGTTTTTAAAACAAATATTATATTATTAATTGTTATTATATTCCTAAAAATATAGGGTTCGGCCAACTTACTAAGAGAAGGAAATATATATTATTAATAAACAACTTGGGGTTCGTTTGGCTTGTTATTGTAAGTTTATTAACCTTATAGTGTATGAAATCAAGAAGACGCGGTAAAAGAAAAATTATTTAACTTAAAGTTAAATCTAAATGATAAGGTTAAAATAGTAACCTAAACTTGTACAAATTCTATTGGTTGAGTGGATTTAGACCCATCCCCACCTTAGCTTCTAAATAAATCAATTTGGAGCTATTGAAAACAGAATAAGACTTTATAATAAAATAATATTTTGAGTTTTTTCAATGGTGCCCCTCTCCTCCCTTATAAAAGGACACCTCCTCCCTCTCTTCCTCACACCACTTTGAGCCTTCAATCTCGTCCAAACCCTGAAAATTTATCTTCTCCACTTCCCTAGAAACATCATAGAGGTTCTTTTCTTCTTCCAAGGCCAATCTTAGTGCCCTAAGATGAGGTTTCAAAAAGGCGTGTCGAAAGAAGAGGTAATATCTGTTACCGATTCTTTCAACATTATTTATTATTATACTTCTTCTTCTTTAGTTGTTTAATTATTAAGTAATAACATCATTATCACTCATATACTGATATGTTATTATAATTATTAAACAACCGTATTTCACCATCTATCCATCCTACGGAAAACTAAATCACCGCGTGTGCGTACCTACGGAATACCGTCTCCACACCGTAGTGTAATCTATTTTTGACCACCACCTTACTTGGATGGGTATAATGGTGTAAATAAATAACTATATATTATTATTGAAAAGTGATATTGATTCTGAAATATTATACATACACTTCAATGCAATTCCATGATCATGGGAATGATATCATCGCTCGTGCGTACGTACGGACTACCATCTCCACGATGTGATAAGATTCATTTTCCATTATAACCATTCATGAATGATTATAAAGTATATATAATAAGTAATCATGAAATATATGAAATAATAATGATACTGGATTTATGTATATATATATATAATTATTTCATGTACTTAATTCCATTCAATTCAATAAGTAAACAAAAATAGCCTTCATGTGTACGTACGACCTACCGTGTCCATGAACGGTGTATTTCATTCCACTTATCGATCAATCATATATATATATATATATATATTCTGAATATATATTACATATAAATCATGTTTTACATTCTGGAATTAAGTAAATCAGAATATAAGTAATAATATCAAGAACAACAAGTCCAAACATGTACGATAAATGAAACAATTTTACCCAAAACACTCTTTAACATGGAATTTACAAAATAACTGGTAATATAAAGTCATAAGTGAACCATATATGATATCATAACAATGAAAATTATTCTGTAATAAGTCAATGACATTATTTAAATCATTGTACAGGAGGTTCAGATCCATATGAAGCATATCAGACCTAAGGTAAGGGATAATTTTGCAAATCTCATTTTTATCCGAGATTGCTTATATGTAAGTATTTTCTGGTGTTATTGTTATCATCCATGTCCATGTTTAAAAAAAGTGTTTTTTATGTATGTTTAATGTACTTTTTACAGATTTTTACTTTTACTACATGGTATGTAAGGACTCTATCTTTTGTTTACCTTACGAGGTACTTTTTGACTTTTCTGAAAAAAGTACGAGGATAATGTTTTTTTAAACTTATACGGAATGAAATGATTTTTACGGTTTTATAAAGCCATATTTTCATGAAGCTTCCTCCAAAAGATTTGATGAATATTTTAAACAAAATCTGTTTCTTTTAAAATATCATGATGTTTTGTGAAAAGATATTGATTTTGAAAAAGAAAGGATATTTTCCTCAAAAATTCATTTCAAGTGTTTTATCAAAAGCATTTTCTATCTAAGATGACATTGTTTAATATGTGTATGTTTCAGGTATAAAGTTCCTATGATTTAAATGGTTTCACTTTTCTTATTATGAAATGATATCCATTTCTTTTATATGGATTATGTGATGATGGGATGATGTTTTTGAAACCCATTTTATTTGTTGGGTTATTATGAATGATGAATGTTTATTTTGTCGCACAAGTAAGAATGATTTCATTATGAGATGTGTGGGACCTATATATCCCTTCAATGCATTGGGTAAACATTTATATATCATGATATAGACATGGCTGGAATGGTATGTTAATCCGGTTCAGTGTTACAGGACTGAAACGAGGTGTGAACTCGATTCAGAAAGGGGCTTTTTCCACTGAGATGGTCTCGGCAGCAATGCCTTGGATACTATGGAAATCATAACAGGTGCTGAATGGTTTTGAAAATTACATGTTTTATTCCCATTATATTTTATCATGGTTGATGTTCCATTATGATATATTCCTTACATTCTTCCACGATTTATGTCTTTGCTCAAGATTTTGATGTTTAAATTTCATGTTCATGTTTTTTTGCATTCAAATGATTATGGATTGTTCAATTTTATCGATATTTACCCTTACTGATCATTTGAGGTCACCTTTTTTTATTTTTTCTTTTCCCCAGGATATAAATAATGGTTTTAGGTGAGGAAACAAAAGGGGGAAGATCGTTATGGGAGTTGTTGAAGATCTTTCAATAGGATTATAAGATTATGTTCTGAGTTTCCAAAGACACTAAACTATTACGTCCTTGAGTATTGGTTTTTGTTATGTATTAAGTATTCTGAAAAAGTAATTTATTGTCCATGTACGTCAAGCTTTGGGTCTCTACAGTTGGTATTAGAGGAAAGGTTTAGTCAACCTTTGGAAACTAGGATGCGAAAACTTTGTTGAGATCCCTAGAGATATTTATAAGGTATGTCTAGGGATGTCCCTAAGGTTAAGTATAAGTATAGGTTATAATCCTATAATTACGGTAATGATCATAGAATTAATCCTAAGATTTTAGATATTGAAGGTACTCCCCCTTTATTATGTTCTTTTCCCTAGCATGATTTTTGCCTCTCACACTATTATTTTTGGGTTTTAGACAATGGCTGGAACCCGAAGGAACTGTGTTGATCAATGTAATGGACAATGCAATGATTGTCCCCCTGAACAAACCAATGTTATGGGAGATGGAGTGCAAAATCATATTTCTAAACTTACACAAGATATGAAACATTATGGACTTCCAAATGAGTAGAGAAGGGAACAATATTCTATTGACTCCTTCATGAGGAAACATCCACCTTCTTTCAGTGGGTCTTCCGATCCACTTGTTCCTCAACAATGGATTAGTACCACTGAAAAGATATTTTTAGTTCTTAAATGTTTTGAACATGATAAAGTCATCTTAGTAGTATATCGTTTGGAAGGTGAAGTTGATCAATGGTGGAATCTTATCAAGAATATGAGGCCAAGAGATGAAATTGAGTCCATGGAATGGGGTGAGTTCAAGAACATATTTTTCAATAAGTACTTCCCTAATATTCTTAAAAAAATATGGAGAAGGAGTTTCTTGAACTAAAGAAAAAGGATGATAAATATATTGGTATATACAAAGCGAATTTTACAAGGCTTGAATGGTATGCATCTGGCTTTATCATCCAACCTGAAAGTAAAGTTGATCGATTCTTCAGTGGCTTAAAACAAAATCATCAAAGTGCATTACCTATAAGAGACTTCAGTAGCTATGAAGAAATTGTGCGTTGTTCTATCAAGGTTGAACTAGAAGTTGGTGTAACATATACATCTCATGGTTTTGACAAGAAACGAATGATGGAGTTGAAGGAGAAATCTCAGAACAATGGTGAAAAGAAGATGAATGAATCTTTATGCTCAAAGTGTGGAAAGAAGCATGGTGGAGATTGCCTAAAAGGTACTAGAAAATGCTTTAAGTGTGGAAAAGAAGGTCATATAGCAGTTGATTATCGAAGTAATGGGAAAAAGGTTTCTAATGATGTGAATATAGAAAAGACTATAGAGAACTCTCCACCAACACTTCAATACTTCAAGTGCAAGGAAATGGGGCATTGTGCTAATAAATGCCCTAATCCATAGGTTAATGATGATCAACATGAGCAACCTATTAAATAAAAGTATAAAGGGAAGTCTCAGGAGATCACTATTTGTGATGTTGAGTATGAAAATGATGTTGTGTAATGATTAAGTGTTTATGTAATGGGATTTCAAAAATAGTATCATGGAATCTCATTTATGGTATTGTGGAATTTTGGAATATCTATGTATTGGTTTTTAATTATTATATGGTACTTGTAACCATGAAAAAGTGATTGAAATATTTTTGGAAAGCAGATGAAATGCGCATATGGAAGGGATAAGAAGAAAATAATATGATAGTAATCATGAGCTCATGACTAAAATAAGGACAAAGTGATATCATGGTTTAAGTATATAAAAATTTTGGGATTTTGGTATGTGGAAAGAGTTAACTTTTGATAGCATTCATGTTTTCACTGAGGTTAAATGGGTATTTATTTTTCAATAGAATACATGATTAAAGTAGTCACATGATTAGAATGTGATCAACAAGATATATCGGGTATAAATGATGGTATTCACATACTCGGTAGATGACATTTCTAGAAATTGTTTTCTTTATACTATAATATTGGACAGAAGTATTTTGGATAAGCCTAAAGATTTGAAATGTATTATGTTGAACATAGGTTAGTTTAAGGATAGAACTATTTTTGATATTATTGATGGAATGTCATAATGATGTAATTTTAGAAAAAGGACAACCTGCAGGACGAGTGACAACCCGTCGCATCAGACAAGGCTGTGGGAATCTAACCCACAACCGAAGTGTGACTGGCCTTTATTGCATACCACTAGTCTATAGGAAGTCCCTGGTTAGTAGAAACTAGTTTTATTTTATTAAGTTGTATGATAGATGAAGTATAAATCCATGTTTGGAATCATATCTGATTAACCTCACCATAAATTGACTTATGTATTCGAAAAATTTTTCTATCCTTTTCTTTGAGATATATGGAATGACCCATCATTCTATCACATGATCTGTTAGCAATTCACGAGTAAAAAATTAAACTTCATTTCTTTATGAGATGAAGTGGAAATTGATCAAATCATGAACAATAGAGAGATTGTACCAAAATCAAGCAAGTATTTCTTCTAATTCAAAATTTTCAACTTTAGGGATATGATATTGAAAACCAAAAATGTTTTCCTAGTGCTCTTATATCCGACGAATCAGATGGTACCTTAGATCATTTCAAATCTATGGCTTTGTGATCGTTGGCTATTTCATAGCCATGTTCTCTACCACTCTCCATCAGAACATGATGGTTAGATTTCTCTTCCATATCCATATTTTCACCTATGTTCTCATATGTGGAAACACAGTGATGTTTTAATCTGGTTAACCGTTGCATTTATAACTTTCCTTTTTAAAATGAAGTTTTAGTATTCTTTTTTTATGATGTGGGTTTCTATGAAAGAAACTTTCAAGTAGTAAACCATTTACAACCCCGAGGAATTTCGAGGGTGAAATTCATTTTAAGGGGGTATAATGTAACAACCCAAGATTTTATGAGAAATATTATTTTTAATTACTTTGATGTCTTGTGTTGTACGCTACACCACGATTAGCTTGTACTATACACAACACCATATTAGCTTGCAGTATACGCAACACTATTCTTGGCTAGTGTTACACACTATTTGAAGTTCGTTTTGTGGGAATTATTCTATGCAACATTAAGTATATATTTTGCTTAATGAATAAATGAAATAAGTTTTGATTATGTTATGCGCAACACCAAACAGAGATTTCACTACATGCACCCCTAACTTGGCTTGCATTACACGCAATCAATACCTTCTTTGATAGTGTTTGTAGTACGCAATACCAAGTTTCACTAAATGAGATATTATTATAATATTATTATGAACTATCCATTATGAATAGTAATACCCACTTTTTGAAATTTTATCTTTCAAAATGGACTTCATTTTTTGATTTGGAATATCGAAATTATCTTAGGGTGAAATTTTGGTATTATTCTGAAAACATTCAATTTTTGATGAATAGTGAAAACATTGGTTTACTATTTAAAAACTGACTTTTTATTTAAATAATTATTTATTTTATTTAACTTTATTTTATGTAAAAATTGATACATAATACCAATATAAGTTCAATTTAATTCATTGGAGTCATTTTATAATAATTTTAGATATATAAAAAATTCATTGAACTTTTCACTGTCTTTTACCCACCTCCTAGGAGAATTTGCAAATTTACATAAAACTTAATTTTACCACTTTTGTGAATGGAATTTCAGAAATCTGAGAGACACGATTGATGTCAGTATGTAAAATGTGGTTCAATGAGATGAAAATATTTTTTGGTGAATAGTAACTTTTTACTTTTTTTACCACGGTTAAAAGTAAATAGGGTAATTAAGGGTAAAAATGATATTATTATTACCCTAACACATGTCCTAATTCTATTGGATAAGTGTAATTCGATCTAAAACAGCCTTATGAATAAAATATGACCGTTTAGGCCCACATGGATTAGATTAGGACATTTTTTATTAATTTATTTAAGTAAGGGTTAAAATAGTTAAAATCAATGTTTAATAGGTAATGCATTTTTAATATAGGGTTATACATAAGATAAATTCGACTATAAATATTAATTATAAAGATAATAAGATTTCCTACATAATGGTATTTTATTTATAATTTTTAGTCTTTAAATATGTTTATTTATGTTTGACACAATGATGATGTAGTAATTATATTATTAATGATATATTGACATAATTGATGTTATAAATACCCATATAAATGTAATTTTAACCTTTTTATGAATTCAACAAATTTATTAGGTTAATATGAAATGTTAATATTTATTTAATTAACTTTTTCCGAACTAATAATTCTGTTATAAATTTCATAAAAATCAATTACCAAATAGTGTCAAAATTGACATAAAATAGTTTTAAAAAAAATATTATATTATTAATTGTTATTTTATACCTACAAAACTAAGGTTCTTCCAAATGACTTAGATAAGGTTATATATATTAGTAATAAACAACTTGGTGTTCGTTTGGCTTTTTATATAATGTTTATTAACCTTATAGTGTAAGAAAACAAGAATACACGTTATAAGAAAAATTATTTACCTTAAAGTTAAATCTAAATTATAAGGTTTAAATGGTAACATAAACTTGTACAAATTCTATTGGATGAGAGGATTTCGACCCATACCCACCTTATCTTCGAAATAAATCAATTTGGAGCTATTAATAACTGAATATGACTTTATAATAAAAGAATATTTTGAGTTTTTCCAAAGGTGCCCCTCTCCTCCCTTATAAAAGGACACCTCCTCCCTCTATTCCTCGCACCACTTTGAGCCTTAAATATCAGAAAACCCCTGAAAATTTTTCTTCTCCACTTTTCTAGAAACATCATAAATGTTCTGGTCTTCTTCAAAGACCAATCTTAGTACCCTAAGTGGTGGTTTCAAAAAGGCGCGTCGAAAGAAGAGGTAATATCTGTTACCGATTCTTTCAACTTTATTTCTTCTTCTACTTATTCATAGTTAGTTTTTTCATTATGAAGTAATAACATAATTATCCCCCATATACTTATATGTTATTATAAGTATTAAACAACCCTATTTCACCATCTATCCATCCTACGGAAAACTGAATCACTGCGAATGCGTACGTACGGAATACCATCTCCACGCCGTGGTGTAATCTGTTTTCGACCACCACCTTAATTGGATGGGTATAATGGTTTAAATAAATAACTATATATGATTATTTTAAAGTGATATTGATTCTGAAATATTATACATAATCTTCAATGAAATTCCACGATCATGGGAATGATATCATCACTCGTGCGTACGTACTGACTACCGTCTCCACGACGCGATGAGATTAATTTTCCATGTTAACCATTCATGAATGATTATAATGTATATATAATAAGTAATCATGAAATATATGAAATAATAATGATACTGGATTTATGTATATATATATGTATTTCGTCTACTTAATTCCATTCAATTCAATAAGGAAACAAAAACTTCGTTCATGCGTACGTACGGCCTACCGTCTCCATGAACGGTGTATTTCATTACATTTATTGATCTATCATATATATATATGTATATGATGAATATATATTACATATAAATCATTTTTTACATTCTGTAATTAAGTAAATCAGGATATAAGTAATAATATCAAGAACAACAAGTCCAAACATGTACGATAAATGAAACGATTTTACCCAAAACGCTCTTTAACATGGAATTTACAAAAGAACAGTTAATATAAAGTCATAAGTGAACCATATATGTTATCATAATAATTAATATGATTCTGTAATAAGTCAATGATATTATTTAAATCATTATATAGGAGTTTTGAATCCATACGAAGCATATCAGACCTAAGGTAAGGGATAATTTTGCAAATCTCATTTCTATCCGAGATTGCTTATACGTAAGTATTTACTAGGGTTATTGTCATCATCCATGTCCATATTTTCTAAAAGTGTTTTTATGTATGTTTAATGTCCTTTTTACAAATTTTTACTTTTACTACATGGTATGTAAGGAATATTTCTTTTTTTACGTTAGAGGTACTTTTTGACTTTTCTGACAAATGTACGAGGAGAATGTTTTTTTAAAACTTATACGGAATTAAAGGATTTTTACGGTTTTATAAAGCCATATTTTCATGAAGCTTCCTCCAAAATATTTCATGAATATTTTTAAAAAAATCTGTTTCTTTTAAAATTTCATTACGTTTTGTGAAAGGAAATTGATTTTGAAAAAGAAAGGATATTTTCCTCAAAAATTCATTTCAAGTGTTTTACCAAAACCATTTTCCATCTAAGATGAAATTATTTCATATGTGTATGCTTCAAGTATAAAGTATCTATGATTTACATGGTTTCACTTTTCTTATTATGAAATGATATCGATTTCTTTTATATGGATTATTTGATGATGGGATGATGTTTATAAAATCCATTTTATTTATTGGGTTATTATGAATGATGTATGTTTATTTTGTGGAACATGTAAGAATGATTTCATTACGAGATGGGTGGGACCTATATCTCCCTCCAATGCATTGGGTAAAGATTTTTATATCATGATATAGACATGGCTGGAATTGTAAGTTAATCTGGTTCAGTGTTACAGGACTAAAACGAGGAGTGAACTTGATTCAGAAAGGGACTTTGTCCACTAAGATGGTCTTGGCAGAAATTCATTGGCTACTATGGAAATCCTAACATGTTCTGAATGGTTGCCACAATTACATGTTTTATTCCCATTATATTTTATCATTGTTGATGTTCTATTATGATATATTCCTTACGTACTTCCACGATTTATGTCTTTGCTCAAGATTTTGATGTTTAAATTTCATTTTCAAGTTTTTTCATTCAAATTATTATGGATTGTTCAATGTTACCTATGTTTACCATTACTGAACATTTGAGCTCACCCTTTTTTATGTTTTCTTTTCCCCAGGATATAAAGAAAGGTTTTAGGTAAGGAAACAAAATGGGGATGATCATTATGGGAGTTGTTGAAGATATTTCAATAGGATTAGAAGATTATGTTCCGAGTTTCCAAAGACACTAAACTATTACGGTCCTTGAGTGTTGGTTTTTGTTATGTATTATGTATTTCGCAAAAGTAATGTATTTTCCATGTATGTCAAGCTTCGGGCCTCTACATTGGGAACCCCAACTATTTTTTATAAAAAAACATATAATATATATATATATATATCCTGTTAAATAAAACCAAATATAATATATATACAGTGCCTCCAACAGAATATATACTACCAATAATTATTAAATTGGCGATGGTTATGGCATAGCCGCCTATAAAATACAACCAAATATTTACAAAATAATGATAAAATTTTAGAAATGGTTGTGAACCACCTCTAAGGTCGATGATAAGAGGGTATTTTTTATAATCCCCATCTAAGTATATAGAAAATTAATTTAGGGGGGTTATGCATAACCTCTACTAAAACCCCCCAAATAGTCACCCATGGTTTTTATAGTGGTAGACCCTAATATTCCCATTATTTTTCTTCATAGGGAAGACATTGGAAAGACTTATTGGGTATTTCAATTATTGATGAAAGTTGGATTTGATCAACATGTCTACTTAAACCTCAACATTAGTATCATGAGATGGGTGCATAATTTTGGCCTCATGTTTGATGCATCGATGCTCATCATGTAGTTTGAGATGGTGTGTAGCCACATCTTCATTCAGTCTGGGAATTTATATGTAGTTACATGTGTTCACATATCCATGCTACTTCAGAAATGAAACAATCATATCATTATCTTAGAGGGACATGGAGGCACTAACATGTGTAGGTATCAGTTCTTCCTCTGTTCCTAGATTTGTCTTCCTGAGTGCACCGATTGTGGTGGAGACACCATATTCAAATGTGGGAGGAGAGTTTCTGAAGTCATCATCATCTTCCTCAATTCTGAGTAGGTGGATACATTTTTCAGATGAATATGGAAACCTATGGGATTCTCTATTACTATAGATGTGATAGAGGCCATGAAAAAAGACAATATCATCCCCCACATCTTGATTCATTAAAGGGAAATGTCAAAGATGATTTTCCTTTATGATATCACTAGGGGAAGAAGGATCTTGGACCAATGGGGTCAAGTCTATCACCTCAACTAGATTTATGGGGAGAACATAGTTATCTTAGAACATACTCCAGGGATTTGTAAAGGATTTCCCTAATCCATTGGGGGATAAAACTAGAATATCATCATCCACCATTGGTTGTTTTCCTCCATTTTTATAGAAATATTCATCAGCATATGTGGATCTGCAAGACTTGAAGGGGGTGCTATCACTATGCGGTATGATGACTTTTCCATAGATGGGGTACTTCAGAGAGTGATAGAATGTTGAAGGTGCCTCTAGGTGTCTATAGATCCAGGGACTTTCAGGAAGCTCATTGTATGATGTGTCCTACTGGATAACCATAAACTCTATATCAGAGGTGAGATCCCCAAGCTGATCTTTGAGTTTTATCTTCCCAAAAGGTCATTGTTCACATTTAGGAAGAGGTTCTCCAAGGTCGCATATGGCTCCTATATGTTGACATTATTGATTCTTCCCAAAACATATAGGGGCCAGATGTGCCCTTCGAGAACCTCATCTTAAACTTTTTGAGTGAATGAGATGTCCATTAGACATTCTAAGGACATATTCTCCCAATGGTAGACCTCAACTATAGAATAGTTTGTCTCAAATTCATATGGGTTCCAAAGGGCTTCAACAAGTGCCTACCTGAGTTCTTTTTAAAAATTTATTTCATCATGGATTGAGAACTTGGCTGGGACAACAACTAGCTATTTCAAAATGTTGTACTTTTGTGCCAAAGGTCCTAACATCCTCTTATTGGGTTTCTTTTGGACATGAATCTCAAGATCCATTATATTTAAGGTTGATGATACCTGTTCTTGCGTACGATTTGATGGAATATATTATTCTAGTGGTACGGGTTGTGTCAGCCTTCCTTATTTCCTGGGTTGATCGGATTATTAAACCACCTCTAGGTGGTCAAGAAAGACAATTGGGTGTGGGAAACCACTGGAGGGTTATGTGATGACTCCATGTCTTTTTAGGGATTTTTTGAGTGGTTTACATTGATTTTTTGTTGAACATATGTTCTCTATGGGGATATGAACAAAATATTACTCCCAATAACATTCGTGTTGTCCTCTATATCCATGGATTCAGTGCATATAGCCCCATGTTTCTTAGTTATGTGTGAGAAACTCATATTCAGGGGAATATATATCATTTAAGAAGGGTTCTTCCAAGTGTATGATGTTGACAGAACTAAAAATGATCTATTTATCTGATGTGGATTCATTTTTTGTGGGGCAGTTCCCTTGCTAAAGATGTTGAAGGGAAGAAATATGTAAGAGTTAGAGCTTGCATTGGAGAATAATATGACTGTTCTTATTCACTTGTTTGTATTTTCGGTGATCACACCATCCTTTAGGAGGAATATTTAATGTTTCCTCTTTTGGTGGTGGAGATATTTTGGGTCAGTACAGCTGTGATCTAAGGGTGGCATGATATTGGTCAACTATTTTTCGAGTCATCTAGCAGTCGAAATTTCATGCACACCTAGTTAGGAATTTCTTCCAATCAACTTCATCTTTTGACTGGGAAACAGTTATGAAAACCACAATCTCTAAAGAGTTATCTAACACCACATTTTTGGAGTTGATCATGCCTTGTAGGATGTATTTGAAGATGAAGCAGTCCTTGATATTATGACCCAGCCTTCTATGAAAAAGGAAGTAATAAGGGTGGGCAGTGAGGTTGACCTCCTCAGACCTCCTGGCCTACGGTATCATGAGTAGGTTATTATCCATGGCTCAAAATAAATAATTGGGGACTTGTTCATTTCATAAGGATTATTTATTTGTCGTATGTTCTTCAAATCCCGAGGGACCCTGATTTCTCTATGATTCAATCTAGGGGTGATTAGGTGGTTGACGCCACTTAGAAGGAGGTGATGGGTAGTTTTGTACCTACACAGGTACTTAGATAGGAACCACTTATGTCTTGAGAGTGACAACCACATCTTATTCTTTGCTTCTAATATTCCCCTATGATGATGGCATGAGTCAATGTTTGGATCAGGTTCTTTGATTGGAATCTTCTAGAGGTTGTTCAATTTTAGAAAACTCATAGAACCCTCATGGATAATTCATGGGGATTATAGGTTTCTAAAACTCATTAAAATGATTTTCATCAAAGAGTTCAAAAAGTTTCTCATATGAGAGAGGGATGCTGAGAAAAAAGGATAAAAATTTCCCCTATATATAATGTCTGACACCCTCTCATTATCGCACAGTATGCAGTTTTTCAGTTTGAAGATCATATTTTTTAAGGCATGAAGATATATTTATAAATTAATTAATGAAAAAGGTCTTCCCTTCCTACACTAGATCCTACTAGATGGATTTTTACTATACAAAAGTTTTCCCTATTATAGTTTGTACAAAACACCTCATCATTGTCACCTTATATTGATCTCTAGGTCCCATCACAGGCCCACATGAGGATACCAAGTGTGTGAGATGTTGTTTAGGGTCTCATGCCCCATCAAAAGTGGATAAGGTAGGATTTTAGAAATTGTGTGGAGGCAATGTGTCATCACCCTATTTGGGGTACAACTTCCTCTAAGGCTACAGGTTAACGTCTCCCTTCCATGGATTCTATTCGAGTAGATAGGGATTCAATGACATTAAGTAGCTATGGTGGAACTACGTTTTTAGAAACCTTCAATCCATAGGGAGCAAGTGGGGGTCAATGTGGTGAAACCTCTTTCAGCTCCCAATTATTCTTGATTCATCCAATGACTGAATGATCACCCTAGTGAGGAAGAGGATTTCGTCAAAATGGAGGGATGTAAAAATCATTTTCGACTTCCTCATTTATATAGAATGTATGGCTAGATCTAGAGCCATTCGGATGATCATATATTTCTCTTGATGGAAGATCAGCTATAGAAGTGAGGATATTAATCTCTTGCTGAAGATGATACACAGTGGGAATATTTCTCCTATGTAGCTCCACGTTGAGTTGTTACAGAGTTTGTATTTCTCTCCCATATTGGGATAGACGTTACTACATGGAAGGAACCTAAAATATTTTGGTTGGGGATTGGGATGTTCCCATAATTTTCCAATTTTCATTGGAATTGTTTTGCAATTGAGGTGGAAAACATTTATTCAATGGTTCCAGATTTTGGAGCCTTCTTTAGTTCAAGAAGTGTGAAGACTCATTTGGTGCATCCAAGTCATCCTCCTCTCAGGGTACATTTTTCTTGTTTCGTCGCTCTACATTTTCATTTTAATCAATTTAGATAATCTTAATAATGAAAAAATTCATAGAGGCATATTAGGAAATGCGTGTTTTACCATTACTTACAACACAATAGACTAATTACCACAGCTATCACCAGGGTCTTTATTTAAACCCATGTCCATATTGATCCATTTTAGAATGTGACCATAGGGGAGTTTGATCACCTTCACCATACAATCCTCCTATATTGTTCTATGAGTAGTGGACTTAAGGGAGTTTTTGGTCATGATTTTAGTGAGGGACCCAACCAATATAGGCTTGTCTTGAGATAGGAGGAGCATGTGAGATTGCAACCTTTGATTTTTCCCTCCCAACCTAAAGAATAATTATTCTCTCTATGGTGATAATGATGGTGAAAATTTCCCCATCCCTATGAGGCGGGGGTTCTCTAGGGCCACAAATGGAATTGATTAGTTCAGTTCATGAAGATCCAATGATTCCTATCGAAGATTTGATGACTCCTGGGATGGACATGAAGATGTAAATTCCAACAACCCAGTGGGGTAGGGTTGATCTAGAATCACTATTATTGTCCCCAAGACCCTTTGAGAGTGTGTTGAACATGTTGATGGTTATTGAGATATAATTCCCCAAGACTAATGGATTGGTATTTTTTTGAAGCTACTACCGATGTGTCAGGAATCCTCTTGGGAATTGATGATCCGAGAGGTGGAGGCAACGGTAGATATTCATATGACTTGATGATCTGGTCCACTCTTAAGGGGATGATATTGTAGATTCTACTATGTCTCATTTGTTTTGGAACAATCATTCTTGTGTAGGAGATGGGTGTGATGGAAACCCGTGATGAGAACCATTCATTAAGGTAAGTTGTCTGGATGATCTCAAATTTGGTCTCTGTTTTTGAAATGCATTCTCATTGCTTTTAGGGGACCAGTTTTAAGTCTTTTAGGTTATATTATTCTTTCATTCATGATGTATGGACACTGGTGACGTGTGTCCATTCTATTTTAGTTACCAAATTCCCAGGAATTACCCCATACCCTGATTTATCTAGAGGATATAACATAAAATGACGTCGTATATGAGGGGTTTTTTTACTCTAGGGGTGTGAAAAATTTAATTCTCCGTAATATCCCCATCCTCGAATACATATGCATGATGTATCTTAGGAGATCAACTACTGAAGGGTTTTGATGCAATGATGGTAAGTGTGATGTAGATTTTTGCTATGATTTTTTGATTTTGAATCTCCTTCCATAAAGATAGAATCAAAATCCTGTTGAAAATAGATTATTTTAATGCTCTGAAGGTGATCCTCATGTCCTGGATAAGTGAGGTGTCCATCATGTTATCATAGATGAGTATCCAACATATTTCAGTTTAGATATGGTATGAACTGCTTTTCTTGTTCATCTGAGATATCACAGCTCTAAGTAGTGAGGTTTCATAACATTATAGGCTTGTTTATTTGGATAAATCTCTTTATATATCAATGATAGACTATTCTTCATCAAACATAAATGCCTCCATCTAGATAGACCATAAAATTTGTTTCTTAGGGCCTTCTACTGACTAGAGTGGGGTGATGTTGGATGTTGATGGGGAACTATTTGTGATTAACACTAATGTTTCAAAGACCTCTCTATACAAAGGTGTCGGAGCATCAAACCCCTATCCATATGAAGATCACTAATCTTTGAACACCTATCTATATTAAGGTGTTCGGGAAATGGTAGGTTTTTCTTCTGTTGGTGATATTTCCATGGGGAGTTTGACCATGATAGATGTCTAGGGTAGAGTCTCTATGAACCATCTCCACACTTCCACGAGGAGTATTATCATGGTAATGAATGTATTACTCTTCTATGGAAGAGTTTACATACCCTTTTGGTGTTAGAATGTGTCTCGAATGACCTCAAGGTCACTGACATTGACCATATTTGGGATATGGTGCATGTTCTGCATCATTTCTGAAATATGATGACCTAAAATTTGGAATTGTGTAGGGATATGAGCCTATTGTTTGAGAATTTCCAGAAATTTCTTAGAACTGTAATGTGTTGTAATAGTATGAGACTTCTTCTGAGAAGCTGATAGAATATTCTAATGGTCTATCTCATTATTAAGAGTAATATGAGCATGTCCTAGGGAATGGTAGATTATTACTTAGTGATCCTCAGTCAATATGGGAGTATGATCTCGATCTTGATCCTTTGGAATTTGTCACTGGCATTTCATGGAAAGAGTATGAGCCTACCTCGTGTCATGTCCCACTATCACTTGGTGAACCCTTGTTGGAGCAGGAATATGAGGCTGGTCTGAATATTCATTTCCTGCGGTAATATGTTGATGGACCTCTGGAATGAGAGAAGGGATATGAACCTCCTCTTGTATTGCCTTTGAATGATAATGTGAATTCATTTGTAAATGAAATTAAAAAAATGTGTCTGACTTATGTGATATGTTGTAATATGGTATGAATATTTATTGATAAGAATATGAGCATGTCCTGAGGATTTTTTCCATTCTCACTTGGTCAACCTTGTCTAGAAAGGGGATATATTCCCAATATTGGGCCTTTGGAGTATGTTGTTGGACTTCTTCAATAGGAATATGAACCATTCCTGAGACTTGTAACACCATCTCATAGTGATCACTGACCAAAAAAGGGTTATGATCCCTATCAAGTCATTTTGGAATATTCCACCGGACTTCTTCGATATGTAAGAGTTCCTATCCCAAATAAAGTACCACTCTCACCTAGTGATCCTTGGTTGGAATGAGAATATGAGACTAGTACGGTGCCTCATATTTTATCAGAATATGCTGATAATCCTCTTGGATATGATCAAGAATGTCTGTTTGATCCAGTACAACCACATGTTCAGGATGATAAGATTTTGGAGTTATCATGGTTATAGGAATATGGATATGTTCCTATCCTTTTATATACACTTTTTCTAGAATATACCAATGGATTTATTCAGTTGTTTCTAAAATATATTGGCATTTTAATATTTTGTGTGTAGGGGTTTTAGCATACACATTTTCCATCTCCGTTATGTAATGTAAGATATATTTGATTGAAGTTAGAATAGGTGCACACTTTTGTCCTCTTTCTTCAACCAGAATATGTTGATGGACTTCATGCATGGGGGTAGGGACATGTGCCCCCCCTTACCTACTACGATAATATGCCTGAAAATATGTTCCAAGTGTATAGGGATATGTGATTACTTGTCGGTTACCATTATAATATTCCTCCATACTTCGCCAGTGGGAGTGGATATATGATCCCATTCTTGGGTATCCATAACCTTCCTTTCCAGATGATCATTCCTTGTTTCCCATGCATGGGATTCATAGGTAGTGGGGTGTTAGGTGGTACCATCAACATTCGATTGGTGGGTACTAGATGGGTGATTCTAGTGACGACAGTTGGCAAATTCTCTCCTCAGTGGCACCTGAATCATATGATATCTGTATTTGGCTTCTGGGTTCACATTAATTATATGTTGAGGGGATAAGTTGTTTTGTTATGGGGATAACTCCCAAAGTGGTTGTTCGTGGAAACGAGCACCATTAGCTTAGTTGTAGAATTACTTGGTTGATGAAGACTCACTAATTTTCATTAATGGAGGACCTCATGGGATGCTTCCATGGTTAAGATCATACCATGTCATTAGTACTGTCGGACCGTCATGTTCTCCACTATCTATTGGAGTTGTTGAGAATATCAGTTCATTTTGTGACCCATGGGGATGTTTCTGTAGGTGATTTAATGTAGTGGTTTCTAGATGAAGAATACATTTTCTCAGGTTGGGATTTTGTTTGTGGGAGTTTTATCTATAGTCACACAAAAAACAAGGAACAATGTTACTGATTAGTGCAATATCATAGCCATGATGTGCTCAATCAGATATGAAGTGCTAACATAATTTATTTTTTTCCCAATGCATCAATTATCACGTGGACAATTTCAACAAGATGATGGAATTATATGAACCCCAGTTACAGAGGATTGTCCAAATATAATTACAATCATACTAATTTCTATATCGGTGAAAAAGAAAGTGTCCTGACACATTATTAACAGATCATTCTGTTATTTGAGAGATTCATTTTGGGCATTCCAATTTTTTTATATAGTGCGGAAAAATAGTTTGATAGATTATAACCTAATAGTTTTGTTATTAGAAAGATCCACATCAGGTTCACCATTTGTATTTGGGTACAATGGGCAAAAAATGGCTCGATGGATTATAACCCAATCTTTTTTCTATTTGTGAGATTGACGTGAAGTTCATCATTTTTGTTTCGATGTTAGAGAGAGGTGACCATGAGACACATTAGGATTAGTCTGATGGTTGATTATGGGTGAATCATTTCATGAAAAATAATTAACAATAGATTACCATTTTCATTCTTGATGGAAACTATTAATGGTTCCCTCATCCATCACAGGGTACAAACCTACTTTCTAAAGGTAAGTGGTCAATTTGGATTTTGGAACCAATGAAACATAGGGACTCACATTGGTCAACTAAATGGTAGGTCGGGATCATCACACCTTTTTAGTGGAATTATTTCCTACTCTGGTACACTCTTATATATTTATGATATGTTCAAGAATATCTTCCTAATCCCAATACTGTAATAGTTAGCTCAACCAAAAAATTATAGGTTAAATCTCATTTATTCACCAAATAAAGGGGGAATCTCATTATCAAATCCATATATATATATATATGAGGTTATTAATCTATTTCCTATTTATGATTATATTCATTTTATTCTGAACCAGTACAATAAAATAATTTGGAATTTTCTACCATGCTGGTTAATAATCTTTGTATGGGATTAATCCCTTATGAGGTGTCAAATGTGTCCTTATAATTACAGGAATAAAAAAAGACATATTTTTTTAACCACAAGAAGTTTAATGCAGAGTGGAAAATACATGTGTGTGGGTAGTTGGGTGATAAATACTTGAAATCAAGTCCCAAGGTGATGTTATACAGATTCTGTTTATTGAAGGAATCCGAGTTATCATAGTTCGATCATGCCATTGATATTGGCCCCGAGGAACATGTCCTCACATGGGGGATATTTCTATAATGCAACTAATCAGGTCTTACATACTAATATTTCTATAGATGAAAGTGATGTGGGAAACTAATGAAGTATTTATTTCAATTCCTTAATCTCATGTGAGCTAAGCTCAGTATTGGAAACAAGGTTTAGAAAGTAACTAGCCTCATTACATGTGAATGCAGGGCATATGCATTGGGACAACCCTTGGGGTACATAATAATGAGAATAGGCCTTGAAGAGGCATCCTACATATCCTAAATGTTGAATGAATTAGATTCATTGTAGTACTGTTGTTTTCTCAGTCCGGTGAGGGATTAGGGGAAGTGATCAGACCATGGGAATGATTAGGTTATGATGGTCGAAATATCATAGACACGAAAAGTCTTGCAATGAGGTGAATGCCTGTTTCATCTTGGGCTTGGACCATACAAAAAATCATACATTTCATGGTTATGGAAGGAATCGTGTTCCTCATAGTTCAATGGGATGGGGGATGACATACGTATATTTCCCTTCCCTTTATATAGATTTTCTGGTACATATGATATGATTATTGATATTCCCTAGGCCTATGTGATCTGTTCTCATTATGATAAAAATGGTTGAAAAATAATCATTTTCATTACTTGAGGATGTAATACTTGTGTGATGGTACATTCCTTTGGGGGGGGTTTTGTATGGATATCGTACCTCCAGAAGGCATCTTATATATCCTGGTTATGGAAGGAATCAAAGTGCTCATATTCCACTTGGTCAATGCTTACATATTGAGGTTTCCCTTATCATCTGGGCTTACACAGTAAAGTTTCCATTATCATCATGGATTACACGTTGGGTATGATGAGGTGATTGAGTCATAGGATTAAGTTTTCCTCAGAACGTTCTATGATGCAAATTAAATGATCATTGATGCTCCCTAAGACAACGTTAGATATGATCAGTGTGGGAAATAATGGTTGGTAAATGATCAATTTTACTACATATAAATGTGGTACTAATGTGTTGGGATGACCTTTTGGGGGTTGGATATGGATCTTGAGACTTAGGAAGGAATTATATGTATCCTGATTATGATAGGAATCAGAGTTCCTATAGTTTACTTGGTCAAAGATTACATGGTGAGGTTTTCCTTATCCTCAATGATTACACACTGATGTTTCCCTTATCATCAAGGCTTACCTGAAGAGGATAAACATGGTAATCAAGTCAGGGGATTCCCTTTTCCTCTATCTAACATTCCTTCATAGTATGAATTGATTTTATGCTCAACATGCCTCAATTTCTTGCTCTAAACATCAGATAATGTATACAAAACATACCCTATGAAAATATCAGGATCCAACTGGCTTTTCCAATGGATTTCACATATCCTGGATGAAACCACTGAGGATTATATCATGACCTATGATGATTCCTCTTAAGAAAATCGAATTATTTTGATAGTTTTCTCTATAATCCTTTACATGACTTTTACTGACTTGTCTAGAGGATGATTTATGGTCTGGTTGACATACCCAGGTGTAACTGTAAGTACTGGATGACACATATGGAGGTCATCATGAGATTTATTTTGAAATGTCTCGAAGGGTGTTTCATATTCTGTCTAACATGTTTGGAGGGTGTTGTGTGACCTATCTGCCTTGTCCAAAGGGAATCACAAGAGCCAATTGACATTCCAGGGTGCTATCGTGAGACTCATTTGACATGAGTGGGTACCACTATATGGGTCAGACCACTTTTCTTGAAGAAATAATTATATATAAATACTGAACTAAGAGTGTTTCTTGAGACATGGGTGGAATGACCTAGGGGCACCATGGGAATTTATTTGACATGTCCATATGACTTTTCATGACACAAATAGTATACCAAACGAGCATTGCGGGATCTGGGTGCCATGTCATGGTATTGACGCATGTCTTGGATGGTTTATGTGAAGTGCACGAGGGTCACAAAACTTGTTCTTATACATATTCTTCTAAATTTAAAAATTTCTCTAGCTCTAATATTTTGAATGACTTGGGTTTTTTAACTATATGTTAATTTTATCTCTCACGTGATATAGAAGATGTGAAAGATTCCCCTTGCATGTCCTGGAAGAATTTTTTTTCATGATCAATGAGTGATCATGAAAATTTCTTTATGATAGGTTGACGATGACTCCATCTTTTCATTGGTATATTACCTGAAAAAAACATATCAGTTACGAGATCATCCTATTCGATAAATCATATCTATAATTTATGTGAGTTTCCAAGAGTTCATCTGTTTTCATAGAGATGAAGACACCTTTTTTTAATGCTAAGGTGGGGAATTTTAGGCCTCACCACCCCAATTGTTCTCTTATTTTCATGGAATATCTCGTGTGGATCTAGGATAGTGTCTAAGAATGGATCTGGCCCTAGGAATCTTTGTGAGTCTCTTTCATGAAATTCACTTAGGGGTTCACCTTATTTTTAACAACCATGAGAGTAATCCATGAACACATACTTTGTAAGATTATTGAAAATTAATGGGATTATGTTGATTTATTACGATATTACAAGGGACATCCATACTTTCATATTAACTTGTCTAAGGTCTATTGTGAGATCAAAATGCTTATTGAAAACCCTTTATGTGATCTCAGTTGACTTTTTGGGACTTTCATCAAGATAAGGATGGTTTATCAATGGGGCCTTCATGGGATCAACATGGCTTGTCCAGGATTCCTGTGAGATCTTGTCATGGATATCCTTAGTTCATTGTATGCGTTTTACATCTATGAGATGCTCCCACCACCTTCACTATTATTTAATTTGTTTTATATTAAAAATAACATGAGTCATGACCGATTTCATGTGTATTTTCAAGGAAAATAACTTTATTTTCTAGTGATTTTCCCATGACTAACAATGTTATTACAATGATGTGTGATCATTTCATGGAAAATCCAATTTTTTCCCTTAAGGAGCCATAGGGGGGGAACAAGGTGTCTTGGACACACCCAAGGCATTTCACATGAAGAGGTTGGAAAGGAAAAGGGATTTCATGAGATAAGGCATGCATGTCTCTAGGGTCTCATGGTGTGTTTTGTATCACCCAGGGCTCGTCGTATGATGTTCAATTACTGTGAGAGGCTCAAACCTTCTCTTCTTTATTTCCTTTGTTCATTATTCTATAAATTCTCAGGGGTATCAAGAGTTTTCTAAGATTTTGTCAAGGAAAATCATCCTCCCCGTCAGTGATGCGGAGTATGATCATTACAACAACAAGAGGCTCCTATAATTCGGATATCTTCTTCCGATTTTTAATTGTTTTGTATCATTTTTTAGGTGTCTTCTGTTTGAAAACCTATACAGCTAGGGTGAGTTTATCTATATACCATCGTATGGACACTAGTTTTCCAGATAAAAATCACATGATTATGAGTATTTTTCAAAATGGGGTTCATGGGATCTGCTGTAGACAATACACTACAGGCTATACATTATACATGGTTCTTCCGTATGGCCTTATGTTGGTCACATGATCATGAGTCTCTTATAGGATTTATTGAATCATGAGGTTAATAAACCTTTTTATTCCATTTATTTTTTGAGGAAAATAATACCCATATCTAAGTATATATTCCTGTATGAATTGGTTGATGATCATTTGGAGGGTGTCAACAAACATAAGGAAGTATCTTCTTTCTCAATCATAATAAAGAAATAAGAATGAGAAGCTAGTTCCAAGGATCATAATAAGATGAAATTTGTTTTCTTGATTGTTTTTAATTTGGTGTGGATAAATGAATTTAATAATCCATCATCTTCATCATAATGAAGATTTCTTAATGGGGAATCATTATCGAACTGATGTTTAAAAAGAAATTATAAAGAGATATGAAGTTTGTGAGAATAATATAGAAGTTTTGAGAAGAGTTAAGAAGTGTTGAAGAAGTCTAGTTGCACCCAAAATTGAAGGATAATTTATGTTTTGGGAAATTTGGTTTATTAGTAATTTTTTTTTGGAATCCCATCCATACCATTTGTAGGTCACCTATAAAAGGAGGAAGTACTTTTTACTTTCTTACACTATTACTCTTTATTGGTGGAGAAGAGAGAAGGAAGAGAACTGAATCATTACAGAGGGAAGGAGTTTCCTAATATTTTTTTTGAATAAGTTTGTTGGATATAAGAAGAAAGGAGAAGTTAAAATATTGTATTCATTTGATCATCATATCAAGCTGAATCATCAGATTGGGAATCAGACTAAGATTTATGGACTCACACCGAAGAAGTTCACTATTGTCTCTTCCATATTAGGACATAATTATATTTTTGTATTGACCAATCAAACTTGAGAATTAGACTAGGAAATTTTAGTGTGTATCATTATGAATTCTACAAAATTAATTCATGTTTTTGGGTATGAAAGAAATTTTTTTGAAGAAAATATTTTTGAAAGGTGACAAGGAAGAACAATAACATGTTTATTAACTTGTAAGTTTTTTTTATTACATAATTTTATGCTACTTAAAGCACATGAAATATTGTATTTAACATAGTTCTATGTGAGTGGTAATCCATATCTGACTCATTGTATTGCACCAAAATAGGATTATTTTCTGTGTGAATTTTTTTGGTGTCAAATTGTTTCTATTCTATACCAAGGATGTAACTAATCTTTTTGAGTAGTAAACCTTGTAAATTCATGGGTTCATAGGGATTTGTGTTTATTATTTTATTCATAAATGTAAAAAATCATTAACAGGAGGTGAAGGTTTTTTCAGAATAAATAAAATTTAAAATAAAAAGATACAACTGATTCACCTCATCCCACTCTTAGTGAAAAATAGACCCTACTGTGCATTTTTAATAAGTATTTTAGTGAAGGATCCCTTCGTTACACTATATTTATGTTTTAAATAAGATGTTGTGATGGATAATCTCAATTGTTTGAACAGTAAAGGGATTACTGTCTTTTATGGTAAGAACTATTGTATCTATAAATATATAGTGTTTCCAAGTCTTATGCCTATCAGTTATGATGTTATTGATGCTGTAATAGATGGATTTCCTCCAATTTATGATAAAGTTCCTCTTACATCTTTTGAAAAGAAGAATCATGAGTATTATGTAAGGAAAAAGAATGCTTTACTAATATCTCTTTTTGAAAGTGAGTTTTCAAGAGTGGATGGTGTTGCCAGTACCGAAGGTATCATGGATAAGATGAAAACAATTTATGAAGGGAATATTAATTTATAGAATGAAAAGTTAAAAATAAGAAGGTTATGTATGAAGATATAAATAAGGGTGAGTATGAATATGTTGGTTACTTCCTTACTAGGGTGAATGAAATTATTTGTACTATTGGATGTCTTGGTGAAAATTTAGAAGATTATACAGTTATTGAAAAGATCTGGATAATAATTCCTATCAAGTTTAATGATAATGTTTCCTCATTGGAAGATAGAGATCCATAAAAATAACCTATGGATTAATTTCATAAAACTCTCATTAATTATGAAATGAGAGGGGAAAGTTTATGAAATCCAAAACAAAATTTGGCAGAGAAATTTATTTCAATGATTCTATGAAGGAAAATTCAAAGAATATTCTTATTAAAGAAGAAGCTGGTGAATCTGATTCCAAAAATGAGGAATGTAAAAATCATGATTAATTTTTATCATTGTTTTCTAAATATTTGAAAATAGGTATATAAATATATAATGGTAAACATACCTTGAAATTTTTTGATGTGGATCTTTTTGGGGACTTTGTGGATAAGTTTCCTCAAATAAATAATGAAGTGGATAGTGAGGAAGGTGATAAAAGGTATATAAAATCATGGAAGGAACATGGGGATAAGAATAAATCTTATTCCAAATGTAAAGATAAATAATTATTCAAATATAAAAGAATTATTTTCTTATCTATAGATTTAAAATAAAGAGATAATGAGGCTGAATCCAAAAAAATATTTTGAATCGGTTGGAGAAAATACTTTCATTGAAACAGTAAAAAATGAATAGTTCAGATGTAACAGTTTTGAAGAAGAAGAAACTCAATTATGATTTCATAAGAATGAATAATTGAAAGCATGTATGAGGAGGATTGGGAAGCTTTAGAATAAAATAAGGAAGATCAAATGTGAAGACTCTTCAAAAAAAATTAATAAGGTTTTTCTAATGATAAATTAAAGATGATAGAAAATATTTATAATTTAAAGTAATTTTCTGAGAAAGAATATAATCATAATAAAATCTAGTAGTAATGTTGAAGGAAAAAAATAAAATTTGTAACTTCTCTAAAATGAACATTCTAAAAATTAAAAGAGGGTTACATGTTTCAATATTTATATCTCTGATTGTGGAAAAATCTCAGAAATGGGTAAACTTGAGAAGGATTAAAAATATCTTCAAAATCATGGAAGAAAGTTAAAATCTGATCTAAAAATAATAAATCATGGAAAGTTATGTATGTTTCCTAGACCAAAAAATTGGATAAGTTAAAGGTTTCTAAAAATTATGAATCTAAAAAAGTTTCTATTACTTCAGATTTAGATAAGGATGAAATGAAAACTGATCTAATAAATAAAATTTGGTTTGATAAAGAAAAGTTCGATGGTCAAAAAAAATCTGATAAGAAAAATAAGAAGGTTCCTAAAAACTATTTTCAGAACTCCAGGCAGTATGGAATTTTTAGATGTAAATATTATTTTTATAGATACTAACTGTATTGTGGTGGATTCGGTTATACAGAAAATTTGTGTTTGTTTAACCAAAAACATTACCATTATTCCAAAAACATCAGAATGTAAAGCGTGAGGGGGAGTCAATACCCTCAAATGGATATGTATGAGAATGATGTAATTAAGAAACTTGAGAAGGTTGGGGAATGAAATTTATAACATATTCCATTGTCTGGAATCAATTTGTGAACTATGTGAACAACTGGAAAACCATAAAAATGTTATATTGTTTTTTTTTCATCACAACAAAAGTTTGTTGACAATTCTCAGAAGTGTGAAGTTTTGAAAGATAAAGGTAAAGAAAACATTGTTGTTATGGAAAATGATTTCAAATCAACAAATAGATAATGAACATGGATTTAGGATAAAGGGTGTTCTTCTCATATGATATGACATTTTAAATTTTTTAAGAATGTGAAAGACTTAAACGAAGGAATAATGACATTTGTCATAAATGAATCTCTCTAAATTAAAGGTGTTGGATCAGTCACCACTATGCAAGAAAAGTTGAAATCAAATAAATATTTGCTCATTGATGGATTGAAACAGAAATTTTTAAGTGTTTTATATCTTTGTGATGAAAGAAACAATGTTATTTTAAAGAAATATGGGTTATTTGTGAAATGTGAGGAATATGGAAGGATGGTTACAATAAGCCAATATACAAAATGAAACTTATTCCACAATGGTGAAAATAAATCTTGTTACTTAGGTATGGTGGAATTTAATCAATTATGGCTTAAAAATCTGGGAAACATGTTTCAAAGAAACCTGAGTAAGTTATCAAGGATATAAAATGTCTAGGGAATTCATGATATATCAAGAAGAATATATTGGTGATTCACAATTTGTTAAAAATTTATTATTATTAATTTTAATATTAATAATGTTGAATTTTTTTCAAAATGACCCTAGAACTTATTCATTATGATATATAATGTCTAATGAGAAAACAATAATCTAATGGGGATAATTACTTCACCACTCTCATTGCTGATTTTACTCACATTACTTGTGTTATGTATACGAAACAAAATTAGATTCTATGAAAATGTTTAAAAGTTTTAGGAGAAAATCTTAGAAGGAATGTGAGTATTTTGTGAAGAAGTTATGAACTAATAATTTTAGTGAATAAAAAAATTAAATTTTTTTATGTTTTATTGAGAAGTATGGAATTCGGCATGACTTTAGTAAACCATACACTCCCCAACAAAATGGGTTTTCAGGAAGAAATAATAGAATACTATTTGAAATGTGGAGAGATAAGTTACATGAACATGGTCTTTCTCATTAATTTTAGTGGAAATCAACGAGATTTTTTTATATTAAATACTAATGTTTATACAAAACAAGTTCATATATGACTCTATAAGAAATTTTTTTATGATAAAAATCCATGTTTTAAACATGTAATAGCTTATGGAAGTCCATGAATCATAAAGAATAAATGTGGAAATCTTGGAATGTTTAAGAAGAGAGTTGAATATGGAAGTTTTCTTAGCTATGATGTAGAAGAAAGATGAAAAATATGTTTCAATAAATAGTTAATAATTTTATTTGAATCTATTTATGTGAATGTTTTTAAAAAATCTGAGGAAGATAAATATACTCATACTGATAAAGAAGATAAACATAAAGAAATAATGTTTGGGGAAAATTATGATAAAGATACTGACGATAATAATCTTACTCAAGAATAAGAATAAGAATCAGTTATTTCTAATGATGATGAAGAATCTCAAAAATCTCATCCTCAGATGAAGAAGCAATTGGAAGCTCAAAACACAATTTTTTATAAAATTCAAGGATTAAAACAACAAGAAAAATTACACATACTTATTTTAATTCAAATATTGATCTGAAAGATGTGAATGAATAATTTGAGCATCCTGAAGGGGTCTAGTCTATGAATGAAGAGATTGATCAAATTGAGAACAATGATATGTGGAAACTTGCACCTAATCCAAATAAAAAAATGTTATTGGTGAATTTTTTTTAGAATCGTTTGAATGAATATCGTGAAGTGATAAGAAATAAACAAATATTAGTATAGAAAACTTACTCAGAAAATGAAGGCATTGAATTTGGTGAAACATTTTCTTAAATAGAAAGGTTATAAACAATCAAAATCATTCTTTCTGTTACTGCACAATGAAGTTAAATTTATTTCAAATAGATGTGAAATCATTATTTTTTAATGGAGATTATGATGTAGATGTTTACATTGAATAACCAAGTGTATTTTTTATTGGAAAGGATGCATGTTATGTGGGAAGGTTGAAGAAATCATTGTAGGTGATAAAATAATATTCATGGGCATGGTATTCTAAATTTAATAACTTTTTAAGAAAGATTTTATTTATGAATGGAATTTTTCATATGGAATTTTTCATTAAATGAAGTCATAAATTTTCCCAAATTGAAATTATTTATGTTGGTGACATTATATTTTCTGGTAATGATGAAATAACTTGTGAAATATTTTCTAAAGAGATGAATTTTTTTTTATATTTTTTGCTACTTGAAATAAAATACATTCATAGGTAAAAAATCTTACAAAAAAAATATATTTTCCTTTCTCAATAAATGTATGATAAGGAACTTTCTAAAAAGTTCATCATGGATTACTAAAAAATTATTTCTACATCAATTTCAGTGTGAACCAATTTAACTAAAGTTTGAAAAGGTAAGAAAGTTTATCTGAAAGAGTTTTAGAAGATGGTAAGAAGTTTGTTGTATTCGATTGCCTTATGAAATGAAAATATTTATATTTTCACCATATGTTCCAGATTTCAGAGTGCTCTAAAAGAATCAAATTTATTGGTAGGAAAAATATTTTTCTGATATATAAAAGTTTCATCAAATGTATTAATTAGGTGTGATAACTAGAAAATGATTGACTTTTTTGGGTATTCAAATACCGATTAAGTATAAAATGTTGATGATAGAATATCGAAATATGGTAGAGATTTCATTATAGAAAAATGATGTGTTAGTTGGAATACAAAGATACTTAATTCTATAGCTTCTAGAATATATGAAGTTGTGTATATTAATTCCACTCAAGAATATGACCAACTTATGTAGATAAAGACTCGGTTGGAAGATTTACTTATTTAAGTGAAGTTACCCTTTCTCTTGGGATATGATAATAAAATTTAAGTCAAACTTAACAAAAATATGATATAAAATTTTCATTCAAAACATATTTATATCAAATATCATTTAATCAAAGAGCATGTGGAGAATAATGAATTTATGTTGGGGTCTGTTCCTATATTAGAAAAAGTTCCGGACATTTTTACAAAAACTTTAACAAAGGAACCATTTTATAAACTGAGGTTGAACATGGGAAGTCAACCTCTTTCTCATCAAGGATGAGGAACATGTTATTTTACCTTCTCTTATCTTTTCATTGGATAGTGTTGTTAAAGGGGGATAATTGTTTGATAAATCTATCAATTGTTATGTGCGAAAATTTTTAAGGAAGCATGTAAAAAGGGGAATCATATGTATGTTGTGAATCCAAAATATACATGTGTGAAATATTCTAACTATTTATTTGATCGGTCATAGGAAAAACTTGTTAATAAGAAAGTTAAATATGTGAAGACATATGTGAAAAAAAACTGAAGATGTTTCATGATCACTACTTTTTGAGAACATGGTTTTGTGGTCAATAATTCTTTTATACTATAATGAATTATCTCACATTGGATTAGAATTTTTGATAAGTAATCCATTGCTTAAGGTTAAAAATTTCAGTTATTTATGAACCATGGATTATAGAAAAATCCAAAGGAGGATACTTTCGGGACCAGGTTGGCTAGAGAATATTTCTGAATGTTAGATGATGTTATTTTTAATATATTTGACTTTTGTTGCCAAAGAAATGAAATAAACTCAATTTTATTTGTTTTTTATCAGAATGACCATCAAATTAAGAATATTAGGCTCTCAATTATAAAGAAATTTCATCATATTGGGAATATTTTTTCATTATGAAAATCCTCATCCGACACACATTTGGTCTAGAATGAGCTTTTTATTGTAATGAGCAAGAGAATCAGATTCTGTATGGGTCAGATGAAAATATAATGATGATTTTATGATTTCTAATTAAAAATAATAAAATGTATCAAGAGAACATTTTGGTGAAAGATTTATGAAATAATGGTTGAGTGGTTCTAATTGTATTGTGGAAACAAAGATGATATTAGAAGGATGGAATGTTATAATACATTCCACTATAAGTCAGATGATATTGAATCTAAACTTAAAAATATTTAAAGTCGTTTGGAATTCATGATACAAGGAGAATTTAGAGAAAGAATAAAGTTAATGGAGACAAATATTTCTAGTCTTAGTTCATTGATGTGAGATTACTAGACATAGGAATGCATGTTGGCTGAGAAGGCTGATTAGATGGTGAAGTTAAGAAGATGATGTTTTTTAGTCATACCAATAATCCATGAGAAACAAATTTTTAGAGAAATATGTTATGTAAATCGTATTATTAGAAGGTAAGAAGTTTCTAAAGTGTATGTTTCTGGAACTGATCCATCGGGCATGGTGTGCAACAGAGAATTAGAGTCATACTGACACCGATCATCAAAAGATAATCAGTGGAAAATAAGATTTTATTTTATTTTTTTAGCACCAATAAAAATAAATAAATTTTTTAATTTCTAGGCCCAAAAAATAGGAATTAAAGAATATTTTTTTGTGACCTATAGAAAGATTAAAAATAGACATCAATCAAAAATATAGTCAACCATTTTTCATAATGTTGAATTTTTTATTGTTTTTTCAGCGGGAAATTTTTCTACCTTAACAAGTGGGTCAAGATAATGAATAACACTGAACTTTTTTTAATATTTTTTTATCAAATGGTTCAATACTATCAGTCTCAAGGTCACACAGATGACTTCATCGAACATAATATCATCGATCTAGGAAATGAAGAAAAGGAGAATTGTATGAAGCATGTCCAAGTATTGTCAAGAGGAATCGTAAAAGTAGTTGAAGAATTTTGAATAACTAATTTCATATGTTTTATTTTCTATAGAGAAACATAATGAATAATATTCTTTCTCCATCATAATGAAGAAATTGGAATGACTGTCTGGTTCCAAGGTTTGTAATAAGAAGAATTTTTTTAACATTTCCATTTTACAATTGGTATGAAGCAAGGTAATGATGAATACATTTTATTCATCAAAATAAAGTACTAATAATAGGGAATCAGAGTCAGACTAATGTTTGAAAATAAATTCTAAAGAAAGATAATGTTGCGATAATATTGAATAATTTTTTATAAGAGTTGATAAGCATTGAAAAAGTCAAGATGAACCCAAAATTCTAGAAAAATTCTTGTTTTTTAAAATTTTTTTAAATTGGAATCATTTTCAGAATCCCACCCAAACCATTTCTAGGTCTCCTAAGGAGGAAGTACATTGTGCATTCATACACTTGTACTATTCACGAGTGAAGATAAGAGAAAGAAGAGTGCTGAATAATTATAGGGAGAATGAGTTTTCGGATTGTGATTACCTAAAGATGTTTGCTAGAAAAAAGATGAAAGAATAAGTGAGATGATTTTATTCATCTGATCATTGTATTGGGTTGAATGATTAATATGGGAATTGGATTGGGATTTTGTAATTCATGCAGAAAAAGTTCAGTGTCATCTCTACCATATTCTTATACAATTATATTTTCATATTTTTTAATATGACTTATAAATTGAATTGGGAAATCAGACTAAGTATCATTACAAGGTCTAATATGTTCTTGCCTGCTATATGGTAAGAAAGTGGGGAATTTTTTTAAAAGTACATATTTTTTAATGTAAAGAAAGTAGTAGTGTAACATGTTTCTTAAATTGTTACCAAAACATTGTATCACATAATTTCATAATACTTGAAGCACATGCACAGTTGAATTGAACATAGTGTTAAATGAATGTAAGAGAATTATTTGTAATGTCTCGTCAGTGCCATGCATAGGTTCCCCAAGCCAGTTCACCACATGACATAATTCCCACCTCCCCATTGGATAGAGGCTGTTATCTAGCAGCAAGGGTATAGTAATTCAATCATGGGGATACTATACCCTCTCTTATCAGATTAAAACACTAGAGAAAGTAAATACAGAAATAATGGAACCATATATAGTCATAACAATACTAATGTCACAAGGTAACCAAATCTATAAATACAGTACTCAATTGAAAGGGAAACATTCGATGCCAAAGTGAGTTTCAAAATGAAGAACTGGAAAATAAAGACACCAAATACTCCCAAGAGTGTCCCGAACCATGTCTAGTTCCCTCATCCTTTCTCTATCCCCTACCAGCTATCTAATCTGGGGCCTCTACCCTTACCTTGTCCTGCAACGACAATGTCTATTTAGGTACCGATCAGGAATCCCAGATAGGGTGTGAGTACAAATCTGTAGGCCACCACCAATGAGGTCTCAAATAAATCTAGTCAATAGAAAGTTCATGTAGTTTTATAAATAAATAAAAATGTATAATTGAGCAGTTTATCACATTAATTGATATTCTTTATTCAACCCCCTAATTAAATGAGCTTGTTACCATTCTTAATTTCTACCCATTTGAATGACTATGTTACCATTACATAACTCACACAAACATGAATTTCTATATTACTATTCTATACTCACGCACCCATGAATGTCCATCTTACCATTTCTTACTCACACACCCATGAAAGTCCATGTTACCATTCCATACTCACACACCCTTGAATTTCCATGTTACCATTCCATACTCATGCACCCATCAATGTCCATATCAATATTTCCTACTCAGTCACCCATGAATGTCCATGTTTCCATTCCATACTCACACACCCATGAATTTCCATGTTACTATTCCATACTCACGCACATATGAATGTCCATTTTACCATTTTTAATAGATGACCAAATGAGCATGTTACATTTCACCATTTAATAATATATAATTCACCATTTACAGATATCACATGTATATTTTTTATCAAGTTTAATCAATTATTAACCCTATTATCAGATATATCACATCATCAAATCAAGAAGGATTAATCAACATTATACCTTTTACCCAAATATCACATTAATTTATCAATTAATTAATCCTCTCACCCTGAATTCTAATTCAATAATGAGTCGTCATATAAAACTCCTTATTTAATTCCCCAAATAATTAATCACATAAAACTCTTCAATTAAACCAACCATTAATTAATCACTTACTCATAATTAATTTATAAATTAATTATCTCATTTACTAAACACAACATCTCATAAATAATTCATCAATTAATTATCTCTATCCAAAATTTAAAATTTCATAATTAATTCCATAGTTAATTATATCAACTCTCAAATCTCAATATCTAATAATTAATTCATCAATTAAATATCCAATCATATCAATTCAATATCTCCATAATCAACATTAATTAGTTTACCAATTAATTAATCCAAATCATTTCTATTAATAATTTCAACAATTAATTAATCTAACTTAATCCCATAAATTAATTCTCCAATTATTTGTTTATGAAAACTCTCATTAATTAATTCAAAATTAATTTATCAAATTAAATCAATTAATTTAATTCACTAATTACTTATTTACATCAACTCGATTAATTACATGTAAAATTAAATAATCAAAATCAATCCCTTAGATTATTTCACTGATTATCTATTCTCATCGACACTATTAATTATTTCTACATTTAATTAATCTAACCCAATCCCTTCAATTAAGTCACTGATTAATTTTTGACATAAACTCCATTAATTAATTCGTTAATTAATTAATCTAACTCAATTTCCAAAATTAATTAAACAATTAATTTTTCCATCATAATATATTCAATAACACCAATTAATTCTTGAAATAATTGTTCCAACTCACTTAATTAAATAACTCCATAATTAATTAGCCAATTAATTATTTCAACTCACTTAATTCAATAACCATACAATTAATTCACTAATTAACTATTTTAAATCACTTAATTCAATAACCACATAGTTAAATATTAAATTTCAACAATCTCTATCTCGCTATAATTAATTGAAAATTTAATTATTCCAAATCACAATTTCATAATTGAAACCATTTAAATTTATTAATTCTATAATTAATAAATCATGTTCAATGGTCTCAAAAATTACATAATTAATTCAATAATTAATTATTCCCAATTTCCCTATTCAACAATTTTATAACTAATTTTACCAATTAATTATCCACATTACATAATTTCATTTATTCAATCAAATATCCAATTCCTAAATTTATTAATTGACCAAATTAATTAATTCAATTTGGAATTCCAATTGATAATAAAATTGTTGAAAATCTAAAACCACATATACATAATTGATAATAAATTCTATGGGACTTAAATTTTGGATTACCTACCTCAAATATGATGAACACACTATTTGAATCCAACATAACTAACAGTGTGTTATTATGGTGACTATTAAAGGTGAAAATAAATAAATAAGCTTACACATTTCAATAAAAGTTTTCTCAAAATAATTCATTTTCAGGGAAGAAAAATTCAATACACACCATACCATTATCAAGATGAATCATGTTCCACTGACTACATGTTAATCAGATCAATATCAAAAAAGATATTGATTATTGGAGTAAAAAGGAGAGACATGGAGAAGAGAAAGGGTCGTGTTATAAATATTGGGCTTCTTACCCATGTCATGTGCACCATCCTAAACCCAATTTATAATACTTTTCATTAATTAATCTAGTTACATTTATTAATTGAATCATTTATTTACTAATATCTCTTATAATTTCATGTGTCAACCCATAATCTTTTTGGTTGTTTCATGGACCTATACCATGAGCTAAAAATAAATATTCAACATTGGTCTGGAAATTACTACATCAATTTTAGAGTCATGAAACAATTTCCAACTTGTCAATCTGACACCATATTAAAGAGTTGTGACTGAAATAGTGTTTTGACTCAATTATTTTTTCAATTTATTATTAATAATAATAATAACAACAATTATTATTATTATTATAACCTATCATTCACCATTAATGTTTCACAAAAAAATTCCCTCAATCATCACCCTGATAAATGATGAGTAGGCTTATGACTGTACACCTAGATTTAAACTCCTGAGTGATATTCATTAGAATATTGAAAAACTGTTAAAGAACAGTGATAAAGAATTTCTTCCCACCAATTCCTTTGTATGATACCCATTAAAACAATTTTTCCCAATTACTATCTTCTATTGATAACCCAATACATTAAAAGTACCCTCACCACTATATTTCTTTGATAAGGGAACATCATATTACTTTAACGATTCCCCATAAATTCGTAGATGATTATGGGATGTTCCCATAGACATCAACCATTATTTATTAAATGAAGATGTTTTTTAATTTTTATAATTATATGGATAGCCGTGATTTTATTCATCCATAAGTTATTGGGAATTTTTTGAATGCATTTGATTTAATCATGTGATGGGTGTGTCCTTGAATTGTATAACCCCTCCCTGAATTGACAAGTATCATGAGACAATACAGCTTGGATTTTGGTGTATACGTGTAACGGCCAGAAATTTTGAATAAATCTTGATCCCTAATTTCATGTGTTATTTTATTTTATTTTTATACTCAACAAAAATGTTTTATTTGATAAACATGATTATAATTAAAATGAGACCAGTGGGTTTTGACTTTTATATGACCATCGGTCAATATGACCACTGTGAACAAAATGTTTTGATTATTGTCTCTAAATACAAGTAATCTTGGTTAATTATTATAGAAAGAAGATTTGATGGCCTCACCTAGTAGTCTTGGACCGATCGAAGCCCATCTAAAAGAGCTTGGGAAAGAGGTAGCACCATTGGGCTTTTCTCTGGACCAAATCCAAGCTGAACTTCATCATGTGAAGCTAGAACGGAATCGTCTTCGTGAGAAGTTCAAACTGATAGAAATTACTACTCGGGCAATGTTGACGGAGCCGCCCCAAGATTCTATCACCCTAGCACACCTTACTATTAGGTCCTATGCTGGTATTATAAGGGGCTATGTAATGAGACCATAACTGCCTTGTGTAATCCTTGTTTTAAATAAAAATTGGGATTTCTTATTATGATGATGTTTATGAATTTTCAAATGACTGGATAAAAATAGTATGCATATTTTTGATGAATTTTCAAAAGGATTTTTTAAAAAAAATGTTTGTGTAAACCTTAAATAATTTAAAATGTGTAATGATTCTCAAAAAATGGTCTTCTACAATTATGTCCAGTACGAAATTTAGAGTCTAATAAGATCAACTTGATTTTTGATGAATAATAAATTATGAATAGTGATTTTATGATTAGGATTAGTAATATGACCAAATGGATTAGTAATCTCACTTAAAGAAAGTTTTAAAATAATCTAGGCACCTTGATTAAGTAATGTGATTCAATAAAATGGTTAAATAACGGTTTCACAAATTATTATTCAAGTATTAGTTTTTTCGGGTGAATAGTTTTTTTTAATTAAAAATTTAATTAAAAATAATTAGAAAACTATTTTTATAAAAAGGACTTTATTTTTGAACTCAGAGCATCGATATTATGTTATGGTAATTTTTGGGGTTTCTTCTGAAAAAATGAATTTTCGGTGAATAGTGTTTTTATTTAAAAATAAATTTAAAAAAACTTAGAAAATTATTTTTATAAAATAGAGTTCATTTTTGAAATCAGAGCATTGATATTTAGTTAAAGTGAAATTTTGGGATTTTTTTGAGAAAGGTGAATTTTTCAGTGAATAGTAAAAATGCAGTTTTAGGGTTTCGGTATGTTTAATGACATCATAGCTGTGTCATGATGATGTCAGGAGATATTTTAAGGGTTGTCCGGCCAAGGGTGATGAATTATTGTTGTGGGGGCCCCATGTGGCCTAACTCCATGGTAAATGCCAAGGGAGAGCACATGGGTTTGAGAAAAGCACATGTGAGGTGTCCCTTGGCCATTAATGCCTTGTCCCCTCACTTTCCCTATAAATACCAAGCCCTCATCTCATCAATTCGACTCCCCACTCTTTCCCAACGAATTTCTGGTCTCATTACCTCCCAAGGAGTCCTCCCAAGGTTCCCCCAAGCCCTCAAGGTCCCAACCATTGAGGTTTAAGAGTTACATTTTAAGGTAAGGGATCCGACCTCTCTCTTTCATTTCAAGTAATCTCTTTTATGTCATTCCTTTTATGCTCCATGTTCTTATGTTGAAGGATGTTATTTTATACTCCTCTTACTTCCTTTTTCATGTTAATATAATGAGAGATCCCCTCTTACTCTAATTATTTCGTTTTATGAAGTTTTAAGTGGCGCCGTTAGGCTGCCGAAATTTTTGTAACGGATTCTTTCTCCCTTCTCATTTTTCAAGATCTATTTTCATGTAAAGTATTTCATGTTTTTTTTATTATGTTGGGGTATGATATCTAAATTTATCATACTGATCTTTTATGATCATATGATGAGAGACCCCATTTGATCGCTTCAATTCAGTATTTTGATGTTTTAAGTGGCGCCGTTAGGCTGCCGAATTTTTAAGTGGTTTTTCACCATTCTCGTTTTGAAGTTCTACTTTCATGTCAATTCTTTCAAGTTACTTTTTGTTATGTTGGGGTATTATCTCTATATCTATCATACTGGACTCTTATGTTCATATTATGAGAGACCCCATTTGATCTCTTCAATTCAGTATTTTGTTGAAGTTTAAGTGGCGCCGTTAGGCTGCCGAATTTTTAAGTGGTTCTTCATCATTCTCGTTTTGAAGTTCTACTCTCATGTCAATTCTTTCAAGTTCCTTTCTATTATGTTGGGGTATTACCTCCATATCTATCATACTGGACTCTTATGTTCATATTATTAGAGACCCTATTTGACCTTGTCAATTCAATTTTGTTGAAGTTTAAGTGACGCCGTTAGGCTGCCCAATTCTCACAAGAGAAATCTTTTTTTTCTTCCTTTCATGTTCTTCATTTCATATGGTATATTTTCAAATTTCATTACCATGTTCTTAAATCCCTTATATTTTGTCCCTCTACAGTTTTATGGGTCATTTATGAATGTTTGACCCATGTCCCCTCTCTTCTCAATGTTTTCTAAAACCTTGTAACATAGCCGTTATGCTGCAGAATTTTCGTCTCAAAATGTCTCTCTCTCTTTTCTAAAAATTATTTTATGTTATAAAGTAAATACTCAAAGCTTTTATTTCTATAGGGGTATTCACATATATATCAAAATGTTCTATTTTAAATTCTGGGAATTTCATAAATGAAACCCTCTTTCCCTTTCCATGGGTTTAAAGTGACGTAAAGATCATGTCTTCAAAGCAGTTTTTAAAATGTTATGATTATGAAATGAAACCCATTTATTTTATGCTATATGGGTTATTTATGAAATGTTTGATGATGATATATGTGGCTCACAAGATAATAAAGGAAAATTTAAGGGTGCGCCCTGATAGCGCTCCAAGGCATTGGGTAAAGACTTAATCTCTAGAGATGACCATTTTAACGACGCCTTGGTGAATAACCTTGGTAATTTTAACGACACCTTGGGGATGGACCTTGGTGAAACGAAACGATTGTCAATATTAAATGTTGTAGCCACATCTTCAAGTTATAAAAAAATGTTATTTTTATTATGATGTATCTCATGATTTCATTCTCATGATTTAATGTTATTTTCATGACCTTATTGAAGTATCTCAAGTTCAAATGTAAAATGTTTCTCTGGTTTCTCTTACTGGGCCTTCTTCTCACCCTTTCTTTTGATGTATGTCCCCAAGTTATGAGATGCAGTAATGAAACTAGGATGAACTTGAGGAGAATCCTTTCAAGTGTTTAAGAAGAATGTTTTTTTTGTTTCATTTATTAGGTTCCTGGTTTCCAAGACACTAAACCTTAAAGATCCTCGGTTTTGTAAAATGTAATGAAAGTTTATGTGATAAAAAGGCGCGATGATATAGTTGGTATCAAAGGATGGTTTAGTTATTTGTGGAAATTAGGATATGAAAACTTTAGGAAGAACCCTATAAAAAAGTTTAAATATAGGAAATCTTCCTAGTATTTTGGTGAGTATTGAGTAAAGGGTTTCCAAGCAAATACATCCCCGTCTGGATACGAGCAGGTAGAGGTGGCTCTGGCACAGATGTACATAGGGGTAAAACCCGAAAACACTGCTTTGAGCTAGACTCGAACGGGAACTGGTACACGACAACGGGCCTTGCTGCACTCTTGGTTACGACACTCCCGGGGGATATGCTTTGGTAAATTCATAAGCTTAGTATGAACCATTGTTAAGGGAACAAAGATAAAATAAAATAAAGATTCACATAAGAATATATGATCATGGATAACCTAGAAGGGAACCTAAGGGATCACAAGTTAGGGTATACTTTACTTCTACATGTTATCCTTAGATGCTTTAAGTTTCTTTTCATGATTATTGGCTAAGTATTTAAGCCCCTAACTATAGCTTCTTTTCTTAGTTAATGGCGGGAAATGGAAGAACATGTCCCAACAACCAATGTGATAGGAAATGCTACGATTGCCGTATTAATATGAAAGAGATGATTAGGGGATTAAAATATGATTATTATTTTGGAAGACGTTCATTATTTTGGGAACCATATTTGATTGAGGTAAATAGATTACTACGGTATTTTCATTGAGGAGTAAGGTTGACTTATATTTTGAATAATCGATGAAATTAAGGTGGACTTATAGTAATTTAGGTTACTTACGGGAATGATTAACCTATCTGGGGTAAAATATGTTTCGGTTAGCTACTTTTGTTATAAGATGTTAGGAGTGGTTGATGTTGTTTGGAGATGAACAATGAAGTTTATTTTGGAAGACTATGTTATCAAATATTTCTTGTATTTGGGTTTCAATCTTAGTTTGGTTTATTTTGAGGAATCTTAATGACCATTATTTATGGAATTGACTATGATGAACTTTGGGTAGTACCATGGAACATGAAGATTTAAAAGTAGTTTCCATTCCTATGGGATTATTTCTTTTTGAAGTGTTGTTTTACCTTACTCTTTCTGTTTTTGGGATAATGTTTAAAGATAGAAGAAATAGATAGTTAATCTTTTGTGAATTATGAAGATGATTCTTGTGTTTTGATGAGACCAATTAGTTTTGAATGCTCATCGTTTGGAGAAAAGATTAGTTTTGGTAGAAACTTATTAATGTATGAAACTCTACATGAAGGTAGATATATTTCCTTATGTTTTTGTTCTATGTTGTAAATGAATTCCTCAAAGTTATTAAAAGGAACGTAAAACAAAAACGTTGTTGGTTTACGTTTCCTACTAGGTAATCAAAGACCGCTTACACACATCATAATTTTGGGATTTTCTGGTGGTTAACTTCCCCCTAATCATGTTTTCTATCACTCTCCTTTAAGAACGTTACCCTTTGTTTTCTCCTCCATGTCCATATTTCCTACATGGAATCCTAGTATGAGTAAACTCGGGTGGCCTTTGTACTTCCTTTTCATTCCTTTAAAGTAATGGTGTTACTGACTCTTTTTCCGATGTGGGAATTTAAATGAAATTTCAAAACCCAATTTTAAAAATTGCGAGGACGCAATTTCTTAAGGGGGGAAGATTGTAACGGCCCAAAATTTTGAATAAATCTTGTTCCCTAATTTCATGTGTTATTTTATTTTATTTTTATACTCAACAAAAATGTTTTATTTTATAAACATGATTATAATTAAAATGAGACCAGTGGGTTTTGACTGTTATATGACCATCGGTCAATATGACCACTGTGAACAAAATGTTTTGATTATTGTCTCTAAATACAAGTAATCTTGGTTAATTATTATAGAAAGAAGATTTGATGGCCTCACCTTGTAGTCTTGGACCGATCGAAGCCCATCTAAAAGAGCTTGGGAAAGAGGTAGCACCATTGGGATTTTCTCTGGACCAAATCCAAGCTGAACTTCATCATGTGAAGCTAGAACGGAATCGTCTTCGCGAGAAGTTCAAACTGATAGAAATTACTACTCAGGCAATGTTGACGGAGCCGCCCCAAGATTCTATCACCCTAGCACACCTTACTCTTAGGTCCTATGCTGGTATTATAAGGGGCTATGTAATGAGACCATAACTGCCTTGTGTAATCCTTGTTTTAAATAAAAGTTGGGATTTATTATGATGATGATGTTTATGAATTTTCAAATGACTGGATAAAAATAGTATGCATATTTTTGATGAATTTTCAAAAGTATTTTTTAAAAAAATGTTTGTGTAAACCTTAAATAATTTAAAATGTGTAATGATTCTCAAAAAATGGTCTTCTACAATTATGTCCAGTACGAAATTTAGAGTCTAATAAGATCAACTTGATTTTTGATGAATAATAAATTATGAATAGTGATTTTATGATTAGGATTAGTAATATGACCAAATGGATTAGTAATCTCACTTAAAGAAAGTTTTAAAATAATCTAGGCACCTTGATTAAGTTATGTGATTCAATAAAATGGTTAAATAACGGTTTCATAAATTATTATTCAAGTATTAGTTTTTTCGGGTGAATAGTGTTTTTTAATTAAAAATTTAATTAAAAATAATTAGAAAATTCTTTTTATAAAAAGGACTTTATTTTTGAACTCAGAGCATCAATATTATGTTATGGTAATTTTTGGGGTTTCTTCTGAAAAAAATGAATTTTCGGTGAATAGTGTTTTTATTTAAAAACAAATTTAAAAATACTTAGAAAATTATTTTTATAAAATGGAGTTCATTTTTGAAATCATAGCATTGATATTTAGTTAAAGTGAAATTTTGGGATTTTTCTGAGAAAGATGAATTTTTCAGTGAATAGTAAAAATGCAGTTTTAGGGTTTCGGTATGTTTAATGACATCATAGCTGTGTCATGATGATGTCATGAGATATTTTAAGGGTTGGCCGGCCAAGGGTGATGAATTATTGTTGTGGGGGCCCCATGTGGCCTAACTCCATGGTAAATGCCAAGGGAGAGCACATGGGTTTGAGAAAAGCACATGTGAGGTGTCCCTTGGCCATTAATGCCTTGTCCCCTCACTTTCCCTATAAATACCAAGCCCTCATCTCATCAATTAGACTCCCCACTCTTTACCAACGAATTTCTGGTCTCATTACCTCCCAAGGAGTCCTCCCAAGGTGCCCCCAAGCCCTCAAGGTCCCAACCATTGTGGTTTAAGAGTTACATTTTAAGGTAAGGGATCCGACCTCTCTCTTTCATTTCAAGTAATCTCTTTTATGTAATTCCTTTTATGCTCCATGTTCTTATGTTGAAGGATGTTATTTTATACTCCTCTTACTTCCTTTTTCATGTTAATATAATGAGAGATCCCCTCTTACTCTCATTATTTCGTTTTATGATGTTTTAAGTGGCGTCGTTAGGCTGCCGAAATTTTTGTAACGGATTCTTTCTCCCTTCTCATTTTTCAAGATCTATTTTCATGTAAAGTATTTCATGTTTTTTTTATTATGTTGGGGTATGATATCTAAATTTATCATACTGATCTTTTATGATCATATGATGAGAGACCCCATTTGATCGCTTCAATTCAGTATTTTGAAGTTTTAAGTGGCGTCGTTAGGCTGCCGAATTTTTAAGTGGTTCTTCACCCTTCTCGTTTTGAAGTTCTACTTTCATGTCAATTCTTTCATGTTACTTTTTGTTATGTTGGGGTATGATCTCTATATCTATCATACTGGACTCTTATGTTCATATTATGAGAGACCCCATTTGATCTCTTCAATTCAGTATTTTGTTGAAGTTTAAGTGGCGCCGTTAGGCTGCCGAATTTTTAAGTGGTTCTTCATCATTCTCGTTTTGAATTTCTACTCTCATGTCAATTCTTTCAAGTTCCTTTCTATTATGTTGTGGTATTACCTCCATATCTATCATACTGGACTCTTATGTTCATATGATTAGAGACCCTATTTGACCTTGTCAATTCAATTTTGTTGAAGTTTAAGTGACGCCGTTAGGCTGCCGAATTCTCACAAGAGAAATCATTTTTTTCTTCCTTTCATGTTCTTCATTTCATATGGTATATTTTCAAATTTCATTACCATGTTCTTAAATCCCTTATATTTTGTCCCTCTACAGTTTGATGGGTCATTTATGAATGTTTGACCCATGTCCCCTCTCTTCTCAATGTTTTCTAAAACCTTGTAACATAGTCGTTATGCTGCAGAATTTTCGTCTCAAAATGTCTCTCTCTCTTTTCTAAAAATTATTTTATGTTATAAAGTGAATACTCAAAGCTTTTATTTCTATAGGGGTATTCACATATATATCAAAATTTTCTATTTTAAATTCTGGGAATTTCATAAATGAAACCCTCTTTCCCTTTCCATGGGTTTAAAGTGACGTAAAGATCATGTCTTCAAAGCAGTTTTTAAAATGTTATGATTATGAAATGAAACCCATTTATTTTATGCTATATGGGTTATTTATGAAATGTTTGATGATGATATATGTGGCTTACAGGATAATAAAGGAAAATTTAAGGGTGCGCCCTGATAGCGCTCCAATGCATTGGGTAAAGACTTAATCTCTAGAGATGACCATTTTAACGACGCCTTGGTGAATAACCTTGGTAATTTTAACGACACCTTGGGGATAGACCTTGGTGAAACGAAACGATTGTCGATATTAAATGTTGTAGCCACATCTTCAAGTTATAAAAAAATGTTATTTTTATTATGATGTATCTCCGGATTTCATTCTCATGACTTAATGTTATTTTCATGACCTTATTGAAGTATCTCAAGTTCAAATGTAAAATGTTTCTCTGGTTTCTCTTACTGGGCCTTCTTCTCACCCTTTCTTTTGATGTATGTCCCCAGGTTATGAGATGCAGTAATGAAACTAGGATGAACTTGAGGAGAATCCTTTCAAGTGTTTAAGAAGAATGTTTTTTTGTTTCATTTATTAGGTTCCTGGTTTCCAAGACACTAAACCTTAAAGATCCTCGGTTTTGTAAAATGTAATGAAAGTTTATGTGATAAAAAGGCGCGATGCTATAATACGTATCCTTATTTTAGCATAGTTCCATGGAATAAGACCTTGAAATGATGTTTTTGATGTCCATATTTATGTATTACATCAGTATGAGATCAATGATTACTATTATCTATGTTTTAATCTACTATAATTGATATAGAATGACTTATGATTTAGTTTATTATAACTTCATGATTTTTATTTATTCTTATAGTATCATTTATGTGATATTTATATTATAATATATCATGCATTATTCTACTCATTTTGTGCATCTGATATCCCCCTTATTAGTTTTCATTCACCCAGTAATCCTAGAGAAGGACTTTGTAGAATTTTCAAGGATATGATGTAAGTGCAAACAATCTTATCAAAATGTGTTCCTGTTGTATCTTATGTTTTTAAATTTAATATATGAATGTATCTAGTCTTACAGGACTACTAAATTATGGGATCCTATGGTAAGTCATGTATTCTGTACTAATAATTTAATATAATAACTAGTTATGGGTATTTGGAGTCTGAGATATCACATTATTTCATATCCATCAACATATAATAATAAAAATATAGATATTTTAATTAAAATTCCAAAAGTATTATCATGAAGTTCTATAAAAATATTGGAATTATCATAGTCATCTTTATCCTCTTAAAACAACCATTTAAAAAATATCACACAATTACATTAAAACAATAATGATGCTATGTGATTCTCCTATAACTATTTCCTTGATCAAAACTCATCAATTTATTACAAGTAATGTTTTCTTATTCTAACATTATAAATAATCAGAAGCTTGAATAATGGCTTAATCAAAGCCACATGATTATTATCACTTGAGAAATAGTAATATGTATGATGTAAAATAAATTCACGAATAACATAATGAATCAAAATATTTAAATTTGATATTAATTTATATGAAAAATAACTCACAATTCATTGACTAAATTAATGTCATGGTCCTTAAAATTAGTTTTTACTCAAAATGAATAAGGCAATTCATAAAAAAACAAATTTGAATAATTTATTTAAAAAAACATTATAGAAAAGAATATTTTTTTTCTAATTTATGAACTATTATATAAAATAATAGATAAATGATATTCAAGTTTAAGGATCACCTATACATTGGTAAGATCTGTCCTTATTTTCACTACAAAACATTATGACGAACTATAAATAGGGTAGATCAACCATATTATTTATCATATAAACTTTAAAAAACATTAAATTAATTATTTATACAATGATTTCCTTTAAATAAGAAAGTTAGTAAGATCATACAAACTTGTGATGTACTTTAAATTAATGAAATAAAGTATTTGTTGGCTCAACCACATGAAATATACTTATCCATTTCTTTTGAAACCTGAAGTTTCTAGATTTTATATGAGATATCTGCCTTAAAAAATAATTTAATTGTATATTTAGGAAAAAAATAATTTTTTTCCATTCCAAAATTTCTCTTATGTTGATATTTTTAGAGATTTCTGTTATCACCCTTAAGTAAATAAATATTAAATCACAAAGTCGACACTTCCACTTAGTAACCAAATTCCCACAATTCAAAACTATTAAAGATATAACAAATTTTATTTTCATGACATATCTTCATGATATTCATCTTGACCTCATACATATTCTTACACATCATTAAAACCCTATGAAAAATATTTTATTTTGTGGTATGGAAATATAAATCATAGTCAGGAACATAATAAATGAAATAAAGATACATATTAGTCTATGAATACTCATAAAATTTTTCTTTTTTAAAAATACAATTTGAGATCAAAATAAATATTTTCATATCAATGAAATTAACTTCTCTACCAAAGTATTTTCATAAAGTATTTTAGAATAAATCATAAAGAAAAAATAAAACATAATATTTTTTTGAAAACATAGAAAACTTATGAATTTTTTTTCAAAAGTTCCACAGTTCACCCGTAAAAGTATCATATACTTTCCCTTAACAGTAATATAATTATCTCACATTGTAAAATAATACTATTTCTATAAAAATAATATTAATCATAGATAAATATTATTGGAAACTTGGGACATCATTACTATTTCAATTTTAAATTCACTCTTATAAATAGAATACCCAATTCAGCAAATTCCAATAATATCATAAGAGAAACCAAACCAGTTAAATCCATCCCTATCGGGATCTCCCACTCTTTGTCTATAATATAACCCCAAATCATTAGTTTATAATTGAAATACCCATAATCATATTTTACTCCCAAGACCATATCATAAACATAACACTTGAAATATTGCATAAAATATTCTTTTCATCCATAACGAAACATTTTCTAGATATCAAATATTCTGCCCATTTAAATTCCTTTTTGAAAATACTCACAAAAAATAGAATGAGGATTTATATTCTAGAAAACCATTAATCCTTGTAAAGGAATAAAAACATAAAAAATGTTTATGTTGGAAAGTAAAATAATTGACTTTGTATATGTTAAAATTGAACTTTTCTTTTACCTTTTAATAATAAATGTTTGAATGTTCTATATTAAATACATGAAAAAATTTCGTTTAATATTTTTAATGAAATTTAATAGAGACATAAATTTAAAATTAAAATTAATATATTTTCCAATAAATATATCTATAAAATATTTTTATTAATATAGAAATGGATAAATAAATAGAAAATAAATTTTAAAACATTTAGAAGGAGGTTTTAAGGTAAAGTATCCCTTACCATGAGTCTGAATCATAACATGAATTACTTATCATTATGAATAATAAAGATATTATAATTAATTAAATTATTATGAACTGTTTATAATTTTATTATAACTTTTATTTTATCTGTTACCTTTTTTATATACAATTACTTTATCAATTAGGTTCACATCGGATGTTTGGATGATATTCAGCTCACATGTCCAAAATGAAATCAGTAAGTTGATTATGGACATAGTAGTCCCAATTCAATCATACGTATAATGATAAACATGGTATACTTATCATTTGGATATATTTAATATAATATATAAATAAACAACAAAATATTATAATAGAAAATAAATTATATTACAATTATGGAGATTGTAGGTCGTACGCACGATGGAGTAATAATTTCATTTTTCAATGAACATGATGTAAAAAATGTAAGTATTAATTTATATATTTAAAAATAGGATTATATTATAAATATAATATTCATTATTTAAATACACTTATATATATCATTCCTTTGATGTGGTCATGAATAAAGAACCACATCCCTTTGTGGAGGTGGTAGTCCACACACAAAAGAATGACATTATTATTTTTCAAAGGATAGAAAGTTATGAAAATATATGAAATGATATCTTAATATAATATAAATCATGAAATTAATATCATAAACATACATTATATTTATCATTATAACCATCCATCAGAGTCCGTTTTGGAAAATGAATTACATCAGTTTGCGAGGCGTCGGTCCATCGTACACAAGGACGATGAGTTTGTTTCTGATTTGAGGGAAGATGCGGTGGAAATATGTTATGTCATTAAGATAATATAATATTAGTAAATTGATTTTACTACAATTATTATTTTAGTATTTTTTGATAATATTTTATTGACATATAAGAATAAATAAAATAAAAATGCTCGGCTAAGAATATTACATCTTCCTAAGAAAATAGCTTTAGGATTATACCTATATATATCCTATATATGTTCAATGATAAAAAATAATATATGATGTGGGTAGGTATTTAAGGAATGTATATGGGCCGGGATAGTATTATATAAAAAGCTATTGAGTTGTGAAGAAAATATGAGAAGATGTTCCCTTTTACAAGCGAGCAGTGGGGCACTCTTTGAGTTAATAATTTATTAAACTAATATAAATTAATTTTCATTAAAAATTGGTTAAAAAATGAAATATTTAGATTATAGGATTTCTAATATTAAAAATAATCTCATAGAATAAAATTTTGACAATTTTAGACTATATTTTTACACTTATCTCTATGTTTTAACCCCCCATTAATCCTTCGGACAAGTATCATTCTATCAATGTTTTTTACTATTCTATGGTAAAAGAAGTTAATAAAAATGAAAAAATAGCCCATTAATTTACCATGGTTGATATTTTAAACCATATATAATTAACTTGGAAGATGATATTACTTTTATGAATTTTAATGCATTTAATAAAATATGATTTATAAAAAATATCATTAATGTCATTTTTAGAACAATTCATTTAATTTGGATTTAAAAACAGCAGGAAAACTACAGAATTAAGTAAAAACTATTTACACACCATTTATATTTTATATTTATATCTAATATTTTAGAGACACTATAACTCACCAAAAAAATTATTCTTTTTATATTACTTTTAAAACATGCACTTGATTTTTTGTCTATGTGCACAAGCACTGTGTCTGTGCTGTGTAAGAATTTAAGGTAATTATTTAATCACTAAAAATTAAAAATAAACTACTATGATAAAAAAGAGAATTAATATTTCAAATTAAATTTTATAATTGGGCATAACGTTTTTACATCTATCGCAAAATATTACATACATTAAAAGTAAGAGACTGGTATTTTGACATTATATTTACTTAAAGTTATATATCATACATTTTTAAAGAAAAATGGAACAAATTTCTCATAAATTAGAATAATTTATAAGTATGTAAAAGTCACACTAATAAAATAGATTAAAGGGAAGTGTTATGGTTATTTTTTGTCATTGTCATATTATTCATAACCATTAATTACCCTCGTTAACCTTACATAGATGACACATATTTACTATGTCACTATTCATAATGAATTAAAAAAGAGTCCTATTTAAAAAATATGGACCTAATTATTAAAAATATTGAATAAATTTTTCAATATTTTATTTCTATACTAGGATAAAGGTAATTTATGATTAGAATATAAAATGCAATGAAAATTTGTTTTTTAGAAAAATCTCTTTTGTAGCCCAAAAAATTACTAATACCAAAATCAGGTATAATGAATATTAATTTGTAATTAATTAGATAATTTATAATTAAATAACAATTATTTTACTTTGAGATCAAATTAAAATTACAATAGAACTTTTAAATTACTTTATTTAATGAAAGAAATGTAGTTTTATAAGAATTTGTATTTTTCAATATTCATTGAAAAATAAATGTTTTTAGAAAATAAAAAAAATTCAAAATAAGATATTTTTTATATCATTATTTAAAAATTTAAGTAAATTTTTTAAAATTAAATCAATAAAATTTTCAATCCATTTTTTAAAATTAAACCATATAATATATTTAATCAAATTTAGTAAGAATAAAATTATTTCCTTTTTTATTGGAAAATTACTTAATAATATTATAGTGAAAATATATCTATAAAATATAATTTATAAATATTAATAAGTCATGAAAATAATTTATTATAATATTTCATGGGTTTTAAAATTATTCCCCACTTTTGGAAATTGTGACCTCTTAATTTCATTCATTACTTAAACAAGTGGGGATACTTTTCCTTCATGCAATTTTATGATTACTATAAAACTTATTTAATCATAATGGTTTTCACAAAAAAATTAATTTTTTGTATCACTATATTCCATAACACCTTCTATTTTTGGTAAAGAATATGAATATTTTTTTCCTCATATAAAAGGATTTATTCAAACTTAACTATTTCAGGTCTCAAAACATGAGATGCATCTAATTAATATTTTCATAATAATGAAACATGAAATACATAATGTATCTAAGATAATCTACAAGGTATGACCACTTGATAGGTATTTTATCCCACTTTCTCTATGATTTAGTATGATCCATTGAATAGTGGACTTACATTTCTCATTTCACCAAAATTCATAACAATTTTCCATGTTGATACTTTAAAAAAAACATGATTTCATACCTCAAATGAAATATATTTTCTCTATTTTTCTAGATAACATTTATACCTACTCTAAGTCTTCCTTAGGTGATATTGAATTATTTTTCCATTATTAGCCATTTCTTCTACCAATTCAGATCCCAAAAACATCCTTTTCTTCTAATTCATCCCATCAATCAAGATTCTGACACCTCTTGAAATATAATGATTCAAAAAGAACCATCTATATAATGGAATGAAAAGTATTTCTATAAGAAAATTCATCCAAAGTTAGATGTTAATCCCAAATTCACTTATAATATATTGAACAAGATAAAAAAATATCATCCAACATCTGAATCATTCCCTCTAATTTTGCATCAGAATGTGAATGAAAAATTGTATTCAAATTTAGTTCAGTACCCAATGAATTCTAAAGAAATTTCCAAAAAAATTGAGGTAATATTTAGATAATGATAAAAAACTATAAATATAGGGACCCCATTTAATCTAGTTATCTCTTTAATATAAATTTAAAATTTTAATCTCAATATAAGTTTAATCAAATAAAAATATACTGGTCAAATTTAGTTAATCAATCAACAATTACCGACATAAAAATATCCCCTTTTGATTTAATTTATAATCCCACCAAGAAATACAAGGAAATATTCTACCATTTTTTATTTTGGTACTATTATAAACTAAATTATCCCCTTATTTAATTTTCATTCGTATTTAAACAGTTAAAAATTCAATCATTTGATAGTTAAAACAACAATATCTTTCTTTATTCGTTCCCATTAAGAAATGTTCTCAATGGTCTTTATACATGTTTATACTATTAGGAAGAACAGAAAATAATGATTTTCAAGCCTCAATTAATAATTTTTCCTTCAATTACAGTTTACATGAAAAACATAACATCTTTTTGAATCACAAAACACCTTCTTTTTCAATTTCCATTTCAGGAAACATACCTATATTAAAAAATATACCTTTTCTTCTAACTCATTTTATTCCTTCTAATCTTTCTTAATACTATCTGATATAGATGATTATACTGTAACCTAAAATAAAAGAGAGGGTGTTTCTTCATTCATAATTTCTATACCAAAATTCATTAATTCATTAACCAAAGGATCATAATCCAGACAGATCATAGTCAATGATGCATTATATTTTGCACTCAGAGCATCATCTACACTATTTTCATTTCCTGAATGGTAATGATTTGTGAGTCCACAATCCTTTATCAATTACATACATCTCTATCTCATATTCTACTTTATTTAATTGAATATATACTTCAAAATATTATGATCAGAATATATTTCACACATTACTCCATATAAATGGTGTCTCCAAATTTCTAATGAAAGCACTACAACCACAAATTCATGGTCATTTATAGGAGAATATTTCTCATGAATTTTTAATTAATGTGAAGCATAAGAAATTATGAAATCATTATATATTAAAACATATTTTTTTATAATAAATAATTCATTATTGTTTGTAAAAAAGTCACTGTTTCATATGATATGTCCAAAAATGGAGCATTCATTGATCTTATTTTCAATTTTTGGAAACATTTTTCACATTAATTTGTCTATATAAACCTAACTCCTTTTCATGTTAACTTAGTAAATGGTCTTGATAACCATTCATAGTTTTAAAAAAACTATCAATAATATCCTACTAATCCATGAATACTATTAAGCAAAGTCTTATTTCTTGGCCGTGTACACTCAACAACCACATTAGTTATATAAAGAGATCAACACTTATGAATTATTGACTTATTATATGTCAAAGGAATGAATTTTTTTGTAATAAAAAATTATATATGGTGAATTATAAATATTAAATATTTTCTTTCTGAGGTTTTAAAAATATTTATATATTTCTTATGGTCCTCATAACTTTATGAATAAACAAAAATATCATATATAAAAACAACCACACATTAATCAAAATATTCATTAAAATCTCTATTAATATGTTCTGTGAATAGATATTAAGCATTTGGAAACACAATGACTATAATTAAAAACTCTTAGGTCCAATACCTAGTATGAGATGTTGTTACTGGAATGTATCCCTCCTTAAAATTTATATTATGGTTCCCAGACATTATATCAAACATTAACAAAATATTATGCTCCCCAGAGATGATCAAAAAAGTCATAGATATGTGGAAAATAAATTATTATTATTTATAATAATGTTATTCAATTATATATAATCAATATAAAACCTCATGGAAACATATTTCCTTTTAAAAAATAGAAGCACCATAAAGTGATGTTCTAGGATGAATGATACCATTTTCAAGAAACTCCTACGACTAATTTTTCAATTCTAAAAGTTATGTTGATTCCATTCAATAATAGGGTTTTGAAATTATATTAGCATGAGGCATTGTGTCATTAATAAATTCAAATTCCCAATCCGGTATAACACTATGACACTCATAATAAAAAAAATCCATTTATTCTTTTACTACTAGAACTTTATTAATCTGAATAGTTTCTGTATTTTCATTAATACAAGAAAGGCAACATTCATTTCTATATCATAACATTTTCTTAGCTTCCTGATATGTTATCAATGGTAAGATTTTATTCTTATACAAAAACATAAACTCATTTTGGGTGGTAAGTTATGTATATCTACAATTTATCTTATCATGATAATCTATAATTCAATCCATACCCAAAATAACTTCGAGTTATTAAAAAGTAAATATAATAAGCTTTGTAGGGAAAAACCTTTAACATATGATAATAAGAATATCATTGAAAATTATTATTAACTTAACAGTTCCCTTAGGTTTTTTACCAAAATAATTGAAATCATTTCTTGAGGTGATATTTTTATTTTTCCAGAAAATTTCTCAAAAATAAAATAATGTGTAGTCCCTGAATAAAGAATTCAATAGAATAATTTGTATAAAGAAGTAATGTACCTATTTCCACATCATTTTATGGCCCAAAATCATCCAATTTTATTTTCAGGGACTTCCCAACACCCTTATACTTATATTATTATTGCTACCCATCATTCTTGAACTTCTTTAGACATATATCCACATAATGACCCATCTCATTATATTTAAACATTTTATGGCCTTTTTATCAATATTGGTTTTTACAGTACTAATATCTATTTTGTTTCTATCATGAACCATATGCCCAAAATTACCTTTTCATAAGAACTTAATATATTTTATAAGACATTCCCCATGATTCTATTTACCACCCATATCATAAACTAAAAATTGGAATTTCTTACCTTCAAATTTATTTGATGTATTATTCCTATTTTGGCCACATAAACTAATTTTTCTTTTTCTTATCATAAAAAACCTGATAATCAAAAAAAACATTTCAACCTTATCCACACATTGAATAAGTTTCTTAATATTTTTTAATTCATAAGAAACCATTTATATTACATATTTTTTATTCAGTTATGAGTGAAATTGATTAGTTTTACTACCAATATCCTAGAAAACATTTTGTGCATGCCTTGACATTTTGGGAAACTTTTCTTCACCTTCATCCTCTGAATCTTCCTCCTTGGTCCTTAATTCCATGAAATTATTTTCCATCATAATTTTAAAAACCATATAAAATTATATGTCATGGAAAATATTCTTAAATCTATCAAATTCGAAGTCATCAATCAATTCTATTTCTCTGATACTCTAAACCATTGAAAATCATTAATTAGGTTAACCATTAATATATTATATAGAAAAAGTCTCATTTTTATGATATGAATAACCAATTGGATAGAATATAATTTCTAAATATTTAATCCATCCCTCATCTACCACTAAGTGAGAACATACACTGAATTCTAGAGGGTGTTGTCTCATAAAATTACCCACTATTGACATATTTTTCTATAATAGATCTTGATTCCCTATATCATGGATACTAATACAATTTATAGCCTATATCAACTAATCCATCTGAGTAGCAAACAACTCATTTTCAATTCTAACCATTCAATATTGCTAATTTGTAAGTATATTATTCTACTTATTCTTTCATACATCATATTCCCAATTTACTTTGTGAAAATCCAGTTATAAATATATATTTAATGAAAAGAAACATGTAAATATTCAAATTATATATCCTAATAACTATAAATTAGGATTTATAAATGGTATTTTTATACAATAACTTAACCTTCAAAATTATCTATTTCTTTATTTTTATACCAAATATAAGGACCTGACATTAGAAAATCTATAAATTTTATTTTTTAGCAAGAATATATTTTCTTGCATTCCAAAAGACCCTTCAGGTTTAATGTTTTAGAGTGTTATTTAATTTCAAATAAATAAATAAATTTTAAATCATAAAGGGAAAATAAACATATAGTATCAATTTTTCGCCTGATATAAAACTTTTAAGATGTATGATGTTTTATTTTACTAACATATGTTCACGATTTTAATCTTATTATCATCATTTTTCCACTCATCAATAAAACCCTATGAAAATTATTTTAAAATTTGGTATGATTACAATATTACCAGTAAGGTAAATATAAAAATAAATAATGAAACTAGTTATTCAATGAATAATCATTAAAATTTTCTATTTTCAAAACAAATATTGATCTCAATATAAACATGTTCTTACCTGTGAAATCAAGTTCTTTATTATAATCATTTCATAATTAATTTCCTAAGAAATATTAAAGAAAAAATAATACTCATAAGTGTTTAATTTAAAAAATTTAAAACTTGTGATTTTTTTTAAATATTTATAAATTTAACCCTTTAGAAGTAACATATACTTTCCTTTAACTATAATCTCATTGTCATGCCTTATGAAATCATAAGATTTCTGTAAAACACATAAAAAGAATAGATAAATCTTATGTGTAACATAGGATTTCATTTTGGTATCACTCTTACAACCAATATTACAAATGGCAAAACCTACCCATTAAATTCCAATAATATCATAGTTCAAACCTAATTTGTTAACTCTATCCCTTTACAAAATTCATTGGATATCTATATCAAGATCACCAAATCATGGTTTATACAGGAATCAACAATCCTTATTTTATGATGAAACCACTTAGGTTTATAGTATAAACTCCCATCATCATAAATAATTACAAAAAACCATATCACTTTAAATAATGAATAAAATATTATTTCCACCTATAAGATTTTTTTTGGATATTGAAATATTCCTTCAATTTGAGACACTTTTTTTAAAATGATCAAAACAAAAGGGAAAGATGTTTTATCGTTTAAGAATAAATTAAATATTATAAAGGAACCTAAACATCAAATAATGGTTATGGATATGGGTAAAAACCTTGATTCTATATATATTAAAATAAAATATTCCTTTTACCTTTTTGTAAAAAAATAAAAATGTTCCATTTAAAATATATAAAAAGAATTATTTTGAAATATTTTTTATGAAATTTAAATGGAAAATAAAATTACCTTTATAATTAATTTATGTCCATATAATTATATCAAGGAAATATTTTTTAAAATATTTAAATGGTAGAAAAATATTTAGAAAATAAATCTATAAAACATTTAAAATGATGTTTTTAGTTAATGTGTCCCTTAACTCACATCTGACTCATCACATGCATTCATTTTCATCATGAATAATATATTTATGTTAATTATTTACTTTCTTAATAAACTTTTTCAATTATATTATTCATTTTATTTTATTTATTACCATGTCATATATGATTACTTAATCAATTAAGTGCATGTTAGATGTTTTGATGATATTAAGCTCATCTGTCATGGTCAAAGTAGTCATTATAAAATCATATCTTGAATAATAATCATGAAATAATTATAATTTTAATCTATAAATTTAACACTTAAAATAAACCATAAAATTTTACTGTTAAAAATGAATTACGCTACAATCATGGAGATAGAAGGCTGCATCTTTGCATCAGTAACACTTTCATTTTTCAATGGACATGATTGAATAAGGTTAAATATTATTAAATCATTACTGAGTAATTATTATATCATAAAAATATATTTTTTCATTAAAGAAACATATATATAGAATCCATGTTATGTGGTCATGATGAACTAATTACATAGATTTTTGGATTTGGTGTTCCATACATTCGCACAAATGTCGTTACCATTTTACAGTGGATTTAAAGGTAATAAAATAGATGATATATAAACATTATAGAATATTTATTATACAATTAATATTATATATATTCTTTAAATCAATCATTATAACTATAAGTGATAGGTGGTAATGAAAAATGAATTTTATAGGTCAGTGGTGCAGTAGTGTACCATATACATGAATGGTGGTTTCATTTATCATTTTATGGAATAAGATATTGATAGAGGTTATTACATTATTAAAATAAAATATATGTATTTAAAATATACTTGTTTTTCTCATTTCATCACGGTTTATGATTATTATAATGATATATAAGAATAAATAAAATAAAAATTCTATGCTAATAACTTTATCTCTTCTTTATAAAACTTCATTAGGTTTATACATAAGAATTCACACATTAGATTGATGATAAAATTGTGGACTCTATAAAGAGGGTAATGATTTATGGAATTCATTTTTGTAAGAATTTTTGGAATTAAATGTAATGACCCAGAAATTCCATGAAATTGTTTTTAATATACGTGAATTTTACAAGTTTACAAAAATTGACGGCATGTGATTCCAAGGCCCGGAGTGCTCGAAAATAAGTTATTAACATTATTTCAGGTACATTCATTAAATGTGCAAGTGGGTTTTTATAACTTTTGAGCCGGAGTTCAGAATTGAAATATGAGGGCTCCGTTGAACTCACAGTGTCGTTATTCACTTAAGTATACCTTCACCTCGACCATATAGGGTCAAGAGTGAATGATTGAATTTGGGTTTTTTGTGAAGGAATAAAATAAAATAAAATGGAGTAACATTTTATTTTTATTTTATTTTGAAACCTCCCAAGTGGATATTTCACTGGTGGGGACCACGTGAACTAAAACATCCCATGAGAGGCTATATAGGTGGGGACGACCGAGCCTAACCTCCCATGAGTGGTTATGGTGGTGGGGACCACCCGAGTATTAAAACCCCTTGAACCCACTGAACTACCTCTAAATGGGGAGAAACCTCTTGAGCTCCCCCACATAATTATGCCAAATATCCCATTTAATTAATTAAGCCAACCCAATAATTAATTAATCTATTTTTAATTTGTGCCAAAATATTAATAGATCACATAATCTAATATTTTGAGTTACCTTTTCATTTTGGTGGAACTGGGAGGAAGGAGCCTTGGGAGAAAGCTCTCCAACGAAGAATGCCAATGAGGAATGCCGACTTTGTCCCTGACTTCTTCCACGGGATATTCATTGATAAGGAACATCTTCAAAGTCAATGAACCGACAATCAAGGAAACACTGAAGTCACTGACATTCGTCTATTCCCAATAACATCGTCTCTTTCCCCATGGAAAATCTTGAACGAGTCAAGCGAATGAGGTAGGGGTTGTTATTTAATTCTTGAAATTCCTTATTCTTGAAAAGCATGGACAATGCGGATCAACCTAAATGATTTAATCCATGATTCGTATGAAATTGTAAAGTTTGACGATTCTTTATTCTTGTTCTTGTTGAGCCACTTTCTACTGCTCTAACGTGGATGGTGAGGGCCAAACAAACATGGCCCGACCCCTTCGTTGTTCTTCTTGAATGGTGTATCCTTCGCGTTGAAAGAAGGTGACTTTGGTGATGGTGACCAGTGCTGGTGGTTGGCACCAGTGGAACTTGAGAACCTCTGACGAAGGCACAAAGCCCCGCCGCCCTGCGGCCTCCATGCCCCATGGCGCTCCATCGTCTGAGGCCATCGCCGCCCCACAACCTCGCTGAGCTGCCCCGCCGCCACTCCGTGCCGCCCCGGCCGAGCCACCCCACAGCATCTGGGGGCTCCACCCTCTCATCCATGCCACCCCACGGCCTTCGCCCTATCGGGCGAGCCTCCCTGCGGCCTCACACCCTCGCAACACCCCCCGCAGCCGAGTAGACCCACACGGCCGTGGTACCCCCGCGGCCTCACCGCGCCTCCCGCGGCCTCACCGAGCCACCCTGTGGCTGACCGCCTGCAGCCTCGCCCCGCTGCCTATGGCCGAACTGCCTGCGGCCTCACTGCACGGCCCACGGCCTCACTGCCACCTACAACCCTTTATGGTTGCTCGTGGCCTCCACGGCACTCACGGCCTGCCGGACCGCCCAGTGGGCCGGGCCAGACCCAGTGGTCCGGGCCACCCAGTGGATCGGGATGGACCTAGCAGATCGGGCAAGACCCAGTAGGTTGGGCTGGGTCGACCCCGGAAGGTTTGGGTCGCGTCGGTCCGACTGGGTCGGACTGGACTCGGACCACTACGCCTCATTTATGCTCGTTTGGCCATAACATCGGCACCAGAAGTCTATTTGATGAACCATTAGTAACACTATAAAACTTGAAACATGACGATCCCTTTGAGCATACCCCACCTGAGTTTTTGAAAATGTTGGAGTATGTTCGGGTTGGATTGAGCACTAATCGAACCGGGCCCCCATGACTAAAAGGAAAATAACTCACTGATCGGGCGTCCGATTGACGCACCGTCTTTTGCGTTCAGACCCCTATGACGTGTAGGTCCTTTGGGATACTTCTTTGTGGGACTTTTTGGTAGTTGGAGTATCGAAAATTGGATTGTGAATAAGACCCTCTTAGAGACAAGCGAGCATAGTGCAGGAACCTTATAGCTGGCTGTGAAGTGAAGAATGAAGAGCGGTCCTGTGTGGGTTAGCACCTTGTGATCTTGGTCAAAACATTGCGATCATGTGTGGGTCTACACCTTGCGATCATCTGTGGGTCAACACCTTTTGATCCGTTGTGGGTCAGCACCTAGAGATCCTATGTGGGTCAACACCAAGCGATCATGTGAGGTTCACTACCAAGTGATCCTGTGTGGGTCTGCCTCTTAACATAGTAAGATGATTCATTAGTTATATCTAATCATATTTACTAACATATCTAAGTTATACCTGGTGTGAGCTGAGTCTGTACCTGTGTGGTACTTTCCTTCGTGGTAATACTTTGGTGGTATTCTTCTATGTGGCATACCTTTGTGTTACTTGCCTTCATGTTGTTGCTTGCTTTGTGGAACAGTTGAGCCTAGGGATTTGGAGTTGGACTCTGTGTTTTCCTCATGATTGATAATGGTTTACATGATAACTTAGGTATATGTATGGTCATATAACTATGTAGGGTTATCTGTTGTTTTCATCCATGTGATTTATTCTTTGTGGATTTAGTGAGACCTTGTGGGTATCGAGGTCCCTACTGAGTATCCTTATACTCACCCCTGCACGGGCTATGCCTGTACCTTGTTGTGTTTGGTGAAGAAGATGGACAACACTGATTGAGGACAAGTGTACCAGGACTAGAGGTAGCTTGGAGGTCGACCGTAGATGAGTCATACTGTGGAGACGACCATTCGAGTGTTGTACCTACCCTGCAGGTAAGATCCTTGGCAGGTGATCACATGAGTTGTTGTAGTTTACATGTACATTCAGTTTCTTGTACTTTCCGGTGGGGCTTGTATTCTGGCCCCTTTTACTTATTGTACTCACTCAGTTTACTATTTACTTTACTTCAGTTTGTGTCTAGTTGTGTGCTTGGTTGCATGTGCTTACAGGTTATAAAGGAAATGCCTTCCCAGTTTTAAGGAATACGCCTTCGATGCTAGTCGCCATCCCCTAGCCTATGGAAGCCGAGCTTGGGGTAGTCACAACACGGGCCCCGAGGGACGCGTAATGAAAAATTGGTATCAGAGGGTTCGGTTCTACTGTAGAACATATGACTCTGATCTTTTTAACAGCAATAGTGTTATGTATAGGGAGTGTGGTTATCAGTTTAGGGAATCTAGTGTTAGTGCGGCGGCCGATGTATCCAAACACCAGGACCCTTACTTCTGATTTCAGACATAGTGCACGAAAACACTTATTGTGTGTGTGTTTTAAATATTCTTCTTTTTGAACTATTTTAGTCAGCTCAATAAGTATAACTTTGACTGTGGCGCACCAGTTTCTTTTCAGAATGCCTCCACGCACACATTTTGCTAGTTTTCAGGTATAGTACGCACTGATAGCCCACCGAGCGATTAGGCCTTGGTGGAGGGCCCTCTTCCAGTAGAGGCACCAGTGCAGGCACCAACGGTACCATTACTCGTTGGGCCACCAATGCCACCAGCCTTAGTAACAGAGGGTGCACGCCGTTTAAGCGCTTTGCACGAGTTCCAGTGCAAGAGGCCACCTAGGTTCAGGGGAGAGACAGACCCACCGGCAGCTGAGGATTGGTTGCAGGCCATGATGAGAGTCTTTCGACTGGTAGGGACACCAGCTAATCTCTTGGTGATCCTTACCACTAGCCTTCTACCAGAAGTAGCAGGTAGATGGTGGATCTTGATGCTCCTAGCTCACGATGAGGTGACGCTTCTCTGGGCAGACTTTGAGAGCCTGTTTCGGGCAGAGTTTTTTTCCAGCGACTCTTCGCGTAGTGTGCATACAGGAGCTGCTTCATCTATAATAGGGTATCATGAATGTGGCTCAGTAATTAGTGAGGTTCACTGACCTATCACACTACTCCATAGATATGGTGTGGAACCCATTCTTCAGGGCCCGGACCTTCGACCAGGGGATCAGGCAAGAGATCATGGTTTCAATGATCTCACTCATCATCCCGACGTAGGCGGGGGTGTTAGAGACAACCCTCTTAGTGGGGAGTTTTCTTGATGAGTAGTCAACAGCAGCGAGACCCACAACCAGTCATCACGTAGTGGAGTCTTATGTAGCTAGAAGAAGATAGATGTCATAGAGGCCCAAGAGGGCCATACCTATAGGTGGGAGACCGTAGAATTCAGAGTTGGTTGTGTGGGGTACCTGAGGACGAGCCATCCATACAAGGAGTGGGCAGTGTTACACATGCGGTGGGTAGGGTCACATGGCTCGTGACTATCAAAACCATTGTATGGATGATCAGCATATGGTAGAGGTACCACCCAATAAGAGGTAGAGATTTGACCGAGGAGGTCCGCAATGAGTAGGTGGACGTGGCAGAGAAGCTGGCTGTGCAGCTGGCAGTGGGTGACGATTTGAGATGTTACTGCCACCACCACCAAGAGGTCCACCCTGACCACAGGGCGTAGGTGGACATGGGCGAGCTTAGCTCCAGGTAACTGAGGCCTAGGATCACATCGCTCTAGAGATGATATGAGGTATGATCTGTGTCTACTCCACCTTAGCAACAGTACTTATAGACAGAGGTTCCAGTCATTCTTTTATTTCCAATGCCCTTGTCTGGAGCTCAGAGATTACGAGGGATCCGTTGGCTCAATACTTACGGCTAGAGACTCCTACAAGAGCAGATTAGATGATTACACACTAGTTCCTGCAGTGCGAGCTTACTCTAGGAGGCGATAGATTCGGCTGGGATCTCTTTGTAGCGGTGTGAAGGCCTTATGATGTCATATTGGGTATCTAATGGCCATCTACATTCCATGCTCAGATAGAATGTATTAGTCGCAAAGTGTGGTGTGTCTACACAGATGGGACCAGGTTTACCTTCACTAAATAAAAGGGATCCTTTACAGCACGGGATGGACTTACCCAGAGGAGAGTGCAGCTGATCACTGATTAGTTAGCTAGCCTGACCCTCGGAGCAGTTGATGTGGAGAGTCCGAGTTATCCAGTAGCGGTGGACCAGTATGTGGATGTCTTCCCTGATGATGTTTGGGGTCTACCTCATCAAGTATAGGTGGAAATTTACATTAACTTATCCCTCGAGATGACATCGATATCTACACCAGCATATCAGATGGCTCCTGCGGAGCGTCATGAGCTGCTGGTATAGCTGGAGGACTTATAGGGGAAAAGATTCATTCGGCCCATTGTATCACCTGGGGTAGTCCCCATTTTGTTTGCCAAGAAGGCGGATGGAAGATTGAAGATTTGTGTCGACTATCGGCACCTAAATGAGGTGACCATGATGAAAAAGTACCCACTTCCGAGGATTGATGACTTCTTTGATCAAATGAAGGGATCATGATGGTTCTTGAAGATAGACCTCAGATCATGCTATCACCAGCTTAGAGTACAAGACACAGATGTGGAGAAGAAGGCTTTCAGATGTCGGTACAGCCACTATGAGTTCTTGGATATGCCATTCGGTGTAAAAAACACTCCAGTAGTGTTCATGGTACTCATAAACATGATATTTCAGTCATACCTTGATCGCTTTATATTAGCCTTCATCAAAGAAATTCTGATCTACTTGGCTACTGAGGAGGAGCATGCCTATCATTTTCAGGTAGTATTGGACACACTCTGAGAGAACCATCTTTATGGTAATCTCTTGAAGTTCCATTTTTGGATCCAAGTGGTTCAGTTTCTGGGACATGTCATATCAGAGGCTGGACATGTAGTGGATCTAGTGAAGATTGAGTTTGTACTTGCTTGGGAGCCACCCAATAGTGTGATGGAGGTACAATGTTTCCTGGGTTTGGCCAGATACTATAGGAGGTTTGTGCCAGATTTATCTAGAGTTGTAGCACCACCTTCAGCATTGATGAAGAAGGGGTAGCCCTTCGTGTGGTCATAGAGATACCAACAGAGTTTTCAGGAGCTGAGACAGAGGCTCACTAGTGACCCCATATTGAGGCTTCCATTGGAGGGATTTGGGAACGTAGTCTACTGTGACACATCGAGGATTGGTCTCCGATGTGTCCTGATGTAGGAGCGATCAATGATGGCTTATGGTTCACGAAAGCTGAGGCAGCATGAGAAGAACTATGCTACCCATGACCTAGAGTTAGAAGTAGTGATCTTTTCCTTGAAGATGTGGTGACATTACTTTATGGGAGAGCGTTTTACAGTGTACTCTGATCAGAAGAGTCTTAGGTATATCTTCTCCCAGAAGGACCTGAACATGAGACAGCGATGTTGGATTGAGTTCCAGCAGGACTATGAATTCGAGATAGTCTATACTCTTGAGAAGGGGAACATTGTAGAAGATGCACTCAGCAGGAGATTTGGTATACAGTTTCTAGGCGAGGCGATGGAGCAGCTAGGCACCTTATAGATATCCTTTTTTGATCAGGATAGAGCAGTTTTTCTTCAATATCATATAGTCACTCCCCCACTTCTTCAGTGATTCAGGGAGACGTAGCATGGTGATGTTGACTGCAAGACATGAAGTGCTCAGATATCCACAGGATATGCACCTTATGGATTTTCTGAAGATGGGGAGCACCTCATCCTCTTTAGAGGACGTACCATGACACTAGTGTCCCCTCAGGAGAAAGTGTTGAGGGAGTTCCACGCATCCCCTCTAGAAGTACATAATGGAGTGGCAAAGATGTACCAGGATCTCCGACGATAGCACTGGTGGTCAGGAATGAAGAAAGCAGTAATAGAGATTGTCCCTCGGTGGATCACTTTCCAGCAAGTGAAGGCGGCGCATCAGGTTCCGACAAACTTGGTTCATCCTTTAGAGGTCCCACAGTGGAAGTGATATGGTATATCCATGGACTTCATCATGAGAATTTCATATATATATAGGGTTCATGACTCGATTTGAGTGATCGTCAACTGACTCACCAAGTCGGCCCACTTCATACCGATCAGAGAGTAGGGTTCAGTAGAGAGCTTGTGATGCCTCTATGTGTAGAAGATTGTGCGGTTACATGGAATACCATCGACGATTTTTTCTGATCGTGATACAAGTTTTACTTCCCGGCTTTGGAAGGTGTTGTAGGAGGCTTTCGGGACGTGGCTTCATTTGAGCACCTCCTTTATTTGTTAAACAAATTTTCAGACTGAGGGGACCATTCAGACCCTTGAGGACATGATTTGTTCTTGTGTCCTTAACTTTGGTCAGAGTTGGGAGGATCTCTTTCCATTGGTGGAGTTTTCATACAACAAAATCTATCACTCCACCATTGGGATGGCACTTTTTGAGGTGTTGTATGGGAGAACTTGTAGATCACCTTTGTGTTGGACTGACCCAGGGGTGTCAACACTCGTAGGACCAAAGATGGTACAGGCTACCACAAAAAAGGTGAAGATCATCTAGGAACGGATGATGACTGCACAGAGTAGGCAAAATTTGTATGCTGATAAGAGACGGATACCTGTAGAGTTTTAGGATGGTGACCACGTCTTCCTAAGGGTCTCACCTCGATGAGTTTTACAGGGATTTGGCTGAGGTGGGAAGTTATCTCTGAGGTACATCGGACCCTTCCAGGTCCTCTGTAGAGGTTGGGAGGTGGCTTACCGCTTGTCTCGTCCACTTTAGTTGCACTAGGTGCATTATGTCTTCCACGTATCCCAAATGAGGAGATATTTCATGACCCTTCCCACAACATCAGCTATGGTGAGGTGGACATCAACGATGAGGTGACTTTTACGGAGGTTTCGGTTGAGATTGAGGACCAAAAAGAGCAAGTCCATCGTGGGTGGTTGATACCTCTAGTGCATGTTCCCTGGAAACATGGGAACCTCCTAGAGATCCCATGGGAGTGGGAGGCTTAGATTCATGCTCAGTACCCCCACTTGTTTTCCTAGTTTTGAGTTGTGGCTTACCAGGACGTAAAGCACTAAGGTGGGGAGAATGTAAAGACCCATAAATTCTATGTAATTTTTTTTAATATATGGGAATTTTACGAGTTCGAAAAAGTTGACAGTGCATGATTATGAGGCTCAGAGTGCTCATAACAAATTTCTAAACTTTATTTCGGGTACGTTCAATAAACGTGCAAACGGGTTTTTATAACTTTTGAACTGGAGCTAGGAATTGAAATCTGAGGGCACCATTGAACTCGTAGCGCCAGTATTTTCTTAAGGATACCTTCACCTCGACATCAGTGGTTTGAGAGTGAAAGATAGGTTTTGGTTTTTCCGTAAAGGAATAAAATAAAATAAAATGGAGTAACATTTTATTTTTATTTAATTTTGAAACCACCCATGTGGATATTTCATAGGTTGGGACCACCTGAACTAAAACCTCCCATGAGTGGTTATTGTGGTGGGGACCACCAAGAATAACCTCCCATGATAGGTTATGGTGGTGGGGACCACCCTAGGCTTAAAACCCCTTCAACCCCTTGAACTCCCTCTTATTGGGGTGAAACCTCTTGAGCTCCCCTACATAATTATGACAACTCTCCCCTTTAATTAATTAATACAACTCAATAATTAATTAATATTTTTTGAATTTGTGCCAACAAAATAATAGATCACATAATCTATTATTTTGGGCTACCTTTTCATTTTGGGGGAATTGGGAAGATGGATCCTTAGGAGAAATCTATCCAACGAAGAACGCCAATTAAGAATGCCCACTTTGACTCAGACTTCTTCCACGATACATTCGTTGACGAGGAAAGTCTACAACATCAACAAACTGACGATCGAGGAAATGTTGACGTCATCGATGTTCATCTATTCCCAACGACATTGTCTCCTTCCCTGCAAACAATATTCAATGAATCAAGCGAACGAGGTAGGGGTTGTTATTGAATTCTTGAAATTCCATGTTCTTGAAAAGCATGGAGAATGTAGATCAACCTAAACGAGTTTATCCATGATTCGTATGAAATTGTAAATTTGAAGAATCTTTATTCTTGTTATTGTTGAGCTGTTTACTACCACTCTAACATGGAGGGTGTAGGACAAACAAACATGGCCTTACCCCTCTGTCGTTTATCTTGAATGGTGTATCCTTCAAGTTTAATGAAGGCGACATCAGTGACGGTGACCAGTGCCGGCGGTTGGAACCGGTGGAACTCGAGAACTACCGATGAAGGCATGAAGCCCTGTGGCCTCTACACCCCTTGGTGCTCTGCAGCCCCGTGGCCTCTGAGCCCCTCAGTTCTCCGCCACCTGCGGCCATCGCCGCCCTGTGGCCTCACCGAGCCACCCCACACACTCGAGGTGCTACCTCGCGGCCTCGCCACACCGCCCCGGCCAAGCTGCCATGCGGAATCCGCAGCCTCCACCCTCCCGGCCGAGCCGCCCCATGACCATCGCCCTCCCGGCCGACCAGCCCCACGTCCTTCACTCTCCCGGCCGAGATTCCCTATGGCTCCGCACCCTCGCGACACCCCCCCACAGATGAGTAGCCCCGCGTCATCAGGACACCCCCACGGTCGAGCCGCCCCGCGGCCTCGCCAAGCCGCCCTACGGCCAGGCTGCCAACAGCCTCACCACACCGCCCACGACATTACCATGCCGCCCCCAGTCTCGCTGAGCTGGCTCGTGGCCTCGCCACGCTGTTCGTGGCCTCGCGGCCACCCGGAACCCTCCGCGGCCACCTGCGACCTCCGCAACCCTCGTCGCCTACCGGACCACCCAACGGGCCGTGCTGGACCCAGCGGGCCAGGCTGGCTAGCAGACCAGACAGACCTAGTGGACCGGTAACGACCCCGCAGGTCGGTCTGGTAATCCCTGGCCAGGTCAGGCCAGGTCAGTCTGACCGGGTCGGACCAGACCCGAACCCACTAAGAACCATTTTTGCTAGTTTGGCCATAAATTTGGCACTAGATATTCGTTTGACGAACCATCAGTGACACTAGAAACCTCGGAGTGAGATAGTACTTTTGATTATAGTCCACTAAAGTTTTGGATTATGTTGGAGTACATTCGGGTTGGATCGAGCACGAATCCAATCGGGCCCCGGGGACTAAAAGGATAATAACTCACAGACTGGGCATCCGATTGACACACTGTCTGTTGCATTAAGATCTCTATGATGTAGTGGTCCTTTGGGATACTTCTTCATGGGACTTCGTGGAAGTTGGAGTATCGACCACTGGCTTGTGGTGAAGACCCTCCCGGAGACAAGCAAGAATTGTGCGGGAACCTAGTAGCTGTTTGTGACGTGAAGAATGAAGAGCGATCATGTGTGGGTCATCACCTTGCGATCCTATGTGGGTCAGCACCTAGAGATCCAGTGTGGGTCAGCACCTTGCGATATTATGTGGGTATCTACCTTGCGATCCTATGTGGGTCAACACCTAGCGATCCTGTGTAGGTCAGCACCGAGTGATCCTATGTGGGTCAGCACCGAGAGATCATGTGTGGGTCTGCCTCTTAACGGGGTTAGCTGATTCATTAGTTATATCCAATCATATTTACTACCGTATCTAAGTTATACCGAGTGTGAGATGATTCTGTAACTATGTGGTACATTCCTTCATGGTAATACCTTGGTGGTATTCTTCTGTGTGGCGTACCTGTCTGGTACTTCCCTTTGTGTTTTTCCTTCCTTTGAAGAACAGTTGAGCCTGTGGCTTTGGAGTTGAACTCCATGTATTCCTCATGATTGAGATGGGTTTACTTTTCAATTTAGGTATATGTATGGGTATATAACTAAGTAGGGTTATTAGATGTTTTTATCCTAGTGGTTTTTCCTATGTGGATTTAGTGAGACCTTGTGGGTCTTGGGGTCCCTTCTGAGTATCGTTATACTCACCCCTTCATGAGCTATGCCCGCACATCATTGTGTTTGGTGCAGACAACGAACAACGCAGACTGAGGACGAGAGTACCAAGACTGGAGCTTGCTCAGAGGTGGACCCTAGATGAGGCGTACTGCAGGGACGACCGTTCGAGTGTTGTACCTACCCTTCAAGTAGGATCCTTGGTGGGTGATCACAAGAGTTATTCCAGTTTACTTGTACTTTCAGTTTCTTGTACTTTCTAGTTGGGTTTTTATTCTTTCCCCTTTAACTTACTGTACTTCCTCTATTTACTATTAAGTTTACTTGAGTTCATATTTTATTGTGTGCTTGGTCGCTTGTGCTTACAGGTTATAAAGGAAATACCTTCCTAGTATTAGGTAATACACCTTCGGTGCTAGTCACCAGCCCCTAGGCTATGGAAGGCAGGCATGGGGTAGTCACGGCACAAGCCCTGGGGGATGGGTCGTGACATTAAAATACTTTTTAAGTGTCAAAAAGTAGGAGATGAGGTGAATTTTTATATGTGAGTGCTGAAACAAAATTGGAATTCCATAAAGTATTAAATTAATATTGTTTAATTTTGAAGTAAAAATTGCTCAAAAAGATATATTTAAAATATAGGATGTGTGTGAGTATAAATACTATCATAAAATAATACATGGATAGTTTTATACTATGTTTTCACCCTTATCTCTTTGTTTTAACCACCTTTTAACCCATTTGGAAAATTATAATGATATCTAGGTATTTAACCTTCATGGGGGAAAAGTTATTATAAAATGAAAAGTGACGCATAAACGGACCATGTTGGATATTTTAAACCATATCATATTCAATTGTCTGAAGATTGGATTTTTAGGAATTTTAAATCATTTAATAGAAAAAAAATTTATTATAAAGTTCCATTAATACTATTTTTGGAATAATTCATTTAATTTAACTTTTACAATAGTGTAAAATGTATATAATTAGAAAATAATCAATTTAAAAACCTCTAATATGTAATATTTACATATAAAATTAATGGTAAACTATAGCTCACAAAAAATATTATTTTACGGTTTTAAAAAATATTTACTTGATTATTCTTCACATAGTACAAGAACTGTGCCACTGTTTCATATGAAATTAAGGTAATTATTTAATCACAAAAAATTAAAAATAAATTATCATGAGAAAAAAATTACTTACTATTTAAATTCACCATTTATAAGCTGGTGTAATTTTTTAACTCTTAAATAATAATATATATATTAAAAGTAAGAGAGTGAGATTTTTTACTTTATATTTACTTAAAGTAATACATAATTCATTTTCAAAGAAAAATGGTAGAAAATTTCAATAATTTTGAAAATTGGATGAGTATGGTCAAACCTAACTTATCAAATAGATTAAATTCAACTGTTATGGTTATTTTTTGTCCTTATCTTATTATAAAAAACCATTAATTATCTAATTTACCCCTTCTAAGGTGAAAAATATTTGCTTTGTCACTATTCATAATGAACACAATCAATGAGACCTATTTTTTTTGAATATCCGGATTCAAAATACAAAATACATTTTTCAAGATTCAATTTATAGATGTTGAATAATTTAGTTATTTATTAAAATTAAAACATAGTGAAAATGTTCTCTTATAAAATGCATTTTAAAAAAAATGAACTTATACTAAAATCATAAAAAATGATGATTGATATGAAATTAATTATATAATATATAATTAAAAAAATATATATGGTACATTGAGATCAAATTCATTGAACAATGGAACTTTTTAATTATTTTATTAAATAAAAATATATAGTTTTACAGAAATCTTAATTTTTCACTATTTACTAAAAAATCAATCTTTTCAGAAAAATTACCAAAATGTCACCAAAAGATAATTTTGATATAATTATTTGAAAAATGAATTTAATTTTTTAAAATTCATAATCTATATTTTGTTATTCAATATATTAAATAAATAATATAATATATGTAAAAAATAATATGAATAAAAATATTTCTAATTTGATTAGAATATTTCTTAATATTATTATATTGAATATATATCTATAAAATATAGTTTATGAAAATAAATAAGACAAGATAATGATTTACACTAAAATTTACTCAGTTTTAAAATTTATCCAAACATAATTGGACCTAATTCAAACTCTTTGAAAATGATTCTATACACATTCAAATGATATATAATATATGAATAAAGTTCACCTTAAATGACAAATATAATTTTATAAGTTTAAAAATGATTTAAACATTAAAAAATCCAAAACAATAAACTTATCAACTTTAATTTCTATCCAGAACATATTCTATAGATATACACCATATTCTTTAGGAACATCAACATCTTCAAAACATCATAACTTGTTCTTAGATTTTCAAAAATCTCCCTGATGTATTTTTCTCCCATAAATTCTTTAACAAAACACATTGTATCAAAAAATACCCCATTTGGATTTTTTTCAACCAAGGAGCTGAAGTCACACTCAAAATCGATATTTTTAGTAATGAATATTCATTCAACAATTTTAATCTAACATTAGAAAAATCAATATAAGAAACAAAAATATTGATTAATAAAATAATTTTGTCCATAAAAATAGATATTTTATATTCATCTTCTTCAGAATTAATTTTATCAACTATTCGAGACAAAATAATAAAAATTTAAAATATATCCACAAATAAAAACTTCCTTCACAGCCAATTTTTTTCTCAATAGAGAAAATCAGACCAAGGAACCTATTAAATAAAAAATTTCTACATGAACTACTTAGTAATTGATAAAATAGTTTAAAAATACACAAAATTATTTTCAATTCTTATACATCCTAAAAACACTCTGAAATTAAATACTAACCCTATAATATATCACTAACCCCAATGGTAACATATATCAATGGATACTCCCCTTATAAAAGTATTCTCCACCAATGGCAGACAGAAAAAGACAAAATTTATTTTTCCATTTATTTATCTCCCCCAATGGTAGTAATATCCAATGAACTAGATAATATATGGGGGTAATTAAACCATAAATTATCCTTGATATGAGTGAGGTTGAACTCTAAATAATAACCATGTATTTAGAAATGATTATCTTTGTAGTGAATTGGTGAATAAATATGTTATTTTTTTCTTTGAAGGAAAAAATTACAACATCAGATCATTTTATTCCAAACGCTACATGTTCAATTGATACTTTATATCATTTTACATGGATCTTTAATGTGGAAAAGGATTCCATGATAAGTTTATATCACTTTTTTACTACATCAAAGAAGGGGAAACATCAATTCTATATTTAGATCTTCCAATTTTGTTTTCATCCTAATTAATTGAGATTTGGAATGATTTTCATCCATATATTCTGCCATGAAATTTCTTAAAGTCATAGAAATATTATTATTTTATTTAAAACAAAAAAAAATTCTCAATGTAAGAAATTACTACAAAATTTAGACCTATTATCATCAAGACATCCTTTAAAACACATATCTTTGTAACCTAATAGATCAATATTCACATTTCATTAATTTTTAAATTGAATAAATATTTTTTACTTTACTATACCTTACTATCCTTTTACATAAGTAAAATGATGCTCATTTTATTCACTTTGATATATAGAACAAAATGTAATTTAATCTAAACTATTTAGTCTTAAAGCTATCAGGTGAAAAAAATATCCTACAATATTCAAGAATTCCCTTGGATCTACTTTCTATCCATGCTCTTCTTTGGGAAAAAAATTACCACAAACATTGTTGTGGAAACAATAGTTTAATCCTCTATTAGAAAAAAATTTAAGAATATAAAAATAATAATTCTCTTGAGAATTTAAAATTTGATATCTGTCTTGAAAATTTTGTAAACTAAAAATGTAGCCAATTTTAACTAAGAAGGGAAATTTAAAATATATTAATTATCTCTTTAGGAAAATATTTACAAATTTTTTCATCATTTCCAAAAAATATAATTTCATCAATATAAAAATTAAAAATAAGGGTTACATATTTATCATTTTTAATGTCAGGATTTTTTTCACTCCTCCTTTTTTTGATCTTAAACTTCTTCAAAAATGTTTTTGATATATAACACTAACATATAGTTAATTATTCAAAAAAAATAAATCCTTATTTAACCCTTAAAGAACATTCTAATTTTATCCATTAAATAAATCATAGAGTTAGTGAATATAAACCTCTTATTATAGATAACCATTGAGGAAGAAAAATATATTATCCATTTGAAAATTATTGTATTAACATTGGGAAATAATAAAATGAAATATAATTATAGTATAAGGCCTAAAAATTAGTGAAAAGGTCTCATAAAATTCCACTTCTTCAACTAGAGAATATACCTTACACAAAAGTCCTTCTTTATATTTTATAACATCTACCTTTTCATTAATATTTTTGTAGAATAATGATTTTGTCTTAATGATGTTCTTATCTTTAGGTTTGTTCATTAACTCCTTTGGGAAATTATTCCATATTTTGTCCAATTATTCAATCATGTAATCAACTAACTCATTATGGATCAATTTTTCATTAACAATATTGGGTTTAACTTGGGAAAACAATGAGTTATGGGTTATTTCTATCAAATTTCTCTTATTTTATACCAGATGTGCTCAATCCAAAATGATCTCTTCCTTATATGAGATGAATGATGTTGTTCTTAATCACATGAGATAGAATAAAGTTATACCCAAACCTTTTAACCTCTTTCAAATTCATTATTTTTTGAAATTTTTCTAGCTGTTTAACAAAACACAACATCATCATCACTTCTAGAACATGATTTTTATGTGAAAATTATTTCTCTAAATTTTATTTCACATCAAAATTAGAAATTTCAATAATATTTCATGTCTCTTTGTTTTAGTAGTGTTAACCTATTCCATTTATAGGATGTAAAAGAAATATTCCATCAACACCTTTCTTCTAAAACATCTTGTGAATTTTACATTTTTTCCAAATAATACATGATCCCCCAAACACACATAAATAATTCAAAAATTTAGATTTTTTATAATACATACCTTAAGAATAATTTTTTTTAAATTTGGTATTTTTAAAAAATTGTTTTTATGTGAATTGGCGCAACAATATCTTGTATCCAATAGTAGTTAAGAATATCATACTCAATTAGATTTTATAAATCCACATGTAATACACTTCTATTAATATATTCAACAACACTATTTAATTATGGTGTTTATAGTGCATTGATATTTTTAAAATTTGAAAATTTTATAAATAAGATTGAAAAATAACATTTGAAAACTAAAAACCATTTTCAATATAGATATTTTTTAAAGGAAACCCTGATTAATATTCTACACTTATTTTAATATTTTTAATCATTCTAATAGAATCAGAATTATGATTCATTAACATAAATCATGTAATGAGATTGAAGTCAACAATAAAATTAAAAATTTAATTATCTACTTTGGTTGATTACTTTCTCATGGGACCATGAATATTTGAATGAATGATATAAAATGGTTAGGTTGATTGAATGTATACCATATTGTGTGGAAAGTTATCAATATTACTCTTTTCCATGTTGTTCACATTAAATTACATTAACTTTTGGGGATAGGAACTTTATGAACATTGTATCCTCATTTAATCTTGTTTTAATTATTTTGTAAAATAATCCCATTCAGTAATTTTAATAATATATTCTCATATTTAATTCATAAATAAATCAAATTTTCAGTATCACCACCTGAAATAAATTACCTTTACTCCATTTTACTGTTTCCTCAATTCCTCAATTTTAATGATTCGTAACTAATAACCCATTATTCTAGAACAAAACTTCATTTAGTTTAAATGAAATATGAGAACCACAGATTATATTATGTTTCAATGAATCAACACAATGAATCTTTTTAGATTTTATCTTTTCTTTTTAAATGGTCATTGATCTGAATCCTTTATTCTTAATTTTACCATCATTTAAAATGGTCACTAAGCCTTATTTTCATATTTAAACATATTTCAGGAGTTTTAAATATTCAATCATATGATTTGAGAAACCATTTTCCACGATCAAAGGGATTCAAACTTTTAATTATTTAACTGTAACATCCACAACCAAATATTTTACATAAATGTTTCTTTTTCTTATAAATATATTTAGTATTATAAATTATATTTTTTTTATTAAAGAATAATGATTCATTCATTTTTATAGTGACCATGTTTCTTATATCTTCCATCGACTTCTTCAGGAACTTGAAACTTGTTTTATGATTTCTATCAAGAATTTATAATTTTTTTTATAAAGTTGTTTTATTAGAAGTGTTAAGTCCCCCACAACCATTTACATACAATACTTCTAGAAATTTAATTATATTTTTAATTCAGCAAAACATCTATATAATATTCTTAATGCCTCCATAGTAAAAATAAAAACCACAGAAAGAATAATTACTTCTTTAAACCTCATGTTATTCAGAAAGTAAAATTCCCCTCCCTCATTGAGTCAGAAATATTGGACCCTTATTAGGAACCAATTTTTTCCTATAGTATGTTTTCTCATTCTTTTTCTAGTTTCCAGTATTATAAATTTTTTATTTCAAGTTAGAGTTCCTAGAATTACATTTTTCTTGAGGTTCACCTTTTTTTTCAAAAAACGTAGTCTTCCTGGATTATTTCATCTTCTATGATTTTTTAATAACCTTTTTATAATTGGATTCACCTTTAGAAGGGGATTTTTGTTGACAGGATCAATCCTTATTCACATTCCCAAACTTTTGAAATAGAACTATAAATGTCGAACCTATAGTCATTTACTCACATTATACATTGACTAATTTATATTGAATATGGTCAAACACCTTATATTTATCCTTCAATTATTAGAAAATATTTATTCTATTATTATTATAAGAAATAATAATAATATTTAGGCCATTAATACCATTTATAAATTTGTATTTATCTTTTGTAAAAATAATTTTCTTTAATATTGGGTGAGTAATTTTCCTTCGTCAATATTTTGAACTCTCTCTCCAATTTTAAGATCATTGAGAGAAACTGTTTGAAATATCTCATTGGAATAAATTCAAAAATTTATCTCTTCTTATTGACTATAGAAGTACAACTTTCATCACTAGTAAAACTTTTATCACTCACTTTAGTAATGATTTGTTTTTTCTATGTTTATCACTAGAAGTCGCCTCTTCCTCTTTATCTTCATGAACTTCACTATCTATATAAAAAGGTTTCTCCCATTAAATTTAGATAAATAATTACCCTTATATTTGGAATAACCTATTGACATATTTTATTTATTCTTATATAATCATATTGGTTTCTAAGTTTCCTCATTATACTTTCTTTAATGATTTTTGGTAGTTTGATATGAAATGATCACTAACTAAATAGCAGAAACATTTCAAAGGGAAATTACACTTGTATGTTTTATTCCCTATTATCATTATTCATGAGATAAAATACATGATCTCATTAAATTATACAACCTAATATTCATTAGAACATAAAATTCTAGATTCTTCTCCAACCAAAACCATATTCTACTTCTCATGTTTTGAAGATTTAAAGGAAATTTAATTTTCTACCGTTCCTATGTAATTGAAAACATTATCTTTTCCCATGTAATGATATTTTAAATTACTATGCACATATTCACGTGGGATACAAGCAAGATATTTATCTTCTATATTTGAAACATTTTCATAATATTTTTTAGGCAGGATGAACAGGATCTTCTCAACATTTGTAGTGTTTTTTAACATCTCACCATAACATCTTATCTCAATCAAAACCTCATTTAACACTCTAAATAATTTTTCTACAGTTTTATCTTAATGAATCAAAATATATTCAAATTTTAATATTTATTATTTATTATTTAACATTTAACTTGTGTATTTCATTAATAAATATTTTTATGTTTATCCCAAATTCCTTTGAGTGCTTTGGTTATTTTAATATTAATAAAACCACTCTCTAAAAGAGAAGAAAAAAATGGAATTTGGATCCCATCCATCATTCTTCATATTATTTTTATTTATATCTAGTGTGGAAGAACCATTATAATGAGGATTGAATTTAACTTTTATAGTTTCTAAGACAACATAACTTATTGATAATAGGTATGGAAACATCCTATCCTTCAATATGTGACAACATATCCCATAAAATATTGTAATCCCAAAGATGTTCGCTAATTTTTGTTAATTCTTTATACATATTATAAAATAGAAACTAAATCTTATACTTGTAACACCCCAAGATTTCATAGTACGTAATTTTTCAATGTAATTCAATAACTTGCGCTAGACACAACACCAATTTCAAGTGTACTGCGACTTACCAAACTAGCTCTTCAAAAGTGGTTGTGAATAGTATTATCTGAATTTTTAATTTTATATATTCCATATCAATTTTAACATACATATTATGTGTTTCTTAGACATAATATAAGAACAAGTTCATTTTTCAAATAAAGGATGTATTTTTCCGAAAATGTAATTTTACCGCCTTTTAATGTCCAACCTTTTTCAAATCCAATATTTGAAAATTTTATATATTAAATTTGAAAAAATAAATTTATTTTTTAGAACCAGAACATAAAAATTTAGTTTCTATAAATTTTTGGTGTTTTTCTAAGAACATTCATATTTGGGTGAATAGTGGAAAATACAAAATTTAAATTGAAAACAACTTTTTTAATCAAAATAATTCATAGTGTTAAATTATACATTTTATTGGTTTGGAAGTATAATTAGATTATAATTTTATCATTTAAAAAAATTTAGGTCATTATAAGTAACTTGGCATTTAAATTTCACATAAACACATGTCAATCTTTTGATAGTTTTTACTTTTTAAAAACCTGCTTTTTGGTTTTGACAATGGGAATTAATTTTAAATTAATAAATGAAATATCTATGTTTTTAATTTGGTAAAATAGAATTTATTTTTTAATTCAGAATATCAAAATTATCTTGGGGTAAATTTTTGGTATTTTTCCAAAAATGTTCAATTTTTTATAAATAGTGAAAAACACAACGTTACTATTTAAAACCAATTTTTTATTTAAATAATTATTTTTTTATTTAAATTTATTTTAATTAAAAATAGATATATATTATCTATATAATTTCAATGTAATTAATTGGAGTCATTTTATAATAAAATTAGATATATAAAATTTTATTGAACTTTTTACTGTCTTTTACCCACCTTCTAGGAGCATTGGAAAATTTTCATAAAACATAATTTTAAAGATTCTGTTTGATGAATTTCAAAAATCCTAGTGACACGGTTGATATCAATAAGTAAAATTTTGTTCAATAAGCTGAAAATAATTTTTGGTGAATAGTAACTTTTGACTTTTATTTACCATGGTTAAAATTAAATATGGTAATTAAAGGTAAAATTGATATTATAATTAACCTAACACATGTTATAATTCTATTGGATAAGTTTATTTCTACCAAAAAATCTTAGGAATAAAATATGATCCTTTTGGTCCACTAGGATTTGATTAGGACATTTATTATTATTTTATTTAAAGGAGAGTTAAAAATGTTATATTCAAAGTTTAATAAGTAAACCATATTTAATATAGGGTTATAAATAAGACAAATTCTATTATAAATATTAATTTTAAAGATAGATATATTTATTACATCGTGATATTTTATTTTTAATTTTTAGATATTATATAATTAAATTTATTTATGACATAACGATGATGCAATAATTACCTTATTATTGAAAGAATCAAATAAATGGTATAATAAATATTAAAATAAATTTACATTGAAGATTTTATGGAATAAAAAAATTTTCTAGGTGAATATGACATGTTAGGTCTGATTCTATTTTTTTTTTTTGAAGTAATCAAGTTGTTATTACATTTACAAAAACCAAATACTAAATAGTGTCAAAATTGACAAAAACGAGTTTTTAAAATAAATATTATATTATTAAATTATATAATATTACTAAAAATATAAGGTTCGGCCAGAGGTCTTAAATAATAATATATATGTCATTAATGAACCACTTTATATTCTCTTGGAATTTTAGATTAAGATTATTAACCATATAGTGTAAGAATACAAGAAGACACGGTAAAAGTTAAACTATTTAACTAATAGTTAAATATAAAGGATTAGGTTAATATGGTGACCTAAACCTATCTAAAACCTATTGGATGAGAGGTTTTAGACCCATACCAACCTTATATTTTAAATATATCATTTTAGAGCCCTTATAAAACGAAAATTATTTTATTATAAAATAATATTTCAATATTTTCCTAAAGTGACCCTCACCTCACTTATAAAAGGGTACTTCCCCTTCTCTCAAAATCACACCTCCAAATCCATTTTTCTTAGAAAAAACGTGCCCAAATATCCTCTCAAAAATCCCCACTTCTACCTAGATTCCTTAATTTCATCAGAAAAAGAACTTAAAGAGCCTTTTGAACAACTCAAAAAGAAACACCCGAAGAAGAGGTAATAATTTCACCACTCTCTTTCAAGTTCTTTTCTTCTTCCACTTCCTCTTGTTTTGTTGTTTCCATACCAAAAAAATGAATCCAGTTCCTTATAAAAATTTTGATGTTATTAAAAATATGTTACTATCATATTCTTTATTTTATCCATCCAAGAAATGAAAAAGTCACCATACGTGTATGACTTACCGTCTCCACGTCATGGTGTAGTTTTTCATTCATCACTTCACTATTTGGATGGGTATAATAATGATTATAATTGATGTAAATAATAAATATAAAATTTTAATGATTATGTACATATGATATAACATCCAACTAAATATGATCTCACCATCAATATAATGATATTGTCTCTTGTGCATACGTACAGATTAACGTCTCCATGAACGTGATGAGATTCCTTCCCCATCGTAATCATTCAAGAATAATTTTAATTTTATGATTGAAAATAATGTTTAAGAACTTAATATCATTCTGTATATGAATCAAATAGATCCTATCCATATCAAACATGACTTACGTAACCAAGCATATAACGGAAAATGAATCAGTTAACACCAGAAACGAAGATATTACTGGAATATTATTAAGAACGAAATATTAGAAGATCATATATGATATCATAATTATGTATGTGGTTATTTCATAATTTAATAACAATGATGTAACTATTATATAAGAGGTAAACGTACCCTCGATCAACTAAAAGAACAAAGTAAGGGGTTAAATTTCACAATCTCTTTATTATCTAAGGTTGTTTACATGTGAGTATCTACTGGGACCTCTTTATCATCCACACCCATGTTTTATTAAACATCTATTCCAAACAAAATTACTATTTACTAGAATATGGGTTATAGTTATCTATACCCTTATTTTACATTATATGTTTTGAAAGGAATCTTTTCGTCGTTTTCCAAAACAGGGTACTTTATGACCTTTTCGACAAAATTAAGGTAGTAATGTCTTTTTTACCTTTTACAGTGGATGCATATATTTTCCATCGTTATAAAATCATTGAAGCTTCCCCTATAATCTTATAATAATATTTAAAAAAATATTTTCTTTTTTAATTATGTGACTTTGAAATGATTTCAAAAAAAAAAGAAAGATATATTTCTCTCAAATAGTTTTGATTTCATCTATGTCAACAAATTTTGATAGATTTTACACTTGATTGAAATTGATTCATTATGATACAGATCTTACATATTGTATTGAAGGTTTTGTGATATTTTTGAATATGGATGTGTTATTTTTATACCATTCATGGTTTATGGAAGTATTGACATTTCATATTCTAATTTTAATATGAATGTTTATGTTATGTTTAAACCTTTTCATATGAGGAATGCATTTGACTTAGTAAGTGGTGAGTGGAGCCCACTATAGCTCCTCGATGCATCGGTAGGTCTCATGAGACAAACTAGTGTCTTGGAACAAGACCTTGACAAAATTTTATTTGTAGTCTTAGAACAAGGCCTAGACTATGTGGTTATGAAGTCAGGTATTATGCATTCCATCAATATGAATTTGGATATTGATATTACATATGATTATTCGACTAGTAGAATATCCATGTGAATGTGTAAATGGAATTATTTGATTTATCATTGCAATATTGTGATGAAGTTTAAGTTTAAAATGATTTTTTTATCATTATACATCGCCTTAAATGCTAATGCTTATTTATGAAAGTCTTCACAATATTGTTATCCTTACGAAGCATTTGAGCTTACCCGTTTCTTATGTTTTATTTTCCCAGGATTCTAAGAAGTGTTATTAGTTATAACTAGGGTTAAGATATGGGATTAATGTAATTCTCAAAAGATCATTTATGTTTTGTTTTATTTACTAATGTTTAATGTAATGTTCTTGTATGTAATCTATTTTTCATGACTACTAAACTGATCGGTCTTTCGGGACTTGATTCCTTGTAAACATGCCAATGCATTAAAAAATGCACCGACTATGGGCTTCTAGGTCAAGGGTGTTACAATACTAATGTGAAACTACATAGTTAAAATATCAAACTCTTGATCCCAAATAAAGGAAACTATTTCTCTAATACCATATCTGAGGCCATAAACAAGATATACGGAGGATTTCTAAGAGTGGGTTGATTATGTGATATTAATTGCATTAAAATTTCATTTTATATAATTATGTTCCTTTTAGGTAGATTGATATTTCTATTTAAACCTATATCAACTCACACTAACAAAAAAGAGCATTTTGATTTACAAGGCTCACCTTTAAATAATAAAATCTTAATCCTGGGTGAGAATTGGTTTCATTTAAGATCACATGAACAATTATAATTATCCTATGAGTACAAGTTTTTTTGGTTTAACCAACAACTCACAATGAAAAAATATTGAAATTTTTTTGGTGCATATCATAAGAAAGTAATCCCCAAAATTTATAATGATCTGAAAATACAGTTAATAACTAACACAAATTTCTCAAACCAGATCTTGTCTGGTTATTTGGTGTGATGAGTTATTCTTATTTATTTATTATTTCACAGTATAAAGGAACCTCTTCAATTTTCATCCAAAACACTTCATGAAACATTTTTTTACTCTCTGCAACATCAAAATTAAAAGATATTATCAAAATATATAGCTCTAGCAGCACCTAATTCTCTCCTTATAACAATTCAGAAAAAATCACACAATCTACACTTCATCCCTTATTCTTAATTTTCACAAAAACCATGTGAATATTATTTCCCTCTCATCGTCATTATTTATTTACTATAAACCTAAAATATAAATTTATAGATTTATTAATTTTAATTCTTGAATAAGGATACTAAAGTTCTCCAATGATATTTGAATTATAATTGTCTTGCATCTCCTCTTAAAAATTATATATATATAAATATCTTTTAATAACTTCACAAGAACAAAACGACATCCAAATACATTATTAATATTTATCTAAACATGGATCAACCCATTATTTTATCATTTTTTACTTATTCCTCAATAAAAAATATTCAAAATATTTATTCACAACTTAACCAATGAAACATTATTATTATTCATTGAGAATCGGTACCCTGTGTCATCTAAAATAAATTCTCAAATATGAGAATAAATTATATTAATTTCCATGAGGAACCACTCACCATGAATTAACTAAATAAATTTGATGATCATTTTAATATGTTTTAACTCAAAATTGACCTTCAAATTCATGCCAAATATATTTTCAATATTTATATTGGAACTAAAAAAAAATTAGAAGAACCTAAAAAATTATCTTACTTGGGAACTCATTATTAAAATGATAGATTAACCATGTGTATGTTTTTGGGTCAACCCTACATTGGTAAGAGTCAAAATTACAATTACCATACATCCTTATGATAAACATTATGTTGGGATAATGAACTATATGATCAACCTTATGGACTTCCAACAACCTCAAATTGATCAATTGAACCTCATATCGCTTCATCTCTACCTTACAAAGTTCAATCAAAATTATAGTGTACTTTACGTGGTAAATATAAACCCTACATTGGATCATTCTTACAACTACACTTACCCATTTTTTTGAAGCCCAAACATAATCAGTCCTACATAGAAAATTTTTAAGAAGATTCTAAACACCATAAAATTCTTCATAATATAATAATGAAATTAATGTTACATGATAAAGATAATTTCATGTAAGTTTGTATATGATTTATGAATTAACCAAAAAATCCAATACAGTCAACGTATCCAATTTGAATTCAATCTAAATCATATTCTCTAGATATAAACCATATTCTAAACGAATAACATCATGTTTAGAAAATTAAAATCTCTTATTGGGTTTTCAACAATATCACTGTGTTATCCTTCCAAAACATCCACAAAAAATCACTTTGTATCATTATATTTATATTCTATTCCAATTCATGATTGTTTTAATTATGTTTATTACTTCTCTCAAATTTTATATAAAATAAGTTTTTTATGTAGATCATCAAGAGATAATTCCTCGGGATTTGTTTTTTAAAGAATTCAAACTTTTGTATTATATATTGCTAAAAACTCTATATAATATTCTTCTAAATATCAATGTCATTTTCTTATGACCAATTCCACTGTTTTATCCAATAAATTTAATAATGTGGTTGAACAATATATCAATATTTTCACAACTTCTCATCTTGAGATTAATTAAATTTGTTATAATCAACCCATAGTTTAACATATTTAACATTTATATATCATTTAAATAAATTATAATTTTTTTTCAAAATATATTTCAATGATTTATAAAAATAAAAATAATATAAATTTGATTTTAAAATATCCCAAATAAATTGTTTTGGTCCATAGTGTTAACATTCAGGAATTTCATTTTTTGCTTTTCTCATTTGTAATTACATTACACCATGGACTTGTATTATATGTCCATCTTCTAGGAATAAAGTATTCATGATATATCTCAAGAGTGTTCTAATTATATTTATCAAAACATGATAATTATAGTAATAAAATAATGGTATGCCCTTTTCATTTATATTATTCTCTAATAAATCCAACTTCACATGATATATTTATGAAGAATTATCCTATGTCTCGGATATGACTTGATGCAAACTAAGTTCTCAATATACACCCTAACAGGATGGGGTGAATTAGGGTGATGTAAAACTTCATATAATCTTAAAAATGAATATATGTTTTCCTCACATTATTAAACACACTTAGTACCTACCATAACAATTGAAAACCAAAAAATAAAAATATTGAAATTAAATATGAACAAACAGTAATATTTTACTCAGTTCACTCATCAAATGCTATGAGAAAGGGGAACATATCGATAATTTCTTGAAATTATTAACTACAATACTAGTTTTTTATTATAATATACAATTTAAATAATCATAAAATGTTCACAACCTATTCTTATCTTCTAATCACTTATTTCTTAATGGAATTAATCAATAATAGTATGAACCTAAAGTTTTAACTTAAACAATTAACTATGAAATAAAAAATCTATATGAAAAGGGTTTTCTCCAAGATGCTATGATATTCAACTAATGATATTCATAAGTTTTTTTAACAAAAAACATTTTTCAAAAAATAATATTGAGTGGTATTTAAGAAAACTACTCACATTTTCATATACAACCTCATTCAAAAAGAAAATCATGCTTTTCACTTTAGTATTTTTCTTCCTAGTATTTATTTTATAACTTTTCATATATATCACAATATTTTATAGTTCACCTAAAAAAATATTTATTCTATTTTTATCCTATCAAATGTGAAATTCAAATTCAAATTCAAACACATTTACACCTAAAAACACCCCTATCACAAATTCATCTATTATAACATTTTAAGGAAAATGATAACAATTGAAATATATTTTAATTATTTAAGTTCATGTAATAACTGAAAATCATTTTCAGGAAATATAAGGCATAAATTCTACCTGAATTCTGAATTTCATCACTATGAATGGTGTGACCACCTCATTTCTACGTGACATGACGGTTTTTATAAAGCTTAAATGAAATTTTTAGAAAAGTTTTTTTCCTGAAATCAAACATTGTAACTTTATGTGAATGTTATTTTCAAAACAACATGAGTCTACTTTTCATATCCTTTGTGTTGTGGTGTGAAACCTTTTTACAATCACTATCTTGTGACATGGTCTATCTAGTTATGTCGTGGTTTAATATTCCATTGAATTGGTTTATTTATAAAGATGATTAATATTTCATGAACTAAGTATTATATCCCCATTAAATAGATTACTTGGAAATAGAGAACAATGATTTTAGAATTGGGTTATCCCTACAATATGAGTCTTAACATCATGGAATGAAACATATTTTTATAGCATAAAAAACATGTGAAATTCCAACTGTAGAGACCTAGTTTTGTCTTTATAATGCTTTGAAATATTTCTATACATATTTCTAGAACTAGGCGCTAATACGACATGAAATTCTGATGCCCGGTGTGCAAGGAATTAATATTATAAAAATATTAAATATATTTTTTATTGCATGCATGCATATTCTTAGTGAAAATATGATAAATCATAAATAGTTTATTGGATCATAAATCAAAGACCATGGTTGATTTCAGAACATGGTTTTTACCCATGGCGCAATATAAAATGGGTTAACATAGGGCGTTTGGAACACTCACTTGTTGGTAGTAGGTTAAGTGGATTAATTCTTTATTAAATTAATTAATTTAATCCTCTTTAACCTAAAAGATGTTTTTTATAAATATATCATTATGGAAAAAATTTCAAGGATATACCATAATCTTGAAATAAATGGTGAGAGATATCTTCCCCCCTTCAGTTGGCAGATTTCCATCAAATGATGACGAAAATCTAAATCAAATCAGATGAGGACACAAAAAACACAACAAATCCTCCAAAACTATTGGAAGACACATTCATCATCAACAATCAATCTAAAATAGAGGTAGAAATATTTATATGTATTTTTCCTCCCTTGTAGTTAAATTGATTGAGTATATCATTCTTTTCCCTTCAGTATGTTCCCTGTTATAGCCTTTTCATGTTCTTAGTTACTGAAATCTAATTTATTTAAATTGTTTATCTAACCCTGGTACCCTATTCTTGATTGATTAGTCAAGAGAGTTTATGCATGATCAATCAAATATTGTTCTTGTGATTTTCCCCCTTATTTCATCATGATCATCACTGGTTGGATGCCCATGGTCCCGGTTCAACATTTCTTAGAGGTAACAAGCTCAATCAAACCCTTATATTGAAAGGGGATCAATGAAACAAGAATGATTTAATGAAATTAGATTAGATATGGAATAATTGCGAGGAGAGGGTGACTAATTTGGTGTTTAAACATCATTATCATGATGAAAGCACGTACGAAATTGTGTGGAATGAATGTCTAAACCTTGAATATTCATTGGAGATGATTTCTGGGGAACAATGGCCAAGATCTGAGAATCACAGCGAGATCTTTGAGATTTGGACCGAGTGAAAGAAAGATCCATGGGGGTTCACACTGTGTTCAATGAATAAGACATGATGTGTAGCCCCTACTATGGTGGTGGCTTGGGTTTTGAAAAAATTAAGGATGACATAGTATATAGTCCTTCCTACATGTCGTGCTCCCCCTTCTCCGTTGGATAACCTGTGTGAAGGGTCACATGGATGGGATACCATGTGGATGTACATGGGGTCTAGAACACGCCCTTGTACTCTAGTACATTGACATAGTGAGTAGAACACGACCTTGGACCCTATTAGCTATGACATTCCATGTATTTCACCTACATGACGTGTTCTACTACATGTGATAAAGACGTGTGCTAGTAAGGGACATGGCCTGTTGATGGAGAAAGACCACACATCTTGTGGGTCCCCTCACAGATGGTGTACCCCTTATTCTCTTTTGAGAAAAATTCGATCTCCCGTATATCCTTCATTTAAACTCAAATTTTGTTATGTGGGTAGCCTATCTAGAGTGTTATTCCATCGAGAAAATGATGGTTCACTAGTTTGTGGATTTATTGATAGTATTTGGAATTTTCCATGCACAATACATTTTGAAATGATGCTCGATGGAGGAAGTGAACATTAGATATCACTAAAGGTTTCTTTCTAAGTGGAACCCTCCAGTAGGCATGGCCATGAGTCCTTGATGACCTAGAGTAGAACCCTCTAGCTTGGATATGAATGGGTCCTTTAATTTCTTATTGAAACCCTTCTATAGGGAAGGTAATGGGTCCTCGATGACCTAGAGTGGAACCTGTCATCTGGGCTGGGTAGGGGTCCTCGACATTCTGAGTGGAACCCTCTTATGAGGTAAGTTATGGGTTCTCAAGGACAATAGCAAAACACTCCATCGGGTGTGGGCATGGGCCCTTGAATTTCTGAGTGTAACCCTTCTATGATCCATATCATTGGTCCTCAATTTCAGAGAGTGGAACCCACTAGTAGGGCTACACATGGGTCCTCGAATTTCAGAGTGGAACCCTCCTATCGTACTAGGGAATGGGTACTCTACCTATAAATTGTGGCCACTATATTATGTTTCATATTGATGATACATGTGTTGATGTAGCTTTGGACTCACCAGGAATATGGGAACATTCCCCACTAAGATTCTTTTTTGACATGTGATCAAAAATAGTGTGGGTGAGTCAGAACCACCCAAAGTGGATTGCACCAAGGTTTGGTGAACAAGTTTCTTAGAAATGTGTGTTCTAAGATGATGCATGAGATACTAGGAAAAATTGTTGTATTTTTTTTAACTGTTGAATACCCTTCTTCCTGGGGTGAGTTTTGTGATGGAGATCCCCTTACTCCCTGATTTTAGATTCTTTTCACTGAGCACACACACACACACATATATATATATATTTATTATGTATCAACTCTTTGGATTTGGTTACTCTCCTTCTAAGATAGGAAAATACGTGTGACGTATGCCCCATGATTTACTTGATTATCTTCTCATGGTTGGATGAGCCTACTGTCCTACTACAGGTGGTGATGACTTGATGGGTAGTTTATCTACTCCTCCAGTTTATCCTTTTGTTATTTAAAGAGCTTACTTTCACACTTGCTGGATTGAGCTATACTCTTTCACTATTCAATGTTCTATCTATAATTTTTTTATTCTATTGTATCACCTAATACCCCCACCCCCATCATCTTTTGGGGTGTCCTACCGGGTATTCTTATACTCACCCATCCATGGGCTATGCTGAAAAATGTTGTGTCTTATGCAGATGATGGACAGGTCGACCATGACTGTTGAGAAGCATAGAGATACTAGGTTTTTGGATAGCATATAGGGGTCATAGATTGGTATTAAGTAGATGTGATCTCTTAGTTGTTTACTCTTTTCAGTTTTTCTTCCCAGGTTGGGACACATTTGTAGTTGGGCTTGTATTTTTCAACATTACCTTTCAGAATAAACTACCATAATTTTGTGCTTTCTAGAGGTTCATGCATGCTTAGTTTACTTTATAGTAGTGTTTCATCTTTCCTTATTTCCCTATACACTTGTTCATTATTTTGGATATGTGTGTGCATATTGGATTTTAGGAAAATACCTCTATGAGTTAGTTATGCCTTCAATGCTTTTCTACACGCCTAGACTATGGAGGCGATCTTGGGGTTGTTGTGGCTCGAGTCCTGACATGGGTCGGGTCATGTGAGATTGGTATTAGAGATTTTTTATTCCTTTGGATTTTTTTTTCTAACGTATCCCCTTAAGATGATTTGGCTAGGATTAGGGAAACAATGTCAAACTGTATCGAGTTTGACTCTTAGGAAAGGGAATCTAGTGATGATATGATGGTTGATGTATCTATTCACCATGACCTTTAATACCATTTTGTAGACATGGCATAATAAGAAATTTGTTGCGAGGATTAACTATACATGAATCATGTAGGATTGAGTATTTGAAAATCCTTCTTTAGTCTGATAACCATTGTTGTGTATATATATATATATGTATATATGTATTCCCATATAAATGTGGTACTCCTTCAAAAATTTTAGGATGCCTCTGTGAGGACACCCAGCCCGGATACCAACTGTAGTTTGTGAGGACGATCTGATGAGTGATGGACCCTCAGTTCAAGGACCTACTTGATATCCCCTTTCTCTAGGTGTATAGGTAGTATAAAATCCTCATGTTTAGTAGTAGATCATCTCAATAGATATAGACGAGGATGTGCACAGACATAGATAAATCTATGGGTTCCGGTGCTAGAGGGCACTGAGGTTCCATGATGAGATAGATCCTTAGGAAGTAAAGGGTTGTCTATAGTCAATGTTTCTTGTATTTAGTCTTGTTCGGACCCCAATAGATCATGTGGTTATTCAGGAATCCAGCCTCTTCCACGGTGAAGATTGGTGTTGGTTGAGACTCATTATTCACATTCATGATGAGTTGACAATATCATGTCTTGGATTCTAGTAGCTACTCCATGAGGATTACTACACATCATTCTTACACTATGTCTAGATCCCAAAGCTCTTGGAGATAATGTAGGGAGGGATGGAAGTGGCTAAGTACACAGTGAGGTTTAAAAACCTTTCACATTACTCTCTTTATATGATCCATGATGGCTACTTTTGTGGAAAAATATTTAAGCAAGGAATCTGTAGAGATATATGAGCTAGTGTTTTACCCATATGGATCCCTAACTATGTCGAGGTACTAGATAAGGAACTTGTGTCATAGATATTTTGGGAAGATGGATGCCAAATAACTATAACTCATAGTGGGTGACACAGAACTAAATCGTCTGCAGCATCTAACAGATGTCTGGAGCTTGGGACTCAACATAAGAGATCCTTCCTTGATCAAACTCAAGAACATTTTTATAGGAAGAAAAGAAGAACAAAGATTCCTATATAGATAATTTTTTGTTAATTTTGATGTGTTAGGTCACATGTCATGGGACATACTGACCATAAATGCTGAGAAACATTGATAGATAGCTAATGGACTCTCCCGGCAGATACAACACCATGATTCGAGATCTACCAAGTGTGGAAAGGGTGGTCTCTAGGGAGTTGAGCTGGCAGAGGAGAAATATAATCATCACGTAGAGGATGACTCTATGAGATCCTTCCACCACCACCACCAGATAGCCCACATCAGGCTCTGATAGCTTATAGATGAGCTCGTAGATAGTCTCATGCTTTGGATTTTTATGATCCCACAATGCATGAGATGATAAGTGGTATGATCTGTGTGATTTATACACTTGATCTAGTGTTTGTATGCCTAGGGTCCAATCATTTATTTGTATCAATACTCTTGGTGTGATATATGGAGATCACAGTTGGGGTGCTAGCACAACAACATCTTCTTCATGTTCCTAAATGGAATGATTCTTCTACATATTTCATCTATCAGCAGTACGCGATATCGCTTGTTGTATAGAGGTTCACGTGGGACCTTTTGGTCCTCACTTTGGAACCCTATGAAATCATCTTGGGAATAGATTTAAATTCCTTTCTATGAGCCTAGATTGAATATCATCATAGACAAGTCAGATACCTTCACATTGATGACATTAGATTCTTTTTTTCTGATAATAGATATCCCATGGAAGGGAAAGTGGGTTTTCTGATCATGAGAATTTATTCAAATTACCCATAATTTTGAAAGTGCAACCCTTGGTGAAATAGGATCTTCATGCATCCAGGTTACATTAGTGGTGGAGGATTACATTGAAGTCTTCCCCAAGGATGTTCAAGACCATTTTTGAGGTGGGAGATGGAGTTTTTCATTTACTTTAATCCTAGTACTACTCTAATATCTTATGCAGCATATCATATGGAACCAGCCAAGCATCAAGATTTTCAGTTGTAGTTGGAGAACCTTCGTGATAAAGGTTTCATCAGACATAGTGTGTCCTCCTGGGTATCTCTTGTCCTATTTTTAGAAAAGTAATACGTGTTCTTATGGATTTACATTGATTATTTTCACCTTAATCAGGCCACAAAAATGAACAAGTACCCCTTACCATGGATTGGAGACCTCTTTAACATGTTTTGAGGTGAGAAATGGTTCTCAAAGATAAATCATATGACTGACTACCACATGTTGAGGGTTTATGAGGTTCATATTCCAATGTTTTTAGTCTGATGATGTTGTGGACATTATGAGTTCCTAGTGATTCCCTTCAGTGTGAAAAATTCCTCCACTGTGTTTATAGATTTGATCAACTAGGTTTTCCAGCCATACATGGACAAGTGTGTTGTTGTATTCATCAATGACATACTCTTAAACTCTAAATCAGAGGAGGAAAATGTAGGGCACTCGAGGATAGTCCTAGATGTACTTTGAAATCACTAATTTTTAAAAAAATCTCAATGTACCAGTTCTAGATTCCTGAGGTCCACTCTTTAGGGCATGTCATATCTGAGTATGGTTTAGCTATGGATCCAATAATGATTAATGAAGTGATTTCTTATGGTCCACCTAAGAATGTGTCAGAGGTGTGAAGCTTTCTTGTCATAGTGAGGTATTATAGGAGGTTTATAGCATACAACTCCATAATCAAACCCCCTTTGAACACCCTGATGTGGAAAGGGCTGTCGTTTTCAGGGTTTAATAAGTTCTATAATGCCTTTGAGGACAGGATTTGGAGTCTAATAAGCACTCAATTTTTTATAACACCATAGGAAGGCATGGATTTAATAGCGTATTGTGATGGATCAGGAGCTAGGATCTATTACATGATGATGAAAATTCAGGTAGTTATAAAATATGAGTTGAGGCAGTTAAGACCCCATAAGTAGAACTATATGAATCATGACCTGGATTTGGAAGTAATAGTATTAAACCTAAGAATGTAGAACCAATTCCATCTAAGAGAGCACTTTGTGGTTTACTCAAAACACCATTTTCTTCGGTACAACTTCACTTAGAGAGAAATGAACCTAAGACAACAGTGAGGGTTAGAGTTCCTAAAGGACTATGAAATTAATATATTATATACTATAGGGAGGGGAACGTTTTTAGTATATTACCTTAGTAAAAATTCCTATTATCTCTTAGCATAGGAGGCTTCAGAGCAGTTTTCCTCCATGCAGGTTACCCTGGTAGAACATGAGGGTAAAACCCTTATGGCTTTAATGGTGCTGACTCCTTTACATATTGAATTTATTAAAGAGTCACAGCTGTGGGAAATTGACTATGAGGTCATATATGATCAAATATCCACAGGCAACTCAAAAGATGGATTTTCGGAAGGAGGGAACCACATTATCTTATTCTAGGGGTAAACTGTGGTTCCAATCATATTACTGGAGGAGGTGATGTGACATTTCCAAACCTTACAACTAGTCATACATTCTAGTGTTGGGAAGATGTAAATATACCTTCAATGGCAGTTTTTGTGATCTGACATGAGAATTAGTGTATCTGAGTTCATCTATTAGTGCCTCACCTGTCAGAAGGTGAAGGAAGAGCACCATGTTTCGGTAGGTTTGTTGTTGCCTCTTGAGATCCCAAAGTGGAAGTGGGAAAAAATAACTATAGACACATTGAAAATGCTTCTATTCATAGTGAAGAGACATGATACTATTTGTGTAATTGTGGAATGACTCACGATATTGAAACACTTACATTCTATTGGGGAGTAGGGTTTGGTAGAGGGTTTGGGGAAGCTGTATGTATGGGAGATCATTCACCTTCATGGGGTTACCTAAATTATTGTATACAATTGTGATGAGTGGTTTACATCACTATTGTGGAGAGGCCTTTAAGAGTCACTTGGGACCCAAATGTGAATGAGTAAATAATTTCACCCCAAATTTATGGGATGACTGAGTACATCATCCATGTTTTGGAGGATTCATTGAGGGATTACATGTTGGACTTTGGATGAAGTAGGGAGGATCCCCAACCCTTGGCAGGGTTTTCATAAAACAATATCTACTACTCATCTATATATATGATTCCTTTTCAGTCCCAATATGGGAGACTTTGATGGACACTCTTATGTTGGAATGATATTTTAGAGTCATCTCTGGTGGGCTTAGATATAGTGTTGGAGACAATGGAGAAAGTCATGGTTATCTATGACTGGATGAGAATGGACTAGAGAGGATATCAATCATGCAAAGATCGATATCATAGGCCATTGTTGTTCTAGAAGGGATACCATGTTCTCATGAGAGTCTCCCCATGAACAAAGTTGTAGATGTTTGGCCAAGAATATAAGCTATCCCCATGGTTAATCGGGTCGTTTGAGATCATGGAGATGATTTTCAAGTTTCATTACCACCTATCCCTACCCCCACATCTAGTCTGAGTGCATGAAATATTCCATGTCTCATAGCTAATGAAATAAGTGCATGAATGCACACACATCATCGATCATGGAAAGCTATACATTGGGGATGGTTCCACCTTTTTGGATCAACAAGTATCAATCAAGGACTAACATGAGAGGAATCTACATGGATGGACCATCCATTTGGTTCATATGTTGTGGTAGCATTGAAATGTGAAGGAGAGTTCCTCTGAGTGGGAGAGACAAGTGCGAGTTCAATTTCCCAAAGTTTTTTCCTCATTTTTCTTTTCAGGTATGAAAACAGTGATGGAAGAATGATATAGAGACCCAATTTTTTTTTCTTGTAATCCTTTTAAATATTTATATATATCATTATAGAGTTAGGCACTAAGACATTGTGAGATTCTAGGGCCCATTGTTCCCAAAATTAATTTTATAAAAATATTAAACAATTTTTATATTTGGAAATCTCAACTTCATAGATAAAATTGGGTTTATCTTTAAAAGTTGACCAGATTATAAATTTGTGACCACGGTTGAGTCTGGAATGCATTCTTTACCCTAGGAATGATATAAAATATATCAGCACGGGTTGTTCAAACACCTCATTGATTAGAGGTACATTAAGTGGATTAATTAATTATATAATTAATTAATTTAATCATCATTAACCTAAACTATATGTTTATGAATATATTGTTATGGATAATTTTCCAGGGTTGTCTCATTATTATGAAATATCTGGAGAGATCTATCTTCCCACTTACATTGGAAGATTTCAATAAAATGACTCTGAACTTACAGATTTAATCAAATCAGGATAGAGTCAATACAATACCTCATCCCAAATATTTGGTGGATGCGGTCTCTATCAACAATAGATCCAAAATTGAGGTACAACTCTTTATATTTGATTTTATACCCTAATAATTAAATTGATTGAGTAGATCATTATACTTCAATTTGTTCCCCGTTTCAAACTTTGAATGTGCATAAATACTAGAATCTCATTTATTTAAATTGTTTATCTGGCTATGGGATCCCTATTCTTGATTTATTGGTTAAGAACTCTTCACCTCGATTAATTAACATTTTTCATGAGATTTTCCCCTGGGTATTTATGATCATCACCAAATTCATGGAGGATCAATGAAACAATTACTATTTGATGAATTGAGCTTTGATCTGGTATTGTTCTGAGGATAAGGTGACTGATTCAGTTTTTAAACATCAATATCGTGATGAATGGAGTTATGATATTATGTGTAATGAACATAGAAACCCGAAATATTCAAAAAAAAAAATTTCTAGTGAATAGAGGAAAATATTCAAGAACCAAGACTAGATCTGTGTGTTTCAAATCGAGTTAAGGAGGGATTTGTGGAAGTTTGAATAGATTTAAGGAGAAAATATGGATATGATATTTTGGTGAAAATCCCAACTACACGCCATGTTTAATGAAGAAAACAAGACATATAAAGCACCCCATGGTGGAGTATAGTGTTTGGAAAAAAATATTAATGACATGGAGTGTACTCCCTCCTAAATTTCATGGATCCCCTTCCTAGTCGAATGACCAATGTGAAGGGTCACATGGATGAGAACCTGTGTGGAAGTAAACGGGGTCCAGTACCCACCAGGGTATATGAACACAATGAGTAGAACACATCCCTGGTCTTAGTAAGAAAATACATTCCATGTAGTCCACCTACATGACATGTACTACTACATTGATTAAATCTATGTTCCAACCAATGAAAAATCTAAGCGGTGGAGTGGGACAACACGCCATGTGTGTCCCCTCACACACTGTGTACCCCTTGAACTATTTTGACCAACCTTCAATGATCAATATCTCCACCATTTCAACTATAATTTGGACCATCATTATCCTATGCTGAGTTTATTTCCATGTAGAAAATTATGATTCCACCTGTTGTTTCTTTACAGATATGATGTGGAATGTTCCACGCATGGTACCATTTAAGATGATGCTCAATGGAGGAAGTGATTAGACGTGATCACCACTTTTTTATTTATAAGTTGAAAAATATTTTAGGGAAAGGCATGGGTCCTCGATGATCTAGAGTGTAACCCTCTAGTTGAGTTCAGAGTGGGTCACCGACTATCTAAGTGGAACCCTCCTTCTGGGTAGGGAATGAGTCCTTGATGACCTAGAGTGGAACCCTCTAGCCTGGCTGGACATGGGTCCTCAAATTTTTGAGTGGAACTCCCTCACAGTGTAGGTAATGGGTCCTTGATGCCCTAGAGTGGAACACCCCAGCCAGGTCGGGCATGGTTCCATGACATTATGAGTGGAACCCTCATGCAGGTCATAGCATGGGTACTCAATGAACAATAGTGGAACCCTCACGATGGGCTGGGAATTGGACCTTGACCTTCATATTGGAACCTTCCTATCATACTATGGCATGTGCCCTCTATATAGAAATTTTCGTCCAAGGAATGTGAGTCATAGTGAAGATACATGGCTTGATGCAGATTTGGAATCCAAAGGAAGTGGAACACTTTCCCCACTTGGATTTGTTTTTGAGATGTGAAGAAAAAACCGTGCATGCGATTTATTGCCACCCAAATTTGGATAGTGTCAACGTGGTGAATGAGTTCCTTAAACATGCGTGGTAAAAGCAGATGTGTGATATAATGGAAATCATTGATGGATTTTTTGAACTGTTGGATACTCTTCTTTTTAGGTATAGATGTGATACAGGGATCCCCTTACTCACTCATTTGAGCTTCTTTTGACTGAGTATATATATATATGTGTGTACTTCGTCTATATCAATTGCATGGATTTGGTTACTATCCTTCTAGGAGAGTTGAAGATGTGTTGGGTATGCCATGTTCTTTTCATGTTTAGTTTATCATGGTTGGATGAGTCAACTCTACTTCTCAATGTGGAGAAAACATGATGGGTAGTTCATCTACTAATCATGGTTATCACCTTATGCTTGGATGATCTTACTTTCACTTTTTATGGGTTGAGACATACTCTTTCACTATACCTTATGCGATTTACTATTTTTATATTCTATTGTATCTCTTAATTCACCCCTTCAACATCTGGTGTTTCTTACAGGGTATGATTATAGTCACCCTTGCATGGGATTTTCCTACACATATTATGTCTTTTTAGAGGACAGAAATCTTGGCTGTGACTATAGAGGATCTCAAGGATACAGGGTTCTTGGACCACATATGGGGGTATTAGCTTTGGATTAAAGAGATGGGATTTCTCAATTGTTTACTCTTTCAATTTTTCTATCATGTTGGGAAAAATTTCGGATTGGGTGGGTATCTTTCCACTTTACTTCTTAGTATACACTAACATACCTTTGTACTATCCAGATTTCATGGACCCTTTGTTTATACTATATAAGTGATGCATCTTTTCTTCTTTCCATCTATAGTTTTTCACTGATTTTGTTGTGTACATGTGTATAGGTAATTAGGAAAGGGCATTCCCTTGTTAGTTATTCCTTCAGTGCTTGTCTCCACCCCATAGACTATAGACACGAGCTTGGGGTAGTTACGGTCTTGTCTCCACCCCCATAGACTATGGACACAAGCTTGGGGTAGTTACAGATCGATCACCGGCTTGGGTTGGTTCATGACACCAACCACAATAATTTCAAGTAATATTATTCATAGTTTCACTATGATGAGATATTATTTATAAAAATTAATCTTAAAATAACCATTCAACCTCTCAATATATCCATAACTCAAACCATGAAATCAATGTGACTATAACCATAAAAATCCACTAATAGGATCATTGGATATAATAATTGGAAACACTATCTATTTAGTGAAATCATTATAGATTATACTAATCATATTAGTATTTTATAAATCATCACATAAATATTAGAATCTCTAATAGAAGAGATGGGTCCAATATCTAAAAATGTTTGATTTTGACCTCTCATATATTAATATAAAGAGAAATTTTATTACTATAATATTTTGTAGGAAATTTCCATTATATGAATTGAAATACTATAACAGAGATTAATTTCCTCTGATTATTTTATATAATTCAATGAGGGGAATAGAGGTCCCAATGAATGTTTCATTATTTATTATTGTATGGGATCTATACATCATGATTATAACCTCAGCATAAGTGGTGACACCTTAGGCATTCCCTAATATAGCACCCATTATGTTATACATATTTTGGAAGAAAATTTTATTTGTGAGTGAGTGAGTAGAATAATGAAATATTTGTTTCAAATACATAAATTAATCCTTCCATTATATTGTTTATTCATTATGAAAAACCATTTCATTCAATGATAAATCATATTAGGGGAATATTTAATGGTGGAGATACCATTGACGATTTTTCCATCTATTATATGGTGACGCTTCCTTCTAAACTTTCTTTTTGTTGCCACATTTATTTTGGTAGTTCATGATGATATATTGGAAACATTGTCAATGAGAAGTTCCTTTGAGTGAAATAAAAATGAACATTGATATGAAATGATTGTATTGGTTTATGTGTATGATAAGTGAAATAAATAACCTATTAGAAAGTTATAGAATAATAATAAAAAAAAGTCAAAAATATTCTGTGGCTATCTATTCATACATTGAAATTGGATAATTTATCAAAATATTTCATTATTTGAAAACCATATACACCATTTAGGATGCATAAATATTGGGATATATTTATATATTATTTAAATTATCCAAAATTATTTATATTAAATAAACCTAAAATTTTAATTGGTCAAAAAAGATATAATCAAATGATATAGAAAATTTCATGGTATCCATTCAGCTATATTTATGGGATGAGATCCCCATTTCACCTCTCAATTATTTAAAGAACATTAAGAGGTAGTTTATAGAAATTTGAAAATTAACACCACATAACAACTTAAAGAGGCAATAAAATATAGTAGGTGATCAAAATTTTAGAGGAAAAAATGAAAGCAATGTGGATACTAGGTGATCATAGGATAACCATATTTCAATAGTTTAATTTTATATAACAATATATACATTCATTGATAATGATGGATCAATTTATGGAATTATATAGTCATCTTGATTTTAATACATTTTTTTATTATATTGGTAAATCTACACTAGTGATTGTAAGTATTGTATAATAGGTAATTGAGAAGATATATCATATAATAAAATTTCTGATTATGGATTAAAGCTTCATGAAACTATATGTTAATTTCCATCACATACATTTTTTATTTCCATTTTATCATCATGTATTCTTGAAATTAGATCCTTTATTGGATCATAGATGTCTAGCAAAACAAGGTAATATGAATCCAAGGTGTAATACCATTGAACACCCTGACAGGGGAGGGATGAATTTGGGTATTGACTTTTTTGTTGAATAAGAAAAATATTTCCCCCACATGGGTAGGAACTTGTAAAATATGTCTGATAGAATTATGAAATTACAAAACACCCATAAAATAAAATGAAATAACACATTACTTTTAATTAGTTCACCACTAAGGAAAATTCCATAGAGAATGCAATGATAGTGTGTCATTAATACTAGAATCCAATATGCTTGACTAGATATTATGGATTACAGTTTAATAGAAATGATCACTCTATTCTAGTAACACTTACATTACAATAATTTTAGAGATAACACACTACCTCTATTAGATTACTTCCACTGACTCCCCCTTCATTACTACTTTTGGTGTAGAGGAGGAGGAAAATTATTATTTTTATTACATCATAAACCCCTTTTAAGGATGAAGAGGAACCTAACATGACTTTAAGGACATAAGACATTAAATTGTGACCCAAAGGATCAAAATCTATAAAACCAAATCAAAACAACAAGGGATGCCCCTCCCCAACATAAAACAATCAGTCCAGCTTCCACCTTCTCATCGCTACTCGGCTAGCTGTCCCATGCAATGATGAACAGGCCTGGTACCGATGGAAAAATCCATACCCTCTCAAATGTCTGATTCCAAATTTTTATGATCTGATGAAAACTCAAGCTCTAAACCTCATCTCGAACAACCCCTGAAGCAGAATCGAGAGCATAGACCCTTGTACCTCTGACCGCACAGTAGAAAACACCACCCAACAGAATCAATCAGAATACCAATAAGAAGATTCAACCAGATTCGCATAGCAGATTCAACACAAGAGCAAAAATCACAATAATAAGCAGATCCAAGAACATGAAAGATAAAAAACCCATCACCAACCATCATAAGAATACAAATCTCAACACCATCTGAGCAGAAACCAACTTTCAACACTTTTCAGAAAAATCCCCAAACAAGAAACCAAATCCTGAACCTCCAAATCCACGCCCCTCAAACAGAAATAACCAATGAAAAACACAGAACTAACAGAAAATCATACTAAAAACAATTGGAGGAAAAAATTTAGAAGAAGAAACCCATCACCAGAACGTTAGCAACCCGAGCACCAAAATCGTCGGAACATAACCTCACCGCAAACCAGAACCGATGTCCCACTGCCGCCATCCAAAAAGCCTTCAGATACCTCAACATACCACCCAACGAACCCACAGAAGACAATGTTGCAATCCTCAGACACGAAAACAGGATCTAGGCCACGGAACCATATTCACGCTGCCAGAAGAAGCCTGGTCCAGTTGATATAGAGTGAGGTGGAAAAGGCCAGCAATAAAGATAAAGGGTGTGTCGGCCAAGTCCACGAGGTTGACGACACCTCCGTGAGGGATGAACTGAAGCCACAGTAATGCCGAGGAAACATCAAGGAGGAGAGCTGAGCTTCACCATGGTAGAGGGAGGAAGCAGCGGAGTGAAACCCTAGGGGAATCGCCCCTTACAGGCACATCCGATAGAGATCTCTTCTATCATGGTGTAGACTTTCTCAGTTTGTCAACATGAAGGTTGGTTCCACATTAGATAACATTAATGAGATTTTATTCATCATATAGGTACACTTAATATGCTTCAACACATTTTAAAAACTATTCATACGATCATGTATTTCCACATAATTATATTTCATGAAACACATATTTTCATTAAACCTTATTTTTTATTATATTAACTACCATCTTTCCTGAAATCACAAACTTATTCAAAACTCATAACAATCATAAAACTCCTAACCTTCACCAAACACACAAAGTTCATGAATCTTATTCACTTAAATTCTATATAATCTATTAGTTATAAAGCATTATTTTTGCAAAACCTGAGATCATTTAATGTTCCTTATTCATGAATGAATTACATTCATGGAAAAACATCATGAAATCCACACAATCATCCCTTATCCAATTTTTTTTGATTCATCATATGAAGAGAAGATGCTTATTTATAGGTGGGGGTTACCCATTTGTGAAACTCTGTGTATTTTCTAAAACTCTATCTTTCCTATAAAACATGTTTCCATGATTCTCCAATGTCAAAAATACCATTCATGAAACTCCCTTTCCTCATGAAACATAATATACTTTTTACATTCATGAAACTTATCATAGTAACATATCTTAAAACATTTTTCATTCGAGATACTTCCCATAATCACCTAACTTACTGCATTTTTTCTTTGTAGCTGAGAAGTATTTTGTGAATCATTATTTCTTAAATCTCTATAACCACTCAACAAAATATCTTTTAATTACATGTATTTACCATATTTTCATGAGACAATCATAGAAATAAATATTTCATGAAACATAACCCTTCCTCCATATTTTGGACCCCAAAATTGTTTCATACACTAGGAAAGGATTCCAACTTTAACACTGAAGCCACTTTCACCATAATATTACATTTCCTAAAAACTCTTTGATCAAACTAAAGTGGATTGGAAACAAATCCAAAATATAATTTGTTTCTATATTTGAATACCATTTTTTCAACCCAAGTATTATATTACATTTTGATATTATATGAAGTCTTGATAAGTTCTCATACTATTTAGATATACCATAACATATTACATCACATGATAACTTTTTCTACACCTATAATTTAAATAAGAATAATTCTAATACATCCCATGTCATGAATTAAGATGATATAGAGTATGATAAATAGGTTTAGTGATATAAGAATCTAGTTTATGTTCTCAAATTATAGAATAATTATTTTAAGGGAATTTTTTTAATGTTTTATAGAAGTATGGGTGTAACTATTATGATAGATGAGATTAATTATTTTAGATGATGAATTCATGGAATCATATATATTTAGATTAATGAAATTTAAAATGTACTTTATGGAGGAATAATTTTGATTCATGTAGAGAATTATGAAACCCATGATGTCATTAGTATATATTTTTTATTTTTATTTTTTTTATTTTTGTTTTAGAGATTGGATTGGGATGATGTATATGTATATAAACTTTTCATAGGTTATGTGTTTAGAGTTCACACAATTGGGTGTAATGATTTCAAACTCTATAGAGGGGTAAATGTAGTTACATGATCACATGAACAATCTTAGGGACCATGTAATGCGAACATGTTTTTTTCTAGAAAATTTATATTTTCCATTTTTCAATATTTTTATATTTGTGGTTTTTATTTACTTTTAACTTTTTCAAACATATCCTAATGATCTAAATTTTTTCAATACCTTGCTTTCTCTCGGTCTGTTACTCACCTTTATGTGAATCGTCACATATTATACTTTAATTATCAAATTAATCCACTAAAACTCTCATCCACCAATCATTAATCTCAATTTGATCCCATGTTCATGTCCATGAGATTACATGAAAGTATAATGTCCTTAATAACATAATTTTAATTTGTGTTTGTCCATATTTTTGGATTCCATTCATTATATAAGGACACCACTTAAAATCATCTTGTGGAATATGATAATTTTCATTTTAATCATCAATTTCTGATAGGTAGCTATATTGAATTCATTTTGTTCACTATATTATGTGTGTGTGATTATTTCAAAAAATGTTTTGAATAAAATAAATGTTATGTATAATATCTAAGATGATTTCAAAGTTATTATATATTGATTCAATGTTGATTATTTTTTGACAAGGTGTATAGTTTTTCTAATGTATACGAGTTCTTCATTGATGTTTTGAATTTACACAAAGTTTCTGTAAGAATAATGATATAATTTAAAATTTATATAAATATAAAAATATTTTTAGATAGTTTTGATAATAAATTTATGGTGTTGGTTAAAATTCTTTATAATGTATTTCCAAATTCCAAAATGGATTTTATCTTATTTAAGGAGCTCTTTCTAAGTGTTTTTATTCATACAATAATATTTGTTTTTCAATATATTATATTGGTGTGAAATTTTATTAGGGATGTAGGTTGATTCTATTGGGGGGGTTTTTTATGTGTTTTTAGAGATGTGATAAAGGTTATTTTATACAATCTTTTTTAGTTGGTTGAATCTCATGATTAAAAAAATATCACAAAATTTAAATGGATTCTAGAAAAAATAAATATGCTTGGTTAGGATACCACTCTACCATGCCTATTCTTTTAATTGTCATAATGTCACTATGGACAAGATAGAGTAGTCAATTTTCCACTATTTCAACTTCAACAGAAGTTACATCGCTAGTGTAGGATACCACTATTGTTATTAATTCCACCTACTAGTATAGTATGCCACTATAGATATCTTTTTGTATAAAGTAGGATATGTATATGGTTATTTATTTGATTACACGAGGACCCTAAGTGTCAGTTCCTTAGCACTATATGTACACTCAAATGATTCCTATTACATGATTTGTTACAATTCTTTATTTATTTTTTCATCTATACCAATATATTCTGACTTATATGTAAAACCTATCTATTTTAATTTAAAGTTATAAAACATTATTCTTTTTATATTTTTTCATAAAAACTTATTAATGATACTTTTATACTTATATTTAACTATAATGGAATGATCCACATTATAAATATTATATATAAAGAAGGTCGGGAATTATTATTGTGGAAATTAAATAACACCCAAAATACAAACATTTTTTCATGTATATTAGTATCATATAAATGTAGGTAAGGAGATAGAACCACTATGAGATGGCATATTACATGATATATTTTTATCATGTTTGGAAGTTATGATAAGTGGGAGTGGCAATGTTTTCCCATAAATATGGGTTGCTTAGATTTATGTTTATTTAATCTTGTTCTTTTTGTATCAATGTGTATTTACACGTATCATCTTCCTATCAAATTTATCCATCATTTTTTTGTAATGTCTATTTTCAAAAATGATGAATGAATGTACATGAATTGTAATCTTTATAGTTTTAGAACCCAAATTTTATAGTTTCAAATTCCTCTTAAATAAATTCCATGTGTCTAAAATATTATCTTATGTGTAACTTCAGAAAAAATGAAAATATCTAATTTATTTATTGTAGAATATTGCAATAAAAACTGAAATACATTACAATATAAAAAAATTAAAAAAATAAGAAAACTAAAAAAATAATAAAAACATATTCAAATAAAAATACTTCACAAATGAAATATTCCACATATATATATCTTATTTGATGATCATACCATCAATAAAAAATACTACAAGTATACACCACCTTAGAGATGTGATAAAAATAATTACAAATGAAATGAGAGAATATTATTAGTGATCTTGACGAAGTTTGTAAAGATATATATAGGAATCTGATATAGTTGTTATATATATGGATGTTAGCATTATATAGGAAATGGGTTTATTTGGATGTTAGAATTATATTTTAATTGATATAATACTTTTATATAAGTATAAAAAATGATATAAGTCATAAGATTACTAGAAAAATTATCTCATTAAAATGTGAATGTTATAACATAGCCATTAGATTTGTGGGTATAAATTGAAGTATTCTAATTATGAAATATATATATCTATATAAAGAAATGAAACAAATTATTAGAAATATTCCTCTTATGGTTAATTTTTCTGAGAAATAGAATGAGGTGAAATTGCTAGGATTTTCCCTAGACCATGCCCATGATGAACATCAATAATTTTTACTTCAGGGAAATCAGCCACCAGAGAAGTTCATGAACTTGGAATTCAGAATGATATACATGAAATATTAATCACTACCCAAGACTATAATCATTACCTATCTCACCCTTAGTTCAAATGAAAAGGACCTGATATGTATTTTAATTAGATTTTATGATCATATAAATATATAATTTGTAACAAATAATATATATAATTTCATTATTATGTGACTTTTGAAATATTTATAATTTTCATTAAATTCACTTTTAAAGAATTATTTTTATTAAATTATAAGTTTAGATAAATTATTTTCATATCGTTTTTAACTATTATTAAAAAAATAAAAAATGAGTAATAAAATTATTTAATGTTAAAATAATGATTTTTCAATGAATTGTTTTTTATGTATAACATATTTTTTCAAAATAATTTATTTATTAATTAAATAATCATAATTTCAACTATATATATTAATAATATACATAAAATAATAAATTAAAATTTATATAATAATAACTACATATCTAGGAATAATAATAATTTTTTCTGTGATAAAATATTATTTTCTAGAAATAGTTCTTTGTTCATTATGGGTTCCTATATTAAACTTTTTTTTATAATTTTTAAAAATTAAATAAAATAAAAAAATTAACAAATGGGATCAAAATTTCAAAATTATGTAATATTTTTAATTTATTATTTATCTAAAAAATATGTTATCGTGGTAAAAACTTATTTTAAAACAGTAAAGGTATATTATTTAAAAGAGATAAATTAAGAGGTAAAGACAGAAAATACAACTAAAAATATCTCTAAATTATGTGTATGAGTGTAATAATGACTTATATCCATTATTTTATCACTTTATATTCACTTACCTTATTAAATGACATTACTTTCACATTAAGGAATGGGTATTTAATGAAATTCCACTGAAACTCACCTATAATAGTAACCCTCCCAACCCACCCCAGAAGACATCAATCCTTCAGTTTCCTATATAATACGTGACCAAATTCCCTCCCAAACAGCCCTATGTCACAGTTTTTAACCTACAATGACATTAATTGCTCCAAAATAATTCATTTCCAAGTGGTTTTTTGAGAAAATATTCTAGTATTCAATGAAAGTATTATCGTCTCACTAATAAATTTTCTTTATCATTTGTAAGAAAATATTCAAAATTATGATTTTTCACTTCAATAACATTTTTTTAAATTTTAAATATTCTATAAAGGATATATTAATTCTCTACAGTAAAATTTCCATATTCATTAATTTATTAAAACACATTCTTGTTTGGGTTAGGTGTACCACTTACATGAATGATTTTATAATGTTTACATAATGAATTTTTAATAAAAAATAAATATTGGAAATATGATTTATCAATGTTGATTTTAATATTTTTTCAAAATTATAAAATTTAAATAAATATAAATTTATATTTATTAATAAAATTAACATTTTTATTGAATTGAAATTCTTAAAAATGATATTTTAATAACCCTTTATGAATCATCACTATAACATCAATAAAATGAACCTTGGACATCCAAAATATGTCAAAAACACCTACTTTAACTCCATTTAAATTTTATATGTTACGAAAAAAGAAAATGGAAGAATGAATGGAACATACATATTCAATATTCCATAGAACAAATGACATAATTAAAACCCGAATATTAATTTTAATAATGAATGATTAATTAATGTGTTATAATAAATAAAAATATAATATTATAAAGTAAAATATATATAAATATGGTTCAAATATAGATTAATAATAAACCAATAGTGATTATGAATATGTTTAGAACACATTCGACCAAGGGGTAAACTAAGGAAAGGATTTTCATGGTTAAATTTCCTTTTTAATAAGTTATTCTATATCTCATTTGACTATGTTATTAAGAGTTGTAGTGCCCCTCCCCAGTGGACCACATATCGGTGCCCAGACCAATTATCACTATTGTAACTCATGCATGCCTCCCCATAATTAAGAGGATTCCGACTAGAAGAGGTTGCCTATGATGGTATCATGGGGAGACTATACTCTCTATATTAGACAGTGAAAATATGAAACAAATAATCGAGTATAATACACAATATATAACCATAAAAATATGAAAATAAAAAAAATAAAAACATTTGATAATAATAGATGACATATAAGAATCCAAGAAGGATCTACCATTGGGATGATCCCATATAAAATTAAATTAAAAAAATAGTAAATACACTATAAACTAAAATAGCTCTAGAGTGTTACCTAAACATGATCTATGAATCCCATATGAGTTTCCCCAACATAACCTCATAACATCGAGACTTAGATATACCTATTAATGCAACCACGTTAGAGTCTTCATAGGTGTTGAAGTGAAGTGGTGGCCCAAGATGTGTGTGAAAACATAACTTAGTAGGGAACAACCAACATGGTCTTATACATAACCACTAATGTAGTGATGCTTTTTATTACACATGATTTGAATAAATAAATTAACTTTCATTAAATAAAATAAATAAACAACCATCACAGGTCCTCAGGCTAATGAGTTCGATGGAATCTACCTTCATAATATAGGGTTGGAAAATATCTGAGCATGAGAATCACCTATAGGAGACCTCTATCCACACCTTGGGGAAATTGAGATCATAAATTCACCATGATGAGTAGTTAATCATGGGGCATCACAAGACATCCCTCATCCTCAAACAAAAATACAAAACCTCACAATAGTTCCTGGGCATTCTCAAAGCCAGACCAATGCCTTATTCCTATGAGTGGTAGGACCTAGGAAATCTTTTATGTCTAGATGTAAGTGATTTCTGGGTGACCCAATAAATTTAATAGAATACCACCCTAGAACCCTTGTTAGGTCACTAAGGATTCCAATTTCACATGACTCATCATTTAAACCACATATAGTGTGTCCAACCAATATTAGGGGGTATCATAGGAATCAATCAAGATGATTTAATAATCACCTTCAAGATGCCCAAAATATATTCTCGGGGTAATACACACACCCAAAACCTCATACAACCATTTGACTCCTGGAGGTCACCATCATTTTGAATGTTCTAATGGTATCTCCATTTGAATCCCATGCACCATGAGAACTCAAAATTTCACTACTGTATCATACAAATCTTAGGCATTGATGTATACACACTATCACCAACTCTAATAGGGGTTATTAGGAACAACCTATAGGAATAATTTACTACATAAAACATATACACAAGATGAAATCCAAAATAGACATCTTCTCCCAGAATACTGTGAGATTAGATCCTAGACATTCTAGGCACCAGCAGTCTCCTCCTCTCAAAAGATGATTCATGGGATTCTCATAAAATCATAATAGTTACATGACCATTATTAAATTCTAAAACATCCTAGGTAATAAAAAATCATATTCTTTGAGTAAATAATAGAAACAATATAAAGATATGGTCGAATTCCTATGACAATCATCGTCATCTCCTCCCCACTGGGCTCACTTATCAAATAAGGTTCTAGGGTGACACTTGCGACCACCGATGACTATATCTATAAACAATAACTCAGGGATATTCTATCACCAGGAATGTACAGGGACTATCTTGTTAACCATACAGGGGGTGGTACCCTAATGTCTATCCATAGTCTATAAAAATCTTATTCGTAATATCCAATCTGTTGGAGAATGTATCACTCCTCATAAAATCCATAGTAAGAGCATGGTCTCATAAAACCCATGGGTAACTTAAAAAAAATATGGTATCAGTGGATGGCTCATAGACTATCTGATGTATATTGTCACACTAGGGTAATCAATTCAGCAACCCCATCTTGAAAATCCAATAAAACTCTATGGTATCTTGAGGGTCTTTACATAACATACTCAGGAAGTTCCTCATAATTCACAGCACACCTACTCTTCGAGGTGTCTAAGAGTTCTTTATCAAAGGTTTTATGCCATAAAAAATTTATTTTACGAAAAGATACCCCTCATGGTGGTTTAAGTGTCGAGGGACACCACTTGAGTTATGGACTTGACCCTCAATAGCTAAGGCCACCTAGACAAGGCTCTATGTTCGACGTTCCCTTTTCCCTACATTCATTTAACAACAAAAAATTAATAAAATTTAAACAATTTAAATTAAATATCCATTTTATATTGAATCCTTTAACTTACATAAATCATGGAATTTTATTGTTCAAGAAGGGTTTAATTCTCATAATGGAATGACTGCACAACACGTTCATTATAAAAACATGCAATAAATTCAAAAGTTATGTACCAAGGACCACCTACCAAATTATAATAACCTCTATTTATATTGAAAAAGATTGTGGTTTCTACCCAAAATCAACCATCTTTTTCAATGATCAACTGATCATTTCTCAAGGATTCGAGTTCCTAACTCCAATAAAAGAAAAAAAGTAATTAATTTTAGAATTTAGAATTATTTAACTTAATTAACTTAAAAAACTAATAATTCCATAAACTAATTGGATACCCCTATTACACCAAATAAGACTAACATACCATAGGTGGTATATAATAGACTACTAAAATCACCCCTAATGAAACCCCTAATAATTGGAATCAATTAGACAATTAATTTAATTAAATATTATTTTTTTTGGTAAAAGCATAAATCAATCAATGTTCCATCATAACTTTTCCAAAATGAGGAGTGATAATAGGTAGAAACTATCTTAGGTTATCCTTTTAATAATTATAAAACAATACCCATTAATATCAGCTGATTCCACATTGCTATTGTAGAATCCATATAAAAACACTAAATTGAGAAGAATAAAATTAAGGAGAGAGGGGGAGGATATATAATTAGATCACCATAACATGATAGTTTCATTATATCACAAAAAAAATCAACAAACAACATCCCAATCGAAGGGGGAAGAAGGAAGGAGAAGGGGAGGAGAGGGTTTTGTCCTTCATGAAAACATGGAAGGAAGGAGGGATCCACCTTCTAAAAATGGGTGCATTAAATTGGTAACTTTAACCATTAAAAATGACCCACTAGCTGGGTTGTGAAAGACCACTGACTGGTTGGTGAGCTCAACAGTGACACCTAGCCACTTCCCAAGACACTAGAATACTTGGGGATATATGATGTTGACAAAAAAAAAGAACCACTTGGATATTACTCTAATGCTCACTTGAGCCTCTAATATATCTATTAAACCTCATTCCTAATGAAAAACAATATCTTCTGGTTCTCAAACTCCTGAAATATTATTCTGAACACAGATATAAAATCCATCTTATCCAACAAATAAAAATTTAAATTTTCATTGAATTTTACACCATCCATAAATATTGTGTATTAAAAATACCTATTATATCAATTTTTTAAGGTAATGCGTTGGCCAAAGACCAAAGCACAATTTAATGATAAGAAAAAGATTAAAAAAATGGAAGGATGAGATTTTTTTACAATCTCTATCAAACAAGTATAATAAGTCAGCTGGCAGCATGTCCAGCCAAGTCATGCTCTGATGAACTCCTATTTTAGCAAGAGCATCTGTAACAGAATTCGCTTCACGGTAGGCATGAGTAGCTATGTAATCAATCACATGGACCGAGTTTAGAAAATTCATCCAATGTGTAGTGAGAGGCCAAGAAAGATGAATGATGCCATTCCAGATGGCATGAATGATAGTGGTAGAGTCACTTTCAATCCATAGCTTTCTCTAACCTCTTTGAAGCGCAAAATCGACTGCATGGATGACCCCCATCATTTCAGCCTCTAGAGATAAAGAATGACCACATCATTCATAGAAGCAACCCTGACACTGGCCAGCTGAGCATCTGAAGATGGCACCATAACTGGAAGGGTCTAGATTGCCTTTAAGAGAACCATCTACATTCAATTTGATCCATCCCAGCATTGGTGATTTCCAGAATACTTCAAAGGGATGTTTGGTCTTTGGGAAAATTCCAGGCACACGGAGATGGCGAAGGATCTCAAAGTCGCCAACCGAGTTATTGCAACAGTCTTTTTGAATTGAAGCAGCTTCATGAATCGCAATATGAATATGATATTTTCCTGCATTGAGACCGAATGAGTGTTTATTATGAATAAGAACATTTCTAACATACCAGATCTCATGGTTCTCCCCACCATATGACCTAGCTAATGAGGCCAATTCTGAGATATGACACCCCCTATCATTTAAATTTCAAATCAAACAACAATACTAGTTATATAATGATTCCCATTATATGGTCTCCAATACTCACTACAAAAAAAAGGTAAAAAAAACTATTCCAACACTATCACAATTCTCATGTCTTGATTTCAAAGTCAAAAATTCAATTAACCCATCATCCATGAATAAGACTGGATATTTCGGGATTGCTTTAAAATACATAGACAAATTTATGGAACAAACCCATTATATCTATATTTAAAAACTCTATGTGGTTCTTATCTCGGTACATCCAATTATACTCAAGAGATAATGTCAAATGAACTCTAATAAAAACATATATGAAATGATCAAATCCAGTCACCGACACATCACCCGAAAAACTTAATCATGATGCATTTACTCCAAAAGTTATCCTGAGATCTTCTGAAAATTCTTAGCATGCCAAAACCCGACTCTTAGTGAAATCCCCTAGCTAAAATATTATCATGAAAAACCATAATCATGTTCCCACCCAAGTACTAACACATTTTGGCACAACATATTTGGATCAACTTAAACCATCCAAACACGACAACCATGCTTGAAATCCACCCAATGATGCATCAAAAATTCACATCTACAACTCACTATAGAGTATTGGTAAAACTAAACTCATTGGCACACCATAACTTGATGCCTGCATGACCATCCCCTGGTAGATCTCTCTATTCCAGGACCCTTTTGACATTAGGGTTGAGCACTGTGTCTGATATCACACTCCCCACCATAGGATTACACTTGAATAAACATTGGACTTAATGTTATAGTTATAAAATTTGTTTCAAGTAATCTGATGTTAAATTTTATATGGGAAAATTTTTACTACATTTTCTAAATAAAATGATGTTAAAAGTTCAATTTTATGGTCATTAACATTCGGATTTTATAAAACAAATGTTAAGGCTACAAGACTAGAACTTTTGACATCAATTTCACTAAAAATGACTTCCAAAATCCAAAAAAATATATATTTTGGATTTTTTTTCAATAACATTTGTAGAATCATAATTTAGAAAACATTAAATGTCTATTTTATTAAATCTTGACATGGAAACACTTTATGAAAACACACACATCCCAAACCCTCATTCGAGTTTTTCCATGGTGCGATTTCCTCATGAACAACAAATGTAGAGAAACTTCCCACTATTATTTGATCTCTATTTAATCAACATTAATCATATTTATATTATCATTGATAATAAATCTATCACTATTTGGAATTTTTTGATGATACATGGATATATATTTTTCCAAAAATCTATATTTGGGTCGACCGTGAAATGATCGACCAACCAAATATATTCTAAGATGATTTTAGTCTATTTTAGTCATATTTAACCATAATGGATCATCAATATTTCATCCTTATTTATTGTTTCACTATCCATGAATATATTTAGTTCCTGAAATACCTATTCGGGTTGATCGGAAACTATGATTGAAGGTTTTTTTGTTCTTTTGTCTTATTCATTTTTGAAAACACGTTTCTTAAATCTTATAGTGTTCAACCTGTCACCAACATTGTGGAATTAAATATATATTTCAGATACTATTTTTATTATTGAAATATGCATTTTGTAATTTTTTTAAATTCTGAAGATAAATTCTTTATCTATTAGTTATAAATTTGATTTATCCTATGATTTGTTTTTATTCATTTTATTATTAGTTATAATTTTTTTGTTAATTTTTTTTTTCTAATTTTCTAATTTTTTTATTTTACGAAATTATCATATGTTATTTAAAAAAATGATATATATATTAATATCAGTTGAAAAAAGTATCGATGATCCTTTTCATTTTTTATTCTAACCAAATTATATATTTTTTGGATCATCATTAAAAACTACAAGAAGATATAGTGTTATATATTTAATAATATAATAATTACAATTCAATAAATTTGTATGACTTAATACATCATATTTTTTCATTAATTTCAACAAAAACCAATATAGGATGATAATGATAACCACCAACACAATTCTCGTATCTTGATTTCTGAGTCAAAAAGTAAATTCACCCACCATACATGAATAAGAATGGATATTTTGGGTTTCCTTTAAAATACATAGCCAAATTTATGGAACAAACCCATTATATCTAGAATGAAAAACTCTATGTGGTTTTTATATCAGTAAATCAAATTATACACAAGGGAGAATGTCAACCCACCTCTTATAAAAACATATAAAAATTCTCAAATCCAGTCACTGACACATCACCCCAAAAACCTAATCAGGATGCATTTACACTTAATGTCATCCTGAGATCTTCTAAAAATAATCATCATGCCGAAACCTGACTCTTAGTGAAATCCCCTAGCTAAAATACTATTAGGAAAAACCTTCATCATGATCCCACTCAAGTACTAACACATTTTGACATAGCATATTTGGATCACCTTAAACCATCCAGACACGATAACCATGCTTGAAATCCACCCAATGATTCATCAAAAATTGACATCTACAACTCACTATAGAGTATTGGTAAAACTAAACTCATAGGCACACCATAACATGATGCCTTCATGGCTATCCACTGGTAGATCTCTTCATCCCATGACCCTTTTGACACAAAGTTTGAGCACTATTTCTGATATCACACTCCCCACCATAGGAGTTCACATGAAGAAATATTGGTCTTAATGTTATGGTTATAAATTTTTTTTCCTACAAACTAATGTTAAATTTTACATCGGAAACATTTTACTAAATTTTTTAAAGAAAATGATTTTAAAAGTTCATTTGTATGATCATTAACATCGATGTTTTATAAAACCAATGTTAAGGATACTAAAGAAGAAATTATGACATCAGTTTCATTAAAAAATGACATCCAAAATCCAAAAAAAATAAATATTTCATATTTTTTTCAATACTTTCTTTATAATCCTAATTTAGAAAACATTTAATGTCAGTTTTTTTAAATCATTACATTAAAACACTTTAAGAAAACACACCCAAACCAAACCCTCATTTGAGTTTTTCCAAAGTGTGATTTCCTCATGAACATCGATTGTAGAGAAACTACACACCATTATTTAATCTCTATTTAATCACCTTTAATCATATTTTTATTATCATTGATCATAAATTTGTCATTATTTGGAATTTTTTAATGATACATGGACAGATGTTTTCCAAAAATCCATATTTCGGTCGACCATGAAACCATCGACCAACTAAATATCTTCTAACATGATTTTAGTTTATTTTAATCATATTAAAACATCATTGATCATCAATATTTCATCCATCTTTATTGTTTCACTATACATAAATATGTTTAGTTCCTAGAAACCCTATTCTGGTTGTCCGACAAAATATGATTGAAGGATTTTGTATGTTGTTTTGTCTTAATCATTTTTTGAAAATGTGTTTCTTAAATATTATAGTTTTCAACCTATCACCGACATTGAGAAATTAAATATATATTCCAAATAATATTTTTATTCTTGAAATCTGAATTTTTTAATTTTTTTAAATTTTGATGATAAATTCTTTATCTATTAGTTATAAATTTGATTTATTCTATATTTTTTTTGTATTCATTTTATTATTAGTTATAATTTTTATGTTATTTTGTTTTTGGAATTATCATATGTTATTAAAAAAGTGATATATATATATATATTAAAATCTATTGAAACTTTTATTGATGATCCATTTTATTATTTATTCTAACAAAATTATATATATTTTGGATCATCATAAAAAACATTATGAAGATATGGTGTCATATTTTTCATAATATAATAATTACAATTCAATAAATGTTTATGGCTTAATACATCACATTTTTTCATTCATTTCAACAAAAATCATTATTGGATGATAATTATAACCACTATCATTTTTAATCATCATAAATTTATGTTATGATTGTCATCTATTGGAATATTCTTACAGTAGTTGTGTTATAAGTAAATAATAAGTGATCAAAAAATTTATAGATATTATATAAAACTTTTAAATGTGAGATGATTATTTTAATTGCATCATAAAATTTGTTAATATTACCATATGTTAATAGTGTGTATCGATATTTTTATGAAACAAATAATTTAGATAAAATTATGGGTTTAATTGATTAAAAGATTCAGTTTTTCTAAATTATTTCATATTGTGTTATTGTGAAAATGAATGCTTTTTTGATTTCCCACCAAAATTACAATATTATTTTTTGGACTTTTAATCAATGAGTTTTGTAAAGAACCAGAATTTCCGTATAATGGTATTTAATTATTTGGGATTATTACGAGACCACGAAATCTGATGGCACGTGATTCCGAGGCCCAGAGTGCCCAGAATGATCCCTCAATAAAGTGTTAAGCTTAAAATAACACTTGTGAGTACTTTTCCTAAAAAGTAGAATAAATATTAAATGGTTTCCAATATTATAAATTTGAGGGTGCCGTTGCGTTTAGGATGGCAGGTTTATCCTAGGCACGACTTAATTTTAGTCGACACATACCTCCAGTGACAAAACCCAAAAAGGGAATAATCATAAATAAAATAATTAAATAGAATTATTTTATTTTTCAAATGCTTATAACTCAAGAATGAAGACTTCGATTAAAAATATGAGACCACTGATGAACTCATGAGGGTATATTTTTCTTATACTGATCCTATCTTTGGCCGACGTGGGCCAATAGGGGATGTTAGTTTTTAGCCAAAAATAATATAATTAAGTAACAATTATTTTATTTTTATATTCTATAACTCATAAATGGTAACTCGGATTTGAAATCTGAGAGTACCATTGAGCTCGTGAGGGTGTGTTTCCCTTAAGTAGAGCCTAACCTCAATTGGTGCAGGATGAGGGTTATAGTTAATAATTTTTTAACATTTCTAAGGTACATTTAGTAAACATGTGGGAAAAATTCCCTATCTTTTGAACCAATTCATAGAATTGGAATATTAGGGCACCGTTGAACTAGAAACACCGAGATTAGTTTATCGGAGGGTTCACTTTGATCGCAGTAGTTCAGGTGAAAAGTTAGTTTTTGAAACTATTAAGAATTAATAAAATAACAAAATTGTTATTTTATTTTATCCCACCACCTCTTGAGCAGTAGTGGTGAGGAATGTGTTGGTATTTAGACATTTAATATGGGATATTAAATGATCGGTTACACTTTTGTTTCATAACCACCCCTCTTGCAATTAATGTGGCACATTAATTACGTTAATTAATCGACCTCATTAATTCCTTGGTGCGTTACTCACCATTTCCCCCCATCTATTTAAATGGGGATTGGGGTAGTGTTTTTGGAATGGCTTTATCAAGAGAGAAACCTCTGGCGAAGTGACATGACACCTTTCTACAATAGAAATAGAAACTCATGCAGCAACGAAATGGATTCGATAAACGCCGACCGCTTCATCGAATGCGAAATCATCGTCCACCACTGCTACATCTCCAAAGAATCTCAAGGTAGGTTTTGTCTTTTAATTCAAGAAATGCCCACATTTTTTCTCCCCATTCCAGAATTTTTGGGTGGTCATTGTGGGATATTTGAATGGGGGTTTTCAGTATTTTTATGTGATGTATAAATTACCCAAACTTGTTATAATGCTAATGCGGAGAGTGTGGGCCAAACGAACAATGCCTGAATCCTATGATGCTTGTCTTTCAATGCGTTCTTTGGTGGAGGGTTGTTCCAACATGACAGAACCTTGTAACTGAGAGGTGTGTAATGACGGCGACATCTCGAGAGGACCGTAGGCATGTTCAGAAGGAAGAACGGTCCACCAAAGCTCACCCGGTGGCCCATATAAGAAGCGTCGGTGTGGCACCGGCACAGATGCGCCGACGATCGGCACTAGAGGATGAGAACTACAGGCGAAAACTACCATTTGGGGTGGAATAGTTGTGTTTATTGGCTCTGTCGTGGTCGGACAAGCAGCCATAAGTGGCTGGCTGCGGAGGTGGAGGCGGCGCACCGTCACGCACCGCTCTAAAGGGTGTCACGGCTCGAAGTCGTGATCATGCAGGGGACCTGCTCCCTGACAGTCACATGGGTATTAAGGCATCACTACCTAGAGCATCCAATAACAGATCTGAACAGCTCCTTTGAGCCGTTCTGGAGTAGCGGACCACGTGACCCTATGTGGGTCGCACGAGCCGGCGGACTGAGCCCGTCGCAGCCCAACCCCTCTAGGGCGTGCCAGGCCGGGTCGAACCCAGAACAGGTTGGTTCAAACCGAACTGGGTTGGGTTTTATCGGTCTGGGATGGGTCTACCTAGGTCGGGTCAGCTCGAGGCGAGTCTTCCCAGGCCGGGTGGGCTGACCAGTTCAGACCTGACCCTAACCCCTCTCGGGCCCAGTTACGCTTAAAAGGCCATATCTTGCGAACCAGACATCTATTTGATGAACCGTTTATGGAGCTAGGTTACTTGGAGTGTGATGGTCCCTTTGAGATACTCCACGTGACTTTTAGATAATGTTGGAGTTTGACCGGGTTGGATCGAACTCGAATCCAACAGGGCCCTCGACCCTAAAATGTCTATTGCATATAGACCAAGTGTTTGATTGACGCATCTTATGTTATGTTGGAACCCTTATGACGTGATGGATCATTGGGTTACTTTATTTTTAAACTTCATTGTGGTTTAGGTAAGACCTATAACTAGAAGATTAAAACTGGAGTGTTTCTTGTAGTGAGAGTTAGGATTCCTAGTCCCTTGATGACTCTAGACATGGGTATTCCTTACTCCTCTTCTCCGGTAGAGATGGGGATCCCAACATCATGAGTGCGGTTTCATTTACCTATTATTGGGTTTTCTATCTTTGGATTTGGAACTCCCCTATTGGACTAGGGAACTGGTCCTCCGTACATAACTAATAAAGAGTTAGGTACTCCCCTACTGGGTATGGTGCAAGTCCTCTATGTTAGGAGTAGGTACTCCCCAATCAACCCAGGGTGTGGGTACTCCTTTTGTAGTTCTACAACAGATTCAATACTCCCTTACTATTCTAGGGTTCATGTCATCTTGCATGGGGTCGGTAATACCCAGACGTACTAGGGCATGGGTCCCCCACAATGATCAAACTACCGTAGTTGTACTCCCATACCAGTTAGGGTGTAGGTCCTCACATATAGAGTCGGTACTCCCCTGTCATGCTGGGGTGTGGATCCTCTAGCATGGGGTCGATACTCCCCTAACAAAGTAGGGTGTGGGTCCCATATAGCAAACAAACTACCAGAGTTACACTCCCATGCCAGGTAGTGTGAAGGTCCTCAAATATTGAGTAGTACTCCCCCGTGTCCGAATAGTGACGGTGAGTGGGTCCTTTAGGGGATTTTGAGATCCCTTTACTGCAAGACACAATGTCGATGAGCAGGCCTCTTTACTTGGTTTGTCTTGGTCTTACCTCAGATGCAAGATTGTGACTACAATACCTCTAGTGTCAGGAACTAGAGGTAGTTCTATCATAACGTTCCTAATGGAGAACATCCTTTCAGACATTCCATTAAGAATGGATGAGTTGTACCTGATGGATTACTTCTCTCAGACGGGTGCCATCAGGGATGGCCATTTCATAGAGCGTGTACTCTAAATCCTTGAGTTACGCTTTGAGCCTTCTTTGGAATCCTATAAATGGCTTTAGGTTAGGGCCTTATGTTTCATTGTGGGTGATATGAGTATATCAGGTGTGAGCTGTGTCTTTTTCTATGTGCTTTGTGATTTAGATCTTGCTTTGTTTTTTTCCTTTGTGGAATTCTGAGAGACCTTCCAGGGTCTCAGGGTCCCTACTGAGTATTGTTATACTCACCCCTATGCGGGCTTCTCCCACACCTCATTGTGTCTTATGTTGATGACGAGAAGCTCAGTTGAGACTACAGGATCCAGGACTAGGTGGTACATGGAGGTGATGGTTGACGTGGAGAGCTGTGGAGATGATATGTACCGACCCTTCAGGTAGATCCTTGTCAGATGATCTCATAACTATTTTCTGTTTTTTTTGTAGTTGTAACTTTTCAGTAGTTATTTTATTCCGACCCCTTTACATTAATTAATTACTATTACAATTATTTTTGGTTACTAGTTGTAGTTTCTCTTTACTCTTTCGTTGTATTTTACTTTTTCGTAGTGTACCCTACATGTGTGTGTACAGGTTTTGAGGCAATGACTTCTTAATTTCGGGAAATGATTTTCTGTTTCTAGTTTCCACCCCCTAGCCTATGGAAGGCAGGCTTGGGGTATTCACGGTATAGACCCTGGGGGATGGTTCATGACAAAGTGGTATCAAAGGAGTTGGTTCTACTGAATAACTAAGACTCAGATCATTTCAATGGAGCAATAATGATAAGTGTTTTGACTGTGGTTTTCAGTTTGGGGAGTCCAGTGTTGGTGCGTTTGTCAGTGTATTCATACACCAGGACGCTGAATTCCGATTTTGGACTTGGTGCACAAAAACACTGATTGTATGTTTTTTGGAAATGTTTTTCTTTTGATCACTTTTGAGTCAACTCACCAGGTATAACTTATTGACCATGGTTCATCTTGATTGTCCTTCAAGATTCCTTCACGCAGACAGTGGGACAGGATTCCAATGAATGACCATGAGGATGGTCCAAAGTGTGATGAGGCTTCAATACAAGGACTGTATCCCAAGATAGGCACCTTTAGGTCGTGTCCCAGCGATACCACTTCTCATTGGTCAGCAGTTACTACAATCACTATTAGTAGAGGACACTTATAGGATCAGTTCCTTTCATGAGTTTCAGTGATAGATACCCCCCAGATTCTGAGGCGAGCCCAACTCATAAGAGGCTAAGGCCTGGCATGATGTGGAGACTGAGTTTCCATATATTTAAGGCACCATTAGATCATATGGTGGTCCTGGAAGTGAGAATTCAATGTGGCCCAAGAGGGCGATGGAAGGGTTTTGATTACCCCTAATGTACGATGAGGTTACTTTTTCCATGGATAGAGCTTGATAACCTTCCTCATATAAGGGGGTCTCTTTCCATAAAAAGCTAAGGGGTATGTGTTCCCAAGAGCTTCTACAGCTTCAGCAGGATGACTTGTCAGTATTTGTGTTTTCATCAAGGCGTATCGACCATTCCAATTACATGATGAATATGATATGACCAGCATTTCAAGGCTCATACCTCTAAGCGAGATGTGTTTAGGGACATTAGAGCTTGTAATATTCCTCTATGAATTACTAATTATGTTAGGGTACTAGAGAGAACCGTTGTGGTTGAACATTCTTCGGATGAGAAGATACAACAAATGAATTTCAGTAGTGGTGAGGGAAAAAACCGATGTCAATCTTGGAGACTTGGATGTGTAAAAATGTTTTAGGAAGAGGAATTGATAAGGATAGATGAATCTACAAGGTATCAGACGAGGAAGAGGGGCAAGGAGTGTAGTAGGAGGTGGTATACATTTTGACATGTTATAAACACCACCCAAATGTGGTCCCCACCAGGATTAAGGAGCTGGAGGATAATGGAAGGGAGTAGCATAATACGGTCAAGGAGTGTGACCCAAGGGATCTAGGAATGATTTTATTTACTATCTATGTATACTAATAGATGTCGTATTAATATAAATAGGTACTAATCATCCCTTCTTATGACGAACCTTGTTAAATACCTAGAGTTTCTGGTTGAATCGTTGACCTGACCCTTACGTCTGGAGATACCATTGGGAGGAGACTCGATAATCAAACATATGCCGACTGTGTGATCTGACCCATGGGTCGATAGTTTTGGTTGGAACCTCTTGGTGGAAGTGTTGAGGCCATATGACATTAGTTTGGGTATGGATTGTTCATCCACATTTCATGATCTAATTAACTGTGTTGGTAAAAAAGTTTTTGGTATATCTATATATTTTAAATGGAATTTTAATTTGATGGTGTAAAAGGAAACCCAGGATGCACGGGTTAAACTCATGCATAGGAGGGTGAAGCTAATCACTATCGAGTCAGCCAACCTTACCCTCATGGCAGTAGGAGTTTTGAGTTTTCAATTCTAAACTGTAGTGGTAGAGTGAAAGATCATCTTTTCAAAACATGTTTCCAGAATTACCTCCCCACATGGAGAAGGAATTTGGCATTGGATTTTACCCAACATCGACACCAATATCTATAACTACATATTGAGTGGATCCCATAGAGATATGGGATCTAAGAGTTTTGAATGGGGACATTATCGTAGATTCACTTAGCAGGAGGTCTGGTTTATAGCTGTTGAGTGAGGTGAAAAAGAATATGGATGCATTATAGAAACCCTTCGTGGATAGTGAGGGAGTAGCCTACCTCTAGTATATAACTGTCACTCCCCCACACCTTCAGTGAGTACGAATTTCATAACTTGGGTATGTAGACTACATGGTTGATGTATTCAGATATCCTCCGGAAAAGATCTTGAAGAATTTTCTGAAGGTGGGGAGCACGTCATCCTTCTCAAAGGACACAACATGGTACCAGTGATGCTTTGAGAGGAGGTGTTGAGGGAGTTCCAAACATCCCCTTTGGCAGTAAATCCTAGTGTGGTGAAGATGTACCAGGATGTCGAGCGTCAACACTGGTGGCCAGAGATAAAAACTGCATAGATCTAGAAAAAGTATTATGCCGATAGGAGATGGAGACCCTTATAGTTCAAGGATGGATACCATGTCTTCTTATGAGTCTCACCCTGACGAGGATTACAGAGATTCAGTTGGAGCAGTAAGAAATCACTGAGGTTGATCAAACCTTTTCAGATTCTTAGTAGATTTTTGGAGGTGGAGTACCACCTAACTTTTCCCTTACAGATGCACCGGGTGCATAATGTTTTCCATGTTTCGTAGCTGAGAAGATGCGTGCACGATCCATATCACTTTATCGGAAATGGTGAGTTACACACTGACGATAGGGTGACTTTTACGGAGTTCCTAGTGAAGATAGAGGATCGAGAGGGGCAAGCCCTTCATGGATGGTCGATCCCTCTGGTGTGAGTTCAGTGGAAGCACGGGATCCTCCAGGAGAGCACATGGGAGTGAATTTCTCAGATTCATGCTCAGTAGCCTCATTTGTTTGATTTTCCTTTATTTTAGATTTTAGGGTCAAAAATCCCTAAGGTGGGGAGAATTTAAAGACCCAGAATTTCTATATATATATTTTAATTATTTAAGATTATCTTGAAACTGCAAAATATGAATTCACGTGATTCCAATCCCAGATTTCCAAGAATGATCTTTCAAAAAAGTGTTAAGATTAAAATAGCACACACAAGTAGTTTTCCTAAAAAAATATTAATAACTCTTAAATGGGTTCCCAGATCAAAAATATGAGGGAATCGTTGCTTTAAGGATGGAGATTTTATTCTAGGCATGACTTATGTTTAGTCGGCGCAAGCCTCCAGTGAGAAACCCCAAAAATGGCATAAGTGTAAATAAAATAATTAAATTAAATTATTTTATTTTCAGAATTCTAATAACTCATGAATGTTGTCTTAGATTAAATATCTAAGACCACCTCTAAAATCATGAGGGTATGCTTTCCTTAGGAAGATCCTATCTTTGGCTGGAATGGGTCAACAGTGGAAGTTAGTTTTGGTGGAAAATAAACTAATTAAGTAACAATAATTTTATTGCTAAATTCTATAAATCCTAAACTGTAACTTGGATTAGAAATCTGAGAGTATTGTTGAGCTTGTGAGGGCGTGTTTCCCTTAGGAAGATCTTAACCTCAACCGGTGCAGGTTGAGGGTGACTGTTAATAATTATTTTTCTTGTTTATGGTACATTCTGTAAACGTGCGGGTGAAAAATTCTATCTTTTGAACCAGTGCTTGGAATTGAAATCCGAGGAAACTATTGAACTCACAGCACCATGATTCGCTTAAGGTAGTATTAAAATTGACCGCAATAGGTCAGGTGGAAAAGATTGTTTTTTCAACATTTAATAAATAATTAAATAATAAAATTTTTATATTATTTTATCCTACCACCTCTTGAGCGGCAGTGGCGGCGACCACAACGGTAGTCATACATTTAATATGGGATATTAAATGCTCGGTTAAAATTTTTTTCCTAACCACACCTCATGAAATTAATGTGTCGTATTAATTACGTCAATTAATGAACCTCATTAATTCCTTTGTGCGTTACTCACCCTTTTCCGTCTCTATTTAAATGGTTCTTGGGGTAAAGTTTTGCACAGCTTTATCAAGTGAGTAAACTCTGGGGAAGTGACATGACACCTTCCACCAATAGAGATAGAAGCTCGGGCGACAATGAACTCGGATTGACAAACACCGATGGCTCCATCGAATTTGGAAACTTCATCCACCACTGCTACGTCTCCGAAGAATCTTGAGGTTGGGGTTTTCTTTTAATTCAAAAAAATTCCCACATTTCTACTCCGCATTCTTGAATTTTTAGGTGGCTGTTACATGGGATTCCAATGGGGTTTATCATAATATTAATGTGATGTATAAATTACCCCCACTTTTTATAATGCTAAATTAGAGGGAACCTTCTAAACAGACAAGTCCTAAACCCTCTGCCGCTTGATTTTTCATTGCATTCTTTCGAGGAGGGTTGTTCCATGTTTACAGAACAATGAAACCGGTTGGCGTGCAATGACAACGACATCCCGAGAGAACTGTTGGTGCATCTGGAATAATGAAATGACCACCAAAACTCACCCGGTGGCCTGAGGAAGAAGAGTTGGCACATCATTAGCGCTAGCTGAAGAGGGAGGCGACTGAAAACCACCATCCATGGTGGAAGAGTGGTGCTTCTCGGTGCCTTGGTGGTTAGACAGGGGGCTGGTAGCAGCCGGCTGCGGCGGTAGAGGTGGCGCACAATCACACGCTATGCTAAAGGGAGACGTGGCTCGATGTCATGACGATGCAGGGGACCCACTCCCTACAGGTCCCATGGGTGATGAGGTGACGCCACCTGGCGTCACCAATAAATAAACTGAGTGACTCCTTTGAGCCATTGGAGAGAAACAGACTACGCGACACCACGTGGGTCCTACTAGCTGGAATGCCGAGATCGCTACGGCCAAGCCCAACAGGGCTGGGATAGGGTGGGCCCAGACTGATTCGGGTCGAACTTACCTAGTTTAGGTCAGTCTAACCAAGTCGGACCTGACCCAGACCCCTCTCAGGCCCAGATACACTTAAAAGGTCGTATCTTGCGAACAAAATGTCCATTTGATTAACCATATTTGGAGTTGGGATCCATGGAGCGAGAAATTATTTTTGAAATACTCCAAGTTAATTTCGTAGAATGTTGGAGTTTGGCCGGGTTGGATCGTACTCAAATGCAACAAGGCCCTCAGCACTAAAATTCCAATAGCTTATAGATCGGGTGTCTGATTTACGTGATGTCTATTGTGTTGGAACCCGTATGACATGACGGATCATTGGGTACTTCCTTAGGGAAATTTTTTGTGTTTGAGGTATGACCAATAAATGGAGGAGAAAAACGAGGGTGTTTCTTTTAGTGAGAGTTAGGAAGGCGACTCCCTTGATATCTCAAGGAGTGGGTATTCCTTACTCCTCTGCTCTGATAGAGACGGGACTCCCCACATCATGAGTATGGGTTAGTTCCCCTCTGATTGTTTTTTATATCTTTGGATTTAGTACTCTCCTATTAGGATAGGGCATGAGTCTTCCATACATAACTCACATAGAGTCAGGTACTCCCTTACCGGGTAGGGTGCGAGTCCTCTATGTTTGGAGTAGGTACTCCCCTATTAACCCAGGGTGCAGGTCCTCCTTATGCAATGCTAAAATAGAGTCCATACTCCCCTTCCATTCCATGGTGCGGGTACTCTATCCTGGGTTTGGTACTCCCCTAGTGTAATAGGATACGGGTCCACCATAGTGAACAAACTGACATAGTTGTACTCCCCTACCGGGTATGGTGAAGGTCCTCACATATAGATTTGGTACTACCCTACCATGACAGGGTGCAGGTCCTATAGCCTGGGGTCGGTACTCCCCTAACATACTAGGGAACAGGTCCCCCACCAAAGACAAACTAATATAGTTTTACTCCTCTAATGGGTAGGGTTCATGTCCTCACATACGGATTAGTACTCCCTCATCTCCAAGTATCGGCAGGGATCAGATCCTTCATGGGCGTTGGAGCTCCCTCGACTAGAGGACACCGTGTTGAGGAGTGGGCCTCTTCACTTGGTTTCCCTTTTTCTTGCCTCAGGCTCAAGACTATGACTCTGAGACCTCTAGTGTCGGGCACTAGAAGCAGTTCTAGCCAAATGTTTCTAATGGAGCACATCCTTTCGGACATTCCATTAAGAAAGGATGAGTTTTAAAATATGGAGTACATCTCTAAAACAAGTTCCATTTGGGATGGTCAGTTCAAGGAGCATTTACTACATATCCTTAAGTTATTCTTTGAGCCTTCTTGGAAATCCTAGAAATGGGTTACGGTAGGGACCTTATGTTTATTTGTGGATGAGATGAGTACATCTAGTTTGAGTGGTGTCATTTTCTTTGTGATTTGTTATTTAGATCATGCTTTGTGGTTTTCCATTGTGGAATTCTGATTGACCTTTGGGGGTCTCGGGGTACTTACTGGGTATTATTATACACACCCCTGCGTGGGCATCACCCACACCTCGTTGTGTCTTGTGTAGATGATGAGCAACTCAACTTAGACATCAAGAGCTAGGACTAGGTGGTACACGGAGGTGACAGTTGATGTGGAGAGTTGTGGAGACGATCTGTACCTACCCTTCTGGTAGGATCCATGCCGGAAAATCACAGAGCTATTTTTTTGTTTTCTATTATTGTTGTATCTTTTCAGTTGGGCTTTTATTCCGGCCCCTTTACTTTCAATACTTACTATTTCACTTAGTTATGGTTACTAGTTGTGGTTGAACCTACTCTTCTATTGTGTTTTACATTTGTGTAGTGTACCCTGCATGTGAGTGTATAGGTTTTGAGGCAATGTCTTCCCAATTTCATGAAATGCCTTTGGGGTGATAATCTCTAACCACAGGCCTATGGAAGGTAGGCCTGGGGTAGTCACGACATGGGCCCCGAGGGACAGGTCATCACAAGTTCTTTTAATGATAATTATTTTTGTATTCAATGCTTCATTTATCCTATATTTTTTACCCTATAAAATTTTCTTTCATTGTTAAGAAAGAAAATTTTGAATTTATGTTTAACGCTATTTTTTTAGCCCAACTAAAGAGCAATATTAAAAACTATCTTGAATGATGTAAGAAGAACTAAATTGGTATTGGATAATAGTCATTTAAAAAAAGAATTTAAATATGAAAAAATTATCCTTATTCATTTACTAAGATCATAAAACATAGTTTGTAATTGAATATTTAAATAAAATTAAGGCCCATAGTAAATTATTTTTGATTTGATTATTAATAATTGTAGATATTTCCCACCTGATCCCCAATGATTTTGATTATATGTTTTTAGGTTTAATTAATAACTACTTATATAAAATTTTAAATGTTTACATGTTATAATATATCAATCTTTTATATTCTTATCTTATGTTTTTATTGGATCAAAATTTAATAAATTTATGAATAACCACATATGAATATGAAAAAATAGATTTTGATTTCTTTGAAATTTATAAATAAAATCATCAAAACAAAGATTTTATTTTCTGTCTATGCATGAAGTTTTTGAATGTGATAATGTTAAGGTTTAGATAAATCAAGGATCAAATCATTTTTCTTGGTTTTAACTATATTATTAAATGTTAGATCATTCATGGGGAAATAATGTAAAATTCTATATCTAATGTTGATGAAAATATTTAAAATGAGATAGAAGATCCTATTGTGGAATTAATTCATGATATAGGTGTTGAAACCATCGAAAAGATAACAAATGTTGAATTATTGTATGGATATTCTGAGAAACCATTATTCTTAGGTTACACTAAATATATAGTGTTATCCTTAGTTCTGAAATTAGTTAACTTGATAGAAAGAAATGGGTAGATTGTTAAAATTTTATATGAGTTTCTTGAACTTTTAAAACAGATACTTCCAAAAGGAAACAAGCTTCCATATTCTAGGTATGAGGAAAATAAAAAATTATTCCCAATGGGATTGGGTTATGAAAAGATATATGCTTGGAATAATTATTGTTTTTTTGTATAGGAACGAATTTGAATATTTATCAAAACTTTCTACATGTGGGATATGACTCTATACGATAGATGAAAAATTAAACAATGATTCATTCTCAAGTATGGTCATCAGACCTCCTACTAAATTAATTTTTTAACATCCATTAATTGCAATAATTCAGTTATGATTTATTCACAAGTACCAAAATGGATCTACCTTATAAATAAATTTGGACTCTTATGGTAATATTTTATTTGAATAATTTATTTTCAAATAAAATTTATTAAAATTTGTTAAGATAAAATAAAAAATGAGTACAGAATTTATAGTAAAACATTTAACCCTCTTAATTCAACAAATTTGAAGAGATTTGATACATAATTTTTGGATTTTTGAAGTGATTTTAGAAATTTTAGAAAGGGATAATGCACTTATGTAATGAATCTATTTCATATCATAAGTAGCCAACATTGTTCTTGGACTATTTTGTGGGTAGTTTAAAACACGTACCCACACATATATATGATGAAAAAATATGTTATGATAAATTCGATAATTTCTTGACCAAAACAGTTTTGAAATGATATCTATATTTATATTTCACCATTTATTAATGATTTCAGGATTTTATGTGATGTAGGTGTTATAGTTTTTTATGCATACAAAAAAGAGTGTTTTCTTTTCTATTTTATGATAATGTTCACTATAAAAAAACATTCCTGTAAATAGAAACATATCGGGATATAGTGTTAAGGGACCTACAGAATGTCCAATATGTGAATAAAAGACTTCATGTTATCATTTTCAAAATTGAATAAAGGTAGTGTACATGGTACACTAATTTTCTTTGCGAATTGATCATCCTTATCATATATTGAAGAAAATAATTTCATGGTTTATCAGAATATAATATTCCCCAACAACCATTTTCAATTAAATAATATTACAAAAGTGTGAAAAATATTCATTTAACAGTTTAAAATAAATGAAGTCATGTTCATCAAAAAAATATCTATTAGAAATTATCAATCTTTTTTAGACTACCTTATTGGATATTTTATAAGATTAAACATAACATAGAAATTATTCATATTGAGAAAAATATATGTGATAGTTTTATTGAAGCTTTTTTAGATATATAAGGAAAAAAGAAAAGATGGATTTCATGCATGATTGGAAATGATATCAATAGGAATTTGTTTGGATTTAGCTGCCACATTGAAAAGAAACAGAACATATTTACCGTCAGCTTGTGACACATTAAGAAGGTATGAGATGATGATTTTTTTCATTGTCGTAATGGTATTAAAGTGCCCAGTGTGTATGCATAAAATGTGAAAAAATTTGTTTCATTTAAAGATTGTAAATTAATATGTATGTAATATCATGATTGTAATATATTGATGCAACAATTACTATTAGACGAATTTTGCGGTATATTGAACATGCCTATCAGAAACACTATCATTAGGTTATGTAATTTTTCCAAATCCATTTTTATTAATTTCATTAATCTGAATTTGTTAGATTTGTTGGAGAATGATGCTACACTTATACTTTGTCAACTAGTAATGTATTTCCCATCTACATTTTTGGATATAATGATTCATCTAGTGATTCATTCGATGCATGAGATAGAATTATGTGGGCCTATTTATTTACATTAGATATATCCTTTTGAAATATAAATGATAATTTTGAAGGGATATGCTAAAACTATTTATCAAACAGAGGCCTCTGTTATTACACAAATATGCATTGGAAGAGATGATTGAGCTCTATACTGATTATTTGTAATAAGTAGAGCATATTGATCACCCTATGTCATGACATATAGAAATTTATAGTTAATTTATAGGGATTCAAGTATAACATGTAATGATCATTCTATGTGATGAAGTGATGCATTCACATTTTTACATATTGAACAACATAGATGAGTTTCAACCAAATATATCATCACATACTATAGAATTAGAGATACGATAACCAAAAATAAATGAATAGTGGTTGATGATTGATCTTTAAATGTTATTTTTATGGTTTAAATATAAATTCATTATAGATATATCTACATCAGAAACATTGAAATGGTTAGTATGGGGACTATCTGTTAATATGATCATGTGGTATGATTTTCACATTATTTGATACAAATTTTACACAAGAAATCAAGATGATTGGATTACCATTCAAAAGAGTAGGGTAATGGTCATTTCTAAAGAAATGAAAATTTTTAGTGAAAATGATAGAAACCCAATTTATACATCAACAAAATATTTTGGATTTATTGAGGATATATGGGGAATAAATTATACTACATCTCGAGTCACATTATTTATCTACAACTGTGTTGATTGTAATAGTGGCATGAAACATGGTGATTATGGGTCTACAACAGTTGATATGAGAATATTTAGTTTTAAATAGGAACCATTCATCATGGAGACACATGTAATTAAAATATTTAATTCCATTGTTCCACAGAATGATTAGTGGTCCATCGATTTTCAATGGAAAATAATTCCTTTCTATGTTGAGGATGATGGAATTGGTATGAATTTATATGAGTCTCATTTATCTATTACACGATTTCCAGATGATAACAATGACTATAATTAATACATAGCCCATGATATCTGAAATGATCAAGTTAAAGGTATATGAGAAAACACTAAATTACCTTCCTAATTATCTTAGTAAATATTTATATTTTATTTCTTTTTTGAAATATACATGTCTAAAAAATCTATATTTTATTAATTATTAGATGTTTAATTATATATATCTTGATTTTTTATGATTTTTTTGTCAAATTTTATATTCAATATTAATTTTTAATCATTTTGTGATTGAATAACCCTATGTTCATCATTAGGTTTTTGTTAAATTTATTCATATGAAAACTCTTTTTTATAGATGTGATATTTAAATTTATAAATGTTTATATAATTTTAGAATTTTTTTTATATTTAATAGTTTTACTTCACATTTTATGATTAAGAATCATGATTTTTTTTTGAAACATCGATATGTGTGACACAATGTTTTACTTACATATTTTTTAATCATTGGTTTTAAATATTAAATTTTTGAATAATGTATAGGTAATAAAAAATTTCATCAAACTTTTCTCATTCACTCTATGCTACAGAGGAGGATGAACATTTAATGAGGTATATGTATTTCTCATATTATAAAATATTAATTAATATAATTTTTTAATGAAATTAAAAGGTTAATTTTCAAAAAATAATTACAGAACTATTGATTTGCCTCTCACAAGGCCATATTATACTTCTTATATAGAGAAATCAATTTTTTGAGTTGGTAAACATGATATTACATATTTACCAAAAATTTTACTTTCTCATGGAGTCTACAGATTACGTATTAATTTGGATGATAATAATAACCCAACTGGCCCAAATGTAACATAGTTAACCTGTTATATCTTCATCTAGAGTCATTATAGAATTAGAATTTTATACTATAATTCGATGTTCATTGAGAAGTTGGTGAAAGAGAATCTATGAGGGTACATATTATTAAAATATCTCAATTGATTTATTTTTAAATCATTTTTTGAATATTATATATTTTGAATGGCTGATATTTAGTTTATTTAATTACAAATGACATTCAATTATGAGAAAATGAATAAAATTAAGAAAAATATTTGTTTCATTAGATGAGATTTGATGGATATATTTAAAAAAATATCATTATATTATGCTTTTTTGAAGTTACAGAATGAAAATCAATGCCTCAAGTATGGGGTTTTGGATCCAAATACATGTAAATACTATTTTTATATTAAATAATATGAATCATTTCTGGTATCATAAATATTTTATATTGTACTTTTTTTATATTACCATATTACTTATTAGTTTATTTTTATGTAATAGGACTCCAGGATATCTCATTATGAGATCTAGTTTTAGAATATATACCCCCATACATTATAATGTGTAGGGTATCATTTATTGGAGGATAAAATAATTTTAGAAAATTTTGATGCATTAGGATCTCATTTTAAAATTGGTTCAGAAGAGTAATAGTTTTGGCGTCCATATCCCCCTAATCACTATGAAAAATGGAAAATATAGATAAAAAGTGGAAAAGTATCTTACAAATCCATCTCAGGAAGTAGTAGAGAAAATTTTAAGTAATTATTTTTTATTTTCCAAGAATATTTGTATTTTTCAAATTAACACTAAGATTTTATTATAATTTTTCTTTTTAGGTTAAACATTAAGAGAATAAAATGTAAGGGAATTTTTTACGTAAGTGTATGATGGAAATCCTGGCTAATACATTAGGAATGGCAAAACACCCCATCTGTGTAATAGGAATTGATGTAGGTGTTAGTGTTAAGAAAGATTTTGGTCATCAATGTAATAAATCAAGAGTCACATAAATAGATTCCTTAAATGATAATATGAAATATAAATAGTAGTATATGGATGATACAATTCAATCAGTTATATAGGACATGTTTGAATAATTAATGAAACAATCATAGCTTGTGTAGCTTGTACAGCTTGTGCAGCCTGAAGAGCCTACATAAACTACCCATCCCAAACCATCTACCAAATCAAATCCTAGACAAACTCATCTAGAACTGTCCATATACTGGGAGTTATATAGTGGAGATCCCCATCAACATACTGTAATGTCTGTATTTTTCCATATTTTTGGGGATTTTATACATCACCACCCTATGTAGTGGGGTTAGGTAAGAATATTAGTACATGATATTGCTGCTCCAACTAGTCGAATTCCATTACATACTGGGGAGGTTACCATAACTGGATATTTTATGAGTCATTTATTACATTGGTTGGCCAGACTTATTCATTATCTGACCTAAGATGTATGTGTTTTTTAAATATTATTTTCATTTTATTAAAAATTATTTATAATATTTTCAAACATTTAATTTATATAGGAGTATCTCATATCAAAAGAATTTTAAAAAAGAAACAAAAGTTTCATGCACCAAAAAACATTAGATACTTCTATGATTTATAATAGGAGAAAAATATTATCCTAGGTTTCTTATTCCGTGGATTTTTTTTATGAGTTTTAGATGATGTCTGATATATGTGGAAGATATTATTGATTAAAAATACTCCAAAAATATATCAATGATATTGTTATTTTTTATGAGTGCATAAACCCTGTGTGGTAGTTTTTTCCTATATACGTAGATTTATGTATTCTTTTTTCTTTATATAAATAAATATGATTTCAATTGATTTGAAATATTAAATATTTAATTATGTATCTACCCATTACTATTATTAAAAATGAGACATATGGTGTTTAGGAATTGTTTCAGGGATGGATTCTTCTTCAGCAAAGTTCCCCCTAATAGAGCATGACCCTAGAAAATCTGGGGATAGTAGGTTTCCAGAAGAAGATGATTACAACATATCCTCATCAAATAATACTCTTCCCTACTCTCCTCTATTTTGGAATGAATTGTCACGACCCATCCTCGGGGCCCGTGCCGTGACTACCCCAAGCCCGCCTTCCATAGGCCAGGGGCTGGCGACTAGCACCAAGGCGTAAATCCCAACAAAAGGGAAGGCATTGCCTTTGAATAGGAAACAAGCACCACAGAGTAAGCAAGCGGAAAAGTAAACACTAAGTAAAACAGTAACAAGCTGTGCTGAAAGAAAAAGGGGCCGAAAATACAAGCCCAACTGTAAAGTATAACTGAAAGGGAAAAACAGCAACTGAAAAGAAAAGCCGCAGCGTCGAGCCGTCCTCTGGAAGTCCCACCTGAAGGGTGGGTACAGATAGCCTCCACAGCTCCTCGGTCTAACCGTCTACTCCGAGTGCGTCCCGCCCAGTGGTCCACCTCCAGGTACCGTCCTGCTTTGCACACCTCCACCACGATCAGTGTTGTCTGTCCTCTGCAACCAACACAACGAAGTGCGGGCGTAGCCCGTGCAGGGGTGAGTATAAGCTACTCAGTAGGGACCCCGAGACCCACGAAGGTCTCCCGAAATCCACAAAGGATAATCCACAATGGAAAGATATAATCACGACGTAACATCTGACATGGCTTAGGTATATGACCATACAGATAACTAAGTCATCAATTCCCGTTCGGCTCCAACGTCTGAGCCCAAGCACAACCCAGTCCACACAGGAAAGCAAAACGTATACCCACACAGGATAGCACAACACAATCCACAAAAGAGAGTAAACAGTAAATCTACACAGGATAGCTCAACACAATCCACAAAGGATAGTAAACAGTATGTCCACATAGGATAGCTCAACACAATCCACAAAGGAGAGTAACACAGGATTCAGCTCACACAATCCACAAAGGAGAGTAACACAGTATTCAGCTCACACAGGTATACTTATTGTATGACGATAAAGATGATCACTAATCCATCCAAGTCTTCGGACCCACAAAGGATCGATAGGTAACTAACCCCCGCAATGACCCACACAGGATCAGGCCCACACAGGACCTGTAGGCGCTGGCTTACACAGAACCGCTGAGCGCTGACCCACACATGATCGGACACACACAGGACGTGTAGCACTGATCCACGTAGGATCGCTGAGTGTTGTAGTCGTCGTAGTCCATTTAGGTTCTCTGCACTGTCGTCGTCGCAGTCCACTGAGGATCTCTGCACAGTCGTCTTCGCAGTCCACTAAGGATCTCTGCACGGTTGTCATTGTCGAAGTAGCAGTCACAACCAGCTCTAAGGTTCCCGCACACTGCAAGCTTGATCAGGAGGGTCCGCTCAACGAGCCAAGAGGATGATACATCAACTGACACAAAGCCCGATGATGGTGTATCCAAAAGTTCTATATGTCAATAGGAACTCAACGTCGCAGACGGCGCGTCAATCGGACGCCCGGTCTGAGAGTTATTGCCTTTTTTTCATCCTAGGGGCCCGGTTGGTTTTTAAGGCAAAACCAACCCGACCGTACTCCACCTACGTCCAAACCTCGGGCGGAGTATGCCAAGAGATCCGTCTCACTTAGAGTAATCCACCAAAGATGACGACACGTCAATCGAACGTCCGTAGCTCAAGATATGAGTGTTTCCGCTCTGAGGGCCCGGTTGGTTTCGCGTACGAACCGACCCGGCTGAACTCAAAGTATTTCGAAACCTCTAGTGCGATATACCGGAACGACCGTCTTGATCCAAGGATCGTGTTGCCGCTGACGACGCGTCGTTCAGAGGCCCGTAGATCATGTTACGGGAATTTGACCGAAAACGGTCCGAAGACGGGGGGTCCAGGCCCGGGCCGACCCGGCCCGACCCCCCTGGGTCGGCCGAACTGGGTCGACCCGAACCTAACCCGTTCCGGCCCGGCCAGGGCGCGGCCCGGCCGAGTGACGCGGGGGGGGGGGGGGGGGGCCTCTACCCCCGCGTGACACCCCCGCGGCACCCGCGGGGTGTCGCCCTGGACGACCCGAATGGTGCGGGGGGGGGGGGAGCCGCCGCCCCCGCGTGACACCCCCGCGGCACCCGCGGGGTGTCGCCCTGGACGACCCGAGAGATGCGGGGGGAGCCGCCTCCCCCACGTGACATCCCCGCGGTACCCGCGTGGTGTCGCCCTGGACAGCCGGACACGGCTTCAGCCGCGTCCCGCGCGCGTCGGACCCGCGCGGCCGTGGGTCAGCAGGCACCACTGCCTCCGGTGGTCCGTTTTCCATCCCTTCTGCGCCATTGCTCCTCCCGGGTTCCGTTCTTCACTGCAAAATCAACAAACTGCCCTTGTGTCATGATTTTCTGTCGCCCGCCAAATCCACACAACCACGAAGAATGGCAGAGGGTTCTCGGGCCGTGTTCGTTTGCCTCGCACCCTCCGCATTAGATAAAAACAATGGGAGAAAAATAAATCAACACATGATACAACAATTTTAATAAATTAAGATTTTTCATTTGCATCCGGTTATTTAATTTTAAAAGAAACTTTCAAGGGAAAAAGGGAATTTCCAAAACAAAAATCCCTACCTCATAGTCGTCGTCGTACGCACGTTCTTCGCGGATCTGCTCGTCGCGGAAGGAGGGAATCATCGCGTCGTCGCGGAAAGGCGTCGCGTCATCGCGGAATCTGGCGTTGCGTCGACGAACTCAGAAGACCATGAAACAACAGATTTAATTATAAATAATTAAATCCGTGTTTTGTTAAAAACCACAAAGGAGAGTTAAAGAATCACAAACACTCACCTCAACGGAAGATCGAAGGATCTTGTCGTGGAGGAAGGAACGTCGCCGAAGAATGTCTCGGATGAAGCGTCGTCAAACTCCGAGGATGACTGCGTTCTTCGCATTTTTCGCATTCTTCGCGTTCTTCGTGAATGAGGATGAAGGCTCAAGAATTCAGTCAAGCCTCTCAGCGTGTAATCCTCCAAATGTCATGTTGGTCTTATTTTATTATTACGCCAATCAACGAAAAAGGTAAGTAACGACCCATAAATTCGTTGAATTAATTCAACGAAAGAAACCTCCCATTTAATTCCCGAAATAAACCGCCAAATTAAATAGTGCGTTAAGTATTTAAGATAACACGTCAGTTGACTTTCATAATGACAGGTTTTCGTGGGTGCGTTACTTAGCGGAAAGAAATGGCGGGGCTCGTGCGGGCGCCACCTCACAAATATCCTACCAAGAGGGTAGGATATTTCCGGATAGCACCCTATCCATTTCTACTCAGTTTAAGTGGCTTTCAAGTGGCTTCAAATGGCTTAAGTGACATAAAATAAAGTTGTCGAAAAAATTATTTTATTTCTTAACTTTAAGCCCAAAAATTAAAAACCACACCCGAGAAAACGCAACTCCGGAAGAGGCGTTTCTAAGAAAATACCGGCGCTGCGATTTCATCGGTGCCCTCAGAATTCGATTCCGGGCACTGGTTCAAAAGTTAGTAAAACCCGCTCGTCCGTTCACTGAACGTACCTGAGCCAAACTTCAGAAAATGATTCCGGGCACACCGGGCCTCGGAATCAGGTGGTGTCAGAAACTGTTTTCTTGTAAAATTCCAATGAAAATTTAGAAAAAAATTTCCTTGAAATTTACAGGTCTTTAAATTAATCCCACCTCAGGGCTTTACGTCCCCGAAATGATACATCATAAACTAGGGAAACAAATGTGGGTACTTAGCACGCATCTGAGCCTCCCGCTCCCATGTTCTCTTTTGGAGGTTCCCGTGCTGCCATCTGATGCACACAAGAGGAATCGATCGCCCACGTAGGACCTGCTCTCGTCGATCCTCTATCTCCACCGGGACCTCCGTAAAAGTCGCCCCATCATCCACGTCTAGCTCCCCATAGTCAATGATGTGTGTCGGGTCGTGCATGTATCTCCTCTGCTGAGATACGTGGAAGACGTCATGCACCCAGTGCAACTGAGGTTGTAGAGCTAGGCGATAAGCCACCTCGCCAATCCTGCTGAGGACCTGGAAAGGTCCGATGAAGCGTGGAGACAACTTGCCGCCCCGGCCAAATCTCCGTAAACCACGTCGAGGTGAGACACACAAGAAGACGTGGTCGCCATCCTCGAACTCTAGTGGCCTCCGCCTCCTGTCAGTATATGACTTCTTCCAGCCTTGAGCTGTCCTCATCTAGTCTTGGATGACCTGGACCTTCTCTGTCGTGGCCCGGACCATCTCTGGTCCCACAAGTGCTGACTCCCTAGGGTATGTCCAGCACAAAGGAGATCTGCAAGGTCTGTCGTACAACGCCTCGTATGGTGCCACCCCAATGGTGGAGTGGTAGCTGTTTTTGTACGCAAACTCCACCAAGGGTAGGTGGTACTCCCAGCTACGACCAAAGTCAAGCACACATGCACGGAGCATTTCCTCAAGAGTCTAAATGGTCCTCTCCGTCTGACCATCCGTCTAAGGGTGAAAGGCGGTGCTCAGATGTATCTGCGTTCCGAACACCTCATGCAACCCTTTCCAAAGCCAGGAAGTAAAACGAGCATCCCGATCGGAGACGATAGTCGATGGCACACCGTGAAGCCGCACAATATCTTGAATGTAGAGACGCCCCAAGCTCTCCACTGAGCCCTAATCTCGGATGGATAAGAAGTGTGCTGACTTGGTGAGTCGATAAAAAATCACCCAAATGGAGTCGTGACCTCTGGAAGTGCGTGGAAGCCCAGTCACGAAGTCCATAGATATCCCATCCCACTTCCACTCCGGGACCTCCAAGGGTTGTACCACGCCTGCTGGTACCTGATGCTCTGCCTTCACCTGCTGGTGGGTGAGGCACCGTGAAACGAACTCTGCCACATCCTTCTTCATTCCTGGCCACCAGTGCTATCGTCTGAGATCCTGGTACATCTTCGCCACTCCAGGATGTACCGCCAAAGGAGAAGTGTGAAACTCTCTCAGCACCTCCTCTCGTAAAGTGACTGGTACCAAGGTACGTCCTATGAAAAGGACGTCGTGCTCTGCTCCAAGGGAGAATCCATCAGGTGCCTGTCCCGAGGATATCTGTGCATGCCGTGTCTCATAGTCAGCATCCCCACGCTGTGCCTCTCTGACCCACTGCAGTAGTGGAGGGGTGACTGTGAGAGACTGAATGAAGGCTACTCCATCTCTATCCACGAAGGATATCTGCAAAGCGGCTAGCTGCTCTGTCGGCTCCTCAAGTAGCTGGATGCCCGTCCTCCTGCTGAGGGAATTGGCTACCACGTTCCCCTTCCCAGAAGTATAGAGTATCTCAAAGTCATAGTCCTGGAGGAACTCGATCCATCGCCACTGTCTCAGGTTCATGTCCTTCTGCGAGAAGATGTACCTGAGACTCTGGTGGTCAGAAAAGACTGTAATGCACTCTCCCATCAGATAGTGCCGCCATGTCTTCAGAGCGAAGACCACTGCTACTAACTCCAGGTCATGGGTAGCGTAGTTCTGCTCATGCGGCCTCAACTGACGTGATCCATAGGCAATCACGGCCTGATACTGCATCAGGACACACCCGATTTTGGTCCCTGATGCATCGCAGTAGACTACATATCCAACTCCTTCCTCATGCAACCTCAAGATAGGTGCGCTGGTCAATCTCTGTCTCAGCTCCTGAAAGCTCTACTGACATCTGTATGACCACACAAAGGGTTTCCCCTTCTTCATCAAAGCTGAGAGTGGCGCCACAACTCTGGAGAAGTCCAACACCAATCTCCGACAGTATCCAGCTAGACCCAAGAAACTCTGCACCTCTGTCACGCTCCTGGGTGGCTCCCAAGCTAGAACTGCCTCGATCTTCACGGGATCCACTGCAAATCCCGCCTCAGAAAAGACATGCCCCAAGAAATGGACCTCATGTAACCAGAACTGGCACTTCGAGATCCTTCCATAAATCTGGTGCTCTCGGAGTGTGTCTAGTACAACCCGAAAGTGGTAGGTGTGCTCCTCCTCTGTGGTTGAGTACACCAAAATGTCGTCGATGAAGACTACGAGAAATCGATCGAGGTATGGCTAGAAGATCCTGTTCATGAGGCTCATGAACACTGCTGGAGTGTTGGTTATGCCGAAGGGCATAACCAAGAACTCATAGTGTCCATACCGACACCTGAAGGTCATCTTCTGCACGTCCTCGTCTCGAACTCTGAGCTGATGATAGCCTGATCTGAGGTCTATCTTCGAGAACCACCGTGATTCCTTGAGCTGATCAAAGAGGTCATCAATCCTCGGTAGCGGATACTTGTTCCTCACTGTCACCTGGTTCAGGCGACGATAATCGACACACAATCGCAAGCTCTCATCCGCCTTCTTGGCGAACAATATCGGCGAATCCCAGGGTGAAACACTGGGTCGGATGAACCCATTGCCCTGCAAGTCCTCTAACTGTACCCGCAGCTCTCAAAGCTCAGCGGGGGCCATCTGATATGCTGGAGTGGATATCAGGGTTGTCCCGGGGTATAGGTCAATATAAAAGTCTACCTCTCTGCGAGGAGGTAGCCCTAGAACGTCGTCGGGGAAGACGTCTGCATACTGATCCACCACTGCAGGAAAACTGGGACTCCGCACATCAACTGCTCCAAGGATGAGGCTAGCCAACTGATGAGTTATGGGTTGTCCTCTCCTCTGCGTGAGTCCATCCTATGCTGCTAAGTCTCCCTTCTCACCGGTGAAGGTGAACCTGCTCCTGTCGGTGCGCACACATCACATCTAGCACCTAAAACAGTCAATCTGAGCATAGACTGTAGAAAACCAATCCATTCCAAAGATGACATCGTAAGGCCTCAACGCCGCTACAAGAAGATCCCAGCCGAAGCTCTCGCCTCCTAGAGTAAGCTCACACTGCCGGCACCAGTGCGTAATCATCGAGTCTGCTCCCATAGGAGTCTCTAGCCGTAAGGATCGAGCCAACGTCTCTGTTGGAATCTTTGAGCTCCGAACAAGGGCAGCGGCTATGAAAGAGTGACTCGCTCCTGTGTCTATAAGAACTACATCAAGGGTGGAATAGACACAGATCATACCTCGAATCATCTCTGGTGTTCCATGGTCGTAGGCCTCCACTTCCTGGAGATGTGCCTGTCTCTGCCCGCCACCTCCCTGTGGTCGGGGCGGACCTCCTGGTGGTGGTGGTGGCAGAGCCTCAAAGCGTCGCCCACCACCTTTTGCTCGACCAGCTCCTCTGCCTCGTCAGCCTCCTCCCTGCGGACCGCCACGGTTGACCCTCTGCCTCTGCCTGGGTGGCCCCTCCACCGTCTGCTGCTCCTCGGTACGACGAGTCGGGCAGTCACGAGCCATGTGGCCATGCCCGCCGCACTCGTAGCACTGCCTGCCTCTCGGAAGACTGGCTCCACGCTGTGTGCCCCGCACTGCTGAGCCAGTGTCCTGAGGTCATCTACGAGAGGGCCTGGTTTGCCTGGAACCCTGAGTCATCCGTCGGCTACCTTCTGCCGAAGACTTTGCCACCTGCCGCCCTGCGGCATGTCTCGCTGTAGACTCAGCCAGAAAGCTCTCGATCAGAAGGGCTCGCTCCAGCACTCCTACCTGGGTCGGGATGCTGAGGGAGATCAAAGATGCCCTGATCTCGTGTCTCAATCCCTTATCGATGGTCTGGGCTCGGAAGAAGGGGTCTCGTACCATGTCGGTCGAGTAGCGAGAAATATCGGTGAACCTCACCGCGTACTGGGCGACCGTCAAGCTGCCCTGCCGCAGCTGAAGAATCTCCTGCATGCACACCGCGCGGAGGGTGGCTGGGAAGAACTCTGAGCGGAAGAGGCTCTCGAAGTCCGTCCAGATGAGAGAGGCCTCATCGTGCACCTGGAGCATCAAGCTCCACCATCGTCCTGCTGCTGCGTGCAGTAGGCTCGCCACGAGGATCACCATGAGGTCTGCTGGTGTCCTCACTAGCCTGAAAACTCGAACGACCGCCTCCAGCCAGTCCTCGGTTGCCTAGGGGTCCATCTCCCCATGAAACCTGAGTGGTCGCTGGCGCTGGAACTCGTGGAGAGCTCCGAGGCGACGTGCATCGTCAGCGATCGGCGCTGGACGCATCGGGGGCTCGGCGGGTAAAGGTACTGTCGGTGCCTCTGCTGTCAACATGCCATGTACCGAGGCCTCGTCGCTTGGCGGGCTATCGTCGCGCTCTACTCTCGGAACCCTAGCTGGCTGCTGTCGTCGGGCCATCCTGAAAAGGAAACAAGTGTGCCACGGTCATAACACTATACCTGGTGAGCTGACACAAGTAATCACAACGAAAACTTGAAACACACATGCAATCAATGTTTTCGTGCATTAAGTCGGAAATCAGGAGTCAGGGTCTTGGTGTATGGATACGTCGGCCGCCTCACCAACACTGGACTCCCTGGACTAATAACCACACTCAATACGCTAAACACTATTTCTTCACATAGAAGAAAGATCTGACTCTGCGGTAGAACCGACCACCTCTAATACCAATTTGTCATGACCCGTCCTCGGGGCCCGTGACGTGACTACCCCAAACTCGCCTTCCATAGGCCAGGGGCTGGAGACTAGCACCAAGGCATAAATCCCAACAAAAGGGAATGCATTGCCTTTGAATATTAAACAAGCACCACATAGTAAGCAAGCGGAAAATTAAACACTAAGTAAAACTGTAACAAGCTGTGCTGAAAGAAAAAGGGGCCGGAAATACAAGCCCAATAGTAAAGTACAACTAAAAGGGAAAATAGAAACTGAAAAGAAAAGCCGCAGCGTCGAGCCGTCCTCTGGAAGTCCCACCTGAAGGGTGGGTACAGATAGCCTCCACAGCTCCTCGGTCCAGTCGTCCGCTCTGAGTGCGTCCCGCCCAGTGGTCCACCTCCAGGTACCGTCCTGCTCCGCACGCCTCCACCATGATCAGTGATGCCCGTCATCTGCAACCAACACAACGAAGTGCGGGCATAGCCCATGCAGGGGTGAGTATAAGCTACTCAGTAGGGACCCCGAGACCCCCGAAGGTCTCCCGAAATCCACAAAGGATAATCCACAAAGGAAAGATACAATCACGAAGTAACATCTGACACGACTTAGGTATATGCCCATACATATACCTAAGTCATCAATTCCCGTTCGGCTCCAACGTCCGAGCACAAGAACAACCCAGTCCACAAAGGAACGAAAAACGTATACCCATACAGGATAGCATAACACAATCCACAAAGGAGAGTAAACAGTAAATCCACACAGGATAGCTCAACACAATCCACAAAGGAGAGTAAACAGTAAGTCCACACAGGATAGCTCAACACAATCCACAAAGGAGAGTAACACAAGATTCATCTCACACAATCCACAAAGGAGAGTAACACAGGATTCAGCTCACATAATCCACAAAGGAGAGTAACATAGGATTCAGCTCACACAATCCACAAAGCAGAGTAACACAGGATTCAGCTCACATAGGTATACTTCTTGTATGACGATAAAGAAGATCATTGATCCATCTAAGTCATCGGACCCACAAAGGATCGATAGGTAACTAACCCCCGCAATGACCCACACAGGATCGGGCCCACACAAGACTTATAGGCGCTGGCTCACACAGAACTGCTGAGCGCTGACCCACACAGGATCGGACCCACACAGGATCGGGCCCACACAGGACCTGTAGCACTGATCCACGTAGGATCGCTGAGTGTTGTAGTCGTCGCAGTCCACTGAGGATCTCTGCACTGTCGTCGTCGCAGTCCACTGAGGATCTCTGCACAGTCCTCGTCGCAGTCCACTGAGTATCTCTGCACGGTCGTCGCTATCAAAGTAGCAGTCGCAGCCAGCTCTAGGGTTCCCGCACACAACAAGCTCGTTCGGGAGGGTCTACTCCACGAGCCGAGAGGCTGATACATCAACTGACACAAAGTCCGAAGTTTATGTATTCAAAAGTTCCGTATCGTCAACAGGAACTCAATGTCACAGACGGCGCGTCAATCGGATGCCTGGTCTGAGAGTTATTGGATTTTTTTTCGTCCTAGGGGCCCGGTTGGTTTTTAAGGCAAAACCAACCCGACCGTACTCCACCTGCGTCCAAACCTCGGGCAGAGTATTCCATGAGATCCGCCTCACTTAGAGGAATCCACCAAAGCTGACGACATGTCAATCGGACGTCCGTAGCTCAAGATATTAGCGTTTCCGCTACGAGGGCTCGGTTGGTTTCGTGTACGAACCGACCCGGCTGAACTCAAAGTATTCTGAAACCTTGAGTGCGATATACTGAAACGACCGTCTCGATCCAAGGATCGTGTTTCCACTGAAGGCACGTCGTTCGGAGTCCCGTAGCTCATGTTACGGGCATTTGACCAAAAACGGTCTGAAGAAGGGGGGTCCCGGCCCGGGCCGACCCGACACGACCCCCCCTGGGTCGGCCGAACCGGGTCGACCCGAACCAAACCCGGTCCGGCCAGGCGACGCGGGGGGGGGGGGGGAGCCGCCGCCCCCGCGTGACACCCCCGCGGTACCCGCGGGGTGTCGTCCTAGACGACCCGAACGACGCGAAGGGGGAGCCGCCGCCCCCGCCTGACACCCTCGCGGCACCCGCAGGGTGTCGCCCTGGACGACCCGAGTGACGCGGTGGGGAGCCGCCGCCCCCGCGTGACATCCCCACGGCACCCGCAGGGTGTCGCCCTGGACAGCCGGATGCGGCTTCAGCCGCGTCCTTCGCTTGCCGGACCCGCGCGCCCGTGGGTCAGCGGGCGCCACCGCCTCCGGCCACCGGCGCCGCCGCACCGGCGACCCGCGCCGTAGGCGGCTTCTGCGGGCCACCGAAGTCGCTCTGGTGGTCCGTTTTTCTTCCCGTCTACGTCGTTGCTCCTCCCGGGTTCCGTTCTTCACTGCGGAATCAACAAACTGCCCTTGCGTCATGATTTTCCGTCGCCCGCCAAATCCCCACAACCATGAAGAACGGCAGAGGGTTGTCGGGCTGTGTTCGTTTGTCCCGCACCCTCCGCATTAGATTAAAACAACGGGAGAAAAATAAATCAACACATGATACAACAATTTTAATAAATTAAAATTGTTCATTTTCATCGGGTTCTTTAATTTTAAAGAAACTTTCACGGGAAAAAGGGCATTTCCAAAACAAAAATCCCTACCTCGTAGTCGTCGTCGTACGCACGTTCTTCATGGATCTGCTCGTCGTGGAAGGAGGGAATTGTCGCATCATCGTAGAAATGCATCGCGTCGTCGCGGAATCCGGCGTTGCGTCGACGAACTCAACGGACCAAGAAACAACAGATTTAATTATAAATAATTAAATCCGTGTTTTGTTAAAAACCACAAAGTAGATTTAAAGAATCACAAACACTCACCTCAACGGAAGATCGAAGGATCTTATCGTGGAGGAAGGAACGTCGCCGAAGAACGTCTCGGATGAAGCGTCGTCAAACTTCGAGGGTGACGGCGTTCTTCGCGTTCTTCGAGTTCTTCGCATTCTTCGTGAAGGAGGATGAAGGCTCAAGAATTCCTTCAAGCCTCTCAACATGTAATCCTCCAAATGCCGTGTTGGTCTTATTTTATTATTATGCCAATCAACGAAAAAGGTAAGTAACGACCCATCAATTCATTGAATTAATTCAACGAAAGAAACCGCCCATTTAATTCACGAAATAAACCACCCAATTAAATGGTGCGTTAAGGATTTAAGATAACGTGTCATTTGACTTTCATAATGACGGGTTTTCACTGGTGCGTTACTTAGCGGAAAGAAACGGTGGGGATCGTGCATGCCCCACCTCACGAATATCCTACCAAGAGGGTAGGATATTTCCGGATAGCACCCTATACATTTCAACTCAGTTTAAGTGGCTTTCAAGTGGATTCATGTGTCTTAAGTGAAATAAAATAAAGTTGTCGAACAAATTATTTTATTTCATAAATTTAAGCCAAAAAATTAAAAACCACACCCGAGAAAACGCAACTCCGGAAGAGGCATTTCTAAGAAAATACCGGCGCTGCAATTTCATCAGTGCCCTCAGAATTCGATTCCGGGCACCGGTTCAAAAGTTAGAAAAACCCGCTCGTCCATTCACTGAACATACCCGAGCCAAACTTCGGAAAATGATTCCGGGCACACCGGGCCTCGAAATCTGGTGCCGTCAAAAAATGTGTTCTTGTAAAATTCCAATGAAAATTAAGAAAAAACTTTCCTTGAAATTTATGGGTCTTTACATGAATGACATCCTACATTAACTTTTATTGAAGTGAAGTCGAGGTTTTGGAAGAGGAATTTAGTCATACCATGGTTAGGGTTTTCCCTAATAGGAGACCCTCTCTTTCTTCAATTCTCCACAATCTAGAGGTAATTGGTTTCCCTAAACTTGGGGTTTTGAATTAGGATTTTTTGGTGCTCTAATTTTTGGATCAAGATGAAATTTATTGATGTTAGAGGTGATGTAGTTATAGAATCAGTTGTTTTGATATAAAGATATATAAATGGTCTTTTTTTTCACTAGTGGGTTGTGAATCTACTCTTATTCTTATCTCAGTAGGTTTTCTCTTCCTTATTATTCATATTATTTCATTATAAATCCATTCTATTGATTTCAATAATTTTAGGCTCCCTGATCAAAAATAGACTCCTAAATTATTACTCCCTCCCACCCTTTTGTATCTCGTGTTTGTATTTTCCTTGAGCTTTTCAGGGAGTTCAATCAATTTGTGTGGACAATGAATAGAAGGTAAGGGTTTTTACAAAAATTAAACTATGATGATATTTATATTTTATGCTCTAGATTCAAGAGATGTAGTCACTTATCTTTTCCATGAATTCAAAAGGATGGTTTGAGTGAGGGATGGGGTGTGGGATTAAGCGAGGTGGTGATCCAGTTGTTCGAGCAAAGGATAAAGAGGTAATGTAGCCATTAAATGTAGAGGTGTGTACCTCTATCTTAGATGGCATCTGATAGGGTAAAGTTGTTAGTTCCTTATCGGTGGAGAATATTCAGAATAAGAAGAAACATGACATGGGTTCTGATATTGCTAAAGTGTATGTTTATCGTACTAATGATTTATCTAATGATAACCACCATGAAAATTCATGTGTAGAAACTACATATGGTAGGATTCTCATTTATCAAGTTGACACTAGACTAGGATATACGATTATGGATAATTTGAAACATTATGGTAGGGAGATATAGGATAATGGAATTCATCAGTTTTAAATGGAGGAGGATGCACAAACAAAAGTGTTGGCTACGATCTAGTCTACTATGTTTGATAAAAACCCAATTAATACTGATGTGGATAAAGTTAAACAACTATCTGATGGCACTAATAGTGTGGAATTTGAAGCTGTGAATGAGAAAAAATATCAACCATGAAGAGACTACTCCAATACCCCTAGAATAATCAATATGTGGTATACTTGAAATTATAAAACCTTAGAGATAGTGATCCATGAAAATATAGAGAATGAGATCCTACTTGGTGGATTCTATGGTAGTAATCATACTGCGGGAGCTCAAAGTGAATATGTCCAAATTCTAAAGGAAAGGCCAGAGGAAACCACTGAACCATGAAAAACCATGGACAGAGTCAGGATAATTTCATTGGGTCCTAAGAGAAATAAATTCTTTTAAGATGAAGATCTAATTTCTAATATACTTGAGAGACCATCCATCTAGTTAAAATGACCAGGGGACATGATTTCTTCTTCTCTTTAAATTGGAATTTCTATGTGGGTTCCCACTAAATCCATAAAATTAGATTATCCTTGAAATAGAAATACTGAGTTATAATAGTATAATAATAGAGTTTAGGGTATTATATATCAAAAATTATTTTCAAAACATATCCAACATATGAAAACTATTTATAGAGTTTCATATATATCATAAATATTATCAAATACATAGATTAAGTGGTGTTTTTTCCATTATTTGATTTGTATGAACACTTAAATTATTATAAAGTAATATTTATTGTAATTTTATTAATTTTTAATGGTTTATACTATAGAGGTCATTTGATGTTAATCATATTTTGCTCAAAATAATGAAATTTATGTTGTTTTTTATCCTTATTATGTGTTATTCGTAAAAAATAGGATATCATTATACAAGTTGTTTTTATTTATTTTTATATGTTTATTTTAGTTATTATTATTTATATATGTTTTTTTAGTTGCTATATATGAAAATGCAGGTCCTGGAATTTTTTTATCAAATACCAATTTCCAATAAAATATCCAAATGAAATCTAATACATGGGGGTAATGGTAGATATATTTAATATTTTATAATATTTGGTATTATATATATATATATTGGTTTTTTTATTTTCAATTTAATGTTTTATAACTTTTGTTTCATCATCAAAAATAAATTTTATAATGTAGTTATTATATTTAAAGATTCATGTTTGAGATAATCACAATTGGGTAAATGAATAAATTTGATAAGGTTAGTTATATTAATTATTTTATGTTCGAAATAAAATTTTTCTATTTTTAATCTTACAACATTAATTTTTTTATGTTTTCAATGATAATGATTCACATACAAATGAAAAACATACCCATATTTTTTAGTTTGTTTGAAAACTATTTCTTAAGTATGATTTTGATTTAAATTATGATGTATATCTCTTTTAACAAAATATATAAAAGTGAGTTTTTAGATAATCATTTTATACATTAATCTAGTATATTTTTTTTTTATTTTTACAAGGCTGTTTTCTACTATATAAAGGGTGATGGATTTAGGGAAAAATCTCTATTCTACACAAGCCTTAAAATTATCAGGTATGTCTCTTTTAGTTAAAATTTAAAAAATGAGTAATTATAATTTTTTTATTTGAATTAAAAAAATTTAATTCTATTTTTATTGGTTTCATATGTTTCAATTAGGTCTCTTTTAATTAATGTTAAATAACTGAGTATTTATATAATTTTTTTCTCTTTTTAGTTGATATATTGTGTTTGATTTTACATGATTTTTCTTTTCCTTAAGTTAATGTTTTAGGAGGAGTATGTGAATATTTTAGAAAATAGTTAAATAAGGTTATTTTATTATTTTGATAGGTTCTTTATTCTTAAATATTATTGTTTATATATGTTTTGATAATTGAGATATTAAAATAAGGGTAAAGGAAATGTTTTAACAATGATCAGCTACCGATACCGAATCCAAATAAATTCAATTATATCAAATTATTGGTAAATATAATTTATATTATACAATATTTTTTATCTTATATATTTGTGTATGTATTTGTGTTAGTTGGTTTATATTTTAAATTCCATGATTTACAATAGATGTTTCAAAATATACCTTTAATAGAATCAGAGATCATCACTTTCATCTTTCAACATCCATGTGTAATTGTATCTCTTCATTCGCGATCAATCATAGGTTTTAATCATAGTTCTCTTCTATTACTGAAACCCTAATTTTATCATCCTCATTTAATTGAAATTGTAAAATCTATATATCTCCCAATTTTAAAACATTAATATTGTCTATGTGATTTTATCTTTCTTCAATGTTCAGTGGTTATTCATTCCATGTGTTGATTATTGAAAGGATTTAATGATTATGAATCACCAAAAATTTATAATTATTATTCCTTTCATTTCATTAAATGTGTAAGATAAATACCCTTTACATATTTATTTTCATTGGAATATTCTCTAAAAAAAGCATTGTAAACATTTATTTTATCAGTTCTAGTGATTAGGACATGATGGGTTACAAATAATAATAACTTCACCACTATTTACTTGAATTGACATGAAAAAAGATTCATCAAATGACATTTTTATTCATGTGATTTTATGATTGGATTGGTTTTTTGTTTGACATGTATTTTATAAAAAGATTAGTTGTAATTTTTATACACCAAAATAATATGCTGATTAATATATATACTGGAACTAACATTTTATTTCCTACATAAAAAATATAATTTCATATTAGTTCTTAATTAATATTACATAATGAATGTATGTGTTTTAGTTTAGAACTAATATGTACTATAAAGAAATGATTTGAATTAACACAAATTATATGTATTGACCAAAATATTAGTTGAGAAATAATATTATATTGGATAATATATCTATTTTCATTAATAAATATTATAATTAAGGTCAACTATTTATTTTTACTGACATATATATTTATTCAAAAAAATATTGTGATCGAACATATGTTAGAGTGTGAAATGTGTCCAGTAGAAGAAACTACATATATATATATATATATCTCACTCTATGCGTGTTATTTAATAAATAAAAATAAAAATAAAAATTTTGTTTACTATTTTTCATTTTATCATATTTTATTACGGTGTGATTTTAGTGTTTTTCTCAATATTGAAAAGTAATATATGGTTTATATTAACAATTTTTGTGAATTGTATGCAAATTTTTATTACATAAAATCCATATATGAAAAGTGTTTTCTCATTTTACGTTATAATTACATTAATCTATGGATTTCTACTTCGTATAATAATAAATTCATTAATGTAAGAATCTTTTATGCCTAAATATTCATGAAAATAATGTCATTCAAATAGGGCAATGAGAGTTCTCTAATGTCAATGATACATGTTGATTACATTGATTCCTACCATTGAACATTAGTGGAAGGAATTATATATTTTTATATTTTTATTTCATATAGAAAAAAATATTCTAATATACACGAGGAATGAATTTTTGTGCACTTTTTATTACACAAGACTTGATTTTTGTTTTAAAATTATGTTTTTCTACATTAATGTTTTTTGATATATTATATGTTTCTTTACTGTATCTTTTTTTAAAGTTTTTTTTGTTTTTTGGGATATAATATACTCTCATTTTTTTATGTTTTTGAAACTCTCCACACCATTTTTTTTTAAAAACCAACACTGATAGTAAAGGCTTAAACTTTCAACATCGATATTTACATAAATTTTATGTCAAATATCCAATATAAAAATCGCATATGACTTTCAACAATTGTTATTACATAAAACTAATGTCTAAATTCATATTTTAATTTTCAAGTTGGGATTTTTATATTGGTTTTCTATAGTAGCTGATGTCAAAAATTAATTTATAGTCTTCTCCATATTAAATACCTACACATTCAACTTCAGTTTTACTAATAACTAACATGAAAATATGCATTCTATCTATTCCACATTGGTTCTAAATTAAAATACATGTGGAAAATAATTTTCAACATCAGTTTATAAAAACCAACATTGAATACCCTTTAAATTATAAATTTAGTTAATGTTTAGATATCAACTTTATTAAAATTGATGTTGAAAATATTATTTATAATGTCTCCAGTATAATCATTGATTAAAAACCAATATTAAAAATTAAAAAATAGATTTTGAAATATATATTTCCACTATTGGTGCATACCTCATCACTCCACTGAAATAAATCACAGAAAAACATGGACAAAACTCTATTATTTACTAAACATAATGATGGAATGTAGTTTTTCTTATTATTCTTGAGAATAAATACAAAAAACAAACAATTTCCCATCCCTATAATATTGAGAAAACATTCATGGAATTCATTGAAATTTATCTGAAGAGAGTTTCCTACCATCTAACTATCTCTAGTGGATTCCTTGCCATCTGGTTTCCTTTATACCAACCCCCAATCAAAATGTTTGATGGATTCCAACATCATAAATGAGTCAAAAATCTTAAGAAATTCTCATTTCATCCTATTGAACTCTATACATTAAAAATTTCATGTATATACCATGTCACCACACCTAGTTCATTTTCAAACAACCCTCACTTTAGGAATAACGCATTTCATTGAACCTCATTTACAACCAAGTCCAAAAAGATGATCAAGAACAACATCCCTCAGCCCCCCACAAGGCTAATCATTGGTTTCTTATTTAAACTGAACACCATGTAACTTGTATATTCACTGACACAATATCATCCAAATATAATGGGTGTATTATCACTTACAACACAATCATAAAACCGGACTCACAATCTCTAGAGTTTTATATCACCAAAACATTGATTAAGAACCCAATTTTTTTTTTGACATTTTCCTGAAGCATGCCAGTATAATCAATCAAGGATCACCCTTGGTACCCCTCCTCATAATATAATGCTTTACCCATACAATGATTCAACACAATACAATATTTTATTTGGAACTATTCTGGAAACATAACTTTTAACCCGTACTCTTACAGTGTACAAAAACCCATTTAGGTTCAACAAGGTCAAACACACAAATGATTCTACCCTTCCAAAACGAAGAATTATACAATAACAATCTAGGTTCCACACATCCCATGATTCCAGTTCTCAATGTTATCTTTTATAAACCCTAGTTTATAACCAATCCTATTTTCATAAAATCTATTTCACCTACAATGCATTGACCTCAAACCAAGGAATCTAACCATTACTTTATTCTAATTAGGAACACAAATTCCTAGGATAAACCCCCCAATAGGTTTTCCATGATCACACAAGTCACTAACTCACTAAAGTCAATGATTAAGATAAGGGTCTCTAGGTCTCCCACCTATACCAAGATTTAGTTATCTCACAAAACAAAATCCATGGGATGTAAACTACGCTCGCATCTCAAATATCACATGGAACCAAGTGTGCCAAATACCCACTCCAAGGTCTCATGTAACACATATATTAGGCAACTCGTGCAATATCAGAAGCCAAATAGGGAACTGATTCTCACTGAGCATCGATATACAAGACTATCCCTTTATAATAATATTCTCATCAGTCATCACTTTCATATCCAACAACATTTCCTCAAATGATCAGTATCAAAGATGACAAGGTCATTGATTATTTAAGTTATATTTCATTCTAATATATATGAAAAAAAATTTATTTAGGTTGTCACTGACACTTTAAATATCCAAACCTAAATAAAAGCCTTCCATTAGGGTTATCATACTAAGGTATCATATACATGTGTAGAACTATTAGGGTCACCAGGCAATATTTTCAATGGAGGGATTGTTCCATTGTCATCTCCATTGATCAACATGACATATAACCTAATAGGACAATCATATGAATGAAATATATATTTATGAATATCATTATAATTAGAATTCATTCAAGAAATTTTATTGTAAAATTTATTGTGAGCTATTTTTTACACTTTAAATATATAAAATTCTAACTTCTATGATGAAAATCACAATAAGAGGCCCACATGTCATGTGAATCCTATGTGCCTAATCACGATTCATGAGACACCTCTTTATTATATGATCCAAGAGTTAAATATATAAATATTCTTTTAATAATGGACCTAAATTCAAAAAAATAAATCATCAATATTAAACAACATGTGTGTCAAACAAGGTGAAAATCAAACAAATATAATAGAATATTCCAAGAGCAATAATATTAATCCCTAAGTAACATAGAATTCCTAACATAATAGGAGTTCATTCCAAATCATCCCAATATACATCATACGATCCAATAGCTTCCTATATATTCTAGATACCACATCACAAATAGTAAGAAAGATGAATACAAAACACCCTCTAATACCATTTTTTAATTCCCCATCTCCCTGTACCATGGATTGATTCCCAAACCGATAGCCTCTAGTGTACTTCAAACATTCCTCCTCAAACATTATAGTCTAATGACCAGAATTTAGGTCAACAGAGGTAAAATATGGAGAATATAACCATATATTAGATAATACTATAATAAAACAAATAACCATGTAGTTTACACAATCCATAACCATCAGAGTATGCATATAAAAAATATCATAAAGATTTGATAAGGAAAAAAATGAAAAAATATTGGTGGTAAAGATAGATAACCCAATAGGATCATCAAATATACCATTAGACCAACTAGGTTAAATACCCTAAGAGGGGGGTGAAATGGGGTATGACAGATTAAAATTACTCCCCCTTCAGATCCTGTTTTGTCATTAAAAAAAATCTTTTCTCCCTTTCCCTTATAAATTTATGATAATAAATGAAAGCATGAATGAGGCACAATAATTTTACATTGTTCACTATTACTGGTTTATGTCCATGTTTCATACAAAGGAAATGTTCCTATACACCAAATCTTTTAAAGAGAATTTTTGTTACAATTTTAATATTAGATTCCCTATCCCTCCAAGTTTACAACTAATTACAAATTGAAATATCACTGCTCTCTAAACTAATTGTGCTCCCTACTTCTTCAAGTGATTAATCCTTTGATAAAATGAATAAAAATGATTTACTCCTAATTTTATGTATCATTATGTTCCACTTTCATCCAATTGATTAATAGAATCTTACCCAAATTTACTATACAATCCATTCTCAACACCTTTATAATGATCACTTCTTTCACGAAGCTCTCTGATTTCATGAAGCTCACATAGCCTTTAAAAAACTAAAAAAATATTAATTTGAATATTATGATTTTATGAACCCATAACTTTTTCAAAGATCACTAATTTCATAAATCTCACATAGCCTTCCCGAAGCTCACTCTTTTTGTGAGGTTTACTTATCCTTCACAAAGCTCAACACCTTCAAAAAGATCACATCTTTTGTGAAGTTTAATTAGCCTTTGTGAAATCCCTTTTTCCAAAAAAAATACAACCTTATGAAATCCTTTTCACAATAAAAATCCTTTGTGAACTACCTTCAAGGATTCATAGCCTTTGGATTTTTGTTAAGGAACCATCTCCTGTAAATGAGGGGGTAAATGCCAATTTATAGTTGTTACCTCTCTTTCATGAATATTTCAACCTCGCTATAGATTTTTCATGACGATCTCCATTTTTCATCATGAACATACTTATCTTACAAAGGACGAAGAAATTTTATATTCCCAAATATTCTCGTAGTCACGATGATTACTATCATTCCATCGCGTAGTCACGAACCTTGAAACATTTATGACACATGACGTTTTCACGAAACTCAACATCTTCATGAAACTCCAATATTCATGGAAACCATGATTTTACTATACATATGAAGATTACTTCAAGGAAATCCATCTTTCAGGATTCTTGAGTCTTCCTCCAAAATTTGGACCGCAATTGTTTTTCAAACACTCGGAACCAACGCCACCATTTATAGAAAATGTTATGTACTACCTATAGAGAATTAATTACATTCTCATGGATCATTGTCAATATAACTTATCAATAACCTCTCTAGAACTCCTAAACTGACCATGAAAACCTTTTTTAAAATAAAATCAACCAAAAAAACTATATTGTTTCCTCAAGGGATTTTCAACAATAATCCCTCATTTGGGTTTGTTGAAAATATTTCAGTCATTGATACCACATTAATAAATCTTCCATATTCTAACAAAATTCACAACGTGAAATTAAAATAGTGATCATAGATTTACTAAACATACTCTCTAAGCCCACATAATCCATGCTCAATGAAAGAAATCAGAGATGCCTGCAAATTTCATCAATGAATAACTTCATTCCCTAACCAGTCAACTACTTTAATCATGAACCCCACATGTCGTGATATATATCCTTTTATTGATCAAATTTATCCTAGTAAAATTTCAAAAACCCCATTCTTCACTGATCTCACTTTCATCACCTCCCTTGTATTAATTTAGTCATTTTTTTCATTTCATAGCCACAAATTCTCTCCCTTTTTTAAGAAACTTGAATGTCACTCCTTTATGGTCTGAAATAGTGTAAAGAATAAAGATCATCATATTAGAGAAAACACATCATATATTATGGAGGGTATCCCATATCCACATTTATTACATCTAGGGAGTTGACTAAACTCCAAGAGATAATAAATTATGTTAAAATTCTTATTTGGGTTATCCCTTCATTAGAATTTTTGTAACATGTAGTCCAGTAGGTACATACTCCAACTTCACAAGTGCATTCTCTACCTTTTCATTGATAAAATTATTCTTTATTTCATTGTTCGATTTATTTTCATGATGGGATTGATTTTATATAATATTTATATGATATTAATTTTCATAATAGATTCTTATTGGATACTTCACTACAACTCCCATATCATCAGCATGCTACTTAATCCATAATAACTATGTGCAATCTTGTGTAGTCACAAAATATTCAACTTCTATAGTTCTCAATGAGATTAAATCCTATTTAGTTCTTTTCCAAGAAATAAAAAATCTACCAATATTTAATGAATTACCTAAAATTTATTTTATAATAGATATTGATCCATCCCAGTCTATATATTTATATCCAATTAACTCTTCCTAAGATTTTCCGTTATACAAAAAAGGAAATCAATATTTCCCATGATATAATTAACTATTTATTATCCTATAATTAATTGGATTTATTTGTGATTACATTGAAATTATTCTACTTAACATGTATAAAAAAACAATATCAAGCCTTGTCACTATCAAGTATAATAGGCTACCAATTATCTTCCTGCATTATGTGAAATTACACAATTTTCCTTCAACATCTCATGATAGTTTTCTCTTGGTAGCCAATAGAGTCATTAAATATTTATAGTTATCCATTAAAAATTTTCTTAGAACCCCCTGGGAGTATTTTTAATTTTAAATGAATGTTCCATTATTGACTTGTGTCTCCTATAATCTAAGGGAAAAGTTCATTTCACCAATCATTGACATTTCATACTGACTTTTCATAAATTCAATTAACTTCCTACACCGAACTTCATCTAATCCACCAAATATTATTTTGTTGACATACACTAGAACCATCATTGTTTGATCACTATCATTTTAACATTGATATTGTAATCAAATCCACACACAAAAAACTGAGCTTCTTAAAAAACTGATCCAGTCTGAAAAACAATGCTCTCAGTGCCTGCTTCAACCAATATAGTGTCTTCCTCACCCAAAAGACATTGATCTCATATTCATGAATGAGATTACCATTTGGCTTCTCAATATATACTTCTTATTGTAGAACCCCATTCAAAAATGATTACTAGTTTTCTATATGTAAAACTTGGAATTTCCTTTGCACTATTATAGACAAGAATAGACGAATAGTCTCCGGACTTGTAATAAGTGAAAATGTCACATCAATGACTATTCCCTCGATCCAAGAGTATCAATTCAACAAAATTAATTCTTTATTATGAATTATGAATCCAGATTCATTTATTTTATTCTTATAAGACACATTTGGTCATGATGAAATTTTTATTTGGTTGTCTCAAAACAATATCCAATGTTTTATTCTTCTCAATATAATAAAGCTCTTCATTCAAATCCTAAATCCATTAATCATCCCCAATTACTTCATCAAAACATTTATTCTCTACCTAAGACAGAAATGAAGCTTGTTTTAAAGAATTCATTCTATATGTTATAAATAGTTTTCCGCATCTCCAATGATATTATTTCTATCAATTTAATCATGATTCTTTAGCTTTAATGTGGATATAGATTTTACTTCCTCATACTCATAATCAATATCTTCTTCTAAATCATCATTTTCCTCTTCTAATCCTGCTGATTTTCTTACCTCCTCATTACTGTCATTAAGGAAATATTCTCTATATTGTTGAAGATTATATTAATTATCTAAAACAGTGACATCATTACTTTTAACTACCTTTTCTAGCCTCTTATTGATGAATTTATATGCTTTGATTTTTTAAAAATATCCATGGAATATCCCCACATCTCCACAATATTCAAAATTTCCAAATTTTCTCTTAATTTATTATAAATCATTTAAATCTAATGATTCAAAATTATTTCAGTGTTGGGTTCTTCCCATACCATAGATTATGTGGAGTCATTTATTCTTTCAGACCTAATAGAGCTCTATTAGATATGTAGATTGATGTCAAGACTTCTTCCTTTTAGAATTTATCTCGTAGTTCCTTTCCAATAAGAATCATTCAATAAATGTTTTTTATGATCCAATTTCCCCTCCCAACCACTCCATTTTTTTGAAGAGTTATCGCTACTAAAGAATTATCACTTATCTCATATTTCTAAAGATAATATTCCACTTGAATATTTTTGAATTATGTAATATTATCAGCTTTAAATTTCATAATATTCTAACCAATAATCCTTTTAAATTCCCTTTGACATTGTTTTATTCCACTCGTCACATCATACTTCGGGTCTATGAATAATATCCATGGAATCCAATTGAAATCAGAAAATAAAAGAACATATTACATATTCTCATCAATGGATATTGGTGAGATAGGTACACATACCTGTTCATACACTTATTCAATAACTTTGGTTGATTTTTTTAATATTCATTTAACACCATTATAATAATCTTCCCATGTTTATAATTATTGCATCTATCATTTATTTTCCCCCAAATTTGGATTTTCTAAAGCCAATAATCTTTAGGCCTTCATCATTTCTACATTTGACAACAATTTCCTTGTCATAATTGATGCCTATAATAGGATCCTTGTTTCCGTTATATGGGATGTGCATCCATTTTCAAGGATGTAGACACCATAATGATATGATGCTTTGAGAGAAATATCTACAACGACTGTCTTCACATTTCTTTCATTTTAGATCCATGTCTTTGAATTCATGCCTATTATGGATTGATAATATTGATCTTTATCAGAGTATAATGAACCAACTCCATGTTTTAGATATTCAAATCAATTATATATTTTCAGATCATTTATGATTCTTTGAGATGCTTGTTATGAATACTTTTGGTCTTCTTTTGTACATTCATGTTCCTTTTTAATGAGAATTATCTATCCATGTGTCTGAATCCTCCAAAATAGGAACAAATACAATCAAAATAATTCTTGGAATATTGACCTCTATGAGGCCATATTTTCACCACTTCTTCAATTTTGGTACTTTCTGTAAATGGAACACACATTTGGATAATGGCCCATTATTCCACATAAATATCACAGGATACAAGGTTTATTATTGTACATTATTGTAGTAAAAGTTTCTCCTTGGGTTTTATAGGTCATTGGATTATTATTTTTACACAAATCAATTTTCAATATTGGATTGGGATTTTTAATTCTGACATCAATCCCCATAGATTTTTGTTTTTTATCAAGTCCCATAAAAGCATTATTTTTTGGATATGGCTGATTATTCTTTTCTTCTTGACCTCTATGCTACACTTCCATCTTTTCTGTCACCTAAATGTTCTTATTTCACAATTTCATTCCTGGAGTAAAGAGTTTTTCTTGATATTTAATATTTAATAATAAGATGATGAATTTGTCTTCAAGATATTCAATATGATTGATTTGATATTTCAATGTATTATTCAAACTATTGATCACGATTTTGTGTTCCTCAACTTTAAGGTTGTAATCACTAACCATTTCCATGTTCTATGTCATAGAAAATGTATGATTTTAAATTTATTCATCTACCTTAGACTTATCATCTTACTGTTATTGCATATAATGTTTGAAAAAATGAATCACTCTATTTTATTTGATTTTTTTGGCCATCCAAATATTTATCTCCTCAAGTGTGGCTTCTATTAAATCTTGGATATCAATTAAAACTTTGACTTATTATTCATTATTTTCACATTCTTACCTTATCTAAGAGATACCCACAACTTACACCGTAGTATTTTCTTCATGATCCTTGTAGTTATGTGTCTCTCCAAAAATAGATAATTATGATATTTTATTTTCTTATGAAAGGAAATTCTTATTTTTAAAGAAATTTATCTGATTTTTAATCTTTAACATAGGATAAATATTTATTCATTAGAATTTCGAATTAAACCCCATCATTGTCTTGAATATTCTAGTGGAAAAATACTATAAGATTTCAAACCTTTCCATATCTGAAGAATGAAGGTTGATGTTTCCCTTTGAAAATTAATTTTACTCTTTATATTTTAGAAAATAAATGACATCACCTCATCCATCTGTTCTTCTTCATTCCCATCATCAATAGTGACCTTCTTCATGGCCTTTAATTACACTTCTTTGGACTTACATTTTTTCACAGACTCATTATCATCATTTCTCCTCACATATCAAACAATAGTACTATGTAATCTATTCAATGTTTTCTCATTTGGATATTTTTTTTCCAATATAGAAACACTATAATTGAATTAGGTTGGAAGTCATTTCAAGAAGCATTTAGAGATATTGAAATATTTAATAATTTCTCCAATGCCACACATGTATTCCACAACAACATTTACCCAATCATTTACCCAATCAAACAATAGTACTATGTAAAACATTTACCCAATCAAACATTTACTATTGTTTGATTACATAGTACTATGTAAACAATAGAATCATTTACCCAATCAAACATTTACCCAATCAAACAATAGTACTATGTAATCTATTCAATGTTTTCTCATTTGGATATTTTTTTTCCAATATAGAAACACTATAATTGAATTAGGTTGGAAGTCATTTCAAGAAGCATTTAGAGATATTGAAATATTTAATAATTTCTCCAATGCCACACATGTATTCCACAACAACATTTACCCAATCATATATTGCATCAATAGTCTCATTGGGGATCATTCTCCAAACCTCATATTTGATCGATAGAGCATTCAATTTTTCTTCACTAAATTTTTAATAACCTTCATAGATACTTAAAAACTTTTCCAACATGGAATTATTTTACTTAAATGACATAACCTTTATGTATATTTAATTATAAAATGATCTACCTAATAAATTGATTCCTTTGGGGTCAACATCAAATTCCCAATGGTCTATTTATGATAAATCACCACTATTCACACTAGTCAAAATAAAATGTGTTTATTTTGTATAGATATCCATACCTAAGGATTGTAAATAAAGATTCATCCAATTCTTCCATAATTGAAATTTTTTTCCACCAAAGTTCAGAATCCCTTTATGATCGAAAACCTCTATTAAAACCCTTGAGATAGAAACATATATATTAATATTTTATCTAATACCAATTATTATCCCAAAAGGTTTAATATTATAAGAAGGGTGGTGAATTAGGTTGTGAAGTATTAAAACTATTTCCCCATAGTATTTGGTTATCTTTAAACAAGACAATCTTTTCTATCTTTATCATAACAATTTATAAAATGAAATTAAATCATCCATGAGAACCAAAAAATTTACTTTTTTCACATAGACTAGGTTACAAGCAAGTGGAATAAAAAATAAATGTTTCTATGTACCAAATAAACTACAGTGAATTATTTTTTCAATGTCTGGAGCATACTCACTATCCATCCTGGTTTACAACCAGTCACAATTTAAAAGTTGATTGCCCTCTCAACTAAAGTGTTCTTACTGCTCCTTCATATGATTCTTCTTTTGATCACTTGAATCAATCTATTTTAAATATAATTTGGTGTATCATTATGTTCCACTTTCATACACTTGACGTATACAACCATAACATATATTTAATGTGAAATCGCATCTTAACTCTTTCATGATGCTCGCTGCTTTTAAAATTCTTGTACATCCTTCAGGAAAACTACTCAATTATTCATAATAATAATCTAATTTCATGAACCACACAACATTTATGAAGTTAAATTAATTATCAAAGACCACATAGGCTTCAAAAATCCCACTCCTTTAACAAATCTCACTTACACTTCACGAATATAAACACTTTTGCAAAGAACGCAACTTTCATAAAGCTTACTTAGCCTTCATGAACCCAATTTCTCCACAAAATAGATCTTTTAATGAAAACTTTCATTCAAGAAAAATACATTGAAAACTAATGTCATGAATTCTGAGACTTTGAATTTTCATTAAGGCTTCAACTATTTCAAATGAGGGAGTAGAAGTCTATTTGTAGACATTGCCTCCATTTTGTGATGCTTTTAACCTCTCCATCACCTTTTGGAGAAGATATTGATTTTTCATGAAAATTATAATCTTCCAAAAGTCGTAGGTAAAATATATGTTAACCTGAGGTTTTGTTTCCAACATATACTAAATAAATTAGAAATATAAAAGGGAATTTGTTTGTACTATAACTCCATAGCTTCACCATAATCAGATCTTCGAACCCCATCTGAGGTTCCCTAACAAGCCAAGTAACATTATACCTCATCCCTCCTATACCTTTGACCAACTGAGAGTCTTATTGGGTGACTAAATGTTATGGAAGATTGATAAGGGTGTGAGTACCTAACTCCGTAGGGTGCGACTAATGTTGTACTATATATAACACTGAATGTTTTAATGTATTCATGTAAAAATATTTAAATAAATAGATAAACTATTGATGTAATAAAATAAAAGGAACAACCATCATAGGACCGTCATTACTTGACCCTGATCAAGAATACCTACTTCGTCTAGTTCCAGAGTATCTCTAAGCATGATCATAACCACCAGGAGTCCTTGATCCACACCTTGGAGATCCTATGCTCTTACATCATCCATGAGGAGTTTCTGATACTAAGGCGTCACCAGGAAACCCTCATCATTAATACTAAAGTATTAATCCCACATAACTTCTAGGAATTATTAATGTTAGGGTGATTTCTGATTCCTAGGAGCGTGTGGAACTAGGAAATCATATATTTCTAGATGTTAATGATTCATATTATAATAATGAAATTGAATGGAATTCCATCCTAAATCACATGGTTTGCACACGAGAATCTAATATAAACTATATCCTTTATTGAAATGTATCCAATGTGTCCACCCAATGCTTGGGTGTATCCTTCAAATAAACCAAGGGGATCCAACATCACACTCAGGATATCTGACTTCTGTTCAAAAGGATATGGTCCAACCCAAAACCACATACATCCATTAAAATCACCTATGTGATACGAATTGTAAATGTTACAGAGGTATCACCATTCAAATCCCAAGAAACCTAGAAATTATAAATGGTCCTATTATAACTATGGAATCTTGGGTATCCCCATAATTCTTGTATTCATTCCATCATCGGCTCCAAATTTGGATCATAAGAACCACCTTTAGGAATGCATGACTACATTAACAATATACACTCAGTTCTTTTCAAACTTGGAACCACCCCTAGAATATCATGATATTATATCCCAGACATTCTTTGTGTCCCAAGGTATCATCCTCTCAACATGTGATTCGCAGGAATCCATGTAAATCATAGAGTTCCAAGCCCATTGGATGATTCACAATAATCCTGGGAAATCCCCAATCATATTCATCTTGTGAAAAAAAATAAAACATATCATGGTCTAGATAAATTACCACACCTATCAAAAACATATTTTCCCATCAGGATAACATGTTATATTAGGTTATTGTTTAACACTAAAAACACCTATTCCGATAGCCATACAGACCAACAAAGGACTTGTCTATCCCTAGGAACCTTCTAGGGTTCCTGAGTTTACTACAAAAGAAAAGAATACCTACTAGGGGTCCTTTTTCATTGTCATGTTTATTTGGAATAACCCATATGAGGGAGAATTCATCATTATTCTATAGTCATAGTCATAACATAACCTCAAAATACTCATGGGTAATTATCATAGGTTGTGGTCTTAGAAGATTGTTCATGGCCCATCCCATATCCAAGTTAACACTAGGATAGTTTTCTCACCTAAAATATCAAAATAATTCAACTAGATCTAAGGACTCCAGTGGGTCCTTACATGGACTACTCATGAAGTTCCTCTTAAGTCATGTAACACCTCCTCTTAGAGGATTCTAAGGGTTATTCAAAGAGTTCCTCTATTCCATTACCATTTTTTACTAAGGGGAACTGTTAATGGGGTTTCATGTGTTGAGGGAAACCATTTGATTTATGACCCCCATCCTTTGAGGATGAGGCCACCCAGATAGTACACTGAGATTAGAAAATACTTTAAACTATATTCATTTCATAATTATGAATTTATATAATTTATAGAATTTATAGAATTTAAAAAATTAAAATTTAATTTAAATTTAATTTAAATTACCAACTAATTTAACTTTATCACTTTAACTTTTATTAATTTATGTGGATATTTATTCAATAATAGGGTAATTAACTTAGTGGAATGACCACACAATACATGAACAATAATCAAATTTCATTACATTCATATGGAACATATCAAGCAACACCTGCCACATTAGAATATTTTCCATTTACTTTCTATAGTATGATGGCAACTTCCCAAGATTTTCTAGCCTCATCCACGATATTGAGATCATATCAATAACCTGACCTATAAAATCCAACCCATAAATAACAAAAATTAATTTTAATATTTATAATTATCAAAACAAATTGACTTAAACCCATAATAACACAAAAAACTAACCAGATGCACTTATCACATCTTAACTCGGAGCAACAACCCATATGAGGTCTACATCAGACTCCTAATATCATCTCAAGGTGAAGACCTAACAATCGAAATCAATTACAAAACTATTTTAATTTATATTTTTTTATAAAAAAATTAATGAAACAATGGTACATCAAAAATTTTCCTAAATTATTAGCAACAGAAGGTAGACACTATCTCAAGATATCCCATTGCTAGGTAGAAGAAAAGCCCATCATGATCGGCTGATTCCACCATGCTCTGATGGAACCAACATCAAAACCATATATAAGGAAGAGGAAGATTATTGAGAGAGTTGGATTTGAAATTTAATATATTGAGATTTAGAAAAAAATCAAAAACCCTGTTTGTTATCACATATGACAGGTAACACAGAGCCTAAACAAACCATAAACTATTATGATTTAAATATGATCATCATGACCCAAACATAAAATTGGTAGGAATGAATAGGATTAATTTTTTTTTGAAATATATTTATATATACCACTAATTATATATTTATTTATAAATTATTATTAAATAATCACTCAATTTTTAAATAAAGACTTTTTATTCCTAAAAAAATATGTTTTCTTCACAAATATTTTTATTTATTTTTTTGATAAAATATTTTTAATAATTTCTAGGAATTTTTGAAAATTGATTTAATAAAATAAAATTAATTATTGAAACCATCATATAAAAATTAACTTATGGTGAAACTATTGGTGTTGTTTTTGAAATCACTAATTCTTTATTAAATAATGAACATTATAGATTTTTTAAACAATATCATTTATTTTCATTAAATAATATAATTTAAAAGAACAATAATATTTTTAATTTTTTATTAATGATTCAAATGAAACATTTTATTTTTTAATAATATAAATAATTTCATTTTAATAATCAAATTAATTGTTTTGGTATAAGATTATTTTTATTCTTAAAGGACGTTTTTCTACAAATTGTTTTAAAATGAATATGGATTTTCTATTTTAATTAATTAAAGTAACACGTAGTAAAGAAAGACTTAAATTAAATTAATAGATTATATATATATATATACATGAGTTGAAATTTATATAATTATGTTTTTTATTTATAGAGTAAATACAAGATCATAAATTTCTAGAAAAATGAATTTTCTTAAAAAACATTTCATCACGTTATGCAGGATTAATTATAAATTGAATTCTTGATCATATACGAATTAAATTTGATAAAATTAATTCCATATTTTTAATCATCATAATTAATATAATATAATATGTTTAACTTATTTCTTGGTCATATGAATTGTAAAAATATAAAAAATTATTACCACGACTATGGTCAAGATGGGGTTTTTCTCGTTACATGAACATTGGTTAATATTAATTTTCCATAAAAATTTGGATTTTAATTTGATAAATTATATTTCATGTTTATAATAATTGGGTTTAAATTATATAAAAAAGATATATCTAGTTTTATTATGAGAGGATAAATTACCTGGATAAAAAACATGTTACTCTGGTGAGAACTAAAATGGTAATAGTGATTAAACATATATTTAATGTGGTTAATGGGTTTAAAAATGTTTAAATTTTAATTTTTACAGTGTTTCTTGGCCTTATGGTCCTTAAAATACGTAATTTATCAATTCTAAAGGCACTTTTATTGAGAGTTACTTCCCATTATGGAGTAGTTTTGTGTATTTACAAAAATTTCACTCCTTCTCACTTCTAAAAGTAAACCTCCAATCCTCTTTTATTAAAAATTAAATAATACTTAAAGTGAAGGACCTAGAAACTCCTAGATATGGGAGGTTTTAATCATGATTTCAATTTTTTTTCAATAGAGATATATCTTTTTCCCAAGTTTTTAGGAACATTTTAAACCTATCAAAATATCACATTCAAGGAGACCACAAAACAATTTTACATGGTTCACCACTAAGGGCTATTCCAATGATCAAACGTTGAAAATGTGTTTGTCGTATCAAAATAAAATAATCTTCACTAGTTATAGAGTATAAATTTTTGAAATATTCACTATATTTAAAGCACACTTCCATTACAAAAATTTTAGGGATAGATCACTACATCCCTCAAAACACTTTTTTCAACTCCCCCTAGCTCAATGGTTTGAGATATGTTTAACTCAGTTTATCATCTTGAAGGTCCCTTCAATGAATTGAAATTAATGTCATTGAACCTATCTAGAAAAAAACTCTAATTTCATCATAGACCTGAATTTATGTTCTCTACAATCATAGTACACCTAAAAATTGATGTTCAAAACCACCTTTCATAAATCTCTTTCATGAAGCTCACTACCATCACTAAGCTCCCAACCGTCTTGGAACAAAATTCCATCTTGAATCACCCCTTCCTTCGTGGACCAAACTCCTTCAAGAATCTCATATATTCAATGTGGAATACCTCATTATCGCATAACACCCTTTAATCAAAATAATGGAAATCTATTAAGATGTATAGTTTTTCATGATGCTCAAGATAGAATAGAAATATAGTTTTAAGAAGCTCCCTTAGTTGTATGAAATTGGTGAGTTTCTTAATTTCACTTGAAAACATTTGTTCGAAGGAAGTGGGGTTAGCCACATATTTATAGGATCGACCTTCATGATGCTCCACCGCCTCTTAGTGTATTTTAGGGATCATTTAAAATTATCATCATGGTTCTACTCCTCTCAGGAAGATCCCTATAAATTCCCCATTCATGATGATCATTGTAATCACAATTCTTTCCATAAAAACCTTTAGAGCACAATGAATATCCAATTATCAAAACCACATAGATCAGAATAAACATTGATGATTCTCTAATTATTCATTATTCGCGATGCACATTAATTTCATGTATATCACCCTCATCTTTCTTCGATCCTTTATGAAACAGAATTCATGAAGTCATTCTTCACAAAAATCATTCCTTTTCCATATCATCATAATAACTTTAGGAAAATTCACATTTTGAGAGGATAGACATCCTCCAAAATTTGAACCCCTAATTTTTTGAAAACATTTGGAAATGACGCTAGCTTCAATACTATTTCCATCATGAACTGTAGGATCTCTTTCCTTGAAAACTCCCTGATCTTCAATGTGTGGATTCACAAAAAACACAAACCATACTCCATTTAAATTAGAGATAAAACATCTATATGTCAAAATAACAACCCAAATGCCATATTTACTTCCTTTACTATGTCCTATAATGAGGTTTTGGATTATAAAACTATGTTACGAGGACTTTTGGTGCAAAGATAAAGAGGATTTCTAAAGAAGATATATTGTTCTTAACTTATTAGTTTTTTAATTTATTCTTCAAAAACCTTAAAATACTATTCAAATATGATGATATAATAATATTAGTATAACCAAAAAATTATAAGATATTGTGTTAAGGTAATAACATAGATCTATCTCATAATCTATCAAATGGGAAATGAAACCATTGTTTGGGTGTACGGTGGACTATCACCTTGCAAACTGATGTAATTAATTTTCCATCTTCATTTCTCAATGATTTTCTTGACGATAGATTTATATATATATTTTTTATTATTTACATATTTATCATTATTTAAAATAATTATATCACATATTTTCTTACCTTCTATTCACTGAAAAATTATATCGTCAATCATGTGAATGTGTGGACTACCACCTCAATGACGTAATGTGATTCATTTTATATCACAACATCACATTGATTATATATATAATAATATTTCAAAAAAATTGTATTTATGATATAACAACCATTATATAATGAAAAAAAAATACTTATCTTATTTCCATCATGATCATTGAAAAATGGAATTGTTACTCATGCCTATTTACAACATACCATCTTCATGATTGTAACATAGTTCATTTTTCATAACGAAGTCGCATATTTGGTTTCAAAATTATTGATCATATATAAAAATTATAATTATTTCATGATTATTATTTTGTATATTATGGAAAATTAATTATTTTACAATATTTATCCTACCGAATTCATTTTGGACATAAGAACCGTATATCATCAAAACATATGAAGTGAACTTAATTCCTTAAGTAAATTAATATATCATGGTAATAAATAAAATTTAATGAATAATAAAAATGATAACGGGCTTAAGGAAAGTAAATAATTAAAATATATTTATTATTTAGGAATATATGGTATGTATGTGGCGATTCAATCTTGAGGTAAGGGGATTCTAAACTCAATTTCCATTTATTGGGTTGAACATATACTTCACTGAAATTATTATCAAAATATTATATGTTTAATTACCTATGATTATTTTATACTTTATTTCCAATAAATTTATTTGTATTTACATATGTTACACATAATCAATTCATTTATTAATTCTCACATAAATGTTACGGTCTTTATAATGTATTTTATCTCAACATCCCTTTATTGAGGTATATATTAATGTTTTGTATCTAATTTATTTGATATGGTGTATATAGTGATACATTTAAATATTATATCATTAATATTTAATAATTTATGATATTTTATTTCATAATTGTTTAAATTATTTATGAGGATTTTATTCCAACGTTACCAAAGAGGTAGAGGACTTATGTTAAAATCTCATTTATTTTCAAGATTATTTATGCTCATGATTCCATTGAGGGATAATAGTATAAAAGTATTTTCTGTAACAACATATATTTTATATCTTCTATTAATGATTTTGTTTTACATTTTTGTTTTCCATTTCATTCGTTATTAAATTATGAAACATCAATACAATTATTCATATGTAATATTAACTTTGTATATTCTTTTAGATGAAGAATATTTCTCCTCCATGTCTATATTTTCATTAAAATATATTGAAATATATTTCTACTACTATCCAATTATGTATTAAATATATTTTTATCCATTTTATTACATTTCTATAGAAATTTATAAAATTAATCTATCTTTTATTTTTAGAAAAAAAGGTACTAATTGACTCATTTTACAAAAGAGTGAAAACATGTTTTCATTTAACTTATCTGGAATCAATGGAATTTCCCACCATCAGAACCACTAAATGATTTGAAGCTTCATATAAATGTTTACATGTATATTTTCAATGAAAATTTTTTCTATTATAATATGGGAATTTTTAAATTTTAATGAAGTGATTTCAATGTGAAAAGTGTATTTTTAGGAAGAAATATTACATTTGATCTTTTAGAGATGTTTTTATCAATGAAAATAAAATTTTATTTTATGGATTGATTGTAAATTCAATATATATGTCACGGCCTGTCCCACAGGGCCTAGATGTGACTACCCCAATCCTGCCTTCCATAGGCTAGGGGTTGGTGACTAGCACCTGGAGACTTTTCTCGAATAGGGAAGAAATTGCCTTAGAGATCTATACACACCAAAAAAGATAAACTAAAGTAATCAACCAAAAAAATTAAGGTATAACCACTAGAGTAAAGTATGACCACAAGTGAAACTATAAATTGAAAATAGTTTGCTTGGATACAATCCCTAAAAACCGAAATGAAAGTAAACATCTTTCGTATCTGCCCTGGAGATCTACCTAGAGGGTAGTAGCTGTAAGTATGAAGTCAAAGTAGATGATCTCAACTACTCTTGTCTCACTAAGCTCCGCCAACTACCAACCCTCCAAAGTCTGCCTCATAGAGTCAGTAGTATGCCCCAAACACACACATGTAGGTAGATCCTGTGAAGGGTTGAGTATAAAAAATCAGTTGGGGACCCCGAGAGCCCTGAATGTTTCTCAGTAATCCACAAAGGAAAACATCACAAGAAATACCACAAAGGTAATATCACAAGCATGATGTAAATCATGAAGCACAAAGAAAAAAAGACATCTCACTCTAATGGTATAACATCAAGGATACTAGTATAGGTATGACTAGTCATAAATCCCAATCATCATATATGTAGTAACTCTATTGCTAAACCATATAGGTCATTGTATGCTGACCTGTATTGGTTGTTAGATGCTGACCTGTATTGGTCGCTGGTGCTGACCCGTTTTGGTTGATGGAGCCGACCCTTATTGATCCCTGGTGCTGAACCATATTGGTTTCTAGTACAATGGTTTGGTTGATTAGTCATATATCTAGATCATTCCACTTTGGAGTTTCTGATGCTGACCCATATTGGTTTCTCTTCTTCTTCATGTCACAGCCGACCATTGGATTCCTATATGAAGCACGCCTGATATCCGGAAGATTCTATTCCTCAATCCATCAGTCATTTTTCTACTGGTACTACATCCCGAAAAAATAATACCTAAGGGACCTCCAAATAATAGGGGTCTGAACATGACAGATGGTGCATCGATCGGACGCTCGGTCTATGAAACATAGACACTTTTGTAAAAAGGGACAGATTGGATTCAATTCTGATCCAACCTAGATCACACATATAACTTTTTAAAAACTCACTTATAGTTCTCCAAATGATCTACTTTTCATAAGGGTCCTTATGCCACAAACAACACATCGATTGGATGCCCGGTCTGTTAGTTAAACCCCTTTTCATGAAAAGGGGTGGTCGAACCTTGGTCTATCCTGACTCAGTAGGGCCCGCTGGAATATTCCAAAGGGACTGATTCCAAAAATGGGGTCCCAACACCACTAAAGGCATGTCAAACAGAAACATGGTTTGTCAGTTATGGGCGTTTCATTATTCTGGGGTTGGTAGGGTCTGGGCCTGGTCCACCTTGGTCAGGCCGACCCGACGCAATGGGTCCTTGGGTCTACCTGACACCACCTGGGTCTAGCCTATTTAGGATCAACCTGGTTAAATGGGTCCGGCCAGTTAAGGATGGCTCGTTTGGTCTGTTTTCCCATGCCGTGGAAGGTCCAACATGCGGGGTGGGGCTTGGCCCACCCACGCTGGCTCGCTGGGTCGCGGGATTGGCCCTCTACGTCGGCCCATGTTCAGATCGTTCCACCTGAAGGGGGACCATATCTGTAACTAGCCCCATGGATGCGGGGTTGTTTCATCTAGATGGTGGGGAACTGCCCCATTGCGTGCAACAGTCAGCCAGGTGGCCGACCAGTCTCCAGCCGACGTGCTGCTATGCAAGGGCTGCGATACCCACTCCTTCCATGGTTCCCTGGTAGTGTTTGTTGTCATCGGTGGTGCCCGTGAGTACCGCCCTTCTCCTGCGTAGTGGGCTCAGGATGACCACCTCTTACCACCGCAGTGTGCAACAGCACACTACCTTCCCACCTCCTATGACCAGTTATAGCATGCCTCCTCTAACCACCACCGTCAGTTCTTTCCATGGGCCACTGTATGTGCTTTGGTGGTCTGTTTTTGGTGTCATTTGCCCCTATGAGCCTCTCAGGTCACCAACTCCACTGCATAAGCCCTATATCTGCCTTGTAATTACATTTCCTGATAGTGCACGGGAAACACAAGAACAACTAGATCGGCAGAGTGTCAGGACCTTCTGTGGATTGGTCTGCCCCATCAGAATTAGTGTTTTAACAAGGGGAGTTAGAAACAATCAGAGAATTTAGAAATAATTCTTCATTTATAACCCTGCATCAACCTCCTATGTTTAAAGAATGATCAGTTGATCAAACCATTGATTGGTTGATCTGCGTTCTTCGTATAAATCATGAACGAGGAAGATGGAATATCACAATATAAAAAAAACCATACCTAGATGAGACATCCGCTAACAACGATCAACAGAACCTCCTTCGCCCTTATTATCGGTTCATGATTTGGTGGCACTCGTTACCACTTGCTGAATCCAGTCTCATCCTCCATGTGGTTCTTCACCGGCGCCCATCATTCTTCGTTGAGGAAGAAATCTTTTGGTGTTTCGTTGGAGGTTATCCTACGTTTATTCCATTCGTTTGCCAACGAATATTTATAATTGAAGAGAACCCTCCCAACACTACATCCATTAATGTGGTGTATTAGTGAAATGCAATTAACGTGGTTCTATAACTGCACAAGCAGTGCAGTTGACCAGTTAAAGGGTTACATATCATTTATTGACCCAAAAGAGTTTTGTTGCTAGAATTATGTTACACAGTGTTTCCGCTCAGCAGTTATAGAAAATAAAATAAGTTTATTTTATTTTTTATAACAAAAGGATCAAAAAATATATTTCCTGGTTGACCTTCGCTGACCCAAGTTAGGCCCCCTTAGGCAAAACCCAATATTCCAGATTCAACAGTTCCCTCAGATTTTCAATCTGAGCACAAGTTCAAAAGTTATTAAAACCCACTCGCACATCCACTAAACGTACATAAAGAATATTCAGAAAAGTAATCTGGGCGCCCTAGGCCTCAAAATCTTGTTCTGTCTTAGAGATCAGTCTCACATTCACTTCAACCAACCACATAAAAAATTATTGAAAATTTAGGTTTTTTATATTCTCCCCACCTTGGGGATTTATGTACCCAAAATCGAAACTATTCTACACTAACAAAGAGTGGTACTGGGAACGCATATGAGCCTCTCTCTCCCATGTTATCTCTTGGAGATTATTATACTGGCATAGAATGTTCACCCTTGGTATTGACCTCCCATGAATGATCTGCTCATGTTGATCCTCTATCTCCACCAGGTACTTCGCAAAAGTCACCTCGTCGTCAACCTCCTTCTCACCATGGTCAATAACGTGAGATGGGTCATGCACGTATCTCCTCAGCTGGGATATGTGGAAGAAGTTGGGAACCCTCTCTAACTACGGTGGCAGTTCCATGTGCTAGACCACCGTATAAATCCTACAAAGTATCAAGAATGGTCCAATAAACCTTGGTGAGAGTTTTCCACCTCAACCAAATCTCTGTAGTCCTTGTCGAGGGGTGACACACAAGAATATGTGGTCCCCCTCCAGAAACTCTAGTGGTCTATGTCGCCTATCAACATACAACTTATGTCAGCTCTATGTAGTCTTCATATGCTCTCGGATGACCTGCACCATTTCAGTGGTATCTTGTACCATTTCTTGGCCCACGAGTGCTGTCTCTCCTTGATCCTTCTAGAACAAGGGTGATTTTCATAGTCATCCGTAAAATTTTTCAAAAGGAGCCATACCAATGGTGGATTGATAGCTGTTGTTGCACATGAACTCCATCAAGGGTAGGTGGTCCTCTCAACTATGACCCAAATCTTTGACCCATGCATGAAGAATATACTCCATGGTATGGATGGTTTGATCAGTCTATCCATCTATATGTGGGTGAAAATCTGTGCTTAAGTGAAGCTAAATGCTGAAATCCTCCTACAATCATTTCCACAACCGGGATGTGAATCGTACATCATGGTCTGAGACTATCATTGAAGGAACCTTGTGAATTCGCACGATCTCATAAATGTAGAGACATCTCAAGATCTCTACTGAACCCTTCTCTTGAATAGAAAGGATGTGGGCTGACATGGTGATTTGTTCAATGATCACCCATATGGTATCATTCTCTCTGGACGTATGTGGTAACCCCATCATGAAGTCCATCGATATCCCTTCCCACTTACACTCTGGTATCTTGAGGGTTGGGTCAAGCATGCTTGTACCTGGTGCTCGGCCTTCACTTGCTAGCAAGTGAGGCATCTAGATAAAAACTCTACCACATCATTATTCATCCCTGGCCACCAGGACTGATGCCAGAGGTCTAGATACATCTTCATCATGCCTGGATGCACTGCCAAGGGGGATATATGGAACTCTCTTAACACCTCCTCTCATAATGTCACAGGTACAACTATACATCCTCTGAAAAGGATAGTGTTCTCCCCACCATTATAATATTTATTATGTGTATTCCTTAAGGATATCTGAGCACGTGTAGTCTTGCAGTTTACATCTCCAAGTTGCACCCCCCCCAACTCCATGATGGAGTGGAGTGGCTACTACCATTGACTGGAGGTAGGCTGTTTCATCTTTATCCATGTAGGATATCAGAAGCAAGGCTAACTACTCTAAAGCCTTATTCAGTTACTGTGAACTAGATCTCAAACTAAGTGCATCTGTCACTATGTTCCCCTTCCTAGGAGTATAGACTATCTCAAAGTCATAGTCCTGGAGGAACTCTAGCCAACGTCGTTGTCTCTGATTCAGATTTTTCTGTATGAAGATATATCTGAGACTCTTGTGGTCTGTGTAAACAATGAACCGCTCTCCCATCAAGTAGTTTCTCCACATCATTAGTTCGAAGACTACAACTACCAACTCCAATTGTTGAGTCACATAATTCTACTCATGAGGACTCAGATGTCATAATCGATAAGCAATCATAGCATCATCCTACATCAGGACGTAATAGAGTCTGGTCCTTGATGCATCACAATAAAACACATAGTTAGTTCCCTCATCCGGTAACCTAAGAATGGGAGCACTAGTAAAGCTCTGACTCAGCTATTGAATGCTTTGCAGTCATGTCTTCGACCACAGGAAGGGTTTCCCTTTATTCTTCAAGGCAGTCATAGGTGCTACTACTCTGTTGAAATCTGGTACGAACCTCTGATAGTAGCCTGCTCATCCAAGGAACTGCACACCTCAGTAACACTCCGGGGTGGCTCCCAAGAATTTACTATCTTGATCATCCCTGGATCCACGACAACTCCAACCACTGATATGATGTCTCCCATGAAGTGGACCTTCCATATCCAGAAACCACACATCAAGAGCTTCCCATATAACTAGTGCTCTCATAGTTTGTCTAGAACTATCCCCAAGTGTAAAGTGTTCTCTTCCTCGAACACTGAGTACACCAAGATGTTGTTGTTAATGACCACCACAAAATGATAAATGTATGGCTGGAAGATCCTCTTCATGAGCCCCATGAAAACTACTAGAGCGTTGGTCACACTGAAAGGAATCACCATGAACTTGTAATAGTCATACCGACATCTAATGGATGTCTTCGTTACGACCTTCTCTCGTACACTGAGCTAGTGATAGCCAGATATGAGGCATATCTTTGAAAACCAATAAAATCCTTTCATCTAGTCAAAGAGATCATCTATTCTTGGAAGAGGATACTTTTTCTTCACATTCACCGGTTTAAGGTGCCAGATGTCCACGCATAGCCTCAAACATTCATCTACCTTGGACAACAAAACCAGGGATTCCAATGGAGAAACACTGGTCCATAAGAATCCATTCCTTTGTAAGTCCTCCAACTGTACACATAGCTCCTGGAGCTTCGTAGGGGCCGTCTGATATGCTAGTGTAGATATCAGTGTTGTTTCTAGGTACAAGTCAATGTAGAAGTCAACCTTTATACAAGGGGTAGTCCTGTTACATCTTCTATAAGGACGTCACCATACTCATCGTCCACTACTGAGAACTATGGACTCACCTCATCCACCATGGTGAAGGTCATGAAAGCCAGCTGATATGTAACCGGATGTACCCTCCAGAGAGCATGTCCATCTCATGCTAGTCTGTTTTCCTTCTCACCCACAAGGGAAAACTGGAATCCATATCTACACGCACATCACACTATACATCTCATTCATTCAATCTGTCCATGAACTGGTGATAGCCAGTCCATGCCTAAAATGATGTCCTAGGGATTCAACACTACTACTAGAAGATCCCAGCTACAAATCACTCCTCCAAGAGTAAGATCACACAATCAAAAGTAGTGTGTGACTGCTAAATCTCCTCCCATAGGAGTATCCAAATGAAATGTTTATGATAAAATATCCATCAGAATCTCAGAGTCCCAAACTAAGTCCACAACAAGGAAATAATAGGTTGCACCTATGTCGATAAGCACTACTGCTAAAGTAGAGAAGATACAGATCTTACCTCATATCATCTCAGGAACGTCAGGATCATGAGCATCTACTACATGTAGATTGGCTTTTCCCCATCCACCTACTCCCTAAACCTGTGGTGGACTGCCTAGGGGTGGAGGTGGTGGTGCCCGATGGCCGTGACCACTTCCTGTTATACAACCATCTCCCCTGGCTCATCTGCCGCCTAACTGACGTTCATTCTCCTACCGATGTCGCTACCTCAATGGCCCCTCCACCATCTACCAATCATTATTGCTGGGAGTCATATAGTCATGACCTCTGTGACCCTGTCCCCCATATGAAAAATAGATCTTGCCACGCTGGTGGCTCTCTCGGCTTCTCAAGCCTCGCACCTCTAAACCTGTGTCCTGAGGTTGCCCTCCATAAGGTCTATCCCACTTGGGATTTTACATCGTCTGTCTACTGCCAGCAACATATCACTTTGCTACCTGTTGTCCAGTGGGGGATCTTAATATCAGTTCCTTCTTGGAAAGGAATCTATCTATTAGAAAAGCTCTCTCTAGAACCCCCATCCTGCATCGGGATGCTAAGAGAAACTGTCGCAGATCTAATATCTATTTGGAGCCACTGGTCAAAGGTCTGGTCCTAGACGTAAGGGTTCCCCACTATGTCGGCGGAGTATCAGGAGAGGTTAGTAAATATTGTAGAGTACTAAGACACAGTCTGGCTACCCTTCTGTAGAGGCAGAAGCTTAAGAATACGCATAGAGCATAGTGTCATTGGCACGAACTCTGCCCTGAAAAGACTCTCAAAGTCCATCCAGGTGTGGTTTGTCTCTTCATGCACCTAGAGTGTCGATCTCCACCATCTTCATTTGGAGCCATGAATAAGGGTAGCATCCAAGATCACCATATGTTCGGAGGGTGTCCTTATTATCCTAAATACCCACAAAACCTCTTCAACCTAGTCATCTGCTGAATGGGGGTCCTTCTCACCTCTAAACCTTAGAGGCCTCTATCTCTGGAACTCATGAAACAAGTTCTTCTAGCGTGCATGATCCACTGGTAGCATATACTGCTCAATGGGTGGTGGTGTTGCTGGTACACCACCTGAAGGTACCATCACTGTGAGTGGTCCATGTACCGACGCCTCGTCACTCAATGGGCCACTATCAAAATCTCTAACTAGAATCCCGGCTGGTTGTCTTCGTGGATGCATCCAGTATGAAAACGATGTTTCATGGCCAATAAGTTATAAATTGTGACCTAACTCAAGAAATATCATGAAAACATTTAAAAACACTAGAAATTGGTGTTTTCATGTACCGAGTTGGAAAACAAAATTCATGGTCCTGGTGTATGGATGTTTCGGCTGCCGAACCAACACTAGACTCCCTATACTGAAAACTAAACTCAAGACACTTTACACCATTGCCTCATTAAAAGTAGTCTCTTATTTCTTTTGGTAGAACCAACCACCATTTGATTCCACTTTTTCACGACACATCCCACGGGGCCTAGACTTGACTACCCCAATCCCACCTTCCATAGCCTAGGGGTTGGTGACTAGTACCTGGGGGATTTTCCCAGATAGGGAAGGCATTGCCTTAGAGATCTATACACACTCAAAAAGAGAAAATGAAGTAAACAACCAAATAAAGTAAGGTATAACTATATGAGTAATGTAAAACCACAATTATAACTGTAAAATGAAAACAGTGGGGCAAAATACAAGCCCTTAAAAATGAAAATAATGTAAATTGTTGTCGCATCAACCACGGAGCACTACTTGGAGGGTAGTACCTGTAAGTCTGAAACCGAAGAATAGGATCTCAACTACTCTCGTCGCACCATGATCCAAATAGTCATGAACCTACAATTTCTAACTTGGAGTGTCAGTAGTATGCACTAGATACACGGGTGCAAGTGGATCCCATGCAGGGGTGAGTATAAAATCTTAATAGGGGACTTCGAGACCCCCAAAGGTCTTTCAGTTGTCAACAAAGGAAAACATCACTAAAAATACCACAAACGTATATCACCAGCATGATCTAAATCATGAAGCACAAAGAAAAGGAGACTACTCATTCTAACCATACAACATCAAGGGTACTGGGATATGGATGAATAGTCATAAATCCAGATCATCCTATCTGTAGTAACTCTATTAATGACCCGTAAAGGTCATCGTCTGCTGACCTTTATTGGTCTCTAGATGATTACCCGTATTGGTCACTTGTGTTGACTTGTATTGGTCGCTATTAAAGTGGTAGGGATGGTTAGTGGTACAACTATATCATCCCACTCCGGAGTTTCTGATGTTGACCCATATTGGTCGCTCTTCTTCTTCATGTCACAACCAGCCACTGGATTCCCACATGAAGCATGCCTGATATCTAGAAGAATATGCTCCTCAAGACATTGGTCATATTTCAACTGGTGGGAAGTCCCACCAAACTAATACCTAACAGACCAACCTGTCATAGGGGTCCCAATGTGATAGGTGGTGCGTCGGTCGGATGCCCGGTCTGTGAGACATGGGCACTTTTGTAAAAAGAGCCCAGTTGGATTCAAGTCTGATCCAACCTAGGATACACATCAAACTCCATCAAAACACACTTGGATTATATCCAAAATACCGCCCTGTCACAAGGGAACTTATTCCATAGACGACGTGTCGGTCGGATTCCCAATCTATTAGTAACACCCCTTTTGTGAAACATGGGTTATCGCACCTCGGTTCGGCCCAGCTCGGCCAGGCCCGCTAGAATACTCCCAAGGGACTACTTCCCAAAAAGGGGTCCCAACATCACTGAAGGAATGTCAAATAGACACTCAGTTTGTCAGTTACATGAGTTTGTTTATTCAGGGGACTGTTGGGTCTGGGCTAGCTCCGACTCGGTTAGGCTGGCCCAACGCAATGGGTCCTAGGGTCTACCTAACCCTGCCCAGGTTCGGCATGTTAAGGGCCGGCCTGGTTCACCTAGTTCGGCCCATCAGGGTCAGCCCAACTGGTTCATGGGACCAGGCCGCGGTTGGCCAGGCCCACCGGGTGAGTCTCGGCCCAACCGTGCTGGGCCACTAGGCCATGGGTCCGACCCGTTCGGCCGACCCATGTCCGGACTGGTCTGCCTGAAGGTGGACCGTCTCTCCAGCTAGCCCCGTGGACACAAGGCCATTTCATCCGGACGGTGGGGAGTTACCCCACCAAGTGCAATGGTCGTCCAGGGGGCCGACTAGTATCCAACCGATGTGGCGTGGCTCGGGGTCGCGTCGCCCCCTCCTGCATGGCCAACTCAGGCTGGCTGACTCTGGCCCCTATGGTACACGACGGCTAACCACCTTTGCACTACTCGCGATTAGTTGTTGTGGGCCTCCTTCAGCCACCGCCGACTGCTGTCGTCATGGTGTGCTGGTAGTTCCTTCAACGGGCCACCAGATGGGCTCTAGTGGTCCGTTCATGGTCTCTTCTACGCCTACGAGCCTCTCAAGTCATTGCTCCCACTACTTGACCCCAATCTAGGCCTTGACATCATATTTCTCATCCACGCATGGGAGACACAAGAACAACAAGATCGATGGAGGGACCATGATTTGTACGGACTGGCTCATGCCCTCCGAATTAGCATTTTAACAAGGGGTGTTAGCAACAAATAGAGAATTTAGAAATAACTCCCCACTTTTACCCTGCATCAATCACTCGTGTTTAAAGAACGATCCACAAATCAACCCATTGATAGGTTGATCTACGTTCTTTGTTTTAATCAAGATCGAGTAAAGAGGAATATCATAATATCAAAAACAAAAACCCCTACCTAGATGAGATGTCCCATGATTATGATAAATGGAAAATCTTTTGTCATTATCATTGGTTCAGGAATTAGTGGTGCTCGTCACTACTCACTAAATATGGTCTCATCCTCTAGGTGGTTCTTTGCCGACATCTTTCATTCTTTATTGAGGAAGAAATCGATCAGCGTTTTTTTGGAGGTTCCCCCACATTTATTATATCCATTTTCCAATGAGTATTTATAATTAATGGAACCCTCCCAACACTGCATTTATTAATAAAGAGCATTAATGAACCACAATTAATAGGATTCCTTTACCGCACGAGTTGTAAAATTATGAATTCAAAGGGTAATGGTCATTTATTGACCCATAACCATACCGTCGATAGACTTCCATTATGCAGCGGTGTCGCTCAGTGGTTATAGAAAATAATATAAATTTATTTTATTTTGTATAACAAAAGGTTGGAAAAATATCTTTACCGGTCGCCCTTCACCGAATGAAGTTAGGTCCCCATTAGGCAAAACCCAATATTCGAGATTCAATGGTGCCTTCATATTTTCAATCCGAGCACCGTTTCAAAAGTTAAGAAAACCCACTGACACATCCACTAAATTTACTTAAAGAATGTTCAGAAAAGTATTTCAGGAACCCCAGGCCTCGAAATCATGTGTCGTCTTATAGCCTGGTCTAACATTCACTTCAACAAACTGTAAAAAAAATTTATTGAAAATTCTGAGTTATTACGATATATGTATATTATATATATACACCTACCTCATTATCCCTTACTTTTATGTGGTAATACATTCCTTAAGATCATATATCAAATACTACCTTTATGGAATCTCCTATGATTCTGACAAAAGGCAATATTATGGAACAAATTTTTTCAATGGGTTATTATTATGTTTATACCTTTTTATTGATTTACTTTTTTGGTGCACATAATCATAAACTAGTTTTGATTGATGAACCAAGACAGAACTCCAATGCATTGGATAAAGTTTTCAATCTCATGAATCATTATTTATGGTATTAGAGAGTAAAGAAATCCATTATGGGTATTTTCCACCATTTGATATTGTCTTGGATGTTATCCTTGACTCATGTTTGTGTCATGTTATAAGTTACTTCAACATTTCCTACGTATATATGGTCCTTTTCTACCGTGTTATTTATATTACGCTCCCATGTGATTATTCATGAGCCTTCTCTTTTATCATACCATGTTATAACTTTGAATGAAATATTATGTTTCATTACCATGTACATGCACTTACTAGGATTTGTGACACATCCATTTATTTTATAAATTCCCATGTTATTCTTTGCACTTTTTAGAGCTCTTATAGATTTTGGATCTCAATTAGGAGAATAAAAATAAAGATATTATGTTTTATTATATTTTCAGGTTTTATGTTCCATATCATCCAAATACACTAGGACTCATGTTATTTAAGTTGTATTTATTTTATTTTTATGTTCAAAATCATGTATTAATATGTGTAAACATCTTGGGTAATAATAGGAAACATAAAGATCACCAGAGGAAGTGGAATACATTAAATAACTAGAAATCAACATCAAATAAGACTTAAAACTAATAATGAATATGTAAAGACAGTGATAGCATAGGGGTAAGATATACATGAAAAGAGTGAAGGAATAAGGTCCCCCACATCAAAAATACATAGAAAAAATTTGAAATTTAAACCCTTAAAATGACCCCCTGGTTGGCTAGTGATGGACCATGTGCTGGCCAGTGATCCCAGTAGTGGAATAGGGCCACATACCAGGACATCAATGAGCGAATGGTTGTATGTTACTATTTACAAGATTATAAGCCACCCTAATCATCCCAAATTTCTTACCCAAGCCTCTCGAACACCTATAAAACATCCTTACTCATCCAAAACCACCCTTTTAAGGCACTCAAACTCTGGGAATACCATTATAAACCCCAGTTTAAAATCCAACCTATCCACCAAAATGAAATTAATACTCTCTTTGAATTTAAAGTTTTACATACATACATGATATTATAAACTCCACACCATATCACTTCTTATCCACAATAAGTCCATGTGTTAATCAAATTATATATTTAGGCCATTTCGAGTCTTCATTTCAAATTCAGAAAGTTTCACTCTACCTCAGTATTCCTAATGTGCTCTCATGTCACAAACGTAAATAGAAGGAAATATAATTTATAAAACAAAATCCACCACAAATTTCCATCATTAAACTTCCAAGATTATTCTTATCAGATCCGATCTATCATAAGGAACCTCATGTGTCTTCGTCAAATAGTTCAACTAACTCAATGTGATCCCCACCATATAACCTATATAACAAATCCAATTCTGAGATATAAAACCCTATATCATTGTTATTTCTATCTAAACCATTATTGAAGTGATTTAACTCACATACACTGACGTTTGTTCAATTTTATTTAAAAAATGTACAATTTCCCGATATCATTATCTATAGGCAACACTAAGATCTAACAAACTGCAATATACAATTTATATTATGATTTAACATTAATGATATGACCTAGATATTAAAATTGGTTATATTAATATTAATAAAATAAAATTAAATATTAAGTATATTGTTTCTTATAAATAAAACATATACATAAAAAATTACTTTGTTTTTGGTGAATTATTTATATGTTTTGAAATTACAATTTTCTAAAAAAATTGATATAAATTATTCTTTTAATAATTGAATTTTTTTTAAATATTAGAAAATTTATTTGAAATATTTAACATCATTTTATGAGTCAAAATATTAAAATTATATTAGGTTAAATTTTATTGATTTTTCTAAAAACAATAATTTTTTGATTAATAGAAAAAAACAGGTTTTTATTAAAAAAATCCATTTCATTTAAAGAATATATATGGTTAAATTTTATTTAAAATGGTTTTAAAATTAAAATTAAACAAATTATTTTACTATTAAATGATTATAGTTAATATTAATTAATTTTATAGTGAATTTTTAGGAAAAAAATAGTATTATACTTATAAAAATGTTCTCATTGGAAAACTGTTATTTGTTAAATTTGTGGGTTCAGTTTTAGAATATTTTCACTTTTATAAATGGAATTTGAAATAAGATATTTACTATTTTAAATTCTCATGATTAATATTATATGATAAGTTATACTTATTTTTTTTCAAAGGGAATAATAAAAATAGTAAAAAATAATCACTCTGGTTAAGGTTAAAACGTGTTTAACGGTAGGGGGTTAAACAAAAATATTAAATGATAAAATAATGTAGAAACGTATCAAAAACCCATTTTATGGCCATATTTAGAATTTATAACCAATAATATTCTATAATGACCAATTTTGGTTTGTTTTTCAATGTTAAAAATGAGGGTGTTTGTCAGAGTAGGACAATCAAGAGGGGGGTGAATTCAGTTCCTATATAAATTTATTTTAAAAAATTTATTTAAACATATCCCAATTTATTTTAAAAAAATCTGTTCAGTTAATAAAATTAGCATATTTTTAAAATATTTGGTTGTTTGAATGATTTCTCAAAGATTGATTAATTCTTAGTTAATGCAATTTGTGAGATTACTTTACCTTTTGAAATAAGTCCCCTAAAACAAATTCTAAGGAAAAAACTATCTATGATTAACTATAAATGTAAAGTAAAGTTGTCTTATTTAAATAAACAAATATAAGAAAGAAAACTGAACTTTGAACACAACAGATAAAACAAGAGGTTCAATCTCAAGAAGAATCTTAGTCCTCTCCACTTGGTGATCACTAGGAACCTTGAAATATATATATATAAACAAGCTTCTCAGCCACCTAATTATTCCCTTATTTATCACCCAAGCCCCTTGACTACCTATAAAATTTCATTACTCATAAAAAAACAATTTTTAGGCACTCAAACTCCAGTAATACCATTCTAAAGCCTAGTTCAAAATATAACCTATCCACCAAAATAAAATTCAGATTTTCTTTGAATTTAAAATTTTCCATACATACATCATATTATAAACTTCCCACCATAGCACTTCTCATCCTCAATAAGTCCATGTGTTCATCCAATTATACATTTTGTCCCATTCTTCTTGTCATTTCCTATTCAAAAAGCAGCACACTGCCTTAATATTCCTATTGTTCTCTCATGTTAAAAACTTGAACAAAAGGAAATGGAATTTCTAATGAAAAATGCACACCTATTTCATTCATTAAATTACCGAGATGATTCTTATCAGATCTTGTTTTTTCTAAGGATTCCAAGTTGTCTTCTTCAAATTGTTCAACTAACTCATGTTGATCCCAAAAATATTACCTATATAATGGTTCCAATTCTGATATACGACACTCTCCATCACTCTAATTTCTGAGTAAAACATGATCACAGTGATTTAACTCTAACACACTAATGTTTTATCAATTTTTTTAATACATACACTTTTACAATATCATTATCTATACACAACACTGTGTTCAAACAAACTTCAATATACTATTTATATTAGAATTTAACATTAATGTTTTGAACTAGAAATTAAAATTATTAGTATGAATAAAACTAAAAACATTTTTAATACTAATTATTGTGTTTTTTTATAAATAAAACATATCTAAAAAAACTCATTTGTGGTGAAGTATTTATATGTTTTGAAATTACTATTTTATCTAAAAAAGATTTTATTTATTTTTGTAATAAATCATAAAAATAATTTTTTTAAATATTAGAAACATTATTTTAAAAAGTTAGCTTCATTTTTTGAATCAAAATATAAAAATTATCTTATGGTGAATTTGAGGGATTTAAAACAAAACAATTTTTTGATGAACATAAAAAACTGGTCTTTATTCAAAAAACATTATTTTCATTTGAAGAATATATAAGGTTAAATTATATTTTAAAATGGTTCTAAAATTAAAATTTATTAAATTGTATTATAATTATATTAATATAGTTAATTTTAATCCATTTAATATAAAATATTAATGTCAAAATCATTTTAATCTTTTGAAAAATTTCCCTTTGGAAAACAGTTGTTTTTTCACATTTTTGGGCTTAATTTTAAATTAAATATTTCCACTTCTATAATTGGAAATTTAAATAATAGATTTACTATTTTAAATCATCATAATTAATATTATATAATATGTTAAACATAATTTTTAGTCAAAGTGAATAGTAAAAATTGTAAACAAATAATCACTCTGTTATGTTTAAAACATGTTTACCAGTGGGGGGTTAAACTAATATGATAAGGGATAAAATGACATAAAAACACATCAAAAATCCATTTTATGGCCATATTTATACCTTATAACCTAGAGATTTTATAAGGATCAATTTCTGTTCTTTTTGGCATGTTAACAATGTGTGTGTTGTTCGGAGTAAGAACCTCAAGTGGGTGGGTGAATTGAGTTCCTCAAAAAACATTGTTAAAAACATTATTTAACAATCTAAATTTTTTTAAAAAAATTGGCCATTTAATCAAAGTATAAGATTTGTGATATATTTTCTTGATTGAAATATTTCTTAAAGATTTATTAATTCAAAGTTAAAGAAATTTGATAGATTACATTAACATATGAAACCAATCAACCAAAACAAATTATAATGAAAACACTATCTAAGATTAACAATCAATGTAAAGTAATGTTTTCTGAATTGAATAAACAAATATGAGCAAGAAAATAGAACTTCAAAAATAGTGGATAAAATAATAGGTTAAGTCTCAATTAGATTGTTAATCCTCTCCACTTGGGGATCATACGCCAACAAGAAAAATATATATAAAGAAATTTGATCCACACCCTAGATCAGGGTTTACAACAACATACAAGTTGTCCCGGTAAACTATAACTTCATGAAAATCCATATTTCACAATGATAGCCACCCTTCGAATTTTGAACACCAATTTTTTTTTCAAAAATTGGGAAATGACACCACCTTAAATAATGTATCCTTCATGAACTATATGATCCCTTTCCTTGAGAACTCTCAGATCTTAAAAGTAAGGATTGACAACAAACACAAACTATACCCAATTTCTATCAAACATCCAACACTTACATCTTCCAATAATAACCCAAATACCATCATTAATTTCCTTGATATGTCCTATAATGTAATTTTTTATTATAAAAATTTATTAGGAATACTTTTGGTGCAAATATAATGAGGTTTTCTTAGGAATAAGTATCATTCTAAACATATCATTTTTTTAATTTATTCTTCCAACTCCATAAAATAATGTCAAAACATGATGATATAATGATATTAGTATCTACCATAAAATTATATGTTATTATGTTAAGGTAATAACCTATATCTATATCGTATTCCATAAAATGGAAAATAAAACCATTGATCGAGTGTACGGTGGACTACCACCTCGCAAACCGTTGTAATTCATTTTCTATATTCACCTCTCGCTGATTTTTATGATGATATATATATATATATATATATATTCCATAATTATCATCATTTAAATGAAATATATCACATATTTTCTTATCTTTCTATTGACTGAAAAATGATAATGTCATTTGTGTGGAAGTGGGGACTACCACCTCCATGAAGTGATTGATTCATTTTACACCACCACATCATATTGATGATATATACAAGCATATTTCAAAAAAATTTATTTATGATATAATAATAATTGTATAAATATAAAATAATACTTATCTTATTTCAATCCTGATCGTTGAAAAATGGAAATGTTAGTCATTCATACTTATAACCTACCATCTTCATGACTGTAACACACTTCATTTTTCAAAACCATATATCAGGTTTCGTTTTAAAAGTATAAATAATGTCGATAAGTTATAATTATTTCAGGATTATTATTTTTTATATGAAGTAATAGTTAATTATTTTACAATATTCAACTAGTCGATGTTATTTTGACAATATGAACCGAATATCATCAAAATGACCGAATAGAACTTTATTTCTTAAGTAAATTTATATATCATTGTAGAAAATGACACAAAATTAATAATAACTTTGAAAAATGGATTTAATAATGTAAATAATTAAAATAATTTTATTATTTATGAATATAATGTATGTATGTGATGAAATAAACTTGAGCTAAGGGGTTTCATAACTCAATTTCAATTCATTGGGATGAATATCTACTTCACTGACATTGTTATGAAAATATTATGTGTTTAATTAAATTTTATTTTTTTATACTTTATTTCAAAATATTTTCAGTGTATTTACATATGTTACACATAGTAAAATCATTTATTAATTCTCACATCAATGTTATCGTCTTTGTAAGGGATTTTGTCTCAATTTCCCTTTATGAGAGAATATTTTAATGTTATGCACCTAATTTATTTGATATGGTATGTATAGTGATCCTTTTAAATATTATATCATGAATATTTAATAAATTATATAATTTTATGTTAAAATTCATTTTACTTTGTCCAATATTATTTTATTCAATTGTTACTAAAGAGGTAAAGGCTTATGTTTTAATCTTATTTATTTTTGAGATTATTTATGTTCATGATTCCATTGGGGGGAAAACCTATACAATTATTTTCATTATAAATATATATTTTATTATATACTATTTATTAAATTGTTTTACATTTTTTATTTATTTTTCCAATTATATTAAATAAATAAACATCAAGACATTTAATTATAAACAATACTGTATTTTTATGTTCTTTTAGATCTGGAATCCTTCTCTTCCATGGATATATTTTCATTAAAATATTTTGAATTTTTTTATGATTATTCTATGATTTATGAAATAAAAATTTACCCATTTTTTTAATTTTAACAAATTTTCTAAAAAGAATCTATCTTTCATTTTCAGAACATGTCACTTTTCTACTCTTTTTACAAAATATTGAAAAAAAGGTTTTCATTTAACTTATATTGATGAATTGAATTTCCTAAAATCATAACCACTAAATGAATTGAAGATTAATTTAAAATATTCATTGGTTATTTCAAAGAAAAAATTATCTATAATTAAATGGAAATTTTAAAATATTAATGAATTGATTTCAAAGTGAATTTTGTATCTTTTCTGAAAAAAATATTACATTCTATCTTTTAGACATGTTTTTATTAACATCGATGACCTTTAATTTTATAGATTGATTAAAAATTAAATATATATGTATATTATATATATATATATATACCTATCTTGTTATACCTTCCTTTTATGGGGTAATACATGCCTTAAAATCATTTATCAAATTCCTTATTTATGAAATCTTCGTTGATTACAACATGAGGCAAGATTATGCAACACATTTTTTCCATGGATAATTATTATGTTTATAAATTTTGATTGATTTCATTGTTTTATCAGACATTAGAATGTACTATTTTTTATTAGTGCGCCCAAATAGAACTCCAATGCATTGGATAATGTTTTATTTTTCAGGAATCATTATTTATGGTATTTGGGAGTAAACTTAATCCATTATGGATCTTTGAAAACCATTTTATATTGTCTTAGAAGTAATCCTTGACTATTTTTTGTATCATATTATATGTTTCTTCCACATTTCCAATGTATATATGATATTTTTCTTCCATGTTCTATATATTATGCTCCCATGGGATTATTCATGAGGCTACTCTTTTATTATACCATGTTATACATTTGACTAAAACATTATGTATACCTATTATGTCCATTAACATAATTAAAATTTTCCTCACCCATTTTTTTATAAATTCCCCAAGTTATCCTACACAATTTTTGGATCTCAAATAAATTTAGGATCTCAATTAGGAGAATAAAAATAAATATATTATGTTTTAGTCTGTTTTTATGTTTTATGTACTATTTCATCCAAAGACACTAGGCCTCAGGATCTTTAGGATTTAATTAATTTATATTTATGATAAAAATCATGTATTAATATTTGTAAATGTCTTAGGTCACTATCAGAAACATAGAGATCAACAGAAGAAGGGTAATGCATTAAATCACTAGAAAACAACATAAAACTAGACATAAAACTAAGGAGGAATATGGAAGGATAGTGGGTGGAGAGGGGTAGGCTACACATGAAAATAAGAAATGAATAAGTCTCTCACTTTAAAAAAACATAATTTTTTATTTTCACCTTTAAATGTCCCCACTGATTGACTGGTGATGGACCATGGGTTGGTCAGTGATCATAATAGTGTTATGTGGCCACTTCCCAAGACACTTATAAGCCAATGGTTGTATGTTACTACAACCAAGATTTTCAACCACCTGACTCTTTCCCTATTTCTCAGACAAGCTTCTTCACAACCTTCAAAACATCATTACACACCCAAAAACACCCTTCTTAGGCACTCAAACTATTGGAATGCCATTCTAATCCCGGGTTTTAAATCCAACCTATACCCCAAAATATAATTCATATTTTCATTGAATTTAAAATTTTCCATACATACATGATATTATAAACTCCCCACCATAGCACTTATCATCCTAAATAAGAACATGTGTTCATAAAATTATACATTTGGGCCCATTCTAGTTGTCATTTCCTATTCAGAAAGCTGTAATCTACCTCAGTATTCCTAATGTTCTCTCATGTCACAAACATTAACAGAAGAAAATTGAATTTTTGAACCACAATCTGTAAACTATTTTTCTTCATTAAATTACCAAGATGATTCTTATCAGATCCCATCTATCCTAAGGAACCTAAGGTGTTTTCATCAAATTGTTCAACTGACTCAAGGTGATCCCCACCATATGAAGTATATAATGATTCCAATTATGAGACACGAAACCCACCATCACTGTAATTTATGACTAAACCATGATCACATAGCTTTAAGTCTAACACAATGATGTTTTATTAATTTTGTTTGAATACATACATTTTTTTGATAGCATTATCTATACGCAACACCGAGTTCTAAAAAATTGCAATATACTATTTATATTACAATTTAACAATAATGTTATGACCTAGCCATTAAAATTTGTTATATGAATAATAATAAAAAAAATTAAATATTTTTTATTATGTTTTTTATAAATAAAAAATATTTTTAAATAATTGCATAATTTTTGTTGAAGTATTTATTTGTTTTGAAATTACTATTTTCTCAGAAAATGATTTTATTTATTTTTCTAATATATAATAAAATTATTTTTTTTCTAAATATTTGAAAATAGATTTGAAAATATTAACTTCATTATTTGAATAAAAATATCAAAATTATCTTAGCGTTAATTTTATGGATTTTTCTAAAAATAATAACTTCTCAATGAATAGAAAAAATTGTTTTTATTGAAAAAATCCTTTTAATTTAAAAAATATATGAGGTTAAATTTTATTTTAATATGGTTTTAAAATTATAATTACTTAAATTAGATTATAATTAATCAAATATAGATAATTTTAATCAATTTTATATTGAATTTTTTTATAAAAATATTTTTAAACTTTTAAAAAATTTCCCTTTCGAAAATAGTTATTTTGTCAAATTTTCAAGATTAGTTATAAATTAAATATTTCCATTTATATAAATTGAATTTTAAATAATATATTTAATATTTTAAATCATCATAATTAATATTATATAATAATTTAAACATAATTTTTGGTCAAAGTTAATTTTAAAAATAGTAAAAAAAATAATCACTTCGGTTAAAGTTAAAACATGTTTACCAGTGGGGGGTTAATCTAAAATGATAAGGGATAAAATAACCAAGAAAATTTTCCAAAATCCATTTTCTAGACATATTTAGACCTTATAACCTAAAATATTCTATAAGGATTCATTTTGGTTCCTTTTGGAATTTTAAAAATGTGGGTGTTAGTCAGAGTAGGACACTCAAGAGGGGCTGAATTGATTTCTTATAAAAATTTATGTTAAAACATTATTTAAAAATCTCCCAATTTTTTTAAAAAAATTGGTGAGTTATTAAAAGTAGATTATTTTTAAAATATTTTCTTGTTTGAAATATTTCTCAAAGATTGATTAATTCCTAGTTAAATTAATTTGTGAGATTACTTTAGCTTTTGAAATAAGTCTACTAAAACAAATTCTAATGAAGACACTATCTAAAATGAATTATCAAAGTAAAGTAAAGTTTTCTAAATTTATTAAAAAAATATAAGAACAAAAAAATCAAACATAACAGATAAAATAAGAGGCTAAGTCTCAAGAAGAGACTTATTACTCTCCAATTGGTGATCCAGTGCCACCAAGAAAAATATAAATAAACATGATTGATCCACACCCTGGATCGATGCTTAAAACAACATATAATCTCTCGAGGTCAACTATAAATATACCACCATTCTACATGGGAACACAATATAACTAGGTCACACAATGTCCTCTTCAGAGTTATATGTGGGATTAAAATGGTTTATTATAGTAGTAGTGAGAGGATATCTTATATCCTACAGTTTAGCACATTAGGCATTGTTTGTTTTTAATATAGATACACACACTACTCAAAGGAATAATAAAATAATGCACTACAGAGAATAATATAATAAGAAGGGATTAAAAATTCTATGAGTGTTGTTCTATGCATATTTAGACTCTTTGAATGTAGCATATTTGAAGCTTGAGTCCTCTTTTAGAATAAGACTCAGAAAAAGAGTATCGTGAGTTCTGTTTTCTAGTTTCTAGTCTAAGGAGATGTTCTTCATACCTCTTTTTGTTCTGTGAGTTCCAACTTCTGCAAGGATGTTTGTAGTATGGTTCATAGTGATTTCTTCTTTGTCTCACTGTATGATTTATCATCATATATCTTCTGTGTGGTCTAGTGTGTGTCACTCTCTCTTCTATCATATTCTTCAGCTCATGAAACATAATATATTAATCCTCTAGTGTTTTTGTTTTTTCTAAAAAGAATCATGATCTCCACACATCGTACCACATATATTCTTCTGACATGTCAGTAAAAATCATTAATAATATCAGTATCATTAAATATCTCAGAATGATCATAAAAAATAATTTTGAATATAGTTGATATAATGAAGAAATGGATAAGTTTGGAATGGTGTCATAGTCATCTGTGACAAAAATGGTGTCATAAGAATGGAGAGTCGGGAGAAATGCCAGGTCCTTTGTGAGATATGGTGTCACTGGCAACAATGTCATTGAAATCATGTCTATTCCTTTGTAAATTATACAACTGCTTGCATGATACAATGGTGTCATGGAAATGGTGTTTGGTCCTTTGCGAATTCTAGAATCGGTTTCATGATACAACAGTTTCATGGAAACTTTGTCTGGTCCATTACAAATTCTGTAACCTGTAGCATGATACAACATTGTCATGGAAATGGGGACTCATGAATTACTGATTTTCATACTAAATGTTGAGAATGTTTAGTCACAATAATGGTGACTGTGAGTTCACCTTAACAGTGAGTCATACATTCAAAATATATGCAATCTATCTTAAGAAGTAATACTCAACGAATAGATTTACATTATTTATATGAATATTTAAACAAAATAGAACATGATTGAACATGATTATTAAGATTCCAATCTGATTTTTTAGCATTAAAACAAGAGTAGTCCAACAATCTCCCCCCTTTTGATGATCACAAATCATGGAACTTACAAGACATACACTTCAGAAAGGAATAAACAATGTGTGTAAAATAGAAAATAGTTAATACGATATTAATACATAAAATCAAGGCAGTCCATTAAAGTATTAGAGTATATATGTAAAAAAAGAATAAATTCCAGTTCATCTCCCCCTTTTGGGATTATCAAAAAGTAAGTAAGAAAATAAAAAAGACACTAAATGAAATAAAAAATTAAAGAAAAAGAGAGATAAAATTGCATTGAATGTATTTATAGAGTACGGTATAATAAAAAATACATCATATCCATATCAAAAACCATCCTTCAGTTTTCTTCAGATTCTGCAACCTTCCCTTTATCCTTGTCAGAGACAACATGAGGAGGAGAATCGTATGAAAAGGTAGGAGAGGTGGTTAGTATAGAGCTAGAAGATATAGGCACTTCTTAAATAATATAAGGGGAAATTCTCAGTTTGGATGAAGAACGATGTAAGGGTTTCTCAGTGATGGTAGGTTTGATCTAACTCAGAGCTTGATCATGAGGCATGGTCAAATGGGAAAAAGAAGCAGAGGAAGAAGGAGTGATAGAAGAATACATGACATGTCTGAGAGGATTAGCTGCAAGGAAAAATATTGTTGGTCTTTGAATTTTCAAATAATGGTTCAACAAGTTCATTAAATCCTTAACTATTTAACTACCATACTCTCTGGATTTCTCAAAATCATCCGTATTTTCAATAAAATTATCAATATTAGGAGTAAAATCCTCCAACTTCTTAACTTCATACTTGAAATATTGAGTCACTGGAGGTAGTGTAAAATTCTCCAACAGATATTTGAAATGACTCATAAACTAATGCTTGGTATGCATATTTTTTATTTTTTAATCCACCTTCATTGAAATCTCTGCTTGAGTATCATTAGTAGTCTTGGAGTAAATTATAACCATATCATGCACATGATCATTGTACTTTCCAATCTTACTTCAGCTTTCCTAACGTAGGCCACAAACCAAAGTATGAAGCTATTATCTAATTACTAATATGAACAAGTCATTGTCCCATGGTTTTGAGGTTTGAGAGGAAGAATATGGAGATGAAGTATCTAAGGATAGAGCATTAATAATTTTAAGAATAGTATCTAAAGATCGTTTATACTCATCTATCATCTGATTTATTGCAGCTACAAGACCACACATTCCATTTTTTACTTCCGCATTATTATTGACCAATTTTTCATCCAATGAAATCAAAATTGGTTGAATCTGAGATAAAAACTTCTCTAAGAGCATATCAGCATCCTCCTCACTTATTCTAGCAATATAAATTGGTGTAATAATAGTTTTGAAATCTTTCCTCATCTCCTCAACCAATGATGTAATGGATTTCACTTCATCATTATGTTGTTTATTTTCAATCCTTACTTCATGAATATCATAAAGCATTTTGGGTTGAGTTTTCCCAATTAACTTCTTTATAATCATTCCACAATCCATTTCACTAAGATTAGTCATAGGAGAAGGTTGTGACTTCATAATATTTCTAAAACTGGATAATAGATTATCTTCAAAAGCTTTTAGATCATCATGGATTACAAAATTGGGGGTTTCTAGAACAGGTTCATGAACAAGGTAGGTTCCGGCTCCATAGCATATATCACTTATTTAGCTAAGATTGGTTTGATTTGAAACTCAGTTGATAGGTCCATTTCATCCAGTAATGACATCCTAGAGTCATCAATATCAATATAGATGTGAAACCTATAATAGGCATCCACAAAACTAGAATCAACACGATCTAGAACTTCAATCCTTTCCACATTGGGGTTATGTTCCCCCTCAACCAATGCTACACCTTGAGGGATAAGAGACTCAATTTTGGGAACTCTTTCCACATATTATATAATCTGGTGTTACCTGTTAGAATCTGCCACACTTCATTATTAGTGAAAATATTTTTCCATCCTTACTTCAGCAGGTAAAATGACTTCCCTTTCTACATATTCTTCTTCTGTCTATTGTTCATTAGAAACATATACATCCATAGTTTCTTCACCTTTATTAGCATCTTTATCCTTGGATTTATTTTCTTCACTTTCACCTTTATGAAATTTACATAGAATATAATATCTATCGGTAACATTCTATGATGGTTCATGAGATGCATAAGGAGTCTCTTTAGTCCTTTTTGAAATATCTGGATCACTACTTTTAAAAACAACTCTAACTCCAGATCTAGTAACCTCTACTTCAGTCCCTTCATCTGAATATTCCAAAAACTTATCTGGTTCCAAACTAGGATCATTGATATCCTTAGGTATTTAAGGTTTCTCAATAGGATTGAAGTCCTTATACATATTTCATTTCCTTCAACCCATAACCTATTCCATGGATTCCAAGTAATTTTTATTTTCCTACATATATCTTTAGATAGAAAATCATAATACTCAATAACTTCTTCATTATTTCTTGACAAACACTTGGCTTGAATAATATTTGAAATGGATATTGAATAGAATAAGTAGGTTGAGTTTGAAGTGGCCTCGATCATATCACAAATGTGAAAAACAGGTGTTTGCATAGATTTATCTTGTGACCATTCTTCAAGAGATGTAATAAGAATATATATTTATATTTTAGAATATAAAATTTACCATTTCTTTTATATATCTGGTGTTGAATAAATTTGACAACAATCTAGTCTCTCTATATAATGTAGAAGATATAGGCCTTCCCCTTTTTCTATATCCCATCAAGTCACACATAGCCTCTTCTTGGATAAATATGTCATATAGAAGTGGAGAGTTTCTTTGATGAACCTCAAATATACATTCATGAGGTACTCTTAAACATTAATCCCACAACCATGAAGAAAAATAACATCTTTTTTTCATTTACCCAAATTTTAACCACAAAAGTTTTTTTTATTGAACGAAAATTTGAAATACTGATAGAACTCAAAAATTTGTTTGGGGTATATGCATATATTATCTTTTGTAAACAATTATAGCCATCCCAATTATTACAAAACTCTGAGAACAAGAGACTTACATCAGAGAATACATTATCACACACATCCTTTTTGGCATGACTACACTATATGCAAGACCAGCGTTTAGTGGTTCTTCAGGCTTTATGATTGGAGCTCATTTCACTTTATTTGACGACTTGCACTTATCTGGAATCAAGGATAGTGGATTCTTCACCTTTGGCATTTTCAATATTCCAATAGGTTTCCGATGAGAGAGATGAGTTTGAGAGAGAAATGTTTTAGTTTGAGGATTAGGGAGCATGACTGATGAGAGAAGTGGAGTGATGGGTTTTTATAATTTTGGGTTTAGAAGAGTCACGAATTAAAAAATATATTATAAAAGTGAAATAACATAATTAAAATAGTGATGCAGGAAAATATTACTAAATATTGAAGTTTGAGTCATAACGGTGAGACTGGAATGTGCAGTTTTGGTGGCATCACAATAGTGTGACCCTGATCAGTGAGACACCAATTATTGAGATAGGAAAAAGTGAGACAATAAATTGTGAGATAGTCAATTGTGAGATAATAAATTGTGAGATAGTAAACTGTGAGAGAGTAAATAGTGAGATAGTAATTGGTCACTCAAGGTTGATCATTCCTAATATATGTATGATATATCTCATTATTTCATAATTTAATGGCTTAGTAAAAATGTCAACATCCTGATGTAATGTTCCAATGAATTCTAATGTAATATCACCTTCTTGATAATGATATCTCAAAATTTTATTACTTACATCAATGTGATTTGTTCTTGAAAGAGAAACTATATTCTTAGTGATGTTAATAGAACATGTGTTATCACAATTTATATGGACATGACTCAATTAATATCCATTGTATAGTAAATTCTATTTCATCAACAAATTCTGAGCACAAATACTACATTCATCTATGTATTTTGCTTCAAGAGTAGGTAATGCAACATAATTTTTCATTTTTACTACACCATGATACTAGTGACTTTCCCAAAAAGTGGAATATTCCACATTTGTTTTTTCTATTTAACTTACAACCACAAAAATCAACATCTTAATAACATATAAAGTCAGATGATTTTCCTTTACGATAGAAAAGTCCTACATTGGTAGTTGGTTTGATGTATTTGAAAATTCTTTTAACAACAAGAATATGTGACTCTTAATGATTTTATTCAAAATGAGCACACATACACACACTAAACATAATATCAGACTAGATAGTAGTCATGTATAGAAGACTTCCAATCATACCTATGTGATTGGTTTTATCAATATATTTTACATTCTCATCAATATCCACATTATAGGTGGTACTCGTAGGAGCATCACTATATTTAATGTAATCCAAACCAAAACGTTTTAGAATATCATTATTTTATTTACTCTAATTTAGAATAATACCTTCCTTAATTTGAAATATTTGAAATCCAAGAAAGAGTTTGAGTTCACCCATTAAACTAATTTCATATTCATTTTTCATCATTTCGAAAAAATCAACACATAAGTAATTTTTTGAAGATGAAAAAATAATATCATCCACATAGATTTGTACTACATAAAATTAATTAGAAATTATTTTTATAAAAATAGTAGCATCAGTTATACCTTTTTTAAAACCATTTGAAATAAGAAAATTTCTCAGTCTATCATACCAAGATCTTGGAGCCCATTTTGAACCTTATAAAGACTTTTTTATTTTAAAAACTTGACTTGGAGAATGATTGTTCTTAAAAACATAGGTTTTTTCAACAAAAAACATCCTCAACAATATACCCATTTAAGAATTCATTATTGAAATCCATTTTATATATCTTGATATTTAGATGTACTGTATATGCTAAAAGGATTATAATAGATTCCAGTCTAGAAACTAGTGATAAGGTTTATTCATAGTCAAATCATTCTTCTTGATTGCATCCTTCTGCAACTAGTCTAGATTTATTTCTTACAATAGTAAAAGCTCCATATAATTTATTTCTAAACACCCACATAGTTCCTACAGTCAGGGTTTCATTAGTTCTATCCACTAATTTTCAAACATTATTTCTTCCAAACTGATTCAGTTCTTATTTCATTACCATTACCCAAAATTCATCATTTATTGCATCATTGATGTTATTAGGTTCAAGTTATGACTAAAAGTCTTAATGTTCATCCTGGAATCTAATAGACACTCTATTTTGAGTTACCTTATCTATGACTCCAACTACATCATCTAAAGGATGGTTCATAAGAGTTTTTATAGGTCTAGAAAAAGAAGAGATGGTAATTTAACCTTCTTCAATAGGTTTGAGTTCATCATGACTAGAGTCTATAGAATTTCTAGAACCGGATGATTTAACAGGTTTCTCAATAGGAGGATCAGAAGATTTTACGTTTATGCCTAGTTTGGTTAGATCATCCTCAATATTTAATAGGCTGGTATTGGGTTCATGTGTATCTTAGTAATCAAATTCAACATGTACAGTTTTTTCTGTACACTTGGTTCTTTTATTAAAGACTCTATAGGATTTTCAAGAGATTGAATATCCTAGAAATACTCCTTCATCACTTTAGGATGCAAATTTATCATAATTATACTTTGAATTAATAATATAGACATTTCAAGCAAAACATTTAATGTAATTAAATTTGGGTTACTTATTATTCCCCAACTCGTATGGTTTTTCTTAAGGATAGGTCTAATGAAGACTCTATTACTTATATTACAAGCTATATTGACATATTTAGCCCAAAAGTAAATAAGTAAATAATATTCATTAAGCATATTCTAAGATATTTCTTGTATGGTTCTATTTAATCTTTCAATAACCCCATTCTTTTGGGGTGCTATAGTTTTAGAGAAGTTATGACTATAGCTATTTTGGGAGAATATTTTTTCAAACACTTGATTTTTAAACTCAAATCCATGGTCTCTTCTTAGGGATTTATTTCTAATACCACATAGGTTCTCAATTATTCAATCATACATAGTGAAATGAGAGAAAGCTTCACTTTTGTGAGTAAGAAATAATGACCAAGTATATATAGAGTACTGATATACTAGAACATAAAAAAAGTGATTCCAATTAAGGCTTGAAAATATAGCATGTCCCAAAAAATCCATGTGAACCAACTCAAGAGGTTGATAAGTCAATACTACTTTATTTGGTTTGAAATATATTTTGTGTTGTTTACATTTTTGACAAGCATTACAGACTTTTTCATTTGAAAATTTTAGTTTGGGTAGATCCTTGACTAGTCATTTCCTAGTAATATTTACAAGTGAATGAATATGAAAATATTCTAGTCTCTTATGCCATATCCATGACTCATTATGAAAGGAAATTAAATAAGATACATTTGGAGAAATTAAGAAATCTAAATTAACATCATAAACATTTTCATTTCTAAAATGTGTAAAAACTAAGTCATTTTTTGAAATAAAGACATGCATGCATTATTTTCAAATTTTACATTGAAACCGTCATCATGTAAATAAGAGATTTTAAGAAGATTATATTTTAATCCATAAAAAAATTAACTTGGAAATTTAAACTATATTAGAGTTATCAATCTGGATAAGGCCAATAATTTTTCTTGTTGAGTTGTCACCAAAATTGACATACCCACCATAAATATTTATCGTATTCTTGAAGAATGAATAATATCTTATCATGAATCTTAAAAATCCACTATCCATGTCCCATATACTTCTACAGGATCTCCTCAAATAGATTTCCTACAAAGAGATTAAACAGGAGAAGATTTTGGTACCTAGGCTTTCTTGGGTCTAGTAACATTAGTAGTAAGTGCTTTGTGAACCCATACATTCTCCATGGGTCTCCTATAAGCAGTATGTGAAGTATTTGAAAAATTACCATTATTGTTTACATAAAAATAAATGTAGTATAAGGTTTTCATGTTTTATAACTAGTAGAAAATTTATCAAGTATGGACATAAAAACTATTTTTTCTATATTTGGTTACTAAATTATTATTAGCTATGTTCCTCTGTCGAGGTTGGTATCCTATACTAGTAGTATACATACAAGGTACTTGTTTATCATGCAGTTGTGTAAGATTATTTTTTCCATCGGTAACATTTTCTAAGTCCTTTTTCAATTGATCATTATAAATTTTAAGTTCATTTTTCTCTTTAACCAATTGGTCATTTTTCTATTTCTCTATAGTAAGTTTGAATTTAACAGCTGAGGTAGGATCATGTTGTTTCTTTAAAAACATATACTTATATTTTAACTCATTACATGTATATTCATGAATGATGTAGAATTCAAAATATTTTTCATTATAAATATTTTGATAATCAAATTCAACTCCAGAAAAGTAAGAATTATGTGGGGGAGATTCCAGTGTTACATCAGATGTGTTTTTCATACAACACAAGTCGGATTTATTTTCCTTTTCACTATGTGATGATTCTGACTCACTTGAACTTTCCTCTAAATCACTCTAGGTAACCTTTATTTCTTTATTGTACCTTTTATCATTATAATCATAATTCTACATATAAAGTAACTTAGGAATATCAGACATTAAATGTAATCTTCTCTTACATTCATAGAAAACTATCTCATCTGAATTTTCATTCGTACTCTCGTCATTTTTCCAATTTCCCTTATTGTCATATTTTTCTTTTTAGCCGGGTTCTTGAAAAAATTCTACTTTCGATATATTTTTTTAAATATTCTAGATATCTGAGCCATTTCTTCATCACTCTCATATGGTGAATCTTCATTACATGTACTTTCATAATGAGTTTTTACCCTTTCATTTTCATTGTTTTTGGATGTAGTTGTTTTGAAAGCCACTAACATTCTCTTTGGTTCATCCTCTTCCTCCTTGTTGACCTTTAATTATTCCTCATACATTATCATATTTCCTCTTAGATCCTTGACTGGAAACTTATTAATATCATAGGATTCTATTATTGACATTGAAGTTACCCTATATTTTTCTCGTTGACATCTAAGAATTTTCATGATTCATTCTGTAGCATTAACTTCCTTTCCAACAGATATCATAGTATGTACAATTTCATTGAACCATAAATAAATGTCAGAGATAGGTTAATCAGGAATCATCTTAATTTTATCATATTTAATAGTATATGTGTTATGTGTCATCTACTTCTCTTTAGTGGTTCCTTCATCTTAAATAACTGGAGTATCCCAAATTTCAAAGGATATTTTATATGTAGAATTTATATTGAATTCTTCATCTCCTAAGGAAAAATATAATTCATTCTTATCTTTTTAATTATTATTATAAGAAATCATAGTTGGTCATCCAAAGTATTTCAGGCAGTCGCAAGAATCTTATATTCATCAAAAATGGAAGGAGAAATTTCAAAACCCATGCTTTATAAATTCATTTTAATCTTAATCATTCATTGAGCATAATTAGTTCCCTTGAAATAAGTAGTTCTATTGGAAGGAATATCGTCCAATCTATTATCCATAAAAAATAATAAATAATAGGTTTTAAAAAGAGATAAAAATTAGAAATAATTGAAATTTAGTGATATTTAAATCACAACTAAAATCACAGTTGAAAATATTTTAAAATAGGAATTTAGAAAAAACCTTCGATACCAAATATTGGTCGGAGTAGGACACTCAATAAGGGGGTGAATTGTGTTCCTATAAAAATTTCGGTTAATAACATTATTTTAAAATCTACCATTTTTTTTAAATAAATTGTTTAGTTAATCAAAGTAATGATTTGTAGAATATTTTCTTGTTTGTATGATTTCTCAAAGATTGATTAATCCCCTATTAAAGGAATTTGTGAGATTACATTGATTTTTGAAATAAATCTACTAAAAATTCTAATGAAAACACTATCTAGGATTAACAATCAATGAAAAGATAAGTTTTCTAATTTTAATAAACAAATATAAGTAAAAAACAGAAATTGGAACACAACAGAAAAAATAAGAGGTTCAGTCTCATATAGATACTTAGTGATTTCCACTTGGTGATCACCTAACACCAAGAAAAATATATACAAAATAGATTGATCCATAACATATATCGGGGTTTACAATATCATACAATCTATCTAGGTCAACTAGACCTCTGCCACATTTTAGTGTGGCAAAAAATTATAACCATGTCACATTGATACCTATTCAACTATTATATGTGGTAGTAAAATCGTGCAAGAGAGTAGTAGACAGAGGAGATCTTGTATCCTCCAATTTAGCACAGTAGATAGTGTGTGTTTTTAATATAGACACACACACTACCCAAATGAATAATAAAATAGTACATAACAAAGAATAATATAATAATAAGGGATAAGAAATTCTCTGAGTGTTTTTAGATGTATATCTAGACTCTTTGAATGTTGCAGTTTTGAATCTCGGGTCCCCTTCTAGAAGTATACTCAAAAATAGTTCCATGAGATATATATTATGGTTTCTTGTTTAGTGAGATGTTTTTTGAAGATCTTATTCTCTGAGTTTACGCAGCGAAAAGGATTTTTCCAGGATGGTTCACTATGAGTTCTTCTTTAGCTCACTATAAGATGGATTATCGTGTATCTTATACATGGTATAGTGTGTGTCACTCCCTCTTCTATCATATTCTTCAGATGATGCACCAAAATAAATTAATCCTTAGGTGTTTGTGTTTTGGATGAAAAGAATCATGATTACCACACATCATACCTTGTACTGTTTGCTGACATTTCTTCAAGAATCATTAATAATATTAGTATCCTTAAATAGATCAAATATGAAAATTAGAAATAATTTTAAATTTAATTGAAGTACGTAAGAAATAGATAAGTATAGAATTGTGTCATATTCAATGGTGATATAAGAATGATGTCAAAAGAATGGTGATTTAGGAGTGGTGCTAGGCCCTTTGTGAGAAATGGTGTCACTGGAAACAATGTCAGAACCTTTGTGAATTTTGGAACTAATAGCATGATACAAAAAATATCTTGTAAGTAGTGTAAAGACCCGGAATTTCCATGTAATTTTTTTAAAAATATATGGGAATTTTATGAGTCCGCGAAAATTGACAGCTCGTGAATCCGAACCCCAGTGTGGCCAGAATGATTTTCGGAACTTTTTCTCAGGTATGTTCAGTAAACATGCGAGCGGGTTTTTCTAACATTTGAACCGGTGCTCGGAATTGAAATCTGAGGGCACTGATGAACTTTCAACATTGATATTCACTTAAAGATACCTTCACCTCGACTATAATAGGTCGAGGGTGAAAGTTAGATTTTGGGGTTTTTCATGTAAGAAAAAAATAAAATAAAAATGTCTAAATTTTTTATTTTTGTTGAAACCTACCATGTGGATGTTATAAAGGTCGTGACAACTTGAACTAAAGCCTCCCACATGGGTTATGGTGGTGGGGTCCCCCATAGACAAAACCCCCAAATTTTGAATTCAAAGGGTGATGACCACCAGTCCCTTGAACCTCCCAGTTAAATGTTTGAAGGTCTCTTGAAATTACCACACTTTAATTGTGCCACACCCAATATTTATTATTCCAATTAAATAATTCAAACATAATGGTGCAAACAATTAAAATGATAAATCATATTTTATGTTGTCACCTCATCCTTTGAGTGAGGATTTTTGGGTTGGAAAAGGAGAGGGGAGAACTTGTGGAAGAACTTCTCCAATGAAGAATTCCAACAAAGAACACTTCTCCTTCGATGAATATTTCTCCAGACTCTGTCAGAGGACCCCAAATGATGAACAAATCGATGATTGAGGGAACTCCACTGTCACTGAATTCAGCTTTTTTCCTCTCCTCACCGACATTGTTGGAGGAGACTTTTTTCGTGATCGATGAACGCCAATCCGTCTCAACCGCGAACAATATTCAACCAAACCATCGTGTTAGGGGTTTTATTACATTTGATTATGATTCCAATGTTCTTAACTTCTAAAAAAAAGAATATAGATCAACTATCTAACTTGTTGATCCATAGATGATTTCTTTTGTGGGGTTTGGAATAATCATTGTGGGAGGTTGTAGGGTTTGATGTTCTTCATTCAAGATTTTGTTGAGCCGCTTGCTACCACTCTAACACGGAGGGTGTGGGCCAAACAAACATGCCCCAAAACCTCCACTGTTTTTCTTGAATGGTGTGCTCTTCATGATTGAGGAGAATGACAACTAACCTCAGTGGGGCATGAGAACGACGGCCATCACCACCGCCGACCACGACGAAGGTGGCGGCGTAACAGCGCCGCCCCGTGGCCACAGCATCCTGCGGCCTCTGCCTCACGCGGCCTTCGCCACCCGTGACACCGTTCTTCCTGTGGCCTCTGCACCGCTGTGTGTCGCCTCGTGACCTCACCGTCCTGAGGCCCTCTTCAGCCTCACGTCCTTGCCGCTCCCTCAGCCTCTGCGCCACCCTCGTGGCCCCCAGCGTCCTTGCGCCACCCTCACAGTCTCGTGGCCCCCGCACCGCACCGCTGGCTGCCGCCCAGGCCAGTTTGGGCCGGACCTAGCGGTCCGGGCCGACACAAACTGGGTCGGGTCACCCTAGGCCGGGTCGGGCCAGGTTGGACCAGACCCGGACCAGCTATGAGATTTTCGATCTATTGGCCATAACTTTGGCACCAGGCATCTGTTTGACAAACCGTCAACGACATTGTAAACCTCGAAGTGAGGCAGTCCCTTTCACACACCCCACTGGATATTGGGATATATTTGTGGTATGATTGGGTTGGATCGAGCACAAATCTAATCGGGGCCCCGAGACTAAGAGGATAATAACTTACAGACCATGAATCTGATTGACGCACCATCTATTGCATTGAGACTCTTATGATGTGGCGGTCCTTTGTGATACTTCTTTTTTGGGATTTGTGGCATTTTGAGTATCGAAAAGTGTCTTGAGTTGCAGACCCTCCTGGAGATGAGCAAGCCTAGTGTGGGAACCCAGTAGCTGGCTATGCCGTGAAGAATGAATAGTAATCATGTGTGGGTCAGCACCTAGCGATCCTGTGTGGGTCAGCACCGAGCGATCCTGTGTGGGTTAGCACCAACCAATCTTGTGTGGGTCAGCACTGAGCATTCATGTGTGGGTTCGCACTAATCTATCCTATGTGGGTCAGCACCGAGCGATCCTATGTTGGTCAAAAGTAAACCTCTTAATAGAGTAATATGAATTAGCAGTTACATATAATCATCTCTACTACTGAACTTAAGTTATACCTAGTGTGATATGAGTTCGTACCTGTGTTGTACTTTCCATCATGGTAATACCTTGGTGGTATTCTTTTGTGTGGATTACTTGTTTGGTACTTACCTTCGTGGTGTTCATTCCTTTGTGGAACAGTTGAGCTTTGGGCTTTTTGGTTGGACCCTGCGTTTCCTCTTGATTGAGATGGGTATACTTGATAACTTAGGTATATGTATGGTCGTATACCTAAGTGGGATTGACAGTTGATTTCCTGCTTTGTTGTTTATCCTTTGTGGATTTTGTGAGACCTTTAGGGTCTCGGGGTCCCTACTGAGTATCATTATACACACCTTCCATGGGCTATGCCCACACTTCATTGTGTCTAGTGCAGACGACAGACAATACTAATAGAGGACAAGAGTACCAGGAATGGAGGTAGCTCGGAGGTGGACCTTAGACGGGGCGTACCATAGAGAAAACCGATTGAGAGCTGTACCTACCCTTTAGGTAGGATCCTTGGCGGGTGTACGCAGGAGATGCTCTAGTTTACATGGACTTTCAGTTTCTTGTACCTTCCAGTTCGGGTTGTATCCTGGCCCCTTTTACTTACTGCACTCACTCTATTTAATATTTAGTTTACATGAGTCTGTATCTTTTTCTGTTCTTGGTTGCGTGTGTTTATAGGTTCTAAAGGCAATGCCTTCCTGGTTTTAGGGAATACGCCGTTCGGTGCTAGTTTCCAGCCCCTGGCGTAAGGAAAGTGGGCTTGGGGTAGTCACAACATGGGCCCTGGGGGACGGGTCGTGACTAATTGGTATTAGATGAGTCTGTTCTACCTTAGAACATAGGACTCTGATCTTTCTTATTAATGACAATAGTGTTTCGTGTAGTGAGTGTGGTTATTAGTTTTGGGAATCCAGTGTTGGTGAGGCAGCCGACGTATCCAAACACTAGGACCCAGACTTCTGATTTATGTCTTAGTTCCCAAAAACACTAATTGCTTGTTTGTTTTGAAGAGTTTTCATTATGAACTCTTTGAGTTAGCTCACCAGGTATAACTTTTTGACCATGGCACACCTGTTTCTTCTCAGGATTCCTCCATACAGTCAGCTAGCTAGGGTTCCGGATATAGTACGCACTAATAGCCCACCAAGCGACAAGTCCTCGGTGGAGGACCCTCTTCTAGTAGAGGCACTAGTAGAGGCACCAGCGGTACCATTAGCCATTGATCCACTAATTCCACCAGCCCCAGCGGCATAGGGTGCACGCCTCCTGCGTGCATTGCACGAGTTCCAGTGCTAGAGGCCACCCAGGTTTAGGGGAGAGATGGACCCACAGGTGGCTGAGGATTGGATGGAGGGTGCAGTGAGAGCCTTCCAACTAGTAGGGACACCAGCCTATCTCATGGTGATCCTTGCAACCAGCCTTCTATAGGAAGTAGTAGGAATATTGTGGAGCTTGATGCTCTAGGATCATGAATAGGTGTCGCTTCGCTGGGCACACTTTGAGAGCCTATTTCGGGCAGATTTTGTCCCAGCGGCTCTTCGCGCAGTGCGCATACATGAGCTTCTTCATCTACAGTAGGGCAACATGACTATAACTCAGTATTCAACGAGGTTCACTAATCTCTCACCCTACTCCACAGATATGGTTTGGGACCCATTCTTCAAGGCCTAGACCTTTGAGAAGATACTCATATGTGAGATCAGGGCTTCGATAATTTCTCTTAGCATACCGACATAGGTGTGGATGTTAGAGCGAGACCTCTTAGTGGAGATTTTCTTTGCTGAGTAGTCAAAAAAAGTGAGACCTACCACCAAACATCACATAGTGGAGTCTTCTGCACCTATCAGTAGAAAGATTTCATAGAGGTCAAAGAGGACCAGACCTACAGGGGGACAAACGAAGGATTCAGGATCAGTTGTGTGGGGAACCAGAGGCAGATCTAGTCATTCCAGGAGTGTGTAGTGTTACGGATGCGGTGGGCAGGGTCACATGGCTTGTGACTGTTCGACCCGCCGTACTGATGATCTGAAGATGGTCGAAGGACCACCCAGGTAGAGACATAGGTTCAACCGAGGAGGTCCACAGGGAGAAGGCGGACGTAGCAGAGGATCTAGCCATGTAGCTGGTAGTGGGTGATGATTCGAGATGTTATCGCCACCACCACCAGGTGGTCCACCCCGACCAGAGGGAGCATGAGAAAAGGGGCGATCTTAGCTCCAGGAATTTGAGGCCTATGATCACGGATCTCCAGAGATGATATGTGGTACGATATGTGTCTACTCCACCTTAGCTACAACACTTATAGACACAGGTTCCAATCATTCTTTTATTTCCCCTTCCCTCGTTCAGATCTCAGATATTCCGACGAAACTGTTGGCTCCCTCTTTACAGCTAGATACACTTATGGGAGCAGATTCGACGATTAAGAACTGTTTTCAGAAGTGTGAGATTACTCTAGGAGGCGAGATATTCGGCTGGGATCTCCTAGTTGTGGTGTCGAGGCCTTACGACATCCTCTTGGGTATGGACTGGTTATCTATATTCCATGCTCAGATTGACTATATTAGGCATAAAGTGAAGTGTGTCGGCACATATGGGACCTGGTTTACCTTCACTGGTGATAAGGGATCCATTGTAGCACATGATGGACTTACCCAGAGGAGAGTGTAGTCAATAGCTCATCAGTTGGCTAGCCTTACCCTCGATGCAATTGATGTGGAGAGTCCGAGTTATCCTGTAGTGGTGGACCAGTACGCGGATGTCATCCCTAATGATGTTTCAGGTCTACCTCCTCACAGAGAGGTGGACTTTTACATTGACTTGTACCCCGGGATAATACTGATATCTACACGAGCATATCAGATGGCTCTCATGGAGCTTCGTGATCTGTGGGTACAACTGGAGGACTTACAGGCGAAATGGTCCATTCAGCCCATTGTTTCTCCTAGGCCAACCCCGATTTTGATTGCTAAGAAGGAGGATGGGAGATTGAGACTTTGTGTCGAAAATTAGTGCCTGAACCAGGTGACCGTGAAGAAAAAGTACCCACTCCCGATGATTGACAACTTCTTTGATCTGCTGAAGGGAGCACAATGGGTCTCAATGATTGACCTCAGATCAGGCAATCGCCAGCTCAGAGTACAATATGAATATGGGTAGAAGAAGACATTCAGATGTCAGTATGGCCATTATGAGTTCTATTTTATTCCATTTGGCATGAACAATGCTCCATCAATGTTCATGGGACATATGAATAGGATCTTTCACCCATACCTTGATCGTTTTCTAGAAGTCTTCATCAATGACATTTTGATCTTCTCGGCTACTGAGGAGGAGCATGCCTATCTTTTGCAGGTAGTACTGGACACACTATGAGAGCACCAGCTTTATGGTAAGCTCTCAAAGTGCCAGTTTCGGATCCGATAGGTTCACTTTCTGGGACACGTCATCTCATAGGCTGGATTTGTAGTAGATCGAGCGAATATTGAGGTGGTACTTTCATGGGATCCACCCAGGAGTGTGAAAAAGGTATGTAGTTTCCTGGGATTGGCCGGATACAACCAAATATTTGTGCTAGATTTCTCCATAGTTGAAGAACCACTTTCAGCATTGATGAATAAAGGGAAACCCTTCATGTGGTTGGAGAGATGCCAGAAGAGTTTTCAGAAGCTGAGGCAGAGGCTGACTAGTGCCCCCATCTTGAGGCTTCCAGAGGAGGGTGTAGGGTATGTAGTATACTGCAATGCATCATGGACCAGACTTGGATGTGTCATAATGTAGGAGTGAGCAGTGATCGCATATGGTTCTCTACAGCTGACACAACGTGAGCAAAACTACACTACCCAAGACCAAGAGTTAGAAGTAGTGGTATTCAACTTGAAGATGAGACGACATTGCTTTATGGGCGAGTGTTTTACAGTGTACTCTGATTACAAGAGTCTTAGGTATATCTTCTCTCAAAAGTACCTGAACCTGAGACAGCGACGTTGTCTTGAGTTCCTCGAGGACTATGACTTTGAGATAGTCTATACTCTTGGGAAGAGGAATATTGTAGTAGATTCACTCAGCCAGAGATCTAGAATACATCTGCTTGGTGAGGTGACAGAGCAGTTGTCCGCTTTACAAATATCATTAGTGGACCGTGATGGATCCGCTTTATTTCAGTCTTTTATAGTCACTCCCCCACTTCTTTAGTGATTCAGGGTGGTGCATCGTAGGGAAAATTGACTGTGAGACTCAGTGTGCTCAGATATCCACAGAACAAGAACCTGATGGATTTTCTGAAGGTGGGTAACATGTCATTCTCTTCAGAGGATGTACCATGGTACCAGTGTCACTTTGGGAGGAAGTGTTTATGAAGTTCCACGCTTCCCCTCTAGCAGTATATCCGGGAGTGGCGAAGATGTACCAGGACCTCCGATGATAGCACTTGTGGTCGGGAATGAAGAAAGAAGTACAAGAGTGTGTCTCCTGGTGCCTCACTTGTCATCTAGTGAAGGCTGAACATCAGGTACCGATAGGATTGGTTTATCCCTTAGAGGTCCCATTGTGGAAGTGATATGGGATATCCATAGATTTCAGGACAAGAATTCCACATATATCTAGGGGTCAAGACTCGATTTTTGTAATAGTAGACCGACTCACCAAGACGGCCCACTTCCTACCAATCAGAGAGCAGGGTTTAGAAGAGAGCATGGGACACCTCTTTGTACGAGAGATTTTTCGGCTACATGTAGTACCCTCGAATATTGTCTCTGATAGTGATACACATTTCACTTCCTAGATATGGAAGGGGTTACATGAGGATTTTGGGAGGTATCATCGTTTGAGTACTTCCTTCCATCCTCAGATGGATTGTCAGACTGAGCAGACCATTCAGACCATTAAGAACACGCTGCATGCTTGCGTCCTCAACTTCGGTCGCAGCTAGGAGGATCACTTGCCTTTAGTGGAGTTTTCATACGACAATGGTTATCACTCCCCCATTAGGATTACACCTTTTGAGGCGTTGTACGAGCAACCTTGCAGATCACCTTTGTGCTGGAATGACCCCATAGAGTTAGCACTAATGGGGATAGATATGGTACGGGCTACCATAGAGAAAGTGAAAATCATCCCGGAGGGGATGAATACTGCACAGAGTAGGTAGAATTCTTATGCTGTCAGGAGACATTGATCTCTAGAGTTCGAAGATGGAGACCACATATTTTTACAGGTCTCACCCTGACGAGGTTTATGGAAATTTGGATGAGGCAAAAAGTAATCTCTGAGGTTTATCAGACCTTTCACGTCCTCAGTAGAGTTGGCCAGGTGTCTTAACGCTTAGTTCTTCCCCCTCAACTGCACTGGGTGCACGACGTCTTCCACGTATCTTAGATAAAAAGATATGTGCACGACCCATCCCACATCATCGACCACAGTGAGCTAGAAATTGATGATGGGGCAACATTTTCAAAGGATCCAATTGATAATGAGGATCAACAAGAGTGGGTCCTTTGTGTGTAGTTGATACCTTTGGTGTGAATTTTTTGTTAGAATAGGAACCTCTAGTAGAGAATGTGGGAGCGGGAGGCTCAGATTCGTGCTTAGTACCCCCACTTGTTTTCCTAGTTTTGTGATGTGGATTTCAGGGACGTAGAGCTCTAAGGCGGGGAGAATGTAAACACCCAGAATTTCCATGTATTTTTTTAAAATATATGGGAATTATATGAGTATGCAAAAAATGATGCACATGATTCTGAGGCCCGGTGTGCCCGGAATGAATTTCTGAATTTTTCTTAGGTACGTTCAGTAAACATGCGAGTGGGTTTTGTAACTTTTGAACTGATTCATGGAATTGAAATATGAGGGCACTGATGAACTCACCGCACCGGTAGTCTCTTAAGGAGACCGTCACCTCGACCGTAGTAGGTCGAGGTTAAAAGTTAGATTTTGGGTTTTTCGTGGAAGAATAAAATAAATTAAAAATGTCTAACATTTTTATTTTTGTTGAAACCTGTCATGTGGATGTTATAGAAGTTGGGACCACCTGAACTAAAGCATCCCACATGGGTTAGGGTGGTGGGGACCACCCGAGCCAAAACCCCCCAAATATTGAATTCAAAGGGTGGGGAACACATGACCCTTGAACGTCCGAGTTAAATGTGGGGAAGTTTCTTGAACTTCCCCCACTTTAATTGTTCCACACCCAATATTTATTATGCCAATTAAATGATTCCAAATTAATGGTGCCAAAAATTAAAATGTTAAATCATATTTTATGTTGGAACCTCATCCTTTGAGTGAAGATTTTTGGGTTTTCAAAGGAGAGGGGGGAACTTCTCGAAGAGCTTCTCCAATGAAGAACGCCAACAAAGAACTCTTCTCCTTCGAAAAATCATTCTCTAAACTCTGTCAAAGGATCTCCAATGAATAACGAACCGACGATAAAGGAAACTCCGTCATCACCGACTTCATCTTTTTCCTCTCCTCACCATTGTCGTTGGAGGAGACTTGTTTCAGGACCGACAAACACTAATCCGTCTCAACCATGAACAATCTTCAACTGAACCATCAAGGTAAGGGTTTTATTATGTGTGATTATGAATTCCCAAGTTCTACCCTTCTAAAACAATGAACATGGATCAACTCTCTAACTAGTTGATCCACATATGATTTCTTTTTCTTGTTTGGGAATAATCATTACGGGAGTATGTAGGGTTTGACATTCTTCATTCAAGATTTTGATGAGCCTATTTCTACCGCTCTAACATAGAGGGTGAGGGACAAACAAACATGGTTGGACCCCTCTGCCATTATTCTAGAATGGGGTCTTTTTTGAGATGGAGGAGGATGAAAAACAACCTAGGTGGGGCATGAGAACGGCGGGCAGCACCACCACCGGTCGTGACGGAGGCTATGGCACAACTGCGCTGCCACGTGGCCTCCCCCGCCAGCAACCTCCGCCGCCCGCATCCCTGCGCCTCTTGCACCCTCTATGCCGCCTCACGCCACCCTGAGGCCCCGTGCCTCCCACAGACTCATCATCCGATGGCCTCACAGCCTTTGTGTCCTCACTATCTTGTGGCCTTATTGCCTCCAAGATCTTGTCATCCCACGGCCCTGCGGCCTCGCCGCCCCCACAGCCTCCGCGCCGCCCTCGCGGCCCCCACATACTCGCGCCGCCCTCGCGGTCCCGCAGCCCTCGCACCGCACCGCAGGCCACCATCCAGCCTGGGCCACCCAGAATGGGCTGAGCCAGACCCAGCGGTCCTGGTCAACCGAAACTGGGTCGGGTCAGCCCAGGCCGAGTCAGGCCGGGTTGGACCGGACCCAGACCATCTACCAGATTTTCGCTCTATTGGCCAAAAATTTGGAACCAGGCATCCATTGGAAAAACCCTCAATGGAGTTGTAAACCTTGGAGTGAGACAGTCCCTTTGGAATACCCCACTAAAGATTTTGATAGAGTTGGGGTATGGTTGGGTTGGATTGGCCACAAATCCAACTAGGCCCTTAGGACTAAAAGGCTAATAACTTACAGACCGGGCGTCTGATTGATGCACCGTATATTGTGTTGAGACCCCTATGACATGGAGGTCCTTTTTGATACTTCTTTGTGGGACTTCGTGGCAGTTGGAGTATCGACTAGTGGCTTGAGGAGTAGATCCTCTTAGAGACGAGCAAGCCTAGTGCGGGAACCCAGTAGCTGGTTATGGCGTGAAGAATGAATAGTGATCCTATGTGGGTCAGCACCCAGTGATCTTGTGTGGGTCTACACTGAGAAATCATGTGTGGGTCCACACTATAAGAACCCAGATCCTCTTTTCAGGTATGTTTTCCATTCTGGTCGTTTTTGGGAAAAAGGAGGATAACCTGGAAATTTTCAAAGTACACGTCGTGTACTTTGATGCTGCTCGAGGCCGCGTGCTGGTCGTATCATGGCCACAAACACGACCATGGGGGGGTGATGTAGAGGCCTCTTAATGCGTAGTACAGAAAAGTATAGTACACCTCGTGTACTCCAAAAGTACACGCCATGTACTTTCTTTTTTTTTTGTTAATTGGACCGGGGTCGCGTCTTAACCCCAAAACATCTTCTTCTATAGCTTCATCAACCGAGAACGAGGTACAACTTTGGATCTTCTCTGAGCCTCAAATCCATCACTAGTTATCTGAATCAAATGCCCTCAGTTGCAATAGAATCACAGCGGTGATTTCTTGGTTCTTCTTTGTCCACATTTCCTGATTCTTTCTCTTATGAGTGTTATCTGAGGTTGAACATTTTAGACGTTTTTGTAGATCTACTCTGTTCTAAACTGATTCACAGGCCTTGGTAAACTATATCGATCTCCTTGGATTGAGGTTGGCAGTTTGTTCCCTTACATTGAATGTCTTTGAGTTTTTGTGAAAAAGTGCAGGATTCCTATGTTTCTAGTATCTCAGGTTAGGGTTTTGATCCTGTATTATTATCTGCCTTAGATTGTTTTTGTTCTTGAGGCTATTAGATGAATAATTTTTTCTTGTTAGCAAGTTTGAGGATCACCCCATGGTTGTTCTACCTTTTTTTGGTTGTTTATTACTGTTTGGCTTAGGTTGCCTGTGAGGAAGACCTTGTTGCATTGATTGCCTACCTTGATAAAATTGATTGCATGTTTTTCCTACTATTTATATGCTTTTGATGCTTTGTAGCTATTATCAAGTAGTGTTTGGAACTTACGTAGGGATTCTAACAGTCGATTATGCATGAATAGACTGCTCAGGGTTGTGTGAACCTGGTGTGGTAGACTAAAGAGGTAATTGACGATTAAGGGCTTCCCTAGAGAGTCTGTTATAAATTTTGTATCGTTCTCAGGGCCTACGAGAATTTGACAATGTGGTTCCTCAGAGTTTCCTAAGTTATGTATCGAGACTATAGGGGGAATTACATGTAAGTGTTTCCTTAGAGATTCTACAACTATCGTTGCAAGACCAAAGGGGAATTGACGGTGAGAGCTTCCCAGAGTGTCTATGCCTTGTATGATTATTTGACTAGTGGGATAGGTTGTGACGAGTCCACCAAGCTAATGAAAAAGTTTGGGTTTTGTACTACTTGTTGTTTTGGTAGTATATTGAGATACCTATTATGTTACTTACTATGCCTAGGGAATATAGAGTTGTTTTCTAGATTCCTTGGTTGATAATTTAATTGTTGAAATAAATAGATAAATAAATATAAATGGAGATTTGTAGGATTTTTTACTTTAGTGTGCTCCTATTTCTCTACTGCATTTATTTCCTTTAATTTTGTTATATTTCTCACTAATAGTAGGGAACAAATGTTGTGGTGGTTGCCTACTGGGACTAGTCTCACACCCAATTTGGGTCTCGCTTTTAGGCCCAAATAGGTTATATGGTTGCAGGTTTGGATTGGGATTGTGTCCCTTCTACTTCAGGTACATGATTTCTGGTAGGAGTTGGAGATCATAGGATTGAGCTTAGGCTTGTGATGTTTCTAGAGTTTTTGTTTACTTTTTGTACTTTTTTTTCAGTTGTATTTCATCACATTTTTGTGTTTTCTGCTTTCCTTAGATACTTGTACCTTCTGCATAATTATTATCATTTCTATATATTCATTGGTTCTGTTGTTTAGTTTCACTTATTGTATGTTGTTTATTGCTTCCGCTTTTGGCTATTATTTCCATTCCCTTATTTACCTTACCAAATGAAGGCATAGTTTCCCCAATGACTCACCAAGGCCCTCGTTGCTAGTCGGTAGCCTTTGGCGTTTGGGGAAATGCGCTTGAGGTCATGTGGAGAACCGGGTACGGGGCACCAGTTGATTGGCTCCAGGTTTGGGTTGTTATAAAGTGGTATTAGAGGGGTTTCTTTCCTTTTCTATTGACTAATAGTTTAATGACATTAGACAGGGATAGGATGGAATGGGTAAATGGTGAATAGTTGTTCCCGAGCATTCTAGAACACGTGTACATGGAAAAAGCTAGGTTACCTCGAATATTTCAATTTTTGAGTTTTGAAAATGTTATAGTTTAATTGATTACACCGTTGGGTGGTGCACTTGTTTTTTACTGTTACTATTTATATGATTGTTGTTCTATTTTGTTTCAACCCGATGAAATGAGGGTATTCCATCTCATGCATCAAATAGGCACTTGTTAGAAAAATCACATGTCATGCATTTTCCATGCCATCTAGATTGCATTAAAAATTGCATGTTGTTGTGATAGAATTTGTGATAGACTATGAATTATATTGTGATATCTCCTGTGATGAAATACCTGATATGTTGATAGGGTATAATTTTTTAGAGCATCTTTATCATGGACGCCAAACTTTGGTCTTAGAGGTGTTATGGGTCCTCGAGGATCAGAATTTTGTGGATCGTGAGTTTGTTATACTATTTGCTTGTTATATGCATTGTTATGATGCCATGCTTTGATTCGCAGGGAGTATGGTCCCCTACGAGTCAGAATTTGGCACCTTAACGCTTGTTTTTCTGTGTTTTATGGGCTCCAGTGCAGTTCTATGGATTTTGTCTGGAAAAAATCAAGAATACATGACGTGTACTTTATGAACACACGCTGTGTAGTTTTTAAACCGTGTCACTAACTGTGTGAGAAAAAACACGGGGTTATGGAAAATCTTGTAGGAACACACCGTGTACTAGTTTAGCACGCCGTGTAGTATGAAATAGGTACCCAACCGTGTCACGAACAACACGATTCATGTTATCTTTTCACATACACTCCATGTCTGAATCTCACATGCCATGTAGTTTGATTTATGTACCCGGACCGTGTCATGAACAACACGGGTTAGTGTCATCCTTTCTCTTACACGTCGTGCTCTCCTAAAACATGATTTGTAGTGTCATCCGTGTAGCAGGTCGTGTCACTAACAACACGGGCTAGGTGAAACTCGTTACGTACACACCGTGTATTCCTTGAAGACGCCATGTAGTGTTCGCTTTGGAGAGTCCTGTGTCTCAACTGTGTAGAAGGACTCGGGCAGGTAAGGGGAGTCAAGTACACACCATGTGTTGGGAAAACACGCCGTGTATTTGGGGTGTTACACAAACAATTTAGGTAGGAGTACAGACTAATGTAAATGACTTAAGGGAACACACCATGTAGTGAAAGAACACACCGTGTAGTAATGTTTTGCATAACATGAATGCCTTTTTTCCTTGTGCATTCTCATGCCTTAAGTGTTCCTATCTTGGCTAATCCTAAATCTGAGGTGTGTTTTTGACCTTTCAGAGCTATGGCACCAAGACGTCCTCCCGTTACCCGTCAGGAACCAGGAAGTGACCATATGCTTGATATGGCAGATTAGGGAATACCATTAGTTCTGACTATCATTCCGGATATGGCACCTGCAGTGATTCCAAACACTGGTGATGACGCTCAGTTCAGAGAGGGTTTCATAAGATTCATGCGGACCTTCCAGGGAGCTCAACATCCTTCCCCATATATGGCAGAGTTGATGCTGGTTTTTCAGCACCAGCATCCTCCCACGTTCATAGGGGATGGAGGACCACAAGCTGCAGAATCAAGGATAGAGTCCATGCTATCCATATTCGATCACCTGGAGACACCTCTGGAGAGGAGAGTGAGGCTCGCGACTTATATGCTGTGAGATTCCTCCAAGATATTGTGGGTTGTGGTTTCACAGGCGTGGAGCAAACATGCTAAGGCTTGGGATGAGTTCCAGCATACGTTCTATGACTACTTCTACCCGGTGATGCTGAGGGATGACAGAGCCATAGATTTCATGAACCGGCGGCAGGGTACACTCATATTTATAGAGTATTCCTCTTGCTTCACAATGTTTCAGTGTTTTTCTCCCGTTTTAAGGAATGACGAGTTGTTTTTATCAAGGAAGTTTGAGGAAGGCCTCATATTGGACATCAGATCACAAGTGAACAACTTTCAATTGACTTCTATTACTCTGATAGTCAACCAGGAACTTATCACAGAGAGACAACTGAGGGAGTCTAGATCTGGGGACCAGGGATGTTCAATATCTAGGGCTGATTCATTTCAGATAGATAGCAAGAAGCGCCATAGATAGTCTACACGAGGTGACCCGAGGAAGCAAGGTATTCCTTATGGTAGATGGGATATTCCCTCTAGAAAACAAGTGGGGTGATATTAGTGTGAAAGAAATGGGAATAAGAATCCTCAGTTCCCAAGAGACCCAGTAGAGTGCTGATCATGCAGCAAGATGGGTCATCTTCAGTGTTTCTGTAAGGTTCTCCTTCCAGCGGCTAGTGAAAGGGGATCAGTTTGGACTCCGCATACAAGAGAAGGATTACCAGTTCTGTAGTAGATTGGGGGATGGAGTTATTCAGGTAATTTAGGCTAGGGTAGAGGCCATGGATGCAGTGGTCATGCTTATGGAGGGTCAGCTCAGGGATCTCAGGCTGCTACACAGGACTACGGTACAGTACAGACTTTTGAGGTTGAGAAGATTCATTAGAAGCATGATCCTGGACCTTCTACATTTTGAGGTACGATTTTAGTAGCCTCAGTTATATACTCTGTTCTTTTTGATATAGGAGCTTCTCATAGCCTTATTTCTGTGCACACTATTGAAATCCTTAGACTTTCTGTTTATACTTCTGGGGATATGTTGACACTAGATACACTGTTGGGGATTACAACTGCTAGCATGCGTCAATGCTTGGACTGACCCCTTGAGGTTGGTGGGTGTTGTTTTTCATGGAGTCTCTATTTTTTGGAGATGACATACTATGCTGTAATTCTCAGGATCGACTGGTTAGTTCCCTTCCAGTCGTTTGTTGATTTCTATCGCCATAGGGTGAGTTTCACATCACCCGAGGGTGAATCTGTTCTTCATAATGGTGATTGGTATGTCCAGGTGAGTAGATTAGTACCAGAGCATCATAGGATAGGCGGAGTTATAGCTCAGATTACCAGTCTATATCTGGATGACTAGGGAAATTCACAGTTAATCTTTCCTCCAGTGGTGGATCATTTCAGGGATGTCTTTCTAGAGTACTTTTCAGGTTTTCCTCCTGAGCATGAGGTATAGTTTTCTATTGATCTTGTCCCAGGGGTGGAACCGGTGTCCATTAATCCTTATAGGATGGATACACCAGAGTTGCAGGAGCTCAAGAAGCAGTTGGAGGAGTTGCAGGAAAAGGGTTTCATCTGACCCAGTACTTCTCATTGGGATTCTCCAGTCCCATTTACAAAAAAGGTAGACAACACCCTTAGGATTTGTGTGGATTATCCAAAGCTGAAACAGTTTATGGTCAAGAACCAATACCCCTTGCCTAGGATAGATGATCTCTTTGATTAGCTTCAAGGAGTTAGAGTGTTCTCCAAGATCGACTTGAGATCCAGTTATCATCAGTTGCATGTTAGACCATCTGATATACCACTTACAGCTTTCTGGAGTAGGTATGGTCTATACGAGAATTTGGTAATGTCGTTCGGTATCATGAACGCACCAGAAGTTTTCATGGAACTGATGAACCAAGTGTTACATCCTTAATTATATTCTTTCATGATTGATTTTGTGGACAATATCTTGGTGTACTCTCACACTCGACATGACCATGCTACTCATCTTGAGACCATTTTGAGTACACTGAGGGAGCATAATTTATATGCTAAGCTCTCAAAGTGCCACTTTTGGATGGACAAGATTCACTTCTTGGGTCATTTTACCTTAGATATAGAAGTATTAGTAGACCCGGAGAAGGTGATAGTGGTAGTTACCTTGGAGCAGCCAAAGAATTTCTTCAAGGTACAAAGTTTCTTAGGGAAGGCTGGTTACTACAGGAGGTTTATACAAGACTTATCATGCTTAGCAGCACCACTGACTTGCTTGAATAAGAAGGGGTGATATATGTTTGGTCAGAAGCCTATGATTTAGCCTTTCAGAAGCGGAAGGGGAGATTGACTTCTGCACCGATTCTAGTTTTTTCAAAGCCGGGCAAGAGTTATACCGTTTTTTGTGATGAATTTGGAATCGGGCTTAGAGCAGTGCTTATGTGTGAGGATCGTGTTGTTGCATATGGATCTCGGTAGTTGAGGCCACATGAGAGGAACTATCCTACGCACGACCTAGAGTTGGCTGCAGTTGTTCATGCTTTGTGTTGTTGGAGACATTATCTTCTGGAATATCATTTTGTGGTATATACTGACCAAAATTGTCTCAAGTATATCTTCATGCAGCATGAATTGAATCTGAGACATCAAAGGTGGGTTTTGTACCTATAGACTTTTGATTTTGAGCTTGATTATATGCCTGGGAAAGGCAACGCTGTAGAAGACGCACTGAGCAGGAGGACTTTGATACAGGTAGTTCAAGAGGCCAGCAACGAGTGGCATCTTATAGATCCGTTCTCTGAGAAACATTTGGTGGTGCACGGAAGACAGGGTCAGACTTTAATTTCTTCTATAGTTGTTACCTCTACCCTTCTTGAATGAGTTCGAATGAGGCACCTATCAGATTCTGAAGGCCTAGTCCTACAGGAAAGCGTGTCAGGAGAGTACCCTCTTCCTAGATAGACCATATGTGAGGTTGAGATCTTGCTTTTCCAGGTACACGAATGGTTGGAAGCAGATATACGCTAGGAGATGATGCGAGAATTTCATTCCTCAGTTTGGGCCATTCATCCTAGAATCACCACGATGTATCGTGATCTATACCACCAGTATTTGTGGCTAGGTATGAAGAGAGATGTTGTTGGTTTTGTCATGAGGTGTTCCACCTGTCAGTAGGTGAAAGCGAAGCACCAGCGACCAGTAGGACTTTTACAGTAGCAATCCATTCCTGAGTGTAAGTTGAATGATGTCGTGATGGACTTCGTGACAGGGTTACTAAGATCCCCTTGAGGGAATGACGCGATATGGGTTGTCATTGAAAGGCTCACAAAGGTTGCTCACTTCTTGCCGATTAAAGAGACCTTCGGTGTTGATGAGCTTGGATGGTTGTACATCCATGAGATTATAAGCTTTAATGGGGTTCCAAGTACTATCATTTTAGATAGGGATTCCCGCTTCACATCACATTTCTAGAAAGGGATATAGTGGGATTTGGGTACACAAGTACTTCTGAGTACATTTTACCATCCCCAGACAGATGTCCAGTCAGAGCGCATGATTCAGGTGCTAGAGGAAATGCTACGAGAATTTGTCCTTGATTTTGGAGGTTCTTGGGAGATACATATACCTCTAGTGGAGTTTGCCTATAAAAATAGTCTTTAAGAAACTATTTAGATGGCACCATACGAGGCTTTGTATGGTAGACCCTGCCTATCACCCTTGTGTTGGTTGGAGGCAGGAGAGGCAGCTGTGCTGGGACCTCATCTTGTTTAGGAGAATACAGAACATGTGGAGTTGATTCGGAAAAGGATGGCTACTGCACAGTCTCGGCAGAAATCTTATGCTTATCAGTGGAGACGAACTTTGGAGTTCAAGGTTGGAGATTAGGTTTTCCTACGTGTTACCCCGAGGTTGGGACACAAGAGTATCAGGAGACATGGAAAGCTTTCACCGAGATACGTCGGGCCATTTGACATTCTGTAGAGAGTCAGGATGGTTTCTTATAGGTTGTAGTTTCCTGAGAGGTACCGGGCTATGCACAACGTCTTCCATGTTTCTCAGCTTCGACACTATTTCTCAGACCCGTCTCATGTTTTTTAACCCAAGGTGGTTAAGTTGGATTAGGATATATCATTTTGAGGATCATCCTATCAGGATTTTTGAACGTAGTGAAAAGGTACTCTGTGGCCGGTCTGTTCCTCTGGTACGGTTGCTATGGCAGCAGGGCCGTGTATATGACGAGATTTGGGAGAGGGAGGACGATATGTGATCACAGTGGCCAAAGTTGTTTGGGGTTTATTCTTCTGCAATGAACTAGGGAAATTCTAGGATGAATATAATTAAGGGGGGAAGTTTGTAAGATCCCAGATCTTCTTTTCAGGTATGTTTTATTTTTTGGTCGTTTTTGGAAAAAATGAGGAGAACTTGGAATTTTTTTAAGTACACGCCATGTACTTTACAAGTACACGCCCTGTACTTTGATGCCACTCGAGGTCATGTGCTGGTTGTATTATGGCCACACACATGGCCATGTATGGGTGATGTGGAGGTTGCTTAATGTAGATTATGGAAAAGCCTAGTAGACGCTGTGCACTCCAAAATTACACGCCTTTTGCTTTTTTTCATTAAACCTACCGAAGTCACATCTTAACCCCAGAAACATATTCTTCTCTATATTCTTCGACTGAGAGAGAGGTACGGCCGCAGATCTTTTCCGAGCCACCGATCAGTCACAGGTTATCCTAATCGAATGCTGTTGGTTGCAATAGAATTGTAGCAGCGAGTTCTTGGTTCTTCTTGGGCCACATTTCCTAATTTTTTCTCTTATGATAGTTATCTGAGGTTGAATGTTTTAGAAATTTTTACATATCTACTCCATTCTAGTCTGATTCACAGGCCGAGGTTCAAGTATATTGATATCCTAGGATCTAGGTAGGTGGTTTGTTTCCTTACATTGAATTTCTTTGAGTTTTTGTGCAAAAGTGATGGATTCCCATGTTTCAGGTATCTCAAGTCATGGTTTTGATACTATATTATTATCTACCTTAGATTTATTGTGTGCTTGAGGCTATTAGATGAATAATGTTTGCTTGTTAGCATGTTTGAAGATCACCCCATGGGTGTTCTCCCTTGTTTTGGTTTTTTATCACCGTTTGGATTAGGATTCCTATGAGGCAAACCTTGTTGCATTGATTTCCTACCTTGATATAATTGATTTCATGTTTTTCCTACTGGTTATATGATAATGACACTTTGTAGTTATTATCCAAGTAGTTTTTTGAACATACTTGGGTATACTAACAGTGGATTATGCACGACTATACTGCTCAGGGCTGTGGGAACCTAGTGTGGTAGACTAAAGAGGGAATTGACGATTAAGGGCTTCCCTAGAGAGTCTGTTATAAATTTTGTAACATTCACAGGGCCTACGTGAATTTGACTTTGTGCTTCCTTAGAGTGTCCTTAGTTACATATCTAGACTACAGGGGGAATTAGACGTAAGTGCTTCCTCAGATAGTCTATAGCTATCATTGCAAGACCATAATGGAATTTACAGTGAGAGCTTCCCATATTTTATGTGACTTGTATGATTATTTGACTAGAGGGGTTGGTTGTGACGAGTCCACCAAGCCAAAGAACAAGTTTGGGTTTTGTACTGCTTGTTATATAGGTAGCCTACTAATATAATTTTTGTGTAACTAGATAGGCCTAGGGAATATAGATCTGTTTGGTAGATTCCTTGGTTGATAATTTAATTTTTGAATTAAATCAAAAAATAAATGTAAATAGAAATTTATAGTATTGTTTACTTTAGTGTGATCCTGTTTCTCTACTACATTTATTTCCTTTACTTTTGCTATATTTCTCACTGACAGTAGGGCATAGATCCTATGGTGGTTGACTACTGGGATGAGTCTCATAGCCTGTTTCAGTCCTGATTTTAGACCCAAAAAGGTTATATGGTTACAGGTGTGGATAGGGATTCTGGACCTTCTACTTCAGGTACATGATTTCGGGTGGAGCTGGAGAGCATTGGACCAAGCTTAGTCTTGCGATGCTGCTGGATTTGTTGTTGAATTTTCATACTTTGTTTCTCAGTGGTCTTTCAGAAAGTTGTTGTGTTTGCTACTTTATTTATATACTTGTAACTAATGTGTCATTATCATAATTTCTATATATTCATTGCTTCTGCTATTTAGTTTTAGTTATTGTATTCTATTTACTACATCCGCTATTGACTGTTATTTCCTTTCCCTTGTATACCATACCAAATGAGGTCATAGTTTCCCCAATGACTCACCAAGTCCCTCACTTCTAGTCAGCAGCCTCTGGCATTTAGGAAAATGTTCTTGAAGTCATGTGGAAAACTGGGTATGGGGCACCAGTTGAGTGGCTCTAGTTTTGGGTCGTTACATGCACCGAGCAATCTTGTGTGGGTCAGCACCGAGCAATCCTGTGTGGGTCAGCAGTAGAGTCTCTTAACAGAGTAAGATGAATTATTAGTTACATATAATCATCTCTACTACTTTACTTAAGTTACACCTGTTGCGAGATGAGTTCGTACCTGTGTGGTACTTTCCTTCATGGTAATACCTTGGTGGTATTCTTATGTGTGGTGTACCTGTGTGGTACTTACCTTTGTGATATTCCTTAGTTTGTGGAATAGTTGATCTTTGGGATTTTGGGTTGGACACTGTGTTTCCTCTTTATTGAGATGGGTATACATGATAACATATATATAAGGATGATCATATACCTAAGTAGGGTTGGCAGTTGATTTCATGTTTGTGGTTTATCCTTTGTGGACTTTGTGAGACCTTGAGGCTCTTGGGGTCCCTACTGAGTATCTTTATACTCTCCCCTACACGGGCTATGCCCACACTCATTGTGTCTGGAACAGACGACGGACAACGCTGACTGAGGAACAGAGTACCAGGACTGAAGGTAGCTCGAAGGTGGACTTTAAACGAGGAATACCACATAGACGACCGATTGAGAGCTGTACCTACCCTTCAGGTAGGATCCTTGGTGGGTGTACACAGGAGTTGTTCCATTTTACTTGTACTTTCAGTTTCTTGTACTTTCCAGTTGGGCTTGTATTCTAGCCCCCTTTTCTAACTACACTCACTTTGTTTACTATTCAGTTTGCTTGAGTTCATATCTTGTTGTGTGCTTGGTTGCATGTGTTTTTAGGTTATTAAGGAAATTCCTTCCCTATTTTAGGGAATAATCCTTTCAGTGCTAGTCTCCATCCCCCGGCCTATGGAATGTGGGCTTGGGGTAGTCACGGCACGAGCCCTGGGGGACGGTTCGTGACAAACAGTGTCTATTCATTTACAAATTCTAGAACTGATAGCATGATACAACAGTGTCATGGAAGTGGTGTATGGTCCTTTGTGAATCCTAGAACTAGTATCATGACATAACAGTGTCATGGAAATGATGACTCATACTTTACCAATTTTTATACTAAATGGTGAGACCGTTTGGTCATAGAAACTATGTCTGTGAGTTCACCTTAATGGTGACTCATACTTTGTCAAATATCTCCAATTTGTGTTATGAAGTAATACTCACATAATAGATTTAGATTATTAATAAGAATATCGAAACACTATTGAACAATATTTAATAGGATTTACGATAATTAAATATGATTTGTAATAATTAAAACAAAAGGAGTCCAATAGTGGGTACACTTTATTCTTTTCAAAAATTCAATGTGTGTCCTCTCCCCTACTTAATAAATGTCTTTTAATCTACTCTTCTTTTCACACATAGAAAAGTATTTGATTAATCAAATACCTAACCAATTAAATTACTTAATTCCGTCCTCCTATCCTAGAGGCCTTATATTTATTAGTAAACTCACCTAGGAAGTCTTTAGGTATAAAACTAAATCTACCCTCAAAATAAGAGGTAAAATACATAAACTTGTGTTTTTCTATTTTTTCCTCCACCTCCTTAAAATTTTATTAAATCATGACAATATAATAAAATATTTATATTCAAAATACTTAGAATTGATTATGTTAATTTCATGACATACATCTTTCTCATATTCTAACGAATGGGAAATGAAATTGTCGATCATGTGTATGGAAGACTACAACCTCATGAGCCAATGTTATTCATTTTCTATCACCACCTTTCATGGATGGAGATAATGATGATTTTTTATTTTTTATTTTATATTTATTAAATAATTATAATTTTTAACCATTATTTGACATGTTCCTTCTTTCTTTCCATTCCCTAGGGATACGATAACATCGCTCATGTGTACTATGGACAGTCGCCATGCAATACGATGTGATTATATTTTCCCTAACGATTTTTATGGAAGGTAATTAGGATAAATTTAATAAATAATTTTGATATATATGACATAATAAATAATTTTTGAATTTGATATATTATTTACATTTATTTCAATCAGTTGAGAAAATGGAAACATCGTTCATATGTATGTACGGCTTATAATCACCATGAATGTTGTAACTCATTTTTTATATGTATCCTTAATGGATTAATATAAATAAATATATAATGAATACATATTATATTTTTATAATGATTAAAATAATAGAGATTATTTAACAAAGATCAATGTAAAAGGTCGAAAAATACCAAACCAAAACATATATGAAAAATGATGAATCTATTACCCGACATAATATTTTAGAAAGGAAATACTGATATAACATGTAATAAAAACTCATAAGTAAATAATATATGGGATGACAAGTATTATAATGATTCTATAATATTTTTATAAAAATATTATATTTATTATGAAGACGTACAAACATGTTTGAAGGAATATATGACTTAAGGTAATGGATTTTTGTTTCAAATTGTCTTCTTTGGGACATAAGTTATTTTATACGCCTATCTTATTCTATGAGGTATATATATATGTCCACAATTATTGGTTATATCAGTCATTTATCTATTCTAATGATTTCTAATTTTTTTATAGATATTATTCTTTCAAGGGGATTATGATTAAAAAGTTACCAAACTAGTAAAGGTTTTATGTTATAATCTAACTATTTATTATGATTGTTTATGATTATGATTTCGATGATCAAATATTATGATAATTTTCCCAAGAACAAGAATAATTTTATCCTCCTTTGGTTATTTATTGAGAATACTTTTTTCCTTCATTTTCATATCTTTATGTAGTCAAATTCAAAAAGACTGTTTTTGAAAAAACCAAATTTGAAGCTTGTTATGGTCCAAAAACATTTTAAATTCATATCCAAGTTTTCTAAAAAAATTCTCATTTATCTATGGTTGTTTAACGTAAAATTTTCTATATTTTGTACTTTTTTTAAAAAATAAACTAATTCATAATTTAATTCTAAAAAATTCCCTTTTGTATTCTACTATAAATGTGAAAAGAATATTTGTTTTAATGTGTACAACATGAAAAAAAATTTCATACCTTAATGACCACTCAATGTTTTAAGAATTCCATTACTATTATCCAAGGTTATTTTAAAAAAGATTTCCCCAATATTTTATAAAATAGTTATTTTTAGAAAAATTTAATTTTAAAAAATGGTTATCTTTCTCAAGAAACATGTAATATTATTTTAAATCATCGCTTTATTATTTTCGAAGGATAATTTCAAAGAAATTTTTTTTGAAATCTTTTTGGTTTTAAAAACTATTTTTGAAATTGGAAAGGATATTTTCCTCATGAAAGTATTTGAATTATTTTTATATTTTTCTCTAAATGTTTCCAATGTTATTTTAAATGACTAGTATTTTAAAATGTAACACCCCAAGATTTCAGAGTAAGTTATTTTCTTTGAAGTAATTCAATTTCTTGCGCTACACACAACACCAAGTTCTAGCGCACCACAACTTACCAAACTAGCTGTTCAAAAACCAGTTATGAATAGTATTAACTGAATATTGAATTTTATATACTACATATAATTTTTGAATCCATATTATGTGTTTCTTAGACATAATATAAAAACAAATTCATTTTTTCAGATAAAATAAGTATTTTTATAAAAATTAAATTTAACCACCTTTTAATGGAAAACCAATTTTAAAATAAATATTTGACACTTTTATATATTAAATTTAATGAAATTAAATTATTATTTAGAATCAGGACATAAAAAATTATTTTGGATAATTTTTTGGTACTTTTTTGATAACATTCATATTTTGATGAATACTGAAAAATACTAAATTTTAATTGAAATAAAACCTTTTTAATTAAAATAATTTATTGTGTTAAATTATGAATTTGAATGGTTTGGAAGTATAATTAGATTATATTTTTATCATTTATTATAATGTAGTTCATTGTATGTAATTTCACATTTAAACTATACATAAACAAGTGTCAATCTTTTGATAGTTATTATTTCTTAAAAACACACCTTTTGTTCTGACAACGGGAATTAATTTAACATTATTTTCTGCCATTTCTGTTTATATAATTTGGAAAAATTGATTTCATATTTGGAATAATGAGGTTCACTTTGTGTAAATAGGTAAATTTTACTTATATACATTACGAATAATTAATTCAGTAAATATTTTATTTACCATGGTTAAAGGGTAAATCTGGTAAATAAGGGTAAAAAATAATATTATAATAATATTAAATTACCATAACATGTGTAATATTCCTATTTTTTGATACATTTCCGACCATGGGAATCCTTTGGTCGATTTTGGGTCCCCATGGAGCCACTTGAGTGTGATAATAAAACTATATATTAATTAATTTAAAGTAGAGACAAAAATTGACATAAATATATATCTTTTAGTAAAATAATTTTTAAATGGGGTTATATAAGTTATGTTTTAGACTATAAATGTTCGTTAGAAATATAAAATTATTTCTTACATAATGGTATTTTATTTATAATTTTTGGACATTAAATAATTAAATTTATTTATCTCACAATGATGATGTAGTAATTACCTTCTTAATAAAATATTAAAATAATTGATATTTTAAATATTCAAATAAATATAATTTAAATGTTTTGATGCCATAAAATAATTTTATAGGTTAATATTAAAATTTAGTGGTTATTAGATAATTTTTTTTGAAGTGATAATGGTTTTAAGACTTTAACAAAAACAAAATACCCAATGGTGTCAAAACTGACATAAAATAATTTTTAAAACAAATATTATATCATTAGTTGATATAATATTCATAAAAATATATGGTTTGTAAAAAGGGATAAAATAATATTATATATGTCATTAATTAAACACTTTAGTTTCTTTTGGATGTTTAGAGTAATATTATTAACCATATAGTGTAAGATTACAAGAAGACACGGTAAAAGTCAAACTATTTAACTAAGCATTAAATCTAAAATATAAGGATAAAATGGTAATGTAAACCTGTATAAAACATATTTGTTGAGAGGATTTATCCTCATAACTAATTTATCTTCTAAATAAGTCATTTTGGATCCATTATAAATCAAAAATTATTTTATTATAAAATAATATTTCATGCTTTTCTGAAAGTGACTCTCACCTCTCTTATAAAATGGTACATACCCTTCTCTTAATTTCACCCCTACAAAGCCATTTTATAGTAAAATCATACCCAAATATCATCCCAACATCCCTAAATTCATCATATAGTCCTTACATTGATCATAAAGACAACCTAAAGAGCCCTTTTGATCAACTCAAAAGGAAACACCCGAAGAAGAGGTAATAATTTCACCACCCACTTTCAAGTCTTTTATTCTTCCACTTTCTATTTCTATTTTTTGTTTCCATACCAAAATAATAAATATAGTTTCTTATAAATAAATTGATATTATTATTAAAATTATTCATCCATATTTTTTATTCTATCCATCCTGTAAATGACAGTGACCATACGTGCGTACGCACGTCTTACCGTCTCCACGTCATGGTGTAGTTTGTTATTCAAACACTTAATTATTTGGATGGGTATAATAACTAGTATAACTAACATAAATAATAAATATAAAATGTTAATTATTCTTTATATTTGATATAACATCCAATTAAATATGTTTTCACCATCAATACAATGATATTGTCACTCGTGCGTACGTACGACTTACCTTCTCAATGAACGCGATTAGATTCATTCCCCATCGTAATTATTCAAAAATAATTTTGTTTTTTATGATTAAAGATAATTTTTAAGAACTTAATATAATTCTGGATATGAATCAAATACATCCTATAGATAACAAACATGACTTATATAACAAAACATATAAAGGAAAACAAATCAGTTAACAACCAAAATTATGATACTACTGAAATATCATTAACAAAGCAATATTGGAAGATCATATATGATATCATGTTTATGTATTTGGATATTTTATAATTTAAAAACAATTATTTCACCATTATACTAGAGGTTGAACTACCCTATACTAGGGAAAAGCAAAAGGTAAGGGGTTTCTTATCTCGCTTTTAATTCTATGAGATTTCCATTATTCGCCACTTATTTATTGCATGCGGTGTATCATGTACTTCCATTTGATATATATTATCATGATTCTCTTTATATTCATTGTATTATGTGATTGATTTGGATGTTATTAACTTTTGGTCATACAACTCGATTGATTAGATCGAGGTAAGGGGTTTTCATCTCTCTTTTATTCCTGTGAGATTCATGCTATATTTGCCACTATTACCTTTTATGTAGTGTATGTACTACCCAATATTTTATTGTTTGAGTAATTTTATTTTATTTATGGGTATTTACCTCATAATTTTATGATCCTTCTTTCATGCGTTGTATTCTTCGTATGTTACCAAATCAGTAAGCGAATTTCAAATTTCAATTTCCAGTCATTCGGTTTGACGCAAACTTCATTGATTACTTTACTCCAAGATTATGTGTTATATCACTATTTATTTACTTATGAATTAATTTCCACTACCCATAGTGTAAATATAATTTTGATACACATAATCACTCCATTGAAAAATTCATAATTCCTCGATATAAACTTGACAAGATTAATTTCAACTCAATTTCTATTCATTGAGTTAAAAATCCAAGTCTTTGGTGTTGTTTTTACAAGAATATGTCTTAATGTCCTCTGATTGATTTAAAATGAATATCCAATCATATTGAGTGTATTTTTATTTTTCACAAAAAATTATGTCATTTATTTATCCTTAACCTAAGGATACAGTCTTTATAAAGGAATTCATCTCAACTTAAATTCCATTGAGACTTATTTGTGGTTATGCACCAATTAACTTCTATTTGGTGTATATACTGTACATTGAAATTTTATATCATGAATCAATTTATTATCATTAAATTCTAATGTTTCTATTACCTCAATTATTTGTATTCATGCATCTCTCATTTGGTTAGGAACTCTAACTAAAATATCATTTTAAATGTTTTAAAAATTTATTCTTTTAAATCTTTCTCATCAATGTTCTTGTTTAAAAAATGATTTAATGGTTTTGTTTATATGGTCATTAATGTCATAAAATTAAAATTCAATTTAGAAGTTTCAAAGTGGTATGGGAAACATTGATTCAAAAATCTATTCTAAACATCTTTTTGAAAAATAGTGAGGCTTTTAAATGTTTTCATGAAAAGGGGATATTTCTCTCAATGATTTTTACTGATCATTTTTAACTATGTCAAAATCCATTATGGGATATTATTCTTTATAGAGGATGATTTATTATGATACAAATATTTCATACTTTATTGAATGTTTTGTGATATGTTTGACTGTGAATGTGTTATTTTTGTACCATTCATGGTTTATGGATAAAGTATTGACATTTCATTTTCTAGTTTTAATATGAATGTTTATGTAATGTTTAATCCTTTTCATATGAGGAATGAATTGGAATTAGTACGTGATGAGTGTATTTTTTATAGCTCCATGATGAATTAGTAGGTCTAAAGAGACAAACTAGTGTCTTGGTACAAGGCCTTGAAAAAATCTTATTTGTAGTCTTGGCACAAGGCCTCGATTATGTGGTTATGAAGTCTGGAATTATGCATTACGTTGTAATGAAATTGGCTATTGAAATTACATGTGATTATTCAACTAGTATAATATCCATGTAAATGAGTAAATGACATTATTTGATTTATCTTTTCCATATAATGCTGATGTTTAAGTTTAAAAAGGATTCTTTTCTAGTCTTATACATTGCCTTAAATGTTTATGATTATTTATGATAATTTTCCCTATATTATAATCCTTACTGAGAATCTGAGCTCACCCATTACTTATTTTTATTTTTCCAAGGATGCAAAGAAGTATATTACGATTAACCTAGAATAATTGGCTAAGGGATATAAGAGTGTTCCAAGGGGACACAATGTTGTTTTTTTAATTTTATGATGTAATGTAAAACTCATGTATATATCTATTACTTCCAAGGATACTAAACTGATCGATGTTTCAAGACATGATTCCTTGTATCATACAAATTTAATGTAATAATACACTGATTCTAGGTAACTCCAGTCAGTGCATTATATAAAAAATTAGGATTAATTTTTTTTCAAAGTGGAAAGGTTGTTTTCCTTAAGAAATGTTCCATGTGATCTTTAAATATTATTTTACATGTAATATGTAATCTTTATATATAACTTATGATTTAATTGGATATGAAACAATTAGACCATTCTTATTCCTCATCGGAATGGTATAATATTCTGATATAGAGATTTTTATAAAACCCATTTCCATTTCATGGGTTATTCTATAATTTTATGCTTATGAAACCTATTTATATTCATGGGTTCCGATATGATGAATAGATTGTGATATTGTGGGACACTTTTATATGATTTTATTTTTTTCATGTGTGGGACCTATATATCCCTCCAATGAACTGGGTAAATATTGAAATCTCATGAGGCAAATACGACTTCAATGGGGGTGAACCCATTTAAGTAAGGTACCATTTCCACTACAATGGTATTGGGAGTGAACATTGACTATTGTGATGGTTTGGGGATTGAAATAATTCCAGTATGATATAATTTTAAATAATCTTTGAATAATATTTAAATGATTTTCATGGATTATATTTTTTCCATAATTCCATGTCTTATGTCAATGTTATGCTCGCATGGATCATATTCCTTGATTTTCTTATGGTTATTTTCTTATGAACTACCAATATTTATGCCATGAAAGGTGATTTTAATATTTGATATTAAGCTTATGGTTTTAATATATTATGATCAAGTTCTCATACCCTTCTGATCAGATTTGGTTTACATATTTACCTTGTTTACCCTTATTGATCATATGAGCTCACCATTTACTATGTTTTCTTTTGACAGGATATGAAAAAATGTATTATGTATGATATGAAAAATAAGGGTTCTAGTTATGAATAACTTAGTGGGAGTTGATGTAATTCACTTATGAACCAATTTTTTATGTTTCTATGTTTCAAAAGGGACTACACCTTTACAATTTTCCAGCATGTTTTTGTGTAATGTAATTAATATTAATAAAAAATATATAAAATATCTATGTATGAAAATCCCAGGTCACTATATTTGGTATCAAAGGATAGGGTTAGTTAACCTTTGAAAACTAAGATGAGAAAACCAAGGTGAGATATCTATAGATTTTTATAAGGATAATTATAAGGATAAATCTATGTATAATAAAATATCATGGAATATAGGTGAAAGAGAGAGAAAATATCTTCAAAGAGATTACATCATTATCTCAATAATAAAAGTGGATGTGGTTCTATAAAATATGTACCTATGGGTAATAACTCTTAAAAATACTTTTTTGGCTTTAATAGAGCATTACATGGTATACGACAACAAACCGTATTGTACACCTTGTTTGAAACTCCTAGGGGAAATGATTTCAAAACTCAAAAACTGTCTATAAATCATCTTGAATGATTTAAATAATGACCATGAGTGACATGTTTTAAACCTATGGTTCCAATGACTGTAAATATGGTGTAATTATTTAGAAATCCTATAATTGATTCTTTATGATTATGTGGCTTCCCACTGAGTATTGTTACCCTGACTATGCTTTTGGTTTTAGTCAATGGATAGAACCTTAAGAAACCTTTTTAATGCTGAATTAAATGGAAAATAAAATGATTATCCTCCAGATGAATCTAATGTTTTGTGATATGGAATATAAAACTGCATTTTTATGCTCAAAACGTTTTTCAATCTCTAAATCAAGCTAAAATAAAAAATGAAAAATAGAGTGAATAACATTCTGTTGAGGCCTCTATGAAGAACAAACATCCATATTTTAGTGTTTCCACTAATATTCTAATTTCTAAGTAATGGATTAGTACCAATAAAAAGATATTTTCCATTCCCCAAAATTATAAACATGAAAAATCCATTTTGGTTTCCTATTATTTGGAATATGAAGTGATGAATGGATAACTCTCATCAAGAACATAAGGAAACTAGATTAAACTAACACCATGGATTAGGGTTACACTGAGAGCTTGTTTTTTAATAAGTACTTACCTTGTATTCTAAGTATATAAATGGAGAATTAATTCCTTGAGATAAATAATAATGATGTTGAATCCATTGGTACCTATGAGGAACAATTTACTAGACTTGCGAGGTACACTTATGGAATTATCATCCATGAAAAAATTGAGGTTAAATGATTGTTAATTAGATTAAACCAAATTCTCTAAATGGTTTTAACCATAAGGGACTTCAATAGATATGAAAAAATAATACAATGTGATTTTAATGTGGGAATTTATATTGTATTTATGGATTAATCACATGGTTTTGATAAGATAAATAATGTGTAATTCAAATAAAACTATACAAACCATGGATAAAATAAGATGATATTTGCTTCCAGATCAAAGTGTGGGAGGAAACATAGAGGAAATTTTCTTAAGGGGACTGGTAAATGTTATATGTTCTAAAAGGATGTTCATTGGGAAGGATAATTTCAAATTGATGGAAATAAGTTAACTAATGATAGGAATAGAGAAAAATATCCCTATAATGCACCACTCACACTCTAGTGTTTCCAATGTAAGGAGTATAGGAATTATGGGAATCAATTTAGCAATCTAAGGGCTAATGAGGATGATAATCCACAACAACCTCTGATGACATAAAAAACGTGACTCTAATGAAATCACAATTGTTGAAGTGAATCATAATAATGAGGGGACACTTATCTATCACTACTTGGATAAGAATTTCATATTTTATTTTTTATTAATAATCCCTACAAAAATATTATTGTTTATCCTTTAGAGAAATTTGATGAAATTTTGATCATAGATTATCTCCCTCTACATGGATTCTACAATAATGAAATCACATTAGATATTCTATCGGTGAAAGGATGAACCCAAGATTCAAATGTAATTTTTTTATAAGATACAATATTATTTAATGAATATTTGGTGAATTATCTTTCACAATCATATATGTATGAATGTAAGCTTGACATAATATATATTGAAACCAAAATGGGTTTATGAGTATAAGGTTGATCATAAGTTCAAAGTCGTATAAATACATTTTAGGTCTTATGTGATGGGTTTTATATCAAGACTAATGATATTTTGGGAGACATTTATGACAATAAAACCCTTTGGTTTTGTATATGTTTTAGCTAAAAAGATATTTGATAAAGAATTCATTTACATTTGGGTATAAGATTAAAGGTATTTGTAAACTTTAGGGTTTATCTTATCATTGATGTTGAATTAAATATGGATTATTTTATATTATTAATTATATTAATTTAGTTTTTTAAAAAGGATAACATACATGCTCGGTGATAACATGTAACATCTGGTAAGACCACAGGGCTTAAACCCAAAAATGAAGGACTTCATGGTATAATGCATATCGCCATCCTACAAGAAAGAGTACAAATGGTGGTAAAACATAAAGTCTGATATTTCTATGTATATATCTAGGTGTTTTTTATGTCATCATGTTAATATTGAGATATAAATGTGTAAGGGTATTCCCCAAAAATTATCCACACCAGAATAGAAATGAGAAAACATCACCATGGAGTTTTTCATTGGACCCCCTAAAATGTATAAAAAGAATAATTATCTATGGTGTTTAGTTGATTACCATAAAAATATAGAACAAATCATCACTAAAATAAAAATTTTCTATCTGTAAGTTTGCTTGGAGTAGCACATTCTATTGTGTATGATTGGGATCATAGGTTTACAACAATTTTTTTGGATAATTATATAGAAATATATTGACATAGAGTTGAGTTTCAACACTATGTATCATCCTCAAATAGAATTATAGTATAGTAGAATAATTAGAACCCTAGAAGATATGGTGATATATTATTCTATAAATTTCCAAGGAAGTTGATATCAACACGTTCCTCTAGTTGAGTATTCTTACAACAATAACTTTCACTCAATGCACTCAAATGGTTCCTTTTTAATCCTTGTATGGAAATAATTTAAGAGATCCATAATAATTAAATTATGTTTGATAAAAAAGATATTCTTACATAAGAAAGCTAAATAATTGGTATAGAATGTTAGATCCATTCAGTAGCAAATAAGGGTGGCACAAATTTAACAGAAAATGAATGATGATAATCATCGACGTGATCTGGAATTTGAATTGGGGTAAAAAGAATTGATAATAATAACCCTGGGTAATAAATAAAGGAAAAATAATCCCTAGGTGTATAATTACCTTTTAAATTCCTGATTTTATCAGGATGGTATCTTATCATTTGACACTCTCACCGAACGACTCTCAGGTTTTGGTTGTTTTCCACATATCTCTCTGGAGTAAGTACATAACTGATCCATCCCCTGAACTAAACATAAATCTAATACTACTATTGAAATATATGTATTATGATATATATTTTTAATGAGGTTTATAGATCATATAGGAAATGTTCTATCAAATAGGACCACTCACCTGGTCAAGGTTTTGTGTTGAAACCACTATCTTGAGAAAGCCATGTGGGAACATGAGAATATAATATGGTAAAAGTATCCTAATTTTTTTTATTGATAAATATCTAGATATAAATTTATTTTAAAGTTTACTAATGTAACACCTGGATATTTTATTATTATTTTATGAATAAATTTTATTTCTTCGATAGCTTGCGCTACATGCAACACTGAGTTCTTACAAAATGCAATATACTATTTATATTACCATTTAACATGGTGTTTATGAAGTTTCTATTAAACATCGAAGTATAAAAATTAATAAACATATATTAAATATTAATTGTAATGGTTTTATATAAATAAAACATATTGAAAAAAAGAACTTAATTTTTGTTAAAGTATTTATATGTTTTGAAAATACTATTTTATCAAAAAATAATTTTATTACTTTTTCTGAACAGATAATAAAATTGATTTTCGAAACTATTAGAAAATTTATTTGAAAATATGAAATTAATATTTTGTAATCAACATTTAAAAATTATCTTAGAGTAAATATTTTTTATTTTTTTGAAAAGAATAATTTTTAACGAATAGTGAAAAATACTTGTTTTATTGAAAACTTCACTTTGTTTAAATAATTTATAAGGATATATTATATTTTCAAAGATTTTTTTAAAGTAAATACAGTTTAATTATATTATAATTAAACAAATACAAATCATTTAAATCAATATCATTTTTCATTTTGATATAAACGTTTTTTAATTTTTTTAAAATTTAAACTTTTGAAAACAGATTTTTCATCGCGTGTACGAGTTTAATTTTAAAATAACATTTTCTACTTATTTTAAGGAAATTTTGAAAAATGGATTAAATATTTTTAATAATTTTAATTAATACTTCTTAATATGTTCATCTCAATATTTTGTCAAAATTAATTGTTAAAATAACAGAAAATGAATTATTTGATTTAAGGTTTAAATAAGTTAACAATTGGGGTTAGTCTTACGTGATAAGGTGTAAAATGAATAAGAAACTCTTAAAACCCCATTTTATTGGCATATTTTGACTTATAACCTTCAATGTTCTATCATTACCCATTTTTAATCCTTGTGGAATGTGAAAAACGTGGGTACAGACTACTCTTTCAAAACATCCATATGTATCCTCTCCCCTACTTATAAATGGCGACCCATATCCTCTCCTATTCAAACTTCCAAAACTCATTATTACAGCCAATAACTACCCAATTACATTTATTAATTCCATAATATCATCATATAATCCTTATTATTATTACAATATGCTTAATAAAAGGATTTAGGTATAAACTTAAAGGGGGACTCTAATGAATAGGTAAAATTCTTAAACTTTGTTTTTATTTTATTTCATCCTCTACATCATTAAAATATAATTAAACTATAATAATATAATAACCTCAGTATATTCCATATAATAATATTTTATAATGTTAACTTCATGAGTTATATCTTTCTCCTCTTCCTATAAATGGGAATCAAAACCGTTGAACGTGTGTATGAAGGACTACCGCTTCACAAGGCGATGTAATTCATTTGCCATCACCACCAATAAAAATGGGATATAATGATAGTTTTATCATATATATTTAATATTTATGATATTTATATTATTTTTGAATCATTATATCACATATTAATTCTTATTTAAGTTTCCATGTGGACATGATAATGCCTCTCGAGTGTACGACGGAATGTTGCGTCGCGAAGCGATGTTATTCGTTTTTTCTCTAATGATTTAAATGTAAGGAAATAAGGATATAATTAATGAATATATGTGATATATATAAAATAGAAATTAATTTTAAATATTTATATACTATTTAACATTTATCCTTCCTATCCATCAAGAAATTTGAAATAACATTCATGTGGGCGTACGACTTACCGACTCCATGAACGATGTAATAATTTTCAATATCTAAAATTAATGAACTAATATAAATACATTTATAATGAATATATATGATATTTGTATAAATTTTAAGATTATTTAGATGATGAAGCTATGATCTATGTAAAATTACCAAAAATACCAAACCAAAACATACATGATAAATGAAGCTGTTATTACCCAATACATAGTTTTAACATGTGATTATTGGTAAATAGGTAATAAAAACTCATAAGTAAATCAAAATGGTATGAAACAAATGAGTATGGTTCAGTAATATATTTTATAATAAACTTATATTTATTATACAATAGGTTCAAACATTTATAAAATAAGTCGAGAGTTATAGTAAATTTTTTTTCTTAAATTACCTTCTTTGGGACATAAGTTATTTTATGCACCAATATTCTTTTATGAGGTGTAAATATACGGCCCCACTAACAAGTTATAACAATAATATCCCTATTATAATTATATCTAATGATTTAATTTATGTAATCCTTTCTCGGGTCCTAGTATTCAAAACCTACCATAGTGGTAAAGGTTTTATGTTACAATCTCATTGTTTATTGGGATTGTTTATGATTATTCATTCAATGACAAAATAATATGATTTATTTATCATTAAATTCATGAATTTTATCATCCTATGTTATTTCATTAGAATTCATGTTTTCCATAATATTTTCCCTTTAGGTACTCAATATTTTAAATAAATGGTTTTAAATAATAACAATTTAATTTCTATCATTGGTTGACAATATTTTTCCTTCCATATCCAAGTTTTTTTTAAAAAGAATTAAAAAATGTTTTAATTCCCATCTATTATTTTTTAAAATCAATTTTACTTATATTGGGGATTTTTATAATTGTTTTTAAAATTAATCTTCACGACTTCTTCTAAAAAAAGGCTAACTTGGAATTTACTCAAAATGTGAAATGAATTTTTATTTTAACATGTATAACATGAATATAATTTACCACAATCAAATCTAGTCAATGTTTTAAATATTACATTCCAATTTTTTTGGGGGGTTTTAATGGAAATGGATTTACACAATATTTTAATAGATTACAACTTTTTAAATGGTTATTTTCAAGGAATGAATTTTTTTCCTTAATAAATGTTTTATATGGTTTTTAAAGATTCATTTATAATTTTACAAGGATATTTTCAATGAAAACAATTTTGAAAATATTTTACATTTTGAAAAGTTCTTTTCAAAGTGGAAAGGATATTCTCAAGAAGTGTTTTAAATGATTTTTTAGGCTTAATTTATAATTTTATAATGTTTTTTAAATGAAAAGTATTTTTAAAAAGTCTTATGTTTTAAAATGATGTATTCAAAGTGCAAAGTAAATTTTCCTTATGGAATTCCCCATGTGATCCTTAGATATCATTTTCCATCTATGAAGATATCAATTTATATAAAGAAATCGTTAATAGGATATTATCTAGTTTTACTATCCTTATTCTTTATTTGGATGGTTCATTATTATGATGAAGAGGTGTCTATGAATCCCATTTCTTTTTTATGGGTTATGCTATGGAGTAATTCTTATGAAACCCATTTATTTTCATGGGTTTTGATATGATGATTGATTTATGATCTTGTTGAACACATATGTATTATTTTCATTATGTGACATGGATGACTTATATCTCCCTCCAATTCATTAGGTATAGATTGAAATCCCACAAGATAAACATTCCAAGAATGGGGGTAGAACCCAATTTAGTAATGGAATTTTATCACTATGATTATATTGGGAGTGATCTATGAATACTATTATTGTTTTGAGAGTGAAGCCATACAACTTTGATAGACTTGGAAATTATCCTTTACTATTATGGTAATAATGTTCTATGCTAATTTTTATACCAAAATTCCATGTATTATCTCAATGTTTTCCTTCATGGATCATGTTCTTTGATTTACTTATGATTCATATCTTATGAAATTCCAATATTTATACCATTATTTATGATTTTAATCATAAATATGTAGGGTATTATTTTCATATGTTATGCCCATGTTCTCATACCGTTATTCCAATTTTATGTTTATTTATTTCCATTATTTACCCTTACTAACAATATGATCTCACCTTTTCTTATGTTTCTTACATGGGTTATGAAGAGATTTATTATGTATGATATGTATAATAAGAGATCTGGTTATGAAAAACCCAGTGGGAGATGATATAGTTCACTTATGAACCAGTTGTTTATGTCTCCACATTTCTAAAGGAAATACACCATTATGATCCTTAAGAATGTGATTCTGTTATGTAAAGAATATTTATAAAAAAGATGCCATATATATGTATAAAAAACCTAGTAAATTGTACTAATGATGGCCCTAATTTGGTTATTAATACCCACACATGAACATACATGAGAACACTCTTCCAAAGCCAACACAATTCCGTGTTCCCTATTTCCAAGAAAAAAAGGACATGCAACCCCCATTCACAAACTAGACTAGATACATTGGATTTCCTTAAAAAAAATATGGCCAAATTTATTGAACACGCATTTCATATCCAGAATGATTAACCCAAAAGATTTTATATGCTAGTGTATCTAATTCTACTCAAGAGAACAATTCTAACCTCCCCTAGTCAACCTGTCTTCAAAATGCTCATTTTAGTTATCGATGCATCACCCAAAACACCTAATTATGAATCATTGACACTATAAGTCAACCTGATCTCACCCATACACACTCTTTAATGCCAAACCAAAGAATTAGTTAAATTTACTATTTAAAACACCAACATTCCAAACTATCCTCATTCTACAACTTTAGTACATACATATTACCGACATAACACATTTATATCATTTAAACCATCAGGATTCCATCACCCATGCTCATACTCCACTAAATAAAACATCAAAAATTCACTTCCCAAACTTATAATTTTTTTATGTAAAAATTAAACTCATGTGAATCAACAACTGGTGCTATCATGATTGTACATTAGGTAGTCTCCCACTTTTATGACGCTTCCAATATGAGGTTCATGCACTGAAACTGATATCACACTCCCCACATCAAGAGTACATCCCTCATCACTTAGAAAAACAAGATTCCTAGTCACCATGACCCATTCCCCAATGGTTATTGAAAAGAATGACTGCATATAGTCATCCTTATTTTTACTAAGTTCCAACATGAAACATCAACCCACTACCAGTCCCCACACCACAAAGTCATATTTTGTAGTGTTCACTAAAATTAATCTGAAGGGAGTGTTATTCCACCAAGTGCCTATAGTGGAATCACTACCAGATTGTTTCCCATATATCAGTCCATAAGTGTAATTACAGATGGATTATAACATCACATGTTTTTTTCTCTTCCAAATTTATGATCATTCCATCCCATATGACATATCCATTAATCCAATTCCTAGATCTGTTATTTCATCTCACCCATTCCACTTACAGAAATCATAGAACCATGGCACTTTTCATTTCATCTAAACCCTTACGAAATTAATTCCACAATATGGATCTGGACCAAAAGACCTCATCCCACTACAATACCTCTTACTAAGAACCTATTTAAATAGAAATTCTTGTAACTAATACACAAAACTCCTCAATATCCTCTAATGATAATGTGTGTAATATCCCATACCACCTAATTTTAAAAACTAACTCATGATCATGTGAGTTGTAAATCACATAAACTATTCTCTAGTTCCCAACCATTGTCTATTATCTTCAAGAAATCCATCTTCATCAATCCAAAATCTCCTATGGAACTCCTATTTAAATTCGGGAACATTACCCATTCCATGATTCATCAAAACCCATTTTTTATTCAAAATAATTCAAAAAACACGAGCATCTACACACACTATCATTATATAATGAAAAAACTTTATAGTCAATCGATTCTTGAACCTAAATGATCCTACCCTACCAAAACCATCATTGATACTATGGCACTCTAAGTGACCCACATACAAAGGATCTAGAACTCAAGGTGGTATTTTATAAAGTTCCAATGCATAATCATGCCAATTTTCATAAACATGGTTACACCTCTAATGTATTGATCTCAAATCAAGGAATCTACCATTTCCATTATTCTTATAATTAAAAAACATTCCCAGGCTAACCCCCCATGGGTTTACCACAATCATAGAATTCATTAACTCTATAAATTTTGAGTAATGATAAGGGTCTCTAGGTCTCTCGCCTATCCCAAAAGTAAGGTCTCTCACAAATCATAAACCATTTTGAATCAACTTTTCTCCCATATCAAATATCACATGGATCATAAAGTTCCAATCTCCCACTCCATGGTCTTATTTAATGTATATATTGGGAACCTCATGCCAATTCATCAACCAAATAGGGAACTAGTTCTCACCGAGCATCCATATATAACACTACCCCATCAAGAATCACAAACTCATCAGTCCTCAATTCCATAACCAAAGTCATCAACCTAGATAATCCATATCAACTAAAACATGGTCTCTAGTTCGGTAGAGTAGAATTCCATTCCAAGATATAGGTGTATAAAATATATTGGTTATTACTATAACATTAAATAACTAGATTTAAATGAAATCTACAGACAAGGGGTCTTGTACTATGGTATAATATACTTATATTTACCTACTAGGGTCATCTTGTGTCCTTTACATTTAGATATTATGCCCTTTTCATGATCATTGATCAACTCTCTATAGAACACACTTAACTATCCATCAGAATGAATGCACATGAATAGAAGTCCAACTGTGTATAATGACTATGAATTATATGGTAAAATGTTCTATAAGTTTTTGTTGACACATTAAACTATCAAATATATATTGTCATTGATAAAAAAACCCACTAGTAGGAGCACATTTCATTTAAATCTAACATGTATAATCAGAATGCCTGATATTCCTCTTTCCTCTATGGTTCAAGATTAAAATCCATAATATGATTCTTTCCAATGATCCAAAAGCTAAAAAATCAACAATTAATCCTAAATCCCAAGCACCTTGTGTGTCATATGAGGTGAAAACCATACAACTGTAACAAAATATACCATGACCTTCATAACAAACTCCCTGATAAACTATAACTCTTACTGAATAAGTATTCACGGTATACCATCCCGGTATCCATCATAGGTTCCAACACATTCCCATGTCTCCTAGATACCATATTCCAAATTGTAAGTAAAAAATAAAAGATAACACCCACTAATACAATTTTGTAATGACCCCACCAACATGGACCATATATCAGTGCTAAAACAGATGATCTATACTATACCTCATGTGCACCTTCCAATATTATAGATACTTACTACATGTAGTTAGGGTCATAAAATGCATCATAGAGAGACTATACCACCTATATAAAGTTGAAAATTCATAAAATAAATATATGAGTATCATAAAAAATCTATAACTATCAGAGTATAAATATAATAAAATAGTATAAATATACAATAACAAAAAATATGGACATATGGGAATACAATTCTAATCACCCACCGGGCCGATCACATATGTAAAATAAATTAATAAAATTATAAATAAAACATACCACAAACTATACAAATTCATTCCTATTTTGTACACCTTACATGGCCCTCAGCATCTCCATGAAATGTACCCTATTACCCCAAGGTGGCTTAAGAATCCTAGGCATCATATTTAACTAGTCATAATGATTTCTCTTTTTAATCACTTTAAGGAAATGAAAGAAAAAAGGTAATAACTCATCCATTGATTGTGAATCCATTCTAGAATCAAATAAGAATTTAAATATAATCATATAAAAAAATAAAAATGAATTATAAATAATCTAACTAATTCATTCACTTACCTCTAGTATCCCTCCCCTATAAAGAAAACTATAGTTTGCTCTGTTTTCCACCAATCCTCCCATGTATAAAACTACCATCCATCCATAGAAAGAAATAAAAGACCTACATAGAAGTTTCAATAAAGGAAATAAAATAAAATAAATAAAACAATGAGCATACCTTCATGTGACCTTACATGTAATCATCGACTACTAATATGTCAACAACCCATTGAAGGGAATAAAATTGATTGCACCAAAAATCGGTGATATATAGATATGCATGATCATATAACGTTATTGGGATGACAAGTGAAACCGCACCCTAATATTTATTCTTTTAATAACATAAACATTTACGGTATTTTTAAATAATACAAAAAAATTACATTCTTTTTAATTTATCAAATCCAATCAAATTTCATTAAGCTTATAAAAACGTTTATTTTATTGGACTTAGTCACTTCTGAAAACATTCATCGGTTTTAAGACTTTTCTTCACAAAATCACCCTTTTAAATAAATTTTGAAATATTCATTAAAATATTCATTTAATTACCATTTTAAAATAAGGTGAATGAATCTTATTATTGAATTAGAATAATATGAATCATATTCAGTCTAAAGTGAGGTGAATGAAAGATCGTCTCATATAAGTAATAATTTAAAATGAAAATCATGTGAAAAACACCTATGGGTCACTATGGGATGGGGGAATCCAATAAACAATTCAACTAATTATAAAGACCCACAATTAGTTGAAGGTTTTAGTATCAAGTTACTATCTAGTTGTAGGAAAACACTAAGTTCCCTAGGTATTTCCAGAAGAGAGGTAGCTTGTCCTATCTCGGTTCACCTACCCAAGAACCTATGTTTCCCATGAATTTTGAACATTAATAACTACCATGGATTAAATAATAACAACATATCTAAACAATTCCACACATTCTATAACCAAATCAATTTGATCAAAATCTTAAAAACATATTTGAAGGTACCAACCGAGTCTTAATTTTAAAAAAATAATTTAAATGGTTTTTAAAATAAATATTCAGCATTATATTTAAAATCCTATGATTTAATTCTACTGTATTCTATATTCACCAATAAATATATAAACATATACCTTTTATTATAAAAATAACTCAATTTTATGTCACTTTGGACTTAAAAATGTGTATATAAATATGTATACCTATGTATATATGTATATTGACCAAATGTGTCAAAATAAGTTTCAGTAATATCACATTTTAATTTGAAAAAAAACATTCATTATTTAATTAACACTTGGAATTTCATGTAACACTTGAAATTCCTAGTAAAAAATAAAGGCAAAATGATAATTTTCATTAAAAACAAAAAAACATTAAAAATAATAAAAGTCGCTCATTAATTCCTTATAGTAATGTTATTAAACATTAAATGTGAAATGAAATTTTTAAATAAATTTAAAACTATGCAATTAAAATAGAATCCTCCCTCACACTTAATTAAAACCAAGTAAAACATGTTTTCATCATTAATGGTGATTTTAATCACATATAATAAATTTATTTGGAATCCAAAAATTAAATTAAAAGCTTAATAAGTGATGTTTCCCATTTTTAAAGATCAAAAAATTGAAAACCACCTTATATGGAGAATATCTTACTTCCTTTGATGTGTGAATCCCAATTCCACTTTAATTGAAAACTAATAAAAAAAATATTTTTTAGAATCACTTTTAATGAAAATTTCTTAAACGATTAAAGTAAATATATAGAAAAACATCGAACATCATATGAGATAATCAGTCCATTCGAGAGTAACATAAAATGGTTAAATTAATTTACCTTCAGTAATCTCCATTCGAGGGAGGTGAACTTCATATCTGGATTTTACATGATGAGATACTTGAAGTGATATTACGTATTTTCCTAGGTATTTAAATACTCCTCTAGGACTTTTCCCTTGTTGAATCTATGTATAAAAAAAATTGTTTATCAATCTAAGAGGTCTGTTCTTTATTCAGATTGACTCATAGTTATCTTTTGACTTTTTGGGTGCATCCTCCTTTGATACCTTTATTTGGAAGGACTCCAGTAAAATCTCTTTATTGGAATTCATGAGAAGCTCATGGGAGTTCTCAATGTCAATTAACTCCCTATCTATATTCTCTTTAACACTACAATTTAATTCTAGAATTTGAAAGGGTATTATTAAAATTTCTCCATCTATTTCATTATCCTCATTATAGGGGTTAGGTTCTTCATACAAATAATTCCACTCATACTTGGTTTCTTTGGGTAATAAGAATAAAATAGAACTTCATTCGGACTGGGCTTTACCAATACCACTTCCCTTTGGGGTGTCAAAAACAACAATCAATCTCTTTTAAGAAAAGGTAACTTTTCTAGATGACCTTATAACTAGATGAATAAGTTTGTTATAGTAGTCCTTACATATATCTAGCTTGTAAACATGATGAATAAACCCTTCTGAATAGACAAGGGTAATCATTCATTTATTTGGAAATTATTGAAGGTACTCTTCCACTAGTTCCACTTCCATGGTCTCAGAGGACTATGTTTTGGAGTTATATTCCTTCTCAACTTCATTGTTAACCAAACTGCCTCCAAAAGGATTAATCAAATCAGGCTCTACCTCATTTATTTTCCATACTTCAAGAGGGGTTGGATCACCATCACCCAACACAAAAAAATAGTTCTGAATACTAGCTTTATTGGATGTCTTGTGGAATAGAAATTAAGAAATCGAAATTGGTCTTGAAGAGTCTTGTTGGCTTAAATCCCTCTTCCTTAGAGTAAACGAAATATACAAAATCGGCAGATCTTGTGATTATAAAGGATCCCTTGAATCAACTTGAGTTTCAATAGCAGTTTGAATGAGTCCATGTCCATTACCCATAACTTTGACCATAATTTTTTTAGCAAAATAAGGAAGGAACATAGGAGGGATTTTTCCAGTCTCACATGGGACCTATTTTGCTGAATTATAATCAGCCAAATCACACCTCAAATTGAAAAAAATAATGATACCCCTGGTTCAAAAAACATAAGCCTAATATTTACCTAAATATAAAGGAGTTTACTAGGTATTTAAGAGCCAATAGACCAGTAGAGAAGCCTGCAGGAAGTCGTACCCTGATCAATAGATTGGGAATGACCTCCTCAATATGCTTCATGTAGACACATTTCCATAATGGAATGAGTGACCTAGATGCTTGTAAGAATAAAAATAAGCCATCAATGATTAAAATAACCACTTTTTTCAAAGAAACACCTCACAAAGTATACTTAAAACCTAGTCAACTAGTATTTTTGAAACATCAACTTTGACACATATTCAACTAGAGATAGGGCGAAATACCTTGTTAGCTCTATTGTACAAACACAAAAAACAACCTACCTTATTCCATAGTATACGGATAATCGATGAATTTTTAAAATGAATAGGTTGTTTAGGAAAACATACCCACAAAGTCATATACGGAGCATCTTTCTACATATGAAAATAATATGTCTGTAGAGAGAGGGAGAAATGGTCACTGTTGGAATATTGAGGAGAACTAGACTAAACAATTATCAAATCATCCTCAAAAGAGAACCAAACTAGGATGTTCCACTTGTATAGAATACATATAGTTTTACTCTCCTATAAAACCCAAGATCAGAACATGAACCTTTGGAATGAATTAACTGGGGGATGATTCTAACTAAATTGAGATTCCAAGGTCTGATTCAAGAGATCTGTGGCCTTAGTGAACTCTGAGGTCAAAATATCAATATCATGAAATCCATCCAAACCATCTAGAACAAAAAAAATAAATACAGGGCAATGAGAACAGCCTATGGTTTTTATGGAAATATATCATGTTGAGAAAAAGAATAAGGAGGAAAATAGAGGGATTAGAAGGAATAAGAGATGTGTAACACCCAGCTGTTTTTATGAAGTATTTTCTTTAAGTAATTTTAATTCTTCAATAGCTTGAATTACACATAATTGTGAGTTTAAAAAAAACCATGAGACACCATTAGTATAAAATGAACAATATAAACTAGAATTTAGGTTAGTGAGAATAAATATAAATAACTAATAGAAATGTATGGTGAATTCACTAGAAACTAATTATTTATAAAAAATATAAACCAATTAAATGTAAACGAAATATTTTTATTTTTTGTATTAATAAATTAACTGGATTATAATTATTAAATAAAATTAATGAAATATATATGTTATATATTTAATGAAATATTTTTTAAATTCATCTAATATATATTTTATTCATAGGGTATGAATAGACCATATTTTATGTACAAAATACTATATTTTTCAAAATAGAAATTTTACCACCAATTAATGAAGAACCCACTTTAAATTCAAATTTGGAATAGTAATAATTTTTATATGATAATATAAATATATTCTTTGTAACTGGGATATATAATTTTACTTTTGATGAATTTTTTATATTTTTATTATAACTTTCATGTATCGATGAATACTAAAAATATAATAAATTTTAATTGAAAACATAAATTTTCATTGAAATATTTTATATGGTTAAATTATATTATTTAATAGTTTTAAAGAATAAATATATTATATTTTCATCAATTACTGTAATGTAAATCTTTGGAAATAATTTTACAATGAATTTATATGTAAAAATATTTTTATCTTTAGCAATGTTTTCACTTTTAAAACTCATTTTCTCATTATGACAATGAGATTAATTTTAAAATAATTATTGAAATTTTTTTTTCTAAAATTGATTCCATATTTTGAATCCTTAGGTCCAAATTATGTAAATATATTTCTTCTATTTTTGGGCATTATGAATAGTAACTTCTGTAATTTTTATTAATATAGTAGAAGGGAAAATCAGATAATTAAGTATAAAAAACAATATTATAAAATTTTCCTAAAACTTGTTATAATATACTTGGATGAGTTTTTTACCTAGATCATCCTTGGTCCATAATGGTATCATTTGGAATACACATGGATGAGATTATAACATTTAATTTATTTTATTTAAAGAAATGTCAAATCTATCTTACTCAAATTTTAATAACTATATCATTTTTAATATAAGGTTATACACATGTTGAATTCTAATATACATACTAATTTGAAATATAATTTTTTTTTATTTATCATGGAGATTTATTTTAAATTCTTAGGGAATAAAAAATTACATTAAAGGATTATACATTGATGATGTAGAAATTACTTAATTGATGAAAAATATATAAAAAACTTATTATTAAAATACTAATAACCCTTAAAAGATATTTACACTTGACCAAATATTATTGGTTTAGAATATATCGACCATAATAGTGCAAGGGTAGAGTTACTGACTATTTTATTCTATATGGAATTATTGTGAAACTTATAATATTTTATTTAACATGATGTTAAAGTTATCACATTCATGTTTAGATAAATATAACACTTTTTATGAAGGATTTTCCTGCATATATATTCTACTATAAGTATTCTTATGAATTATAGAGGGATTATTTTTATTAAACAATTATTATTAATTTTTACTCAACAAATATGAATATTAAGTAATTACACAAATTGATGTAGTAATTATTTTATTAATTGAGATAAAAAATAAATGCTATTAAAAAAATTAATATGATTATAATGTGGGATAATTAAAATAACAAATTATTTTTTAGGTGATCTATATCTCATATGAATATCATAAAATATCTTATTTGAAGTTAACTTGTTATATTAATATTTTAAATAATCAAGTAATTGAATATTGTGAAAATTGAAAGTACTAATTTTTAATCAAAATAATATATTATTGAATTATTTAAAAATCATATTTTTTTTAAAAAAATTTATAATAATTAAGATATGATCTATAATGTTCTAAATTATTTATTTATGGTTTAATTTATATCAAATAAGTCAATATTTCACTCTTTTAATATTTAAATATTTGTTACCGTAGTTAAAAATTAAATAGAATAACAAATTGTTAATTAAAATAAAAATGTCAAAATTAACAGAAAAAATTATATAAAATTTATTTTTTGATGATATTACAACCCTATATCATATCATATTGAAAATTAAGACATTTTTGGGTATTTCTAGGAGGGTTTTATTTTATTATAAATTAATGTTTTTGGAGATTCCAAAAGTGTCTTTCACCTCAATTATAAAACGACACCTCCTCTTTGACATCTTCACATCTCCTTGAGCCCTAAATCTCTTCCAACCCATACAAATTTCCCTTATCAACATCCATAGTCATAATATAAAGGATTTATTCTTCTCCAAAGACCAACTTTTTTTCTTTAAGAGGAGATCTAGAGGGGGCACGTCAAAGAAAAGGCAATATTCTATATTGATTCTTCCAAAGTAATTTATTATACTACTTCCTTTTCATGAGTTTTCTCCATTATAAAGTAACAAATATAGTATCAATTATATACTGATACATTATTATGATTATTGAACAACTTTATTCCACCTTTTATCCATCCTATGAAAAATGAATTCACTACGCGTGAATACGTTTGGTATATCATCTCCACAGAGTTGTGTAATATATTTTTCACCACCATATTACTTGGTTGGGTATAATGATGGAAATAATAACTATATAAAATTATTCTAACATTATATAGATTTTGGAAAAAAATATATACCATCCACTTCCATTCCATTTCACAATTATAGGAACGATATCGTCGCTCAAGTGTATATACAGCCCAGTATCTCCATGATGTGATGCGATTAATTCTACATGATATCCATTAAAGACATATTATATAAAAGGATGAATAAATATGATATATATGATGTTAATATAATTTTTTTAATGATATAACTATTACCAAATATGGAGAGCCAGAACTTATTCAACAAAATATGCATACGAAAATGAAGCAGTTAATACCCGAATAACAAGTAATAATGAAATGTTATTAACCAAAGGATGATAATATGAACATATATGATATCATAAATAATGAATATTACTTTGGAATAAGTCAATTAAATTATTTAAAACATAATACATTGGGTTTATATATATATAAATGATATCAGAACTATGGTAAGGGACAATTTCGCAATCTCATTATTATATGAGATTGTTTATACATAAGTATTTATTGGGGTATATTTATCATCCATGTCCATGTTTACTAAATACTTATTCTAAAATATTATTTATATTATTATACAATTTTTTAAAGTAAATATTACCCTTTGGTGAATTTATATTAAATGGCATGAAAGGAATCTTTTGTCGTTTTTTATACATGGTACCTTTTGACTATTCTGAAAAAAGTATGAGAAGATTTTTTTCCATAAACTTATACCACATGAATGGATTTTTACATTTTGATAACACATTATTTCCTTGAATATTCCATTAAAATATTTCAAGGTTATTTTCAAATAAATTATATTATTTTTAAATTGGGTGTTATTTTTAGAAAAGAAAACGTTTTTAAACAAAAACAGATATTTTTCTCAAGAATTAATTTAATGTGTTCTATCTATCAAGAACCGAATATGGTGACCATTAAATCCAAAACCCAACCTGGCCCATTAAAAATTAATAAAGGCATTCTCTATCCCCATAGGATGAAACAAGTTACCTGGTATCATGTACTATTGTTTGGGAATGATTAACCCGAGTATAGAATCATTTAACAACAAAAAAACAATAAATAAACCGAATCTGAATATTTATTCCAAACATGCTTTAAATAAAATCCAAAACTAAGAACATAGGGTAATAAATCACACAAAAGTTACATATATACATAAAATTAGCAGTAATATAGACCATGAGACTCCACATGATAAAGGGTTATCACCCACAAGACGTCTCCACAACACCCCACAATGGGAAGAAACTAGTAACCCGAACCACCATCACCCATGGCCTTGCCTTTACCTGTGTCAAACATGATCAAGTATACTTACAAACAAGGGGTGTACGTAGGGTTTGAGACTATGAACAATAGGATACCACCCAAATAATTTCATATAGTAAGCAATACAAGATGAAATGTGTGAATGTTTTTGATAAATAAGAAATAGTGGTAATAAATTCTAAAGAAAGAAACTTTTAAAGGTAAACTATTTTCAAAGGGAAATTTAAAATAGTGATCATATTTAATTAAAACATGTAATATACTGAATTTTTACATCCATAAACACGCTAATTAAATGATAAATATAAAATATCCAATGAGCACTAATCTCGGGAACACCCTTATGAACTAGTTAGTTTCGGGCCCCATGTACCTCATATATCGGTGTAAAGTAACCATAGTAATATCCATTACCGTGAATGATCCAATAGAAGGTTACATAAAAATAAACTAGTGGTCCCTAATCATTATCAATATAGGTTTTTTAGTGTTTACAATTTCCAACTTTCTATGTGAAACAGAGATAAAATTGCTCTGGATCACTAGCATACTAGTACACGTCTTCCCACCTAGATACGCGGGTTTCCTCCCATGTGATCAGAAAATTTACACATGTTTAAAAAATAAATATGCACATAAAAACCCAATTTCTATTAATAAACACTCAATACAGTAGATACACATTTTTTTCACCATTTACAGAACTCAATAAACAATGAAATGTTTTCATAAAAAATTTCAAGGTATACCACCAAACTTTTCACATGAAACCTATATAAAACACCTCTCTGAAAACCAATTTCGCACCAATATTACCCCAAAACAGAATTAGTATAACAATTTTTTTTAATAAAACCATTACGTGAGTTGTAAAATAGCCCCAATTGGTATAACATTGAATGGACATGTAAAACAAAAATATTTACACCAAATTGGCACTTAAAAATAAATTGCTTAATAAATGCCACCAAAAAAACTCACAGAAGAAAAATGAAGGAGGATTATTCTAAAAATAGAAATCAAGCATGGAAAACTAATCTAGTAGTGTTTGTGCAAGGAACCACCTACCACAAGTGTCAAAACACAAAATCCTTGTGTGAAAGTTCACCTGCACCACCACCGCACCACAAGAGAGTTGAATAAATCCTAAAAACCCAAGATAATGCCATGAAATTAAAGATAAAACCATATATTCTAATCCCTACTTTCTAGAAATTGGGTTCTTCATGAAAAGTGGAAGAAAACCTATGAATATGGGAGGAACATGAGACGAAACTCACTTAATTGAGAAACATTGAATAAATATCCACAAATATAGATATGGATGAATCTTTAAATAGAAAAAAAGTGAAGTTATAATAATTTTTAGGAGGTCATGTAGGAGCTAAAATGGAAGAAAAATAGTGAAAAATGAAGGAGTTGTGAATGAAACAACATACAATTCCAAATCTAGATGATTTGGGAAATCTTGAGATGTTTTTCCTTAATCCGTGACGAAGATGAGCTCCAGAGAGGGATATAACAACATGGTGGTGTTCATAGGTTTAGTGGTATCACGAGAGAGGTGGAATGACAAAAAAAGAGTAAAAAATGAATAAGATATTAATGAATTTATAAAATGAAAATAAGAAATGGTCTTACGTGTTGGCCCAATGCCAAAATAAGTAACCAAAATCCCAAATTATTATGATTTCATAAGGGGTAAAAATGGATATGGTGGTTTTAATAGGCCTGAGGAGGCCAAGTGGGAAGTGGAACGGGTGAAAAATGTGGAAAAATAGTGGAGTTATTAGTGAGAAAATATGTTTTGAAGTATGGAAATGGGCCCACAGTTTGGCCCAAATCTTGAAAACCCACCCATTCCTCAATAAAATGCATGTAAAACCCCCAAAAAAGTAATAATGGAAATTAAATGAAAAAAACTTTAAAATAACTAATTTACGTGACAATTCTCCCCACCATGAATGACTTTTCGCCCTAAAAAGTCAACTCGATGCTTGATCAGAAAACATGATTGTGTAATCTTCCTCAATCCAAGAATTCCATTCCCATGTCTCATCTGTATTATTCCCACGATTTCAAAGTATATTAACTTATGGAATTGTATTTTCCCTAATAACCTTCTCTTTGGAATCAATTATTCACACCAGTTACTCAAAAACTTAAATATCGGGCTCTGTCTCTAGTTCTTCCCAATTCAGCACATGATACAGATCTGGGTTGTACTTTTTCAACTACGAGAGATAGAAGATGTCATGAATGGAATTCAATTTGAGAAGTCAAGGAAAACATGTATTTCGCTCAACCAATATGCTCGGTGATCTCAAAAGGACTAACATATCGTGCCATCAACTTCCCTTGATTTCCCAATCAATGATGGACAAGATGAGGGGCCCCTTTCAAGAATACCCTTTCACACACAGAAAACTCTAGGTATCAATGCCTCTAGTAAACATTTTATTTATGAATAATCTATGATATCATCAAGTGTTTCCTGTCAACTTGACCTTCTCAGACATCTTCTACACAAGGCTCACCCCAAACTCTGAAGTCTCACCTACCACATCCCAACATAGGGGGACCGAAAAGGAAAACCATAGAGTGCCTCAAAATGATACATTATAATCGAGGATTCATAACTATTATTATATTCAAATTAAACCAATACCAAATTTCTATCCAATGAACCTCTAAAGTCTAAAACACATGCATGGAGCATGTCCTCCAGGATCTTATTCGCCTGCTGTCTCTAACCATCCATTTGAGGATGGTGAGTCTTTCTCATCTTAATATGCAACCACAAGGCTTTCTAAAGTCCTTCCAAAAAATGAGAAGTGGAAGTAAGGTATATATCTGAGACAATTTCTGACAAAACACCATGTAGCCTTACCACCTCCTATAGATAAAAATAGCTCAACTCATCAAATTTAGAAGTATCTTTGATCGAAATAAAGTGGGATGATTTTTTCAGATGATTAATCCAAACCCAAATGGCATTATTACCACAAGGTGTACGATCAAAGAAAGTAATGATATCCCTGGTGACCTCATCCCACTTCCAAATAGGAATAGGTAATGGATGGAGCAATTCGAAGGGCCATTGGTGATCCCTTTCACCTTCTAACATGTGTAGCATCTCGACATGAAGTCAACTATCTCCCATATCATACATGGCCACCATAAATTTCATCACACATAATAATACATCTAGGTGGAATCTAAATGGACAGCCCACTGAGACTAGTGTCTATCCTGCATCACCACCTTCTATAGAGATGGTGACACTACAGAACATCCCTTAAAGAACTAGACTACCTTCGGAGATGATGACCAATCAAGAGACGTATCCCCACCATGAAGAAATAGCCTTAACCACTGACAAAGGTCATCACTAAGCTATTATAACCGAATCAAAACCAAGAGAGTAGGACTCAACTGAATGCTCTCCGAGAACAAATGTACACTATGCACTTTGGTCTCCACATGCATCTGAGAAAAGATCCCCATTAGATTCCACTCATCACTAGACTTCCTCAAGGCTTGAACTGGTGCTTTTCTACTCAAATCATTGGACACCACATTACCCTTTCTCAGGGTGTAGACATTGTCAAAGTCGAACCCCTGAAAGTAATCGATCTAATGGAAGTGTCTTAGAATGAGATCCTCCTATGAGAAGATGTAGAACAATATTTTGTGATCATAGTAGAACAAAAACTTCTCCCTAAAGAGGTAATGATGCCAAGTCTTAAAAAATTAATCATAGCTGGTAACTCCAAGTCATGGGTCAGATAATTATTTTCATGTGGTTAGAGTTGGAAAGAACCAAATTCCACCAATTGATCACCCAGTATAATCACACAACTGAGACACATACCTGAAGCGTCACAATACACCACATAACCCTTTCCAATATCTGAAAAAATCATCACGAGGGTGGCATTCAACTGCCCCTTCAACACCTTGAATGATTCCAAACATTATGGGCCCCATAAAAACATCACCCCTTTCTAGGTGAGGGCAGTCATTGGCGAAGCAAGTGGAGAGAAATACCAAACAAACCACCTGTAGTAATGAGCCAGGACAAGGAAACTCCTGATCTCAAACATGTTCTTTGGCTGCTCCCATTACAGAACTGCACTGATATTGTCAGGGTCCACTGAACCGCCTACTATAAGATCATATGCCTCAGAAACTTCAGCTCCTTGATCTGAAAATTTCACTTTGACAAATTTTCATAAAGCTGATGATAGCGCAATGTTCCTAACATGATCTATAAATGATGATCATGATCCTCCTCATACCAAGATTAATAGAGGATTTTGTTTGTGAATACCACAAAAAAATAGTTGAGATACTGGTGGAAAACCCCATTCATAAGTTCCATAAATATTTTTAAAGAATTGGTCAATCCTAAGGGCATGACCAAGTACTCAAAGTAGTACATGGAACTTATCACACATATAGGATAGGTTTGGTGGAAGTGAAATATGATAATCTACCATCCCCAAGTTATATAGGATTTCAAAAGGGATAATATATGTATGTTTCAACATTCCTTTCCTTCTAAATCTCATAACGTTCTTCTTTATTGATATTAGAAGGAATACCTTATCTCTAAATTCAAACATTAAATCTCACTAATAATTATCAATATATATATTTTCAACTATGAAAATTATTAATGTGTCATTGAATAGTTTGTATCTTCTATAATATCCCTTTATAAAGATCGAGTTCAAAATACTTACACTCTACAAATTAGTAAAAACATATTAGAGTTATTCACCTATTTAAAAATAGATCCTCATATAGTACCATTTTATTTCTATATTGGAATCTATTATTATATGAGAAATATATTAGGGTATGGTATTGATCCAAAATCCCTTGAAATACATTGATTAGGATCTCAACATATTCTCTAGAGTTTGGAAATTCCTTTCATATTGACTACATTCATATGAATGATACATATTATGTAATCTCACCCTTTTTATTACATAAATTTTCATATCTTTTTAGAAACAAACGATCTTTAATGTCTAGTGTCTTGGAAATCAGAAACATAATACAAGAAATAAACATAAAATATTCTTCTAAACCATTTTTAATTCCTCATAAAAAGTTCATCCTATGTAAAATTACTACATCTCATAACTTGGAGACATACATTAAAGGAAAGGGTGAGCTGAAGGACCAGTCAGGGTAAACAAGGGAATCATTTTTCTTGTGATATCAATAAGAACATGATAAAAAATAAATAAATACAATGGAAAAAAGAGGCATATCATAATAAAAATAACATTAATCATTACTTGAATATGTTTCTAAAACATTTCACTTAGACATTCTTGAACATATCACCAAGTATCATCCCCAAGGCGTCATAAAAAATTTTCCAAGGTTATTCACCAATGTGTCGAGAAACTTGTCATCTTTAGAGATTAATTATTTAGCCAATGCATTGGAGTGATATCAGGGAGAACCCTTATCATGTATTTAATTTCATGTGAGACACATATATAACAATCAAACATTTCATAAATAACCCAAATATAATAAAATTAATGGGTTTCATTTCAAAATCGAGATGTTTTAAAAGTGCTTGAAAAGAAGATAATTACGTCATTTAAAACCCATGGAAAGGGATTGAGGGATATATTTATGTCTATTATAGAATCTAATATATATATATTTTGTATTTATGAACACCCATATAAACGAAATAGGTGTGGGTATTCACATAAATAAAATAGGAGAATTTCATGGGAGAAAGAGAGAAAATTTGAGAAGGAATTTCTACAGTATAACAGATGTATAACACAATTTTAAAAAATAATAAAAAGAGAGGGTAAAAGGTTCTAAAATCAATAAATGAATAATTTTTAATTATAATTACAGAATAAAAATAAAGAAGATTATGGTGTGGACATTTGAATGACATACCACATGAAAAGAAAACATGAAAGGAAAGAGAAATGTGATTTCTTTTAAGAAAATTTGGCTACCTAGAGGATTTTCTTATAATTCAGAAAAATAAGTTGATGGGAGATAAAAGGGCCTATCATATATTGGAAATGAAATGGACATTAATAAGTAAGTATAAGAACATACCCCCACATAATAAGATGGAAACTAGAAGACATAACGTAAAAGAAATCATGACTAAAAGAGGAGGGTGAACATATCCCTTACCTTGAAGAGTGACATTGAAAGCATAAAGTTTGGGACCTTGGTGGATTTTTGGATCACTGGGAGGACTCATTTGGAGGTATAAATACTAGAGTTTCATTGATTAGTATTTTAGAATGAATGGAATGAGGTAATGGCTTTGTATTTATAGTAAAAGTGAGGGAATGTTTAATTAATTTCCAAGGGACTCCTCATCGGTGGTATTTGAAACACCATGGTCATTACCATGGTATTTTCCAATGGTATTGGCCACTTGAGACACCTCATAACATATATTACTATTTAAAAGTCAACCATATTTATTACATCATTATTACATTGTTAATGATGTCATCAAAAACCCGAAACTTAAAACTATATTTTCAATATTCACTGAAAAACAATACATTTTATAAAAATCTCATAAATTCACCCTAAACTAAAATAGATGCTCTGAATTCAAAAATTAACTCCATTTTATTAAAATAATTTTCTAAATGTTCTTAATTTAATTTAAAAAAACATTATTTATTCAAAAAACAACTCTAAAACTATAACTTGTTTTGTAACACCTTGAAAAAGTAAGCAGGGTCCCATAAAAAATATTGTATAACCCTAAGACAATAAAGTAACAATTTATGATTAAATTTTATGAAGATAAATATCCTTTTTAAAAATAAAAGGAAATATGAAATTTTAAATAAAATATTTGTGACATAAAAAAATACCAAAACATATACTATGTTCATTTTTTCACTTTTATGATGTCTAAATTGTATTGATACATTCATGGGTTAAGTTTATATTTTTTGGGATGATTTACTATTCATAAGGGTATGCTACTATTCATACATTACTATTAACTAAAAATAATTTTGATCTTATTAGACTCGAAATTTCATACGGATCACAAATGTAGAAGACCATTTTTTGAAAATCATTTCATGTTATTAATTTTTTAAATTATGCAAAAATATTTTAAAATAACATTTTTCCATAATTCATCTACAATATGAAACTTCTATAAATTCATGTTACATTTATCTGGAAATTTTAAATTAACACATTTTACCATAATAAGAAATAATAATTTTATTTGTACCAAGGGATCACAAAATGTATCTAAGGTCTCGCTACACATCCCCTTATAACACCTACATAGGACCTATGTTTAAAATGTTCTATGGTGATAGAATCTTGGGGCGGCTCAGACAACATTGCATGAGTGGTTATTTCAATCAGCATGAACTTCTCCCTTAGTCAATTTCGTTCAAGCATCACATATTGATGTTTGGCATGGGCTTGATCCAGAGAAAGGCCTTGTGATGCTACCTCCTTCCCAAGCTCTGACAAATAGTCTTCGTAGGGCCTAAGTCAACTAGATGAGGCCATCGACTCTTCTTTCTTTATTAATTAACCAAGAACACATGTATTTAAAAACAATAATCATAACATTAAGTGTTTAGTTTCCAATAGTCATATTGACCAATGATCATATAACAGTCGAAACCCAACTGTATAACTTCATTAAATAAAGGATATTATTTTTTGGAGTATGAAATGAAATAAAAAAAAAATGGAAATAAAAATTATTCAAAAGTTTGGGTCATTCTCCCCCTTAAGAAATTTCATCCTAGAAATTTTAACTCATACAATAAGAAGAGAAAAGGTGTGGGTACTTCTGCCACATAGACTCTTCTGGTTCCCACATGGCTTCTTGACATTTTTGGTTCCTGCACAACACCTTAACAAGGTGGGTATTCTTATTGCATAGAACCTTGTCTCTATGATCCAAGATCTCCACCGGCTGCTCCTCATAAGAGAGGTCATGTTCTAGTTGTACCACCTCTTTATTTAATACATGTGAAGGGTAAGGTATGTACTTCCTCAAGAGGGATATGTGGAAAACATCATGAACATGATCTTGGTTTGGAGGTACTGTATGCCCCTAGGACACTGATCTTTTGTGCTAAAGGATTTCATAGGGTCCAATGTGCCTCGGGCTGAGCTTCCCCTTTTTTCCGAACCTCACGACTCTCTTATAAGGGGAAATTCAAAGAATGACCTAGACACCAACAACAAACTCCAATTCCCTTTGATGGTTGTCGACATAGCTCTTTTTCCAACACTAAGGAGCCTTAATGTGTTACTGGATGGCATGAACATTTTCTATCATCTCTTGCACAAGATTAGGCCCAATAAGATTTCTCTCATAGGTTTCATTCCAATAACTAAGAGTTCTACATCGCTTACCATATAGAGCTTCATAGGGTGTAAGTTGAATGCTCGAGTAGAAGATGTTGTTGTAAGAGAACTCAACTAAAGGGATATGTTGATCACATCCACTATTAAATTCCACTAAGCACGTTCTCAACATGTCCTCGAGTGTTTAAATAGTCCAATTAGATTGGACATCAATTTGGGGGTGATAGTCCGTACTAAAATTAAATTTATTTCTTAGAGCAGGTTGAAGACTTCTCTAGAATTTTTATGGGAACCTTAGATCATGATCAGATATAATAGAATGTGGTATGCCATGAAAACTTACAACATTCTTCAATTAAATCCTAGAAAGTTGATCAAGAGAGAGATCTTCCTGAACAGAGATAAAATGGGATGTCTTTGTGAGATTGTCCACAATAACCCATATCATATTATTTCATTTGGAAGTTCTCAGGAGACTAGTGAAAATGTCCATTTTAATATTGTTCCACTTCCATGCTGGTATGGGTAGTGGTTGCAATACACCATTAGGAAGTTGGTACTCTAACTTAACTTTCTTACATACTAGGCACCTTGAAGTGTTGTCAGCAATATCCCTTATCATATTATCCCTATAATAATGATCATGAAGGTCTCTATACATTTTTGTGATTCCTGGATGTATAAATAAAGTAGATCAATGAGCTTTATCCATCTGATCCTTTATTTCCAAAATAGATGGAACACAAAGTCTTATACGAAATATCAGTACACATTCGTGATCAATATAGAACTCAAGAAGCATTCCATCCTTCACCGCCTCAATATTTTTCTGTAATAAAGGATATTCTTTCTGAGATTTCTTGATCTTATCTAGTAATGATGGTTCAGAAATCCTTCAGGTTACTTTTGATTATGTCTCTTCCCATATAATTCCCATGTACATCTTTACTAGGTCATTGATCAAAGGATCGATTTGAATCCTCATCATGGAAATAATAAAGGGGTCTTCCCGCTTAATGCATCAACAAATTTGTTTTCTCTTTCGGGATGATAATGAATTGAACAATCACTATCTTTAAGATGTACCAAAAATCTTATCTACCTCATGTTCAATTCCTTTTGTGTGAAAATATACTTCAAAATTTGATGGTCTGTGTATATATCACATTTCTCCCCATAAAGATATTTCTCCATATATTCAGAGCCAAAATGACTGCAGAAAGCTCTAGATCATGCATAGTGTAGTTCTACTCATGAGTCCTCAACTGTTAAGATGCATAAGCAATGACTTTTTCATTTTTCAGGAGGATGCACCCAAGCCATTTCAGAGATTCATCACTAAAAATGACAAATACATCTCCATTTGAGGGCAGAGTTAACATGGATGCAGTAACCAATCTCTTATTTAGATATTTAAAACTTTCCTCACACTCATTTTTTCAGATTTACTTGACCCCATTTCAAGTTAACTTGTTTAATGGATAAGTAAGTCTTGAAATGTTTTTCAAAAAACTCCTATAATATCCTGATAAACCAAGGAAACTATAAATTTTAGTTATTATTGTAGGTTGAGTCCACTTTTCTACAACTTTTGTCTATGTAGGGTCAACTATGATTCCTTCATTGGTAACAATGTTCCCCAAGATAGAAACTTGTTGTAACCAAAATTCAAATTTGCAGAACCTTCCAAAAAGCCTCTCCTTCCATAGAGTATTCAATATAACCCTTAGATAATCCTCATGCTCCTCATGACTTTTGGAATATATCAGAATATCATCAATAAAAACTATAACAAAGTTATCAAGGTATTATTTAAAGACTCTATCCATCAAATAAATAAAAATAGCAAGTGAATTAGTCAGTCTGAAGGGAATAAAAACAAACTCCTAATGCCCATATCTTGACCGAAGGGAATTTTTTGGAATATCCCATTTCTTCATCCTCAATTAATGATAACCAGATCAACGATCAATCATAGAGAATAATTGAGTCCCACAAAGATGGTGAAATAAGTCATCAATTCATGGGAGATGGTATTTGTTCTTCACTGTGATCCAGTTCAGTTCTCTATAATCAGTGCATAGCCTAATTGATCCATCCTAATTCTTCACAAAGAGATCAGGTACTCCCCAAGGAGACACACTCAGTCAGATAAAACCCTTCTCCAAAAGATCTTGGATTTGTTTCTTTAACTCCTCCATCTCCACATTTTCCATCCTATATGGGGCGTTTGATATCAAATGAGATCCAGGTACATGTTCAATGGAGATCTCTACATCTCTTTCTAGGGGAGGTCTGGGTAACCCCTTAGAAATACGTCAACGTATTCCTAGACTATGGGGACATTTTCTCTCCTTAAACTCTGATTTCCTTCTTCTTCTTCACCGATCAACTCCATAAATAATGATATAGTAGGTTCTTCCAGACAAATATCAGGTAGAGATATATCTCCTTGGAAAATAATTTTAGGTTTTCCATTGAAGACTAGTGATATTTCCTTGCTTCCACATTTGAGATTAACATTATTCGTTGAGAGCCAGACCATCCCAGGTATAATGTCGAATTCCATCCTAGGAATGACTACAATATTTGTGATATGATTGTTCTCAGCAAATTAAATAATTGAGTTTCTAAACATTTAAGATTCTTGGATAATCCCACCAAGAGTCTGTATTGATAACTCTACTTTTAGAAAATCAAGGGTTGATTCTAAATTTGTTGAAATCTTGGAGGAAATAAAGGAGTGCGTTGAACCAGAATCAAACAATGTGCATGCTATCTTTGAGAGAACAAAACGAGTACATACCACCACATCATTTAGTGATTCAACTTTATCCATAGTGATTGAAAAATTACTACCTTGTTCCCTTTGTCGTTGTTGAGGCTGATGGTGATTCCCCTCCGCTACCCATGGATTTGGATAGTGAATAGAAAAGTGCCCAAGTTTTCCACACTTATAGGATTAGACATCATGTAGGGTCTGCACCATCTACTCCATGTTGTTAGTGTTTTTTAGGATGTGTTTCCACCTCACTACAACAATTCCACGTGATATAGCCATCCATTCCCCACTTGTAGCACTTCCTACTCCTAAGTAGGATATTCCCCAAATGCTTCTTCCCACATTTATTAAACGTTGTGAATTGTACTTGCTTACCTATTCTTCCTTGATTGAATCTCCTAACAAGGATTTTCCCCATCTATCTTTTCTTTTCACTGGATTTATGAGACCATTGTGTCTCACCAAACTCTAGTTCAACATTCATCGCACTCGGCATGATCTCCTCATATCTATCATAGTCTCAGTTGGTTAGATTCTTCTGGAGATGAGGTCTCAGTCCACTAAATAATCTATTAGCATTACCATTTATATCCATGATAATGCAAAAGATGTAATGTGAAAGCCTTGTGAAGTTCATCGAGTAGCTTCCCACATATTCATTCTCCTTCTTCTTAAGCTCAAGAAACTCCTTATCCATTCTTTTTCTCATCGATCGAGGGAATTAATTGTTGAAAAAGATCCCTATTAAATCTTCCCACTCTATAGCTTCAACCTCCACTGTTGGCCTTATGTTTTTTATCATCTCCCACCACTTATCAGTTGCTCCCTCTATTTGGTAAATTGTCAGGGTGACCTTCTCTTGTTTCGAACAGTGGAGTATAGAAAAGATATTCTTGAAACAGTTAATACACTATTCAGCAATCAATGGGTTGGTCAATCCACTGAAGGATGGTGGTCGTTTATGCATAAAGGACTCAACAGAATGTTGTTCCCTTCACGGTGAGATCAGTCTCTTAGCATGATTCATGTTATTTCCCATAACTTGAATCAGTTGGTTCATCATTCAAATGAATGTTTCCATTCCAACTTCCATTAGAGGGATTTCAGCGCATGGTCCATTGCGGTCACCATTGGCACGGTTCCTCCTATTTTCTGCCATTATCTAAAAAAATAAAACCTTATTGAGAAACTTATTTCATTTACAAATCTTTTAACTATAAATGATTTTATTTCTTAAAACATCATTCTTAAACAATTACATTTCTATATAAATCCTTCATAATGATTCATAAAAAGATTATGATTAACCAAAAATATCCCCTAGGAGTGTCAAACCAAGTGTGCAACAAGGCCTGTTGTCATTAATAACCTAAAGGGAATAAAATAAATGGGTTTCATTTCAAAATCACTACATTTTAAAAGTTCTTGAAAATAAGATCATTATGTCATTTATAACCCATGGAAAGGGAGTGGCGGTTATATACATGTCAATTCCATAATCAAATATATATATTTTGTATATTTATGAACACCCATATAAACTCAATAGGTCTGGGTATTAACATAAATAAAAAAATGGAATTTCAAGTGAGAAATAGAGAGAAAATTTGAGACGAAATTTCTACTGCATAACGTCTATATAACATGGTTTTAAAAAATAATAAAAAGAGAGTGGGAAATGACAAAACATAAATAAATGAATAATTTTTCCATATATTTATAAAATAAAAATAAATAAGATCATGTTGTGGACATTTGAATGACATACCACATGAAAAGTAAACTTGAAACGAATGTGAAAATGCGATTTCTTTTACGAACATTCGGCAGCCTAACGACATCACATAGAATTCGGAAAAAATAATTTGATGAGAGTGGAAAGGGTCTATAATCAATTTTAAATGCAATGGATAGTAATAAGGATATAGAATAACATACACCCACATAATAAGTTGGAAACTAGAATATATAACATAATGGAAATCATGACTAAAAGAGGAGGGTGAACGGTTCCCTTACCTTGAAGAGTGAATTCGAAATCTCGATGGTTGGGACCTTGGGGCTGCCAGGAACCTTTGGAGGACTCTTTGGGAAGTACAAAGACTAGATCTTGTTTGAGGAGGAATTTGGAATGAATAGAATGAGGGAGTGTCTTGGTTTCTATAGAAACAATGAGGGAATAATTACTTAATCTCCAAGGGACACCTCATCGGTGGTATTTGAAAAAACATGGTATTTTCCCATGGTATTGGCCAATTTGTAAACCTAATAACATATCATACTATTCACAAGTCAACCATATTTATTACATCATTATCACATCATTAAGGATGCCATTAAACACCCGAAACTCAAAACTGTATTTTCACTATTCACCGAAAAACAAAACATTTTATAAAAATATCATAAAATAATAATAAATTTATAATGATGATATGAATTAAAAAATGAACTCCATTTTATGAAAATAATTTTCTCAATATTTTTAATTTAATTTTTTAATAAAATCATTATTTTTTCAAAAAATAAATCTAAAACTATAAGTTGTTTTGTAACACCTTGAAAAAGTAATCAAGGTCCTATAAAATTATCATATAACCATAAGAAAGTAAATTAATAATTTATGATTACATTATATGAAAATAAATTTCCATTTTAAAGTATTAAATTAATTATAAAATTGTAAGTAAAATATTTATCAATTAAAAAGTTCCAACACAAATACTATGTTGATTTTTTCACTTTTAAGATGTCTAAATTGTATGTATACATTCATGGGTAATTTTTCAATTTTTTTGGCCTATTTCCTATTTATTACTATTCATTACTATCCATAAGGGTATGTTACTATTCATAAATTACTATTCATAAGAAATCATGTTAATCTTATAGGACTCTAAATTTCATAATGACCACAACTATAAAGGGCCATTTTTGTAAAATTATTTCACATTATAAATTATTTAATTTATACAAAAATATTTTAAAATACCCTTTTTCCGTAATTCATAAATAATATAATAATTCTTTAAATTCATGCTACATTTATCCAGACATTTGAAATTCACTAATTTTACCATAATAAGAAATAAATTTTTTATTTATACCAAGGGATTACAAAAAGTATCCATGGCCTCGTTACATAGACCCTTATAAAACCTGCATACGGCTTAAGTGTAAGATGTGTTATGGTGATAGAATCTCGGGGCGGCTCGGACAACATTTCTCGAGTGGTGATTTCATCCAACTTGAACTTCTCCCTTAGTCAAATTCGTTCAAGCTTTACATGTTGAATTTCGGCTTGGGATCGGTACAGAGCAAATCCCAGTGATGCTACCTCCTACCCAAGCTTTGACAGATAGGCTTCGTACGGCCTGAGTCTACTTGATGAGGTTATCGACTCTTCTTTCTGTATTTATTAACCAAGATCAATTGTATTTATAAACAAAAATCATAATGTTAAGAGTTTAGTTTCCAACATTCATATTGACCAACAATCATATAACTGTCAAAACCCAATGGTATCACTTCATTTATTAATGGATATATTTTTGTGTAGTATAAAATGAAATACACAAAAATTTAGGAAATTTTTTTTATTAAAATGTTCTGGTCATTACACATATTGCTAAAACTCAACTCCGTATTCAATTATCACTATATAATTTTTAATAACATCATGGTAATATTCAAATCATGATGAGTTATAATGTAATGTTTTACTCTATGAGGAATTACCGCTTCCTTTTTCATTTCTTGGTAAGTTAGTTGAGTGAGAAATTTTCATGAATGAAAATAAAATATTAAAACATTGTTGGTCGATCAACCACATAGAAAATGGAATTATTTCCATTAGATTTGGTTCTATGTCCTATAATAAAATCCATGGGGATGTTATGTAATTTCCACATCATTAAGGTTAGTGGTTAAATAACTCCTTTAGAAATATTTCATTTTTTCATAACATACTACCATACCAAGATATAAGATATGTACTCCCAAATATCCATTTTCATGTTTTCACATCAAACGTTCACCTTGAGATCCTATACATTACTATAATTCCATTATGGATATAAAATAATGTGTTATGTGCATCCACCAAAAACTCCATTCTCCATTCTAATATTAAAGGTAATTATGTTTTATTGAAACTTATTATTCCATTATTGAAAATATTGAACTACTAAATACCAATTTCCTTATTATAAAGCTCCATATCCTTCTTCTTTAACTCTTTAATCTTTTTATAGATAGATTATTGATAATTAATACGGTAAATAAAGGATTAAACCAAACAATTTATTAGTTTTAGGTTCATTTGTTGAAAATCCTTTAGTAATGGTTCTATTTAAAAACTCATCACGATAATCTAGGATGGTACTTTCTACTCAGAGCACTATCCACCTTTTTTGTTTCCTATGGAGGTAATTCCTCAAGTACTCATACTTCGTGATCAACTTTAGACATCTAATTTAGCGTTTTTTAAACTCCCTTTGTGTGAATATATAATTTAAGATTGTTTTATCGATATATATATATATATATCACACTTTTCACAATAGAGATAATCCAACCATATAATTATTGAAAATATTTCCACTACTAGATTATAATCATTTGTAGGGTAATTTTTTTCAGGACCCTTCAATTGATGAGTGGTATATTCTAATACAATTTCATTTTTCATAAGGAAACATCCTAATCAGTTATTTTATATATCACTATATATCATAAACCCTTCTCCATTATATGTTTGTGTAACTATGGGTTCAGTGACCAATCACCCCTTGAGATACTTGAAATTTTATCTATGTTTATATATCCAAAGGATGTTGACTCCCTTATGAGTTAACTGGGTCATTAGATTTGATAGTCACAAGAAACTTCTCACAAGTCATCGTTGGTATCCAAAACATTAATGTGAAGAATGGATATCCATTATTTTGGTTAGATTGGGACATACATTAATCACATGTTTCATTGAAGGATCTACAGATATACCCTTTCATATGATTTTTTGAACTAATATTGACACATTTAATTTCCATAATTAATACTTTCTAAAATTTTAATACACATTCCCCATTTTCAAGGTATTTAATGCAATACTCAAATGATTTTATTTCCCTTCCATTATCTTATAATATATGAGAATAAAATCTATAAAGACTAATTTAAATTTATTGAGGTAATTTATAAAGACTATATTCATCAAATACATGATGACAATGGGGGATTTTTTAAGTCTTGTTGTAAAAATTATGAATTCATAAAGTCCCTATATTTTATGAAAGGATATCTTGGGTATATCTACCTTTTTAACCCTTAATTGATGATATCTATATCAAAGTTCAATCATTGAGAATTATTTTTCCATTCTCTATTGACCAAAAAATTCACCAATATGGGGTAGATTATATATATTTGATCATGATCTTGTCAAGTTAATGATAGTTGATTCAAACATGAATTAATCCATATTTATTCATAACATGGTGAACTGGTGCACCCCATTGTGATGAACTAGGGATTTTGAATACCTTATATAGAATTGTTTTGTGTTATTATTCAATTTATCCACATTAATCAGTTACTTTTTATAAGGATTCATTGATATATTCGTAGGACTAGGTATGAGATTTATCAATAAATCTAACTCATGATTTGGGGGAAGGCCAACCATTTTTTTTGTAAATACATAAATATATTCCCACATAACACGAATATCATGAATATTGTTTTACTCCAATATTATTTGATATATATACACTACAAGACTATGTAATAAGAAACATATAATTTACGTAATTTATATAGGGATTTTATAGTCATCCTTGCACTAATAGATGATAATGGGTTTATTTGGGGTACATAAAGTAACTTCTATATCTCCAAAATTAATATGGGATCCATACATATATAGAAAATCCATCCCTAAAATTTCATCAAGTTTAACTTGAGATAGGACAGTAATATTTTTAAGAAATATAATTCCACAAACTTATATAATAGAGGATTTATAGACAGAACATGCAACCATCATAACACCAATATTTTAATTTGACAATTCAATTTCTAATCATTGGGGTGGTGACTTAGTTCCCTTATAAAATTATATAGATATAAAATAGTGGTTATAAAAAGTATTAAATAAGAAATTTTTAGTTACTAAGTGTACCTTCGAAAACTATATTTTCCTAACATGATTAAGTGGTTGTAATTTCATATGATTTACCAAGTAATATTGAATTTGGGGGTTTCTTGCATAAATTTTCATCATTTACCCTTTTATTAGTGCATAAGATAGATTTATTTCTACACTCCTAATAATTAAAGCATTGGAGTGTTGGTGGTGAAATTGTTTAAGCATTATTTTCGTCCATTTCATTATTTATCCTTGTCACATCTATTAATCATTCAAGTTACTTACATCCTTATCTTTAAATTGTAAAGTATTTACCTACCCATTTAAGGAAATTTTATCTGTGATTCTTCCAATATGTTTTTCATGTTATAACATTATTATCTTTCATCATTCATTTTTATAATTTTTCATTCCTAAAAACTATATTTTCCTTTATTTCACCAAAAATTGTGAGAATAATGGGTGTCTTGAATATAATTTTCTACCCTGATAGCACATTGATCAATTTCATCATAGATATAGAAGTCCTTTATAGACAACACCCTTTATATAGTTAGTTTTTAGACAATAAATAAATGATGTATTTTTCTTCCAGGTTCTGTTAAACACATATGTGTACCATAAATTTCATAAAAAATTTGTTTCTTATCTATAGATGGATTTATCCTCATTTATCTTTAGATAAAGGATTTATCTCTCTATTTTAGTCTGTAATGATTAGGGAAGGTATTTATTAAAAAATATCTACATAAATTCATCCCATTCTATGGAGTTGATTTATTCCTCTAGAATCCTATTGTAAATGAGATCCCACTATTAATCTATCATCCCTTCTAAATGATAATTGGATATATAATTTTTTTATTCTTTTGGAACTAGATAACTTGAAATATCATTTTTGGCTGTAAGGATTTATTACTTTAAAACTAGTTGATTATATGACCTACTATAGTAGGGTGGATGTTGCTAAAAAATGAAGCAATGGAGAGTTATTCCTCCCATGTAATTTTTTGTAGTTTTGTATGATATATCCTATTTTTCCTAGATTGAGAAAGTTGGTTGATAATGTCAATGAGATTTTTCACTCCACCTATTAACCCATTTATTTTCACATTGGGATAGTGATTTCATTATCCATCAGAATCATGTAAAATTGATTCCTCATGTTTCCAACCAATGAATAATACTATTAAGGTTTGTGTGACTATAAATAAACAATAATTAGATTAAAAAATAACATGAAAAGGAATGTAAATCCAAATATGTTCAAATATTTGACAGAATATTATCATCCAGTGAAATTTATGGTTTCTCCAATATCAATCATAGTTCAACATATGTTATTTTGGATTCAATATTCATATTCATCATATCCAAATACCCACAAATAAATAAAATCTTCTATGATACAAACATATATTTCCCAATATTAACTTATATATATATATTACCTCCTTCAATATGAATATTTATTTCATATCAAAATAACTCACACCCTTAAACCAATAACATTAGTGTCATTGGATATTAGATAAATGAGAAAATTATTTCAAAATCATTCGTCAACATCTCTATAAAATAAAATTAATACATGATACCTTTTTAGTTATATCATACAAAATTATGTTACCCATAACATGGGGAATGGAAACATAAGATAATGTGATATTATATTCTTAGTAAGCGTAAATATAAGAAAATAAAATATAATTTCCTAAGTTTCTATAAGATGAACATAAGGATATGAGATCATAATGGTGGATTAAGAAAATTACATTATAAAATAACCCCCAATAATTTATGGATCATAAATATATAATTTATACACTAGGAATTGGGAATAACATAAAACATGATTTATAGTTTTGTGAAAAAATGAGTAAATAATCATCATTCTTGAAAACATTACATATGAATGTTACATAATAAAGATTTTTATTATAGAATTTTAAAAATACATAATTATAGAAAATCCATTATTATATCAAGAAACATAGATAATGACATCGTCACATTGTCTCAAGACACCCATAGTAGATTATGTTTACTCCATGGTCCCTATAAAACAATTCCAATTATATAAGGCTTTACATAATGCATGGTATGGATATATATTTATGGGACCACCCAAAAATTTGTGTACCCGATCTCATATGAGTTTATGTTTACTCTCCATTACCTATCATCTCATGATATATAAATAATTATCTAATTAATTAGGGGCGGTGATATAATTCTATTCCCACCATAAGATAATTAAAAACATATGTATGTGAACTATATGAAAGAATTCATAATTATATAATGAAATAATTAGCCCATGAGTAAGAAATGAGTTTCCTTAATATTTTCCCAAAAAAATGATCCAAATCATATCAGGAAAAATAATGTTGTTGGATTTATTAGGTATATAATGAATGAATCATGTGAATAATTTATGGATGCATAAATAAATTAAAATTATTCAATAATAGAATTAGAAAAATAGTTCAAAAAATAATGGGTAATACCATTTAAATTTTAATAAAATTTATCTTAGACCTAAATATTTTATTAAAACATGATAATAGAGATTAATTTGGGAAACCATGAAAACATGTAAAGGAATATTTACGGATAAAACTCATGAAAATTATTGGAAAATTCAATCATACTGAAAGCATTAAAAAAGATTATTTCCACTTATTTATAAATAGATTCAAAGTAAATAGATATGACATGTATTAAAATATTTTATAATATTAAATTAAAATATTTGTAAATACCTAAAAAAATATAATCGAAAAATATATTCAGTAATCATATAAGTATATAAATGGACATCCATAAAAAAATATTCAAAATATGTACATGGAGGAGAATGATTTATGACTAGAAAGAAGAGATTAGGTTTATTTCACATACAATAAACCTTTATGTTGATTAGTGATCCCTTGGGGAGTGAGATGTAAAGAATATTAAAAATATAAGAAAAAAAATACATGAGAAAAATATATAATTTCTATAAAGACCCGGATTTTCCATGTAATTTTTTTAATTATATGGATTTATTAAGAGTCATCAAAAATTGACGGAGTGTGATTTTGAGTCCCGATGTGCCCAAAATGAATTTATGAACTTTTTTTAAGGTACGTTTAGTAAAGTCACGTGCTACATTTTCTATCTTTTGAACCGGTGCTCGGATTACAAATTTAAGGTCACCATTGAATCTGAAGTGCCGAGATTCGCTTAAGGGAGGCTTCACTTTGACCATAGTAAGTCGGGAGAAAATGTTAGATTTCGGAATTTTAAAAAGAATAATAAAATAACTTTGTTATTTTATTTATTCCACTATTTTCCTCCAATTGAAAAGTGGCATTGGCGGGATCAATGATGTGTCAAGCCATTAAATGGATTGACTCCTCAAATCCTTTGTTACAACATCATTGGAATTAGGAAGGTTCTTATTAAATGAACCCCCATTAATTACACAGGTGTTACTCACCCTCCCCTATCCTATTTATATAGATCATGGGGGGAGGAATTTCCACGACTTCACCAAGTGATGAAATTTTAATAAAGTTCCACGACACCAGTCACTTGGAGAATAGAGGCGGTTCCAGTGGGTAGTGATGATTGCCAACAAACGATGAACAACGACTCTTTATCAAGCGTGGAGGCTCTCATATTAACTTGAGGTAGGGATTTATATTGTTATAATGTCAAGTTATGGTTTAATTTTATTTCTCCCTCATGTTTTCAAGCTAACATGGAAGGCGCAGGAAAAATGAACATGGCCCAGACCCTTTGCTACCTTGTTTACCCTTACATTCTCTGTGGAAGACCGCCAACATGGAGGCACCAAACAGCCACAACGAAGGAGGTGTACCGTCAAACTCCGAAGGAGGAGGAGGTCTCGGTGGTTAGAAAAGTAGCCGGCCAGGGAGGTAATGCGGCCTACCATCGCGCGCCGCTGGTGGGGAAAGCTACAGTTGGTGAAGACGGTAGCCGGCTCGAGCTGACCATGGAAGGGTATGGCAGAGCACCGTGCCATCGTGCATTGTTGGAGGAGGCCTCAGCACGAAGCCACGGTGGTGGAGGTACCCACCCTCCTATGAGTTCCACGATGATGGGGCGGCACCCCGTGGCGCCGCCACTTCGCAAGCCGAACTACCACTCACCTATTCGTCAAAACCGGGGGACCCCCCGTGTCGTCTAGGGTAGTCCCCTCTTCTGTGGGCCATGCCTGCCCAGCAGGCTAAATCACCGCAGGCCGGGCTTCTTGTGCCCAGTCTTCTGTGTCACCACAGTTTGGGTCATGTGTGCCTAATCGATCGTGCCTCCAAGGGTTGGGCCGCACGAGCCCTGCGGGCCGAGCCATAAGAGCCCAGCAGACAATGCCCTTCCAGGACAAGCCACCCCCCCCCCCCTTGTGGGCTTGGCCAGACTGTGGCCTAGCCCAACCGGGAAGACCCAGACCAGGTCGGGTCGACCCAAATAGGGTCGAGTTAGCCCAGACTGGGTCTGGCCGTGTCGGTCCGACTGGGTCGGACCAGACTCAGGCCCTTCTAAACTAATTTCATCTAAATGACCATAACATAAAATCCGAGCATCCGTTTGACAGACCGTCTATGGTGTTGGGACCTTTGGAGTGAGATAGTACTTTTAGTATACTCCACTTGAGTTTTCGAGAATGTTGGAGTGTGGATAGGTCGGATTGAATCTGAATCCAACCGGGCCCTCAGAACTAAAACACTTCTATGTCACATATCGAGTGTCTGATTGACACGCCGCCTATCACATTGGAACCCTTATGAGATGGTAGTATTTTGGGATACTTATTCATTAAGAATAGTGGTGGTTAAGGTATTACTGATGGATTGAGTATTGGTTCTCCCATAATCAATTTTACTATGAGTGGGAATCCAGTGGCTGGTAGTGAGGCGGAGGTTGGAGAGAGATCATACGGAGGTTAGTACTGAGCGACCCTATGTGGGTTAGTGCATACCAATCCTATGTGGGTCATATCCTGTGTGGGTCTTTGCGTGGGTTATTACTTATCAATACTATGTGGGTCAGACTCCGTATAGTCAGCATAAGTGCCTCTTTATAGAATAAGATGATCTAGCTTCTAGAATAATCATATGTACTACTGTGCCTTAATTATATACCTAGTGTGAGATGAGACTTTTACCATCATGGTGTTACCTTTGTGTTACCTTCACCTTCATGGTGTTATCTTCATGGTGAAACCGGTGTGGTACTATTACCTTTGTGGTGGTACCTTTGTGGTATTCTTACCTCATGTATGAGACGAGTATATCTTGATAACATAGGTATATGTATGGGCATATACCTAAGTAGAGATTTTGAATTATTCATTATTTGTGATTGGGATCGTTCTTTGTGTTTTCTCCATTATGGAACTCTGGGAGACCTTCAGGGGTTTCATGGTCCCTATTGAGAATCGTTATACTCACCCCTACATTGGCTATGCCCGCACCTTGTTGTGTCTTTTACAGATGAAAAATAATTTTGATCGAGGCTGAGGGATCAAGGAAGAGATGGTGCTCAGGGGTGGACCATTGATGTGATGTGATGTCGTGACTACTGATCATGATCTATACCTACCCTTTAGGTAGGATCCTCAGTGGTTGATCTAGGAGCTGTTTTTCTCATATCAGTTGTACATGTACTTTCTAGTTGGTCTTTTATTCTGGCCCCTTTACTTTCATCACACCTTTTACTACAATACATTACATTGTTGTTGATTATTGTTGTGTTCTTAGATTGTGTGTTTGTATAAGTATAAATGCAATGCCTCCCCATTGTAGGGATACGCCTTTCCGGTGCTGGTCACTAGCACCTGGCCAATGAAAGGTGGTCTTGGGGTAGTCGTGGCACGGACCCCGTTGGACGGGTTGTGAAAAAGTGGTATCAGAGGATTCAGTTATACCAACGAACTAGGACTCTGATTTTTTCAATGTGTAAATAGTGTTAAGTTTTATGAGTGTGGTTTTTAGTTTGGGAAATCTAGTGTTGGGGCGGCAGCTGACGTATCCATACACTAGGACCCTGAATTATGATTTCTGGCTTAGTGCACAAAAACACTGATTGTGTGTGTTTTGAAAAGTTTTTCTTATGATTTCTTTGAGTCCGCTCACTAGGTATAAAATATTGGCCATGGAACTCCTGGTTTAATTTAGGATTCCACCACATAGATAGCCATCTAGGATTCCAAAGAGAGTACACGATGACCGCCCACCGAGAGATGGGGATTTGGTGGAGGGCCCTCTTACGGGGATAGTACCATCGGGTGGTGCACCAGTAGCACCACCACCCATTTAACAGCAAATTCCAGTAGCCCCACTAGTAGAGGGTGCATGCTGACTAAGTGTGTTGCATGAGTTTTAGCAGCAGTGAACTCTGAGGTTTTGAGGTGACATGGATCCACAGGTGGCTGAGGACTAGCTGGAGGCTGTGGCAAGAGTTTTTTTCTTAGTTGGGACACCAGCTAATCTGATGGTAATCCTAATTGTCGGTCTCTTCTAGGGAGTAGCTGAGAGATGGTGGAGTCTGGTACTCTAGTTACATGATGAGGGGACCATCACATGGTGCAGATTTCGATGGCCTTTTCAAGGAAGTGTTTGTCTCAATGACTCTACGTTCAATGCATATACAAGAGATGCTGCATTTTCAGCATGGCAGCATGACAGTGGCCCTTTACTCAACGAGGTTCAATGATCTCTCCCGCTACTCCGCAAACATGGTACATGACCCTTTCTTCAGGGTTTGGACCTTTTATTAGGGTCTTCAATGGGAGATCAGATCATCGATAATATCACTCAGCATTCTGATGCAGACTGGGGTGCTAGAGTGAGCGCTTTTGGCGGAGAGCTTCCTAGATGAGCAGGAACTGATAGTGAGAGACACCACCGGACGTTGGGTAGATGATTCATCTGAAATATGTAGTATATGGATGATGTAGCGGTCTAAGCAAGCCAGAACTCTTGTTGGATGACCTCATGATACATGGTCGATGGTAACGAGATAACAGGATAGAGGAGGACAGTTCAGGATATGGCAGTGCTACTCGTGCGGCAGGCAGGGTCACATGGTTTTTGATTGCCCGATCCACTGTATGGATAACCAACTAGTGGTCAAGGGACCACCAAGGTAGAGGAAGAGGTTTGAGTGAGGAGTTCCGTAGGGTGGAGGATGTGGTAGTGGAGAAGTCCATGCAGTAGGCGGTGGGCGGCGATTCGAGGTTCTATCGCCACCACCTCCTGGTGGTCCACCCCGGCCATAGAGAGTAGGAGAACAGGGATGAGCTCAGCTCCAGGTAGCTGAGGCCTATGACCATGGTGATCTAGAGATGATTATAGGTATGATCTATTTCTATTACACCCTTTCTATAGTACTTATAGACACAGGATCTAGTCACTTTTTTATTTCCGCGTCCATCGTTCAGAGCTTGGAGATTCTGATGGAGGCGTTGGTTCGATCCTTATAGCTAGAGACTCCTACAAAAGGGGATTATATGATTACACACTGGTTCCAGCATTGTGAGATTACTCAAAGAGTTGAGAGATTTGGTTGGGATTTTCATGTAGTGTCATTGAGTCCTTATGATGTTATCTTGGGTATGAAATGGTTATCCATAGTCCATGGTTAGATTGAGTTTATTAGGCACAAAGTGCGGTGTGTCCACAAGGATGGGACTGAGTTTTCCTTCATCGTCGAGAAGAGAAACTTTGCAGCACATGATGGACTTGCCCAGAGGAGGGTGAAACGGATCACACATCTGTTGTCTAGACTTACTCTCTAAGAAGTTGATGTTGAGAGTCTGATCTATCTAGTGGTGGTGGACCAGTGCGCTGATGTCTTCCATGATGATGTTCTAAGACTACCTCCACGTAGACAGGTATAATTTTACATCAACATGTACCCCAGGAGGGCTCCGATATTTACACGAGAATATCAGATGGCTCATGTGGATCTTTGTGAGTTAAGGGTACTGTTTAGGGACTTGTAGAAGAAGGGGTTTATACCTCCCAGTGTGTCTCCATGGGCAACCCCGATTTTGTTCACCAAGAATGCAGATGGGATTTTGAGACTCTATGTAGATTATTGGTTCCTAAACTATGTGACCGTGAAAAAAAATTATCCACTCCCAAGGATTGATTATCTCTTTGATCTGTTGAAGGGAGGTCAATGGTTTTCGAAGATAGAACTCAAATCTGGTTTTGTTTAGCTCAGGGTACGAGATGATAATGTGCAGAAGATGACCTTTAGATATCGGTATGGACACTATGAGTTGTTGGTTATTCCATTTGGTGTGAACAATGCCACTATAGTGTTAATGGGACTCATGAACATGGACTTCCATCCATACCTCGATCTCTTTGTGGTTGACATTATCAATGAAATCTTTGTGTACTCAGTGACAGAGGAGGAGAATGCATATCATATGCAGATAGTTCTTGATACACTCCGAGATCACCAGCTTTATGGTGAGCTCTTGAAGTGCCAATTCTGGATATGATAGGTTTGTATTTTGGGACACGTTATCTAGGAGGCTTGAGTTTCAGTGGATCCAGCAATGATAGATGTTTTGTTAGCTTTGGAGCCACCCATAAGTGTGACCGAGGTGAGGAGTTTCCTGGGGTTGGCTGGGTACTACCAGAGATTCGTACCCAATTTTTACAGAGTTGTGGAAACCTTGTCAGCATTGATGAAGAATGGATTGCCCTTCATGTGGATAGATAGATTCCAGCAGAGTTTCCAGGAGCTGAGGCAGAGACTGACGAGTGCCCCCCATCTTGAGGCTACCAGAAGAGGGAATTGAGTATGTAGTCTATTGCATCGCATTTGGGGCCAAACTTGGATGTGTCCTAATGCAGGAGCCAGTAGTGATCACGTATGGATCTCAGAAGCTGAGAAATCATGAGAAGAACTATTCTACCCTTGAAATGGAGTCAACAGTAGTGGTCTTTTCCTTGAAGATTTGGAAACATTACTTGATGTGTGAAGGTTTTACAGTCTACTCTGATCACAAGAGTCTCAGGTATGTCTTCTCATAGAAGGACCTAAACCTGAGATAGTGACAATGGCTAGACTTCCACCAGGATAATTACTTTTAGATCATCTATACTCTTGGGAAGGGGAATGTAGTGGAAGACAAACTCAGCGGGAGGTCTAGTTTACAGTTGCTGAGTGAGGTGACAGAGGTGCTTTCTGCATTGTACATATCCTTTGTGGATAGAGATGGAGTAGCATACCTCCAGTCTATGACTGTCACTATCCCACTTCTTTAGCGATCTCCGGAGGCACATCTTGGGGACATTGACTATGAGAACTATGTGCTCAGATATCCACAGGATAAGAACCAAATATATTTTCTAAAGGTGGGGAGAACATCATTCTCTTTAGAGTATGCACCATGGTTCCAGTGGCACTATGGTAGTAGGTGTTGAGGGAGTTACATACATCCCCTCTAGTGGTACATCCAAGTGTGGTGAAGATATACTAGGAAATCCAGTATTAGCACTGGTGGCCAAGGATTAAGAAGGCAGTGGTAGAGTTTATTTCCTGATGCCTCACTTGTTAGCTAGTGAAGGCTGAGCATCAGGTTCCAATAGGCTTAGTGAAGCCACTAGAGGTGCCAGAGTGGAAGGGTGGTGGTATCTTAATGGACTTTGTGACAGGGCTTCCACGTACGTCTAGGGGACAAGATTTTATCTGGGTGATCATTGACCGACTCACCAAGTCAGTCCACTTCCTACGTATCCATGAGCAGGGATCAGTAGAAGGCTTGGGATGCCTCTACGTACAAAAGATTGCATGACTTCATGGGGTGAGAAAGGACTCCTAGGTATTTTTGATTCTAAAATGTTTTTATTATTTGGATTTTTGGTCCATGTAAGTCATTTTTTCCATGTTGGGTTTCATTTTTTTCATTTTGTTCTTGTAATGGGTTTCTCCTTTTCCCAGTCCTCAAAAGGAGATGTCTCTTTTTATGTTCAATCAAAGGGGTTTTCCATACACCTTGACTAAAAATAAAAGACGATCATCTCTGGCTGTGATTCACATTTTATATCCCAATTGTGGGGGGAATTAAAAGATGCGTTTGGGACTCAGCTACATTTGAGCACCGCATTTCATCCACATATGGATGGTCAGACAAAGCAGACCATTCAGTCACTGGAGGAAATGCTACGTGCTTGCGTCTTAGATCATGACTGCAGTTAGGAGGATCACATTCCCTTGGGGGAGTTTTCATACAACAATATCTATCACTCCACCATCAGTATGGCACCATTCGATTCCTTATACGGTTGACCATTCAGATCACCTCTATAATGGAAAAACCTATCAGAGTCAACACTTATGGATCCAGAGTTGGTATAGGATACCACTGAGAAGGTGCCGATCATCTAGGAGCAGATGAAGACTACACAGAGAAAAAATAAGTCTTATGTTTATAGGAGACAGAGGTTGTTTTAGTTTGAGAAGGGAGACCACGTCTTCCTATGGGTCTCACCTCAACGAGGTTTGTGGAGGTTTGGCTGAGGCAAAAAACTCTCATCGAGGTTTATCAGACCTTTTCTGATACTTCCGAGGATTGTTGAGGTAGTATACCATTGGGAACTACCACCACAGTTTGAGAGGGTGCATGACGTCTTCCACGTATCCCAGCTAAGGAGATATGTTCATGACCCATCTCACGTCATCGACCATGGAGAGATGGACTTTGATGATTGGGCGATGTTTATGGAGGTTCCAGTATAGATTGAGGATCAACAGGAGCAGGTCCTTAGTGGATGACGGATACCTCTGTTGCACGTTCACTGGAAGCACGAGGACCTCCAGGAGAGCACATGGGAGCAGGAGGCTCGGATTTGTGTTTTGTACCCCCATTTGTTTCCTTAGTCTATGTTGTGGATTTTGAGGATGAAAATCCCTAAGGTGGGGATAATGTAAAGACCTAGATTCTCCAGGTAATTATTTTAATTTTATTTGTTTATTACAAGTCTGGGAAAATTGACAGTGCATGATTCTGAGGCCTGGTGTGCCCATAATGGATTTATGAACTTTTTTTAAGGTACGTTTAGTCAATGCATGAGAGGTGTTTTCTATCTTTTGAACTGGTGCTCAGATTAAAAATCCTAGGGCACTATTGAATCCACAGTGCCATGATTCGCTTAATGGAGGATTCACTTATACCATATTATGTCTAGAGAAAAATTTAGTTTTTGATGTTTTGAATGAATAATAAAATAACTTTGTTATTTTATTTCTTTCCTTCTTTTCCTCCAATGGACTAGTGGCATTGGCGGGACCAATGATGTGTCAAACCATTAAATGACTTGACTCCTCAAATCCTTTGTAACCAATCCATTGAAATTAGGAAGGTTTCTATTAAATGAAGCTCCATTAATTCCACCGGCATTACTCACCCTCCCCCTGTCCAATTTTTATTGAGCATGGGAATAGGTATTGGCACGACTTCACGAAGCGACTGTGTTCTGATAAAGTGTCGTGATTCCAATCACTCGGATTATAGAGAAGGTTCTAGCAGGCAGTGAAGAGAAGCACTGAATGATGAACACTAACTCTTCCTCAAGCGCAGATCCTCTCCAATGAACTTGAGGTGGGAATTTATTTTGATATAATTTCAAGTGATTGTTGATTCCTATCCCCCCCCCCCTCATATTTTCATGCTAACACGAAGGGCACGGGCCAAACGAACTTGGCCTGAACCCTATACTACCTTGTTTACCCTATATTTCTCCATGGAATGAACTATATATGTGATCCATCAATACAAGATTAAAGATACATAAAAGGATGATTTAGAACTAAAAAAGATGTTGAGAAATATTACTGATTTTAACCTTGATTTTGATGGAATGAATAGGTTCAGGAATTGTGCATATGTTCTATCCATACAAGATTGGAAAAAGTATTTGTCAGATGAAGCACATAGTTCACCATTATCTACTAATCATAGAAGTAAAAATACATATAGAGATCAGAGAGAGTACTTTTTGTGGCACCACAAGAAGATAGATATCTATAATTATGTATCTTGTTGCATAGTATGTCAGTAAGTTATGGTTGAGAGACAAAATTCTGAATGGCTGTTACAACCATGTCATGTAGAAGAATGAAAATAAAAAAAGATAATTGTGGATTTTTTCATTATAATCCCCAAAATATAAAAAAAGAACAATGATATATGAGTTTTTGTTGATCACATTATGATTTCAGAACATATAACATCTTGACCCAGGTTCCATGCAATGAGGCCCTGAGTTGGTCGGCCACATTCCCCCAAGTGAACCTCCCTGTTTTATAGTGAGGTTCGACTAGTAGTGAGGGTATGGTAAGCCATTCATGGTAAGGATATACCATCTTTTATCATAGTAATGTACTAGTAGAAGAAAACAACTATAAACAGGTGTGAAAGCATATAAATCACCAGAACAATACCAATAACAGAAGATAGTGAAAACAAGAAAAACCATACTCATCAAAAAGGGAAAAATGTTGTAATAATGAAAGTTCCAAGTGTCTACACAGCAACTATAAGTAAAGACACAATAACTCAATTGTGGTTCCAGAACCACGTCTGGTTCCCTTACCCAGGTTGCATTCCCAAACAATAACCTATCCTAGGGCCTTACCCTTATCCTGTCCTGCAACAACAAAGTTTTCTAGGGTTCCGATCAGGTATCCCGAGTAGAGTGTGAGTACGACTTATAAGCCCACCACCAATAGTGTCTTAAACAAGTACAATCAAAAGATAGTGTATGCAATTTTATAAAGTAATAAGTACAAGGAATAATTAAATAGTTATCACATTGTCATTTATTCTTTGTTTAAACACATTAAACTCGAGTTTGATTCATGTCTCTCATTAACCTCATAATTCATTATTTCCATTCATTTGGTGTTGAACGCCATGCCAAACACTACAAATATCATTCAGTGTAGGTGACCATGCCTAACACCCCAAATCTCATCTTGTGTATATTTCCATGTCTACCACCCCAAATCCCATCTGGTGTAGATCACCACGTCAACCACATCACATCACAAGTGTTTAGATTACTATTGTGGTAGAACACCATGTATAATTCCCAACATCTCATTTGGTCTAGAACACCATGTAAGGATCCCACATTGTCAATCATTTACATAGTTTATTATTTCATAAAGGATTATTCACATCAACCCCTTTCTAATCCAAATGATTAGTCAAATACATCAAAAATCATTAGTTAAACCATGTTTATCTAAGTGCATAACCCGTTATTAATTCATCAATTAATTAATCAATCAACATTAATCCCATTCCATAAATAATTATCTAAATTTATTTATCCAAATAAAATATAAAATTATCATAATTTATCATAAAATTAGTAATCTTAATGAAACAACAAGTCTCATAACTAATCCACCATTAATTATCTTCCATAGACAATGTTTATCTCATAATTAATTCACCTGATTAATTATCTTGAACCCAACCAAATTCAATATCTCAATTACAATATCTCAAATAATAAGAAATTTTTCCAAATCAAACATCTATTTAGACATCCCCTTATCCTCATGGTTAAGGCCTATATTTAATCCATAATGTGTCAACAAGTAAATTTCATGTTCTTAATTACTACATTTTATGAAATAAATTATTAAGGGAAGCTAGAAAATCAACAATCTCTCATACAAATAAGAAATCCATGACTATAAGAGTTTGATTTGGACAAACAAACTTGGTTTTTTGGTGGATGTTTTCCCAAAGAGAATCCCCAAAATCTATGCAGCACAACAATGTCAATTGAAACCCTGAACATAAATACCTAAACCCAAAATTATGATCAAAGTCATCAATATCATGAAAATATAAATCTAGATTCACAATCCTATAACTAAATCCCAACAAATAGGTTTAGATACATGGAAATAGTAGATATACTTCATGAAATGATCCTTGAGGGATAGATGAAATAATGAAATATGCATCTGGATTAAATCCACTTATCGGGAATAGAGAAAATATTCAATTAGGGATTTTGATCTCGAAGAATGGTGTTCAAATAACCTTGGAATCCCTTCATAAAGCTCTAGGGTCACCTAGATTTAGTGATGCCTAATCTTAGGTAAATATTGTGAGGTTCCGAGGGTTCAGGAGCTTTAAAAACCAATTTTCGTAGAAAACTATTCAACATGCATCGTTTCACCTTGAATGGGCGCATGATTAAGGGAACCGTGTGCAAACCGTACTGACCATGCTGTCCAGGTTTCCACGGTTACCAGAGTTTGAGAGCATGGTTTTTCAAACCAGGAACAAACCATGCCCAACCATCTTTCCATATAAATTTTATAAAACATCACCCAAATGCACCTCAAAACGAAATTCCAAAGAAAAGGTACATCAAAACAACAAAAGGTACATGAAAAATGCTCCCTATATGACTCTTGAAATGATTGGGATATTACAATATCACAAGCTTATAATAGATCATCCTTGATATGCACTCCAAAACTTCACTATGATTGTGAGAAAAAATTATCGAACAACTTATCCCTCATGTCTGTTTCCCAATCCTAAGATTCCTCTTTAAAACATCCATGTTTCCATAACACACGAACTATCAGCACAGTTTTTCCCCGCAACACTTTATCACTACGATCCAACACACGTATCAGATACTTCTCAAAGGAATAATATATCTCTAGGTCAACCTCATCCACATCGATCACATGATATGTTTTAGGGTGATACAACCGTAGTTGTGAAACATGAAAGACATCATTCATTACAATATTTTTCTATAGATGATCTAATTGGTACACCACTAAAAGGATTATTTCCAAAACAACAAATGGTCCCACAAACCTGGGCGCCAACTTTCCATTCCTCAATAACCTATGGTGACACAACCTAGGAAACACCCAGAGAAAAAATGATCACCTTATGTAAACTATAGGGGTAATCTTCATAAATCTGTATATGAATTGTGCCTACTCTGAGTTATATCCATACATTTCTGAATCAACTTCACCTATGTAGATGTATCCTACACGAGACTCAGTCCCAAAAACTCGGACTCACACACCTCCATCCAGAATAGCGGTGATCTACATGGCCTACCATAAAGTTCCTCACATGGTTCCATTTTTATAGATTCCTCATAACTATTTTTATAGGATAATTCCACTAAATCCATGTGCTTATCCCAGGAACCCCTGAAATCATGTGCACATGCCCACAACTAATCCTCTAGCACATGTATGGTACGCTTCAACTACCCATCTCTCTATGGGTGGAAACTCATACTCAATAAAACCTGTGTGCCAAGTGATTTCTGAAAGCCCTTCCATAAGCATGAATTAAATCATGAATCATGATATAAAACTATAGTTCGTGGAACCCCATGAAAAATAACTATCTCACGAACGCACATTTCACCCCAATTGTTCCACTTTGGAGTTCTCCATATTGGGCATGAAATGTGCTACCTTTTTCAGTTTATCCACAATGACCCTAATAGAATCATTATTCCTAATAATATTTGAAAGACCTACTCAAAATCCATGATCATGCCATCCCACTTCCATTTCCGAATAGGCAATGGATGTTGTAAACCTCCAGGATGTTGGTGTTACTCCTTCACCTATTGACAGGTGAAACATCTTGTCACGAAACCTCCTATCTTATTTTTCATGCTTGTCCACCAAAACTAAAGTCTTACTCCAGGGTACATTTTTTTTCACCCCAAGGTGTATCGACCACTTTGAGGCATGAAATTCTTGCGTGAGTTCTTCTCCCATACTCATAAGAAGAACAACTCAGTTTTTCACATAGATGACCACATCCTAAAATATCAACTATTCTGAAGGTGCCTCCCCAACTTCAAGGCTTTCCATTATGCCTATGAACTCTATGTCTTCATACTACTTGTTCTTGATCCGTCTCAAGTATGTAGACTCAACTTCTATTGAAATAAGAGTCATTTTATCCTAAATCTCCTCAACCACCACATGTATTTCATCTAGAAAATTCATCATATTCCACTCTACACTCAAATCTTGTACCAAGTGATTCAATGTTTTCCTACACAAGGCATCGGCCACACTATTCCACTTTCTAAGTGTATCTGCTAGTTCAAAATAAATGGTCTACATATAATATACCCATCTTCGCTGTTAAAGATTCAAGTCACAATATGAAAAGATATACACAAAAAAAAATTGATATGTAAAAAATTTAAACTTTTCACCTAAGATATAGTGTCTCCAACACATAATATCATAATCCACCACTATCAACCTGAGGTCATGTGTGGGGTAATTTGGTTAATGTGGCCTCAAATGTTGAGACCCATACGTAACGACTCAATCTCCTGCATGATCAATGCTTTGAGTCCTATCCATGAAGCATCACAATACACCTTATACCACTCAGTCGACTATGGTATGATCAATATTACTGGTGATTTCATGTACTTATTAAATTCCTAGAAAGCATTCTCACATGATTACATACATTGAAACATTATACATTTCTTTGTCAAACCAGAAAGAAGTGATTCCAATTGGGAAAATTCATGGATGAAGCTTCGGTAATATCCAGCTAATCCCAAAAATCATCAGATATCAAAATAATTCTTGGGATTTCCACAAGAAATTGGTGCTTGAACATTCAATAGGTCTACTACCAAACCTTCTTCCGAGATAATATGGCCTAAAACGTATAAATTGTCAATAAAAAACCGACACTTATATAGCTTGGTGTACAACTAATGATCTCCCAATTTACTTTGGATGATATCAAGATGTTGGGAAATATCATTATAAGTCTTGGAGTCTGCAAATATTTTTTCCATGAAAACCTTCCCAAACTAATCCAGGTATAGATAAAATATCCTTTTCATCAAGGCCATAAATACCACTAGAGAATATTTCAACCCAAATGGTGTTTCAGAAAACTCATAAAGGCCATACCTAATTCTAAAAGTAATCCTTAGTATATCAGAAGTATCAAATATCACCTAATGATACCCAGCTCTCAAATCTATATATGTGAACAAAGAAGACTCGTTCAGCTGGTCAAATAGTTCATTGATAAATGGGAGTGGATATCTGGTTATTTGGTCTTTTTGTGCAGCTTCCTCTAATCAATACCCAAACATAAAATACTTTTAGCCTTCTTTTCAAAAAAAAAACAGATGTGATACCCAAGGCGATGTACATGGACAAATAAAACCATTATCCTCTAATTCCTCTACCTTTGTCTTGAGCACTTGAAGCTCAGTCAGTTCAAATTTCTATGGTTGAATAAATACTGGCTCTGCCTCCAACATGAGCTAAATAGTGAACTCTACAACTCTCTCTTGAAGAAAACCTAAGAAGTATTTTAGAAAAGCATCATGAAATAGTTATAATAATTCTGTAAGGGATTCTTTCCTACCACTCCCATCATAGAGAAAAGGACTAGCAACTTGGGCTATGAGCACTCCCAGTTGTTGAGTAATTGGTCCTGCTCGTCTCTCTTTGATATCCTACTCTCCCTAATGGAAATAATGGACATAATGGTCACCCTTAGGAGATATAAATTTCAATCTCCATTGATAAAAATTGATGTGGGATCAGTATGTGACCAAACAGTCCATACCCATTATCAGGATGAAGACTATCGTTTCAAGGTCATAAAGATCCCAAAGAAAATGATACTCTCTAATACCTAGTGAACATCCCCTGCATAAATAGATATTTCTAGACCATGATCCCAACGATGTACCAATATTAAATACTCTACCTACAGACTCCACCTCTAGGCTCGAAGCATTAACAAGATTTGTAGATATAAATGAATGAGAGGCACATGTATCAAACAAGGAACTAGATAAAGTAGAATCTACTAGAATAGTATTTCCCATTATTGATGGACAAGCCTAGGTCTCCACAAGTGTAGGCTTCACTTCATGTAAATGTCCTACCCCTCTTCCATGTGGTGTTGTCTGACTCCCATGAGTAGCAACACTCTATTGACATGAGTTGTCTTACCTTGAAGCACCACATGCACTACCTCTACCGCCTCTGCTAGTAGAACTCCAACTTCCAAACCTATATGGTGTAGAAGACCCCCTTACCACACTATGAATCTGAGTAGCTATCCCCTTTTCACTAGACTATTTTTGTGCCTATATAACCTCTGTAGGTACCCTGTAACAACCCGAAATTTTGAATAAATCCTGTTTCCTAATTTTGTGTGTTATTTTATTTTTTTTATACTGAACAAAAATGTTTCATTTGATAACATGAGTATAATTAAAATGAGACCATTGGGTTTTTAAATGTCATATGACTATTGGTCAATATGACCGCTGAAACTAAACATTTTGATTATTGTCTCTAAATACAAGTAATCTTGGTTTATTAATATAGAAATAAGATTTGATGGCATCACCCAGTAGTCTTGGACCAATAGAAGCCCATCTAATAGAACATGGGAAGGGGGTAGCACCACTGGGCTTTGCTCTGGACCAAACCCAAGCCGAACTTCATCGTGTGAAGTTAGAATGGAATCGCCTTTGCGAGAAGTTCAAACTGATAGAAATTACTACTCCTGTGATGTTGGCCGAGCCTCCCTCCGATTCTCTCACCTTAGCACACCTTACACTTAGGTCCTATGCTGGTGTGATAAGGGGCTATGTAAGAAGACCGTAACTGCCTTGTGTAATCCTTTGTTTTAAATAAAAATTTTGATTTCTTCTTATGATGAATTTTATGAATTTTCAAATGACCGGATAAATATAGTATGCATATTTTTGATGAATTTTAGAAAAAGGATATTTTAAAAATGTTTATGTAAACCTTAAAAAATTAAAAAAGTGCAATGATTTTCAAAAAATGGTCTTCTACAATTATGTTCAGTATGAAATTTAGAGTCTAATAAGATCAAATTAATTTTTGATGAATAGAAAATTATGAATAGTGATTTTCTGCTTAGGATTAGTAATGTGACCAAATGGAATTGTAATCTCACTTAAAAAAAGTATTAATATAATCTAGGAACCTTGATTAAGTAATGTGATTCAATAAAATTGTTAAATAATGGTTTTATATATTATTATTCAAGTATTAGTTTTTTTGGGTGAATAGTGTTTTTTAATTAAAAATATTTAGAAAATTATTTTTATAAAATGGATTTCATTTTTGAACTCAGAGCGTCGATATTATTTTATGGTAATTTTTGGGGATTTTTATGAAAAAATGAATTTTCAGTGAATAGTGTATATATTTAAAAATTAAATTAAAAATATTTATAAAATTATTTTTATAAAATGGAGTTCATTTTTGTAATCAGAGCATAGATTTTTTGTTAAGGTGAAATTTTGGGATTTTTCTGATAAAGTTGAATTTTCCGTGGATATTAAAAATACAGTTTTAGGGTTTTGGTATGTTTAATGACATCATAAATGTGTCATGATGATGTCATGAGATATGTTATGGTTTGGCCGACCAAAGTTGATGAATTGTTGTATTGGGGGCCCCATTTGGCCTAACTTCATGGTAAATATCTTTGGATAGCACATGGTTTTGAGAAACCCACTTATGAGGCGTCCCTTGGCCATTAATGCCTTGTCCCCTAACTTTCCCTATAAATACCAAGACATTATCTCATCCTATGGACTCCAAAATCAGTCTCAACATAGTTCAAGTCTCCTTACCTCCCAAGGAGTCCTCCCAAGGTTCCCCCAAGCCCTCAAGGTCCAAACCATTGAGTTATAAGAGTTACGTTTTAAGGTAAGGGATCCGCCCCCTCTCTTTCTTTTCAAGTGATCTCTTTTATGTAATTTATTTTATGCTACATGTTCTTATGATGGTGGATGTTATTTTATATTTTTTATAATGTCCTTTTTATTTTCATATGATGAGAGACCCCCTCTTACTTTCATCATTTCATTTTATGAATGTTTATGTGGTGCCGTTAGGTTGCCGAAATTTTTATAACGGATTCTTTCACCCTTCTAATTTTCAAGTTCTATTTTTTTGTCAAGTCTTTCAAGTTCCTTTTTATTACGTTGAGGTATGATCTCTATATCTATCATACTGATCTTTTATGATCATATTATGAGCGACCCCATTTGATCTATTCAATTCAGTATTTTGAAGTTTTAAGTGGCACCGTTAGGCTGCCGAATTTTTAAGTGGTTCTTTCATCTTTCTCCTATTTCAAAGTTCTAATTCCATGTCAAGTCTTGAATGTTAATTTTTATTGTGTCGAGTTATGATATCTATATCTATAATACTGATCATTTATTATCATATGATTTGATACACCATTTTATCTCTTCAATTCAGTATTTTGAAGTTTTAAGTGGCGTCTTTAGGCTGCCGAATTTTTAAGGGGATTCTTTCACCCTTCTCATTCTTTTCAAAGTTTTACTTTCATGTCAAGTCTTTCAAGTTACTTTTTAATTATGTTGGTGCATGATATATATATATATCATACTGAACTCTTATTTTAACCTGATGAGAGAACCTATTTGATCTTTTCAAATCATTTTTGTTGAAGTTTAAGTAACATCGTTAGGCTGCCGAACTTTCATAAGAGAAATCTAATTTTTGTCTTCCTTCCATGTTTTTCATTTAAAATGGAATGTAATTAAAATTTCATTACCATGTTCATATATCCTTCTTATTTTTTCCCTATACTATTTTATTGGTCATTTATTAATGTTTGACCCATTTCCCCTCTCTTTTCAATGTTTTCTAAAATCCCGAAACATAGTCGTTATGCTGCAGAATTTTCGTCTCAAAATGCCTCTCTCTTTTCTCAAAATTATTTTATGTTATAAAGTGAATACTCAAAGATCTTATTTATACAGGGGTATTCAAATATATATCAAAATTTTCTATTTTAAAATCTGGGATTTACATACATGAGACCCTCTCTCCCCTTCCGTGGGTTTAAAGTGACGTAAAGATCACGTCTTTAAAGCAGTTTTTTTAAACGTTATGATTATGAAATAAAACCCATTTATTTTATGCTATATGGGTTATTTATGAAATTTTTGATGACTATATATGTGGATCAAATGATAATAATGGAAAATTTAAGGGTGCGCCCTGATAGTGCTCCAATGCATTGGGTAATGATGTAACCACTAGAGATTACAATTTTCATGATATCTTGGTGAATAACCTTGGTAATTTTCAAATGACACCTTTGGGATGGACCTTGATGATATGTTCATGATTTTCTATGTTACAAGATGTAGCCACATCTTAAAGTTATGAAATTTTTTATTTTTATTATGATATGCCACATGATTTCTTTCTCATGCCTTAAAGTTATTTTTCATGACATAGTTGATGTATCTCAAGTTCACATGTTAAATGTTTCTCTTGTTCCCTTACTGGTCCTTCTGCTCACCCTTTATTTTGATGTATGTCCCCAGGTTATGAGATGCAGTAATGAACCTAGGATGAACTTAAGGATAATCCTTTCAAGTGTTTAAGAAGAATGTTTTATGTTGTTTTCATGTATTATGTTCATGGATTCCAAGACAGTAAACCTTAAAGATCCTAAGTTTTGTGTAATGTAATGAAGGATTATGTTATAAAAAGGCGGGATGCTATATAACCCATCTTGCCTCAACATTTCAGTCCACTATTGGTCGAGGACAATGTTTATGATAGTTTCTTGAAATACCGAACTGGTGAAAAAACTCATGAGTAAGATTTTGTGCAACTGTTCCTCCTCATTTTCCAGCTTTCTCTCCACTATCCGGACTAAATTTCTCATAACGGCACTCTCGGATCTCAAAATTCACACTCCCTAGTCATCCAGAGATAGCTACTTGTATTGTACTAGAAGCCTCCTTCAAGTACCCCTATGAAATGAGAGCATGATTCACCACTTTTTAGAACATCTTCAGTCTAAAGATATTCACCAATGACATAATTTCATAGCTGATTATATTTGGATTTTTTTTAAATAGCCAAATATGCTACTAATACTGGAGAAAAACTCTATTAATCCATAAAACATTAGGAATAATCCATTTTGGAAATTCTTACATGGTTCAGAAGCATAAAATCTGAATCCTTCTCTTGTCTTAGTGTGTCTGTATAGATGTGCTCAAAGAGCATCTCTAGAAAGTCCTTATATAACATATCATTAGATTATCTAGATCATTACTGAACGTCCCACTAGTTCTTTACTAATCCCAATAGAATATAAGAAGCTATTTTTACCCTCCCATCATCTAGATTCTCTAAATGGTTAGGTATCATCTCTATGGTTTCGATCCAAAATTCATATCTCTCAAGTCCACCTACTCTAGTAAATGTGAGAGGGTGTTACAGCTAAAAAATCCCTTGTCAACTCAAACATGATTTTTATTACCTTCCACGGGTCTCTCTCTATGAAGTGAATGAAATGAGAAGAGTTCTATTGTAAATGATCCCCTTTCTCCTCACCTGACACTAGCAGTTCCTCAAGTTACATATCTGGAACTTCGTTTGAGCCTTACCAATCGGTACTCCCCTCAACAAGTGTTCTGGAGGAATAATTTCTACATTACCAAAAACACGACATAGGTCTACTAACACTACCTTATACCATTACGTAAGAAGAAAAATAAACACAACAAGTCTCAGTATGTCCTTCCCTCCTTTCTCACAATGCGGTCAACACTAAGGAGATATCATTAGCCTAAAACATTCTACCCCTAGGTCTTGGATAGTAAGGGTAAAAACATTATAAATAACATGTTTCTCATTTATACACCCAATTATTCTCAATTTTCATCATTTTTAAATATTTCTGAATTCATGTTAGGAACTATTTTAATTTCAATCACATAATAATGAAATCAATTAATGTTCAAAAACATACCCATAACCTGTTTTCCCGTGACTTCCTAATGATGAATGTAACAAAAAAACTAAGTGACTAGAATGATGCATGCAAACTCAACTCTCGTGCCTCATTAGGCCATGAATATAAACTCAACAATTCTCAAAAACAATTATCACATCACACCACATGTGTGTCACCCATGGTGAAATAATATCAAATTGTAACAACAAACAAAACTCACAAAAATCCCATCCTAAGTACACAAATTTTCCACTGTACATGGGTTTCCAACTCCCATGAACGAGCTTATTACCAAGAACCAACTCCTCCTAGAATTATTTATACCATTAAAAAATAAATAAGACAAAATTGGAATAAAGAAAGAAAACTTTTTTTGAAACCACTTTGTAACATCCGGGCCCGGGTGCCATGCAACGGGGCCCTAAGCTGGTTGGTCATAGGCCCTCAAGCATGACCCCTCGTATGCTAGAGTGTGATGAATCATAGTAAGGTCCTGGTAATTCATTCATGAGGAGACTAAACCCTCGTTTATCTAAGTAAAGTATGAATAGAAGAAAAAAATAATGAATAAGTGTATAAGCATATAAATCACCAGAACAATACTAATGTTGCATGATAGTCAAAAAATGAAATACCATACTCAAAAAAGGGGAAACTTGTTGTAACAATGAAAGTTCCATGTGTCTATAAAGAAACTAAAATTAATGAAACAACAACTCCATAGAGGGTCTTGAACCACATCTCGTTCCCCCACCGATGATCCATTCCCAAACAACAATATTACCCTGGGCCTTGCACTTATCCTGTCATGCAACAATAAAGTCAGCTCGGGTGCCAATTAGGTGGCCTGAGTAGGTTATGAGTATGACTCTATTGGCCCCCACCAACGTTGTTTAAAAGAAATCCAGTAAAAATATAGTGTATGCAATTCTATAAATTAACAAGTACAATGCATAATTAAACAGTTATCACATTGTCAATTATTTTTTTTTAAAATTAAACTCGAGTTTGATTCATGTCTCCCATTCATTTCATAATTCATTATTGTCATTCATTTGGTGTGGAACACCATTCAAAACACCCCAAATCTCATTCAGTGTATGTCACCATGCCTAAAACCACAAAATCTAATCTGCTGTATATTTCCTCATTTACCCCCCCCCCCCCAATCCTACCTCGTGTAGATCGCCACATCTGCCATCTCACATCACAAGCACTTGGATAACTATTGGGGTAAAACACTGTCTAAGACCCAACTTCTCCTTTGGTCTACAACTCCATGTCCAGAACCCAGATTCTTAATAATTACAACCATTTATTAATTCATAAAGAATTATTCACATCAATAAATTACTAATTTAATGATTTTTTTAAATATATCAAAACCCATTAGTTAAACCATGTTTAGATAATTTCACAACCCATTAATTAATTAATCATTAATTAATCAATCATAATTTATCATTACCTAATTACTTCTATGAAATTAATTATCCAAATAAAATATCAACTTATCATAATTAATCTCACAATTAATTATCCTAATGAAATAACAAGTCACATAAATAATCCAACATTAATTATATCGCATATCCAATATTTATCTCATAATTAATTCCCCTGATTAATTATAAAAACCCAACCAAATTCAGTATCTCAATTACAATATCCCAACCCACAATAAATCCTCATATAAAACATCTATTTGGATATCCCCTTATCCTCATGGTTCAATATAATATTTAATCACTATGGCATCCACAAATCAAGTTCACTTTCTTAATTACTCCAATTTATGAAAACAATTATTGAGGGAAGTTTGAAAATTTTTTCTCACATTCACCTATAAAATTTATGACTATAGGAGTTAGATTTATACCGCCAACAACGGTTTGTTGATGAATGTTTTCCCAACATAAATCCCCAAAATCCAAGCGGCACAATCATGTTAGTCGAAATCTCAAATGTTAATCCCTAAACCCAAAATTAAGATCAAAGACATAAAGATCATTCAAATCTAGATCTAGATCCACAATCCAAGATATATATCTCAACACATAAAATTATATACATGGAAAAAGTGGTGATATTTCATGGAAAGATCAAATAAATATATGGGAAATAACTGAAGATGCATCGCGATGAAATCCACTTACTTGGAAGAGAGTGAACCTTTAGTCTAGTATTTCGATCTCAAAGAATGGTGTTCGAATAGCCTTGGAATCTCTCTGAAAATCTCTAGGATCTCCTAGAATTAATCAAGACTAATCATAGGTCGAAATAGAGGGGTTTTGGGGGTTTATGTGATTTAAAATCAATTTTTTTGTATAAAACTATTCTGGGCACACGATTTCAACTAGCAGGGGTGCACGATTAACAGAACTGTGTGCAAACCGTTCAGAACTCACTATACAAGTTCCAATGGTTAACACAGTTACTTAGGTTTGGGTAGATAGTTTTTAAAACTCTATGCAACCCATGCACAACCCTCTTTCCATATATTTTTATTAAAACTTCACCAAAACAAAAGTCATACCATAATTCCAAAGCAATGGTACTTCAAAAAAACAAAAAGTACCTAAAAAATGAACCCGAGATGACTACAGAAAATGATAGGTTCTTAAAAACAATTTAATTCCATCATAAAATATTTTTCTTTGGATCAACTGGAAAATATTTATATTTTTTAAGTTGTATGTTTTTATGGATCACCATATTTTATTATATCTTATTAGGATATGTGATTTTCCTCAAAGTTATTTTGAGAGATTCAATAGGATTTGGATACTCGGTTGAGTTTAATTATGTAGTATAATAATAAAAAATATTCTCATCCTGAGAGAAAAATTCAAATACTTGAGTATTTTGTGAAATAATTATTTATATATTTCAATTTGTGGTTGGCATCAACACCTTCGTCTTATTCAATTTTCTTATAACAAATGATTTCCATTGAGAATTTAGATGGATCCTTATGTAGATATACATGGAAAAAAGTGTATAGATCCAACATGCTGAGATGATATTTGAGAAATAAATATATTAGAATCTAATCTAGTTGAGTAATTTATAATTAAAGTCAAATCTATACAGCATCACATCAAGGTGGCTGAAAGTTTACAGAAAATATATACTGACAATCGTCGGTGTGGCCAAGAATGTGAAGTCAGTGATTATTTTTTCTATGAATTTCTCTAATGGAATTAGGTTTTGAGATTAAAAAATAATTTAAATATGACCCCTATTTATATTACCCCTATTTAGATTCTTGATCCATTATAGATGATATCTTATCACTAGGCGCTTCCACAGAACCTCTCTAAAGTTCATAATGTGTTCCTTGTATCTCTCCCGAGGAAATACATCCCCGATCCATCACATGTACTAAAATTATATGTTTTACCACTATAAAATGATCTTTAATTTGTGTAGAAGCTATTATATATATTTTATCTTAGATATAATTTAATACAAAGAAATACTACTCACCTAGAAAAAGTTATCAAGAGAAATCACAAATTCGAAGAAGCTAGATGAGAACCCAGGTAAGTAATGAAACAAAAATATCCCAATTTATTTATATCTGAGTGATGCATTTTGGGGTCAAAATTATTTTTATTGGGGGTAAAATTTAACTTCCTCTTATTTTATAAAATATAGTCTTTCAAATAAATTTAATTTCATTGATAGTTTTCACTACATGCAACACTTAGTCTAAATGAACCATGATATACAATTAAATTGTTATCATCACCTACAAAATGTATTGGAATGTATGGATAGTAATAACTAAATTATTGAAAATTAATGGTTATATATGTATAAATTAATTAATTAATAATCAATTAAATTAAAATTAAAATTAAAATCATTGAAATGAAGAGATATATTTTTCTAAAAAATTATTTTTATGAGAACGATGTATTTTTGTATTTATAAATAAAATAAATCAATATTGTTGAATAAATTTAATAAATTTAATATATTATATATTAAATAAAATTTATTAAAATTCATTTCATATTTTTCCTAAGAATTGTATAAGAATAAATCACGTTTTATGCTTATAAATGTATATTTCTAAAAAATATTTTTTATTCTCTATTGCAAACTTATTTTTAAAATGAATATCTTAAATATCGGAAATTAAATTTCATTAAATTCATTACATATTTTTAATCATTAGGATGAGACCTTTTTAATAGTTTACTTTTATTTTTGGTCAACATGAATAGTAACCATGGAAAATTTTATCACCTTGATAGGGGTAAATTCGGTTAATCTATGTAAAAAATAAGTGATATGGCCATAATGTTTTCATATTAATTCATATTGGTTTAATTTAATTTTAACCTAATCAAATTATGTTCAAAATGGAATTGTTTTATTGACAATTTTAAATAAAATTGACCGATATAATATTTGAAGTAAAGAAAGTTACAAAATGCCACTCTCTTATTTTTAAATATATATTATGTTTCCACATAGGGATAAGGGAAATTTATGAAAGAATATAATTATATATTTTTAGTCTAATGAAATTATTTTTATGATATAAATTTATTTCTAAATTTTATTAATTAGATAATGACGTTAAATGATTATGCAACGCCGATGAAATATTTCCTCAATAAATAAAAGAACATAATAAATGATTTTAAAACTATTAAAAGAAATATAATTTTATAGATTTAAGGTGTTATAATAAATTTTTAGATACATATAACATATTATTATTATATTAAATAATAATATTTAAATTATAACTTTTCTTATGTCTTTTATGTCAAATTAAATGAATACTGTCTAAATTGGAAGTAATGATATTTTATGAATGTAAAAATTTATTAAATTTCTTAAATATAATAAGAATATTTAAATAAGAAAATTAGAAAAGATATGGTCTATAATTTCATCACTTAAATCTTTATTTTCCTTTTGGAAGTATTTTTATAGAGAATTGCTATATTATATTTTAATATTTTATAAGATTCCAAAGGTATCCCTCCCCTAATTAATTAAAGAGACCCCCTCCTTTGTCTTCTTCACACAACTATAAACCTTATATATCATCAAAACTATGATAATATCACCTATAAAACTTCCTATAAACATTATATAGGTACTGGTATTCCCCAAAGCACTACCCTAGATCCATTAAGTATATATCTAAAGGATTTATTTCAATAAAGGGCTAATCTCCTTAATCAATCACTTTCTTTTTAATTTTTATTTTACCTCCTATAAAACTGTTATATGCTTCAATACATAATTATTTTTATCCTAAATATATTGATATATAATAAATATTATGAATGTACCTTTAATAACTCTATTTCTATCAAATGGGAAGTAAAAAATATAGCTCGTTCATATATAAAGCATAACATCTCGACATGGAAATACAATTCATTCCTCATAACTGTATTTCATGAATGAATATTATGATGTGTTAAATGATCATATATTATAATTATGATATAATTATACCTATTTAATGATATGATCATATCTTCCTTCTTACCATCCAATCCATTGGAAAATGATAGTGTCGATCGTCCGTACCTGTAGAACACCACCTCCATGAAGTGATGAAATTCATTTTTCTTTTATATTTTTCATTGATGGTAATAAGGGTGGATATAAAGAACATATATAATATAAATTATATAATAATTATTTTTTAGAGAATTTTATTATTTAACATTAAATTTTTCCCATCCATCAAAAAAATGAGTACATCATTCATAAGTACGTACAACCAACCGTCTCCTTGAATGGTGTAATTAATCTTTCTATCTCTACTTTAATTAATGAATATACACAAGTATATAATTAATATATATGAAATATATATAATTATTAAAATTATTTATATGATTGAACCATGATAAAAATACAACTACTAAAACAATCGAACCAAAACATACACAAAAAATGTAGCATATGTCACTCGAAACAGTGATTTTAATAAAGAAGTGTTAAAAACGGATGATAAAAGGTTATAATTAAAAAATATTTGGTATGATATAAATTATTATGGTTCTATAATTTATAATATGTATATATATATATATATATATTATTATATATGAGGTTTCAATTTGTATGAATGAATTTAGACCTAAGGCAATGGATCTTCATCTCACTTTTTTTACATGGGACACATGTCATATTATACAATTTTTCCTTTTGTGTGATGTATATACTAACCATGATTTAATTTTATGATTCATATTATGAAATTTATATTTATTTAAAAATACATATAATCTTCTTTATATTATTGAAATTATTATTCAAAATCATCCAATGTGGTAAGGGTTTTATGTTACTATTTCATTGCTTATATGGATTTTGTATGATTTAGTATTCGGTGATGAAATAATATGATATATATATATCATGAAACACCTAAGTTTTTTTATCATTTATTTATTTCATGATAATACATATTTAAATTTCATTTTCCTCACCTTAAGTACTCAAAACACTTAAACTATTTTTTTAGTAAAATTGGCTTTATTTCTCCCTTCGGTCAAAAACTTATTTTCTATTATATAAATGTTTTCTAAAAAATATTTAAAAAAGGATTTTAATATTCTCCTATAAATATTTTCACCCAATTTTACTAATGAATGAGTATTTATAAACTGTTTTAAAATGAATCTGCATGCCATTTTTTTAACAAGGTACTTTTGAACTTTTTACCAAAAAATATAAAACAAATGTTTTTTAAAATTATATGACATGAAAACAATTTCACTTCTTCATGACTGCTAAATGATTTGAAAATTCCATTACATATTTTCATAGTTATTATAAAATAAAATATTGTCCTTAATACTTTATATATTTTTTGATTTTAAATAATTAATTTCAAAATGGAAATGATATTTTCCTCAAGAATGATTAATGATATTTTAAAGGTATTTATTTCCACCAAAGACAACAACCCTTGATCTAACTTATTAATTTACGGGGATATGATCCAAGGATAAAATTCTTATTCTTTATCTATATGGTTTATGTTTTTGATTAAAATATTTGTATGAAATCTTTACCTTTTCTATGGGTTATGATATGATAAAATTATGGAGTGTTTATGAAACCCATTTATTTTCCATGTGTTATGATCTAATGAATTTTTTTTAAATCCCATTATTTTACAATATTTATTCTACGTTTTAATTTTTATGAAGCCATTTTATTTTCATGAGTAATGATATGATGAATGTTTTATGATCTTATGGCACACATATATAGGTTTTATATTATGTTATGTGTGAGACATATATCTCCCTCCAATGAATTGGGTAAAAATATATATCTCGTATGATAAAAATGAATGGAATGGGGTGTAAACCCAATTTAGTAAGGGAATTTGTCCAATATGATAGTCTTGGGAGTGAATGATGACTACTATGATGATTTGGGGATTAAACTCAATACACTATAATACTCTTGGAAATAATCCTTGGGTTCTAAGGAAATGATTTTATATACTTATGTATATACCAAAATTCCATATAATTTTACAATATTATTCATCAATGGTTTGTGTTATTTTTTTTAATTTTTGATTAATGTCTTATAAACTATTAATATTCCTTCTATGGATCAATATTTTGATATATAATATGAAGTGTATGTATGTTTGATGATAATCTTATGTTTTGACATCTTTATTCTCATATTATTCTTAAGTGAACATTAATATCTCCATTTTTACCATTACAATGTATTTGAGCTCACCCTTTCATATGTTTCCTTTCCCCAGATTATGAAGATATTTTTCATGAATTATACATCTAATAAGGGTTCTAATTATGATGAACATAATGGGAGACTCTTTTGAACCAGTTGTTTATATATCTATGTTTCCAAAGGAACTACACATATATGATTCTTGAATGGATACTTATGTTATTTAATGGATATTCATCTTCTAAGATGTGATATCTATGAATGAAAAGTCTGTGTTTCTCTAAAAATATATCCCAATTCATTTATTTCAATGTTTCATGTGAAATAAGATTTTGATAACCAAGAATTTTTTTAAAGTGAAATACATACTAAAATAATTGGGTGTTGCATTAAAAATAAATGTGATATTGGGAATGGATTAACTCTCTTTAAATAAGGCTCATTTATGTTGCTGGGATAAATAAATAAAATCTCATATACCAAATGATCCCATGATCAAATATCAATTAAAGGATTATTTTTAACTCCCTTTATCATATAATTCCTTAATATGGGACATAATACCCAATAATAATGTACACGTAGTAAAAATTGATGGGAAAGAAATCAACATTACAAATATACAAATTCTGAGTGAATATGTGCATGTATTTACCAATGAATTTCCATGTCTTCTCTAGGGATCTGAATTTTAGTTTTTGATTGAACGTATATTTTTTTCATACCTATATCAAATAGGACCTATAGAATGACCGCCATTAAACTGGAAAAATTAATGAATCAACAAAAAAAATTTGAAAAGTTTTTTTCAATGATCAAGTGCTAACCATGGGGTACTATGGTCCTCTTTTAAAAAAATGGATGGATTAATGCCACTTTTTAGTGATTTATTGAGCATAAAAAGATCCTCATATTGAACAGGTACCTTTCTCCCCATTTTGATTATTTTTTGATCAATATAATGAGAATAAATACATATAAAATGTGGAACATATATCTAGATACCATAAATATTGTGTAAAGGGAGATGTTATACATGAGAAACCATTACACATAAAATATGGACACTATGAATTCATAGTGACGACATTTGGAATTGTAAATAACCATATTTTCTTTGTTAATTTGATTACTTTAGTATTTATATATTATATTAACAAATATGTGGTAGTATTTATTAAGTATATTATTATATATTATAAGAACATGTAATAAAATTAAGAACATTAGGGAATTATACTAAATTCATTATGAACAGAGTAACTATATTCTAGGATTACGGAGTTTTCCTTTTCCTAAAAAAATATATTTTGTCAGTCATCGAATAAAAAATAAGGTTGCATCACCGGATCCTTAAATGACATATGCGATTGATTAATTAACCACAACAACCATTGTGATAGATATACATATTTTTTTAGATTATTTGGAGACTACTGTACTTTTGTTTGAAATTTCTCTTGGTTGTTAAATACAGAATAGATGTTAACATAAAATAGAGTGATGTTACTCTATATAAACGAATGTGAAGATACATTTTGAGATATTATGAAGAGGTTTGTCACCATACATATAATTATACTACTAATCATTGGAGAAATTTCCATGATATATAGTGATTCTTCAAGGAAGGAATAAGTATGTAACCATATACAAAATAAAAAGGTAATATCTAATAACTCAAAAAAATTAAAGAATCGTGATCCAACTTATTTGACACTTGTTCTTGAGAAAGTAATGACATTATTTTCATATTGATTTGTAGGAATTATAATTATGTTGAAGGTTGTGATATATATATATATATATCAGAAGGTATTAAAGTATACATTCACACATAAATAGATTAACATGCACCAAATGATATTTTTTGAGTTAATCAATTTTTATGATTGTTTAATACAATATTATCCTTGTAAGGGGAACAATATGGATGATTATCTACAAAATAATTATCATGCTACCCTATCCTTGATAGAGATTGAAAGGGACCTAATATCTATGAATATTTAATGGATGAATATGGATATATTATATTAAGAAATGAAATACAACTATTATAAAATTATTTATTAAACTTATATCTCTATGTTGATCATAGTATCTTGGAAATATGATACGGGGCTACATAAGTAGGTAAAAACTATTCCAAAGTTCATCCTTAATATATAAGGACATAAAAAAATTTTATTTTGGATATTTCTCCCATCCACACAATATTTGAAGAATGAGGTTTTGGAAAATGGATTTTACCCACCCTTCTTTATTCACCTAAGAAATATAAAAATATATAATGACCATAGGTAGTAAATTAGGTGTGAAAACATGAATAAATAGACTTTAGTGTAAATATCTAGAATCTTGGTATGCCAATAATTAATGGTTGAATGAAATAAATATATGGGGATGATGTTACAATTACCTATACTAGTAGGTAAATGGGAGAAGATTACCATGGATTTCATTATTTGTATCCCAATACTTCTAAAGGATATAATTCCATCTAGATAGTGTTGCATCAACTTATAAAGTCATAACATTTCATTCCAATTTGATAGGATTAATCACTTTATAAATAGTATATGATATACATAAAGGGTGTCATAAAGGTGAATGGAGGACACCATTCAATTAATTTTTAACAAGGAAGATGGTCTATAAACAATTCCTAGACAAGTCTTTAATAATAGTTTGATAAATAGTTTATCCTTATCAAAACATGTTATGACAAAACTAATAGTCAATCTAAATGGGATACATAACCTTATGAAGATATGATAAGACAATTAATGTGGATTTTATTGAATTTATTGATCAATATTTTCCTCTGGCATAGTTATTATAAAATATCATTGACATGACCTATCCCACTATGGTCCACTTGGCCGATGTTAATCCCAGATTTCAACCCCAATCCCTCCTCCATAAGGTCAGGGGTTAGTGTAATGAAATGAGTATACAAAACACACATATGATAGATCTTAACCCAATTCACTCGTACATACCTGAATACATCTCTATACACACTACAATAATGTATAATAATGTAAATTAGAATACTAAATAAAATAATAACCTCTAAAAACCCATAAAAGAGTATAACAACACATAATGAATGTAAATAGGGAAAAATGTATTCCTAACCAAAAAAAATAGTTCCAACCTAACAACTAGAGTGAAAATTTTCTAATCACACATCCTCATGTGTCAAAATATTGTCCTACTACCATAGAAACCGAACTCCACTATGTGTTACCCACACTAGGTCCACCTAGATCAATGTCAAATAAACCTAACATCTGTACAAGACATCACAGATTCAGGAAAAGACCATGTATGGTTGAGTATATTCATAACCTATAGGACACCTTAATATCTTCAATAAGATAAAATGAATCAAGGAATATATCCTAAAAAAATACAATCAATAGGGTAAAGAAGTAAGATCCCAAATTGGTTCATAAGAGAAACTCAATTCCCAGAGAATGGTCATAGTCTTCACAACCATTCAAAATAATTCTGTAAGTATTCAAAAATCTCTATATCATGAAATTTTTTATCCCTTGTAACTTATAATGATATGTGATATAGGATCCCATGCCCATATAGATGAGTGTAAATACATACTATAGTGGAGGATCATAGGACTGTGTGAGCTCTTCTCAAAAGAGGAAATATAACCTCTGTAGATAAAAGATCACATACGCATGAGGATGAGTAGAAATACTTACCCTATATAATCATTGGATATATGCACCCATTCCCTAAAGTAACACTTAAGAAATGGGGGATTTAACAAAACTAAACCATGAATAGTGAGAGGAAATAGTTTTTTGATGATGCTTTGGGTCATCGGGGAGGGTTGGAATTCACCAAAAGGTCTATGATGAAATGTTGTCCTATGAAATTCTAAGACACTCAATTTTGTCATAATAGTCATGTATAAAATATATATTTATATTCTAGAGAGAGGCCACTATAATTTTTCTTGATGAAAAATATTTATAATGGAATGATCAAGGGTCATATTTCAAGATAAATAAAAAACATAGGGTGTCTAGACGGTGCATAGCATGCCACCCCTAGTTAACCACTTGAATGTGTACCAAAATTCATAATGGAATGTAAATTTCAAATTTAACATCATCTTTCAAGGGTAAATGGAATGTATTTTACTTGGGTGAACCAGAAATTTACTCTATGTGAATTATAAGATGGATGAATCAGGGTCATCTGGCGTGTAAAGACCTAGACCCTAGTAACATTGAGTTGGTACAATATTATTACATTGGATTAATATATAATGAATCAAATCTCTAATGAAAAAATAGATTATTATTTTTTAAAAAATAGATACATACATTAATTCTACATTACAATTGAAAATATAAAATACATCATTATGAATCCATTGAGAACACCATTATTCTTCTATATTATCCTTGAAAATCAATCATAATAATATTTGTTTAAGCCTAGGAAAAAATAAAACAAAATAAATGAGTGATCATAGATTCTTAGTAAGGGTATATATACAATGGAAGCTATCATAAATAATAAATTAAAATTATTTCATGGTAAATAACTAAAACACATTCCATGTAATCAATACCTTGAGCATAATATGGCCAGAATAAAAAAATGATCATATAATTTCATATAAATAATAACATGATATAGAAAACATAACCATGTATATTATATTAATTTAATAATAAGAATTAAATAAATAAATAATCTCATAATTATGTAATTCATAATGTGGAACATTATAAACCTACCATTAAGGCTTTGACCAACACGCTATACATAAAAACGTATGACATAATCCAAAACCCAAACTTATTTGTATCATTAAACCAATCAATGCATCAAGGGGTTATAAAAGGACCCACACGTCACAAAATAAGTTCAAATGAATTTTCATATAAAAGTTGTGAAATATATTCAATATATACATTCATATTTTAACATGTATATGAAAGGTTAATAATCTTCCCAGTCACTAAACACAATCATAAACCATCAATAGTAATATGGTTAATGGTATAAAAATAGTATATTCTCATTCAAACTGATCATAATACAATTAGTAAAATTTTGATGATGTTTTCATAATATATAATACTCAATGAGATATAAAATTCAAAAAATTATGTTGATAAAGATAAAAATACATTAAATGTGATCATTGAAAAATTCTTGAGGATATACCATTTACAATTTCAAAATCATTTATTTTTAAAATTATTTATATTTATAGAAGAAACAAAATTTAATTTAATAAAACCATGTAATGTTTTAAAGTAATATTTAATGTAATAAGGTTTAAAAATTTTAGGAAAATATGATCATGTTGTATATGTTAAAAAATCCTTTCGTATGTTTTTGGAAATGTATCAAAAAACTATATTTAGAAGATAAAACAAATATACATTTTAAATAGTTTCTAAAAAGTTAAAAATGAATTAAGATGACATTAAAAAATAATAGTATAATACTAAAAACATTTATGGAAATAATTTTACAAAACATAGTCATGGATGAAAAATATAGTTTTAAGGAAACTTTTGAAATGTTATTTTTTAATACCATATCATTGACGTGACCAATAATAAAATGATTAAATTTATGGTATCAGATGTAACTACATATAAAAAAGAGGAAATTCAACATAATATGATACAAATTAATTTCATATATAATCTTATCATGACATGATCAATAAAGTAGAAGCTAAACCCAATGAACTGAAATTGAGTTAATATATCTATTATAACATGTAATCAGTTGAATCGTATTACCCATAAAATTAATATTTATAAAATGAAAAATTAAATAGCATGAAGATAATTATATTATTGATATGATATATAAAATATAAGTATACATACCACCAGAAAAATAAGTTTTGAATAAGGAATATATCACACAAAAATAAAAGTGTGATGAGAAACCCTTACCTCACACCTCCCTTTAGTTTTTCATACTATAGCCTCTTTTACAGTGTCTTAAAGAGTGTTATTAAATTATTAATATTTATAATACCTTATATGATAAATTTATAAAATCTTACCTCCCATTAATTTAAAATATTTCATTATTTCAATTATTTTAGGTTCATTCATTTCATGGTTTCGTGGTTGGTTTACATGTGTATTATTATAGATATTATTTACAAATAGAAATAAAACTCCAGAAGGGAAATGAAATTGGATTCCTACACATAAAAAATTTTAAATTAACCCATATATATTTTTGATTTCAAACACCTGGATCACTTATTTGATAAAATAGTAATGATAAATGATGAGTTTATTTTGGCGGGTTTTCCAACCATCAAAAACATGTTTTGTTTTATTTAATAATATTTCAATAAATTAGTTTCAAAACATGAAAAATGTTTTAATTTTCTTATTAAAATATTATTTCACTATAATAATATTTTCATGTAAATCCTTGAAAGTATTAATGGAAAACAAAAAAAAATATCCATGGAGACGATTAACGACTATAATTTGGACAATGGATTCATTTCTTTGAATAGGATGAGATGATAAAAGGGGTGGTTATAAAATATTACATTATAAATATAAAATTATAGCATATAAATGATACTATGGTAATTTTACTTTTTTTTATGAATGAGGTGATGAAAAGATAGAAGAAAAAAAGAAATTAAGAGAGGTGGTTGTAAAAAGTTACCTCTTGAATATCACATCCTTGAAGAACCCCTTAAAGAACATGGAATTGTTATTTGGATGAATCTAGAAGAAATTTTACCTAGTGATATTGTTAATGGGAGGTTTTGGAGGATATCTTATGATGTTCTTGACTTTTTATGAGAAAGAGGGTTGTGATATGTGGTATTTATACTTGAGGAGTGGTGTTTTTATGTGATCAAATAATGATTATTTTATATTTAAAAAAACCACATATGGGATGAAATAATTACAATGAATTAGGATTTTAATTAATGTTTTAAGGGTTGGTTAATTTTTATAAACCAATTAACTAACCATTTTATGTTGTATTTTTTTATTTCTTTTAATCTTTTACTATTTTACGTTAACCCGCTACATAATTTTACCTGTTCTTGTATAAATAGTTTTTTACAACTGTAACTTTTTATGACTAAAATTTAAAATTATCTTATAACCATATTTGTACCTAATTTTTCAAAATATAGAATCCATTTTATTTTATTAAATTTATTCAAGTTATAAAAATGATTTCTAAAAATGTTACGTATGTATCTTTTCAAATCAAAATTTTAAGGTTAAAATCATGGTTTTCAAAATTTCTATGAATGTGTTTATAAAGGTAAAACCTTATGTATTATGACATTAATTAAATAAATTTTAATCAATAATTATATTTCATAAATTTTAAATCATGTTCATATAATAATTATTTCATACGAGTTATGGTACTTCCTAAAAATAGTATTTTCACTTTTTAACCCAAAAATATTTTTTAAAGAAAATTAACCTAAACATTACCCTTATATAATTTTTATGTAATGTTTCAAAAAATAAATTTTATTTTTTAAAATAAATTTTATAAAAGTTTTAAAAAATAATTATATTTATTTTCTAAAAGAAATCAATTAAATTTAATTTTTGAGAACAAACATTTTTTTGACGAATAAAATGACTTTACTAAAAGTTATCTATTCATTTAAAAAGAATAATTAAATTTGTATTGAATATTATATTTATATATATTTCATAATATCGTTAAAACTATTCACATCTTCCAATTTAATAGCTAGTTTATAACAGTCGTGTAAAAATAATGATATTTTGGAGTTTGTTTAATCTCATTTTTATGTGTAATCTAAGCTATCAAAAATAATGTTATTTTAAAATATTTGGGTGCGTCATTCTCCCATACTTCTATAATTTGTGTCCATTTAATTTTAAAATTGACATAAAAAATTTTGAGGTTTTAAAATTCCTTTGTAGGAAAGTCACATCGTAAGAAGAGTTAACTAAACATCCTATTAAAAAGAGGGAACGTAAAATGAAAATGTCACTACAAAACTAGAATTCAATATAGAGTAACTTTAGTGGGAAGTGAAATAATGGAAATTTAAATGAAATATAAAATTATTGTTTTGATTGAGAGTGATAGAGAACATGGCCATTATAACGTTTACCATCACAAAACCAGAAACATGTGATAAGTTAAATGGATATTGATATCTCACTAAGAAAATAAAACAAATAAATTTTTTCGTTCAAAAATCCATTTTCCTAGAGTTGAGAAATAATTTTACTACCTAGATTAAAAACATATGTAAATATACTTGATTTACATGAATATTTTTGTCCTTTAAATAGTTTTCACCACAAACTCATATTTTTGCAAAAGAAAATTCAACATTTACTCCTAAAAAAAATTCCAAAAAAATCTGTTTATATTAATTATATATGTTTCCCAACATTTTTTTTCCTTTATAATTCATACCATTTAAATAAATAAAACTATGTTATAAAAATCAGTAAATGTTGTAGGAAAATGGTAGGTAATACACCCTTGTCTCCCTTCAATTGTGGAGTTAAGCCTCACAGCCTTGAAAATTGCAGCTGGTAGTCTTCTGAACTCTAGGTCGTCCTATTTCTGAAACAATATTAATATATTTGTTATAAAATTACAAAAATAAACTTAATATATTCAATATTAAAGAAATTTTATAACCTCAAATTTTATATCATACGTTTCATTTTTCATTCCCCCAAAAATTATTACCCATATTTCATAATTATTTATTGGAGTCATTTTTAATACAATGAAAAATTACATATTAATTTCATCTATTAATCCATGGAATGAATATCCAAAAATGGATTTTTATCTATGCTTCAAGTAATAAAATTTACTTCTAATTTATTGTAAGATCCATAAATAGTGATAATTCATTCTATCTGCCTCAAACTAGTTTCCAACACCAATATAGTTGGAAAAAGCTATCCAGTATGCATAAATAAATTATAATTTAATACCTCATCCAAAGTTCAACTTAAACTATTTCAGAAATGGTTAATATTATGACTCTTCCAATATATCTAGGTGCAAAACATTATAAATAAGGTTTTTTAATTTCCCATGTTAACATACCATTAATATCTTAAACAACATGAATTAGTTCTTGATTGTCACATACCAAACATGTAAATACCTTCATTATGTGTTAACATGAAATATGGTAATAATCATAATTAACAAAAAACATTATAATAAACATGCACGATTTCTTATATCTAAAGTAAAACATAGATTATGTGATATTTCTTTAAATCCAAAAACATTTTCAACTCCATCAATGGTAGAATAAACAACGTTTTTAAATAAATCATTAATAAGATCTAGGGTAGTTAGCACTATCAAATTTAATTTATCCATATTAGTCATATATTCACTAAAGAATCATTATCTCAATATCATGAACATATTAAAGGTTATATTTCCTTCAATCTTGTGTTTTCCAAGAATTTAAACTTTCCAATGAATCATTTTTCTTAGTTCCATTCGATATATGATTTGAAATACATTAATAAATAGTAGTATAGTATGATCCTTAAAGGTTATGAGAATATCATCAATATAATACTTTAAAAACATAATTCTTAGTTTCAAATATGAAAGATCAGTAATCATTCTACTTCGGCTGTATTAATAAAATGTTTTTACTTTTATCCCTTTGTTTCTTCTAAGGTATATTCCCTTGATTCCTGAGGAATTCATTTTCATACTTCCCCATATCCTTAATATTGAAACATTGCACACATTTTTTATTTCTCTTTAAATCAAAATATTGGTGGACATTCTTTGCACACATTTATTAAACTACCATTACATTCAAGAAATTACCAATGTGTTTCTTTCCACAATTATAACATGTGGGAAAAATAGTTCATCCTTTTATTCACCTTACCCATTTTTTATATTATGTCCTATTATTATATATAATTCCTTTAGAACCAAAAGACTTGGATAATTATTTATCAATCTTGATTTACCAAGATAATATATCCTAATATGATGAAAATGTTTTGGAGACCACTTCCCTTTGAAGTATTTGTTTAAGCCCATAAAATAAATGGTCAGTATTAAAATTTCGATTAATTATATAGTTTTTGGAATGAATTTATAACTTTGTAATGTTGTATTCATATTTAGAAACATTTTCATTCTACTTTTTCCCCAGACTGAAGAATTTTCTCTCCATATTTTCTCATTTTTAATAGAAAATAGTGTTCCAAAAAATATTCCTAAAAATATTTCCATTCCATGTTTTTTATTTCTTCCTCCTCCATAGAATATTGAATCATGGACCACCATTTATCCTCATACCGTAGAGATGATAAAAATCTATAAAAAAATTCACCCTTTAAATACTTCACATGCTGACATATATCTTTTATATGAAACATATCCATTGATCAGTTTCAAATGGATTTGTATTCCCATTGAATAATGGAGGTTCTTGTATCACAAAGCGGTATAAAATTGTTACACAATGTTATGGATCATGAAACATAATATGTTTATGGTTATTGTTCATAACAGGAGTCAATTTTCCAAATATAGTTATAATTTGTTAAAATACATCTCAAGTTATAGCTCCTAACACAGCTCTAGCTCTATCTTCATCATCTTTCCCATGAGGAAAATACCTATATGGATTACATGAATTTATATGTTTATCATTTCTTTCTCTAGGATCCTTTTATAAATAGTTTAAAACACTAGATTAGATCATAATAATAGGAATATTAATGCATATTCTCAAAACTACTTAAAATAAATTGAAATTTAAGGTATAACTAATCTTTAAATAAAAATATTGGTTTCATTGGGAGTATTTCCAAAAAAAATCATAGGGTTTCTCTCTCTAATATATCTCTTCCTAAATCTTGTTCCCAAGGTTTATACTATATTTCAATTGATACCAACTGTAAATACCCCTACTATAGTTACCCAAAGTCAGTGGTTAGTTTATTTCATTGAATTAATATAAATGGAATCACATCCAGAAGAACCAAAAAGTTTACTAGTTTTGAAAAATTTTATAGATATTGTAATATTAAATTAATTTTTAATTTATAAAATAAAAAATAACGAATCCTTTTAGAAAACCAAATTTTTCTAGCTTAACACTATAAATATATCATCATAATCATTTTGGAAACCTATGGAAAAATAAAAAATAAGAAAGGGGTGAAATTAGATGCTCAGTAAGGGTACGTATATAGTATAAGATATCATAAATAATAAATAATATTTATGGAAAGGTGAATAACTAAAACACATTCCATTTAATCTATAAATGAGAATAATATGGCTGGAATAAAAAAAAGATTAAATAATACCTTATAAATAAACAAATGATCTAGAAAACATAACCATAGATATTATACTAATAAAAAATCACATGGAAATAAATAACTATTCTCATAATAAGTGGATTCATAATTATGGACATTATAAAAATACAATCAAGGATTTTCCAAGACACTATACCTAAATGGGTTATACATTATCCAATTCCAAAACTAGTTTGACTCATGAGACCTACCGATGTTTTGAGGGTCTATAGAGGGCTCCACTAATCACTTACTAAATATAATTAATTCCTCATATAAAATGGGTGAAACATAGTAAAAAAATTCATATTGAAACTATCATACACAAAGTTAATAATTTTCCCATTCAATACAAATAATCATATACAACACAGAGTAATATGGTGAATGGTATCAAAATAGTACATCCCTAGTCAAATTGATCATAAATGACTTATTAAAAAAAGAAATATGGTATCATAATTTATCAATCTCAATGAAGAATAAGACTCAAAAATTGATGTTGACATAGATAAAAATACATTAACATAGGTCATTAAAAAAACATGAGGAAAATACCCTTCTTGACTTTGAAAATCACATAGTTTTAAAATTCTACGTCGTTATAAAATAATAATTTTACATTGAAAATAAACATTTAATCTTTTAAATTAATCTTTAAATGATTAAGGGTTTATGAATGTGGGAAACTTCACTATCATCATATAAGTTAAAAAAAATTCCTTCCATATTTTTGTTGGAAAATTATCAAAGAACCTTATTTAGAAAATAAAAAAATATACCATTAAAACAATTTTTTTAAAAAATTTATTTAAATAGTCATAGTATAATATTAAAAAAATTGTATGTAATTTTATAAAACATAGTTGTGGACGAAAAAGAGTGTTTTATGGAAATTTAAAATAAGATAATTTTTTAATATGATATCTTTGAAGTGAGCATTAATAAAATTAATAGATTATATGTATCAAAAATAAATCCTTATAAAAAAAATTTAAGTGAAACATAATATAATGAAAAGACATTTAATACATAATCATATGATGACTTAATAAATAAAGTTGAAGTTTAATCCAATAAATGGAATTTGAGTTAAGAAATCCTTACCACTTGTAATCAGTCGAATAATATTCCCCATAAAAGTAATAATTATAAAATGAAATATTGAATACCATGAAGATACGTTTATTCAAGATATGATATATAAAAGTTCATTATATACACCACATGAAAGAAATAAGTGGTGAACAAGTCATATATCTTACATAACTAAAAGTGAGACGACATACCCTTACCTCACACTTCCCTTAAGTTTTTCATAATCTATACTTCTATATAGAGTTTTAAAGAGTGTTATTAAATTATACATAATTAGAATACCTTATATTATCCTTTTATGACATCTTAAAACTTGTTCATTAAAAATATTTCATTTTTTCATTGTTTCAGGTGTGTTCGTTAAATATTTTGATGGTCGGTTTATTTTTGTATAATTATGGATGTTCTTTTAAAATTGAAATAAAACTCTATAATGGAGATGAAATTGGATTCATTAAATTCAAGATTTTTAAATGGTCCAATATATCATTTTTATTTCAAACACAAGTATGATTCCATTGATCATATGTTAATGATAAATGTTTAGTTTATTTTGGTGGTATTTCTCGCCAACACAAACTAGTTTCATATTTTTTAATGTTATGTCAATATATTAGATCCATAATAAGAAATAGGTTACAATATACATTTTAACATCTAATTTAAATATAATAATGCTTTAATGTTTATTCTTTAACGCGTTAATGGAAAACAAACAAAGTCATTATCAATGAGGATGATTAATGAGCATAATTTGGATAATGGTTTCAATTCCTTAAATAACATGAGATGAGAAAAGGGTTTGTTTGAAAATATTCCAATATAAATATAAAATTATAGTATATAAATTATATTGTATTTATTATTATTTTATGGATGAATGGGGTGAGTATAATGTATAATAATAAAGGAAATTAATAGAAGTAGTTTGAGAAAGTTAACTCTTGAATATCACCTCCTTGAAGGACCCCTTAAGGAAACAAGGAATTGGACTTTGGATGATACTGATAGAACATAGACATGAATAGAGTGGGTAGGATAGTTTTTGAAATATATTTTAAATTATTTAAGGATTTTTAGGATAAATTTGGTGGTGAGGGTGGTATTTAGACATGAGGAGGGGCGGTTTTAATTGATTAAATAATGGTTATTTTATATTTAAAGGAAACCACATTATGGTGGAACTAATTCCAATAAATTAGATTCAATGGTAATGTTTAGAAGGTTATTTGATGTCCAGAAACAAATTAAACTTCCATTAAATGTTTTTGTTTTTAGGTTTTTTATGATTTTACCTTTTAACATTAACCCACTACATTATTTTACCTATACTGCATTAAATATTTTTTACCATGGTATCTTATTTAAGCCTAAAAATTTATATATCATCATATACTAATTTGGATCTCTATATTAAAAATATTTAATCCATTTTTGTTCATTAAATTTAAAAAATTTATAAAAAACAATTCTACATATTTTACGTGTATTACTAATAAAAATAGTTTTTAGGTTAAAATCATGGTTTTCAAAATTGTTAAGCATGTGTTTCTAAATATAAAACCTTATGTATTATTTAATTCATCAAATATATTTTGATTAATAAAAGGGGTTAATAAATTTTCAATTATGGACTTTTAATAATTATTTCATAAGGGTTATGGTATTTTTTAAAATCCATATTTTTATTTTTTAACCCAAAATTAAAAAATTTAGACAATTCCCAAAAAAATACCCAATGATAATTTTGACATGAAGAGTACAGAAAATAATTTTATTTTGTAAAATTAATTTTCTAAAACCTTTCAAAAATTAAATATATTTATTTTTTAATAGAAAGAAATAACATTTTCATTTTGTAGAAAACATTTTTTAGAAAAATTAAACGACTTTACTAAAAATTATGTGTTCATTTAAAAACAATAATTAAATTTTTATTTAATATTAACATAAAATATATTTCATAATATATTTTTTCCAATTCACTCCTTCCAATTTAACAGATAATTTATAATGTTATTGGTAAAACAATGATATTTTGTATTTTGTTTAAGCTTCGTGTTCTATGAAACATAATCTATCAAATATAGTTCTCATTTGAAATATTGAGGTTTTATATGGAATGATGGTAAAAAAACAACATGTGATGTCTAATTTCCTTTAAATCCCAAGCCATTGCATCCCCTAAAATATGTGGCATATGTTTTTTTGAACCATATTATATGTAAATAGAATTTTCATTGATTCTAAGATTATCCAAAAATCTTCACCACACCCATCATATTCTCTATGAATTCCATTGAAATAAAAAAAAATAATGAACATGATTGTGATTCCTTAATAAGCCGAACACCATCCAATATTCCTTGAAAACCCACTTTCTTCACCTCTTTGCATCACTCGCATATCCTTTATCATGAAACATCCTTCATCTATATCCCCTTTTTATTTTCAATCATCAATGATCCTCCACTACGATAAAAACCTATATGTTGAATCTAAAAATAAAATCCATAAAACTAATAAGAAATTAAGTAATTAAACACTTTTTAGGTTGGTAAAATATCTAGACAAATTGGAAACCATATATTATCATGTATCAAATGGATGGGGGAATCTATAAACCACAAAAGGTGAGTAATAAATGATGGTCATTCTAAAATTGGCTATCTTAAATGTGTAGGAATAGAATAATTGATGAATAATTTAAAAAATATAAAGCTAAATAAATTAAAAAAATCAATACAAAGTATATATAAATAGGTCCATGCAATATATTAACATGGATTCAATTTAGGGGGTAATTATATTTGGTCACAACATCATAATAAATATGGTAAATCCAAAAAAAATCAAAATTTCTACTTCAAAAATGATTCAATCATGAAGTAACAAGAATATTGTATCCTTTTGGTTCATGAAACGGGTGATCTCCGATGTGTTTGTGATCGATCTTTAATTCCAACAGCATTATTCAATGATCTTAACCATAATATATCCACTTAGGACTCTCTCAACGTTCATTGGATAACTATATAGTGGTCTCCAATGATGGATTAAATAAATATATGTTCGATTTAGAAAAATAGTTAGATGGTTAATTGACTAATTAATTAATCTTCTATTTAATATTTTTGTGACTAGTTATCTTTCCAAAACCATTGAAAAGGATAATTTTGTCACAATTAAGGTAAATACCATATTCTCGATTCAATTATGGCCTTGGTTTCTCCACTTGAGACATAATTAGCGAATAATATCATTACATATAAAAGTATGTTTGCGAGGGTGATAATATATTTAATATTTTAAATATATTGATATCAGGCGTATAGAATCCCCAAAACCCCACACCAACATCATTATTATACCTGAAAAATTATTTAAAATGTTCATAGAGAATAATTAAAAAAATAGAGTGGTCACAATCTCCCCCTCATTGATGTTTTTTCATCATAAAAAGTTGAACATACTCAAATGGATAAATGTACCGAAATTGCATCTAGTTATCCTGCTCTCGTGATCTCTCCAACCGATTCACTTTCTTATAGACAATTAACACATGTGGAAACATTTTCCCATAAATAATACTCTCATGTTGATCCTTTATCTACACTAAGTACTCTAATAAGGATGCTCCTTCCTCATTATCTAGCTCGCACCAGTCAATAAATGTGATAGGTCATGCATGTATCCCCTTAGGTACAACACGTAGACAACATCATGAACATAATTCACTTTATGAGGTAATTATAGGTAGTATAGAACCTATCAAATCATACAAAGAATCATAAATGGATCGATGAACCTCACAGATAGCCTTCAAACCTTTCCATATCTCCACAAACTATATCATGGTGTGAAATTCATAAACTCATTGTCTCTTTCAGCAAACTGCAAAGGAATCTATCATTGGTTTGTGTATGATTTTTGATAGATATGGGGTATCATCATCCCCTCTAGGATGATTTTTAATTTATCTATCATATCCTACACTCACTCCAAACCCATAAGTGTTGATTCTTCCAACCCTAACCAACATAATGGTTAACTAGAAGTTCCCACACATATGGCCTAAACACATTACATATAAAAATAGAGTGGTAGATATTATTATAAATTAGATATATTAACGGTATGTGATCCTCCATGTTCTTCCCATGTCTAACATGAAATACCGTAGTATGTCCTCCATGACCAAAATGGTCTACTTGGTATGTTTTTTTATATAGGGATGGAAAACCATGTTCATCCATAATTTGGTCCCAAAAGCCTCCTGCAACCCCCTCTACAACTTTGAATTGAATTAAGAAACATGGTCAGAGAAACTTTTCAAGGGTAATCCATTATGCTGAATGATTTCATGCATATACAGGCATCAAATACTCTCAACTAAACTATGCTCTTTGGTGATGGGAATATAAAATGGCTTAGTGAGTTGATATATTATCACCTTGAGAGAATTGTGAACTATTACCATATATGGGAATTTCACGATGAATTCGATGGATATACCATCCGACTTATATTTTGGCAATATTTTCTGCCCTCACTCGTTGATAGGTGAGGAATCATGAGATGATCTCTATAACAAGCATCTTCATCCTTGGCCAAAAAAACTACCACATAAGAACTCAGTGAATCATTACTACTCCCAAATTTAACACTAAGGTATTTTTATAGAATACCCTCAATAAGTCCTTTTATGCACAACCAACACAACCATTTATCCTCAGAATAGAATGATGTGTTCCTGAGCATCAAAAAACAATCAGGTGTATATCTCATTAATATCTAGTTATACAAGACCTCAATATCAATATCTTAATGTTTTACTTTCCTAAAAAGATGTATAAGTTTGGATGAACAACCATTAATTTAATATATAATACTTTTTTATTAACAACCATGGAAAATTATAAATGGAAAACTTTTCAAATGCCCATCTTAGTAATTGAGAAAAGGATTTACTACTAAGAGAATCTACTAAACCATTCCCCAACCTTATATTATAGACTATCTCAAATTCATTATCCTAATAGAAGTATAACTAAGATTAATGGGATATAGTTTATAGATATTTTATATTTGAAGGATGGATTCTTTGGGGAATATGTGACACTCTCATTTTCTTCCTCCTGCATAGTATTTGCAATATATTTCTCATTTAAATCTTAGATGTTGTGTGATTGTGCTGTTAAAAGTCTAAAAATGACAAGAAATACGTTATTACTGAAATTATTTGGGCTTTTAATATTGATTTAATGATTTTTTTATTTATAAATCGACTGGAAGAAAAGTGAATGGATCTTCTTATGATGAAATATGGTTTTTTGGGTGATTTTTTTCATGTGATGGAATGTTTGTTTCTCCTTTTAAGACTATGTTTCTGAATACTGGATATGACATAAAACCTAAAAATTTCTTGTATCCAGGATCTTTAACATTTATTTTAATTTTTACCCTCATATATATCTTCATGAGATGTAATTTTTCTGATTAATGATATTTTATGAATTTTTTATTTTTGCACAATTGTTGTTTGATGGTTTTTGATAACCATAATATTTTGGATCAAATACTAAAATATATAAAACCATGAAGAATAATTTTTTGTGATTTTGTTCTATTTGAATCAGATGGAAGAGTTTTAATTTATTGAAAGGTGACATTTGTTTCCTTTGATTCTTAGTTTTCACCATCAGGTTTATTTCAACATGGAAATGAAATGCAGGATGATCAATTTAAGTGCAGTTGAAATATTAATATGGAATCAATGGTTTTTATTTGTACTTTGGCTAGTAAAAAAATTCATGGATCCTCAAATACTGAAGGGTGGAATATTTTTAATGGTTTTTTGGTTTTTGATTAATTTTAAGAATGAGGTTATTTCTATATGAAAATTTTCCATTATATCATGCTATGTTAATGCTCTTCATGAAAATTTTGGGAACTCCATAGTTCATCAATAATAGGAGGGATAATTCTTGGATAGTATGATATCATTGTTCTTGAGATACATCATTTCTTGAATGTTTGATCCTTGATGTTGATATTAGACTCTCAACACAATGATCTTTTGTGATTATCTGAACACACAACATTTCTCTCTTGGATTCTGTATAAAATATAGATAATGCACCACATGAATATTATTGAAGACTATCCTAGAGTTTTCATATTCATTAATATAAGGAGTTTATATCCATATATATTGGTTATATTTATCGAATTCCATTATTTCTAGGTAGATAGTGGGTGGTATGCTCACATTTATGATGTAATTTGTGCTTTCATATGTGTTTTTAGGTCACATTCTATTGTTTCTATCCCAATCCCATGATAGTGTAAGATTGTTACACCTTGTATATGTATCGTAACCTTAATTTTTTTTAATAAATACATATGGGGCATTAATTGGGGGACAATTTCATGTCAATGTTTTTTTTTAAAAATTAAATATGTTTGGTTGAGATCTATCATTATAAATATGTAACCATGACACTTGTTGTATGAATAATCCAAAAAAGGATCATCAAGAAGTTTGTATCATCATGTTTTCAGTCCAAAAATCATTAATGTTATATCTAATTAATGTGTATTATTATACCACCTTGATTTTTAAAATATCAAGATCTATAATAAATGTCAACTGACCTTTGCATCAACACACATCCAAACCCAACACTAAAGGCATCACAGTACATGTACATACTCAAATCCCTATTATTTAAATCTCTGGATGGGGAATATTTTCAACATCTTATGATACTCCATAAAGGGTTTCTAGACCATCCCAAACTAGATAAAACCCTTCAGGATCAAGATAGTCAACGAAGCTAAAATCTGATAGAAATATAGAATGAACCTCGATTAATTTCCAGTAAACCTAAGGAAGCTCTGCACCTTTATTGTGTTCTTAAGTGGTTCCCAAGTGATAAATACCCCAATATTTTCTGGGTAAATAGCTAATATTTCTATTGAGATAAATTTTCCCAGAAATTTAACCTCTCTAATATATAATGGGAACTTCGACACTACCATGACTCGACCCAACTGGGCTTATACCAAGACTACCCCAAGCTCACCAATAATATTCCAGAGACTGGAGAGTAGCACCAAGTATGAATCTCTCTCTCATTAGAGGCCTTATATTAATGTACATGTACACATGCACACATCTCCAATCCCATACAGTTATGAAATGTAAAACAATTAATAACCATGCATGCATTCATTACAAACCCCAAAATCAGAGTATAAAAACAAGTACTGGAAAGGAAAAGGTTTGAATACAATCCCAACACAACTAAACTGAAAACAAGTCCAACCAGTAATGTGGGTGAGGAATACAATCAATATAATAGTAGGAACACACCACTATATTTCCATATTAATAAGATATGTCTTGTCTTGGTCCCTCTAGGACTTCGTCAATGGGTTGATCATCTATATATGACATGACCCATATATGAAAATCCCACATATGGGTGAGTATTACAATACCGAGTAGGAAACCCTAAAATATTTAGGCATATAACATCATGAATAAAAGTCATCTCAATATATTTATATGTGAATGGAATATATAATAGGAATATCCAGATATACTCATAGTAGACACACAATCTCATGCAAGGTCACAGCCATATTTCCAGCCTAGGATTCCTACTCGAAGGATCCAAATAGCACTCATCTTGGAGAATATACTCCAGGAGTGAGATATAACTAATGGATTCCATCCAATATGTCATTTTAATCTGGTGTTTCTATAATAATTACACACTATAATTATGAATAGATCAATACATAGAATGGTAATCACACCCAAGGACTTGGGCAATACCAAAAACCCAATCTAGATTAACCAGCTATGTAGGGGATCGATTCCCACATATTGTTTGTCATGAAAATACAAAGAACCCCACCTAGGGAAATAAAGATGATGATATTGGATCTTACTTCATGAATCATGGTGGTATTCCTAAAACACTCTCCAAGACTGATGTTCCCCAAAGGGGATCACCATCCTATGCATATGACATGTCTACATACTAAACCCCCAGGTAATAGATCAAGGGAACACACAGTAATGAAACTTGTCCGAGTTAAATAAAACAAGGGATATAATCCGTAATTGATGGATGACATTGAATGTAAAAGAAGTACACATAATATCACTAAGTTACCAGGTCCTTCTCACATATAATGTCCTATTATAGTGTATGTGTCTGAGTACATGGCATGTCTGAGCCCACATTCTCCTGACTGTGTCCGTGTATGATCGGTCTTGTCCATGTCCAACTATCCATGTCTGAGTCCTAGTACATGAAATATCTAATCCTGTATAATCCTATATGTATCTCTATACTCTCCTAGGTACATTCTGAGCTACCATTTAGGGGTAACAAGACATGGGAAAATTGTCACATTCCATGTGATACTTATCTACTTTTGTAAACCCTAACACCATAGCCAGGGTCCCACACGATGTGTATTCCAAGATTACACATCATGTATATCAGGATTTTCAAGAACCTATGATGTCATGTCACACATCATCATCCACTCCTACAACCTCTAATATGGCTATAAATCATTCTAAAAATCATGCATATGGTTCGACCAGGCCTCATTGTAGCCACTCACTAGAATCCAGTCATCCAATTTGCATAGAAAAAACCAGATGTCTCATCTCTCAATCACTGGACATTATGATCCATGTGATGACCTATGATATATTTCTAATCCATCGTCAAAGATCGATCTCAAATTCAAAAAAAACCTATATTTGAAATATCTATATATTTTATCATGAAATAGGTGCACAATTATTAATATCCTATTATTCATTGAAATGTGGGACAAATGAATTATCTGTAATGAATGACTAATGGGGGAAGTAACGCACAAACCAAAAAAATGAGGAACAAACCTTGGAAACTGTTCTTGTTGGAATGTATTCATTAAAATTATACTAATGAATGAGTGTATATAAAATAATCAACAATGAAATACCCAATCCTTGACAATATCTATCCAATACCCACAATATGCAATGTCCATGAAAAAATGTGTTAGTTGATTGATTCATGTTTATCATAAAAATAAATCAATAGATATAAATCCAAATAAAACAACATTCTAACGCAATATGGATCTATCTCTGATGAACAATGAATCCACATTTTTGTTTTTGGAAAGATCCTTGAATCCTGTTGCAAACCAATCATTTGTCCATGATCAAGTTATTATTTTTTGGAGAACGGCCTGCCAACACACCCTCCAACATTTCTAGCATTATAAGTATAACCTTGATATTTCCTCATATCCATGTATAAATATTAAAATCTACTTCATGTAAATTTATTTAAATAATTTATTTTAAACAATTAATTTGTTTAAAAATTCACCTATGTTCACAGTCCAAATGTCTGACGTGCTCTAAGGTTTTGTCATGCCTAGGGTAAAACACACACTCTGAACTCAATGGAGGCCTAAGGCTTCCAATATAAGACTCCATTTAGTTTTTATTTCACAATTTCATGAAAAATGTGTATTCTTGATATTTAATATATTTCAAAAATTAATTTTGGGCTCACTAGGACTTAGAATATCATGTTGTCACAGTGCCTAGCTCCAAAAATATTCTATATAATATTCTAAATTAGTACATGAAAAAATCAAAGTTGTTAGACTCTCCCCACCTTGGGTATTTATGTCCCATAATGGTAAGAAAAGGATATAGAAAGAGATATTCGTACTGATCATGCATATAGGTCTCCCTCTCCCAACTACTCTCCTAAAGATTATCATGCTACCACAAGAAACACACTAAAGGAATTACTTTTCCATGTAGGATCCTATCCTGGTGATCCTCAATTAATAATGCGTACATATTAATGGTATCTCCATCCCCAAATTTCTAGTTCTCCCTATTCAATAACATGTGTTGGTTCATGAATGTGCCTCCTCAGTTGCAAAACAGGGAGGATGGCATGTACCCATTCTAACTGTGGTGGTAGAGATAAGAAATATTCCACCATTCAAACTATACATTTTATATTCAAAGGGTTTAGAAATATTTAAGATATCATTACACCATGGACAAACCTTCCCAATCCACATTGAGGTGAAACCCTCAAGCACAAATGGTCTCCCTACACAAAATCTAAAGGCCTTTATCATCATTCTACATAGGAATTTTGATGGATCTGTGTAGTTCTCATCCACTCATGGATGATTTTCACCTTGTTTATAAAGGATCACACCAACTCTGGATCATAAGTGTTGACTCTCCTGGGTCGTTCTGACATAGTGGAGACCAAGATGATTTCTGGTACAATCCCTTTAATGGTTCCATACTGATGGTGGAATGGTAATTGTTGTTTTATGGAATCTCCACAATGGGTAAGTGATCCTTTGAAATACATCCAAAGTCTCACATGCAAGGCCAAATCCTAATCTTGAAGACTTGAGTGTTCCGTTAAGTATAGCCATCAGTCAGGGGTGAAAATACATGCTTAGATGCAATTGAGTCCCACATGCCTCCTTCAATCCATTCTATAACTGATATGTGAAGTGATCATCATAGTAAAAAAATGACTATCGAGGGAACTCCTTGGAGTGAGACTATATCCAACATGTATAGGCATCCCTAGATATCAAGTGAAATATTCTCTTTAATAGCTAGGAAGTAGGGTGACTTGGTAAGTTGATCTAAAATCACCTAGAATACATCATGTCACATTGACGTACATGGTAACCCCATCATGAAATATATGGATATCCCATCCCACTTCCACTCAATAACCTCAAGCGGTTGAGATAAACACTCTAAAACCTGTTGATGGACCTTTAATTTTTGAAAAGTATGGAATTGATAGAAAAACTATGAAAATACCTTCTTCATCCCTAGCCACCAAAACTAATTTTAGTGTTCTAGGTACATATTTGACACACATAGATCTACTACAAATGAAGATGTATAAAACTCCCTCAAAATATATTCCCACAAAATCACAGGTACCATAATACATCCTTTGAGAATAATGACATGCTCCACACCCTTATAAAATCCATTAGGATCACATCCAGTGAATATCAAAGTATGTAGGGTCTCATAGTTGGTATCCACAAGTTGTTCCTCCCTGAATCAATTTAAATGAATAGGTATAAAAAAACTTCATCTTGGGGTAATATGATCCATACCAATCCATAATTGATAACTATGAATAATCCAACTGATTTTATTCCTCTCTCAGTAATTGAAATCCAAATCTCATACTGAGAGAATTTACTACCACATTCCCCTTCCCATGAGTATAGAAAATATTGAGGTCATAGTAATGGAGGAACTCTAGTCATCACGTATATCTCAAGTTAAGATCATTCTGAGAGATAGGACATAATTGTGGATATTATGGTCAGAATAGAAAATGAACTGATCACCCATTAGGTAGTGTCTCCAAATCGTTAGTGTGAAGATTACCACTAATAACTCAAGATCAGGGGTCATGTAGTTTCTCTCATGTGGTCTCAACATTCATGACCATAGGAAAAAACCACCTCAATTTTCATCATGAAACAAGCAATCCTAGATCTTATGCATCACATAACACTACATACTTGGTACCCTCCTCTTTTAATATCTAGTTGGGAGTGTTTTCAATTTCTTCCTTAACTCATGAAAATACTACATTCATCTCTCTATCCACAAGAAAGGATTCCCTCATCGAGTCACAACTATCAAGGGAGATGATATATTATATAAATAATATATTAATGACTAATAGTATTCTTCCAATCCAAGTAGTCTCCATAACTCCATCATTATCTTAGGTGGCTCCCAAGATAACACTTCTTTAACCTTTGAACGGTCCACTACTACACCGTCTACTGAGATAAAATGTCCAAAAAAGTGGACCTCATAAATCCAAAACTCCAACATAGGTATATTATTTTAACGATGGTGCTCTCTATGTATACATAGAACCATTCTAAAGTGTCTCACGTGATCCTCCTTATATGCTAAGTATACCAGGATTTCATCGATGAAGAGTACCAAAAACCAGTCTACGAAAGGGTGAAAGATCCAATTCATGAGTCTCATGAACACTGATAAGATGTTCTTCAAAGTGATTTGTGTAACCAAGTACTAATAATGAACATCGCAACATTTAAATTTCATGTTTGGTATATTCTATTCCAATACTCACAGTTTGTGATATCATGATTTGAGTTCATTCTTCGAGAACCATTATGCCCCTATCAACTGATTGAATAGGTAATATATCCATGGTAGTGGATAATTGTTCTTTACGGTAACCTGTTCTAGGTAATTTTGATCTACACACAATGTCATTATCTCGTTCAACTTCTTGGAAAACAATATTGGGGATACCATAGGTGAAACACTGTGTCTAACCAATCCCTTCATCTCTAAGTCCTCCTACTTCACCCTCATCTTGTGATGCTCTATGGGATCCATCTGATATCCTAGAACAAATATTGTGGTCATCCTAGGGTGTAGTTTGTTATTTAACTCAATCTCTCAGTGAGGGAAACCTTAGAACGTCATCTAGAATTACATCATCATAATCTTCCACCACTGTAGGAAACTAGAAACTCATAGGATCCACTACACGAAGGGTCATTCTAGAAAAATTATGAGTGACCAAATGCACCCTCCAATGAATGAGTCCCTCCTTATATTCCAAGGATCCCCTCCCACACCCCAAAGGAAAAATAAATCCCCTCCTTGAGGACACACCACATATTATACATAAAACAATCTATCTAGACATGAAATTTAGGTAACCAATTCATACCTAAGAAGATGTTGTAAGGATTTTTTCTACTACAAAGATATCCCAAATAAAACTCTCACCTCTAAGAGTTGGGTCACATCATCAATAGAAGTGCATGATCATTGAGTCACCTCTAGTAAGAGTATCCAAGTGAAAGGGTCAAGACAAAGGGTCAACCGAAATCTCGATGTCTCAAACTAGATAAGTGTAAATAAAATAATTACTCTAAAATATTGTTATTAGTACAAAATATAAGGGATAAATGAAATATATCACACCTCATATCATCCTTGGATCCTCTAGGTCATAATCATTGATTACCTAAAATTTCCCTCCCCCCTATCTACCTACTCCCTGTTTCTAGTAGAGACCACCTGGTTGTTGTGTTTGTAACAAGTCAAAACATCTACCAACTCTAGAAACTCCCCATAATCCTCTTCAATGTTCATGACCCTTTGGACCTTCCTGATCATGCTACTACCTCTTCCTAGGAATATCATCCATTTTCTATCTATTATTCGTGAAATGGGTTAGAAAATCCCATGAAATATATCCCCTACCATCACCAGAGTATCACTACCTCTCCCTAGGGTAACTAGAACCATATTTTGTACCCTGAACTATACAATAAATTTACTAGGATCACCTCCTAGAAAATATTTTACATCCATTTCTCCATTTAATTCATTGTATCCCTATGGTTGAAGTCTCAAATCTCATGTACCCATTGATAGCACTAAATATATGTATCACCTCATGTAGAAAAAACTAAGACACTGAAGCACACTTGAACACCCTGATATTGGTAAGAATGCATAGTGGTATCATGTGGTCTCGTAAGTATTTGTGTAAACCTCACATAAATATCCATCCTCTAGAGAAATGATAATGTACCATATCTGTCATATATTCATAGTGGTTAGTGAACCTCAACAAATACTCATCCACATCTGTACTACACTACTAATGTTGTAGAAGCTTCTAGATGCCCATTTCCCACAATATATATGAAGATAACTCCTCTCTAAAAAGAAACATGAACTCTGACCATGCACAATTCACCTCATCACATGAATGGGTCACTAATCCACACCCTCATCTAGTCGAACCTTGAATAAGTCTCCCAAATAGGTACACCGTCTAGTCTATATGTGTTCTGAAAATAAGAAATACTTATGTTACTGCATCAAGAAAATACATACCTACCTATGGGTCAGGATCTAATTGGATCTTAATGGGTCCATATCACTGAAACTCTTAAATCATGATCATTTTCTCACCTCATCTGCTGGTAGTATTGGTACCATCTACTTCTCGTCAGGTGGTGGTAAGAATGGTTCTTCATCTAAAGGTAACAACTCATGAAAATGTCACTGTATCAAAGCATCATCACTGAGTGGGTCATACTGATGATCTTGATGTTGAATAGTAGCTTAAAATGTTTTGGATAAATCCTAAAATTGATATCATGTAACATTTTCAAAGAGTATATCTGGAGAGTTGTCTAAAGAGGGGCATGTAAACCACATCCCATTCCAATATGAAGAATTTAAAAATGTTTTCCTAGTAAGCAATGTCTATATATACCATGTTAAGAATAATTTTTAATGTTTTCTACTGGATGGATATGTCAAATGCCACAACATCCCTATATTCTCTAGCATGATAGCCAAACTCGAAACACATAAAAATATTTCCACAAAACAATATCACATAATCAGTTTATAAGGTAAAAGTGACACCTTTGATACCAATCAATCACAGACCAGGCCAATAGGGAATGTTCTACAACTTACCTAATCCCATATACAATAATCCATGGGATGGATACTAGCACTGAGTAGGCATATCACACTCATGGGAGGCCTTAGCCAAATGTACATGTTCACATGAAACCATCTCCAAGACCATGAAACGATGAAATGTAAAACAACTGATAACCATGCATACATACATCATAATACCATCATTAGAGTATGAAAACAAGTATCATAACGAAAAATGTCAAAATTATTGCTCACCATAAAGAAACTAAAAACAAGCCCATCTTGTAATGTGGGTGTGGACTTCTATCAATGTATCCTTCTGAACTTACCTCAACCTATTCAGTTGACAAACACTACTTAGTTATTTTCCCACTATGACTATATCATAAGGTCAATCATCTGAATAAGACAAGACACATGTGGGAAAATCCCATACAGTGGTGAGGATAACAATTCCCTCATATGACAACCTAAAATCACTAAACATATAACATCAAGAATAACAGTCAAATCATCACAATTATATTTCAATGGAATATATTACAATAATATCTATATATAATAATTGAAGACACACAATATCAAGTAAGGTCACGACCACATTTCCATTGTTGGATTCTTTCTCAAAAGTTCCACATAGAACTTGTTTTGAAGAACACAGCCCATGAGTCAGATAACACTAATGACATCCATATAACATTTTGTGATAATAAGGTATTTCCCAAAAAAGTATATACTAGATTTTTAAAGAGATCTATATATAGAATGGGGATCACACCCAAGGACATGGGGTATACCAAAAACCCAATCCAGATTATCCTAATTAATAGGTGATCGATTCCAAGGTTGTATTAGTCAATATGATACCAAAAACCCCACATAGGGAAATGATGATGATGATAAAGGATCTCATTACATTATTTATAGATGGATTCCCACAACTTTATCCAAGGCTGAAGTTACACATCAGGGAATAACATCTTTTTCATAGGATATGACTCCATACTAAACCATTGGGGAATGGATCATGGGAATCTACACTAAAGAAACATGTCCAAGATGAGGATGATAACATCTCCAAGACATATTGGAAGGATTGAAAAATATGTATTAGTAGAGCATTGTGTGTCCCTTAAGAATTAGATCCTACTGGTGTATCACATCCCATTTTTGTAGTTGTGTTTGTGTACACAACATGTTTGATACAGCGTAATTCTAATAGAGTTCAGGTATGGCTTGTCATCTCCATGTCCAGCTAGCCACGTCTGAGTCTTATTACACAGTGTGTCCAATCCTGTGCACTCTTGGACATGTTTTTTTACAATCTGAGGTATACACCAAGCCACTAGGTAAGGTTGATACTCCTTGTGACAACTATCACATGATGTGTGATACATATATCCCCCATAAAAACATTGGTGTAATAGACAGGGTCCCAAACAGTGTGTATTATTGGATAAAATGGAATGTATATTAGGATTTCCAAGAAACCATATATCCTTCTAATGCATCATCTCCACTCCTCTAGCCATTTATCCAGCAGCGAATGACACTAGAAATCAGGGATATGTGCTAGTCGGGCCTCATTTTAGTCGCTCTCTAAAATACGGACATCTGATTCACATGGGGAAAACCATCCACCTCGTCTCCCGGTCACCCCAAATAAATATCCACATGAAGAACTCTGATCCAGTTCTTAACTGTTGTTGTTACTTGATCCCATCATCAATCCAAAACTGAATCAATGGTATCCATCCATTATACTAATAAACAGGTGAAAAGGGATTGATGTGTAAGTATTCTTCAAACCATGGGACAAAGGAATTTCCCATTATTACTGGAGAGGAATGGAATAAATGCACAAAACAAGAACACAAGGAATCCAAATTTCGCAATTTTCATGTTGTTCTTGATTAATTTCCATTAGAATAATGAAAAAATGGATATAACATATTCAATAATTAAATCAAAAATTTCAAATAATATATATCCCACACATGCAATACACATGGTCCACGAATAAATTCATTAGTTGATTAATTCATATTTTTCATTGAAACAAATCAAAATGGATAAATCCATATAAAACAATGTCCCAACACAAGGTGGATCGTTCGTTGATGAAGAACTAATCTACATCACTATTATTGAAGGGATCCTTGAATCATGTTACACACTGATCATTGATCTAGGATCTACTTCTTGTTCACCTGAGAATGATCCTCCAATACATCCACCAACTACTTCAAGGTTATGTGGATGAACTCGATATTTCCTCCTTGAAATATATAAATAGTAAAATCTTGGTCATGGTAATTAATTTAAATAAAAAAATTAGTCAATTAATTTATTTAAACATTCACCATGACTTTTCCCATCTCAAAAACCCGAGGCACTTTTGTTTATAGAGGTACTTGGGTAAACACATGTTCTAAACTAAAAACTACCTCATATTTATGATTTGATCATCTTTTCATAAGTTATTTTACTATTTCAAGGAAAACTGTACACACATGATATTTAATATATTTAATATATTTTGGAAATTAATTTCAATCCCATTAGTCCTTATAATCTAATTCCAAATCAGCGCCTACCTCCAAAAATAATACATATAATATTTTAAAGTAATTTATTGAAAAATCATATCCATTATTGCTTCCCATTAGAATATTTCTCTCGAAGAACATATTCAACCATCCTTAGATACTATACATGCCCAACTTTTTATGTCATGTAAATACAATTTCATCGATAAATACCACCAAAAACTAGTCTATGAATGGTTGGAAGGTTTGGATAATGAGCCACATAAACACCTCTAAGGAATTATTCAGACTGAAGGGAATCATTGATTACTCATGATGATTATAGTGATATTATAATTACACCTTTGGTATGTCCTCACAAACATGTTTTTAATGATACACTAACCCAATCATGATTGTCAAAAACCATTTTACACCATTCAACTGATTGAAGAGGTTTTTAGTTATTAATAATGGATTCTTAATATTGATGGTCACCTGATTTAGGTGATTATAATCCAAAAAACCCTAGTCTTCTATCCTTATTGTCGACAAATAATATCAAAGCTAACGAGGAGGAAACATTGTGTCTAAAAAAATCCATTCCTACGAATTTCCTTTAACCGAACCCTTATATCATAAAGATCGATGGGGGGAAATTCTGTGGGTTGATGATTATATAGGGTCAATTTTTTAGGGTCATTAAATATTTAATTGTACTTCTTGATAAGGACATAAAATTGATACTTTCTTTGGGAATTTACTCATACTATACCACTACTACAGGTAGTCAAACATCTTTTAGGTCTGTTGTTCCAAATTACACTTTATCAACCATATGAAACAATAAATTTAACCATGGAATACATATAACTAGTATATAGTGAGAATTAAATCATACCTCTTCATCATAGTAATGAAGATAACCACTAAAAAAATTATCAACATTTAGTGGAAACTCATAGTACTGACCGAATAAAGAGATTATAGAATCTCCTCCAGCAACAATCTCTAGCTGCAAGGGTCAGGCTAGAGGTTCCGCTTCAATCTCATGTTCTCAAAAAAGGGATAACTTCAGAAAGGAATTCCCCACATATGTGTTTACCAAAACTGGTATTAATGTGGAAAAGTCACAAATTATACCTAAAATAATCATGGGATATTGTGTGTCATGAACGTACACTTCTCACAACTATGCACATAAATTTTCATCAGCCCTATATATGGAATGGACCACCTGGAGGTTGTGGTGGTGGTATTGAGTGAAAACATCCAAAACCTATTATATATACTCTAGTTCCTTTACCATAATTTCCTCTCTAATGATCTACCTGACCAACTCTAAATGGTAACTTTTCATGATTCCAAATCTATGTTGAAGGAAATCTATTTTATTCCTATTAGCTTCCATCAAGAGGGTTGGATAATCCCTAACTATATTTCCCCAAACCGCATAGGTGTATGAACACATCCCCCTAGACTAACTAGACCCCTTTTAAATACCTATGGTACTAATCACTATATATGAGTTTTAACATACCAATGCTTTGAGTGTTGCATCACCAAATCGCATCACTAATCACATACAACTAATGACCCTTCTTCACTATGGCCACTGGCTCCACCTTCTTGAAAACAGATCCTATACCAAAAATTTCAGTTCTACTGTAGATCACTCCAACACCCTATTATAAGTTGAGATATAAAGGGGAACCATGCCAACATGAAAATCCTAGTTTATCCCTTTACCAAACATTTATTCTCATAATTATCCATCACAACTCATATCAAATATTGAAATGTGTGAGGACAATGAACCTCAATGTATACTCATCCACATACATTCTCATTTGATTAAAATCAATGAGATTCTATATTAATTTATAAGAAAAAGTTTGTAGAAGATAATACCCATAAATAAGAAACCCAAACTCAGTCCAAATATACATCATCATATCATGTGTATGAGTAACAAAGCACCACAACTACCATAGTTCATCATGAAAAAGATAGTCCAAAAGTACCACCATATGATCGAGGGTATGAATGTGAAAAATTACTCAAAATATACACTCTATACATACCCCTTATACCGATGGATCTATATAACCTTGTATCTACGATGTACTATTCATTAGAAACATGCGTAGCTATTGAAAATCCTTTTTGTCACAAAATGGTGAGAATATTCAAAAACAAATTCCTCAAAAAAATTAATAGGTGGTGGGAACTAAAGAGAATTAGATAATTCACCCAAGTCAACCTATGCACACCAAAAATATGAACCTTGTGTATGTGAAACCCTATCATGTAAATCCTAAAAAGATCACCCAAACCTTCATGAGGAACATGTTTGGTTGACCTATGAAGATGACTTACTTAACCAAAGATCCCAAAATTTATAATAAATAGGACCCTAGGGAATTTAATTTCAAACAAATGGATGTTTAGAAGAATCCTTGAAGATATAGTCCCCAAGTCCTTCACAAAGTCCCATGAAACCATCCATGTAGCCCTTCAAAACCTATGAGAAGATGTAATTAATGGGAATTTTTGGATTAAATTTCCTCTAGTGTGTGAAACAGAAGACACGTTTGAGAGAATCCACTCCCCCTAGTTGAAAAGTTCTATCACTAAGTTATCGTCCCAAACATGGGACCTGCATGAGACCCATCCAAAGAAACCTGAAAAGGCCCTTGGAGCGTAGATAAATTCCTCACCCTAGTTTACATTCTCTAAAGTACCTATTCATCTCACCTAGGTCTACCCTTCAGGATACCCCTTCAAGTCTCCCAACCTTTAGTAATGCGAGCCCAATTTTTCTCCCACAGGCCTCACCTGTGTGATCCAACTTTTAGGACACATTTTCATGCCACAAATTGCAGGAAAAATCTTCCCTTGGACTCCTATCTAAGGGATAAAAAATAAAAACCACCACTAAATCCTTCTGAATATAACAATCATAGTGAAAGACACACCATCATGTATCCAATTCGGTTTTTGTTTCTTCAGAAAGTGTTCTCCCATAGTTTTCCATATAAAAGGGTAGGGTCCTTTGGACGTGTACTATTATAATTCCTTTTGGTAATGAGGAAACAAAACTTGTATAAGTTTCAAGGACCTCCCAGTTTCATACATGGGGGCTAGGGCCTTATCTTTCCCTTGTCATCTCTAAAATAAAGGAACTACCTATTTCAGATGGCGGGGGGATTATTTCCTTTAGATTTTATGCGGGATAGTACATTATCCTCATCTCTTATCTACAACCATTAATATGGAATCCATCCTAGATCAAGACCATGTTCTTTATTAAAGGTGGTTACACCCCTCCTGCCTTTCATCCTCCCAAGTTACAAAAACCTTAGAGGAGATAGGCACCTCAATTCCCTTTCTCACTCTTTTTTCCCCAACCACTTCCACTAGAAAATGAAGGATATTAGTTGGTCTATCAAATATTAAAATTACATATGTTTCTCACAATTATCATGAATAAAATGGGAGTAGAGGTAAATAAAGGTCATGTTATATTTGTGATCAGATGAAATTTTTGGTAGAGAATACTTTCCTTGATCTTCCACTCATGTTCCTTGGGAGGGCCTCCATAGGCAGGGGTATTAAAATATATTTTCCCATATCAAAGGGACATATCATATATGAGAAAAACCTTTTGAGTTCCTTCATAAACACGGTTACCCAAATTTTTCAAACTATGTGATCTTTGATTCCCACCCCAATGGGATATGTAGAAAGGCTACTTATAGTCCAAACCCATCACCTGAAAATCACCCTAATTTTGTTTGGGACATATTCATAGTAGTGTTACATATAAACTATGTGGATACATCTCTTTTAGGTTCCCTAAGTATCTTTATAATAATTTCCACACCAAACATTTATGAGGATCCTTTTTCCATGATTTACTTTCCTCATGATGTTAAAATAAACTATTTTATCCTTATCACATGACCATAAAAGGTATGATGTGTCTAATTAAGTGGAACAGAGCTATATGGTTTTTGATATCTTTCACAATGATACATATGAAACCAATCATGTGGGATTTATCCCAGCATAAGAAGAACTCACATATCCCTATATGATGATATATTCCATAGTGCCCCACTGTGTGGCTTAAAACCAGCATCATAATATTATATGACATATGAATCAATAATACATTTACAAAATGTTTCCATCAATTAAGAACCTCACATACATATAGATATACATTTTAATTAAGAACCTTGGATGTGTAAAGATGATTCCATATCAAATAGATGCTGGTAATTTAATGTTTACCTAAGGGTGAACCATAGAATATTTGGGATGTGATGAATGATTTGTGAATCTATCTTAAATATTTAAGAGAGTCCTGGAGTATGAAATAAATCTCCCCGAAAGTGTGTGCTGATTCTGACCTCCCATCCTCTTGACTAATGTGAGTCCCTATGAATCGTTGGATCTATTTCCCAATGACCACCTTCCATTGGAAAGAAGGTTCATAAAACATCTTGAATAAGGGAACTATTGCATGTTTCTGGTTCCATGAAAAAAACCCATTGGAATCCTCCTAAAAGGTATGTGGGAATTTTCTTAACGTAAATGGTCATGTCACCGCCACCAAAAAATTCCATTCACTCATCCACATAGATGTTTTTGAAACCAAAAAAGGTTAACCTAATGTGAATCCTCAACTTAGTTGATTTTGTCAACCGCATGTCAGGACCCTATCATAATCAAAATGAAATATGTCTAAACATGGATCCAAAAGAATTTAATTTGCATGTGTTACATTATTGATATTTTTATTTAAGGATGTGTTATTTTTTTTCAAATATATTTCTAGAAAATTCATCCAGAACTCCCTTTGATCTAAATGGAATCATACCATTTTAGTAGAAATATGCTTCAGCCACTGCACAAGCTGGGTCCTCAACTAAATAAGGGATACTACCACTGACCATGAATATTCACTTCTATGTCACAAATTAAAATTTTCAATAGTACCACCTAAATGGTACCATCCAAAACATGGAGGCTACTTGACAATCCCTCCAACTAATAAATCTGCACCAAACATCCCCTCAACAATAGTCGGTGGCCCTAAAGTAGATGACATTAGTTTCTATGTTAAACCGTTTTGGGAGCCTATCCCAAAAAAACATCAAGTTACTCCCTTATCGTAGAGCGGTAGATATAGAAACCACTTATGGACTCATCTAGATATTACATGTGTCCTTCTAAAGTTATCCTACTAGAATCTTCCACAACAAATGACATGTGGAAAAAATCCTTATCATGATAGGGGTTCTCTTGGTAGTCTAGTCTAAGTCACCCAATCCCAAGCAGAAAAGACGAACCACCAAGGGTGGTGTAGAAATAATAGGTAATAAAGCCATACCTCTGTTCCCTATAATGAATCCCATTGGGAAAATTCAGTGGAAAATTGTGAGTATGCACAATCACATTACCACCAAAGCCAAGCCTTCTAGTATAGTTTAACAGCACCTAGATAAGAATTTCTATCAAATTCAGTAGAAAAAATGTGAGAAGGCACAAACCCCTACCCATATAAATAAATAAATCTAGTAAAATATTATGGAAACCCATGATTAGTACAAACACTTTATCGCACCTATTAAGCCTTAAAACTCGGTCAGAAGCATTCTGAGAAACCATTTGGGGATCCTTGAAAACAAACATGTGGAAGATCCATCTCTCTTCACAACACTAGAGTACTGTCAGTATATACCATAATTACATGGAGTAAAGAATCTATTGTACACCCCTAATCCATCCATATAATGGGGATATATCCCTATTCCAGGAAATGAAGTTACCTAGAAGATACTCCAAATGGTGAAAGTGTAGACACAATCTCCCACTAACATCATACAAACCTTCCAGGATATCATAAAAACAATAGTATATGTAGAGGGGTGGACACAAAATTCCATCCCCACAATTGGGGTGACTCATCAACACAAAATGAGGTTCATTATAGAGTATACACACATCTATGCTCCCATCCTGGAGGTTCGTGGGTAAAATCCCATTCTATATGGACAACCAGACTGGGTCTATACCCTGGCTCCAACTAATAGTCTTTTGTCCTCTCTAGTGACTATTTTATGGTAAGATAAAACACATGGAAGCAATTTGAGAAACCTATTTAAAAATTATTATAGTGAAATTGGGGACAATAAAATAGTATTCTATATGTGAAATTAATTATCCTAAACAAGAATACATAGTCACCCACAAAAAATGATATAAAAATAATCCTCACCAATGGGGATTAAAAAATGAGGAGTAAGTCTTGAATCCATCTATTATTAATAATGATGATCTTCAAGACCACATAAATTTATATATGGAGGCTTGAGATCCTAATATTATATTTCAAAATTATAAAAATAGTATTACTAGCTTTGGAGGTCCTCGTTGGATATCTTACCGTGATGTATTTCTTCATGTCCAGAATATTATCGATCTCAAGAGCGTATGTAATGATCCAAAATTTTATCAATGGAATTTTATTTATTATAATAATTCCATAAAACATCCCCATAACATAAATAACTGAATTAAAATATTAATCTCAAAAATTAAGAATGAAATAAGTTTTATTTATAGAAATTAAGGAACCTATACCAATTGAATAATAACCTGACAATTGGTATAGTAATATGACCATTAGGAAGAGTAATCTAACCATTAGAATAGTAAACTCACCTGTACAAGAATAAATTAAATTTGGGTATCTTATAAATGAAAATATTATATAATAATATCATGATATGGGTAAATAATTTTTATAAAGTGATAAATTAATTGTTGGTATTTTTATAAAATGTATTATATTTTTTACAATTTTTTAAATAATATAATGATTTAAAAGAAATTTTTTATTCATAAAATAGATCCAAAAATTAATAATATGATGTACTATACATATAATATACTTTTATGATACCTCAATTAGTTTTTCAATGGGTCATAAAAATGATAAAAATATTAAAATAACTATTTTTGGAATAAATTATTATTTTATTTAAAAATAAATTTATCATATATAGAAAATTATTTTCATAAATTAAATTTCATTTTTGAAATTTAAACATCAAAAAATAGTTTGGGTGGATTTTTTGTATTTTTCTAAAATAGTTGAATATTTGGTGAATTTTGAAATACTATAATTTATGGTATAATCTAAATAGTGGAATTTATTAGTAATGGATGATTTATGGATTATTTAAGAACCCTTTGGTTCAATTTTTCTGAAAAAAAATTAATATATTTAGTTATAATAATTTTTACTATTGATAGTCATGCGGAAAAATAACAAACAAATGAATAAAATAATCAATATACACCTCTCTCTTCGCCTATAAAAACCGACCCTCACCACCTCTTCCCATCACAACTTATAATCATTTTATATTTTCCAAAATATTCTCATTTCCCTTACCAATCAACTTTCTCATGTTCAATATCTTTTTTTCATCAAAAAAATACCAAACCTACATGCCTTAAAGAGGTTCTTAAGGAGATGACATTCAAGAGGTAAAATCCTCAATTCTTCTCTTTTAATTTCTTTTGTTTTCTTATCGGCTTCTCAAATCTCATATCCAATGAATCATTTTAGCTCATATATCATATATATACTATAATTATTTTATGGAATATTCATAATAAAATATTTTATCTTCTCCTTTCATTCAAAAAATGAATGTGTCGTCAATGATATGTTAGTTCACTACCTTCATGGATGACAAGATATATTTTTTCTATTACTGCCTTCAAGGATGGTAATAAAACCATTATTTTGCTCAAAATTATTTTTATATTAATATCATAACATTTTAACGTTTTCTAGAACTAATTTAAAGTAATAATATTAAATAAAATGAAACTGGTTCGTGATTGTAGGTAAATCCACCAAACATAAACTAAACATTTTTCATTAATATTTTATCAAATGAATCATCCTCATTTCATAAAAACAAATCACATATGAGTAAATTTAATCTTATTTAAGTAAATTAATACCAAATAATATAAATTTTGTAGAATTATTCCCATTTCAAAAGAACATCCATAATTATATGTAACTAAACCAACCATGAAATAATGAAAATGAACGCCCCCAGAATGAAAAAATTAAACTATATAACTCATAAAAATAGACATAAATAAACATAATAAAATAATAATAAATTATATAAATGTATAAAAATTTTATAATTATTTAATTAATTAATCTTATTTAATTATCTAGTACATTTAGGGAAAGTGCATAATGAATTTAGACCGTAGGAAAGGGGATTATGGAACAAAAATCCATTTCATTGGGATATTATTATTTAATGCCAATTTTTTGTGTGGATATTCATTAAATATTCCTCAAATATAATTTTATTTTTTTTTACATTTCCATTTTGAGAATATACATGTTTATAATCTTATTTTATGATAAATAAATTATTTTCCAAAAGAGAAATTCTTCCCAAAACATTTATTCACTCCTCTTAAGTTATTTCTTCTTTACTCAAAAAATAATGATTCTTATAACAAATATGTCATTTTACCATTACCATTTGGGAACACAAAGTATATTCCTAAAAAATATATTGAATAAATACTTATGAAACCCATTTCGTTGGATGAGTTTCTTCATGACTTTAATTGATATATTTTATATATTGCATGCATGATTATGTAGGTGTTATGATGTGATGGGTGGGACTTGAATTATATAGAACTAAAATTCGTTGGTTAATGTGATGAATCTCATGAGATAATTTATATTATGTGTGAACATGATGCTAAATTTTTTCAAAACGAAAATGTTATGATTATTCACATATGTTATGCGTGAACATGATGCTAGATTTGTTCGTAACTACGTGTGGTATTTTAACATTATTACTAATGATTCGTTTATATGAATTTCCACATTCCATGACTTCATAAAATGTTTCCCCCATGATTATGATTATGAACCTATACTTAGGATATGATTATTATTATTATTATCAACCATGTTATATTAATTTGTGTTCCTTTTACTATCCATATTCATCCTCTTTCTAGGGTTTTAGCTCACTCGTTTCATTGATGTATATCCTCAGGTGATTACATGTACTAAGGCCAACGGAAGATTTAGATGGAAAAAGTATAATTAATTAAATATATTTTAATATTTTATTATGTAAAATCTATGTATGATATAAATTTTCCCAAGACACTAAACTTTTGGATCACAGTTCTGTAACTCTATTATGTTGTTTATCTTTAAAATTATGTAATTGTCAAGTAAAAAAATAAGGGATTATATACAGAGAATGGTTTAGTTAATTTTTGAATTAGGATTAGAGAACATTAGTGAAAACCCTTAGTATGAGAGTAATTATATATAAATATCCATGAAGCTTTCTTTTAGAAAATGATAAATATAGGGATCCTATAATATATGCCTTTAGTGTTGATTAAGTAAAAGAATAATTTATTCATTCCTTTTTTACTAAAATTATATCAAACCTTTTTTATTTAGAAAATGATGGGAATCTAGAGAAAAAAGTCCACGAACCCATATGAGGGAAAATGTAATGATTTTTCTAATGATATCCCTAATTACATGGAATGTGGAGTTTAAAACATTGTGGAGATTCTTACCAACTTTCTAAATCTATAAATAATAAGTTGAACCACATGGACTGGACTCCTTAATCCAATAAGGAGAAGTTATCTATTGATTTATTTATTCGGAAATGATCACTAACATTTATTGGGTCTTGTAATGCAATAGTCACATAAAAATGGATCAATTTAATGGATAAAATCTTTTCTGTACTCCACAGTTCCAAGAAGAATAAGTTGACACTATTTTTTATATCAATTAGATAGAGACGAAAATTAATGTTAGGTATTGATAAATAACACCAATTAAAAGGAAGAAATAAAAAATATAGAGCGGGAAGACTTTGAAAAAATGTTTATTTATAATTATTTCTATAAAACTCTTAGAAAAAATATAGAGAGAGAATTAATAGAGCTAATGTAAAAGGAAGGTGTATCTGTCAAGGATTATGATGACAATTTCACAAGGCTTCCAAGATAAGCCTCAATTTTTTATCAATAAATATAAAAACAATATATATATTCTTTGGTGGCTTAAAACCACCCCAACCAAAGGATCTAGCTATTAGAGACTTTGGTAGTAATGAATATTTAGTTTTATGTGATCTCAATCTTGAGATGATGTTTTATGAATGTTCCCATGGATACAGAAATAAGAATAGAATAATAGAGTTTCATGCCAGTGGGTCAAATGAAAAAGTAGGAAAGAGGATATAATAACCCACATTTCAAAAAATATGGGAGGAAATATCATAGGAATTACCTCAAGTGGATGGAGAATTGCTTCAAGTGTGAGAGAGAAGGACACCATGGTCCTGAATGTCAGAGATACATAAAGAATATGACCAACATAATAGAGGAAATGAGGGAACCTCCTTATCCACCACCTATGTTTCAATTATTTAACAATATAGAGAATGGGAAATATAAAAGATAATTCCATAAGCCTATAGTCCTTGTGGTTTTACTAGTTTCAGTAGCCACAAAATATAAAGGATAAAGGGAAATCGTATACCATCTCCACTATTGAAGTGGTGTAAGAAATTGAATTCATACAAGGTACACTTTTTATTCACTCAAGAGTTGAACAAGAATTATTTGATAATTTTTATATGCATTACTTTTTATCATTTATGTTTTCTTGAACTATTTAATAAAATCCTAGATACTTATAAGTATATATATCTATAAAAAACCTAGTGGTGTGATAATTGAATCCCAAGTGTCAGAGTCTTCTCCTGTTGGAATGTATGAGGATATTCTTCCATAAAAACTTATAATACTTCTCTTTGTGTAATTTTATGCAATATTTGGCATGTATTTTATCACATTATATAGAGAACACATCAATTGTTAAGAAAAGTAAATATATATTCATAACCTAAACCATACCATTCTCCTCTAAAAACTAAATGAAGATCATGAATCTACATGGTAAAATCTCTCAATGGTGTAGGTGTTCACACATTATGAAGAAGCATACCCAGCCGTAATGGTTTTGTAAAAGTAAATCATTAAACTTGAAGAAATTAAAATTTTTAGGGAATAAACTAATGTATTTCTCGATGAGTTACCTGAAATTCACCTAAATTGTGAGTTGGAGTTATAAATAGAACTTACACACGAAGGAAATCCTATTTCGAAATGTCCCTACAAGATAGATCCTACGGAATTATGGGAAAAGAATAAAATAAAAGAGAATTTGGGAAAAAAGGTTCATAATCCCTATTTCATCACCTTGGTGTCCTCTAGTTCTCTTCATAAATAAAAAGGATGGATAAATGTGGTTGTGTACTGATTATTGAGATCTAAATAAGATCACAATAAAGAAAAATTATCCTCTTTCAAGGATTTATAACATTTTCGATCAAATTACAATAGATAAGTAATTATAAAAGGTGGATCTTCATTCTGGATATCATTAAATTAAGGTGAAAAAAAAAGATATTCAAAAGATTACAATTGGTATTTGGTATTGTCACTATGAGTTCAATGTGATTCCCGTCCGACTTCCTAATGCCCTTGCAATCTTCATGGGTTTGATGAATAGATTCTTTAAAGACTACCTTAAGGTTTTTTGGTAGTATTTATCAATTATATTATAATCACCTCTATGAGAAAGTAGAAACATAGAGAACATATAAGGATTCTATTGGAGACATTAAGGATGAAGATGTTGTACTCAAAGTTCAAAAACTGTAAATTTTGGATGAAGACGGTCACATTTTTAGATAACTTGAAAACAAGTGAAGGAATTTATATGGAGCCATAAAAAACAATGGTATTTGGGGAATGGACCAGAACCACTAGTGTCCCAAAAATCCATAGTTTTCTTAGATTATTAGGGTATAACAAATATTTTTGAGACATTTATCATGATTTTCTAGCCAGCTAAAAAGGATGACATGGAAAGGGGTAAGTATTTATAGACATAATAATGTGAGGAAATATCTATTTAGTTTAATATGAGGCTAATCACTTCACTGGTATGGGCACTACCCACTTGTGGATATTTTTTTTGATATACAGTGATAATTAGAATAAGTGATTAAGTTGAGTACTCATGTAGAATTATAATGTGATATCATAAACCTTAAGAAATTTGAATATCCATGAGAAGAACTACCAATACATTATTTGGACATAAAAATCGTTCTCTTTGCCTTGATGATTTGGCATCACTGCCTCTATGGTGAGAAGTGGGACAAATATTGTGATCACAAGAGTCTAATGTAAATATTCACATAGAAGGATATCCACATGCATCAAAGAATATGGTTATATCTAATCAATGACTACGACTTCTCTATTTACTACCATACTAAAAATTCCAAAAAGGTATCTGATTCTCTTTGTAAAAAATAACCTGTTACTCTATCCATGATACAGATTGAGAAATACCCTCTCTTAATGGATGTGAAAAGAATGGATCTAAAAATTATAATGGAAGGAAATAAATTCTACCTTTCCCAAATGATTTCTCATTCATATATCCAAGAGAATATTAAAGAGAAATAAAGGGGTGGCCTGGAGATACAAAGGCGGGTGAAAGTAGTAATGTAATTGATGATACATGAGTTCCACATCGATGAGGATAATATCATCTGATTTTAAACTAGACATTATGATCCTTCATCACCTGAGATAAAGAAGAAGTTATTAGATAATTAACATATCTCTTCATTACCTATCCATCCTGGAAGTACCATGTGTATCTCAATATTAGTGAAGATATTTGGAGAGGAAACATGAAGAATTATATTTCTGAGTAAATCTAAATATTCTTGATATGTTATAATGTTAAAGTGTAATGATATACGTCCAAATGGATTATAAAACCATTGACTATACCCATGTGGAAATGGGATAACATCACCAAGGTGTTTTTCAATATTCTCTAAAATAAATCCAAAGGAAACAATGAAATATGGGAAGTAGTGGATCGACTCACCAAGAAATCCCAATTCATTACTATTGGGAAGATTTCTATATTGAAAAAATTCAAAAGATATATATGACGGGAGTGGTTAAGAATCACATGATTCAAATTTTGATAGTATCTGATCATGATCCAAGGTTCACATTTAAATTCTAGATAAGTCTTTAAGATTCATTGAGTATTTAATTGAATTTTAGAAAGGATTATCACCCCCAAATTGATGGACAATATGAAAGAACTATTCAGATGCTCGAGGACAAGATAAGAGTATACTCAATGGAGTTCAAAAGTGGATGGGATCCGTATCACACATTAGTTGAGTTCCCATTTAGAAATAGTTTATACTTGAGTATTCAAATGTCACCATATAAAGCTCTATATGGGAAGTGATTTATAACTCCAACCTATTGGTATGAGGTTGGTGAAAAAAATCTACTTATACAAGACCGTAAATAGGAGTTGAAAGAATGTTAAATCCATCCAACAAAACATTAATGATTATCTGAGTCATTAGAAGAGTTATTCTAACATCCATAAAAGGAATTTTTAGTTTGAATCTATATTCAATGTTTTCCATTAAATATCAGCTTAGAATAGGGACATGTAGTTTGGAAGGGATGGGTATACTAGACTGAGGTACATCGACACTTTTTAGATCCTTGAATGTAGAGGAGTAATGGCCTATCATCTTTCACTTCCATGAAATATGGATCCATTTCATAACATGTTCCATGTATCTCTCCTGAGGAAGTACATACATGACCACTAAAATGTACTAAATCTGAAGGTGGTTCAATCGGAGAATAACCACACATAGGAGGAGAAAATAGTGAAGATATTGGTTTGCATAGAATTTTTCCATTTCAATTAGGTGAAAACCCCTTCCAAAGTGTTGTGGTGGAACTACAAGTATGAAGAGGTTAAATTGGAAGTGGAGGAAGCATTTATGGAGAAATACCCACACTTTTTTCACCTTAGTATGTAAAAAAGAAATTTCAAGGATGAAATTTCATAAGGGGAGAAGAATGTAACAACCCAAAATTTTATTAATGGAATTTAACATCTTATAATTATGTCATAAAACACATATATAACATAAATAACCCAATTAAAACTTATTCTCATAAATTAATAATTCAATAAGTTTGATTTATAGAAATTAAGGAAACTAAACCGATTGAATATTGAATTGATTGTTCGAATAGTAATATGACCATTAGAATATTAATCTCACCTATAACATTATAAAATTATTTTTTATCCTATAAATGAAAATATAATATAATTATATCATCTTTTAATTAAATAAATTTTGTTAAAAGGGTAAATTAAAAGTTTGTATTTTTATAAAACATAAATAAATATTTATTACATTATAATTAATATAATTATTTAAAAAAATTACATTCATGAAATATATTCATATATTGATTTTATATTTGTATAATAATTATAATATAATTTTATGATACCATACTTTATTTTTAAAGGGTTCCTAAAATCGATTATAATATTAAAATCAGGATTTTTTTTAATAAAAGATGATTTTATTTAAAAATTAAATTTCTCATATTTATAAAATTATTTTCATAAAATGGATTTCAATTTTGTAATATACATGTCAAAAAATGGATATGTTTATTTTTTAGAATTTTACTAAAATTGTTGAATTTTTTCTGAATAGTGAAATACAAAAAATTATATTATAAGCTAAATACATGAATATTTGAGTCATGTATGATATATGGATTATTTAAGAACCCATTATATTACACTATACATAAAAATATTTAATATTTAGTCATATTAATCATCACTATTGATAGTCGTGATCCAAAATAATAAACAAATGAATAAAATTATCAAAAAACACACATCTCCTCCCCTATAAACCCCCCCCCCCCCCCCCCCGCACCACCAATTATCCTCACACCATATAAGCATGGTAGCCTATATAAATTATTCATAATTACCTTCCCAAGCCCTTTATCCACATCCAAGATCTTTTTTCTCAATAAAATACAAAAACCATGTTCCTTAGGATGGTTCTTAAAGAGATGACATTCAAGAGGTAAAACTATAAAATTAATCTATTTTAATTTATTTTACTTTTTTATCCTCTCCTCACATCCCCTATCCAAAGATAAATGAGAACTAAAATAATATAAATATTTATATATATACTATAATTTTAATTTTTTTAATGGAATATTAATCATCAAATATATTCTCTTCTCATTTTATACTAAAAATTAAAACATTGTCCCTGATATGTCATTTCCCTGCCATCATGGTTGACAAGTTATTATTTTCCATTTCCACATTCAAGGAAAATCATTAAACCATTATTATGATTAAAACAGATTTTATATTATTTTATAACTTGTTTAATTTTCTAGAACTAATTTATAGACATAATATTAAATAAAATGAAACTAGTTTCATATTGTCGAAAAAAATACCAAAATAAACAAAATATTTATCATTAATATTTTATCGAATGAATTTGCTTCATACCATAAAACCAAATTATATAAAGTACCATTTAAAATTAAAAAGTACATAAATAGAATATAATTTCACTTCTATGGAATTATTCCCATTTGAAAATAACTTCCATAGTTATACTTGAATAAACTGACCATGAAACCAAAAAATGAACACTCCTAATTGATGAAATCGAACTCTATAGCTCATCAAAAGGCCAAAAATTAACTTAATAAAATTATAATTAATAAAATATATTCATAAGAGGTTATTAAATAATTAATTAATATAATTTTATTATCAAGGAAATTAAGTTCAAGTTTAGAATGCATTAAGACAAAAGGTAAAGGGATTATCGAACTAACCTTCCTTTGTGTTATTCTTCTTTCATGCCAAATTTCATGGTGGATATTCTTTTAATATTCCAAAAATATAATTTCATTTTTATTCCCTTTTATCTTCAAGGATATACATGTCTCTAATATGATTTTATGAATAATTCAAATATTTTTCCAAAATATATCTTACATTAAAAACATATCTTGACTCATCTTGAGTTATTTTTTATTTGATAAAAATGATGATTCATATACCAAATATGTTCGTTTCCTTTTTCCATTTGGGAACAACAGTTTTATTCATGAAATCCTGATCGATGAAATCCTTATGAAACTCATTCATTTACTTGGGTTAAATCATGACATTTATTTATATGCATTTTCTGTGGCGTTCATGATTATATAAATTTTTTTATGGGATAGGTGGGAGAAAACTATATAGCCATCCAATGTATTGTGTAATGTGATTTATCTCCCTAGATAATATTTATTATGTATAAACATTATTCTGTAATTTTTTTACAATTATGATGTTATGATTATACATAGATGATATGAGTTAAAATGATTCTATCTTTTATGATGACTATGTGTCGTATTTGACCACTATGACATGATGTTTCATTTTTATGAATTGCCTAATTCCATTCCTTTACCTTATATTTCCCCTCATAATTATAACGATGACCCTATGGTTATGATATGATGATGATTATTATTCTCACTCAAGATATATTGATTCAAGTCCCTTATTCAACCTCTTACAATAATTTTACCTCACCCCTTTCATTGATGTATATCCTCAGATGATTACATGTATTAAGAAGAGCATAAGATTTAGAAGGAAAAAAGAATAAATTAAAGAAATTTCTATGGTTTATTATGTAAAATTTATGTATAAGACTAATTTTTCCAAGACCGTAAAATTTTGGATCTGGGTTTTTATTAATGCTATTATGTTTTTTATCTTTAAAATAATGTAATTGTCCAGTTAGAAAATTATGGTCATTATAGACTATCTCATAATTAGGGACACAACAACCCTTCATGTGGCTAGTGGTTCAAATAACAAGGAGGTTATTCCCTTGATATCATATTCCCTGAAGGTATTTCCCAATGTATACATTGTAGTAATTCTCCTTATAGTTGGATGTCAATCCACGATGGTAGTCCTCACCATGATCGTGTCTACTACGAAGTTCCCCTTTATAGAGACACTACAATTCATCATATAGGTTCTCCACATACTAATTTCCTTATGAGAAATCCCTACTATCACATGGTACTTTTTAGAATGAGGAATTTTATATCTTATTCATCATCACTGAGAATTGAAATAAATTCCTAACTCGAAGATAGACCAAGGTGATGTCCATTATTTCAACCACCATTGGATTTTCTTCCTTCTAATTTGATAGTGTAAATCATCTATGATCTAGTGGTTTATAAGAATGTGGTGGGGAAATGATCACTTTGGTTAGAACACATTGGGGATCCTCTATTTGAAGATGAGTAAGGAATGTTTCTAATTATTATAGTTTTTAATAAAGAGAGTATGCTTGTCATGTTCTAGCCTTTTTCCAATACCCAATACAACATTCCATAGGAATTGTCTAAAGATTGTGTGTACAAAATTTTCCTAAATATATGGACCACTCTTCATCACATAAAAATGAAGGTATTAACTTATAATGAATATCAAATCCATGTTAAGGTAATATAAGGGATACTAAATAAAATAGTCTTAGCATCCCTCCTTATAGCATGGCAAGAAAATTATGGAAATTAGAAAAAAAAAATCCGTACACATGTCTCAACATTTTAAAAGAGTCATGTTGGATTATTTCCAATTGCCCATATATTTTCATATTAGAGGATTGGAAAGAATGTGGTGTTTAATTTCACTTTTCTCTCCAATAATCAATGCCTTATAGGGTTTACATATTATAATTTTATATCTATAGGCCAACCTAGAGAAACAGACTCTATTTTCAGTAGATGGAATTATCAGTAAAAGTTGACCATGGCTGACTCTTGGAGACATTTGGGCCAAAAGTGAGTGAACCATAAAAAAACTCCTGCATCCATCATCCAAGAATTTTGAGTAATCTTTTTTATTAAGAGAATTTAATTGGTAGTAATTTCCAATATCTTTAGACACGAGTGGCTCAAGTGAAAAAAAATTAACCAAATCTATGTTTGAACAAGGATCCATAAAATCAAGAAATCAGTCACCAAAGTATTTACCATGATAATATTGGAGAAACCCTAACCTATAGGCATGATGTATTTTTGTAACCAAACTTTGTGGCTGAAAAAAAATCATTGAATGGTTGGGGAAAGGGAATATGAAGAAAGATATACTATAGGGTTGGGTATGTTTTAACCAAACCTCCTCCCCTCAATAGAAGTCAATATTTTCCATTTAGGGGGAGAACCACATAATGAATCCTTCATGTTCATCCCATCACGAGACATGGTTTTCTAACTTATAACACATATGAAAAAATTATATAGAGATTTAATTCCGAAAAACATTCATCAGAAGATATGTAGGGGACCATTGAAGGAGAGGATGAAGCCTCATTGTGGGCACAAGGAAAATAAATATCTCAAAGTGACTAATGAAATGACTGCAATTCATTACACATTGTTGGACATCACAAATACAAAGCCTACAAATGTTATAGATCACAAGACCAACATAGAGGAATAAAACGAGTACTTTTATGTTCTTAATATATACCACAACAAAATGATTGAATAAGGTGTGCATTCCATAAACTAGAGGCTTTCAATGAATTTGGGTAATCCCTAAAATTCTCCATTATAACCACCTTGATGAGAATATTCTAAAGAAAAGGGTAAATTTAAGGCTTCACACCACCCACCTAATAAAGTGGTTGAACTCCTCACACATAAGGAAAGAATCACTAAAAATAAGGAAGATATGAATGATTTCAGAATACTTAATATAGAAATAATCTAAGAAAAAATCCCTACTGAATGTTTTCTGCAATTGAAGCCTTACCCAACACTCCTTGCCAATGCACCTCAGCAAAGTGGTTTCATCCTAGCTACTGAAATGGAGCCAATACATATGCATAATCTTGGGTACTGAAATCCAATATAATTGGATGCCACATAAGTATGGTATCATGAGTTAAATTTTTTGGCCAAACAAATATGGATATGTTACACAAAACATCACATACCATCCCCTACAGGATACCCATCGCTGGTACAAATAGATCCACCAAAACTTTTCCTACCCCTTGCTACCCCCATTCAACCATATATCCCACATGTTACTATCAATACCATTTATCCATTAAAATATTGATTGAAAGATAATTAATAATGGAGTACACCATTGTAGTGAGAAAGGAAGCATTACACTGAATGGGTTGATTTGACCACTCCCAATCCAAAATTTATGAAAATTATATTTTCAATTTTCAATGTCTCAAGGGACCCAAATAAGCATTTGATAAATTTATAGTCCCTATGTGATCCCATTATGGGGAATCCTATACAAAAATATATATTTAAAATCAGGTTCTTCATGGTAACACTGTAAGGTGTAGGCTTGGTAAGGTATGCCAGTTTTTCAGGTCAGTTAATCATTGGATGGGAAGATCTTAATTGATAGTTTCACATTCAATTTACTTCAAAAGTATAGAATATGATATTCATAAAACTCTAAAAATAGAAATAGTGTAAGAATAAGAGGATCTCATATTTTATTACTCAATGGTAGGAGTTAACCTACTCATTAAACCTAAATATTCCCCAATAATTATTTTTATCCATTCGTATAAATAATTTTCATGATAAGTTGTTCACACTGCTCATCCCTAAGAAATGTAGTGGAGGGTTTCAGGATCCCACTGCAATTTTTCAAAGATTGTATGTTTACATATTACGAACCAAGTCATTATCCCAAGTAATTCCACTAACTCGATGGAATAGAATAGAGAAATTATAGGATGTTTTTGTCATCATTAATCCTTCCCTACAACATCCCCAACTCCAATGCATGATTCATATCATGTGGAACCCCCCTCCTAAGTGTCATTAACAATTCACACTGTGTCAGGACAAGATAAGGAAGTATAGTTGAAACAAAGTCAAGAAACTAAAGAAAAAAAGTATTCATTATGAATTGAATAGGTCCTTTTCTACTTCATCATGACTTTAAAGTACAATTTTTTGAAGTTACCAAAGAACAACTAGACCGATCAGACAGATCATGAAGATCCTCCAAATTATTTCCCCTTCCACAATGAATTGGGTCACAAAATACATGAATTATTTGTCTTCATATGCATCCTACAATAAATGGTGGAGTCTGAGAAAGTAAATCTGGGAAAACCACTTGTAAAAGTAGCATGTTTTTCTCCAACAAACCCAGAAAAAGATGGCTAGTGGAAGAAGGTTACATGAAAATTTGTAGAGAAGTTTTGTGATTATATGAATCAACATAAAATCAATAGAAACCATTATATCATCCAAGAAGAGATGAATCAAGAAACTATACCCCCATCCTCTTCTATTATGGAGAATCTAAATCTATTGGCACCGAAGTTATCAAAAAGATGGTCTCCTAAAAAAACACATGTCCAGAAGGGCGGGAAGTAAACATAAGAAGGTGAACATGTACCATGTCAAAAGTTGTATTTTACTCTCTCAGACTTCATACTTTTAGTTCCAATATAATGGGCTCTACCCTACCAAATGGTAAAACACTCACTGCAAGACCAACTAATACCATGAGAGTTTACCTACCATATAGAATCCTCATTCGAAGATAAATTGATCATTGGTTTCCTTAATGTCATTCACCTAATGGATCCCTTTTCTGATGATGAATATAAACATGAAACCAATTTACCCACATATGACTGGGTAAGTAGGTGAAGATTCTGTAGGGAATAAGAAAACTGGAGAATACATGGTTAGAGTAGAAATCAATACTCCATCCACATCCCCACTCAAACCGTATATACTACTGAAACTCATGGGAGATTCCTCTAGTGAGACTGGTAGTAGTTAGAAATTTCCCCCACATATTCTAGGGGTTTCTCTAGCCTAATATTCTATGAATTTATTTTAGATGGGTATTATTCATCTAAACAACTTCTTTTCATAGTAAGAACTTTTCAATCTATCCAACCAAGTATATGATCACCTTTAACTCCTACTCAAAGGGTTTATCATCCCACACAGCGTGCTTCAGTTCCAAAATAGTCCACAAGAGATTAGTTTCAAAATAGAAATTATAGGCCTCTATCTCAGAATTATAAAATAATAATGTAATTGTACCTGGTTATGGGCAACTTTTCGATCATGGATTCTATAAGTCTATCAAAAGACCATCTGGAGGTGCTTATAGTGGCTTTTCAAAGCCCTCAATAGTTTAAAGATGAAATTTTCACTGTGGAAATATATTATACAAAGATATATCCTGCTGAATTCTATATGATAATCTCTTTTATAGAGAAAGAAAATTTAATTCTCAAATAGGGACACATCAGATCCTTGTTTTTATCCCGATGAATAAATGATGTTGATATCCAACCTGATGTCATTCATAGTGGCTCAGGGGTCAACCACATTATAGTCCAAACACTTCATCAACTAGGTTATGGTGGGGATGACTTATCCCATTACACTTTAATTCTATAGAGTTAAGACAAGAGTGAGAAAAAATATTTCAGAAGATTCTTGACTAGGGCCCAGTTTGAAGACCATGTATTTGACTCATCATTTCTAGATATTAAATAGGATATGAATATCTATGTTCTTCTAGGAAGGACTTAGATTCATATTCATTCATAAGTCCCATAATTATTCTACCAATGACACAAATATATCATTAATGGTTAAATTGAGACATTATGTAGAGAGAAATCCCCATTGGAATCATGAAAATCGGAATACATTGATGTCGGATTCTATTAGTGAAAAGGAAAACATCTAATGACTGATGGTGTTACTCAGTTTACTACTATAAATGGTCTAGAAATAACTTTTCCCAATCCATTCAAATATATTAGGGAATAATATTTGCTTCCCATCTAACAGTTTGAAGTCGTGGAACCAAATTTAGAAACATATTAAACAACCTTCATGATATCAATCATGGTGAATAAGCCTAACTATAAAGAGAAGGTCACTAACTCACCAGATAGTTGTAAAATCATGGATTAAAATTCCCTCATTAGATCTCCTATAATTCAATAGATCTATACCTCCTCAACTAAGTCAAAATAGGTTGTCATGTTAGTAATATAGGATGAAGATACTCCTTCTCTATCCATCACCCCATCCCCTCCATAGCATCAATGAGACCCCACATCATCAACTGGGTCAGTGGAAGTAACTTCATCTTGTGGACGTAAATTTTTTTACAACTCTCTTAACTATGTGAAATTTAATTCATGATATGATACCCATAATAGTAATGAATAATGGGAAAAGTAAGAGTAATAGGAAGAGGGATAGGAGGAGGAGGAGGAACTCATTGATACCCCACTAGAATTCAATAGGGGTGTCTCTACCACAATTGATGAACTCAGAAAAATAATTTCAGGAACAAAGGAGGAACCCCACAACCCATAATGATTAGTGTGATTGTGTCTTAAAAAACAAGAGGTATATAACTACTTACTAAAGTAATAATATGATGTGTCCACCAGGAATTATACATAAATGTCATGCCCCAATCCCAAGGTGGTTACTAACCAATTATTCTATCCAAAAAACCAATGGGGATATAGATATGCAGACAAATGGATACATCATACTCATATAGACAAAATTGCGGATACAATTTTCAATATTATTACAAAAAATTTCATTCAGGAAGTCCATTATCTACAATTTATAGCCAAAATAGTTTTGATAAAGAATAAGAATTGGAATATCATGGTCTTCATTGAATTTAGAGATCATAACTAGTACTATTTGAAAGATAATTTACCAGTCTTGATCCCAGAGCTATTGGTTGATATAATGATTATCTATCAACCCTTATCCTTTATATATAGATATTTAGGGTATAATAAAATCTTAATGGTTCAAAAATATGACGAATCCACTTCCTTAAATCCCCCTAGGGAGTATTTTTCTATCTGGTAAAGCCCTTTTTCATTATTAATATTGAGGATACATATCAAAATTACATTCATAGTATCTTCAAACCGTTATTAGTATGGTTTCTAGAAGGAAACTTCAATGATCTGGTGGTTAATCCTTAGCAGCTTTCAAACCACCAGTTCAATCTCGAGACTATATTCAACAAACATTGACAGCATATCTGGAAGAGGAACCCCATGAAATTTGTTTTTGGGGGTTCCTTACGGAATTTTATTAGCTTCATCATACAATAATGTAGAATCAAAGGAAACCCTAAAAATAAAATGGACATCATCAATATATCACCGCCTAATAACATCAAATTGTTGAGGGTTATATAGGTAAACCATTCATATATTCGGGGATTTGAACAAAACCTCATTGGTTTTTATTTTTCCTTCACCAATTTTATGAATAAGGGGTTCACATATCAATGGACCATTAAATTTTAGAAATCATTTTACATCCTCAAGAAATATCTCTTAATCCCACCAATGTTAATTCCTCCTATTGAGTAAAACCCACTCATTCTTTATGTGACATCCCTAAAATAACCATTGTTTTCATTCCTTAAAAGAAGAAAATAATTCAATGAATGAAAACAACTTTTATTATCTTAGTCAATCCATTGTCAACACTAAGAATAATTATTCAAATATTGAGTAGAGATGTTCAACATTAATCTTCATACTTCAAATGTTGTGGCACTACCTGCATAATCATAAGGTCCATTTGATCTCTCACAATAACCTGCTCAAATATATTCTCATCTATCCTATGTTTAATGGACATTTGGTATGGTGTGTTTTTATCCTAAATTAGTTTGACATTAATTTTATTCATTATAAAGAGGTAATAGGTGAATATTTGGGGGATTTACTTGTAGAACAACCATATGTAGAAAAAACATTGTTTAATACCAAATTTCTAAATGAAGAGATCTTCACTATTCATGAGGGCCCCCGAATATGGGATACCTATATTAATGGTTCTTCTAGAATCCCAATAGGTAAGATAATGGAAGACCCGAAGCTCAATAAAGATGTGTTGGGATTCATTCACATCTCTCCAACAAAAGCATGTTTTACTTAATCATTCCCATTATCAGATGGTTATACAAATAATGAGTAAATATATCTGGTCCTCATTATAGGTATATAATTGGCACATAAAATTCCCTTGTACCACTTGAAGGTGAAGGGAAATTCAAATTTGATAATCAAAAAGGTCAAGGGTGACTATTCCATCAAAAAAGAAGTGTTAACCCCCCTTATTGACTATGGAAAAAAGACTAATGGTAAAAATACCCTTGAAGAAACAATTGATTCATGTCTGATGATTGAATAATGCTTAGGAAAATTCCTTGGTGATTAGAATCATGAATTTTGTTGATCTAGATCGGGATGAAACAATCATTAGTATTATTCATCTTTAATTGGTGTCTCTATTAGTTCATGTTGATATGGAATAAATCAATCTGGTTATTTACATACCTAAACTAGATGGTCCTAAAACCAAGTGGATGATACCCTTTGTTCACTACCTTTAAAAATAAGTGATGTCATTAGACCGATCTAGAAAAAAGAAAATAAAATTATAATAAACCAATATTACTATTTATGACAGCCCAAATAAACATAAATTTATCTATAAATGAGGCCTTGATGGTGAAGTAATTTAAAGAATAATTGATCATTTTTCATGATATAAGTACATACAAGAGCCTTTGGCTCCCATCAGTTAGGGTTCATGATTTTTATCAGATCCCAATTCTTGGATATTTCTATACTTTAATGACGTAGGACTACATAAAATCTACTAATAAGTATCATTCCAACGAATTTTATGTGAACTTAATCCCTAAATCCTAATATATTTTACATACATCCAATTACTCTTATCCATTTTCCATGTGGTGAATATATTTTTTAGGTTTTTATCCTCCGGTTATGGACAAGTAGTTACAATACATCCTCACTACTACTCGAAATATTATCTAAATTGGATGAAGAAATACCCCTCAATAAAGTGAGACAAATATTATTTTTATCTTCCTATTATCCAAAATCATTACTGAATTTGGTTTCCCTCATGCAATACTGACAGATAATGGGAAAATTTTTCTTCTATTAAGTCGAAGAATCAATATCATGAGTATAATATAAAATTCAACCATTTATAACAGTATCATGAAGTGTCCTCTAGAAAGATGTAGTCCTTCAAAAAGACCCTATCATAAATACTCTAGAAGATGGTGAATAAGGATAAAAAATTTGGAACTGATAAGATCATGCATGCTTTTTAAGCCTACCAGACGATAACCTTCACTATAATGTGGGTGAACCCATATTCATTTTTATATGAAAAAAACACAGTCATTCCCAATGAGGTCCAATTTCCCTCACTTCATGTTTCAATATGTTATCAATTATACAAAGATAAGAAATCATAAAATGTATAGATGTATTTGATTTACTTGATGATAAAATACTGCATACTTTTCATCCCTTGGGGGTCCACCAAAATTTGATAGCATTGGTATTTAACAAGAAAGTACACCTCTTATCATTCCTCCAAGGAGAACTGGTACTGGTCCTCAGGACCCCAATGATACCCAGAACGAAACATCAAAAGCATGATCTATAGTGAGAGGGGACTTATTCCTTACAGAGGGTCTACTCTAATGGATCGTAATCCTTGATATTGATGGATAAAGATCTTGTTATGGCCCCTACCAATTCAATATTTCTCAAGAAATACTTCACATGATGAAAACACATTTTCTTTCATAAACTAAATTAAACTACATGGTTTGGTCATTATTGCACAAACTTAAAAGGAATGACCCATAACATATCTATTGAATGATGTTAAACTATATGTCATCACAGTCTTATATGCATGACCTTAAAAGGAACAACATATGGTCTTGTTTGTTTGTCCTAAAACTACAATTCACAATACTATGAGTTTTAAGACTATAAACTACATAGCCTAACATCCTTACCACAAGACTTTAGACTATATGACATCATCCTCAGAACATGATGTAAAATTCATAGTTCACATCCTTAATTCATGATGTAAAACATTATAACATTTTGATCCATGCACGAGAGAATGGTAATATTTGGTGTTGGTCTCCAACAATTCCTTTTTTATAGAACTATATATAGCTTGAGTAAATTTAATTGGGATACAAAGTGAAACCAAAACCCTATGTCCTTTCACCATCCAAAAGGAAAATAAAATTCCCCCTCTCCAGTATGTAAAAAAATATCTATGCCGGATAATTCAAAATCCATCGAAAATGGTAGTCAAATTTTTTATTTTATGCTCTTCCATATTCCATCAAAGCAAAAATCTCCTTGCCTTTTGATATTCACAAACATTACTTGGCCACTAATATTATAATTTCATATTCCTAGTGACACCTTTTTTTGAAAATGAATTGATAATCCCTAGTCTATCATTTCATAATTCTCCCACTAAAATGGTCCTTTTATCAAGGGAACATTCTTCCTCAAAAGAGAGATCTTCTATCTTAATTATCCCTGAATGAATCATGCTAGAAACCACATTTAGAACATGGTCCATGATCATTCCTTGTGTTTTTACCATATCACTTCCTCTTATCTAAGAACCAACAAGATCGTGGTTTATAATCTCCTCTTGTACATCTGATGTATGCTAGAACATCCTTGGCCTAGTAATCATTGTATTACTCATCATTTCCATAACGTATGGTCCTAGTCGTACAACCAAAAACTGAAAGTCACTATATCAACCTAGTCACATGAAATTAAAATTTATGAAAATTTATTCTGCACATTTCATTAATATATAGTCTTACCTTGGGTGACAAGCATAGGATGTTTTGGAAACCCATATTATGAAGCTTCGTGTCATAAAAATGAGATGAATCTCATAAGAAGATTCCATGAATGCCTAAACATCATTTATAGGGATTAATTATTTCTCTTTCATGTTGAGTAACCTTTATCATTTTTGTATGATGTTAAAATACAGGGGTTACTAATGCTACATATATCTTGATTCTCATTCAAATGATATACGTAGTGATTCCCATATCCTACATCCTAGTCCAGCTACCATAAGATCAAAATTCTTATGTACTTCCTTTTAATTATCTCTTGGTGGTGAAAGAAACATTTTATACTCCTTTTTTATCACACCAAGAATAGATCACATGGGATAAGAATTTTTTGGAAAGGATTCCTCACATGATTAATGTAGGATAGTTCATGTTAGGGTTAATATGGTCTTGGTTGAAGGACCTTAAAAGGAACATCAAACATCATCAATGCATGACATAAAACTATGTGGTAGAAATATCTTACAAGATGTATCTTTAATAACTATGTGTGGATTGATTCCTAAATTTAAAATATATGTAGTAAAACCTAGATCCTACATCTCATTCTATCCCCAACATAAAAAATACTTCTCTACACAAGAATTTGACTAGTGTGGGGATTCAGTCTATAAACTGCATGTGGTTTGATTCTCTTTCAAATGAGATGCCTAGTGACATCTGGATCTTATGTCTTGGTCCAAGCTACAATAAGAATATAAATCCACCATTACAATGTAAGGGTCATACTAGTGTTGGGAAAAATGTATCACCACTTTTGAGTAATTTACACATGACATGATCCTTCCAAACTCAAACACTATCATTCCATAAAAAGCTTTGGGAATGGGGAAATCCAAATCTCCAAAATCTTTCTCTGGAAATAAATAATAGAATGTCATATTCTTTAAGAAAACATCTTTTGATTATGAATTTATATACACCAATTGGATTTTCATAATTCACCCACCAAAAGGGTTTGTCAACTATATGCATATTCTTCTTTGGGAGTGACTCTTATATCTCTATAAACACAAACAAAATTATATTGTAAACCACTTTTAAAACATGTTTCATGGTCATTCCTTAATTACTTGCCTCATATCACTTTTTTGATCCAAAAATACCCAGACTACATCTTACAACATATCCCCTTAATGCATGAATATTATTGAACATTATTGAATATATTACCGTGAACGAGAAAATCTCTAATAATTCAGTCAAATCTAAATGAATTTAAATTTTATATATCCACATCCTCAATAAATATTTTAAACTAAATGGTTCATGATCTGGTTTGACAACATTAAATAGAATTATGATTCAACCCTTTATAGGTAGGATCCTTTCTTATTGATGTTGGTCACTCACCACATCACCCCAAATAATTATGTACAACTTGATTCTCATTACATCGAGGCTTATGTAATGATGCCTAGATCCTCTATTATAGGCCAAACTTCCACAAAATCTGAACTTTTTTTGTCCCTTTATTTATGATCACAACCTTGATTTGGGTAGGAGGTTCAATATTTCTCTAGGGACCCCTCCTTTGAAATATTGTGATCAAAACATAATCCCCCATCCATTATACATAAGCTAAATTTGTGTAAGTGATGTTTTCAATTCACATTCAATGCCAAAATAGATAAACCATTTCTTATCAAACACATTCCATTCAAAAATAATAATTCACGGTCTTGAGAAATCTAGATCTTCAAAAGCTCCTAGAACATTTATAATAGAATGTCATATTCTTGAAGAAATATTTTCTTTAAAATGAATTAATATTCCACATTCTTCTTTGTGTAAGTCTCCCACCAAAATGGCCAATCGACAAGAGGCACATTCTTCCTCAAGATAACCTCTACAATCTTAGTAATCCCTGAAAACATTATGCTAGAAAATAATTTTTGAATATGTTATATGGTCATCCTTTCCAAACTAATCTCACACGATGTTTTAGATCCGAAAAACAAAAAATCATAACTCAAAATTCCCCATTTTCATATCTAAATAATTTTTAAGCATTCTTGACTAGAAATCCAAACATGGGTTTTCATATCATAAATTATTGTCAATTCTAGCCAACCTAAAACACTAGTTTTATTAGTCTAGATTATAAGACATTGAACTTCCTATGAAATAGACTTTACTCACCAGGTTGAAAACCCACAAAATGGAACCTTATGTAAAATTTGTGTCTTAGCATGCAATACCTACAAATTTTATGGCTTAGTGGAAAAATCAAGAAATAAAAATAAAAACACAAAAAACTTGTTCGGATAAAAACCCACAAATGGAATCCTAAGAAAAATTCAATTATGGCCCGCTATGTCTTATTCATATCTGATGTAGGTCAAAAATCGGTGTTTTGAAACAAATACAAACAACTTTGTATGTTATATGAATATAACCCTTGAAATAGTCGAACTAAACTCTCTAGGATAAAAGTATTAGGAAAAAATTAGAGTTATCTCTTTATTATCTTTATATTTGGAACACAATAACACAAAAGAATTCAACCAAATGAGTCAACTCCATGGTTATATATTGATAATAATGAGGAAAGGTACATATAAATAAATGATCATTGAATAAAAAATGTGACCTATTTCCATCATGTATTAAAATGTGAGGTAACTTCCATATGATGGAGCCTCTCCACTATATTTTATATGTATTCCTTGATAGAGGATTTTATCTATTAGACTAAGGCTCGAGCATTATCTGTAGTCTGTTAAATCCTAGCCAATTAACTGGCCATGGACCCCTCAACATCATTAAGTCTCTCATTCTTCATGAAAATAGAATATATTACTTGTTCCAAGTTTCTCCTCAAGTATTGGTGAAGTTGGACCATCTCTTCCTTCACAACATCCAATTTTTCTTGAAGACGCATCATTTTGAGAGATTTCTCATGAAGGAGACTCTGATTCTTCTCCACCTCCTTGAAATGGATAAAATCTACTTGGGATATAGCATATATAATATTTTTAAATTGGACAACTAACTATAAAACATTATGTTGTGATCTTCACTTCTCTTACCATTGATGAATGATTGAATTCATAGCAAGGTCGATCATGCAGTAATTAAACCCATCATACGGAAAAATGAATAAATGGTTTGATTTCGGTGAAGACATGATCGAAGATCATTGAGAGGGGTCTCAAAAATTATATTCAAGATATCTCACCAAACAATACGGTGTATGGAGAGAAAGTAATATTGTGCCTCTAAGTCTGAACATGAAAAATCTTTAATGGGAGATATGTACTCTGAAATTAATTCACTCAATGAGGCCCCTTACTCTGCTCGATTTGAAATTTTTATCATATCTAACTTTTACCATTGGATGAATGAGCATAGAAGCTCCTCTATTATGATTAGCCACTAAAATTTATGGATGTTCATAACAGATAGAAATCATCATTCACATTAGGGGGTAACATTTGGAAAGGAAGTGAAACAACCCTAATAGTTAATAATTCTCACCCATTGGTGGATGGACTATTGGGATTGATGCCTCTGTAAAACCCCCAATATCAATTCTTTGATTTAGGATATCCTGAAAAGGATCATCATACTGAGGTTTTCTAACAATCGGGATAGAGAGCTCTAGATAATCTCCCACTTTGGATCCCACAACTGTTGTTCCCTTTGAAATGAGATAAGGATGGACTTTAATGCCTTGGTCATGAATTATCTTAAAACAAATCTATAGAAAAATCTACAAAAGTAAATCTCTATTATAAGACATAAAGTTTATTGATTTAAAGTATGTTTTAAAATGCAGGAATGAGAATACTCACATCCATCCAAATCCCTACCAATGATCTGAAACACCTATTAAGATGCAGAAATATTAATATTTTCCAAAATTTTCTTATGTTGTGTTAGTTAATTATATAATCCCTCACATATCCCTGTATCCTCACAAGAATAGGTATCAACGAAACATGGATTAGGACCCAAATTGGCTCCTCCATTGATTTCATCCATCGAACACTTATCATGCACATCCTCTTTGAACCCAGTATTGTCAGGATTCTCATTGTCACCTTAATCGGACCATCCACGATCCATGTTAATACCTAATAGGATAGTGATATGGAGAGCAGTGGTTTTTGTAGGATCTTATAGTGTATTTCATGGATTATAAATATTATGAGGAATAAAGTTTCTGACTGGAAAACGATACCTAATGATCTACCTATGACATTACCAGGACCCTACTCCCTCTCTAAAAAAATTGGAATAGATGTGTATTAGTCTATTAACATTTCTTATATCAAAGGAATATATTCCCCATACTAGTTATGTACCTCATCTAGGATGTCCTCCTCAGTCCTTGAATGATAAGTGCTGGACCCCTTGAGGGAGTAGAGTGAAGAAGATCTGATAAAAGGAAAGAATGGTCAAATGGATACATTAGGTGAGCCATGTAAATAAATTTTAGTAAAAAGATTAAATGTGATGTATACACTGAGCTAACTTCTTTACCCTCATTCATTTTTCTCCTAAGATGGTGAGGGGCACATATTTTCCCTCCCGATTGTGAATATTGGATTAGGTAGTTGAGAATACCCTGATACCATCTCCTCATCCATCAACCTCTAACTTGAGGATAGTTATAGGGACTTAGGAGACTCACCCCCCCCCCCCGCTTTGATGCTGGTGACCATCAACCCATATTTTGGGGGATCAAGCGCCACCCTTGGTACTCTACCTTATCCTCCCAAATGAAAGGTAAATACCCTTGACATTAATGATGATGGATGAGGGAGGGAAATGAGAATGGAAAAAATAGAGATACCTCACTAATGTCAATGGAGTTGTCCTATTCTTTATTGGATCAACTAGATATTCCATTAGAAGAAACATAGGAAAACATGTTTGAAACCCACTTTGTAGTCAAGATCCAATCATCAGAGGCATATATTAACATCTATATCATTTGAATTTATTGTCCCACATGAGTAATTATATTTTTAGGATGATGATAAAATGGTTCTCAGATATTCCAAAGATTCGGGATACGTATTCCAACCAATAAAAACACTAATAAATCTATAATATCCTATTTTATACCATAAAAATCATGGATTTCCAAAGGCCTCAAGTAATATTATGCTAATAGAGTTGGATAATTGGAATACCCAATGCCTTTTGAATTTGAATCCCTTTCAAGTGTCTCTACTCTAATAGGATAATAGGATACCATATCTTGTGTCTCATATAGGCAGTGAAGAATAGACCACTTCATTATAGAAGATATGGTATTCTCAACTTAGGGAAGGCATTCTATTACCACCCCATGGGGGTATGAATAAATCCAATCATTGGAAGACTTGATTTTTAGCCTCATGGATTCATTTGATTGAGGTATCTTGATCAATGCTTGGGATACCTCCATGACCATGAGGATCCAAAACTTTTGAGCCACCAAAGAGTTCTTCTCAAATTGAACATTCATGGGGGGAGAAAAATTTTACTATTGTAGAAACATAATATAGTGTGAATATTGATATTGAGGATAGTTGTCACATATTTTTTCACTAAAAATATGATCCACTAGTATGATATCTCTGAATTCAATCCTGAATAATATAATTTTTTCATTAGCATAGAAATTATCAATAAACATTATAGAAGGAAGATCACCATATGGGATGAAGTTAAACTCTCCCAGTATGTTCTGATCCATCAATGATTCACCATATTTAATAGATAATTGATGAAATATAGAAACACCCTAAATAAATGGGTGAACTTAGCCCTCGAGAACTTGAAGACTAGTCATCATGAAATAATATATGAATTGTGGTAAAATCCACCTCAAAACACTTGAAATTCTCTAGAAATTCGGTATGGGGATTCTCAATTTACACATGATATACGCATCAATATATTATTTTCTGGGATATCCTTTTGTGGTTCTCTTTTTCTAATTCGGCTGATATGATGAATATCCTCAGCCTCACATATCTCTTAGATTCAAGGACTATAAAAACATTGGTACTTAACCACATTACAAGAAAACTGGAAAGATAGATACCTTGGGAGATAATACACGTTACTTTATAATCCCACTAGTTATATTGACCTTACTCTAGTGTAGGAAAAAATATTCCGTGAATTCTCTATTTCTCTAATGAGGGGTATCCCGTTTGGTGCAAGAAAGCAGAACATTTTCCTTTTTTCACTACGAAGGCCATTATCCATAATTAAAAATTGATGTGACCCATTGGGTGAGGGTTTTTCTTCTTAATATTCCAATCTATCTTCAATAGCTCACAATCCAAAATAGGTTTCCTTTTATCATCATCCCAGGTGGCTTTCAGTGAGATAAAATCTTTGTACATCTCTCCGTTAATGGGTGCACCACATATTTTGTTGACATCCCATAAGATAATGTCGACTTCTCTATGAATCTAATGGAAACTATTTGTCTAAGGGAAATATTGTCTAAAAAATTTATGGGCGATGTCTTGGATTTTATAAACATAAGTATATTCCACACAAACAAACTCATAAATGGTGAAATTTTGCAGCTCAATCTTAAATTATACACATGTTTGGTGCAACTAGTACTCCAACATCAATTCAAGGTTGACTCCCCCTCCATAACAGAAGTCACAATCCTCCATCAAACATTTTGACTAGTCTACATCAAAAGCATGGAAGATCGATTGGTAACAATGTGGTTTTGATTCATGGGTGTGAGGATTCATATGTGGGGAACACATGATGTGATTCATGACACATGTAGTAGGAACTATTCCTTCATTAAGAAATTTTCCATTTTAAGAGAAGTTCTTAGTGGTAAAATTTGTGTATTCTATGAACCAAAAATTCGGAACATAATTATGAAGCTTCATTGTGAGAGAATATCTAATAAGTTCATGACAATACAAGGGTAGATAATCATTCCATGCATACAGATACTGGTACTTATTTTATTATTTTTCTAATTTGGTAGGGTGTAGTCACACATGTCATAGTAATCCTGCATGAGGACTTTAATAATTTTGGAAACAATAGTTGAAAATTGTTCATCAAAATCCCTTGGTGTACACATTAAAAATTTTAAAGTATTGAGACTTTCATTAAAGTTAATGTTACTAATATAAAATTACCATGTACGCACATAATTCCAAATATCATGGGTATATAGATTGGTTGGGAACCTAAACCCATGGTTTTGGTAAATCATGGGTATAGGTTGTAAATTCTAACATATACCCATTGATTTTGGAAATACATGGGTATATGTCACACTTTTACCAACGGTTTTCCAAAAACCAGGGGTATAGGCTTTTATTAAGAACCTATACCCGTAGTTTTGGGGAAATGTGGGTATAGTGTTCCTGTATTAGGGTGTGAAAATAATTTTTTCAAAATGAAAAAAATACATGTGAAAACCTATTTCAATTGTCTTTGAACAATATCCACGGTTTAGATAACTATATACATGTAAATATATATTTATATAGCAATAACCCAATGTGGTGTAGTGGTTATGAGCGTGAATTGATTACAAGCGGTCTAGGGATCAAAAATGGCAGCATGCAAGTTTTCAATTCCTATACCCATATTTTGAAAAATGTGGGTATAAGGTCATTGCCACAGTGGAATACATGAATTCTTATAGTTCATAACCATGTGTATAGTTTTATTAAATCGTGGCTATATCTCAGAGCTATACTGATGGATTAAGCTCTTATGGTTCTCTGAACCAAGGGTATACTTTGTACCCATGGTTTTATAGGCTATACCCATGGTTACAAACCATGGGTACAAGGTCATTTTCCAGCAGTGATTATTCGTTGTTGAAAAATTCTAAAATATTTCTGATGGGAGGACCTTGCACAGGTCACTCACCCATGTGACCTGATGAAGGTAACTCACCCAAGTGACCTCATAAAGGTCACTCACCCAAGTGACCTCACATACGTCACTCTCTCAAGTGAACTCTCACATGACACTCACCCATGTAAAGGTGTATATTTCACTTTCTCAGTGTTCTATACTGTAAAAATGTATTTTTTAGGGCTTCTTTGATAGGATTCTCATAAAATCTTGCATGAAAGAAAATTGTGTGGAGAATGGAAGTGTGAGATACTAGTTTAGTGAGAGAGAAAAATTAATGTATAAGAAAGAACCACTGATTATTAAAAGGTATTTATAGATGTAGATGACCTAGGTAGGTGACCTGCATGGTTTACCTAAAATGAGTACCCACACGACCGACCTGCGTGAACTATTTGTGGGACTAATCTGAGAAGTGTAAATCTTTGTTACTCTACCTCAAGATCAAACCCACTTCTTTCAATTAGATCTAATCCTGGGGGGGTTAAAAAAACATTTTTCACATGAGGGTGACAATATTAAAAGGATAATAACTCAATGAAATTAAGAGGTGAAGCGAACTAATTAGAATCAAGGAATTCACCCAGGTTGACCTATGTGAATCCAGCCTCCGTTCCAGGAGGCTCGTGCCGGCTTAGTGAGTGTGGACCAAAAAAGTAGCCACACCTATATGAGGAACCCATATGATTAACCTACATGATGGAGCTGCCTAGACGAATTAATTTTCCCAGTAACCCAAAATTACCAATAAATAGGACGTTGAGGCTACTCATTAAAAACCATTTGATGTTCAGAAGAACCTTTAAAGCTCTTTTTTCCCTATTCTTTTTCCCAGGACATCAGAACAATCCATGTTTCTCTCTAAAACACAATATAATATGGAATTATTTGAAATTATGGGATTAAATTTCCTCCATTTTGTTAACCACAAGTCACATATGACAGAACCCACCCAGAGTTGAAAAGTACATGAGTAAAGGTCTCCTCCAAAAATTGGGACTTATGTGATACCCTTATATAAAAACATGAGGAGACCCTTGGATCCTAGAGGAATGAAGAGACCCTTAGATCCTAGAGGAAGGCCTCATCCAAGTGCTATCACCTAGGTTTCCAATCACCCAAGGATTTATTCAGCTCTTTAGGGTCTACCCTACGTGATACCCTTTATCTCTCCCAACCTTCAACTGTGTGATCCCACTTCATCTCACCCAGGCCTCACCTACACAATCCATCCTTTGGGACCCTTTTTCAATGACACCAATGGTTGGGAACCTATTCATTTACAACTACCATATATGGGAGACTAAATCAAATTCTTTACTAAAGTCATCATACATTATTGATATTAGTGAAAGACACATGTACACCAAAGTGTCTCCTATTCAGTTGTTCATTCCTTTAATAAGATCTCTATTTCACATGTCATTCATGATGGTTAGGGTCCTTAGGGTGTATAATGTTTTGAATACCTTTTTTAACGAGGAACCAAACGTTGGGGGTATTACTAGGCACCTCCTAGTTTCAGAAATTAGGGTTAGGACCATTTCCATCCCTCATCATCTCAAAAACTAGGGACCTCCCAATTTCAGATGGTTTGGGTGGGACTCCTTCCTTTCCCATTGATGTGGGTAGGTGAATTTTTCTTTCACTCTTCTATGGAACTGAGAATTGGGATTCCCTCTTAGAGTATTCCACAAGAATTTATTGATTGAGGTCATACCCCTCATGTCATTCATCCCCCAGGTTATGAAAACAAGAGAGGAGAAATACACTTTAATTCCCTCTCTCCATCTCGTAGATCTTGAATCGTCTACCAGTGGGTAAAGTAGATCATGAGGTTTGTCAGATATTCCACATACTCTTGTTTCTAAAACCAAACATGAATCTTGTAGCCTAATAGGTTAAGAATGATCATGACATACACTTGATCAGATACATGTCTTGGTAGAGAATTATTTTTTGCATATTCTTCTCACCTTCCTTTAGAGGTCCTCCATATAAATGGGTCTACAAATCCATGTGACCATTTCAAAGGACCATATCCCCTGAGATACAAAAATTCAAAGTTTCTCTATATATGTGGTTTCCCAACTTATCTAAAATATATGGGATTTGATTGCCATCCCAATGGGATTTTATTCCCATCAAAATGGGATACGTAAGAAGCCTCCCTAAGGTCCAAAACTAGAACCCCAAATTCACACTAATTTTGTCTCGACAATATTCTTAATAGACTTTCATCTATTGAAGGAGGACACATTTTTAACAACTTCCCTATGGAACATTGGAATAACAGCCACACCAAACTTTTACTAGGTAATTTTTCCAAGATTTAATTGATTCATGAGTTTAACCTATATGATTTGATACTCATCACATGACCGTAAGAGGAATGATGTGTCTCTTTAAAATGCATCTAACTACGTGGGTTCAATTTTCAGTCACTACGATACAGTGGAATCCTATCTCATGGGCCTGATCCCAATATCTAGACAATTTCTATCTCCCTGGATTATGATAAATTCTAGAGTGCCCCACTATTTGGATTAAAATAAACATCATAATAATAAACTAAAAAAATTATATAATCTGTTTTCAAAAGGGTACCATTGATGGAGAACCTCAAACACCTATAGATATCTCCATCGAGGAAGAACCTTGGAAACAGACAGATGACTTTAATTATAATACAAACTGATAACTGATTGTTAGCATATAGGAACCTCATGACATATTTGGGATTTAATGAATGATTCGCGAATATTTCTTAAATATCTAAGAGATTCACAAAGTATGAAATAATTCCCATCAAAGGGTGTGATGATCCCAACCTCCCATCCACTTGAACAATGTGAGTCCTTAACCATCATTGGAGCCATTTCCAAATGACCAACTTCCATGGGAAATAAATTCTATAAAATATTTTAAATAAGTAAATCATCGGTTGATTCCAATTCCACCAAAAAAACCCATTAGGAACTTCTTGGAAATTTTATGGATATATGTGTTTCACATAAATGATCATTCCACCACCACCATAAAACACCATTCCCTCATCCACCTGACCTATTTTTTTTTGGAAATTGTAGCACACTTTGTATATGTGAATCAACATTAAGTACCACTAGAATGACCTAGTTATTGGTATATGTAAAAACATTGGACCATGATAAATGGTTAAGGTATCCTTTATAATCAAGGTGTGCATGTACTACTCGTTATCCACCAAAAGGAAAAAACTCCTGAATATTCCACTAAAATGAGGTCTCAACACAAATTTGGTCATCATGATGATCCTATCACAGAATATTCATTGTATATTTTCAAGGAGGATTCCAAAAATATTCAATATATACCACTTTAAAATTTTTATATTTGGGGAGAAAACTCAAGATGATCATGGAAACCAAAAACGCATACCTATATGAGGCGTGTAACATTATTTACCTATAATTAATGTATTTTTTCATGACATAACAAGAAGGTTATCAATGTTTCAATGAATAGATACATCAATTTTTTTCACCAGCACTTGGGTCCTTGGCCAATGAGAATAAATTAAGACACTTTAGATCCATTTATAAAAATAAAAAACATGACCTCATAAATATAAAATATCCAAATTACATTATAGTATAACCTACCCTTTGATATTATTCTAACATGACCTCTCCCACTATGTCCCACCAATCTAGAGATATGCCGAGAGCGCCACCCCAAGACCACATCTAATATTCCAGGGTCAAGTGACTATCACCGAGTAAGCATAAAAACATATGATAGGTTTTCACTTGATGTACCTTTACACACACACATCTCCATACACACTAATGTATTACAATATAATTGAAACTATGAGAATAAATATAACACCCCAAGATGTTATTATATATTTTACTTAAATGAATAAAGGAATTTGATATCTTGTGAAGCATGAAACTATGAAAATATTTGAATAATTTATATACATTATAAAATGAATCACATTATATGGTATTTAAATGAAAAATAATTGTCAAAAATAATTTTTACTTTCACTTATGAAATACTATTAATCCTAAAGAAATATTTTGAAATATAATTTTAATGATAATTGTTTATGTAATATATATGTTTTATTGAAAAACATATCCAGAGTATTAAAAATTTGAAAAATTATTTTTTATTCATGTATTAAGTGAAAATATTTGTTATCATTTTGTTTTAAATGACAATAAAAACTTTTAAAGGTATAACGAGGTGTATTTCTGAAAAACTTCTTTTATACATGAAACATGTTTTTTCCTTAATATATTGAATTAATCACTATGGATGAAGTATTTAAATTTAATATATATATAATATACTAAATAAAATATTTTAAAATACATTTTAATGGTTTTTACTAGAAAATAAATGAGAATAAATTCAATGCATTTCTTAAAAATGTTTTTTTTCTGAAAATAGTTTTCATTGTGTTTTGTACACTTGTTTTAAAATGAATTCACACCACTTATAAGACATGAATTTGATAAAATGGTTTTCATATTTTGAATCTAAATTTACAAATTTTTTAGAAAGTTCAATTTCATTTGGGCCATCATGAATAGTAAACAAGTTAATTATTTGTTACTACAGTAATGGTTAAAAGGGTAAATGAGTTGTTAAAAAATAGATAGAAACATTATAATAGAATAAATACATATATAAATCCTATTTGTTGAAATAAATTAAACCGTATATCATCCAAAATTTAAAATTTATCTCATTTGTGTGTTTTTTCCTTGAATGTGGGATTATAGTATTTTAGAGTATAGTATATTTACATGTGTCTCATTATCCTTCCATATAAAAGGGAACCACATATCATATTTTATTCACACATTATTAAGAATCATAGATCAATAAAAATATACCTAAATATATTCTAAAATTCTCTATCCATGTTCTATAGTTGATGGAATTATGAAAATACCAACCCAAAGATTCTTAAGAATAAATCCAAATGAGGTTTCCCAAAGATGAGGTAATCATCATTACAAAATCCTTTTAAGACTAATTATTACTCTACCAAATAAAAATAAATTATAACCTTACTTAAATTATTTAATTAGTATGATTAATATTTGTAAAAAAAATTATGTTAACGATGAAACATTTTTCTACCTCATTTTCATCTTACGATAAATTATAACATCATTCAGGCGTACGTGTGGGCTTACACCTCCACTAAGAAATGTGATTAATTTTCCATTTCCAATATACATGGATAATCATCTATATAAATTTAAAAAATATATATTATATTTATGATAATATTATGAATCTAGAAATATATATCATTATTTTCCTTTCTCTCTTTCTCTTCAGTGGAAATTGAAAACATTACACATATGTATGTACGATCTACCATCTCAATGAAGTGATGTAATTCAATATTAATGGACCCCTTATATGAATGGTTATGAAAGAAAATATAATGACTAAATATTATACTAATAAAATGATTAATATTTTATACATTATTAAACAATGACCATGTTTCAATAACTATAACTGTTAAATTAAAACCTACATAGGAAATAGATTATATAACACCTGAGTAAAGATATTAATGAAGAATTATTAAAAATTACGTAATTCAAAATTATAAAAGAATGATATATTTTAATATAATTAGGAAAATTGTTACATTATATATTTATAACAAACATAAATTTATTATACAAGATCCTAAGAATGAATACAAAAAAAATCAATAGCTAAGGTAATTTCTTATAGAATAATCTAATTTCTAATAAGGATTGTTTATGACTGAATATATTTTGAGGTAATTATAAGATCATTGTCTTATAAACCCCATATATTTTCTTCTCATATATATATTTATATGTTTCTAATTTTTTCCTCTCATTCACCTCTCCTTGGTACATAAAATGATCGATAAAATTTTCTTGAGAAAAGATAACCTTATTTACTCTTTGGTTGAAGAAATTTTTCATTCATGTCTATTTTTTAGAAAATAATTTCACAAATGATATTTTCTAAAAGAAATTTATTATTTAAATTAATTTTAAAAAATATTTGAGTTTGTTTTCAAATGATTAAAAATTAATTTTTACAATGTTTCGTGACATTAAATTTATGAATTTTTACAAATAAAATGTGTGAGTGTAATATTTTTTATCATTTTCTATACAAATGAATTTATCCACCATCAAAAATGTTATTTTATTTGAATATACATTTATATGTTTCCATGGTTATTTAAAAAAAATATAGTTCTTGATATTATAAAAATTTAATTTAATATTTTTTAAAAAAATATATAATTTTATCATGTTTTCAATGAATTATTTAGATATTATTTTACAGGTATTTTTTATTATTGTAAAAATTATTTGATGTTTCTTATATTTCACTGGGTATAAGATTTAAGGATACCACCCAGGTTCATTCTATGACTGACTTGTGAATATCTTATGTTGAAATATTCATTGAACATGTTTTTTCCATGGGTTATGATATGATGAATTGATGGAAGTTTTTCTGATCTTATGGAACACATATGTATAGTTTTAAATATATTATGGAATGAGAATTTTATATCCCTCCAATGTATGGGTTAATGGTTGATATATCATGAGATAATATGAATAGGCTATGGGGTGCACCCATTCCATGGATGAATAGAGGTTGAGGAGTGAACCAAATCAATTATATGCCTTTTTCTACTATGTGAAGATGGTATTAAAAGTGATCCTTGACTAATGAAATGATTTTATAATATTATGAATATGTATAATGTTTCACTAGCCCCACTGTTGTGTTTTTTATGTTAGTTTTGGGTTTAATTTTTTGGTCTTAAAAGTTTTATTTTGGGATTATTTTATGTATTGGATTTATTATGATGATGATTACCTTATTTTTACTATGAGGTTATTATTATTATTATTAGGTTATTATAATTATTATTATGATTTTAATTATTAATATGGATATTTTTATAATTATATTTTTTAAAGGGTTCTTCCCTTCCCCCTTCTATGAACCCCTCCCCCCCTTGGGTTGCGACGCCTCACCCCCCCCCCCCTCCTAGACTAGCGGCACACCGACCCCCCTCCTACTCTCTTTCTGAAGAACCTCAGCGCCCTCCCATTAGTTTCTCTCCAATTTTGGAGACCTTCACCGGCTGTACTCCCACCTCTGTGGCACACCAAAAAACCTAACCTCCCTCCTCTGGCACACAACGAAAATTCTGACCTCCCTCAGGCACACTGTGATCCTGCCACACTCCCTCATGTGTCCCCACCACTGCACCCTCTTCCTCTTATGGTTTATTCCTACTTTTGGTTGGGTTTTCCTTTTTTGGGAATATTTTAGGGTTTTGATCATGAATTTTTCGGCTTATTCCTTGTGATTAGGGTCTTATTTGGTCTCTTTGTTGTCCGGTTGAGGTGAAGATGGGATTCACTTTTTTCCGTCATGTTCTTCACCCAAGGTAGGTGATTCCATGCATATACATTATTTGACAAGTTAATTATACATTTTGGTTTAATTTGGAATGTTTTATAATATATATGTGGATTGTGGGAGTGTTCTTTGACGAAATTTTCAAAGAGTTTGAGTTGAAAATGGTTTTTACATGTGAAATCAAGAATGTATTTGGTACAAACCCCTTTCGTGTCTCTTAGAATGTTTAATTAAGTGTTCAAGTGATTTATCAAATTGTGTGAGTGTTGAAAATCACATATTTTTATGGCTATATGGTGCAATGGTTTTAATGTGGAATTTTTCATATGAAATTGGGCATGTTTTGGTGTAATCTTGTGTTGTGATAATTTGAAATGTTTTATAAATTATTTAATTGGTTTCTTAAATTAAATAAGTGGTTCCAATGTAGTTTTTTAATATATTTTATATGAATTTGATTTTAAAATAAACTTTACATGTGTAATTTGTGTGTTCTTGATATAATCTCGTGATGTTCCCTATTGAAATATTTTATTAATTAAGGAAACACTTTATTAAATTATTTTTGTGTTGCGAATCATGTGTCAAAATGGTTTTAGTGTGCTTTTTATTTTAAAGAGAATAGTTTGATTGTGTTGTTGGGGTAAAGCCTTATTGTGCATCTTGGAAATTTTTATTAAGTGTTTGATTGATCTATTAAATTTTATGAGTATTGTGTGGTTATTGATTTGTGGTTTCAAGTCACTGGATCTACGGCAACTCGCCTGCATATGCATGGGTAAGTATATATATATATATAGGCTATCATGTTATGCATATATCCATCCATTAAGGTGAGTATACATGTATGGGGCTAGGTTTTCCTAGGTATATATACGAAAATTCCTAATTAGGTGGGTGAAGATGGTCTTGTACATATAATCATATATATAAGGATCCCCTTGCACATGATCATGGCCATGTGGGTGTGTGCATAGGAGATAGGTGTCCTTATTTTTATGTGAAGATTCATATGCTCAATGGGGAGATGAATATCTTAGTTATAAAGAACTAAGGTAAAAAATATTCAGTTTGGTTCTACTCTGAGATAGGTTTCCCTATGCATTAGCCTTTAAATTTAAATAATTATTGATTTATTGTTTTTCCGAACATTTATTTAATGTAAGTTAGTAGTGTACATTTTTTAGAATAAATTTTCATTTTGAATTTGAGTGATTCCATCATTGTACATGAATTTCATTATGTTGTTTATTAAATGTTCATAAAAACTGCTTGGTGAAATTCCCATTAGGACTTTATTAAAGTGTGTTTGGTTTAAAATTGTGACTTAGGTTTATTAAATGTGTGCCTAAGTGGATTTTGGTTTTGTAAAGTGACGTGTGTTGTTTCCTTTGGAAACGATTTAGTGCTAAATTGTTTATTGAGTCCTTTTTGCTACTTTTATGAAATGAATTAATTTGAAAACCCTCTTTGGGATACACCTCTTACCATGTTGGATATTGGTGGGAATGGGTGGTCTTCAGATGGGATTTCCGTCACGTGTTGATGGTTGAATGAAACAGGAATGCAATCCCATGGAGTGATTCGAGGGTGATTTTGTTTTGTGTGTTTATAGTGTAAGATGAAAATGCATGTTTTGGATTGATTGGTTGGTATTTGTTATCTCACCCACTTTTTAGACTGAACATTAGAGCCTAGCATAATGGGATAATTTTTAGTGAATGATTGTTTCACTATTTTAGATTATGCATTGTCTAGTGGCCCATAGTATGGAGTTATTTTATTCTCATTGCTATGTGATTGGATCCCTTGGTGAGGCCAGGTAGGGTGAATATCGGGAATTTGGGAGTTTTGACATTATTAGGTAGGGTATGCATTCAGGATGAGTCACATTTATAGTATGTTCTAGATTATTCAAAAGCTCCTAGGTTCTCTAATGTGGTCTGATACTTAGTTCTCTATGGAATATAATTGAGATGCACATGCTAGTAGGTTACTCTTGTGTGTTGTTTTTCCATTTCCCATGTTGTATATTTGTAAATCTGGTTTCCTTTCATAGTGTAACTTCGTACTAAATATGATAAGATAATTTCAAATGTTTATATAAAAAAGATTTAAAAATGTTTTACAATTCCTCTCCCACTTTTTAGAGTAAACGTCGCCTCTATTAAAATATCAATGCCTACTTCTTAAAAAGGGAATATGGTTTTTAATTGAAAAAGGGAAATGGAAAGTGATTCATTTTAAGAATAAAATGTGTGAAAACCTAGTTTTGTACATTGTATTTCACAATTAAAATTTATGGATCTTTTATTTAAAGGAAGTGAATATGGAAATAGACTGTCTGTCCATGACTACTGAGTTTTAATACTGACGCCTATAGTTTTATCATTGTTTTTAGCTTCAAGTGCTTCACCTTTCTTGGATTTGGTCACCGTAGTGAGACATTAGTTTGAGGTATGTGGTGACCTGTATGGTCACATTGAGGTATGTACAATGTTATTTGTTTTTCTACTGCTAGTTTTTATTTTCATCATTTAGTTTTTATGTTTATTTATCTTTCATTTATGGCCCAAATCATTCCCAACCATTTTATTTTGATGTTCATCACTATTTCCCAACCCGTTGGGTTTGGTAATGCCCTTTAGGCCATGTCGTAGGCTGGATCGAGTGACCGTTTCAGGGTCAACCCTAGTTGGTTCCTGAAAAAATGGCATTAGAGGAGGTTGATCTGTAAATCACCTTACATTCAAGAGTGCCCAATTTTATTTGGGTTATCCAGGTAAATGGAGTAGGACCATCAGAACTCAAGGTGTAGGTATGGGGGAGTGTCTAGAAAATACATTCTTTATCAAACCATTACTTTCCATGGGTAGTATAAGTTTAGTTGTTCTATTTGGTTATTTTTTGGTGTTTCTTGATTGGAAAATGAGATGGGAGTTGGACTAATTGTCTTTATGAGCACACGGGGCCTGGAAATCCATTTGGAGTTGGGGATGTGGTCCAAGATGACTCATAGTGTTGATGGTGTGTTTGGCATATGACTGAAAAACATATGGCCAAGTCACCCATTGACACTAATTTTCCCTCTTTGGGGTATTAATTCCTCTTTATCTTTAGGGCTGTTTTGGGAAAACCTTTTCTTGGGAGTTTTTTTCTGAAAATAGTGAAAAAATTGTTTTGATTGAAATACTCAATTTTAATGGATGAAAAAGTTAGTTTTCAGATTTATTTTAAATAAGTTTTAGGAATAATAAAATTTTATGTAAAATGAATTTTTGGATTTGTTTGAAATTAAATCATGTGAAAATTTATTTTTAGTAAAATGGGATTTTAGGTAAAATGGAATGTGTTTTTTCTAAAAAAAATTCTTGTTATGATAAAATTTATTTTGAAACTGAATAGTCCTGGAAAAATGTCTTTTTATAAAAAAAAAGATATTTTGAAATGGGAAGTGGATTTTGATGAGAGTTTTAGATTTGAGTTGAGAACCATATTTTTGGAATGGAAAATACTTGGTTTGAAATTTTGTATTCTCATGGGAGATCGCATGCATTGATATGTGTTGGAATGCGGATGGTTGTTGGCATGAGTAGATGGATTCCTGGGATTAGCACAAAAAGATGCATGTGTGAGGATCTATAATAAACCATCTATTATTGTGTAATTTGGTTTAAATTTGTTGGGATTTTGGAAAGATGGTTTTGAAATAAATTCATGTAGTGTTTTTTTATCTTAGTTTGTAATGTTGTTCTCATGTATTGGGATGGTAGTTTAAGTAGTACTTGAGTTGAGATTCTGAGGATGAGATGGTTTTTATTGGGTTCTAGGTCCCCATGTATCTTAGTGTATGGCCCCACTAAAATTTTTATGGATACATGAGTTCCATCTACAGATAGCCAACTAGTATAGAACTCTCTAGTTGATTAGTTGAAAGACCCTCTTCTTGAGTTTCAAAAGTTGAACCCCTCCCTATTGTGGTCACAAGGATTCTTTGGAAGTAGAAAAATGACTATGGAGAATTGACAAGATCCTTGGTATCTTTTAGTTCATGAATTTCTAAAGGATGTGTTCACCACCTTTATTCTCGAAGGTCCAAGTTGTAAGTGGTGGAAATTTTCCATTCGATTCAAGCCTCAAGAAGTTCACATCGAGGAATTATTCATGGTTCATTCTTCTGGAAGTGTTTCTCATAATCTGTAAAGGAGATGAAGGAAAAGGGGTGTTGAACCCTTTAGCAACGAGATATTTTAGTGTTGGAGTTCCTCAATTGTTTTGAGAACCTCATTCTCTACCTTCCAGGGTTGGATGAGGATAATTCTCTAAGGGCACGACATTTTGGGAATGTGCTTTGTCCCTAGCCATAGTCGGAGGTGTCAAAGTTCAGTCCGACTTCCTCTTCCAATATTTTAAATAAATCCATTAGAATTGAAGATTTTATAATAGAATTGTGTTTCTTAATTTCCATGTTCGAGGTAAAGAATTAGTTTTAAGTGGGGATTTGCAACTCCTGACAATGAGGTGATAGATGCTTCAAACATCTGGGTTCCATCCATATGTCTCGGAGTGAATATAGAAGGTAGTCAGGAACTGATGGTTTAGTAATTCTCATTTCTTTAATTTATTCCCTTGTTGTTTGACGTGTTCCTTGATGGCTATGAGGGGGTATAGTAGTCTAGTTTCTTGGAAATTTTCTTGTGCATTTGACCAGAACTAATTTTGATATGCCACATGGGTTTACAATTATTTTGTGGAATCATCGATGTAAATGTGATTTTGTGATATTCTAATGGTGGGAAGACCCACATCAGGTCTCATTAATCTTCCTTGTGGTGTTTATTAGTATTAGTTTGGTTTTAATGGTGTTGATTCCCCTTTTTTATCCCTTTAAATATTTTGTGAGCATTTGTTTCAGTCTAATTCGTTCTCATTTTGTATCTCATATCTTTGACCTGGCCTATGTAGTGGGTTTTGTAGTTTAAGATTGGTGTCTAGTCTGTCCCTATCGACCTTCAAGTAGTAAATAGTGTTTGGTGTCTTTTTTTGGGTAGGTGGCATGTGTTTTTTTCTTGTGGCGTTGAGTGTTTCATTGTGGATAGAGTTTTGTTATACTAATTGTTGAATGAATTGGATCATATAGATCATTTTTGTTGTAGATGGAGTTCTACTCATGTGTTGGTCAAGGTGTTTTTTTGGTTAAAGAGATTATCCTTCCTGACATTGATAGTTCTTGTATTTTGATTGGTCAATTGGAAGATATTATGGCTTTCTGGGGGAGGAATGTGTAATAGTTGGAAGAATTATCGCTCCTTCCCCGCTGATATTTTTTATTTATGTAATTTTTGGGTTTATATTTTTTGGTCTTAACATTTTTATGTATCGGTATTATTATTATTATTATTATTATTATTATTATTTGGTTATTATTATTGTTATTATAATTAATTTATATCATTAGTTATATGATTATAATTATTATTATGGATATAGTAATTATTATTAGCTAATATTTTAGGGTTCTTCTCTTCCTCCTTCCATGAACTATTCCCCCCTTGGGCCGCGGCACATCACCCCCTTCTCGGACTAATGGCACACCAACCCCCTCCTGATCTCATTCCGATGAACCCCGATGCCCTCTTTGTGGCTGCTCTCCCCTTCCAGCAACCTCCACCAGCTAGTATCCCTCCTCCGCAATGCACTAAATCAGCTGACCCCCCTCCTCCGGCGCACCGTGAACTGGTGAACCTCCCTTCGGTGCACCATAAACCCTCTACCATCCCTCGTGTGACCCCGTCTCCACGCCCTCTTCTTCCGGTAGTTTCAACCTCTTAGTTGGGGTTTACATTTTTAGCATCTATTTTAGGGATTCGATCTTGAGTTCTTCAGTTTAATCCTTGTGAGTAGGGTATGATTTCATCTCTTTGTGGCATGGTTGAGGTGTAGAAGGGATCTACATCATTTCCATCAGGTTCTGCACCTGAGGTAGGTGATTTTTTGAATATACATGATTTTATGTGATAATTATTCTTGTTTGTTTAATTTGGAATGTTTTATTGTATATATGTGGGCTACGGGGGTGGTATTTCATGAAATTTTACATTTGTATGAGTTGAAAATGGATTTTTTACATGTAAAATTGGGAATTTTTTTGCTGAAAACCCCATGTGTACATATTAGAATGTTTCAATAAGTGGTCAAGTGATTTATCAAATTGTGTTAGCGGTGAGAATCACATCTTGTTATGGTTCTATGGTTCATTGGTTTTAATGTGTCATTTTTTCATATGAAATCCAGCGTATTTTTTGTGTAATCGTGTGTTGTGCTAATTTGAAGTGTTGTGCTAATTTGAAGTGTTTTATAAATTATTTAATTGGTTTGTTAAATTATATAAGTGGTGTGAAATTAGTTTTACAAGATATTTGATATGAAGTTGATTTTAAAATGGACTTTTCATGTGGATTTGGTGTTTTATTTATGTAATCCCATGTTGTTCTGTTTTAAAATATTTTATTAATTTGAGGAAACAATTTATTAAATTTTTTTTGTGTTGAGAATCATGTGTTAAAATGGTATTAGGGTGAATTTGATATTCAAGAGAATAATTTGAGTGTGTTGCTGGGGTAAAGTATTGTAATGCATCTTAGAAATGTTTTATTAAGTGTTTGATTGATCTGTTAGAGTATATGTGTAGTGTGTGGTCACTGCTTTATGTTTTTGAGTCACCGGGTCTAAGAAAACTCACCTACGTATGCATAGGTATGTATATATATATATAGGTTCACCCGTTATTTGTATATTCATTCATGTCAGTGAATATACATGTATGGAGCTAGGTGTGCCTATGTATATATATATATGGAAATGCATACTTTGGTGAGTAGAGATGGGTATATGAATATAATATTATATGTAAGTATCCACTTGCACATGTTCATGTCCATGTGGGTGTGTACATAGGGGCTAGATGTACTTATATCTATGTGAATATGCATATGCTTAGTGGGGGAGAAACAACTCTTAGTTAGAAAGCACCATTGTCAAAATGTTTGGTTTGGTTCCACTCTGAGGTTGGTTTCCCTTTGAATTAGCCTTTAAATTAAAAGAATTATTGATTTCCTTATTTTTTCACCTTTATTTAATGTTATTTATTACTGTATAGTTTTTAGAATAAATGTTTATTGTGAAATTTAGTGATTCCATCATTTTACTTCAATTGCAAGAATTTGTTGAATAGATGGGTTTACCAAGTGCTTGGTTAATTTCCCCTTTGGCCTTTATTAATGTGTGTTTTATTTAAAATGGTGACATGGCTTTCTTAAACTAGTGTCCAAGTGGATTATGTTTTTGGAAAGTGGTTCATGTTGGTTCGTTTGGAAATTATTTAGTGTTTAATGGTTGATTGATGCCCGATTTCTACTTTTGTAAAATGAATTAATTCAAAAACCCTCTTTGGGATCCACCTCTTTTCTTATTGGATATTAATGGGATTGGGTGGACCATGAATGATATTTCCTTTTCATATTGATGGTTGAAGGTAAGATGTAGAAAATCCATTATAGTGATTCAGGGGTGAGTTTTTATATGTGATTATGGTGTAAGATGAAAATGCATGTGTTGGATTTCTTGGTTGGTATTTGTTTTCTCACACCATTTTTAGTCTGAATATGGGAAACTAGAATAGTGAGTGAATTTTTGGTGAAAAATTATTACAGTAGTTTAGATTGCACACAGGCTAGTGGTCCACAGTAGAGAGTTATTTTGTTACCATTGTTATGGTATTGGGCCCCTCGGTCAAGCTAGGTAGGGCGATGATCAAGAATTTAGGAATTATGAAGTCATTGTGAAGGGAATGCCTTTGGGATGAGTCACCTGTATAGTATGATCTATATTATTCACAATCTCCTAGGTTGTCCCATGTTGTATGGTAATTAGTTCTCTATAGAATATGATTGAGATTAATTTGTTAGTTGTTACTCTTGTGTGGTGTTTTTCCTTTTCATGTGTTGTATGTTTGTTAATATTATTTCATAGTGTAGTGTAGCTTATTTCTAAAGGTGATAAAATGATTTCTAACGTTTATGAAAAAAGGTTTTGAAAATGTTTTACACTTCCTTCCACCCATTTTAGGGTAAACATAACCGCCTTTCCAATGGCCACTTCTTAAAATGGTAATACGGTTTTTAATTGAAAAAGGGCAATGGAAAGTGATATATTTAAAGTTGAAAATTTGTGAAAACCTTGCTTTATACAGTGTATTTTAAACATGAAATTGATGGATCTTTTATTTAACGGAAATGCATATAGGATTACATTGTTTGGACATGCCTACTGTGTTTTAATACTCTTTCCTATAGTTTTATCTTTGCTTTTAGCTTCGGGTGATGTTCCATTCTTGGATTCGGTTGCCATAGTGAGATGTTGGATTTAGGTCACTGGTGACCCGTATGGTCACATGGAAGAATATACAACTTTATTTTTTCACTGCTTCTAGGTTCCATTTTCATCATTAATTTTTTATTTATATTGCTTTCATTTACGGTCCAAATAATTCCCATATGTTTAATTTTGATGCCCGAAACTAGTTGCCAACCTGTGGGGATCGGTAATTCCCTTCGATCCATGTCGCAGTCTGGCTTGGGTGACTGGTTTAGGGTGTATCTGGGTTGGTTCATGACACATAATTTCTAAGGCATTTTTTTTTCTTATGATATGATCTCATGTCTCTTGTTTTATTAATTATGATTCATCACTCTTAAGACTCATATATTTTCAAATGGTATACCTTTAATCAATTACTCTTTATTTATAACCTGTGACTGCATGGGTTTTAAATTTATAAGTTATGATCATTATCTCACCCCCCTATGCTTTTATTATGATTCATAGGATCATAAATTGATATTTACTATGTTTACCTTTACTGAACATCTGAGCACACAATTTTTTATGTTTAAATTTTCCTTGGGTTATGAATGAAGCTATAACAAAAAGACATTTTTAAGAAGGTTCCTACGAGAGAATAACTTTTGTGAAACATTTAGGTCCCTTCATGAAATATATTTATTATGTATCTAGTCTCCAAAGACACTAATACTTAAATATTATAGGGTGTTTATTATTGTGAAATTTATTTAATATACATCTAAAATGATGGAATATTTATATATTTAATACTCGAGAAACATCATTTGGGGTCAGATCAGGGTTAAATTATTTTTAAAGATTACATTATAATGAATATGAGGATATAATTTAGGACAACATATGTTAAACATAAATTTATATAGGGTAAACATATGCGTTTCGTAGTTTTATAAGTAGATTTCATAATTTTGGACATTCAATTAATTATTTTCATGATTATATGATTGATCACTAGGATTATTGTAGTTTTATTCTTATAAAAAATATTTTGGCTTCAACTGGTGGAAGAAACAAAGAGGAATCATTTTAGAATCGAATGTGTAATACAATGTAAGGATTATCCTCTTGATAAAACAAATAAAATGGTAGATATTTTGAAAAATCATGTTATTAATTTTCAAAACACTCTATCGGGACCTGAATCATTCTAAGCATCCACGTGAGTAGAGGATGGATTAACGCATAGTTAAATCTTTCATGAGGAAACATCTATATTCTTTCATCGGGTTCTCTAACTGACTAGTTGTTGATGAGTGGACCAATACCATTTAAAAGATAATTTCTATTATCCAATTAGTAGATATTGAAAAATATGTGATGGTGGGGTGTAATTTTTAAAGAGATGTAGAATATTGGAGAAATATTCATAAAAATATAAGTTAAGGGGATGAAACAGACTCCATGTAAAGAGGTGATTTTAAGAGAATAATATTCAGTAATTAATTTCCATAAACTCTTCATATAAAAAAATAAAATGAATATCTTTATCTTAATCGTAAGTATGATGAATCTGTTGGTACCTGTGAGGAAAATTTTCAAGCTTAGAAGGTATTATTTGGGTTTTTTCATTGGACATAAATTAAAAATTCATCAATTTTTCAGTGGATTAAAACCATTTCTTGGAAAGTAATTGGGAATAAGTAAATTTATTACCTATGAAGAAATAATTTTATATGATATCTTATTATAAATGTGGAGTGAATATTTATATCATTCTCATGGTTCTAATAAGAATAAAATAGTTTAGTTTCAATGACATTGAAATAAGAAAAAACATGGAGGAAAAAAAATTAATCTACTTTTTTTCCAGATTTGTGGAAATAAGAATGGGGAAATTATCTCCAAGGTAATGGTAAATGTTTCAAGTGTGAAAATGAAGGATATCAAACAAGTTAATGCTGAAGATATGTAATGATTCATGATAATGGGAATAAAGGGTCAAAAATTAGCTAAAAGAATTACACAAACTCAAATTCTATAATTGGAAAGGAGTATAAAAATTATTCCAAATATTTCACAAATGAAAGAGTAAATTATAATAATCGCTATCAATAACAACTTAATAGAATAGAAAAAGGGAAATCTTATGTGATCACAACAAATAAAGTGGTCAAGTGAATGAATTGTTGAATGGTACACTTATCAATCACTTTATAACCAAAAATGTATTATTTGATTCTGGTTTTATGCGGTATTTTATATTTTAAGAATTCATAAAGGATGTCACAGTACCACCTCTATGATTATATGTGGATTTATTGGTGAAAATATTAATGGTATGATATTTCATTACAATTATATAGCTCCTCTCCAATAGATGTATGTGGGAATGATTTTCCAAAAAAATCTATCAGTTCATCCTCTAGATAAATTTGATGTAATTTCGTGCATGGATTATATCTCTTTATAAAAATACAATATAAATAATTGAGGAAAGGAAGTCACATTTGATAATCCAAATAAACCAATGATCGTATATCTTTACATGGATGGAGATGAACTTAAATTGGAAATTACTTCCATTTAATGTGTATTGTTACCTATTTAGAATCCAGAATACTATAATGGAAATACTACTGGATATTAAATAACAGATAAATTCTATTGGTTTTATTACCAATTCTTGAGGGATATTTATCTAAAATGGTTGGGTAGAAACTTCACTTTAAATCTATAAAAATTATTCAAGAATATACTGATTTATTTCATAAATACTATCTTTTTCTTCCCCAAAATCAAGAAGTTGAGTTTGGAATAGAACTCATATGTAGATCTATGCCCATTTCAAACACTCTTTATAGAATTTCCCTAATTGAGCTGTAGGAGTTAAAGAAGCGACTCAATGAGAATCTTGACAAGGGATTCATTTTGCTAAGTGAATCAATATGGGGTTCACTTATACCTTTTGTTATGAATAAGTATAGTTCATTGTGTCCTTTTTTTAATTATCAGGAACATTCAAAAAATACTATTAATAAAAATTATTATCTACCCCATATTTATTTTTTTATAATCTATGAAGTGATCAATACTTTTCAAATATTGGCCTCTGATTTGGAGATCATCATTTGAAGGGGAAAACGAGGAAATTTCCAAGACAACCTTTCATATGAGGTATGGTCATTATTAATTTATAATGATGTGATTTGGACATATCCATTCCCATAATTCTTAATGGGTATAATGAATAGAGTATTTTGATATTACCTTGATTGGTTTATGGTTGCCTTTATAAATGATATTCTTATATATTCAAGGAGGAAGGAAGATAATAAAGAACATTTGAGAATTGTGTTGAAGACATTGAGGAAGCATAATTTTTTTGAAAAATTTAGTAAATAATATTTTTTGTTGAACTAATTTTATACATCTATGAATGGGTGGTAATATGGTATCATACAAAATGGAATGGTAGTATCTTATTCCTCATTCCAATTTTTGGTTCATAACAAAAATTATATCATTCGTGATTTGGAACAAGCAATGGATTTTTTTTCTCTAAATATATAGATGTAATACCATTATGGTGAATGGTGTGAAATATATACTAATCATAAAATATTAAACTATATATTCACTTATAAATAATTGAATATTCACCAAAGAATATGGTTATAACTGATTAAATATCATGGCTAATCAATACATTACTTTCCCAGGAAGCAGAACAAGGAGTATAATTCTCTAAGTCAAAAAGACTATGGTATTTTTTTCAATGGTTAGGATTAAAAGAGACCCAATACATATGTATTAAGAGAGTATGGATATAAAAATCAAAATAAAAGGAGAAATATAATATATTTCCCAAATAAATGTTCAACCATCTATTCATGTAATGATTAAATAGTCCTATAAGGAAGATGTGGAGCGACAAAATAATTTAAGGAATGTTTTTAAGTTCATTCATGATAGTGATGTAATTATATGGGTCAATAATATAGTGTGTGTCCCATCGATACTAGAATTGAAGAGTGAATATTTTGATAAGTCCCATAGTTTAACTTTCTCTATTCTTCCTAGAAGTATAAGGATGTATAGTAATCTTAAGGGGTTTTTTCAGTGGGACACCATGAAGATAGATATCCTCGAGTATGATCTTGGTTATTGGTATGTCATTTTGTTAATTATTATAGATTGATGTCTAAGGGGATGTTACAAACATTACCCATACCTGGCTATAAATAGGAAAACGTCACACTAGATTTCATAAAGGGACTCCCCAAGAAAATTATAGGGAATAATTATACTTGGGATTTATTCGATTACCTTAAAAAAATAGATATTTTTATTTACATTAGACAAGGATTCTCTCTTGATCAGATTTCATGGTTATACATTAATAATGTAGTCTGTTTTCATGGAGTACCACTCTCAATCATATCTGACTATGATATATGTTTTCCTTGATGTTGTGGAGAATAATTTAACAGGATTTTAATAGGAATTTGAGATTTACAATTTCATATCATCCCCATATATATAGTATTTCTAATATGTCTCTTTAAACTGTAGAAGATCTACTAAGAGATTTCTATTTGGATTTTAAAGGTGGTTGGGATCCACACCTTCTCTTGGTAAAATTTTCTTTCAAAAATACATTTCACTTGACCATTCACATGATTATTAATAAATCCATCTACGGAAATAAATATAGCACTCCAAAATTTTGGAATGGATTTGGCGAAAAAAATATATTGAATAAATAGGTAGATGTTGAAATAGAATAGAATGTTAAACCCATTTTGTAGAATATTGTAGTATCTTAGAGTCAATAAAAGAATTATTCTAATAACCATCAATAGGATTTAGAGTTTAAAGTTGGTGATAAATTGTTCCAATTGATACTTGGAATAATGTTATGATGTTTGGAAATAAGGGAAATACATGTCCTATATGTATATATCAATCCCTTATATATTCTATATTTTATTAGGACAGTTACATATTTCTGGGATCTTACACTGAACCTCTCTCAACATTAGGATGTGTTCCATATATTCCTCTTTAGGAAATATATATCAAATTGTTAATATGTACATAACCCAAATGTTGTATCACTGGAGATAAACTTTCCTAGGAGGAACAACTAATGAATATTCTTGATTGAATAGATACTGTATTGGGGACGATAGCGGTGATGGAGAAGGTGATGAATCGTTTCATTTGGGAAGCTAATTTGGTGGGCAGGTCGCATTGGGCTGCTTAGTCTCGGATGGCTAAACCAGTGGAGGAGGGTGGAGTTGGCCTGATAGACATTTCTAATGTCATGAAATATATGCAAGCTAATTTGCTTGGGATTTTTTAGAGGGGATATCGATGTGGGAACATGTCATTAGAAAGAAGTATGGAAACAATTGGGAGGAGGGAGAGGTTAGAAAGTCTTCCAGACTGGGAAAAACTTTCAGGTCCTAGCTGGAGATCCTTCAAGATTCTAGCTGGTATATTCTGGGTCAAGGGAATGTCAACTTATGGAGAGAAAATTGGATTGGAGAGAGACACTATTTTACTTACTATCATGTTCCTGATTTCTCTATGAAGGAGGCATCTCCTCACCCTGGGCTCATAGAAACCATTATAAACAGTGAACAATTCAGGTTTTCAAGGAAATTACCCTATTGGAGGAAGAAGATAGACTTTGTTTTACAGAGGCAAAGATGGGGAATTTCAATGGGACAGATTTTTCACCTCCTATTTCACTAGGACAGAGTCCGGGATGAGCTGGGGGAAAATTTGTGGTACAAAGAGATCCTAACTAAGTTTGGTTTTCTGGTTTGGAATGCCAGAAATTTTTCTCTCCCTACTAACGATAATGTTAAGAAGAAGGGGATCCAGATGGCCTTGAGATGTTTCTCTTGTGCCTCTCCTCGTGTGGAGTCAGTTTCTCATCTATTGTTTCAGAGCTAATATGATAATGAGCTATGGTCCAGCATGGTTAGAGGGGGAGTCTCGGCTGGGACATGCAGTTCGTTTCACAATCTCCACTCGGCCTGGTTTTCAGGTACGAATTCTGAATAGATGGAAGAAAAAATAGGGAGCATATCTGTTATGGCAGCTTTTTGGACTATTTGGGAAGCCAGGAACATGGCTCGAACAAAGTCCCAACCTGAGATTTTTCTTCTACAATTGAGAATGAGATGTCTGGTCCATGATCTTGGTTCCTTGTTAAAGAAAGGACAATACTCACACTCCCTCTGTAACTTCCTCAACAGACCAGTTTTACCTCCAAGTTCTAATGGATCCTGGATCACTTGGAAACCGCCAACTAACGGACTTAAACTCAATGTGGATGAGTCCCTGCTACATGAAGTTATGTGTGGATGAGGGATGGTCCATGATGGGGGAGGTTCTGTGGTTCTGGACTTCAGTAGCTACCACGGATTGGGGTGCTCACTTGATGCAGAGGTTCGGGAGCTGCTTATAGCGATTACAATGTGTAGCATATTTTTTCTGGATTCCAATGAAATTGAAACTAATTTGGAGGTACTGGTTCAGGCGATCACATCCAAGGGTGAGGTACTGTGGTCTTTGATTTATTTAATCCATAGATGTAGCTTAATGATACCCAACGGCTATGTGGTTTGGCATGTTCCAAGGGAGGGAAACTTTTCTGCGGATTCCCTTTCAAGAGGAGGTAGTCCGGAGGAACCTTTGTTGGTATTTTAATATTTTAGCTCTTTACCTTGGGAATGTAATTTGTTTTTCCAAGGAGATTCCTTAGGTCTTCATCACTTTAGACCATCGTGACCATGTGGTTCTATGTAAGTCATTTTCCTCTATTTTATAATAATAAAAAAGCATTTTCTGTCAGTCAGATACTTTGTTGGGGAACAATACCACTCACATGGTTAATGTTTTTTAGAGAAACCATAAATTTGAGGAAGCTATGTGGGAACTAAGGTTATGTTTAGGCAGAGGTATCCATAGTGTTTTTGTATTGGTCTGATATAATTTCGAGCATGAAATTATTATAAGGTGGGTAAAATTTAACACCCATATTTTTTTGAATATAAATTTATTTAACAAATAAATGATTTTGACAGATCTTGAAGAATGAAACCATGAAAACTTGTGAATAATTATTATACATTATAAAATAATGCATAAGATATTGTATTTAAATGAAATATAATTTTTTAAAGTATACTTTAATTATATGAGAAATATAATTTTTTTAGGAATACATTCAAAAATTTATTAGAGCATCATCAACGCACATAATTTTGATGAGAAATTTATAGAATTGCATAAAAAAACCTCCATCAAAAACAGAAACCACACCTAATAGAAACACGTCAGAACAAAAATATGTAATGTTTTATATCAAATGAAAACCTCTACACCAAACCAAAATATAAATAGCCAAAAAATAAATATCGTTTCACCCGAAACACTAGATAACGAAAAACCTAGACAAAAAGAATTGAACCATGGAAGGATTGATTGAGAATGTCCAAATCGATGGTAAAAAATTATGAACTATTTAATTTGGTAATAACATTGGTTATCTCAAAGGTAGTGTGCCTCACCAATTCCTCAGGGAGAAAAAGCGTAATATCCATTTGGATCTCCCAAGAGGTGATGTTTGGTTTCTTATTTTACTGGGCGAGGCAGGAAGATTCCTAGGTTTACTTTTCAAAGATATCATTGATCATATTTTTCATGATCCCTATGGACTTCCTTGAGATTTCGGTGTTAGGGTGAACCTTTTTCTGAATATTGAAGATATATATCATGTAGTTCCTGATGCTATTCTTCAAATGCTTCTTTTTTATCACCCAATGGTGCATCCGTAGGGAGCTTATTCATTGCCTTCGATTTATTATCTACAACATCCTTTTTCTCCTCCACCTAATTCCTCTGGGAAAGTTACTTCTCTTCCTTAGGTTCTATAAAAAACTCCAGGAATATTAAATTCAAATACCTAGAAGTAGACGTAGACTGAGATCAATTATTTGAGCGGTCTTTGAAATTATTATAAACCCTAATTAATTCATTTAAACTAATTTGTTTATGAGAATTATTTTTGACATATATGTTTTATTTAAAAATTAATTCAGAGTATTATAAACATGAAAATTTATATTTTCCGCATATATTAAATGAACTATTCAGTTATCAACTAGTTTAAATTTAAAATATAATCATTTGAAGTAAAAAATAACTTTTTTTCTAAACATCTTATTATATCCATTTAATATGTTTTTTATATTAATAAATTAAATTAATTACTATTGAGGGGTTATTTTTAATGGAATGTGTGTATAATATATTCAATAAAATATTTTAACATTCATTTAATGGTTTTTACTATGAAAACAATGAGAGTAAATTCAGGTTTGTGCTTAAAAATCTATTTTTCTAAAAACAGTTTTCATTGTGTTTTGTGAACTTATTTTAAAATTAAATTCTTTCAGTTATAGGAGTTAAATGTGATAAAATGGTTTACATATTTTTAATAATAATTTCTAAATTTATTAAATAGGTAAATTTTATTTTGGTCATAATGAATTGAATCCTAGGTAAAAAATCATCATTGTGGTAAAGGTTAAAAAGGTAAATGAGGGGTTAAAATAAAGATATAAGGAATAAAATAACCCAAAAAATGTTTAAATCTATTTTTTTTAATTTATATATCCCCTATTTTATCCTTAAAAATTGAGATAAATTTAAACCAATTTTCCATGAAGTTGATGTCATAGTATTTTCAATTTTTGAATAATTACAAGCGTGCCACTCACCTCACTTATAAATGGGAACCTAATTTATTATGATATTTATGATTTATTTAGCTTATTAGATAGACAATAATTTTCAAAAATATATTCTAAGATTATCTATCATTTTTATATAGTTATTTTTATTATTAAAATACCAACCCAAGTGTCCTTAAGGTGAGATAAAAAATGATGTTTATCAAAGAAGAGTTTACTGTCTTCCCCGAATCATTTTATGTTAATTTCTTATTATCACCCATCCAAATCCTCTATAACCATATTATCCTGATGAAATTAGTGTCACTAAAATGTTTAAATTTTTTATTTTAATGTTATAGATATTTTATATTCCCTTTCCATCATATGAGAAATGATAACGGTGTTCATGAACATGTGCGGGCTACCACATCTACACATCAATGTGATTCATTTTTCAAGAATTCTATACAGGGATAGTAATATATATGTATTTAATGATTATATGTAATATTTATGATAATATTATGATTCTAAAAATATATATTATTATTAAACTTTCTTTCTTTTTATACATTGAATAGTTAACACATATCTTGTGTGTGCGTACAGACTAGTGTCTCCATGAAGTGATTTAATTTATTTTTAATCATTGCCTTATATGTATGGTTAAGAAACAATATATAATGAATAAATAAGATAATGATAAAATTATCATGATTTTTAAGATGAGTAAACCATAAACAATGTGCAAGGAATGAAACTATAAAACTAAAACTTGAATAGGATACAGATCAGTTAACACCCGAATATTGATTCTAATGAAGAATTATTAAAAAATGGGTATTTTGAAATTATAAGAGAATTATATATTTTACGATAATAATGAAAATGGTTTTGTTATATATGGAAAAAATATTTAAATTTATTATAAAGTATCTTAAGAATTATTATGAATAATGTTCGGACCCAATGTAAGGGTTTATGTTATAATCTCATTTTCAATCAGGATTGTTTATGATTGAATATAATTTGGAATAATTATATAATACTTATCTCTTAAACCCCATATATTTTAATCTATTATTTTCATTTAATTATTTTTCATATTTTTTTCTTTCAATCTTCTCTCTTTTGTAATTAAAATGATTGATAAAATATATTTATGAAAATATGACCTTATTTCCACATTGGCTGATAAAAATTTATCTTCCTTGTATAGGTTCATTAAAATGTTTTCAAGAATTTTATTTTCTATAATAAAATGATTATATAATATAATTTTCAACCATATGTGAATATATTTTTAATGTATCGAATGTTAATTTTTACAATTTTTCTAAACCGGTTATTTATGAATTTATCAAAAAAGTGTGCAACTAATATATGTTTTAACATTTACTACAGTAATTGATTTTCCATCCACCTTAAATGTTATATTATTATAATATCAATCTATAAGTTTCCATGGTTATTTTTAATTAAATTTTTTTCTAAATATATTGTAATTTTTATTTTAAATCTTATAAAATGAAACAGATATTTTTTTCATGTTTTCAAAGAAAGGTTAAAAAGTATTTTAAAGGTACTTTCATTTATGTCAACATAATTTTGTGTCTCATATGCTTAACTAGGGATATGATGTAATGGAACTATGCAAGATATTTCTCTATAAGGATGATAAATATGTGATTTTTAAATCTTTATGAAACTAATTATTTGAATAGGGTATGTTATATTGAAATCATTTTTTTGATATTGTGTCTTGAATATATATGGATTTTATTGTATGAAGGGTGGGACCAGAATTATATATCCCTCTATTTTTTTGGGTAATGATTAATAAAAAATAAAATAATATGAATATAATGATGATTAAACCCATTATATAGTTGAAAAGTTATTGGGGAGTGAACCCAATCCATTATAGGGCTTTGACCACTAGATGAGGATAGTCCTAGAAATGTCCCATGACTAAAAAAATTATTTTATATACTTTTGATTTTTCCACAAGTTCATATGATATATTCCTATGATTATGATATGGTCTCATGTATCATGATAGATTAATTATGATTTCTCACTCTTAGAACTCATGTATTTTGAAATTTTAAAAAATTTTGAAGTGAATTGAGATTAAATCTCTATGACTAATTATGTTTTAACATCATAAGTTATGATCATGTAACCATTAACTTATTATTATCTTATACTTCCATATGATCATCGATTGATATCTCCCATTTTTACCTTTACTAAGCATTTAATATCAACCGTTATTTTGTTTCCGTTTTCCCTAGGTTATAAATAAAGGTAATAGGTAAGAAATATCTTAAAAGAGTACTATGAGGGAAGAACATTGTCTAAAATATTGAATATAATTCATAAAATAATAATATTATGTATCTAGTCTTCAAAGAATATAATACATTGTGATTTTAGGGCTTGTATTGATATCGAATTTGTTGAATATACTTCTAAAATGAAATAATATTTATTTATGTGTTTCTAGGGTCACCTCAATAAATGAATTTATAACCTATAATAGCCCAAAAAATAACACAACATCACATAAAAAATTAATTATGGGAAATACAATACCAGAACAAATGATTGGTCCTACATAACAATAAGAGTAAAAATTGTCTAAGGAAGAAACCTACAAACTCTAACCATGTCCACGCTACGAAAGGTCCCAATATCCACTATTTACCACCCAAACTAGTTCCACCTAGATCTCTACTAAATAGCCTATTGTTAGTATATGACACAATATTTGTGGGAAAATCCCATGTATGGGTGTGAATATAAATCCCCAATGGGATAATAAAAATCCCTAATAATATAGAAATCATTAAGAAAGTGAGTCAGGTAAAACACATAATCAATTCAGTAAATAAGGAAGAACCAAAATCTATTCATAATAGGTACCCAAGTCATGGTGTATTGTCATAGCCTTCACAGTCAGTCAAAATAATCTTGTAAGTGTTCAAGTATATTTGTTTAAAGAGAACTATAAACCCATGTTACATCTACTAATATATATGGGTCTCACTCTACCCACACTAAAAGAGGTATTTTCATTAAATAATAAATTAAGGCTTTGGTGCCATCCTTTAAAAAAAATCTACTAATATATAAAAGAGGATCATGGGGCCATGTAGATGAGTGGAAATACCTCTTCCAATAGATTAACCTAAGTATATTTGAGATCCTATCATAAGAAAAAAAATATTGAATTTGCGGATAGAATACACTAGACCCATGCATGTCTGTGAAAAAATCAACCCTATCTAATCTATAGGTTAAGGATCACATACCTCAGGACCTTACTCAAAACGGAGGTAATTACAAACACTATATCATGGATATTGAGATTAAATAGTTCATGAATGGTGAATTAGGTCATCGATAAGGGTTTTAACTCACTAAGAGGTTTGGGATCCAATCCCATCATCTTTAATGCAACTGCACTCGATCATACCAACATCATCAAGTATCAAATCCTTAAATTCAATAATAATTCCAACATTATAGTCCATTTAGAAATATATTTATAATTTAATTCATTAGGTTATTATTAATATCCATGAAAAATTCATGGTGTGTGTAGTGGGTACATGAAATTTCACCCCATGTTGACCCCTTGGTCTAGTACTATCAATCAATATAGAGTGAAAAAGTCATAATACATAGAATATGTTAAGGGTATATGGAATGTTGAATACTTGGGTTACCAATAAATTCAATCCCTATACATGATAAGATATCCATAGAGTTATAAATTGATGTGTGGATCAACCATAGGGTGTGTTATATTTAATTTCCTATGAAACCCTAGCCTCTAAAACTCCTAAAATACACGGTGTGTGTTATTTTTAACTATTTGTTGTATTTTTGTTATTTTCCCATATTCTCATCTTCTGCAAAATTAGTTTCCATATCCAAAATTTTCTACATAAATCTCAAAAAAAATTCTATGAATCCCCTTGAATGAGAATATTCTATAAACAGATGTCAAACTCTGGCTACCCTTCATCTAAGATATAGATTTTTTTGCCTCTTCATATCACACAGAAGTCCATACTCATAACGTGTCCATCATCTATATTCCAATTGTATTTCTCATCATATTTTCTCCAACATTATTTCAAATACCTTGATACTAAATCCATAATGACAATATATGAAAGAAATAACTGATCACATAATAAAATGGTTCACAAATTGTTCTATTTTCTAGAAAAATTGAAAACCACATATTAACACATAATAAATGGATAGGGAAAATCCTAAACCATAAATGTTAAGTAATAAATTATTGATTCACTTGACTTGGACATAATTTATGTGATGAAACTAAATAATCTAAAAAGTAAACACAGAATCCAAAGATGAATAAATTCAAAATTCCTAATTATAAGGAAAACTGTAAATTAATAAGACCTTAAAAGATACAATAATTGTTTTGATTTAGGAATAATTGATCCATGTTAACAATTTTATAATTAATTGATTGATTTGAATAAAATAAAAATCCAAACCTTTGAATTATATTTGTTACTAACTAATGAGAAAATATAATGATTATCATCTATGATATGGGTGAGATCAGGAGTTTGATTTTGGTGATACTGTATTCATTCAAATATCATGATGGAAGGTGGTTGTGGGATTCCATAATAAATGTATGAAGTGTTAGAGATACATAAGTACCTTTGAAATTATCGATTTTATGGTGAATTTAAGTTATATTTCAATGATTCCACTAAACTATCACTAGTGCATTGTGTATTTTATATACCAATACTCATGAATTTTATAAAAGATTCATCCCATGTACTTAGATTAGAATATTTGTAATTTAAACATAACCTCTCTTTTGAGGAATGATAGGTAAGGATCCTGGATTATAGAGATGAAGTGTTGTGAAATAAGGAAACCAAACTAATAAATGTTATATATAGAAATTTAATGTTTTATGAATCCACGTTATAAATTGAGGATGTATTAAGATATATGTACCCTATTTTGTTTAAATTTTGAGGTAGAAATTATTTTAAATGTTGGAGAGAAAGAGAGAATGTAAATTTTAGGATTATAATTATATTTTCATAAAACTCAGGGTTATGATAGCTTGTTTTATATACAAAACTGCAAAAAATTAACAATTCCATATTTCATAATAGTAGAATAATATAAAAAATTGAGATATCTTATAATAGAAATGAATAAAACAAAATAAGAAACGTTACAAAAATAATTAAATGAAGATTAAACAAATAAGACAGAGATATTTCTCATCATAATATACATTTTGGATCACACTATCAATCATAATGATAAAATAAATAAAATAAATTTAAAATATGATAATCATATTTAAAAATTGACTTAAAGAATGATATTAGTGATTTTGATGAAGTGTTTGTGGATATATACATATATATATATATATAGAAATGTAATTTGACTATTATATATATAGTCATTGGAATTATATGTTTTTTGGGACTAAAAGGGTATTGGGTGTATATTTCCATTTATACCATCACAACACATAAGAATAATTAATGGGATAAATTATATATTTACTATAAGTAGTGTATGATTAAAATCTGATTATTATAACATAATAATTAGGTTAGTGGTATTTAATAGAAGTAACCAAATTATGAAATCCAAATATAAAATATATTAAATGGAATAGATTAGTAAAATTATTCCTTATGTAGATCAATTTCAAGATATTGTAAAGAAAGTAGTGTTAGGAGAGTTTCCCCTAGATCATTCCCAATCAAAACGTCCAAAAGTACTAGTTGATAAAAAAACATTTGGAGAAGTTCAATATCAAGAAAATAATTATGATATCCATTCTTGCTTAACCTCCAAACCTGACTGTGATCATTTTTTATCTTAACCATAGTTCTTATGTGTAGTTCATGAGGAGGTTTTAAAGTATGTGTTAAGATGATAAAACCAAGAGAATATTAATGTAATAAATGCAAAATTCAATTTCAATATTATGTATATTTTTATACATTTTTCATATTAGTAAAATTTATTTATAATTATTAAATTTAATAAAACAACAAAGGATTATTAATAATAGTTTATCGACAAAATTCAATTAATTTTCAGTAAATGAATAAATAATTTTAAATACTTACAACTAAAATAAGTTTATATAAAAACGAGTTATCTTATAAAGAATTTGTTTATATGTAATGTACATCATTGACATAACTAAATTAATCACTACTAAAGAATTATGTTAATGAAATTTATTAATAAAAAATATAAGAAAAATAAAGTAGCAATAATATAATGATTATTACTTTGTTTGGAATGATAAAAAATTCATTTTCATACTAAAATTAATTTTTTCTAAAAAGTTTTTCTTTTGTTTTATGTTTTTTAATATGAAAAATAATTTTAATAATTTATATTAATAAAATAAAATAAAATAGATTTCTTATTTGGGATCATCATTTCCAAATTAGGTAATAAGGTCAATGTAATTTTTATCCAAGTAATATGTTACTAAGGTAAATTATAAGTTAACATAAAGGTAAAAGAGGGTAATTAAGAAGTATAACTATGAAATATCTCAAAAAGTATCAGTAAATTCTGTTATTATGGGATACAAGACCTATATAAATTTTTTTCCACTTGTTATCCACTTTCTTATAGAATGGTATTCTTTAAACATTACGGAATGAGTATTTTTTGAAATGAGACTCAAGATCTCATAAAAAATGAACCCACCTATACAAACCTAAATTAACACCATTACCATAAATTAATCTTTAATACTTATGGAAATTATCACCCTAAAAATCCTCTCTCACAATTAGTGACATCTTGTCACATGAAGGAGTCATAAATCCTTCATTTACATGAGGCTCTCTGAGATAATATTCAATCCCTTAACATATGTATTATCATATCCCTAATTATTCTTTATTACTTATTTTATCCAAATATTATTTAAAATTAATTATTACTTAAATATAATTATTTTAAACCCACTATACATCAATAAATATAAAATTATAGTTATACAATAACATGTTGTAATTCAGTTGTTCATTATAATGTTTTGTTGTTTGGATCAGTTCTTCCAACAACATGTAAGATGTTATAATTTCAATACCATGAATGATTATGAAAACATAAATATAGATATAATAATTATTAACTTAATATGTCTTATCAATTATATAATGGTAACATATATTCATTAATTTTGAATCAAATAAACTAAAATAGTAAAATTTAACCTGTATTTATGAACCATCTTCATAATAATCATAAATTAATATTTTACATAAGAACTATATCATAAAAAACTGTGTAAAATCCATTTATGTTTTGGAGTTGATGAAAACATTATAAATTATAACGATAGTAACCTTTATACTGATGTTGTTATAGAACAAAAGAGACATTTAACACTGGAATATTTATTTTAAGAATGAATGATATATAAATAGATACAACGAATTTATAAGTTAATTGTATAATGTAAAATAAATATTAATATTATTTATAAATATATGATTAACAGACCTAAATTTATTATATATGAGGATAGAGTGCATTTGACCAAATGAGAATCTATGGTATGGGTTTTAATTATTCAATTATTATTTAAATGAGTCATCATCATTCCTCATTGAATATGATCTTTCATTACTCAAATATTTTCCCCTAAAATTATTTAATATTTTATTTTCTCTTTATTTCTAGGAAAATTAAGTTTCTAATTAATATAACCTTCATTGATATATTTCAAACATTATAAAAACATGATGGTGAAAAAAATAATTCTCATTCTCTTTGTTTCTTATTTTACTTCCATATCCATATTCTTTCATTTTGAAAGTATTTTTTTGAATCTGTTGAAATAAAAACATTTATTTTAGTATATTAATATCCACTTTCACTCCAATTACACTAAGAATATTTTTTTTCTCTTTTACCAATGTAGGTTACATTAAACGGGTAAAAATACATTTATTGTTTTTGTTTTCATATTCATACTATTTTTTACTTCAATATAACATATTCAAAAGAGTAAATTCTACTTATTTTTCAAGGATCCATTGTTGGGATATTTATTTTAATAGTTATTTTTGAAAAATAATTCTTTTCATAAATTGAAAATGATTTTGAAATTTAATTTTAACATTATTTTTACATAAACTATGATATAAAATATGAAAAATCATTTTATGGTTTACATTCCATTTTCCACTCTATATATAACATGACACAACACCAATAGTACAATATTTCAAGTTTTTTCACCAATTTATACTATTCTATTTTTCATTTTGATGATTTAATTTCAGAGGAATTTTAATGTAACAGCCCAAGATTTCATAGTATGTTATCTCATCAATGTAATTCAATAACTTAGGGTACAAGAGACACTGAGTTCAAGCACACCACAACTTACCAAACTAGCCATTAAAAAAGAAGTTACGAATTGTATTAACTGTATTTTGAATTTTCTATACTCCATATAATTTTTGAATCCATATTATAAGTTTCTTAGACATAATATAAGAACAAATTCATTTTTTCAGATAAAAGAAGTATTTTTCAAAAAATATCATTTTCCACCATTTAATGGAGAACCATTTTTAAAAACAATATTTGACACTTTTATATATCCAATTTATTTAAATTTAATTCTTTTTTATAATAGGAACATAAAATTTTATTTTGGATAAATTTTTGGTACTTTTCGGATAACTTTCATATTTTGATGAATAGTGAAAAATATTTAATTTTTATTGAAAACAAATTTTTAATCGAAATAATTTATATTGTGAACATAATCATTTCAATGGTTATGAAAAATAATTCAATTATATAATTATCATTTAATAAAATTTAGGTCATTATAATTAATTTCACAATTAAATTTGACATAAACACATGTTAATCTTTTGATAGTTTTTACTTTTTAAAAACCCACTTTTTGGTTTTGAAAATGGGAATTAATTTTCAATAAATTAATGAAACATCAATGTTTTTTATTTTTTAAAATAGTATTCATTTTTGGAATTCATAATATTCAAATTACTTTAGGGTGAATTTTTGGTATTTATCTGAAAACTTTCAATTTTCGATGAATAGTGAAAAACACTATGTTATTGTTTAAAACTAACTTTTTATTTAAATAATTATTTACAATAAATAAATTGATTTTAAGTTAAAATAGATATATAATACCTATATAATTTCAATGTAATTCACTAGAGTCATTTTATAATAAAATTAGAATTATAAAATTTTATTGAACTTTTTAACATCTTTTACCCACCTTCTAGACACATTTGCAAATTTGCATAAAATGTAATTTTACCGCATCTATGAATTGAATTTCAAAAATTAAAGAGACATGGTTGACATAATTATGTTAAATTTGGTTTAATAAGATGAAAATAATTTTTTATATATAGTAACATTTGACTTTTATTTACCATGGTTAAAAGTAAATAGGGTAATTAAATGTAAAAATGACATTATAATTACCCTAACACATGTCCTAATTCTATTGAATAAGTGTATTTTGACCAAAATAAACCTTATAAATAAAATATGTTCCTTTTGGTCCACTTAAATTAGATTATTACATTTATTATTATCATTTTATTTAAAGAAGAGTTGAATTTTTTAAATTAAAAGTTTAATTACTAAACCATTTTAAATATAGGTTTATACATAAGATAAATTCTACTATAAAAATTTATTAGAAATATAAAACTATTTCCTACAGAATGGTATTTTATTTATAATTATTAGACATTAAATGATTAAATTTATTTATGACACAATGATGATGTAGTAATTACCTTATTAATGAAATTTTAAAATAATTGATATTATAAATATCCAAATAAATGTAAATTGTGCATCTGATGCATTACACTAATTTTTTAGGTTAATATGATATTTTATGGTCTATTTTATAAATTTTTTCTAAGTAATCATGCTGTTATGACTTTCACAAAAACAAAATAACAAGTCGTGTCAAAATTGATATAAATGAGTTTTTAAAACAAATACTATATTATTAAATTAAATATTAGTCCTAAAAATATATGTTTTGTCCAAAGGACTCTTACAATGATATATATGTCATTAATGAACCTCTTTGTGTTTTCATGGCATTTTATAGTATGTTTATTAACCATTTAATATAAAAATACAAGAAGACATTATAAAAGTTAAACTATTTAACTAAGAGTTAAATATAAAGGATAAGGTTACAATGGTAACCTAAACTTGTCTAAAACCTATTTTTTTAGATGGTTCTGAACCATAACTACCTAAGGATCTATATAAATTCATTTGTAGAAATTATTAACTAAATATTATTTTATAAAAAAAATAATATTTCAACGTTTTCCTGAAGTGACCCTCGCCTCTCTTATAAAAGGGTACTTAACTTTCTCACAAAATCACACATCCAATGCCATTTTGATCGGCCAACCCATGCCCAAATTTCCTCCCAACTTCCCAAACATCAACCTAGAGGGATTACCTTGATCTTAAATCCACCCCATGGAGACCTTTTGGTCAAATCAAAAGGAAACACCCAAAGAAGCGGTAATTATATTATCACTCCTTCCAAAGTTCTTTTCTTCATCCACTTTTTCTTTCTTTGTTATTTCCATACCAAAATAATAATTCAAGTACCTTCTTCATACTGTGATGTTATTATAAATATGTTATATCCATATTCATTATTCTATCCATCCTATGAATGATAAATTCACCATGCGTGCGTACGTACGGCTTACCGTCTCCACACCGTGGTGTAATTTGTTATTCAACACTATGTTATTTGGATGGATATATTGATGAGTAATATGAATATAAATAATGAAAAAAACATTATAATGTTTCTATATAATTAATATAACATCCAATTACACACCTTTTAATCATTAAGAAAATGATATCTTCGCTCATGTGTACGTACGACTTACCGTCTTTGCGACATGATGAAATTCATTTCCACATTCACCATTCAACGATGATTATAAAAACACATATAATTAATAAATATGTAATATATTAAATAATATTGCTACTGGAAATATATATATATATATATATATACATTTATCTCATTCACTTACTTTCATCCAATACGATATGAAAACAGAAACAACGTTTATGTGTATGTACATCCTACCGTCTCCATAAATGGTATTTTCAATTTCATATATCTATATATTATAAATATTGATATTCTAAATATATATGATAAATTAATCATTTTTTATATTCTGAAAGTATTTAAAGAATGATATAAATTACATGAACAAGAATAACAAGTTAAAATATGTACGATAAAGAAAGTGATTATTACCCGAAATGTTAATTTAACACGGAAATCATTATTAAATAGGTAGTATAAAGTCATAAATTAATCATGTATGATATAATAAATATTAATATGGTTCTTGTATAATTTAATAACATACTATGGTCATTATACATGAGGTTAAACATTCCCTCGACCAAAGGAAAGTACAAGGTAAGGGTTAATTCCTCATGCTCATTATTATCCGAGATTGTTTATATGTATGTATTTATTGGGACATATATATCATCCATTTCTACATTTCATAAATAAAATTAATAATGTATATTTAAAGGTTTTATAGAAGGGGCTCTTTAAGTAGACCATCTTTTTAAATGTTCTGAAGATTTTGTTTTCTAAATCTATTTAATTAATGTCAATGTTTTCAAAATGGTTTTAAGGATTTATTCATATGGACGTAATTATTTTGAAATGATATTTCAATTCAAAATTTTCAATGTGGTATGGGACACTATGATTAAAAAATAACTTTTAAATGACTTCCTTTATAAATTTTGAGATTTCTAAATGATTTCATGAATAAATGGTATTTCTCTCAAGGGGTTTTATTTATCATTTTCAACTATGACCACATCATTTACTGGATATTATTCTTGATTGAGGAGGATTTATTATATATAAAATATTTCATATTGTATTGAATGTTTTGGGATATTTTTGACTCTGGATGTTCTATTTTTATACCATTCATGGTTTATGATTAAATTATTGACATTTTCCATGTTAGTTTTAATACGAATGTTTATGTTATGTTTCAAAATTTTCATATGAGGAATGAATTAGACTAAGTAAGTGACGGGTGGAGCCCGCTATAGTTCCTCGATACATCGGTAGGTCTCATGAGACAAACAAATGTCTTGGAAAAGGCCTTGAAAAAACATTTATTTTTAGTCTTGGCACAAGGCCTTGACTATGTGGTAATGATGTCTGGCATTAGGCATTCCCTCAGTATGAAATTAGTTATTAAATGTGATTATTAGACTAGTAGAATATCCATGTGAATGTTTATATGGTGATGTTTGATTTATTTTTTCCATATTATGTTCAATGTTTATGTTTAAAAGACTGATGTTTTTATTATACATGTTGACTTAAATGTTTATAGCTTCTGCTAAATTATTTACCCTTATTGAGCATCTTATCTCTCCCATTTATTATGTTTTATTTTCTCAGGATTCCAAGAAGTTTATTATCTATGATATGCAGGGTTAAGCTAAGGGAATAATGGCGTTCTTAATGGATTATTTATGTTGTGTTTTATGTTTTAATTTTTAATGTAATGTTCATGTATGCAATATATTTTACAATACTACTAAACTAATTGGTCCTTTGGGACATGATTCCTTATAATCATGCCAATATATTAAAATAATACACTGGCTCCGGGCATCTGGGGTCGGGGTGTTACAATTGGTATCAATGGAAGTTTAGTACAAACCTTAGAAACTAGATTTAAAAAAATGATTAGAGAACATTACCCTATGATAGACTTTGAGGATTAGTCTAGAAGAACATCCTAGAAGTTTGGTAATGTAGTGATTTTGTGTATTTTCCAATCAATACAGCCATTTCTAGATACGAGCAGGTAGAGGTGGCTCTGGCACAGATGTACCTAGGAGTGAAAACTCCGACAAGGAGTTTTAGGCTTGACCAGGGGTATCCCAGTACACGACAAAGGGCCTTACTGCACTCTTGGTTACGAAACTCCTAGGGGATATGCTTAGGATAATTAAAATTTTCTTTAAAAACCATTATAAAGGATTTATGAGTAAATATATCGGTAATCAAACCAATGTTATGATTATGATACTAGATTTGTGTAAATATTCAATTAATGGTGATAATTTTTATAGTTTTTGGATTATACAATATGATATGATCTAACCTAGTGTATTTCATCATTTAGAAATGGAACCTAGTAGATGGAATGATAACTCCAGCAATATACATTATCCAAAGAGTATGAAGGATCACATCTTTCATGGTCGTAATCTAACATTTAGAAGGGAAATAGTCTCCCACATATTCTCATCATATGAAGAAATAATATCATGTGTTAATAACATTTGTAAAGAATTATCTGAGTCATATCGATTTGAAGGGAAGCCAATGAAGGAGAGGATGGTAGAGAGAAAGATGGATAAAGGGAATAGGGGAAGGAAGGATTTTCCCATATGTTATAACTGTGGAAAGAATCGTCCTGGGAAGTTCTTAAAGGGAATGAGAGTTTTTTATAAGTGTGGATAAAAGGACACCAATTACAAGGTTATGAAAATTGTTTCAAATGGAAATCGTTTCACATGAAAGGAGTTGGAACACTACATGAATCAATTTCCCAATCATTAGAATATATCACAAATGATGTTGTTGGATAATAATCAAGTTATGACACTACCGTAGATGAAGATGAATGGCTAGTATTCTTATATTTTTATTAAAGAATTATTTCATTTGAGTGTTGTATCAATGATGTACTGGTTATAAGAATTATGGAGTATATAAGGATTTTACTACAATACTATTTCATTGAGGATTTAAGATTATATGATTCTAAGAAAAATGACTCAATAGCAAGTCCAACTTTTTTGGAAGAGTCATGTTTGAAGGAAATATAAACCTTAATATGGTTTTGTTACTATGGTAATGATTTTGGAATAAGATATGATTGATTTGTATAAATTATATTCGATATTATTGACTACCTTGAAACTAATTAATTTTTTGTTTATTCCATTATTGTTGGAGTTTACAACATTTTTGGATATAAGGATTTTATTCAGTATACTATAAAGAATAATTGATCATTAAAGTAATAAATATGGTCTTATGGTAATTCAGAGTGTTACAATGTTTTAAAAAATACATGATGAAGGTATTCACATGTTATTATGTAGAAAAAAAGATTTTCCTTATGTTTATCTTTTATATAAATTTTGGACTATGAGTTTGTACAGAATTATTTTGGATAAATCTAATGGTTGGAAATGATTAAGTTTGACATTGGATACTATTGTTACTGTTAAAACATTTCAACAGATTATTTTTGGATTGTTATAAAAATGACAATGAGGAGGTCGGGCGACAACCCGTCGCGTCCGGCAAGGCCGTGGGACTTGAACCCACATCCAAAGGGAGACAAGGGTGCATCACGTACCACTGGCCTACGTGATGTCCTTGATTATATAATGTTTTTTTAAAGGTCTGATAGATGAATTATAAATTTATTTTTTTGAACCCTATTTGATTAGGATAAATAGAATATTTTTTTATTTCAATTATATTTTAGAGTGAAAGATGAGGTTATGGTAGAAATTAGTTAAAGGATTGAACACTACTTGTCAAGTATTTGTTTCTCCTATTCTACGAAGAAATTAATTCTTAAACATTAAGGAATGGATCTTAGAACCAATTTTTTTATACTAATACCTTATGTTTTGTTGAACTAATGATTTTTTCAATCATCTAAGACTGATGGCTTTGATGCCCCCAATTTTAAACTTGTTTGTGATTGATGATCTCAATCACTTCCTATAAATATTTACATTTTCCCTATAATTATGTTTCTATAATTTCCACCAATGTTCTCTTATTCGAAACACTAATTTGGTGGTGATGTTTTCATTTATCTTTCCCTCTTATTAAGACTAAATTATATTAACCCAATTTCCAATGTGGGTTTTCCACAAAAGTATTTTTCTATTTTTAACTTTTATTTTTGAAGAACAATTTAAAATTGAGAGGATTCAATCTATTAAAGGAGGGGAGAATGTAACACCCCCATTTTTCATAGTATGTTTTCTCTTCAAAGTAATTCAATAACTTTTGCTACATGAAACCCTGAGTTTGAGTGCACCATGACTTACCAAACTAGCCGTTCAAAAAGCATTTATGACCTGTATTAACTGAATTTTGAATTTTATATATGTAACATCCTGGTTCCAAGTGACACTCAATGGGTGCCCCAAACCTGGTTTTCCACGTGACCTCAAGCACATTCCCCCAAATGCCAGAGGCTGCCGACTAGCAGCGAGGGCCCATATCTGATAATGGGAAAACTATGCCCTCATTTGTCAAACTGTAGCGCAGTGGAGTGAAATAAAACATACAGCAACAGTAGAAGTAGTAAACCATGCACAAATGAAATAAACAACTATAGTAGATATAACCAACCAGTATATGAATAATGGTGCAACATGCCTCAAATTCTATGAAAGAAGCCAGAACATATTACACAACAATACAGTACAGTACAAGTACAAGAAAGCATAACAAAACAACCAGCAGCATCGTGACCCTAAGCCCAGTCCCATGATCCCCTACACCTCAGCAGCAATCAAGTACCTATATAAGGACCCTTTCCATTATCCATACCTGCAAGAAATGTAATCTATTTGGGATGAAAAGCAAGACTCAAATAGGGTGTGAGAACTAATCTCAGTAGGCACCCACCAAAGGTTCGTGCTCAACTATGTGTAAACATTCAACAAAAGTGTGCAAAAGTAAACTCAGTAAACTAAGCAGTACTCAAAGTGACTAACTTACCAGTTATATTTCCATTTTAATATCCAATTAATCATCTAATTTAAAATATAACCACAGTGAATATTCTAAGTAAACATATAATGTCCTCAGACACGTAAACTCCTACCCTCAGGTAAAGAGAATCCAAACACATGAATCTTCCCACAGACATACAGATATTTCCCTCAGGCATACAAAGTGTCACCCTCAGACACAGACACTATTTCCTACAGTCATCGAATAAGTTTCCCTCAGGCTAAAGATGCACTACCCTCAGGCTAAATAAAACACTGCCCTTGGGCTAAGCAAGTAACCGGGCCATGCCCAACATGTAAATAAGCAGTTCACATACAATCCCACTCAAGAAAAAATTAATGCATAATATAAACAAGGAATACCCTCAGGTATCCTGGACAAACGGATAAACAGAGGAATGCACCCTCAGGGTGGTCCTGGATCCAAGCAGCGATCCCAGATAGCATTTTTAATATCATAGTTTATTACCTATACAATTCTAGGTATTTAAATAGCTACAACCTCAGCCACACGACACCCCAACACGGTTTCGTGACACAATAATTCATACAAATGCACAATAGTTGGAAAATTAACACCAAGCCACCTACCTTTAACACCAAAAAACGATATACGTGAACATCAATTCCAAAAATGCCCATGAGCGACGTAGATATAATGTAGAAGAAAACTCTCTTAAACTATAATAACTTCCTTATGAGGAATAATTGGTAAGAACTTCACCAGGAGATGAGAGGGCATACCCGTGCGGTTCCAATGAGATCATCTGAGGTGGAAACAGATTCCCAATGTGTGCTCAGCAGATCCTCGATGATTCGGCTATCCCTCCCGAGCTCCTGTCCGGTTCTAAGACTTCACTGTGAACAGGGGTGGCTACTTCCCATTTTAAGTGAAAAAAAACAAAGTACACGGTGTGTACATCCGATTACACGGCATGTACTTCCCATTTTTTTAACTTTTCCTTTGGCGGTTTCCTAGCAGCGTCGCACTGTTCATCTACCGACATGACTACACGACGTGTCTCCATGGGTACACAGTGTGTTCTGTCGCACAGCTGGGCACCGCCTTACTATTCGCCTACCAACTTACTACAGGGCGTGTAGTTGGTTCATACACCCTTCATCGCCGGTATGGCCACACGCCCCATGTACTCATCCCACACGGCCAAAATTACACGACGTGTGGAAAAGTACATGGCGTGTACTTTCTAGAATTCAGTATTTTTCCCCATTTTCCTTATTTTCTCAAAATACACATAAAGAAAACTGAAAAGAAGAAACATGTACCTAAAAAATAAGAACCGGGTTCTTACAATATACTCGACATTATTTTTGAGTCAATATTATGTGTTTCTTAGACATAATATGAGAACAAATTCATTTTTTCAGATAAAAGAAGTATTTTTCAAAAAATGAAATTTTACCACCTTTGAATGGAGAACAATTTTAAAAACCAATATTTCACACTTTTATATATTCAATTTAATGAAATTAAATTCTACTTTAGAATCTGGACATAAAAATTTATTTTGGGTTAATTTTTGGTTCTTTTATGATAATTTTCATATTTTGATGAATAGTGAAAAATACAAAATTTTAATTGAAATCAACATTTTTAATCAATATAATTTATATTGTTAGATTATGCATTTTATAGGTTTGGAAGTATAATTTGGTTATATTTTTATCATTTAATACAATGTAGGTCATTATAAGTAATTTCACATTTAAATTTGACAAAAACACCTGTCAATCTTTAGATAGTTTTTACTTTTTAAAAACCTACTTTTTTGTTTTGACAATGGGAATTAATTTTAAATTAATTAATTTAACTTCTATATTTTATATTTTTTAAAATATAATTCTTTTTTGAATTCATAATATCAAAATTAGCTTAGGGTGAATTTATTGTATTTATCTGAAAACATTCTATTTTTGATGTATAGTGAAAAACATTGCGTTATCGTTTAAAACCGACTTTTTATTTAAATAATTATATATTTTATTTAAATTAATATTAAGTCAAAATATATATATAATACATATATAAGTTCAATGTAATTCATTGGATTCATTTTATTATAAAACTAGATTTATAAAATTTAATTGAACTTTTTAACGTCTTTGACCAACCTTCTAGGAAAATTTGCAAATTTAAATAAAACGTAATTTTACCGCTTTTTTGAATTGAATTTCAAAAATCTGAGAAAAATGGTTGATATAATTAAGTAAAATTTGGTTCAATAAGATAAAAATAATTTTTTGTGAATAGTAGCATTTGAATTTTATTTACCACGGTTAAAAGTAACTACCGTAATTAAATGTAAAAATGATACTACAATTACCCTAACACATGTTATAGTTCTATTGGATAAGTTTATTTTGACTAAAATAAACCTTAAAAATAAAATATGATCCTTTTGGTCCACTTGGATTAGATTAAGATATTTATAATTATTTTATTTAAAGAAGAGTCAAAAGTGTTAAATTAAATGTTTAATAACTAAACCATTTTTAATATAGGGTTATACATATGATAAATTAGATTGTAAATATTTGTTAGAAAGATAAAATTATTTTCTAAATTATTTTATTTTATTTATAATTTTTAGATGTTAATTAATTAAATATATTTTTGACACAATGATGATGCAGTAATTACGTTATTAATGAAATATTAAAATAATTGATATTATAAATATCCAAATATATGTAAATTAAGAATTTAGATTCATTAAACTAATTTTATAGGTTAATATGACATGTTAGGGTCGATTTAATAAAAAAAATTGAATTAATCATGATGTTATGACTTTCACAAAAACAAAATACCAAATAGTGAAAAATGACATAAATGAGTTTTTAAAAAAAATACTATATTATTAAATTATATAATAGTGATAAAAATAAAAGTCTCTTCCAGAGGACACTTATAATGATATATATGTCAATGAACCACTTAGGGTTTTCTTGGCATTTTATAGTAAGTTTATTAACCATGTAATTTAAAAATACAAGAAGACATTATAAAAGATAAACTATTTAACTAAGAGTTAAATCTAAAAGATAATGTTAAAATGGAAACCTAAACTTGCCTAAAACCTCTTGGTTGAGCGTATTTTGACCCATAACCACCTAATTCTTGAAATAAATTCATTTGGATCCATTATAAAAATAAAATTATTTTATAATGAAATAATATTTCAAGATTTTCCTAAAGGGACCCTCACCTCTCTTATAAAAGGGTACATCCCCTTCTCTAAAAATCACTACTCCAAAGCCATTCGGCTCAGCCAAACAGTACATAAAAATCCTCCCAACATCCCTCTATTCAACCTAGAGGCCTTTCCTTGATCGGAGAGCCACCCTAAGGAGCCCTTTTGTTCAAATCAAAAGGAAACATGCAAAGAAGAGGTAATTATTTTATCACCCCTTTTAGTGTTCTCTTCTTCTTCCACATTATCTTTCTTTATTATTTCCATAAAAAATAAAAACTCAAGTACCTTATACATATGGTGATTTTATTAAATGTAGGGTACAACCATATTCATTATTCCTATGAATGATAAAGTCACCATGCGTGCGTACGTACAGGTTACCGTCTCTACGTCGTGATATAATTTGTTATTCAACACTATGTTATTTGGATAGATATAATGATGAGTAATATGTACATAAATAAAGAAAATAACATGATAATTTTTTGTATAATTAATATAACATCCAATTCCATACCTTTTAATCATTAAGGAAATGATATCGTCGCTTGTGTGTACGTATGACTTGCCATCTCCACGACAAAATGAGATTAATTACCGCGTTCACCATTCACTGATGATTATAAAAATACATATTATTAATAAGTATGTAATAAATGAAATAAAAAATCTACTAGAAATATATATATATATATATATATATATATATAAATATTTATCTCATTCACTTACTTTAATTCAATACGATATGAAAACAGAAACAACGTTTATTGTACGTACAGCCTACCATCTTCATAAACGGTGTTTTCCATTTCATATATCTATCTATTATACATATTTATCTTCTAAATATATGTGATAAATAAATCATGTTTTATATTCTGGAGGTATGTAAATCATGATCTAAATGACACGAACAAAAATAATAAGTTAAAACATGTACAATAAAGAAAGTGTTTTTTACCCAAATTGTTAATTTAACATGGAAATCATTATTAAATAATTAGTATAAAGTCATAAATGATTCATGTATGATATAATAAATATTAATATGGTCATGGTATAATTTAATAACATGCTATATTCATTATACAGGAGGTTAAACGTGCCCTCGACCAATGGAAAGTACAAGGTAAGGGTTAATTCCTCAATCTCATTATTATCTGAGATTGTTTATATGTAAGTATTTATTGGGAAGTACATATCATCCATTTCCATATTTCATAAAAATGTTTCAAAAGGAATCTTTTAAGGTTTTATGTAAGGGACTCTTTAACAAGATCATCATTTTAAATTTTCGGATGATTTATCTTCTTAAATCTATTTAATGAATGTCTATGTTTTCAAAATGATTTTAAGGATTTATTCATATGTACATAATTATTTTAAAATGTTAATTCCTTTCAAAAGTTTCAATTTTGTATGGGAAACTTTGATTGAAAAATCACTTTTAAATGACTTCCTTTATAAATTGTGATATTTCTAAATGATTTCATGAAAAAATAGTATTCCTCTCAAAGAGTTTTACTTATCATTTCAACTATGTCAACATCATTTACAGGATATTATTCATTATTCAGGTCGATTTATTATAGATATAATTTTCCATATTGTATTTAAGGGTTGGTGATATGTTTTACAGTGGATGTCCTGTTTTTTTCATTCATGGTTTATGATTAATGTATTGACATTTCATATGCTAGTTTTAATACGAATGTTTTTGTTATGTTTCAAGATTTTAATATGAGGATTGTAGTGGAATTAGTAAGTGATGGGTGGATCATGTTGTATCTCCTCGATGCATCAGTAGGTATTATGAGAAAAACTTGTTTCTTGGCACAAGACATTGACAAAAAATTTATTTGTATTCTGGTCAAGAGGCCTTGACTATGTGGTAATGATGTCCGACATTAGGAATTCCCTCATTATGAAATTAGTTATTACATGTGATTATTTGACTAGTAGAATATCCATGTGCATGTTTATATGGTTATGTTTGAATTATTTTTTCCATATTATGTTCAATTTTTCAATTTAAAAGAATGATGTTTTTATTATACATCTTTCCTTAAAAGTTTATAACTTCCACTAAATTATTTACCATCATTGAGCATCTGAGCTCACCCCTTTCTTATGATTTGTTTTCCCAATATTCTAAGAAGTGTATTATGTTTGATATGAAGGGTTAATCTAGGGGAATAATTTTGTTATCACTGGATTATTTATGTTGTGTTTTATGTTTGAATTTGTAATGTAATTTTCATGTATATAATCTATTTTCCCAAACTACTAAACTAATCATTCCATTTAGACTTGATTCCTTGTAATAATTCCAGTTTATTAAAATAGTGCACCAACTCTGGGCTTATGGGGATGGTGCATTACAATTAATCCATTTTTTAACTCTTTCTTGTGTGATGCCTTTTTAAAATGATTTACAACCCCTTTTCATTACATTGATTTTTTATATTTTGATTTATAATTAGATTTGTGTAGATATCATATGTTTAATCATTATTTGACTAGTGAATCATATATAGACGTTCAATGCATTGGTTAATGTTTTTAATCTCACTAAATTACTGTGAGAGTGAGCAGTGATGCTCAATCCACTATTAGATGAAAGTAGTTACACATGAACCACAATGTTATGAGATAGAAGCAGTGATGCCTAGTTCAATATGTTATGATGTTCTTTGTGGCTGCTAATTCATGCCAAATGAGAAAAATAAATTCTAAAATTGATGAAATACATCAAACATGAGGATTATTTTCTCCGAAAACGAAGGAGTAGCGTGACTAAAAAAATTCCAGATGACTAAATCATTGGGATCATGTAACCTCTTAGAGGATATAAAATCTCATGAACATAGAATGTTTATACAAATAGGTCATCTGTTGCACATGATAAGTTAATGATAATGTGAATCCCCTCTAAAAACCCCTCATGTTGATGTTAATGAATCTAAATAAGCATTGAGAATCATGTGAAGGATTCTAGATGTATTCCTTCAATCCTTAAACATGTCAACTAATATACACCTAACAATCACCAAAATTAATTTACAAAATAAATTTAGAAAAGGTATAAGCCTCATGTAAATGAGAGTTAAGATTTTTTTCATGCATCATGCTTATGCAATTTTTAAACACACTACAGATCCCCTTGGATAAATTTCGACCTTTTCACATGAGATCATGTTAGTGTGTTACCTTAAACATGTGAAAGACCTCATATATTCTTATTTTATCATGTGATGCCCCTTCATCTCTACATATATCCAAAGGGATTATTCATAAAAATGATCACACAACATCATGAGATCATGTAATTTCATGTGGTTAATAATAGACAATGAGGTGGATTATTTATGATAATGCTCGCATTTCATCATGAGATCCTCTTTTTATCATGTGATTCCCTGATAGAAAACCAATGCGAAAAGACTAAAAGTATTTTATAAAAATGAATAAAATTTGAAAAATGTATAACCATCTCGCAAAGGGAAGATATTTTAATTTTTATACGAAGGGGTAATGAGGCTCAGGTGATCGCTATTAATCATGAGATTGGCCCCTAAAAAGAGATCTTAATCCCTTGAAAGACCTATGATAAACCTTCTTGATCTAGTGAAGGGCCATAGTAAAGTTTTCTTTGATTATGGGAATGAATTTATGTAGGATTATTAATCTTGTAAAGACTATCAGACATGCCGATTCAATCACGAAAAGTTTGTTTTACATGTCTATACGACCATGAGAAATCACATTGAAAATCCATGGGTATAATAAATACAGTGATGAATGGGTGTTCCCAAGGACACTAATTTTTATGTGATGCCATGAATGACCAACAACCAAAACATGCAAACCACATGTTGCAACACACCCTTTATTGACTCCATCTCATATCTATGATATACACACCATGGAAGGTGGCGTAAAACCAAGTCAGAAAATCCTATAAATTCCTCATCTTATGAACAAAGAAACTACTACATGGGATCATATTAGAGAATAATTCTCATAGGAGAAATCCTTTCCATCAAAGAGTTATTCTGCTAGGTAAAATCTATCGAATAACCTATGTGATCACATCGAATGAATATTCAATAAACATGATCGACCAATATATCATGTAAATAAATTTTTTATGTCCATATAGATTATGTGAAGGTATTTAAGTATGTCCTCCAATGGCCTGAAGGCTTTCATTTTTTAATGATTTTTGATAATCCACCTTTAAAGGGTTGAGGTGGAACCCTTACAAGGCCCGTAGGAGTAAGCATTACATGGCCCATAGGCCTTAGAGGAATTCATTTCCCATAGGCTTCAAACATTACATACAACCCAGTCTAACTACTTGGAACTGCTCCTCCCCAGCATCTTCATCGTGAAATCAGCTCTCCACCTTCACATGGCTGTTTAGCTAGGCTTTCCCGTGCATGTAGAGGTTTGTCCCGATAGAAGGTGTCATACTCTCTCATTCTTGCAATCTGTTTAGATTATTCTATGGTGAAATCTCCTTGATCCTCCTCCTTCTGAAGCTCATTCCTTGTAGGTTTTCTGGTTTGTATCTGCACTTTAAGGTGGCCTGAAGGCCTTGAGGTGGCCCAAAGGCCTTACTGACCTGAAGGCCTAGGTGGCCCAAAGGCCTTAAAGGACTCAGGGACCAAGTCAGTGGCCTGAATACCCAAATGGAGGCATATTCCTGGCTACTACAGTGCCAAACAGTGTCTTCTACAGTACCTTCTACAGTACTACTGCATTACGTGCTGCAGTACCTGCTCCAGTACTGCTACAGTACCCCCCCCCCCGAAATTATCCCCCACCTTGAATTGATCCTGGGTCTCTTGGATGCACTTAAGGAGTCCTCACCAACTAGACCGAGGCGCATGTACTATTTACGTATGTCAATTTGCTCACAAGAAACCAAAAAAAAAAATTCTTGATAAACCTTGAGGCACATTTTAAATAAATATTGAGAAAATATGTAAGACTTATACAAATATTTATATGTTAACTTTAATGGGAAGGGATTATTTTCCTCACATGTGAGAGTTCCAAGACATGTCAACCAAGTCTTGTGAAGTCCCCATGACATGTTAATCAAGTCTTGAGATGTACCTGGGAAATGTCAACCATGTCATTTAAAGACCTCAAGACATTTCAACCAAGTCTTTATGAGTCCTCCAGACTTGTCTCTCAAGTCTTGTAAAGTCATCTTGACATATACCCCGTGTCCTTTGAACTCTTCTCGACATGTCAACCAAGCCTCCCAAAGTCCCCATGACATGTCAACCAAGTCATATTGAGACCCTAGGACATTTTAACCATGTATTTCTATGTTCTTAGGAAATATAGACCAAGTCTTTTAGAGTCCTTCCTAGATGTCTCTCATATCACATAGAGACCTCTCGACGTGTCACCCATGTCTTCTGAAATCCATTCGATATTTCAGCCGAGTCTTGAGAAGTCCTCAGGGTATTGCAGCCAGATCATGCAATGTCCCTCAGAAATTTCTTCCAAGTCACATGATAGCCTTTCTACATGTTAGTCTTGACCACACGACACCCTTGTACATGTGTGCATTGATCACATGAATACCCTCAGATGTGTAAACTGAGTCATGTGACACCCCTATAGAAATTACATCCATATCATGTGATAGTCATCTGACATGTCAAATTCAATCTTATAAAGCAGCTAGAGACTTGTCATCCAAGTTAGACAAACCCTTAGGATATGTGGGGAGGGCACTAAAGGCATGCCATGCATTCTCCCTGGGAAATGATAACCTTTTCTATTAGATATATTTTCCCATCCACCAAATTTAACTATCTCTATTGGGATTCCTTTCCAAAGAGGATATGTGGGATGCATTTCTAATGCCCGAGTACCGATGTCCATTCATCTTTTCGTAAGTTCCCTTTGTCTTAGACACTCTAACTCATGGGACCCAAAATCTTAAATGTATTAATCATTTTTCCTCATCCATCAATGAATTGAGAAGATAAAAAACACTGAGGAATCTGATTCCTTCTATAAACAAGATATGTAGGATTCCTTTAAAACTTCTTATCCCTGTATAAAACATTGAATTGGGGCCGCCCTAGTTCATAAATATTGTACCCATATTCATTACGTTTGATCACATGTGGAACCTTATTTCTCACATTGAGTATGACTTATGTGGTCTTAGGGATTTGAAATGATCATATCACTCGCATCATAAATTTCCCCCATAAGGTAAACCTTAGTTTGTAAGTCTCATTCAATGACATGATATATTTTTTCCCATACATGGGTACCAGTCTCAGTATAATTCCTAATGGATTTACCATATTGGTATACTCTTGGGAAATAACCCTTGTGATCATTAATTACTTGTCACCACCCATTAGTGAGATGAGGGAACATCATATAATTATGAATATAATTCCTGTTATAAATAGAGTATGTATGATTTATTATTAAGACTCAATCTCAATACTTTGTTCCTAAGTTCCCTCGTATATATCATTTATGCCTGATGTTAAACTACATGGGTTAAACGAACTGTGTGGGTTTTGATTCTTGTTATAAAAAAGATATGTAGGATGGCATTTAAAGGTTCTATCCCATCCTTATTGAATAAATATCCTCCCAATATGGTAATAAACTTTAGAGTGACTGGTTATATGGATTCAAAATATAAGCATATACCCATTACTAAGAAATAGAAGAAAATGAATGAAGAACCTCAGATACGCATTGGTGGTCTCAGTAATAGATCTCCTCGTAACATAAAATATTATTCGACACTTGATAATTTTATTAGGGTATCTAGTCTCGTATTGATATTTGGAAGAAATTTGTGATTATATTTTAAATGTATAATAGAGTCCTTGAATAGGAAATAACTCCCCAAAATGGTATGATGATCCTAACCAATCATCCTCTTGACCAATGTGAGTTCCTAGGTTCCATTGGATCTGAAACCCCAAATGACCACATACCTTTGGAAAGTAAATTTATACCTTTTTATGGATGTGGTATATTTTGGAATTCTATAAGACATGAAAATAGTAAAATTTAAGAGATTAATTGTGCAACTATACTGGAACCCCCCTCGACCAACCATCAAAAAAGGAGAAAATCTAAAACCCAGTGTGAATGCATGTAACGATAGAATAAATGAACCATTATGGGAATCAGGAGACTTGTATCCTAAACCAAGGGATCAACATTTTTTTGAGAAAAACAAAAATGTTTAACAGGAAATGAAACTCTCAAAATTATAAAAATGATTGGTTGGACATGAATCAATCCATTTTTGTTTTATATATCCAAGGAAAATAGAAATGGCAGACCATATGTGAATCTTTAAAATTATTAAAATAATGGGATGGTTATGAATTGGGAAATTTCATTTTTCTTATCCAAACAAAATAAAACGGGTATGACTGATATGAAATCCTACGTAACTGAGGTTCCCATGATATAATTTGATTCTCACCATGATAAGTCCACATGAGAAAAATGGTTAAACAAATAATAAGAAAGAAAAATTATGTTTCCTAGGTATATCTGATTGAGAATATTTCATGATTATGATAATGCAATAATTTAAGTCCATATTCATTTATTAATTTTGTGACACTAGATACTGATCTCATAAGAAACACCTCAACTTGAGACTATGTCTTCACTGAGAAAATGTTCTGAAACCTCATCCATGGCAGAAACGTCTACAGATCACAAAACAATATCACCCACCCAACACCTTTATATTTAGGCACTGAGTGAAATGGTTCAAAAATACTATCTAGACAGTATGATCCTAAACATCAAAGCTATGTGTAGGGGTCTCCCAACACTAAAGCTGATGAGTTTGTCTCTTTTGGGGGAAGTTGTAGCAAAATTAGCGGTGCTCGTTTCTAATGCCAATAACTTCTAAATATTATCCTTCCAACACCATAATCATAACTATGTATATATGAGGAAGGTTTATTGAGGTTTTGAATATGGATACATTCCAGTTTGGGAGCCACCATAGAGGGATCCTATAAACTCCTATCACCAGTTTCATCGCACTGGTTCCCCGTAGTAGCCTTCTGAGGGAACCACCCAACATATTTCCACTGTGGAAACTCATGAATGGGTACCAAGGATATCATGTCAATCATGGAATGATATGGATAAATGGGAGTGGTCTCATATCCCCATTTTAACTAAAACATTTGATCAAAATAGTATGATGGTACCTAGTGGTCGTGCTCATATCTTTACCCACTCAGATTAAGTATTCAGGTACATTCCTATAAATAAAATGTGGGAGGAAAATATCTATACCCCCATGCATGAATCTCATCATCATATTATGATGAAATACGGAGGAAAAGAGTGGTTTTATATCCCTAATTCAATTGATGATATCATCCAGTATATTTTGAAGACTGAAAATGTATAGGCCAACATTCCGGCAATGAATTTCCTAAAGTTACACTATATCCTAGAAATAGATGAAGACCACCAATGGAATATTTCAGAGTTGGTATAGATATAGGGACATGTACATATTCCTTTCTGGTCATCCAGAGTAGCACGTCACCATGATCGGTATGAACAGGTGGATACTCTAGATCATGTTCACATTCATGCTCTCAACTAGGAGGATTATTGTTATATTCTGATAAAGGAAGAGGAATGGGACATGGATCATATTTCCATTACAATCGAAGCTCACAAACAGAGAGTGGAACATAACTCAGGATAGGCGCACGTTTATATCAAAAATGACTAACGACATACTCCAAAGGTATAGGAATGGGAACATTTCCTCATTCTAGAAAGAGATCTCCAAGTGAGAGTGTAACATGCCTTAGGATCGGATCATATTTCTATATAAAAAAACAAGTGACATACTATAAAGGCACAATATTATGCTCATATCCCAATTCTGACTAGGGATCACCAGCTAAGAGTGGAACATGGATTGGGAAAGACTCATATTCATTACAAAAAAGAAAAGTAACATACAGAAGAGGCAAAAGACCAGGATCATATCCCCATTATAACTAGGGCTCACGAAGTGAGAGTATAAATGTGTTGAGGGAGGCTCATATCTCTTCTAGGGAACCTACTCACCATATTCTAGTAGCTCATGGAATCCATGTTTATATAACTACTTATAATGATGAATTACTACACTAGAATCCTTCAGATGTTATACAAGAGGAGAATCATATTCCTTCTATAATTTTAATGGTCCATAAACTTATTCTAATGGGGAATTTATATTTGAATTGGGATTATACCCCTACTTCATATAGGATTGACCAGTATATTCCTACAACCACCCACAGGAAGGATCATATTCCTACTAATAATACAGAAGCTCAATGGTATACTTCAGTAGTTTCTCAGTAGTGGGATCATATTCCCATAGTACCAAATGGTTATCAATATGTTTTGGAAGAGGTCAAGGAGTAGGCTCATATCCCTTCTCAATCCCAAAAGGAAGGTCAAAATATTTCATCAATAATAAAGAATGTGGCTCATATACCTAATTTTAAAAATGTTAGTGTCCTTGAGACTGTTTGATGCATATCCACAAGACCTCATGTGTTCATAAAATCTTCAACTAAATTAGATGGCGATCATTACATCAACATTTCTCCTCATGGAATTAAAAATTTGGATCATAGGGACTCTACTCATAACATCCTCTATCGTCAAACTCCCCTTGGTGATATATCTCTTTCACAAGGAAATCCTCCCCATTCTAAAACACCTCTATAGGGAAAGGTGATAAAACTCAAATACCTTTTTATATAGAGGATCTTGAAACATGGGGGTTAACCATATAGCGTGGCCCGTCATTTATTATCTACAATTCACTATGGTCAGCAGGAAACTAAGAGAAGTGACCTATGTGGTCTGACTACGTGGAGGTATATAAATCGGATGAAGACGAATTTTAACTAGATATATGGAGAGAGTTGACTAGAAACAAACTCTGAACCATTCTCTATCCCCTCAGAACTTCTAACTATGAGATACCTGATAAGCTAGAGAAAGAGTGAATCCCCTACCTATTCCAAAATATATGGAAAGGTCATCATATATTAAATGCTAGAAACCTCTCTTATCTAGGATACAAGGTCTACCTTCATATCATAAACATACTCAATTGTCAAAGGATCCTAGATTCCATCTCCCTGGCTTGGGACCTAAGACTGGAAAATCACAGGGAAAATATACAACATGCTTGCCTTTATTGAACCACAACCCTTTATAAAATGATTGTTAAAGCCTCGTCGGGTATATTTATCTGAGGATAGGGAAATTATGGAGCTTTACACATCATCACATCAATAGAACAACATAACTCATTGAATATAATATCATGTAATGTCATATCCTCCAAAAAAATTAGGTATCAGGTAATGAGAAACCTAGTTGGTCAATAAAACTAAACAACCCTACTTTAAAGATGTGAAGACATCAAAAATGTAGGGAGATGGATTTTGGTATTTGTATTTCATGAATGTATTTAATTTATTTTACTGTCATGATTTGTGTAATTTAAATAATTAATCTTTCCAATATTTGGATTGTTTGAATTATATTATATTTTATGAAAGGATATTGTTCATATTGGAAATGGAACAGAAAGAGGTATATTTTGGAGCTTAGAGAAAGTTCAGGCCATGAACGAAGAAAAGTAGCGTGAAATTGGATTTTTGAGATGCATCAGAGTTCTGGAACTAGAGAAGAACAATTACTCTTCATGAATTTTATTACACGATGTCAAATTCAATAGGATCTGTCGCCACTCCGGACATATCGTGAAAGAATATAGGCTATGAAAATACGTTACACATCAAGTACACTATACATGATGTGGATATTCAAGACATATAAATATAAAAAAATCCATTTCTAAAATGGATTAGACATTGTATAAAAATTTACATGTCAAGATATTTTCGGGGAACAAAAAAAATTAGATTCACGTAGATACAGGATTTAACAATGGTATCAAGGTTTTGACCCAAACCCCCTATAAAACCACCCCACATCCACAATATATGGTGATGATCTAGATGGAATAATCAACGATGGATGACACTGGTCTGGAAAGAACCACCACATAGACTTCCTACTGCCTTCTTTCAATTGAATTTAATTATTATTATTTTCACCCTCTCATCGATATCATGAGTGGGTGATTTTTTCCATTATGGGGAGTTCATAATGAATGGTGATTGATTGTATGAGTTATTTTATTTTTGTTTATAATTATTTTTTTGGTTTTATATTGGTTCATCAATTATTTATCTTTCCTAATTTCATTTTTCATGAACACTATAAGTGGGGTTAGAAGTGGGTTTAATTTCTATATTTTTTTGAGAATGAACATTTAAGGAGTTAATTGAATACAATTTTTTAGTATGAGATCTAGGTTTTAGACTTATTAATTGACTATGGGGTTTATTTCTTCCCAATTTTTAAATAATGTTTCAGGTAACCCATTTTTTAAATCTAAAGTGCCTAACATTGGGAAAAGGATAACATATAATAGAGAGTGTTTACCATGACCATTGGACTCTCTAAGACCTAATTCTAATGACTACATGATTATAAATGGATTATTTTATTCCTTTTCATCCTATGAACATGGATTCATCATTTCTGAAAACCATTTTTCTATTTTATTCTCCCACATTCTTCACTAATGAAATGCTTAGTCCCTTAGATTAAATTTATAAAAATTGTAAATAGTTATATTTATTTTATTTATTTAATATTTTATATAAGCCTATATTTATGGGTTTGACATCAAACATTCATATCCTATACTACCATGTAGTTTAGTGGTTTTTTTGTTTCTCATTCTAAATTCATATATTCGTTAACCCTATAAGAAATAACAACACCTCACCAGTTATCAGATTCCAACAGACCATTAATTTGGAATTCTAAAATCAATGCAAAAACATTCTAGAGACAGAATATGATGTTTTGGACAACTTCAAAAATACCCATATAAAATGACTCCCATAATGGGATTTCATTACACCCATCTCACACTGAATCACAATTGAAGAAAATTGAATAGGTTGCAATAAAATCTTCCATAAAATCCATCACTGAATGAACCCAACACATGGGTATAGAGGAATATTTACCACCTCCTCTACCCATTGGGTCATCAATCCCTAAGAAGATACCAGAAATATTAGTTGCAGCTACAATCAAACTATATCAATAGAAATAGAGGAATTTTTATATCAATCATAATCTCTAGGATTATCACACCTTGAGATTTTCCAAGAGAAATCATTGGTGATATCAGATCAACCCCATCACATAAGGATGGTTCATTTATATCTTAATTTCCATCTTGGGAGCCATCAAATCCTCGGATGGAATCATATATTCTTAAAAAAGGATCAAAAAGTTGTAATATTTGACCTGAATCATCCATATCCCATAAGTCATGGGGAATTTTCATCATTATCATCACATCTAAAGGAATCAATCTTCTTCAGTTTGGGAGGTAAATATTGGAAATCGGTATCCCATCAATTCATATAGCGGTACAAAAAACCTTTTCTATTTGGGTCTTGTTAAGTAAACATGACCATATACTCCCTCTAGGTCACTGTTCACCTATGTAGAACGGGTGAATGAATGAAAAATGAAATAAAACATTATAGGGTTCATAAGAAAAAATTGACCAAAATGGCCAAGGGTCAGAAAAATGACCCTGGTAAAACCCTCAAGGGAGTAGTAAGCGGTGTAGTATCACCCTATTGCATTGATAGTAATGGGATAACTACCATTTATTAATACACCTCAATAAATTTCTTCATCATAACCATAATATATGATGTGGATCAAGATGAAAATGTAGAGTAACACAATTCAAAAAACATAACTTGAGAGGTTGGTGACCTAGATGCACCAACTGATGTTTCAAGTAAACAAAGTCAATGGAGGGGATATAATTTGGAACCCTCAAATAATGAGTTTCCACCTCTTGGGCGTAAAACCTCCATGGATAATGGGATGGTGTTGATATATCCCACTCACCACTCAAATGAGCTAAAATTCACTCTATAAAGGAATTGCTGAAAAAATATGCGAATGAGATAGAAAATATCACACAAATCTAGGATGAGATACTTAATGGAAACATTACCACTGAGAATCTTCTTTAGAAAGAGATGAATATACATTCTGTCACACGTTAGGAAAGAGATAGTATACCTACAAGAGAATAAATTGAGTATCAAACTATCTGTAGACCCAGGCATCTAGTCTACATAAATGATGATGTTGAAGATGATTATGACTTTTATCCATTATAGAGATATTTTGTCCCCTATCAGAGTAATCATTATATGCTACCACAGGTTTATAATCAGTGGGATATGAAAATAGGTCCACCTCATCAAGACCCACAAACTTCTTGAAGATAATAGGCGGCCTAGATAGTGGTACCTATAGAACTACTCAGTAGCATTGAATCCTTGGTTTCTCTATTGGAATCCATTGAAGGGTGGAACACACCCATGCAACCCAAGAAGAATCCATATCCAAAATGAAATGATGAAACATTTCCCCCACCCAATTTCAATAATCATGCCTTTTTAAACATTTTAGGGTTTGCAAGATTCAGAATATCACCTTACGAACTTTATATCATGATGTGGACTAATGAGAGACCTTGAGATCAACATGAGGTATCCATACAAAGATATTTTGTATAGACACTGATAGGGATATCCTTTTTTTGGTATATCAATCTTATAACAAGATTCATTTTAGAATATGAAGACCTTTTTCGTTAATTTATTTATCATTTCATCACTATACTATATAAAACAATAATTGTCTACCTCAAAAAATGCAAATAATGTAAAAATAAGAGGGTTTATGACTTCATTTATAGATGTATGATTTCAACCTATTCACTCATAATCCCTCTCATACAAGAGAAACCTCTCAAAAATTATGATCAAAATATTTCAGATGAGATAAAAAAACCTTTGATCCTGATGAAATATCAAAACATATTTATTGATTTTTCAAAAATACTACAATGCTTAGAAGATACCATTTAGCAGATTTGATCAGATACTCATATCAAGAAATCAGTATAGGGAAAAATTCTTGGTAAGGTATATTATATCTTTTTTCCCTCAAAACTATAGTAAATCCCATTCAAGCACCTTTGTAGGACTCAAATGTCCTGATACCTCCTATCGAGTGGAAGTAAAAACAAAATTTCCCTCGACCAGAAACAAAAAAAAATTAGGTTCACCCATGATTCCTGGACTAGATAAATAAATCCTACTACTTATGAAATTAGTATCTCCAAAATTATTTCCTATAATTCATGAAAAATGCCCTAACCAATCTACTAGAGTCTAAGAAACACAAAGAGGTCAACCTCAAAGATCATCATGTTTACTACACATCCATATGAGGCTAGGTTAAAGCATCTAATATTGATTCATCTTCAAATATGTTTTCCATTACATGGTTGATTCTAGACTGGTGATGCTATATAATTCCCCAAAATAGGTAACCAATGTAGTGTACACCCAACCAGATGAATAGGTTGATTGGAATGAAGTTTCAGCCAGGTGTGGATAGAATTTTGATAACTGGATGATAAGAAATATAGTTTAATGAGAACATGACACCCTAAGAGCACAACCTTGCAAGCCAATAACCATATACTCACCTATAGAGGTGACCCGAAATACACCTCACAAAGGTGGATGTTATTTTTAAACACTGGAAGATACATAATAGGATGATTCACATTTATCTCTTATGCAAGCTCTAACTCTTGTATATTTCTTTCCTTAAATATCTATAGAATGGGAACTACAACATCAAATGGAATCCTAATCAGATGAAGAGATCATTTTAGGTTTTTTTTAATATAGTACACTTAAGATACCCCTAATTTGATGATTAATAATCCTATGAGTATTATTCCCCCATACCCAAATGGGGAGCAGGAGACTGAAGGCGCATGAGCCAAGGATATAGGGGAAAGCATGGGCATGGATGAACTCAATATTTTAATCACATCCTTAAAATTGAAATATATACATCAAAGAACCATGGGATAACACTATATAAAGGAAAAAAATAGGGAGATTCCTCAAATACCTCTATAATTCATCAAAGCTGAGTCATTTTACCCCACCATCTATAAGGGGTGTGATTGTCTAATCAACCCATATAATGATGAAAGTTTGAATGAACTTCACCAATTTAAACAAATATTAATTCAACCTATGATCAATAACCATGACTATCCTCCATAAACACCTCAAATCTTGAGGAGCATAATAATGAGTAACCCACATTAGAAAGAACATACCTTTGGCACAAAATTATGACATTATGAAACAGTTGGGAGTTTTCCCAAGTAAACTCTTGATCCTAGATACTCTCTATATTTCAAAAGAACTAATAGATACACTCATGGAATCCCTCTATATCCTCTATGAGTTTGAGACATAAGTTGTTTTAGTTGAGTTTTATCAATTGTTGACTATTCCCTTACAATTCCATGTGTCCTTCTCATTTATGGAACTGGATCTAGAAGATGATATCTAGGGACATATCAGACCCCTATATGTTTCTAGAAAACTTGAAAATGACATCATCTAAAGGGATATAATTTAAAATGTTTCATGGGTTAACCTCATCCAAATTCAAACCCACTAAAATGTGATTTCTAGGAAACATTATGGACATTCCTTGGATTTGTGGTATTCTATCACAACATTATGGTTGACCTAAAAAATAGTATTTCAATTATACAAATATCACCCCTAGGAATTTCACGTAATAGAAGGGGCCCCAAGGGAACCTCTCTTATATTCAGCATTTCATAGTTGACCTGTTTGAAAAACTATCCCCTTAACCTAGTTAATGAAGAAGGGAGTCACCTACATATGGTATGAGGACTTCCATGAAGCCATTGAGAATATCAATAAATAATTTCTCCACCCACTAGTCTTGATTCCACTGGTGTAAGTAAATTAGTTTATCTTATATTTGAACGCCATGGAATGATAATTCAATACTATCCTCACAAAGAAAAATGATGTGGCGAATGAGAAAAATCTCTAATACCTTAGTCAAATAATGAAAGTCACTAAGACTAGTTATGGTGATATTGAGATGAACTATCCCAAACTCATCTTTTTTGTGAAAAGGCGGAGGCATTACTTGCATCAATTTGAAGTCCACTTGGTATCTCGAATTGACCCTCTCAAGTACAACCTTTAAAACCATATATTGATGGGGAATTTATCCTAATGGGGGGATGCTAAAAAAATATGACATCAAATTCATATCCCATAAGGCTTTGAAAGGGAAGTTTGTGTATGATTTCCTTGGGGAACATCCCACCCCAAAAAGAAAACCAATGGAAACCAAAATTCCCGAAGTAGATGTTTTCTATGACCATGATGCTCTTCTGTCATGGGAGATGTATTTTTTTGAGCCTCCCAAAGCCATATCAGAAAGGGCCTAGAAAAATAAAATCTTGGTTGGGTTGGTTTAGGGGTTTTATTTGTTTAATTGGAAAAAGAAATATTACCATAATCTTTCTCATACATGAAGGCTTCACTAATAACAAGGTGGTTATTAAGAACTCATTTCTAGCTTTGAACTATCCCTACAGTTGTAGATAACCTACATGAGCATAAAAGATGATACATATCTAGTGATAAAACATATCAATGTGAGAATTCCATAAAAAAGGAATAATTTTCCCCTCCCATCAATTATGTTAGAGGACTATTGGTAGAGTTACCTTTTGAACCAACATTTCCTCATGTCTCTCGATCACAAAATGATCGTACTGAAATAAGAAAAAGAATTCACAGTCTTAGTTAACCCATATCAAGATGAATCTATTTTCCACCCCTTGCGTTGAAGGATGGTATCATCAGTCAACATCTTTGAAATGGAGGAAATAAATCATGGAAAAACTACACTAGATAATGATAAAATCATATCCATCTCTAGATGAATGGTTCCAATAACTGATAGTCTCCAAAATGGGACCCTTCTATTAGACTAAGTTGAAAGGGAGAAAACCCAATGCCAAGAAGCGATCATTACCCTGTAAGATAGAACAAATTATCAAAAACCCTATAAAAATTATTTGATGGAATCCTCCTCAGATAAATAAAAAAAGATAGATTCATGTCATCATGGAAGAAGTCCAGGCAGGATCTTACCACACTCATAAATCTGAGACCATACTCTCCCACCAGATTAGGAGGCTTGGTTACTATTGAAAACAAATTATACATGCATGTGTCGAATTCAAAAAAAAATTCATAGAATCTAGATTCATTCAAAAACCATCTAAAAACCCCAAAAATGTATACATACAACTAAATATTTCTGACCATTTTTCATATGGGGGGATGGATTTTTTGGGGGAATATCTCCCAACTATAGCTAAGAATTCTAAATATATCCTTACTACAACTAACATATTTTTAAAAAGGGCTTAAGACATACCCCTCAAGGAAGTCGGGATGAAGAGTATCACTAACTTCATAAAGTACAGTATCATCCCAATATTTGGAGTCTCTTACACAATATTGATAGAAAATGACACCAACTACTAATCAAAAAACATGAAGAAATTGTACCAGAAGTACCACATTGAGTCTAACCATTCATCCTATAACATTGTGGTGGAAAATGAAAAAATATAGTCCTTATACAGGATTTTATCAAATATAATCCAAAATATGGTGGAAAAGGACAAGAAGTCTGGGATTGAAAATCTCCTCCAGGCTTTATGGGAATACCATACCACCATGTGAACTACTACACAAGACACTCCATATTTATTGGTGTAAAAAACTAAGGTAGTGCTTCCAATAAAAGTACAGTTTCCCTCACATAAAATATATATATGTGGAAAATTCTAAGATAATCAAAAATAAAAAAAGTGACTAGATGAGTTGGAATAGATCTATTATAAAATGATGTAGAGAATTAACAATGTAGAAGTCCCTCAAAATTGAATTGCACAAACCTTCAATAAAGGGTCCACCTACACTTATTTATTCATGGAGAATTGGTATTTTCCATCATAACTACAAATTGGATATGCCTTACATCATACATAAGTTCTATTCTAATGGAGCTTACTCATTAACAACAATAGAAGGGGTATATGTTACCCTCCCCCACCCCACCCGACCAACACAAATGCATGGTTTCTCAAAAATTAAATTTCCTAGATATCAATAAGAATTAAAATTTTTAGTCACATGATGTTAAACTACATGATATGTCCTTATCATATGACGTTAAACTACATGATTCACCCTAATTTCCTGACATGAAACTCCAAGGAAAATTTCATTATCGCATGACATTAAATATCATGATGGACATGTCCCTATCCCACGACATTTAACTAAATCAAATAATTATTAGAATAAAAACTCAAAACTGTATAGAATCCAAATTTCTATCAGTAAGACACTCAACTACACTGGGTCCTACATCCTTACAATATGATAATAAGTGACATAAATAACATCACTTCACAGATAATTCACATCACATGATATAGATATATGAAAATGAAAAATTATGTTTCATTTTCTATGTGTGAGAGTCACATAAACATTAGGAATAATAAAAAACTATGTGTTTCTTGAATACTTCCATCACAGGATACATAGTGACTCCCTGACCCCAAATCCTGGGTCTAGTCATAATACCTTCATCCTAATCACAAGACATTGAACTATGAAACAACATCTTCATCACATGAAATTAAAATTTTGTCTTACTATGTGTAATAGGGATAGGATGCCTAGGTAAAATAGGTGAGTAAGCCACATGTCACACGTATATGATTCCACTCATGAGATGATTTATCAAATGCTTCGAAAGCATTTATGAGGCTTCTTTCCTTATATTTAATTTTTGGTAACGTACATCTATAATGAATGATGTTAAATCATATGGTTTTCATATAACTATTTATGTCTTTATTATCATTCTAATGAAATATGTAGAGATTCCTAGATCCTATATCTTTTTCCATCCACCACATGATAGAAATGACCCTTTCCTGTATTTTAATTATATCGTGTTTTGAATGATTTTTTTTTCAATTATTTTTTTTCTCTCACTGAGCATAGTTCACATGGCCATAAGAATTTTAGTTTGGATTTCCCTACATGATCGAGACATATTAGTTCATGGCAGGGTTAGAATGGTTTTGAATGCAAGACCATAAAATTCACACCACACATCCTTATCGCATGATGTTAAACAACATGGTGGGTATCTCTTTCATGATATAAAACTATGTATTACTATAAAATTCACCTTATAGGACCAATATCATTAGTGTTGTTCTTCCACCACACCTCAATTTATGAATTACGTGTGGTTTGATTCCTACCATAATAGGATATGCAGTGACACTTGGATCTCCAATCTTGAGTCCAGTTGAAATAATCAATATGAATAATTTCCCCCTCTTCATATGGTTAAAACCAATATAGAGAGTTTCCCAGTCAATAAATATTTGTGGCTTGATTAATTCCATCATAGGTTATATAGTGATACCCTGATCTCTATTCCTGGGACTAACTGCCACAATCAATGGGAATAATTCCCCCTCTACATATGGTTCAATATGACATACAGATTTTCCCATTCAAGAACTATGTGCATAATGATTCTGTACAATAAAACCTATATAGTGACACCCGTTTCTCTGATCCCAGGTCCCACCACAGCTTAAAATGTTCCCCCTTCTTCATATGGGTCAGAACTACACAGGAATATTTCATACAAGAACTATATGTGGCTTGATTAAAATCATCACCAGGATACACAATGATGAATGGATCTCCAATCCTAGATCCATCCTAAAAAATAAATAGTAATAATTCCCCCCTCTCTGTATGTGTGAAAATTGTGTGAAGAGTTTCTCTTTCAATAACTACATGGGGATATAATCTTACCGTCACAGAATACATAGTGATGCATGGATCTTCTGAGAACAGTGTGTGTATTTATTCCTTCCATCATATGATACATATTTATGATTGAATATTCCATTCCATTCCCAACCACAGGTCTCTATCAATCCTTATCATATCCCATATATGTGAGTCAAATATATGCATAGGGTTCTCATTAAAGCCACTGATAATGGAATGATTCCTTCCCTTATAATATTAATAGTTAAAAATAGGGAATCCAAGACATAAAAATTTAATATACCTCTATTTAAATAGGGTCGATACATAAAAACTTTTTCTACCTACATAGTATTTGAATTTGTGTAAGGATTGATTGTACGCATGATAAATATGCACAAGAATGGATTCCACACATGGATACCTAATAAAACACATTTTTATTGAATATTTTATTGATTATAAATGAAATAATTTCCTCACATTGTGCTAAATGTGTTCATTTATAAAATTTTTGGGATTATATCATTTATTTGAAAATTTGATGAAATTTACAGTTTTACCCTTTAAAATTCACTGTATAATTTCAAAAATAAAAATTTTTATATGTATTATTTGAAAATAAAATTTTGTAAATATGTTCCTTAATTAATGGGATACAACTTTCACTCAGGACATATGATACAAATTGTTCATTTCATTGGACTTAATGGTCCATGAAGTGAAAGTTGGACTGGACTCGCCAGATTGGACATCAATTCTGTGTTTGTGCCATATCATCTACATAAGTGCACAGATTGAGCCCAGATATCTAGAGGAGATATCCAACCCATTATTTCATAAATAATTATTCTGGAATAATAGCCTTTTCACTCGTTTTCGAGGTCAAATGATCAGTGTAAGTTGGCATAAAATATTCAACCGAGATTCCACATTGACACTTGAAACCACTTTGATCCTAGCCTTCCCAACACTCTATAAATTGGTGTTTTTACTCTTTGGGGTGGTTGGTCGAGGTTCTGGGAAGTTTTGGCCAAAATTTTGGAACCTAGAAGCATTTCAATTATCTTGGATGAAGTAAGGCTTTATGCGTATATCTCTTCCAAGAAGGCTCTCCTCTCCCACCTCAACTTTGAGTTTCTTTGTTTTCATGTATGTAATTTGAATTTTTCTTCAATAAATATTCTTTATTATTCTATTTTTATATTAATATTTTACTTCTTTAGGCTAGAATAAGGATTATTATCTATATCGGGTTACACCCTTTCTAAACCTATGCACTTTCATAACGTTTCTACGATGACTACACCGCCCATGGAAGAGTCAATTTTATAGTAATTGATCATCCTCTATCCTTATTCATTCATTTATTTTGAATCAATAATATACTATAATTCTCATAATATGATCTATTAATTGAGATTTTAATTTAATGTAATGTAATCAAGCAATTGAACAATTAACACAAATCATGTGAGGTTAGAAATGGTGAAAATTGTGTGAGCGCAACCTTAATTAGTAATACAAAACCATACGGGATAAATTTGCAATGTTCAAATATAAAACCTAAACACAATTAATTCTAATTACTAGAGAATAAATGTAAATTAATTTACCACTAAAGAAAATATAACCTTAGAACATAAATCCAAGAAGGGTGATGTGATTGCATGTTCCAATGTTAGCATAGGATTAAATTTACTTCATCTTTGGTTTGAAGTTAATTATCAGAAGGTACCGGATTTAAAAAAATTAATTTATCATGATGAAGTGGATATTAATTTAAATTATAATGATTATTAAATAATTGAATAGGTATAGTTATATCTATTAACCTTTCTAAAAATATTTTTCTAAAAAAACATATTCTCATTGTTCTTTGTTAATCAAATTTCATTTCAAAAATAAAAAATAAAAAAGAAAATGAAATTTTCTTCTAGTATTATAATTATTATTGTTATATAAATATTAAACAATCCCCTATCCTTTTTAAGTGTTTTTTTTTATTATATTGTTTTTGAAATACCTTTATTAAGTTGTTTTGATTAAATCGTCTTGAGAGACGACCTAGGTCAGTAACCTAGGGGCACCTAAATAACCCAAAACTAAATTTAATTTGAGAGTGCCCATGATATAATATTTCAAAAATATAAAAAATTAAATATAATATGGGATCAATTTTATGTGTTCAAGTATAATCCCCAAACTCAATTAATTCTATTTTCCAGAGAGGAAATGTGCCTTAATTTACCACTGACCATAAGTTAGACTTAGAACATCAATCAAAGTAGGGTGCTGCTATTACATGTTCCAAAGTTATCCTAGGGTTAAATTCAAATCACCTTTGTGATATTTTTTATGGTAAATTGTGTCATTGATTTCTCCACACATTTTTTCACTCAATCATGATATTTTAAAATTTTCCTACTTAATCGAAGGTATAGTCAAGTTAGGTAAAAAATCATTGGTTGATCCATACGTTCTTTTATCTTCCGATCAGTTTCATTAATACACAGAATTGACCTATGCATGTGTACTTATTATTTGACTATTTTAATCACTCCATATATATATATATGGGTTGTGTCTTTGAAAGGTCAAAACCACTCTTCATTGACCTTTGATCATGTTATAACTATTACAATTAGTGTCGTGAGGAGATACAACACGTGTTGAGAGTTGAGTGTGAGATTCTCACCAAGTGGAACTTAAAAATAACAATAATAAATTTCGGGAGTGATGAAATATACAACATATGGGGATATCTAGGCCAAAAGCTTATGGTTTAACTTTCTGGAATGCTTAAGTGAGTGGGTCTTGAAATTAGATTGTAAAGGAATGTAGAATAGGTTAGGTGAATTAAACCAAGTAAGAAGAATTTTTTTACATGACCTGAATATACTTAATAAAGGGTGGATTTATAATCCTGGAATAGTTAGAACACACACACGTGGGGAATTCGTGGTATGGTATACCCATGACCTGATTCACTCTGATTAGTGTTATGAATCTCAGTGGATTTTGTTTTGAAACAATTTATGAGACAATGAAATTAATTAATTGATATCGACTCTTGATGGGATTCTTACTTTTCCAATATTTTCACTGTGGAATGAGAAATTTAAATATGCATATCTTGTCACAATTTTTTCGAATACATGATATAAGGTTTTTCCAAGGAGTGAAAAAGGGTATGTGTGGGGGAGTTGATAAAACAAATTTTTATTTAATATTTTAATGATAATAAATGAAATAATTTCCTCACATTGTGTTAAATTTGTTCATTTAAGAAATATTTGGGATTATATCCTTAATTTGAAATTTTGATGAAAATTCCAGTTTTACCATTTAAAATTGACTATAGAATTTCAGACATGAATGTTTTTATATGTATTATTTGAACTTAAATTTTTTGAAATATGTTACTAACTTAATGGGATACAACTTTAATTTAGGACATATGAGCTAAATTGTTCATTTTATTGGACTTAGTGGGCCATGAAGTCCAATTTGGGATGCACTCGCCAGATTGGACATCCATTATGTTTTTGGGCCATATCCTCTATATATATGCATGGAATGAGACCAAATATTTATAGGATCTCTCCATCTCAATTTTTCACAAATCATTCTTCTAGAAGAATAGTTGGTTCACGTGTTTTAGAGGTCAAATGGGCGGTGAATGTTGCCTTAAAATATTTGGTTGAGATTCCCCATTCACACTTGAAACCACATTGAACCTAGCCTCCCCACTACTCTATAAATTTGTTTTTTCACTCTTTGGGATAGTTGGTTAAGGTTTTGGGATGGTTTTTCCAAAAGGTATGATCCTTTAATAATTTCAATCATCTTGGAAGAAGTAAGGCTTTATGTGTAGATCTCTTCCAAGAAGGCTCTCCTCTCCCACCTCCACTTTGTGTTTCATTGTTTTCTATATTGTAATTTAAATTTTTATTCTATAAATATTCCTTATTATTCTCTTTTTATCTTCATATTTTACTTCCCTAGGATGGAATAAAGATTAGAAACATGATTTTGTAATACCATTTATAAACATTTTCACTTTCATAACGTTCCTACGATTACTACACCGCCCATGGAAAAGTAGTTTTTATATTAATCTATTGAAATCTATCCTTCTTCATTAATATATTCTGAAAAAATATACAATTTAATTCACATAATATGATATATTAATTGAGTTTTTAGTTTTATTTAAACTAAGTGATGAATTGAACGATTAACACAAATCACGTGAGGCCAAGAATTGTGTGAATTGTGATATTGCAACCTTAATCGGTAATACAAAACTATACGAGATCAATTTTTAGTGTTAAAATATAATCCCAAAACTAAATTAATTCAAATTTCCAAAGAGAAAATGTTCCTTAATTTACAACTGACCATAATCTAACCTTAGAACATCAATCAAAGCAGGGTGTTGTGATTTCATCTTCTGAAGTTAGTGTAGGGTTGAATTCACTTCGTTTTTGTGGTAAAGTTAATTCACGTAGGGTTAGGGATTTAAAAAATTAAGGGATAATTATTAAATTGATATTAAATTAATGTATAATTATTAATAAATTATTGAATATGTAGAGTTAGATCGATTACACTTTCGAAAAATAGTTTTCTAAAAAAACATCTTCCCGTTGTAATTTGTTAATCAACATTCATTTCGAAAACAAAAAATTAAAAATAAAATGAAATTTTCTTTTAGAATAGTTATTATTATTATTTTATAAATATAAAAAAATCCCCCCATCTATTGTAAATGGTGTTTTTTTTTATTTTTTTATTTTCGATGTACCTTTATTAAGTTGGTTTAATTACTGCATATTGAGAGATGACATAGGTAAACCACCCTACTACACTTGAATAACCCCAATATAAATATCATTTGAGATTACCCATGACACAATCTTTCAAGTTGACACCATTTACGACGAGGAAAGTAATTATTTAAACCAATTACATGTATTCCTTTTATTTTTCATTTTATTGTCTTGCTCTCTTCTTTCTTCCTTCATTACAAAATCAGAATTTTTCTTCTCCTTTGGTTTTCTTCGTCTTATTCTTTTTGGACCATCAACTCATACTTCTAATTTTTTTTTTATTTTGGTCCACTTGTCTTATTTTCGTTTTTATTTTATTTTTTACATTAACTAATCTCACATATCTTTTAGATCTTGACCCTAAGATAGAATGTAGCCTTAGGGTTCAAATTAGACATTCTCAGTCTACATGATGTTTCTACCTTCAAATAGTAGGAGAATTCCTCCACTCCAAGAACATTCAAATTCGAAACACTTATATAACAAAACTATAACAAGAAACAATGTATGAAAACAATAATAATTAATTTAGTAGTATCATTCGATAATTGGTTGCACCATATATTAATTATCAACTAAATTGCATTGCATACCCAAATCCTGAATCAGACATTGAACTGAAATTTGGGTCAATTCATCTTCTTCCAATGTTTCATGGATTATCTGGGGAGGATCCAAACAAACATTTAATCGAATTTAATGTGGATTTATCAACCATAAATCGAAGAAATTTTCCTGAAGATCAATTCAAACGAAGATCATTCCTATTCTCAATTGATGGGGATAAAAAATATTGGATATATTATTTACAACCTGAGGATGTAAATTATTGTAACAATTTGAAATGTCTTTTCATAAAAAGATTTTTTCCAGCATCAAGGAATACTTCCATTCATAAGGAGATATTGGGGATCAGGACATCCCAAGTGGAGTCAATGTATGAGTACTTGGAGTGATTCAATAAGTTGTGTGCATGCTTCCCATATCACCAAATCAGCGAGCAACTACTTATCCAATACTTCTATGAAAGAATCACAACTATGGAGAAGATAATGGTGGATTTCATGGATGGAGGAGCATTGGTGGACAAGACACCATTAGTTGCACATGCATTTATTGACCAAATAACCCAAAACTCCCAACAATTTGGCGATTGAGGTAAACCTCATGTCAGGGGAGTACATCCAGTAAGTCCTTCTCTAGAGTATCATTTAATTGATACCATGTTGGAATAATTGTCCACTATGGTGGGGCAGATTTCTTTAGCTCAAAAGACATCCCAACCCACTCCTTCGAGGCCTTGTGAAATTTGCACTGAAAAAGACCACCCAACTAATTTATTCCCCCAATTAAAAGAGACAGAGGATTCTACTACCATATTTCTAGAGAGACCATATCAGCAGCAACAACAACCACATCCATAAAAGAATTTTGATTCCATTGTACCCGCATACAACCAATGGTGGAAGGATCAATCAGACATGAGGTATACATATGAGAAACAACAAAGGCCCCCCTTTCAAAAAAACTTCTAGCAGTCTCCACCTTACCAATAAGGTTTCCAAAAACCCCAAAGGTGATCTGAATCTCAAGATTCAAGAAGTCAACAAAATGGGAATTATCCACCAAAAGTATAATCTAATACTGCTGATATTTTGAAACAAATTATTCTTAATCAACAAAATGAGCAGAAGAGTCAAGGTCCAGAGCTAAGGGAGTTGAAGACTTAAATGTTCCAGATTTCCACTTCCCTCCATGAATTGGTAAGTAAGAATTCTAGAAATCTACCTTCCCAACCTACTCCAAATCTGAAGGGGAATATCAGTGCCATCAAATTGGGAATTTGGAACCAAACAAAAAATACATATGCACCTATCATTCCACCTTGATTCACCTCAAATCTAGAGAATCCCCTTTCAAAACTAGCAAATGGGAAACCCAAGGAGAAAAATAAAGGTATGAAAAAGATCAATTATAATCCTCCTAAACCCCTTCCCCTTCCTAACAGGGTTGTACAATCCATGAACATGGCTGAAGAGGCAATGCAAAAAAAATTTGGTTTGGATACATTCAAGCATGTAAAGATCAACATCCCTCTACTTGAAGTCCTCATGAAAATCCAATGGTATGTGAAATTCATAAAAAAACATTGTACCAATTGAAGAGTTCTCAAGGGAAATAAGAGGATCAATCTTGGAAGGAATGTGCCCGCACTCATTACACCAACTCAAGAAATGACAACAAAGTGCAAGGATCTGAGGACATTCACCATCCCATGCACCATAGGGGTGTAGCACTTTGTTGATTCTCTATGTGATTTAGGAGTTTCCATAAATGAGATGCATCAATATATATTCGATTCATTATAGGTTAGTGAGTTGAAACTAATGAGAGTAGTGGTGAATTTGGCAAATAGAGCTATGACATATCCAATGGGAGTCCTTGAGGACGTACTTGTCTAGGTAAGAGACATGATATTTCCAGTTGATTTCTACATGCTTGAATTGGAGGATGATCAGTTAAGTTCAGATGCTCCCATTATCTTAGGTAGACCCTTCCTCAGAACTACAAAAACTATCATAAGTATCAATGAGGGTAAACTTTCCATGGAATTTGGAGATGAAGTTTTGGTATTTAATTTTATGAAATCTATGAAGTACCCCTAATAGGTCCATTATGCCTTTTTTATCTCCCATTTTGAACAAACAAATAAAAAATTATGGAATTTGAGTGTCCTATTCTTATGAATATTATGAGTATTTTTTCTAGTTTGATGTCTAAGTGTACTTACAAACCCATTTTTAATGCACAAAACCCTCTTAGATTTGATTTTTAAAAGAATTCATATTCTGATTTTGATCTGGTGAACTCTGATTATGACAGGGCTATTGAGAATTATAATGGGTTTGATGATTTATTCTCTAGTTTGGATGTTGTATATTCTGATACAGATGCTCATTGTGTACATATTTTAGCTCCTTCAATTTATCCATCCATACATCACCCACCTACATTAGAAGTCAAGACATTTCCACCAAATCTCAAATACTCATGATTTTTTAGTAGTGAGATATTACTTGTTATCATTTATAATAATCTCCCTTTTGAACATGAAGGAAAACTTTTGAATCATTTGAGGGATAACATCAGGGAAATTGGGTGGACCTTGGCTGACATATCAGGTATTAGCCCCTCTATTTGCATGCATTTGATTCTTTTGGAGGATGGGGATAAACTGGTTAGGTAGTCACAGAGGAGATTAAATCAAACCCTTCTGAAATTTGTTAAAAAAGAAGTTGAAAATTTTCTTGAGGTGGGTATAATATATCCCATTTCATATTCCCAGTGGGTAAGTCCTATTCAGGTTGTGCCTAAGAAAAGTGGTGTTACTTTTGTTAAAAATGATAAAGATGAGTTAATTCCAATTAGTGTGAAAAATGGTTGGTGTGTTTGTATCGATTATAGGAACCTAAATTAGTCCACTCACAAAGACCATTCCTCATCCCATTTATTGATCAGATGCATGAGAGACTAGCTAGGAAAACACAGAATTTTTTGTTGGATAGATTTTCTAGATATTTTTAGGTTCTTATTGCTCCATAGAATTAGGAGAATACAACATTCACTTGTACATTCAGTATATTTTCCTACCGGAGGATGCCATTTTGACTTTTCAATGCCCTAAGTACTTTCCATAGATGCATGGTGAGTAGTTTTCTGATTTTATTGCACCTGAATGGAGGTATTTCTGGATTATTTTATAGTGTATGAGTCTTCATTTGATGATTTTATCTATAGTTTGGGAAAGTTTTTGAATTGTTGTATTGAGAAGAATCTGGTATTGTACTTTAAAAAGTGTCATTTCATGGTAGAGCATGGAATCGTCATATGGATGTAGTGTCAAAACATGGGATGTAGGATGATAGATCTAAGGTAGATATTATGTCATCCTTAACCTATCCTTCATGTGTGGTGATGTTAGATATTTCTTTTGTCATGCAGGATTTTATCGGTGCTTCATCAAAGATTTTAGTAAGATTTATCTTCCAATGCCGCAATTACATTAAAAGAATTATGATTTTGTGTTTGATGATTCTTACAGGCTTTCCTTTGTTGAGCTATAGAAGGGCTTTAGCAGTCCAGCGATCATACATCTCCCACGGTGGGAGCTTCCCTTTTAGCATATGTGTGATGCATCCAACTTCGAAGTTAGAGCTATCTTATCTCAGTGGGTCGAGGGACGTTCAAATGTGATTTCATATGCATCGAGGACACTAGATTCAGCCCAATAAAACTACACAACCATGGGAAAGGAGTTTCCTTCCATCATATTGTCTTTAGATAAATTCTTTTCATATTTATTGGTCTATAAATTCGTTGTTCTTTCTGACCATGCATCTATGAGGTTCCTCTTGAAGAAGCTGGATGAAACGCCCAGGGTATTTCTATGGATGTTCATTCTTTAGGAATTTTATATTGAGATAAAGGACCACAAGGGGTCGAAAAACATAGTGGCGGGCCACATGATTAGGCTTACTCACACACTAGAGGATGAAACCTTGGACCAATTACCACTTTGGGACACTTTCCCCGATGAGCTTCTTTATTCCATCTCAGGTACGCATCCTTGGTATATTGATTTAGTTAACTACCTTGTTGCCTCTTAAATCCTTATAAATTTAAAGAGACATCATGTCCAAAAGTTAAATAATGAGTCAAGATTTTATGATTGGGATGATCCATACCTATGGTGCATGTGTAGTGACTAAGTTATTAGGAGGTGTGTTCCTGATCATGAGTTTGAGTCTGTTTTCATTTTTTTCATACACTTGCTTGTGACGGACACTTTGGATACCAAATGATAGCTAGGAAAGTATTTGACTATGGATTATATTGTACTAGCTTATTCCATGATGCTCTTGTGTTTTTTATGACATGTTATCATTTCCAACACACTGGTAACATTTATAGGAGACATGAGATTCCCCAACAATCCATAATAATATTTGAGATTTTTTATGTATAGGGCATCGATTTTATAGTTCCTTTCCCTAGATCATTTTAGTTTTTGTATATTTTGGTTACTATTTATTATGTGATTAAATGGGTGGAGGATAAAGCCACCAGGACTGATGATTATCATGTTTCAATGGACTTTGTCAAGAACCAGATTTTTTGTAGGTTTGGAGTACCGAAGGTTATCATCAGTGAACAGGGGAACACTTCTGCAATTGGAATTTTTATTCCCTCTTCTGGAAGTATGGGGTGACACACAAAACATCAACACCATACCACCCCTAAAAAAGGTCAAGCTATGGTTTTAAATTAGGAGTTGAAACAAATTTTCAAGACAATTGTCCAGCGAAATAGGAAGGATTTGAGAAAGTGCTTGAATGATGTTCTATGCGCATATAGGAATGAATAAAAAATTATCTTCAGTATGTCCCCATTTCAGATTGTTTTTTTTGGAAAGCCTTTCATCTATTTGTGGAGGTTGAAAATCAGGCTTATTGGCCTATAATGAAACGCAACATGGATTTGGCCCAAGCCGGAATTCAATGGAAGCTACAAATTCAAGAGCTTTAGGAGATTCAATTATCATCATATGAAAACTCAAGGATCATCAAGGAGAGATCCGAAGAATATCATGACAAAATGATCCATAAAATTTGGAATTTCATGTTGGAGAGAATGTCCTTCTCTACATTTCACAACTGAAGTTGATGCCTGGTAAGTTGCATTCTAGAAGGTTAGGTCCTTATATTGTATCTAATTTTTTTTCATTATAGTGAAGTGTATATTTCACGCAAGGACATTGGAATATATTTACAATTAATTGGAAAAGTTTGAAGAAATACATTGCGGGACTTCCAATTGATGAAATGGATTTCATCACACAACGTGACCCCATCATCACTTGAGCTTATCAGGATGTTCATACCCCTTTCACGTTTAAATTCTTTGTCATATATAAAATTATAAATTTCTTGTGCATATATCATCTCATAAATTCAAATTGAAGAAAATGTAATATTTTATGTGTGGGGGAGTGTACAAAAGTTTTGGGTAGATATTTAGGATTTTAATTTGTGTGTTTTTTGTGTATTTTCTATTTAGTTTTCGGCTAAAATTTTCAAAACAAAAAACAAAAAACCAAAAAAAGAAAAAAATATATCATTTAGCATTATCTTGTGAAACATATGGAAAATGAATGTTTTCAAAATTCATTAGTAGAATCATAATCATGGGTAACATTTCATCATCAGGGGTTGATTTTTATAAAAATTGAAGTCATCAATGATATGAATGGTTGTATCGTTATAAAACCTTTTTGATTTTGACATCATTATTTGTGATATTTGATCACGGAAAATTGTGTCATTGGTTTCTCCAAACAATTGTCACTCAACCATGACTTGTGAAATTTTTCCTACTCAATTGATGGTATAGTAAAGTTAGGTAAAAAATTCCTTAGTTCATCCATATGTTCTTTTGTATTCTAATCAATTTCATTACTATACTGAATTGACCTATTCATGTGTAACTGTTATCCAACTATTTTACACCCTCAATATATAAATATATATAAACTTATATGGGTTGTTTATTGGATAGGTAAAAGACCACTCTTTATCGACCTTTGATCATGTTATAACTATTACAATTAGTGTCGTGAGGAAATCAAACACGAGTGGAGAGTTGAGTGTGAGATTTGTTCCAAGTGAAACTTCAAAAAACAAAAAATAAATAAATTTTGGTAGTGATGAAATGTAAAACATATGGGGATATCTAGGTCAGGAGCTTAAGGTTTCACTTTCAGGAATTCTTAAGTGAGTGGGTCTTGAAATTAGATTTCAAAGGAATATATAACACATTCGGTGAATTAAACCAAGTAATAAGAATTTCTTTACATGACCCAAATATACTGAATAAAAGGTGTACTTATGAGCCTGGAATGGTTGGCACACTTACTTGTGGGGAATTAGTGGTATGGTAGACCAATGACTTGTTTAATCATGATTAGTGTTATGAATCTCACAGGATTTTTTTGACACAATTTTTTAGAAAATGAATTTAAAATTTATTGATATTTATTATTTAGAGGATTCTTACTTGGCGAATATTTTCACTCTAGAATAAGAAATTTAAATATGCATATATTGTCACATTTTTTTTCGAATACATGATATGAGGTTTTTACCAGGAATGAAAAAGGTTAATTCTCGAGGAGTTGATAAGAAATATTTTTATTGAATATTTTATTGATAATAAATGATATAATTTCCTCACGTTATGGTAAATGTGTTCATTTATGAAATATTTTGGATTAGATCATTCATTTCAAAATTTGATGAAAATTCCAGTTTTACCATTTAAAATTCACTATAGAATTTCAGACATAAATATTTTGATATGTATTTTTTTAACATAAAATTTTGAAAATATGTTACTGACTTAATGGTATACAACTTTCATTTAGGAAATATGAGCTAAATTGTTCATTTGATCAGACTTAATGGGCCATGGAGTCAAAGTTGGGTTGGACTCCCCAGATTGGACATCCATTCTGTGTTTGGGCCATATCCTCTATACCCATGCCTGGATTGTGCCCACATTTTATAGGAGCTCTCTATCACAATTTTTCACAAATTATTCTTTTGAATGAATAGTTGATTCACATGTTTTAGAGGTCAAATGGGCAGTGAAAGTTTCCTTAAAATATTTGGTCGAGATTCCTCGTTCACACTTGAAACTACATTGAACCTAGCCTCCCCACCACTATATAAATTAGTGTTTTCACTAATTGTAATGGTTTTTCGAGGTTTTGGGAAGGTTTAGATGAATTTTGGGATTCTGTAATAATTTCAATCATATTGGAATAATTAAGACTTCATGTATAGATCTCTTCCTAGAAGGCTCTCCTCTCCCACCCCCACTTTGTTGTTCATTATTTTCTAGATTGTTATTTTAATTTTTATTCAGTAAATATTATTTATTATTCCATTTTTATCTTCATATCTTACTTACTTGGTCTGTAATCAAGAGTAGAAACAAGACTGAGTTATACCCTTTCTAAACCTTTGCACTTGCATAATGTTTCTACGATGACTACACCGCCCATAGAAGGGTAGTTTTTTTAGTAATCGATTGACCTCTATCATTCTTCCTTAATTTATTTATAATTAATGATATAATGAAATTAACATAATATGATCTATTAATTGAGTTTTTAATTAAAGGGAAACTATGAAATCAATTGAAAAATTAACACAAATGATGCAAGGTCATGAATTGTGTGAATTGTGAGGGCGCAAACTTAATAGGTAATAAAAAACCATATGAGATCAATTTTTAGTGATAAAATATAATCTCTAAAATCAATTTATTCTAATTTCCATAGATTAAATATTCCATAATTTACAAATAACCATTATCTAACCTTAGAACATCAATCAATGTAGGGTGTTGTGATTTCAAGTTCTGAAGTTAGCCTAGGGTTAAATTCAATTCATCTTTGTGGTAAAGTTAATTCTCATAGGGTTTGGGATTTAACAAATTAAGGGATAATTATTAAGTTGATTTTAATTTAAATTATAATGATTAATAAATTATTGAAGAGGTAAAGATATATCAATTACACTTTTGAGAAATAGTTTTCTAAATATACATCTTCTCATTGTGCTTTGCTAATAAACATTCATTTCAAAAACAAAAACTAAAAAAAATATAATTTTCTTCTGGAATACTTATTATTATTATTTTATAAATATCAAACAAGCCCCCCATTATTTTTAAGTGGTGTTTTTTTTTTATTTGATTTTATTTTCAAAGTACCTTTATTATGTTGTTTTAATTACTGCCTCTTGAGAGATGACATGGGTTAGCAACCTTGGTGCACCTAAATAACCCCAAAATAATTATCATTTGAGAGAACCCACAACAACATCTTTGAAAACCCATAAATAATACTATGTTCGAATAAAATGTGTTCACTAAAAATCAATTCCCTAAACTAGTGAGAAGTTTTCCCAAGGATATATTTGACAATTTCCCATTAGTTCCCAACATACTTACTGTATGATGTTAAAATAAAAGAAAAACATATTTATCACATGATGTTAAATTTCATGAAAGATGAGTACCAATTAAATGACGTTAAAATGTTCATGACATCACCCATTATAATTTATTATCAAATAAATAATTGAACAAGCCCACAGTCAACCAATGTTTGGGTTCTTCCATTATCTTTTAAGCACCTCAGCCCATAAATCCTACTTCATGTCTTCAGCACGTAATGTTTCTACCAACCTTACTTTTCCATTGAAAAATGGCACCTGGTTTCGATGGACCCTTTGTTTGACTATTCATGTATGCCTCTAGTTCTAACATATGATATCATTATTGTCAACCAAATGTTTCATAACATGGTAAAAGGGTTTCTGATACTTGGGATCACTAACATAAATATTTCAAAACTTCACATCTTATGGTGTTTTGGGTCATTCTTGGCATGCTTTTCTCATACCATTACTCGTGAACCAAGAATCTTGATCCCTGATTTACAACATTTTCATCTCCATCACAAAAGGATGTAAGAGTGCTATTGAACCTAATTATCCTAATTAGTTTTTTTGTTACATTCCCCCCATATCAAGTCCACATGTATCATTACCTTAAACTTGATGCACTTTAGAAAAATATGTAAAACTATAAACATTATTCTTTGATGGTCTAAATAGAAATACCTTAAAAATATTATTCAAAGGGACATGAAAATTTTCTCGATGAAAACCCAAAAAGGGAGAACTAAGAAAAATTCAATTCCCCAATCTCTAAAATCATCATCTCTAGAGTTCAAAAAAAGTTACAGTATAAAAAAGAAAAGAAAAAATCTCATATAACCCACTTTAGGGTCCTAGTAAAACCTCATCTATCATCGTTAGACCCACTAGTCTAGGAAAAGGTTAGACTAATGATTTGTTATATCTCCTCACCTGGATAAAATGTTCATTAAGGAGTGAAATGAATTTTAGGGTGCAATAACCCTTCTTAAATATTAAAATTTTCATAAACCAAAATCATGTATTTGATGTATGAGTAAACACAACTAGTTCCTTGAGTTGGTATCATTCTATAGAACCCCATGGACCTTGGGATCCCTTCTTATTGGTTCTTCCCTATAGAAAAATGGTAACAAGGACAGGCTAATCCTAAATAACCCCACTAGGATTCATTGGAGAATTTTACCTTACCAAAGAGAATGTGAGTATAAAATAATTGTTCTAAGAAAGATCCATCTTAAATAAAAGAGTTATTATCCTGACCATCTGTAATATGGGATTCATCCATTATTAATGGTTGACGTGTACCAACCAGTTCTCACTTCCTGTTAACTCATATAGTCCAAGATCATGATTTACAATCCATATAAACAGACTACCCAAGAGGATTTTGCATCCTTGACAAAACCTCACCATGTATTGTACCCTTTCTCAATGAAATAATGTGACACTCTATTCTAAAACCTTTATATAGACCACACCAGGTGACTTGAAACCAAATGAAGTATTTCCAGAGCATTCTAACCAATAACTAAACTTATTTGGGTTCCAAATCCCTTCTTAGATAGTTTTTATCTCTATGTACCACATCATAGTCTAGATGTTTGATTCTTCAAAAATCTTTCATAGATATCTTAATAGAGTGGGGATACCTCTACTTGACCATGCATATAAGCCCTATGGGGTCATGTATAATGGATTTTGACATACCAATTAGAGAAATGTCATCCTTTTTAGAAAGGAACTCTAATACTCATGCGCCTCGGTGACACTGTGGTAGAACCTAGGACCTTATGATTTCTTGGTTCATCCTTGGTATGTCTTCCCATTCTATATTCATTGATTCAAACTTTTGGGTTCTGATTTATAGCACCCATATTCCAAAAATCCAAGTGGAATCGACTTTCTTAATATTTTACTATCCACCAATACCATCTCAAAAATATTTTATGACCCATAGAATGGAGTGTGGAGACCTCTAAATGTAAATTCATGTAATCCCTATAGACCATGGAATTAGGGCACTTGACCTACAAACTATATATACCTCTTCCTATAAATAAAGGTACTCCAATCCTTGTGAGCCCTGAAAACACCGCGATGGAACTGAGCACCTTATGGTGTTTAGGCGATACCCGGAATCTATATACTATTCTATATTAATCAATAATATCCTAGAATTAATAATTGAAATTTCATAGTATTTTAAATCCTTACTACATGACATTAAACTACATGAAAGACATGCGTACTATATGAAATCAAAATTACATGAAGATTATTATTTCACGAATGGTATATTTCCAAACGGAGAAGGTTCAAGATAGATGATCTCAAAATGAATCATTAGGAAGTATAATATAGAATACCCTAAAACTATTGAATAGTAATGGTCTATTTTTTATTACCTTAAAAAATAATTAAAAGAGACATGATGGTCACTGGGTTGTACTCCCAGGAAAAGGAACCCTGGGAAAAATTGTAGTTTCTAGTCACTGGACGTTCACTTTGTGTGATCCCTGAAATATTGATCATTTATAAAATTAAAAGTAGATAATACATGAATGGTCAAAACCACTAAGTGGGTTTCTAAAGAAAAATCCAAGAGCACACCCGTAAATCATTCCCCATATAAAACTTAGGAAAAATATAGGGTGATAGAAAAAAAGATACAAATATTGTAGGGATCATTATAAAAATCAATATGTTCTCACTAAGTCCATTAAATTTGTAAAAAAATATATCTCTCTCCCTCAATGAAATATATTTTACCAAATGTTTCCTTTTAAATACGGTGATCTCAATACAACTAGAGTATGTGCATCAATAAAGAAGGTTGATCTTGCATTGAATTGTCATATGGACCACCACTTCTATTGTTGCATAAGAAAGAAGAGTTTTTATAAAAGAGTAAAACTACTCAAATCATTTTTATTTATTTTATAATAAGGATGATGATGAATAAGTATCATACTTTGATTGGTCTATGGACTCCTCCAATTTTTCTATCTGCACGATCAAGTCATCAATCTGAGTGTGAAACTGAGAGATTATTTGATTTATCTATTCCAACACCTGAAAAGCATCCTTAATTAACTCAACCATTGGTTTACCAACATAAAAATAATTCAACAACCCATAGTTACTATATAATTAATTCTACGTCAAAAAACTTGTCTCATGATATCTTACAATGACAAGTAATCAAAGCCACCTATCCCCAAATTACGAAAGAGTTGGAAAATATATTTTGATGGTCCAGAAAACTCTTCCAATAGAGTCTTGGTAATTAGGGAATCTATTTACATGAATTTTTTTCTTCATGATATTTGGTTCCCTATAACCACTGGGGTGAACATGGCGGTAGGAGGAACAGTTAGCTGAGATGATGAATAAGAAAGAGAAGAAGTTTCATGTACTCTTCTCTCAAATTATGCATCTTCCATCACTCATATTGATGGACCATCATCCTCAAAAAAATTATGTCTAGTTAATGGTATTTTCATCACTATGATGATAATGCTTCCTCAAAGGCTCACCCAATTCCTGAATCAACTACTTTGTTGATATAGATAAGGGGGTTTGTAAATCACAAGGTTTTACCACCTGATAGACCGATCTATTCAGCACATCGCTTGGGTAGGATTCCATGAAATAACTAGATAGATTCATTATATATAAAAGTAGTTAAATTTAAATATGGAATAATATAATAATAATAATTTTCTTAATGCACTAACAAAATCCAAATTTTTTGAATAATTGCATGATGAATCTCATCCCACGATCCAGCTAAAGGGAGGGTAGAAACCCATTGAATAGAAGAAAATTGGAGAGAAAACCAATAGGGGTATATAGCTCATAAATAAATAGATTTTCTACACAGGAAAAAGGAACATCATCCCAAAGAGATATATTATTTGACCTCTCACCAGGAGAGACACTAAAATTATAAAAAATTATCCTGATCAATGTGGGATAGGGCATGTTAATGAAATTTTTAGGCTGACTCAACATGTTAATAACCTCATTGTATCATAGAGTCTTCACCCCAACCTCAGAAATATTGAAAATCCATGGACGGAACAAAGAATCATAGACCAAAGTAGTGTTATGTATTCTGTAACAATGGAAATTATCTCTTTTCCATATCAATATGATATTGAAGGGGTCATCAACCCTGTAAGGGATGTTTCTTTATTGGATATTGATAATGTGTTTATAGTGGCAAGTGTGAGTTTTTATAGTTAGGTTTATAAGGAACCCCTATACTGGTCATGTTATCATCACCAACACTTCTACTTTATTTGCCAAGATTGTATCTATGGATGGGGAAAGCCATTCTTTTAGAAACATGTCTAAAAATCCCACGAGATGAAGTCTTGGGGATAACTATGGTCTCACCTAGTATCTATATGTGGCATACTCCATATCCTCAAGGATTTACCTGTAAGAGACCACAAATTCATGATTTTTTCGATAAGGGCGCCAGAAAGGGCGTAGAGTATTTGGATAAGTCCCATTATGATAGAAGAAGATGTTGATATAGTCCTTAAAGAAAACAACTGATAATATGTTCAAATCCATACTTAACTTCTTTTTCATGTTTTTAAGCATGTAACATTCCAACATCATAGTTTTTGTAGGGTCATCGCAAACATTTTTTGTTGGAATTAACTAGTCATACATCTCCCCAAGTTGAGATATCCCTCCCAACTAGTAAATGTTCAAAGGGTAATCCCTACTAAATCATGAGAGATATAGAAGGAATTGGTTCCAAGAAACAAATGACTAATCATATCAATAATAATTTCTAAATAATGATAAATTATAAACTAAGAAATCTATACTACATCAAAAATATGAATAGTGTGTAACTGGTCCTAGAATTCGGAGCAGCTCTTTCAGACCCAGAATGTTCAAGCCCATTCATTAGAAAAAATACCACCAGTTCAAAAGACTGATATTTATCTCCTACCACTTCTATTTTGTTTAAATATGATAAGAGTTTCTTCTAAAATCTCTGATAAATTGGATACTGGGAAAGATTGTGACCATCCATACCATGATAGGACTCAAGGAATAAATGAGATAATACTTGGTGTAGTAAAACGACCAATTCACCATCCATTGAGATTGTTGTATGAATATAGTTAAGGGATGATGAAATATAGAAAGATATATGGTTTTAATAAGGTTAAGGAATGATAGAATCATCCAGAAGAAAAAATCCATACAAATTAATTCAGTTTGATTGGGGGTATCTTTGATGTTTACGAATAAGAAGCCCCCTCAAAGCCTCATTTTTTTAGAAAAAATTATACCTAAGATAATTATTTGTATTCCTATAAATCATGTCTGTTTGGTTGTTTCTGTTATAAGATGTATGAGAATTGGAATCCATATATACCAAAACTAGGATCACGTGTCAGATGAGTGAGGATCCCTTCCAGAAGATGTTCATGACTCGAAGAACATCTTTTGATTCACATGAACCATCAAAGTATTTGTGATCACATGACCTCATAAAGGTATCTCAAATCGCATGAACGATGGAGTATCTCACAACCTCATGATATGCTGAAATGATTTCATGACCCTGATATAGTCACATGAAATTCATAATGATAAAACGATCATGCGACTGATCTAGTGGATCATGAGAACCATGTATGATAACCATGCAGGTGAGGACATGGGTAAAGGTTTAATAAAATTACCATTATTTGAGTTGAATATTATGTAATCAATTAATTTAAATGAGGTAAGTCACATATATAGATAATGTGACCAGATATAATGAATCATTTTCTATAGAGGTCTTGTAAAATAGTTCTTGTGGCGAGGACATGTGAAGGAGTAACATGGTAGAATAAATCACAAGAGATCCAGAGTTCGGATTAATTGGTGGTATGAACTTCTACTTTCTCCCCTATTTATAGGACATCCCATGTAATAACAAAAGTAACTTGGAAGTCCAAAAACCACTCCAAATACTAGTCAGTAGAAGCCTTAATGGCTCAGGTGGGCATTTTCTATCCTCAGAACTAAGTCCTTATCCCTGCAGACCCCGCTATTATGGGGTGTTTTTTTACACCCTAAAAATGAACATAGAAATTTGTAGAAAAGAATAAATACCTAAATTATCTGTATTATTTTCCCTTAAAAAAAGGATGGATTATTATGACTACATGAAGTCTAGACATATGAATCATGGGGATTATGTAACCTCCAAAAGGATACCAGATCACATGAACATAGGATGTTCATACAAATGGTTCATGTGCTACACATGATATATTAATGATCATATAAATACCCTCTAAAAAACCTTCTATTCATGTAAAATCATCCAGACAAGGAATGTGGATAGTGTGATGGATTCTAGAAAATATACATCAATCATAAGACTTTTCAATCGATAGACCCTAGAAAATCACCCAAAATCATTTATAATATAAATGTTTAAAGTTGTGGAAGATTTATATGATGGAGAGTTACATTGGTTTTCATGTGAGGTTCTTATGTTACTTACAAAGACCTCAAAAATCCCTATGGAAACATGTAGACCTTATTAAGTGAGAGAATGTTGGTGTTTCAACTTCATCCTGCAATGTACCTCAAACATATCCATTCGATTATGTGATTCCCCTTCAGCTCCACCGAGAAGTAGAGGGGTTTTTAGTTAAAATGCTCGCACACATTCATAATATCCAATATTAATCACACAATCCATCATAGATAAGAAGATAAACTATATGTGTCAATTATCACATGCCATCATGAGATCCTCTATGGGTCCTATGAAACCCTAATTGAAAACCAATAGAAAATGGCCAGAATTCTTTTAAAATAAGGAATAAAATGTTGAAAATGGCAGAATCCTCTCATGAGGGGAATATTTGTTGATTTTAAAGAGAATGGGTTATACACTTTAGGTGATAACCATTTATCTCATTATATTCCCATGACAATGTATCTTGACCACATAAAAGACCACTGAAAAGACTTCTTAATCCCACAAAGACCCCATGTGAGTCTTCTTCGACCATGCAAAAGCCATTATGAAAGAATATTAATCTCATGTTGACAATCAGACATGTTGGCTTGATATTTGAATGGTTGTTTTCATATTCCAATATAGCCATGAAAAATATATTTCATAATCCATGGATATAATATACATGATGATTATAGATTGTTTTCACGGGTGTGGATTCTCATGTGATTCCATGAATGACCCATGACAATATCATATGAGGGACATGATGAAACAATCCCTCCACTGACTCCAGCTCATATCTACAATATGTGTACCATGAATGGAATTTTATCATTGAGGTGGTGAGGATTATAAATTCCTCCCCCTCAGTAAAAAAAATTTCCACTACATGGGAGCATAGAATGTTGGACTTATTATGTAGAAAAAAATCATTGCAAAGGTCTTATACCAGGGAAATGAAGGGAATGACCTAATGGATCATGAATCATTAATATGCACCTCATATGTCTCCATATATTTCACATGAATTAATTATGGTAGACCAGCCAGATTATGAGATGGAATTTATACATGTTGATTTCTTCATGAGAAAACAAAACTGGATAATAATTGATGAACCTTGAGGCACATTTGAAATAATGAATGAAAAATATGGAAGTGTTATTTGAAGATGGATACATTAACTTTTATACAAATGAAAATTGAATATCACATGAGATAGAACCAGGATATTTCAACCATGTCTTTTGAAGCCCCCATGACATTTCAACCAATTCTTGTGAAGTCCTTAAGAAATGTCAAACAACTAATGTAATGTTCTCATTACATGTCAACCAAGTCTTGCAGGGTCCTCCAAACATGTTTCTCAAGTCTTGAGAAGTCCTCTAGACATGTCTCCAAAGTCATAAAAAGTTCTATATACATGTCAACCATGACCTAAGAACTCCCATGGACATGTCAAAAAAGTCTTGATAAGTCCTCAGGACATGTCAAAAAATTCTAAAAAAGTTCTCATGACATGTTAAGAATGTCTTACAGAGTCCCACATGAAATTATAACAAGCCTTGAGAAGTACTCTTAACATTTCATCAATGTCTTGTGCATTCCTATAAAAATTTCACCCAATTCCAATGATGTCTTATGGGTATGTTTTCCAGGTTATGCATAGCCCCCCATACATGTCAGCTAAGTTACACGACATCCTTCCAACATGTTATCCTTGATCATGTGACACCCTTGGACATCTCTATGTTAATCATAGGAGGACCCTAAGACAAGTCAACCATGTAATGTGAAAGTCCTTTATATATTCCATCCTAATCATGTGAAATATCTCTAACATAACTAAATTAATTATGTGAATCACCATGAGAAAATCCAACCTTGTCAGACATACACACATGATATGTCAGGTAGGCACTCATGACATGTCAGGAAGATACCTTAGGATATGATAACCTTTTATTTAGAAATATTCATAAAAACATCAAACTAAACTACAGGGAATCTGATTCCTTTCCAAACAGTATATTTTGGAGTCCTTCCGAAGATGCGAGCTTTAATGGGAATCCACCTAAGTGTAAGTCCATCCATATCTCAGACACTCTAACCCATGAGACCCAAACTCTTTTATGGGTTCTTCATTCTTCCTCATCCATTGAAGGATTGAGAAGATATATAAATTATGAGGAATAGAATTCATGTTATAAATTTGATATGTAAGGTGCCTTCTTAAGTCAAAAACTCCACATCAGACACCTAATTAGGGCCTTCGTAGTGCATAAGTCTCATACCCATAGGCAGGGATCCTGATTTCTTATTTTACCTTGTTTCTCACATAAAACATGACTCATATGGGATTATTTATTTACAATGATCATATTACTTTCATCATAAATTTCCCCCAATAAGGTCATCCTCAGTCAGTATTCCCCATTTAGTGACATGATATGATTAAACCCATAAAATGGAATCCACCTTGGAAAAATTCTAAAAGGAATTACCATATTTCTAAACCCTGGGATAATAACCCTAATTGGAATTTATTACTAGTACCCACCCTTAAATGGGTTAAGGTAACATTTAACTATGATGAATTTGGTTCCTATTATGAAATGTATACATAGGATTCCTTCCTATAGATTAATCTCAATTCACTGGTGATTAAGTTACCAAATATATATCCTTTTTTCAGGATGTTACACTACTTGGTTTAAGATAACTGTGAGGGTTTGGATTCCTATTAAAAACAAGATATGTAGGATTACTAATAAAGGGTCAATCCCATCCTTGGAACATCAATCGCCTCTCTAGATGGTAGTAAAATCATGTGTTCCTAGTTATATGGATTAAAAATATAAGCAAATACCCATTTCTAAGAAATAATGTGGAACATAGGAAGAAACTTGCATACAAACAGATGGCCTCATTAATAGAAACCTCCATTAAATGAAAAATGATTCAACACCCAATCATTTTATTAGGGTAACCAATCATGTATCCAGATTTTCAATAGATTCACAAACATATCTTCAATCCACAAGAGATTACCATAATTGGAAATAATCCCCCCCCCCCCCCCCCGAAAGGTTTTGATGATCCTGACCTATCATCCTCTCAACCACTGTGAGTTCCTAACCTCCTTTAGAAATGAAACTCTAAATGAATTCCTACCATTGGAAAGCAATTTTTTACGTTGTTATGTATGTGGGAGCCATTGGAAGTTTCTAATAGATTAAAATGGTGAACTGGGAGAGAGTGATTGTACAACCATACTTTAACCCCCCACAAGTAACCCTCAAAAGAGAAAAAAATGGTAAACACAGTGTGAAGGAATGCAATGATAGAATAACTGAATCATTCTGGGAATATGGTACCTTATCCCTAAACTATGGGAACTATAAATTTCTGAGTGAATCATTAGTTAAATTTGGTCTATGTTATGATATCTATGAATATATTTGTGCCACATTATTATGTTATGTTTCAATGGTTTATGTTTAAAAAAAATTAAACCATGGTATATGTATTATGGTTATATAATGATATTTATGTGGTCCTATGATCCCATTCCCTGATCTATGTTTTTATATCATGTCTTATTATCAACTCTTATGAACCCACTATCCTTTTAATATGGTATTTAACACATGTTCCTATTTTCTACCATTATTGTGATATAACACTTTATGAATCATAGATATCATTTTGTTACTAATAATATGATATCAATCCTTCTTAGTTTTCCCATTTACATGGGGGAATTATATGGAGGAAAATTTCTAGGAGGATTTTAGGTAGGAAGAATATTTTAAAATATTTTTAACAAATAACGTGCAATATAATGTTCATGTAGATAATCTCTAAAGACACTAAACATTTGAGTTTATAGATTTTTAATTTTAATATATATATAAAGAATATTTATAATCATGTAAAATGATGTACATTTTTTTGGGATATCTGAGTTGGTATTAGAGTGTACATGTAAAGATTCTATTTGTAGCACTAGATCTAATATTGTGGGTTTGGGGTGCTTTAGAAAATATATTTTGTTAAAAATATTTTTTATTAATGGGTTTTGAATTATTATATCATGTTATTCCATGTATGTTGTTTCTTTTATTTAAAAAAAATTATTTATTTTAGGTGTTTGGATTACCTATATATTCTATGGTCACAAATGGTTTTTTATTGTGAAACATTGCATTATTTTGATATATTTATATAGAAAAATAATTCCTAATAGATTAGTGTGGATTCCCCAACCAATGATTCTAGTCCATGGTGGTGTGGAATGTTCTTTATGACTTATGGAGAGTTGGTTTGAGTTCTAGGATAGGGTATCCTAGGTTGTTTCATTACAATGTTAATAATCCATTTAATATAATGTGGTTAAAATGATATAAAATTTAAAAATTACATTAAGTGTAAGATGTTAATCACTCATAAAGCACTCATGTTCCCATGTATTGGAGTTAATCACCACAATATATTTTTATTTGTTATGATTACACTACCCCATGTGGTTTTTATTCAAGAAGGTTAAACATATTTGATAGTTTCAAGTCATGTTCTATTAATTTAGGTTATGTTAGGAGGTTAACCGTTAAATGATATTATCATATATATTACTATAATGATAATAACTCATCATATGTAAGGTTTAGATCCCTGGAGGCAAGATAATCATAATACATATCAATAACTCAATTTTTAAAATTGTATTATTTAGGTGATTTTTATATTTTTGTGATGGTTATATTCATTAAGATATTCCCCTAACAAAAATTTCTAGATCTAGGGTTGTATATACATACCTTACATACATCACTTGAGAATATAATAAATACAACCTCTTCCATCATCCTAATATTATTTTATATTCAATTGAGTAACAGATTACCTCATCAATATCTTCTAAATAATTTAAATCTTTCATTGCAGGACACCAAATAGTTTAATAATCCCATGTTGATACATATGATCACATGGAGACATACATTAAAGAAAGAGTGATATAAAAATCCTTGTATAGTGAGGAATAATTGGAATGAAAAAAGATACATTAGAGCATGAAGGAGCATAATAGTCATTATCAAAACATAACCATATATATATAATCATATGATCATGGGACACCTAAAATGAAGAAAAAAATATAGTACATTTATATTAATGTGTTTTCCAAATCATAAGTCAAGTTTCATTTCCAATACTTCATAACAGAGTATAAAAATCAAACCATATCGTGTCCATGAAAAAACATAGAAGAAAATGCTTACTACACCATGTACACACATAATCATGTCATGGAATATTTTTTAAAAATTTATCACCAAATCCTCTTTTAATTATTAATCAAATGATCTATATTATCTAAGAAAAGGAAAACCCATATACATGTCCCATAGGCCCAAGAAACATTCCTAATGGCCTAGTTCCAAAGGAACCACTAGTGGCTACATTTGTTACTGCTTTCCTAGGGACCAACACTAGGGAGACTCAAACTGCTCATCTACCTATGTAACCCTCACTCCATAACAATGGCCTCCCCCTAGAGACCCCTACCATCAAGCACGGTTTCTAACCACATGAGGTTATCCTCTCTATCTTCATCAAAAGAACTAATTTTCCAAGATCACACCCATCGATGCCTACCCACACATAGATCCCCCCTTCATAGAGCACCGATAATTCCCATATTAGTTCCCAATTTTCATCATCAAACCTCTCATGATTTAATACCATCATCAAATCCCACTGAAGTGGTAAAACAAGATGTTGTATGTGGGGTGTAGATACTGCTAATCTATAACCCCATGGGAATATCATGATATATAAAACATTACATAATTAAATGGAGGGTAATATATTTCTAGGAGAAATAATCACATAATATAATATCCAAATTCATTTTTCCACATATAAATGAAATAGTAATGTGATGTTATAAAAATCCATAAAATTAAAATAGATAACCCATGTTGAAAAATAAATAGGATGCACAAAAATCAAATATATCGTGTTCAAGAATTAATCATGTAGAAAATGGAAGAAATATAGATTAATACAATTAAATTATAATTGAAAAGATTAATTTATTTTATTTTTTATTAAATATATAGTACATAAACTATAAATTAATGAAAGTTAATCAAAAAATGAATTAAGGATAAATTTATGGAAGATGTGGGAATATCATATTAAAAGTATAATTATCATTAATATAGAAATTATTCAAGTTAAAATATATAATATAATATGTAAAAATCTATAATGAATTTGTAAATGAAATAAACATTAGTAGATAATTTCATGACTAACTTATAAAATAATATTTAGAAAAAACTTATATTTTAAAGAGAGTAATAAATAATGTTTTCATATAATGGAATAATTGTTATTAATGGGATATTGATAGAAAAACATAAAAAAGAAATAGTAATTTTTGAAATATAACTTTATAGGGTAGACTATAATTTATTAAAAATTAAAAGGAAGGAACATATAATTAACTGACAAAAAAATATAATTAATGTGGAATATCATTTCAATAGGTTAGGTTTTTTTGTCTTGAACCTCCAATTCTTAATTAATTAATCATTAACTAAGGAACTAGTTCCTTGTAGGTTTTGAGTGGTGTGAGACCAAATCATCTTCAATATCCTTATTATTATTAAGAAGTGGCATATGGTAAAATCTAGGGCATCTTAATTAATGATGAATGTGATTTTTATCAAGTTGATGGTGGTATTTATACATGGAATGGAGAGTTATTTTGAAATAAAATATTGACTATAATATTATTTGAAGACCAATACATGAATCAATGGTCATCATTAATACTATTGTTGGCATCGAAAAATGAATCCATTTAATTCACTGAATGCTTCCATACATGATCATGGAGCATAGTTCATTCTGAAAGCTTCGATTTGACTAGTTGTGGAGCCCGAATGGAGTTATGGATCAAATATTATGGCAATTTGATGTCAGGATTCTAGAAATGGCCATCTAGGATGATGTTGGGGGAGAAGTACGGTTTTCACGCAGGAAGTGAAATCTTGAATGGAAGAATGAATGTTTTTCATGCAAGAAGTGAAATATTACATGCAATAATGGAATATTTCATGAAACATGTCGCACAAACCTTTTACGTGACTAATGAGATGTCATCTTCTGCCTAGGATTCCCTAAAAATGTTGAAGGAAAGTGCACACATGTTTTGAATAGAGCACCCAATTTTAGCATCTGCGCACAAGATTCTTACACGCCCAAGGCGACATCAAACAGGTGTTTGTGCTCCCAACCCCTTTCCGTTCACAAGGTGACATCAAATGGGTGTTTCCATGCCATCCCCCCTTTTCACTTCTAAGGCGACGTCAACCGTAGCTTTTTGAACCGTGGCTCTTTGCACGCACACCCTCCGCATGGTGCACGTAAGATCACTTCCGCTCACAGAATTTTACATGAAACTACTCCCAGGTTCACCGATAAAAACAAGGGTATCCCCCACCCCTCGAGGGAGGCTCTCCAAGGGTAAGCCGCCACTCTGTTGTGCATGACACAACCTCTTCCATGCCCAGACAGAAGAATGGAATCCTTCATGTGAGATCTTGTGTGACAGGTCCTATATGGTTTCTCTTTCGCATGGGACCATAGTGGTTTGATTGTTTCCTAGTACAGTTTCTACCTAAGTACAGTGTGCCCAAGATTCCGTGCTTTCACACAAAACTTCCAATCCTGTGCGCAAGATTCCATGATTGTGCACAATATTTCAATATTGTGCACAATAGTACCAAGGTGTTGAATCTTGCGTGCACCTATGCCACCCAATCCAATACTGCGTGCAACCATCCGCTTTTGTATGCAACCCTTCCCTCTTGCGCACAACCCTTCCGTCTTGCACGCAGACCTTCACTCTTGCACGCAATCCTTCCAACTTGTGCGCAGATCAACCATCTTGTGTGAAGATCATCCATCTTACCGCCTAGTCGCACCACGAACTTTTTGAGCCAAGGCGTCGGCAATTTACATTGCACCCTTATGCGCAACCACCTTTAACTTATGGGATAACATGATTTGAGATACTCCTCTACACACCATGAAACACGTAGAGTCAACATATTCCTCTTGGTACATTTCCTTTGTCATGAGTTGAGATTTTCATCATCAATCACCCTCGAGTACATTGAGTTGAACCATTCCTCAAGCAACTCATCTGAACCCCATAACCTGACTCCTATTCCAAGCTGGACCAGAAAGGTATGACCTTATGTAAGTCCCAACACCAACCATTGGTAGGCGCCTTATGCCTAACAGTCTTATCTATATGACTATAAACTGTAGTGCACCCTATATTCCAAACCTAGGATACCTCTTGATCCAAAAAATATATACCTAATGCTCCAAGCATAGGATACCAACAGTCCTTTATACATGACTCTGAACTATAGTACACCCTATGTTCCAAACATAGGATACCTCTTTCTCCAAACAAGAGATGGCTCATGCTCCAAGAATTAGATTCCAAAAGTCATATCTACATTAATATAAACTATAGTACACCCTATGTCCCAAATATAGGATGCCTCTTACTCCAAAAAAAGAGATTCCTTATGCTCTAAGCATGAGATGCCAATAGTCCTATCTACATGTATTTAAACTGTAGCATTCCCTATCATTCAACAATAGGATGCCTCTTGCTCCAAACAAGAGATTCCTTATACGCCTAGAATAAGATGCTAATAGTCCTCTCTACATAACTATAAACTGTAGTACTCCATATGTGACAATCATAGGATGCCTCTTACTCCAAATAAGAGATGCCTTATTCTCCAAAAATAATATGCCAACAGTCCAATATACATGATTATAAACTGTAGTGCACCCTATGTTCCAAACATAGGATTCCACTTACTCCAAGAAAGAGATTCCTTATTCTCGAAGAATAAGATGCCAACGGTCTTATCAACATGACTACAAACTGTATTGCTCCCTATGTTCCAAATATAGGATTCCTCTTTCTCTAGATGCGAGATTCCTCATGATCCAAGCGTAAGATGCCAATAGTCCTATATATATGACTATAAACTGTAGTACACCCTATGTGCCAAACATAGGATACCTCTTGCTCCATAAAAGATCAATCTTATGCTCCACGAATAAAATGATTAATGCTATGATTACAGTGACATAATTTAAAGAACATTGGAATCCGTAAAAACATTCCATCACTCCACCTCACACTTTGTGTGTCCTTAAATCAGATCGTCATCCACGTCCATGTATTAAGGGACCTTCTAATGGTCTGGTCCCATGCTACATCGGCTCACCTACCATCCTGGGCCAATTTCCCATAAGACTTTGTAAAACACTTCGAGTCGGGTCCTGTGTTTCGAACACAGTCAGCAGTCGACCCTAATTTTTTTCCCCATTTCAGGATGATGCGATTTGGATTCTATGTTTTAGACATGATCAACCATTATCCTCCATCACCATGCCACCCTCATTTCATTCCGAATGTCAGGCATGCGATTCACACTTTTCATATCCCTTTGTTCGGACTGATTCCAACACCCCTTGGTGTTATCCCTGTTGTGCACTAGCGCATATGAGAAGGCCCAAACCCACCACTGAGTTGGGATGCCCTCATGGCCAGACATGAGGAAGACCTTCAGACAGCTTCCACCCATAATCCCCATGCACCATTTCCGCTCCATAGCGGCACCTGGGATGCTTCCTTGAGATATCCACATTCACCGTTGTCACTCCATAGCGACACTCGGGCAGCTTCCTTGTGTAAGCCCCATTCACCGTTGTCGCTCCATAACGGCACCCGGGTAGCTTCCTTGCGTAAACCCAATGCACCATTGCCACTCTATAGCAGCACCTGGGCTGCTTCCTTGCGTAAGGCCCATTCATCGTTGTCGCTCCATAGTAGTACTCAGGAAGCTTCCTAGCATAATCCCCATTCACCATTGTCGCACCTTAGCAGCACATGAGAATCTTCCTTGCATAATCCCCATCCACCATTGCCCCACCATAACGGCACCCGGGCAGCTTCCTTGCATAAGATCAATGCACAGTTGTCGCTCCATAGCGGTTCTCGAAATTATTCCTTACATAAGCCACATTCACCATCGTTTCTCTATAGCGGCACCCAGGCAGATTCTTTGCATAAGCCCCATTAACCGTTGGTTCTCCATAGAGGCTCCTAGGAAACTTCCTTGCATAATCCCCTTTCACCATTTCTGCTCCTTAGCGGCACACATGCAACGTCCTTGTATAATACTCATCCACTGTTTCCCTTCCATAGTACCACCCGGACAACTTCCTTGTGTAAGCCTCATGCACTGTTGCCCGCTCCATAGTGGAACCCGTGCTACTTCTTTCCATAATCCCCATTCACCGTTGTCGCTCCAAAGCGGCACCTGGGCAGCTTCATTGAGTAAACCCCATTAACGGTTGTCCCTCCATAGAAGCACCCAGGCAGCCTCCCTATGTAAGCCACATCCACCATTTCCACTCTGTACTGGCATTCAGGGAACCTCCTTGCGTATTCCCCATCCACCATTACCACTCCATAGTGGCACCTGGGTAGCCTCCTCATGTTTGCCCCATCCATCATTGCTGCTCCCCAACGGCACCCAGGCGGCTTCCTTGCATAATCCTCATCCGCCATTTCCACTCCATAGTGTCACCTGGGAAGCTTCCTTGTGTAAGCCCCATCCACCATTGTTTCTCCTTAGCGGCACCTAGGAAGATTCCTTATGTAAGCCCCATTCACCACCCTTTATGGATGCGCCTATGCACCATGATCATCAGCGCCGTTACGCCTCTTGTTTCTCACACCGAGCATGACTCACGTGGGCTTAGAGTAGTAAGCATCGACTATGACAACCTCTCTAGGAATCCTAGAGTGCAATCCCCAAAAACCCACCTGAACTACATGGACTTGGATCCTTGCTAAGGAAAGGTATGTGGGAAGACTCTCTGCGGTTCAAGCCCAAAACCATCCATTGGTTCCCAACCCCCTTCAAGATGGCACCCACACCTTCTGAACTACGTGGTCTTTGATCCTTGACATAGAAAGGTACATAGAAAGCCTCCCTGAGGTTCAATCCCAACACCCATTTGTTCTGACCATCTCACCCCGACACCCACTTCCCATGAACTATGTGGCCTTTGATCCTTTCCAAGGTGAGGTATGTAGGTATCCTCCCTGAGGTTTAATCCCTCCACGCATTGGTCCCGACTATGTCCACGTCGTTTAACCAAACACTCTACCTGAACTATGTGGTCTTTGATCCTTAACAAGGCAAGGTACATAGGAAGCCTCCCGGAGATTCATGCCCACCACCCATTGGTCCCGACCATCTTCACATCGGTTCACCAACACAAACTTGAACTATGTGGAATGTGATCCTTTCCAAGGAAAGGTACGTAGGAATACTCCCTGAGGATCAAGCCCAACACCCCATTGGTTCCAGCCCACATCATGTCGGTTCCAACAACTTAAATTACGAGGTATTTGATACTTTCCAAGGCAAGGTATTTTGGGAGCCTCCCTGAGGTTCATGCCCAACAACCATTGGTTCCAACCCCCCTTCACGTCAGACCACCGTTTTTCCCACATTACATTAAACTGCATGCCCCCTTTTCGTGTTGCATGATGCTAAACCGTATCAACCATTCTGAACTATTTGGGCTTTGATCCATGTGTCCTGGATAAGGTAGGTAGGAAGCCTCCCTGAGTTTTGATCCCATCCAGTAGTATGTCATTGCGATCCCATCCAACGGTAAACCATTGTGATCCCGTCCAGTGGTAAGTCATTCCGATCCCATCCAGCGGTGAGCCATTGCAACCCAATCCAGCGGTAAGCCCTTGTGACCCCATCCAGTGGTAACCCATTGGGATCCCATCCAGCAGTAAGTTGTTGAGACCCCATAGAGCGGTAATCTGTTGGGACCCCATCCAGTGGTAATCCCTTGCGATCCCATCCAGTGGTATGCCATTGCGATCCCATCCAGCGGTAAGCCATTGCGAACCAATCCATTGGTAAGCCGTTGCGATCCCATCCAGTTGTAAGCCGTTGTGATCCCATCCAGCAGTAAGCAGTTGTGATCCCATCCAGCGGTAAGCCGTTGGAACCCCATCCTGCAGTAAGCCCTTGTGACCTCATCCAACGGTAAGACGTTGAAATCCCCATTATACGGGAAGCCGTTTTCAGGTGAACTACGAGGACTTTGATTTCCTGCCACTGGGATACATAGGAGGTCTCTTCGAGACTGAAGCCCAACCTCACCATCGTCCTCGAGTTGACTCCACCTCATTCTCCACCCACTTCACATAGCCATCCACAATCCATTTTGGTTCTTACCCGAGCCGTCACATCCTAGTGGGATCATGCCACCCCATTCCCCATTCACTTTAACAACAATCGGGTAGCTAACCATGTGTTATCCCAAACATCAGTGTTCACTCCAGGGGTAACACTCACATGATCCGCTCTAGTCAGTGTTCTGATCAGTCCAATCTGTCTCCACTAGAAGTTAAACCTGTGGCATACCCTATGTTAAACATAGGAATCTGAAGAAAACCTCATATACATGTCTTTGGAATATAATTCCCCGCATTTGACGAGGGATGCCTTGGGCTTTTTCGCCCTTCAGAAGCCCTATAATAAGGGGAAGAAACCCAGACGTGCCAGGGTTCCAGAGTCCAGACATGCCAAGGATGTCCAACATGACTAATCCACCGACTGAAAGATGATGCCCTGACCAGACCCTGTGGAATGTCCCGATAAAAGCAGTGTAATTAACGAGTGCCCATGAAGATATGGCACTGGGAAGAGTTTCACAAACAACATCTTAAATGTAGAAATAATTCACATAATAAAAGAGAGTTAATGTTGAACATTAAGTAATTATGGTGGATAGAGGTTATGGAATTCATGAAGGTAGATAATGAGGAGTTATGGTTGGTTTTATTATCCCATAATTATGTTAATAAGTTTCTATTTTTTGGTCTCATGACCTCCCTATTTGAAGAAGGGGAGACAGACTGAAAGTATTAGACATGATAGACATAGTTCATATGGAATATTGAAAATAAAATAAGAATGGAGGACTTCTAAGAAATGGTATATAAGAAGTTAAAAATTGTTTAAGATCTCTCAAATACGAATAGTGATCACTGTTGTGTAGTGAAGGAGATACTTTAGTGATTTTTAATGAATATTAATTAGTTTCTTACTTATAGAGTATAATCACAAGAGCCCGAGACCAGTTGGTGAGGACTTGACAAGTGCATCAAAGAGACTCGAGATCAAATAAGGGTAGAGAAATATTTCTGGGTTTCTGTAGCATTATTTTAGTAGATGTTGTTTGGTAATATATCATCTAGAATCGTTCATCCATTAGGGCTATTGGGCCACCATTTTGATCCCCGAGACCTTCAAGGCCTTCAGCCACCCAAGGCCTTCGGACCATTTGAAATTGTGTTTAAAATGGACCAAGAATAAAATATAAGGAAAATTCTCCATATGAGGTTGTCTTATTCACTATAGTATATCAAATGTATTTTGAAGAATGAGAGGGTATCACAGTTTCCATCAGGACTAGAATGTGCATGCATGGCAAGCCTAGATGAACAACCATGTGAATGTGGAGATATGGAATCATTATGTAGACGTTGGGGAGGGGCAGTTCCAAGTAATTATTGAATGGATGGATTCATCTAAGTCCTTCAGTTCGTATAATTCCACAAATCCTACATGCCATGTTAGGGTTCGCCTTCAACCATTAACAGGGGGATTATAAAAAATGAATAAAATTAGAAGGCATTCATGCCATTAACATAATTAAAATGTATAATATTAATTTTACCATTACATAATCAAAATAAAATCATCATTTACTAATTTATACATTTTAATATCATTAATTAAGTTCTCATATTCACCCATGATATTATATTATATCATTTTTCAAGTAGGTGGTTAGATTGGCCCAAAGGTTAACTTACCAAAATTAATTGATGATTATGATTATAGAATTGGTTTCTTTTGGAACAATATCATTATTTTAGATTCATAATGATAATATTTAAATATATTATTGATTTCTCATTCAATTTTATGAGTGTATAAAAAATAATAAAAAAAGGTAGATGAAAAATGATATACCTTAATATGTGGAGGTGGTAGTTCACACACGCATGAATGAAATTTTCATTCTTCTTATTGGAAAAGGGGGAGGGAGGTTAATAGTTATTCCCATATAATATTATCATTAATTATACAATAAATATTTATGTAATTATATAGGAATGAAAAAAATAAGATTTGGGAAATTGGGAAAAAAACATAAATAAGAATAGGAAAAATAGTTCTCATAATGAGGACCTGGACTTTCTCTTGGAGTAGTCCATGGAAAGGGAAGGTTTAGGAAAAATTATTTGTGAATATAATCTAATAGAAGTAAAATGAAATTACAGGGGAATAAATTATGTTTTAATTTTATTAGTAAAACAAAATTTATACTGTTCATAAAGGGGTGGTTTAATGAAACTTTTATAAGTTGTGAGAATGAAATTTTTGTAAATATTTAACTTTAATATAATGAGAGAACATCATTCACATGTCAAAAAGACTCCGAAATTGAAAATAATATATTTGAAACAAGTTTTTTTCAAGATACATCAAAACCACACAATTAGTAACATTATTTGAATTTACCCCATTTTTTAACTAATTTGATCTTTTAGCCTTTACTATGATAAATAATTTTTACCTAAGTAATTAATTTTTATACATAAAAATAAAATATATATGTAACACCCCAAGATTTTATGAAATTTGTTTTTGAATTAATTTAATATTTTTCATATTTTTCATTTTAGACAAAACTAAAAATAGTTTATTTTTTGTTAAATAACAATTTTTGGCTTATTTTACATGTACAATCAATTTAATAATTCACTATATGAAACATATATTTTATCATTCACTACATAGAACACTGAGGTTATCATGCCTTACACACAACAATGAACTTCCTTAATGTCTTGTGTAACATGCAAGACTGAGTTTTTTCCCAATAACAATATATTATATCATCTAGACCATAAATTAGTAGTTATGAAAATGTTTATATAACTTATGAAAATATATGTTTTACACAAATATAAAATGAATTCATTGGGTAAAAATTAATTAGAAATGAATATGAAAATCGATTGAATATAAAGAAAAATATTATTATACCCACAATATTTTTTACCCTAATAAATAAAATTAACTACAATTAGTGAGTGATATTAATGTTATATATTTATATATTATATTTTATCAAATATGTTTTATATTCATCCAATATATTTTACAGGCTTAAGATAAAAAACCAATCCAATTTGACGTGTAAAATACTCTATTTTTAATATGCTGTTTTTACCACCTTTTAATAGAGAAACTATTTAAAATTCAATTTTTAAACCTTTATAGATTATATACATAAAAAAATTATTTGGAATACAAAAAAAATTAGGTTAGTTTAAATTTGTGATATTTTTATGTAAGGTTTCAATTTTTAATGAGTAGTTAAAAAATACTGAATTTTAGCTGAAAAACTGTAACATCTTATGAAAATAAAAAATATAAAATTTTCATATTTATTAATATTTTTTAATTAATTATTAATTTTATTTTGAAGGGAATTTATATTCAAGGGTGTACTTGACATGCAGCAATGAGGTTCTCTGAAGTCTTATGTGGCAAACAATGCTGAGTCATACTGAAAAATAATATATTATTCTTATTTTAAATAGTAATTAAATCCTAGACGTTTTATTGGTGGGAATTAATAGAACTAACTACAATATGATTATACATATTTTTTAAATGTTTTTACTTTTTACCAATAAAAGATAGGGGCTTAAAATGTGAATAAATCTAATTTTAAGCATAATTTACTTTAAAAGGTTCATTTATCACCTTTTGATGGTGAACCCCTTTAAATCTAGTTTTGGTCAATTTTATTTGTTTTATTTGAAAAAATAAAATTCTTCTTTTGAATAGGGACATCAAAATTCACTTTGGGTAAAATTTTGGTATTTTGTGGTGAAATTCATCTTTTGATGAATAGTAAAAAGTATAGTATTTTCATTCAAATATGATTTTTAATATAATGTATTTATATGGTTAGATTATCTTTTTAACTAGTTTTAAAGTGTAATTAGATTATATTTTTACCATTTAATCCAATGGTGGTCATTTGAATTAATTTAACTTTGAAATTGGACATAAACAAGTGTCAATCTTTTAATTGTTAGTATTTCTTAAAACACGCCTTTTTTGACAATAGGAATCAATTTTAAATTAATTAATACAACTTCTATGTTTTGAATTTGGTAAAATAGACATTTTTTTATAATTTGGAATATCAAATATAGCTTTGGTTTGAATTTTGGTATTTTTCTAAAAAACTTCAATTTTTGATGAATAGTGAAACCGCTAAGTAGTAGTTAAAAAACTAAACTTTTCATTTAAATGAAAATTTACCACTTATGTGAATTTAATTTCGAAAATACAACACACATGGTTGTTATTACTAAGTAAAATTTGGTTCAATAAGATGAAAATAATTTTTTTGGTGAATAGTAACTTTTGACATTTATTTACCGCGGTTAAAGGAAAATAGGGTAATTCAAGGTAAAATTAATATCATAATAAAACAAATATCTTAACACTTGTCCTAAACTTATTGGGTGAGTTATGGCCAAACATGGGCATATTTGGGTTGATTTTGGGACCTCATGGAGCCACTTGGGATTGATAATGACACTTTAGATTAATGAATCTAATGTAAAGTCAAAATTGACATAAACAAATATCTTTTAGTTAATTAATTTTTGAATATAGTTATCTAAGTTATATTTTCGACTATAATATTTATTAGAATTATAATCAGATTTTCTACATCATGGTTTTTTTATAATTTTCAGTCATCAAATAAAATAAATTATTTATGACACAATAATGATGCAGTGTTTACCTCATTAACAAATCATTTAAATAAATAAGATTATAAATATTAAAATAACATCCAAAACATGTCCAATTATTATTATATGAATTTATTTCTATAATTAGTCATTTTATCATCGACCTTAATGAGTTTTGGACCTTTAGAAACTGAATATAATTATATAATAAAATAATATTTTCACACATTCCTAAAGAACCCCTCCTCCCCCTTATAACAATCCCTCTCCTATAACTCATTCCTCACACCACTCAAGCCCCTTGGCTCGTCCAAACCCTACCCAAATAAGATCTCAATATTAATCTCTTCCACCTAGAAGCCTTAACTTAGGTAGAAGGCACTTCAAGAAGTCCTTTTGATTCAAACCAAAGGGAGTTACCTGAATTAAAGATAACAGTTTCTCTTAAATTCTTTTGTTTTATTTTGATTTATTTTACTTGTCCAACCATGTAAAATATTTTTATTCCTGTATTTTATAATAACACCTGTATTAAAAATATACTAATTAGTTTTTATGTAAATTATTCGAACTACACTTACACACACCTCCGTCTAATGGGTAAACAACATACTGTTTCTGTGGACGGTGAACTACTGCCTCATTGAATGATGATTGTTCAAATATCTCCAACCACCTCTCATGTTATCCATTATGATATCACTATATTTATATATGATATAAATTATATTTATATTGTTTATATTCTTCTGTAATTTTCATTTATAGAATACCTTTATGGTTTCCATAGTGGGTAAATATGATAATCTCCTTTGAGGAAGTGCGGACTACCACCCCCTTAAAGTGATATGACTCGTTCATGCCCTATGTGGAACATAAAAAGGGTATAGTTAATGAAATTATATATTATATTATACTGTAATTATAACATAATTAGGTATTATTAATTTTCCATTCCATTAAAATACATAATATAAATGGAAGTAGAGTTCATGCATTCGTACGACTTACCGTCTCCATGAACGGTGCATTTCATTTCATATCTCCAAATGTTATTTAATATTATAAATACATTTAAATAATGGATATATATTATATATGTGATATCTAAATCATGAATATAATTCTGTATAAAATGAACTTTTGACCACATGAACAACTTATAATTATAAGAAGTCCATTTTTTACTAAAATACCAAATATCGACAAAACGACCATTATTAACTTAAATGATTACATAATGTTTATAACATGGTAATAAGTGATATAAAATGAATAATAATATTAAAAAAGGTTCTTAATCATGTATAAATTAACTTTAGTTTATTATTCAGGAAGAACAAGGAACAAACAAGTCAAGGCAGACACGAGGTAAGGGGTTTTTTATCTCATATTTAATTCTGTAAGATTTCCATTATTGCCACTAATTTATTACATGTGGTGCATTGTGCACTAAAATTTGATATATATTATCATGAATATATTTATATTAATGGAATTATATGATTCATTTGGTGTTTATTAACTTTGGGTTATATGAATCGATTGATTATAACTAGGTAATGGGTTTTCATCTATTTTTTTATTCTCGTGAGATTCGTGCTATATTTTCCACTATTTTCTTTTGTGTGGTGTATGTACTACCCATGATTGTATTATTTCTATAATATACTTTAATTTATTGGTATTTACATCTTCATTGTATTATCCTTTTTTCATGGGGTGTATGTTTTGTAAGTTAGCAAATCGGTAAGGGAACCTTTCACCCTCCTCTATTTAAAGGACAAATTTTTGTTATGTCTTTTAATTTACATCTTCTTATTTTGGGATATGTTCTTGTATATCCTTATTGCTGTAAATTATATTTCCAAGTGATAATATACCCTTTTCTATCTCATCAACACATTTTTTGGAATTTTAAAGTGACACGGTTAGGATGTCGAATTTCAATAAGGGAACGTCTTCACCTAATTTCAATTCATTGGGTTAAACATCTAACTCTTGATTATGTGATGCTATGAATATTTTTGAATGACATCATATTTTTTTACACTTAATATCCACTTATACTCGGTGTATTCTTATTTTTCACACATAATTATTTAATTTATTTTTCCATAATCTAACGATATTGTCTTTATAAGGGATTTCGTCCAATTTACATTTTATTGAGACTTCATTGTTGTTATGCACCAATTCACTCTTATACAATGTATATAATATCCTTTTTCATATTATATCATGAATCACTTTATTCTCATGATTTAATAATATTCTAATTAAATGTTATTCCTCAATTATTTGTATTCAAGCGTCTCTCATTTTGTTAAAAACTCTTTAACTAAAAAATCATTTTAAATGTTTTAAAGATTTATTCATCTAAATATTTCTCATTAATGTACATGTTTTCAAAAAAAATTTTAGGATTTATTTATATAGACTTTAACGTTTTAAAATATTAATTCCTTTAAAATATTCAAAGTGGTATGGGGCACTTTGATTCAAAAATCACATTATTAAATAGTATTGAAAATGGTTTGATTAAGTATTGATTTTGTCAAAATCTTGAAATGATATATTGTAATTGAAATGTGGAAATTTTATTAGTGAAATGTTTATATTTAAAATATTTTTTTTGTTATGATTTTATAATGGTAGTTGGACATTTGACAGGTGGTTACATGATAAACCAAATGACAGGTGGTGCTGTGATAAACTAGGATGGGTGGTTACGTTATAACCTCCAATGCATTGGGTATGGAAGTAGGCAGTATTGCTATTCTATTTAGTGACATGTGTGGAAGTTGACCATATGGTTATTCCAGTTAATTATATTTATGTCCCAAGTTACCTTTATATGTTATGTGTTCTTTATATGGGTTTATGGTAATCTTTTGGTTACAAAAGGGTAAGAAATGATCTTTTATTCAGTGAAGAGTATTTAATACTTCATAAAGGTGAGAAATATTACTTATGATAAAGTATTCAAGGATTACTTATTGTTTTGAAAAACTATTAGTTTTCATTCTTTGTGAATCCCTTAATGAGATTTTTGCTCATCCCATGTTTTTGAAATGTTTTTCACAGGACATGAAGAGGAATAGGGACAAGGATGTGATCAAGGAAATGTCAAGATGTCTAAAACATGGAAGTGGACATTTTTCTTTTTAAGAGATTATATTTTATGAAAATATTGGATATTGGGTAGTAGTGCATACTTATAATATTAAAGTTGTTATGTAATAGTTATGGCCTAATTCTATAAAACTCTAAACTTGAAAAGATCCTCAATGTGAATTCTTGACATAATTCAAGATTATGTAATGGTTAAGGTTGGGTCCTTATAAAAACTATGTTTTCATCTAATTTATTTATAATGTTATATTATATTTAAAATTGGTTTAATAGTTTTATTAAAACATATTTTATCAATTAATCCAATGTAGGTCATTGTAATCAATTTTATTTTGAAATTGGGTATACAAAATTAGAAAACTTTTTAATGTTTTTACTTTAAAAACACCTAGTACCTTACCATCAGTAGGATTTCATTTAAATTAATTTCTCACAATTATGTTATTGAAATTTGGAAAAAAGTATTACTTATTTGGCACAATAATAATTTATAATATCTAATAATGTTAACATAGTTTTTAACCAAAAAATATTAGTGAATGAAGTAAAAAAGTAAAGGATGTGATTAAGGTAAAATTAAGCTTAATGAGGGAATAAACCTTAATCTTAAGGGACCAAATAACCCATCCACTTGTCAAAAAACATTAAATGTACGTATTTAGTCCATAAACCATCCATTATTTAGTTTTAATTGCTTTTCATGACTTTTTTAGGTAATAATCCTGATACACCTATCTTGTTTTAAAAAATGTAAAGTGTGTCATTTCCCTTCCCTATGAAATCCCACCACCTCTCACACATACTCACACCTATAAAAACAATTATAATCAGAAAATATCTACCCAATAAAATTAAAAAAAACCACATATTCTCCTTGAATCCTCCCATTTTTAATAAATACTTCCACAGAATCCCTTTGGTGCAAACCACAAGGAGTAACCCGATTAAGAGGTAACACCCTCCCTCAAGCTCATTTCTATTATTTCTATTCTACAATTAATAAACTCATGTTATTTCATGATTGTAAAAAAACCAGTATCTTAAATATACTAGTATTTTTTATGTTAATTTTATGAATTAAACATACACACACATCCTTCTAATGGATAATGAACATACTATTTACGTGTACGGTGAACTACCGCCTCATGCATCATTGATTGTTCATTTTTCCGTTACCACCTCTCAAAATGGAAATTATGATGAATGCTATATTTATATATGATATATATGATATTAATAACTTCTTTATTTTTATGTAATTTTTATTTTGAGCATACCCTCTTTCTTTCCATCTTATGTAAATATGATAATTTCCTTTGAGGAAGTGTGGACTATCGCCCCCTCAAAGCGATGTGATTCGTACACACACTATATAGAATATATTAAGTAAATTTTTAGTGAACTAATATGATATATATTAAATAATAATTAAACTGAAATTATATTATATACATATATACATATACATATATTTTATTTACATTAATTCATTCAATACTTCAATAAAACGGAAGTAGCATTCATGTGTATATATGACCTACTGTCTCTAAAAAAAATGTATTCCATTTCATAATTATATATATATAGATTATTATAATATGGATATAATGAATATAAATGATATTTATATTATGTTTTGTATTCTTGAAACCATGATATAATTACAAAGACCAAATATATATATAATTAAGGCACAAGTGAAAAACAAAGCGAATATTAATCGAAGCGTAAACTTAACATGAAATTATTAACCACAGGGAAATATAATGTTTTAATAAAAACATATGTGGTAATATATATAATAATATTTTTCTGCAAATGATTTATAATAATCTTACATTTATTATACAGGAGGTTTGAACGAGTATGATGAGAGTCAAGACATAAGGTAAGGGAATATCGTCTCACTTTTTATTTTCGTGATATACATGGTTTATTCACAACCCATTCCTTTTTTGTGGTGTGTAAACATACCATGTATGTATTATATTATTATTATAATTAAATTTATGGGTATTTATGCGTCCTTATGATTATATTTATTTCATGGGGACTATGTTTCAAAAATTACAAAATCGGTAAAATGATTTTGTCTCAATTTTTATTCTTTGAGACACATGTCATGTTATGCACCTATATTTTTCTATGGCATGTATATACTTCTATTTACATGTTATATCATGAATATATTTATATTCATGATATTTTATGATTCATTTAATTTTATTTTCTTAAATGGGTAGTATGGTTCAATGTTACCAAGTGGTAAGAGTTTATTAAAACGATCTCATAGATTTTCAAGATTGTTTATTATTATACTTCCTTTGATGAAATATAATGATCCATATATCATGAACACTTATGAATTTTATTCACCTATATTTACTCATGATATATTAATATATTGGTACCATTTTCCACTAACTGGTAGATAAGATAAGAAAGAATGTTTTATTAATAAAGTATGAATTTACCTCTCTTCAGTTGGAGATCTGTGTTCCTTCAAAACCATATTTTCTAAAAGGTATCCAAAAATATTAAATTGTTATTCTATTATCTTAAAATGTAATTTATACCCATGTTTTAATTTTAAAAAATAAAATTAATCTTTCTTTTATTTCCCATTCGAGGCACTTTTCTAAACTTTTTATGGTGTAAAAGTAATGTTCAGCATGTACGGATTTACCCACCATCATGACCTTCATTCCATGGAAGTTTCATATAGAAGAATAAAAATTTGTTTTTAACGAAAGAAATTTCCTAGTATTATGTAAATTATTTTAAAAAATTTCAATAAAATGGATGTCATAATTTTTTCAATCTTTTTTTGTATGTTTCAATAGAAAAGGGGTTTTTCAAAATGTTTTCAATATTTTTTCATAAGATTTAAAGTAGAAAGTTTTTCAAAAAAACGTTAAAATTTTAGTTAGGAGTTTTCAAATTTCTTTTTGAAAAAAATTATTTTAAATACATTTTCGATAATTCATTATATTTTTTCAAAGTATTTTAAATGAAATTGTTTCCATGGGTTATATGATTTTGAATCCAAGTTCATTGAAAAGGTTATCCTTTAATGAAATTATTATGATGCCTATTTATTTTCCATAGTTTATGATGTGATGAAATGTTAATGATATCCATTTACTTTCATGGGTTATGATTATTTTTTATGAAACCTATCTCATTTTATGGGTCATGATATGATGCAAGTTTTATTATCCCATGAAACAAATATGTATGATTTTGTTATGTGATTGGTGATACCTATATCTCCCTTCAATGCATTGGGAAATGATAAATGGTATATGATATCAAAAGGCCCATGTGTTGTATCCGAATCCGGAAAAAAATAAGTTACATGGGTTGAAGACCAAGCCTAAAAATAACCAGGTGCACAGGTCGAAGTATAGGCATGAAAATAAGTATGTGCATGGGTAGAATCCCATTCCTGAAAATAATTAGGTTCATGGGTTGAATCCCATGAATAAAAATAATTAATTTCACGAGATTTAGATCAATAATTAAAGTAAGAGGGTTAATGGGTTTTAGACCAATCCAAAAAATAAGAGTGTACAAGGGTTGTGAGCACAATCCCTAAGAAGATTCATGGGTTATAGACAAAGACTAACATGTTATAATGGTCTTGGCAGGTATACTTCATATAGGATTTTCTATGTATATGTGTATTCCACAATTACATATCTTACTTATTTGTTATTATTTCTTGGCCTAGGATCTTGATTCCCTTATGATTCAAGTATTATAAACTACTAATCTTTATTCCTTTATTTATGTTTATGATCATTGTTATTATGGGTGTGATCTTATAATGATATGATCATGCTCTCATACCATTATGCTTATATTTATGCTTATATATCTCTATCTTGTTTACTCTTACAGATCATTTTACCTCCCCATTTTTTATGTTTCCTACCTCGGTTTATGAAGATATATTTTATAAATGATATTTCTATGAGGTTTTCTAGTCTTGGAGAACCTATTTAGGGATAATGTATCTCATATATGTACCAATGTTTATGTTTTTCTGTTTCCAATGTCACTAGACTAATATGGTATTTGGGTGTCTGTTTGTATAATTATTTATGTATTTCAAAAAATTTATGTAATTTTAATGTATTTTAATAATGGGTCGTTATTGTTGGTATTGAAGAAATGGTTTAGTTAACCTTTGGATGATATGATGAGAAAACATTAGTGAGAACCCTAAAGACATGTCTTGGGATAACCCTAAGGATAGGGAAAAGTATAGAACAATTTCCTGGAATTTTGGTAAAGGATAAAATATGTGGTTTCCTAGAAATAAATCCCTATATAGATACTACAAGTGGATGTGTATCTAAAACAAATTTACCTATGAGTAACAACCCCAAAAATATATTTCGGGTATGATTCGGGGTAATCTGCTACTCGAAAATGGGCATTACTTCACACATGGTTTGAAGCTCCTAGGGGATATTCTTTGGGAATTCATGAACTATTATTAAACCATCATGAAGGATTTAAATTATGTTGGATATGAATAAAATGTGATAAACCTGTGGTGTCATTAATTAATGAATTTGTTATAATATAGACATCTCAGGCGTAATTTTAAATGATTAAGTTGTTTTCTTCTATGTTATGTGTTTCTCACCCTTTGATTTCTAGTTTTATTCTGTGAAGATAAATATAAGAAACAAGGTTAACATTGAATATTTCATATGTGGAAAGTATGGTAATTATGAAAATAAATTTCCCAAGTGGAAATCTCCTAAAGGGAATCAGGAAGGTGGTATGAGTATCGGTTATACATTGTAAGATAAAGAGATTGTAGATAACATGTGAAATGTATTTGATGTTCTTATAGTATTGTTAATAATAAAAATTATAAAACTGATTAGATTGAGGTTGAAGAGCTTGAATACATGATTCATATTTTATATTATATGAAAGAGGTGTTAAGGAATACATTTATGAAGCCTGAGTAATGGTTTAAGAATAAGGTTATACTAATGAACTATTTATCTTTTGTAATTCAAAAGAATATGTTATATGAGTCATGAAATATATAATTATTTTCATTATATTTTTTCTTTGAGGATTTACAGGGACATGTTTAATATTGATGGATACATAGAAATGTGATTTCATGGAAAAGTGATATTTTGATTAAGGGAAGTTAACCCTTAATTAATGCCTGACTTTCAGATAATGATTTTTTGATAAATATATATTGGTTATAATTATGAAAATTGGACAGTACAGATTACCCTAAAACTAATTATTGAAAAAGTGGTCTATGACATCATGGATGACGTTTTCAACTTCTTGGGTTTAAAAAATATAACCATAATCATTAGAATAAGGAATCATGCATGTTTTCGAAAAGTATTAATGGTAATTTAGGGTATTACCATGTTTCAAGGGAATATATGATAAAGGTATTCACATGTTTGGAATTTTGAAACCAAGATCTATATTATGTTATATGAGGAGTCACTGTTAAGTTTATTTCGTGACATTCTTTCTAAGGTATTCTATTTTTATATTCTGAGAGTGCAGTAAGGTTAACTATTTATTGAAGGGCTTATGTTAAACACCAAATGATGTTTTTGAGGTTAAATCATTATCTCACAACATGAGGATCTATGAATAATAGATAACCTAATCTTAAAATTTTGTGTTGATGATAATTGAGGTCAAATGGGATGGAATATCATAGATCTTAGGATTGGTTAGTTCCATAGGAATGATGAAGTATCCATTATTCCCTCTAGTAAGAGATGAAGTGGGAAATAATCAAGGAAAAACCAAAGGGTGAGATTGTATATATAAAAATGAATGAAATCACGTAATTATATTTCATTATGTTCCTAGAAACATAAATAATTCCTTAAATCTTGGAAAAAGATATTGAAAAATATTTATCCTTGAACACTTTTTTTCTAATGATTCAGATGGTCCCTTATAATATCACAGTTTTATGGTTTTTTGATCACCCACTTCTTTTGATCAATATTCTCTATTAGTCTACATCAGAACATGATAGTTTTATTTCTCATCCATGACATTGTTTTCAGTTCTAATCTATGTTCTTTTATGAGTAAACCTAGTTATATATTATTTTGTGTAACCATTATGTTTCAAACATTCCCTTTTTAAGGGAAGTTTTAGTATTCATTTTCTACGATGTGTGTTTCTATGAATGAAACATTAAAGTATTAAACCTTTGATAACCTATAAAAATTTAGAGGGAAAATTTCCTTTTAAGGGTGGTATAATGTGACAACTCAAGGTTTTTTATTTTTTTGAATTAATTTAATCTTTTTGATATTTTTTATTTAATGAAACAATAAAAATTGATTATTTTATATTAAATAATAATGTTTTTCTTGAGTTTTGTGAAAAATCAAGTTAATAGTGCACTATATGCAACATAAAGTTTACCTTTCTCTACATGGAACATCGTGGTTAGCCTGTATTACACACATCAATGACTTTCCTCGATGGCTTGTGAAATACGAAAGTCCTAGTTTTATCGAATAACAGTATATTATATTACTTAGTCATTAAAATTATAAGTAATGGAAATGGTTAACTAAATTAATAAAATCTATTTTTTATACAAATATAAAATTAATTCATTGGTTAAAATTAATTAGGAATGAATATGAAAACCGATTGAATATAAAGGAAAATATTATTATAGCCAAAAAGTTGTTTTACCCTAAAAAATTAAATTAATTAAAATTAGTGATTCATATTAATGTGATATATATATTATAAATTCAATCAAATATTTTATATATTTATCCAATAAATTTAATATTCTTAAGATAAAATCAAACCCAATTTTATAAATAAAATACTACATGTTTTAAGAAATTTTTACAGGCTTTTAATAGAAATCCTATTTTAAATATATTTTTTGTAACCCTTATAGATTATATATTTCAATATAAACATAATATATGAAATAGAATCATAAAAATTAGGTTACTTTAATGTTTTTTTCTGCAAGGTTTCATTTTTTAATTAATAGTTTAAAATACATATTTTTAGTTCAAAACTGTTATTTAATCTAATTTATTTATGATAATAAATTATATATTAAATTGATTTAAAATTTCAATTAGATCATATTTTTATCAATTGATCCAATTTAGGTCATTATAATAAATTTCAGTTTGAAATTGGATTTAAATACCTAGCAAATTTTGGATGTTTTTTCTTTTAAAACATGCAGTGTTGTCCCATTAACGGGATTAAAAGTAATGTAATTTCCCACACTTCGGTGATTGTAATTTTAAAAAATGGATTCTATATTTGTAACTTGTATAATTTAAAAAATTTAATAAGATTAAATTAGTTTTAACCAAACATAATATTGAATTTAGTTAAAATTAATTATAGTGATTAAGGTAAAATTAAGCTTAACAAAGGAATAAACCTTCAACTTAAGGGCCCAAATAACCTAAAAACATACCCAAAAACCATTTTTTAAAAAAATATTTCGTCTATACACCTTCCATTATTGAGTTTTTTATTATTTTTATGACTTTTTTTTAGGTAAACTAGTCGGTGAAACTAATGTTTTTCAAAAATTTCAAGTGTGTCATTTCCCTTCCATATAAAAGTCCACCACCATTCCCACTTCCTCACACATCTCAATCCACTTAGGTTCGGCCAAGATATGAAAAATAAATTTCAAAACAACCCTCCATTTATATTTGAAGCCTCCATTTGGGAAGAAATATTTCTAAGGAATCCCTTTGGTGCAAACCAAATGGATTTACCCAATTAAGAGGTAACACCCTCCTCAAAGCTCCATTCTTTTCTTTCTACTATCCACTTACTAAAATCATTATATTACATAATTGTATAAAATATATGTTTATTAAATATACTAAGATATTTTTATTATAATTTTTTGACTTACACTAATTAATACTTCAATCTAATGGGTAACAGACATACTGTTTATGTGTACTGTGAACTACCACCTCATGAAACGATGATTGTTAAATTTTCCTTTACTGCCTCAAATGGTGAACATTGTGATAGACACTCAATTTATATATTATATATATGATATTTCTAATTCCTTTATGCTTTAATAATTTTTATTAATAAAATACCCTTATGTATTCTATCTTGTGTAAATACATTAATTTTGTTTGAGGAAATGTGGATTAGGACCCCCACAAAGTGATGTGATTCATCCACACACTATATAAAATATATTAAGGATATATTTAGTGAACCTATATTATATATATATGACGTAATAATTATAATTTAATGATATTACATACATATATACATATATACATGTATACATATATACATATATTTATACATATATATATATATATATATATATGTCATCTACTTTCTTACATTCAATACGTTAATAAAATGGAAGTAGCGTTCATGGGTACTTACGACCTGCCATCTCCATGAACAGTGTAATCAATTTCATACTTACATAATATATAGATTATTATAATACATATATAAGGAATATATATGATATTTATATCATGTTTTAAATTCTTTAAATCGGGATAAAATAATAAGTACCAACGATATTACATATTAAGATAAGCAAAAAACAAAGTGAATATTACTAGAAGCATAGCCTTAACTTGAAATTAGTAACAAGTGGGGAACATAAAGTAATAATGAAACCATATATGCTATGAAATATAATAATATAGTTTTTTAAAATATTTATAAAAAACATAAATTTATTATACTAGGGTTTTTAATGAGTTCTATCAGAGTCAAGATACAAGGTAAGGGAACATCATCTCACATTTCATTTACAAAAGATACATGATTTATTCACCGCCCATTATTTTTTATGGGGTGTATACTAACCATAGATGTATTATATTATTATTATACTTATATTTACGCTTATATACATATCCATTTTATTATATTTATTTCATGGGGATTTTGTTTCAATATATACCAAATCAATAAAATGTTTGTGTCTCAATTTTCCTTCTTTGACTCACACGCCATGGTATGCACCCGTATTTTTTCATGAGGTTTATATAAATCCTTTGAAATGTTATAGGATGAATATAATTATATCTATGATATTTTCAGATTTATTTAATTTCATTTTCTTAAATGGGGAGTTTGATTAAATGTTAGGAAGGGGTAAGAGTTTATTAATATAATCTCATTATTTTTTGACATTGTTTAGTAATATGATTTCTTTGATGAAATATTATGATCCATCTCTCTAGAACACTCAATAATTTTCTTCTCCTATGTTTTTTAAAGATATATTCATTTATTGGAACAATGTTTCCACTCTTTGGTACATAATATAGTTAAGAAATTGTTTTTAAGAATGTATGAATTTACCTCTCTCTCTATGGTCGAAAATCCGTGTTTCTTCAAATCCATATTATCGAAAAGATATAAAAAATATTTTAATATTTTCCAATGATATTTAAATGAATTTTTTAACCATGTATTACCTTTTAAAAAAAGGGGTTTTATAAAATGAATCTTCTTATCATTTTCTTGTTGAGGCACTTTTCTAAACTTTTTACATTGCTAAAGGAATGTTTGGCATGTATAGATTTACCTACCATCATGATAGCCATTCCATTGAAGACTTATTTATAAGTTTAAAAAGTCTTTTTAAAAGGTTTTTTTGATAATATTCAATAAATTTCTTTTTTTAATTGGTTTTCTTGAAAATTATTTTCAAAATGTTTTCCAGCTTATTTTATAATTTTCAAGGAAAAATGGATTTTAAAAATGTTTTCAAGATTCTTTCATAAGTTTTATAATAGAATTTTTTTTAAAATGATTTTTATATTTATTTAAATGTTTTCATATTTATTTAAAAGAAATGGTTTTTCAAGACATTTCCAATCTTTCATTATAAGTTTTCAAAGTATTTTCAATGAAATAGTTTTGAAAACATTTTCAACCATTATTTTAATGTTCTCAATGTGTTTTCAAAGATTTTTTTTGTAAAATGTTTTGAAGAATATTATATATGTTTTAAAGGAAAAGGGTTTTTAAAAAAATTGAAGAAATATTTATATGTTTTCATGTTATTTTCTATCAAAATTATTTTCAACTGGTTTTATGCATTAAAAAAATTTATTAAATTAAAAGGGATATTTTCCACAATGAATGTTGGTGACTGATATTTCAAATTTTTTTACATCTAAGATGACATCAATTAATTTTTATAGTTTGTTTATTGGAAATTATCTAAAAGTTCCATTAATATTCATTCTCTGAATATGTTGTTTTTAATGTCATGGTCTTTATGAACCCATTTCTCTTTCATATGTTATATATTAATGAAATTTGTTTCTCTTGCACAAGTTATGAACTTTGGAATCAGGCTTTATTTAACAAGTTATGATTTAATGAAATGTCTAGGAAAGCTATCTATTTTCCAAAGGTTATGATTTGATTTAATGTTAATGATACACATTTAATTTCATGGGTTATGATTATTTTTTATGAACCCCACCGCTTTTTATGGTTTATGGTATGATTCATGTTTCATTATCCAATAAAACATTTTGGTATGATTTTATTATGTGATGAATAAGACAGATATCTCCCTCCAATTAATTAGGTAATGATAAATGGTATATGGGATCAATTGGTACACTAGTTGTTTCCCATGCCCAAAAATAAGAAAGTACACAGGTTGAATCCCAATCTTGAAAATAAGTAGGTGTACAGGTTTAATTCCATGCCTAAAAATACAAAGGTGTGCAGGTTGAATCCCAATACTATAAATAAGTAGGTTCATGAATGGAATCCAAAGCCTAAAAATAATTAGGTTCGTGGTTTGTATCCCAAGCCTGAAAGTAAGAGGGTGCATGGGTTGTAGCCCAATCCCCCAAAAAAGGGTACATGGATTTTTATCCCAAGCCTAAAGCAGGTAAACGAGTTGTAAATCAAGCCTAACATGATATTAATGTCTTTGAAGGTATCCTTGAAATAGTATTTTATATGTTTATGTGTATTCCACAATTACATGTCTTACTCCTGTGTTATGCTTTCATGGCCAATAATCTTGATTCCCTTATGATTCATGACTTATTAACTACAAATCTTTATGCCATGATTTATGTTTATAATATTTGATATCCACGGTATGATCATCTAATGTTATGATAATGTTCTCATAACCTTATACTTATTTTTATACTAACATATCTCCCTTTATTACCCTTACTAAGCATCTGAGCTCACCCCTATTTATGTTTCCATCCCCATGTTATGAAGATATATTTTATGAATGATATATCTATGAGGGGTGATAGTCTTGGAGAATCTAGTGGGAGATAATGTAGCTCAACCATGTACATGTGTTTTTATTTCCATGTTTCCAAATGCACTAGACTAATACAATATTTCAATGTTTGTATGTATAATGTTATAAGTATTCTATGAAAGTTATGTAATTTTTATGTATTTCAAGACTGGGTGGATAAAATATATTACAACATAATTTTGATATAATAATTCTAATTATTAAATCCATTTCATCATATAAAATTACTATGTGTCAGAGTAATTGATTTTAACTTTAGCGCATGTATAACATAAAAACTCATTTTAAAAAAAGTTCATTTTTATGAAAAATTTATGTATGGGATACGATTATCAATGATTTTAATTTTCATGATATTAATTGGATAATTATAAAAAAAAATATTTGGGCCTTTAAAATCAATCAAAACCCAAATTTTACAAAAATAATAATAAATTATAATAAAATACCCCAAATAATTTCTTTTTCTGAAAATCTTTACATGAGTTCAAAAAATGTTAAAACTGGTTTTAAAGTTCAAAATAGTATTTAAAAAAATAGATATTACTTCTCAGATACACATTTATTTATGAAAAATATTTTACATGTTTTTATGTTATACGTACTTTTTGATAGAATCAGAAATGATGTGATTTAAGTAAAAACTGTATTTTCCATTATTCAATAAAAATAAATATTTTTAAAAAAATTCATAAAAAATTATCATAATATAATATTTAAATGATAAATCAATATATGAATTTTATTTTTTTCAAAATAAAATTCCAAAATTAATTAATATTTCCATTAAATGAAAATACACAATATAAAAAAACTCATTTTATTAAAAATTAAATATTTTAAATAATAGTTATTCTTAATCTTATTTTATATAAATTTATAATTTAATTACTAGAAATATATTAATTCATATATAAGAACATTTTAAATGTGCTAAATTAAATTTATTGAGATAAAATATAAAACACTTTTAAAAAATAGTTCTTTGAATAATATTTATTTTATATTAAATAATATTTACCCAAAACCATTAAAAATAATTATTTACAATTTAATATTTTATTTTATTAATATATTGATGTTAAAATTTTTTACATTAATTTTATAAATATATAATATTATACTCTTATAATATTATTAAGAATGATAAACAATACGTAAATGTAAATATTTAAAATATTTTGTTATTATAGATTTATTTCATTATTTATTATTCAAAAATTATTTAAAATTTACTACTAAAAATACATGAATTAAATATACCTATTGGATACATGTATTTCGAATGAACATATTTCCAATGACCATATTTCTATTGACTATATTTATAAAGGACATATTTCATTCCTATATATATTATTACTAAACTCATTCATTCTAATTATAGTGTTAAAGTCGCACTTCTCATTTCCATAGTTTTTATTTTTGGATCTCACAACATATTCTTTCTATTTTCATGATTTTAATCCTCATTTTGGCTTTTCTATAGCTATTGGTGATCCTCGAGTGTGATAATGATCGATGAGATACCCAATTTTTGAAGATTTTATTCTATTCAATTTATTTTCCCTTTTAATTTATTCACTTTTAGATGATGTAATAATATATGGTGAGTGATAATCAAGGGTTTTAAATACATAGTTTCAGTTTGTTTTGATAAAATATGATATAATTAATAAATAATTTTTTTATAGTTAAATTCTTATATTGAATGACTTATTACCTAATATATTTCAATTCCTTCAGAAAAAAGTATAAAATTATAAACATATAGTTTATAGAAATTATATGATTTATAAAACCATGGGTATCATAATAGGTTCATTTATTTCATTAATTTCATCTTATAGAAAACTTTATTTTATAAATTAGTTAATTATTTGACCCCAATTAGTATTACTTTCTATTCAATAAATTTCATAAAAGTTAACATGTAAAGTTTATTCAACAACCAAGGTTATTTTATTACTAACCTTATAATGCTTGGTTATATTTTATTATCAAAAAAATACCTTCATTTTATTGGGACTAAAAATTATCCAAGGAATCCATATTATTGAAAATGAATAATTTGTATCCAAATACAATGAAATAAACAATTTAAACATTTCTTCCATTACAATATTCAGAAAGTTCCATTTTCAAAATCTTAATAATAATTGATAGCTTCATTAAAAAATAATTTATTTAGGGTTTCAAATTACCTTTTAAAATTTATAGCTTCATTAAAAAATAATAATAATTTATAGCTACATAAAGTGACCTTTTCAAAATTTGTTTTTAAATTAATTTGTTTCGGTTATAATAATCATAGTTTATAACTTCATTCCAAAATAAGTATAGAAATTTATATTCATTTATCATGGAAATAGTTATTTCTTTATGTCCCTTATTTTTTTCTCCCCATGACGCCATTTCTTTTTAGTGTCTTAGGTATTGAAAAATTATGAAAATACACATTTTTTTCAAAAAACAATTGTAATTAAAATTTTAATATTATATAATTTTATCAAATTTGATGGATATAATTAATTATCATTTATCAATTTAAAAAATTTTGATATAAGTCATAAATTTATCTAGAGTGTCTAATTTTTGTAAAAAACATAAACCCATATAAACCAAAAAAAATCATCTAAAAATGACTAAAACTTGTTTCATTCCATATATACTAGTAGGTCTAACTATACTAAATAAATATAAATTTATGATCTAATGTTTCCTTATAGTGATTAATTATTTTATGGATTTGAAAGAACATTTGTCATTTTTACCTTGCATGAATTAGTCATAAACAATGGTTTTGTATTCCATGAGATTGGATAATCGAAGAATAGTTTTATTCTTGGATTTTATATGAAGATTCCTAAAATTAACATGCCATAATATTTAATGATTCAAAATATCATCAAGTATTTTATCATTTAATCATTTCTTATTTTCATCAGTTAATCTGTTATAGTTGATATTTTTTTTATTTCTATAAAATAGTTAAAAACCATTCCTTAATATAATACAATTATTATTTTAAAAATTTAATAAAAATCCAATCATTACAAAGGTAAAAAATTATTATCAAATTGTTCCTCAAACCTTCAACCAATAATAATTATAAAATAACAACTTAATTTTAAATTATAACTTCTCCAAAACCTTTTACCTCCCCTTTATAATTATCACTAAATATGACATTATCACCAATAATCATTTTAAATGAATAGAAAATTGAGATATCACTAGTCAAATTTCATGAGAATCAACTATCCATATATCATATGTCCTTTTGTACACTATAAGAGATATATAGTACAAAAATAGATTTAATAATTTCTTGGCGTCGATTAATAATAGGTTCCAATTTGTTTATAAAATGAATTATTGGGATCCCAAAATGATATCAATAACTTTTTTATAAGTAATTAAGAGGATAATGAGTTATATAAAACAAATCTTGGTGTGACTAAGTGATAATGGGAATCTCAAAAATCAATCAATTATATGATTACCCTTTATGTTACATCTAAATCATATATCACTTGAAAAAAAATTATCAAACATTTTTCCCTTATAACTCTTTCAAATATTTTAATGATTATTTTTTGAGTTCGCATGGAGACCGTGTGAGATTCCAAGTCCCATAGAGCCTTGGTGTAGGTATATTAAAATTATTATATTTAATATATCACATATGAGTACTTTTTATGAATTATAGTTTATCTCTGGAACAAAGTCTTAAATAGGAAAACTAATAACATCAATAATCTATAATGTGTGTTTTAACCTTGGTGTAACCTAGGTTTTTTTGTTATTAGGTGTTTCAGTTTAGCGTAGTCTCCAAATAAAATTTGGTTAAAAATTATTTAAATTAATTTATTAATTAATTATTCAATAATTTCTTACCTAAAAATCCTTTATTTATCATGGCTATAGCTAGATCCTAGGGGTAGCTACATATCCCTAGATATAGGAGGATATCAGTATGGAGGAGATCATTGTTATACATCGAAGTGATCATGGATCCACAATTGATTTACAAAGGATATTTTCATCATTAAATGAATTAATGGATCTCACCAATGGTAATTATGTAAAATCATTCTTCATCACTATTCCATCTGATATTAAGGTCGGATGTTTGATTTTTTTTGGTTTAATAACATTATTAAATTCTATATGTTTAATGTTAATAAATTATTTGATAAAATTAATTCACATATCATTTTTTTTTATTTTTTTTTATTACATTTAAATCCTTGATATAAGAATTATTTCTATTTGATTTTTCTTTCCAATATGTTTAATTTTGTACCAATAAATTAAGTTCAAACCAAAAAATGGTCAAATTTCACTTCTCACTTTTGTGATACATGATTTTCTCCATCATTCATTCAAACATCCATCAATCGTAATTTAGTTCGGATGATGAATTGATTATACCCAATAATTGATCATTGTGATGTCAATATTTGAATCAATGGGTCATTTATAGTGGTTTAGTTTGGGGTTTAAATGTCAAATAGTGGTGTGAAAGAAACAACAGAGATATGATGATGATACAGGAGTTAGTTTTTTTTTAATATAGACTATGTTCATACATTATGATAGTGATTATGGGTTATTTATGATCAATGGGTTCCCAAAATCATTCCTCCTATGATAATTCAGGTTTAGCGGAAATATATTCTGTCTTTTTGGATGATATTTTCATTTTGAGTAAAAGAGTAGGAGATTCGACTGGATACAAATGAAGACTATGAATTTATAATAAATACCAATTTATAAAGCATGCATTTTGAAATACCACACACTGTGTGGACCCCTATTCTATAATGAATTTGGTTTATTCATAAAGATAAATATCACACCTGTGTGTGACCATCCCATAGGTCATTTGATCCTTATACTGGAAACCTAGTCTATACCCCTAGGGTACATGGGCAAGAAGATGGCCTGTGTACATGGAAACATCTCGAGTACATAGGTGTAGGATAGATTTCATGGAAAAACACACAGGAAATAACAATAATATAAGGACACATCGTGTATCCCTTATACATGTATTATACCCCTTTTAGGTCTTGTTGGATCCTTAGTTTCCCTTAATCGAGTTTAAGTATCATTGTGGGAGTGTTCTCTTGTTCTATCCCCTAGATGGTACAATGTGGTATCCCTTATTGATAATAGAATGAATGATCCCCTCTACTAGATAGTTCTTGATAGAATCGAGTATCTTTTCAGACAGTCTGGAGTCTTATCCTCTTTAATGATTCTCCAAGTTGGTTCAGGTGTTTCATTAATGAAATTACAATCATACAATACCCTTCCTAGTGTATTATCCCATATATGGTATGGTATCCCATTTAGAACCCTAGAATAATCCCCTACCTCAATTTAAATATTTTTTTTGTTTTTCAGTTAATACTTCAGCAAGTCATAGTTTTACGATTGTGACTTCTTGGATGAGTTTCATCAGTGTTAGAGAGACATGACGAGTATGTTCTATTTGATTAATGTCACCTTAAAGCCTCAAGTAGTATACCTAGGATGGCAGTTATGAAATACCTCAACTTAATACTTAGAGACTCCCTTAATCATATCTATTTTATCTTGCTCATTTCCCATGCTCGTGATAGTGAGATAATAACCTCTTTGATTCAATTTATTAGATGTTTTTTGGGTGTCATACTAATTATATTTATACTCAACTCTACATGGGATCTTCCCCCATGTGTCTTGTTTTTTTTGAATGAAATGATAGGCCTTTTTACCTAGTCCTATGAGGACTAAGAGAAAATTTAGAATTGATTAGGCTAAATGGAATTTAGACACTTCTAAAAGTTTCATCCTGACAAAAATCCCCCTTTTTTATATCAGGTTGGAAAAAAATTTAACTATTATGGTGGGATTATATTTATCCATTTTCTAATTAGTACTCTTTGTTATAATCGGATGTTTGATTATTTTTTATAAATGAATATACTTCATCTATTTTTTATATTTTCCACATTATACGAATGTATGGTGATTTGTGAATTTTTATGTGTAGTTTAGGATAAATGTATACCATGTGTCTGAAGGCCTTCAGGCCATTCAGGCAGCCCTACTTGGTTCTAGTTTTAGACCCCTGACTATTTGAGGAAAACAAGGTTTTCACTCTCGTCTTATCACTGGCGTAGTGGGGCCCAATTGGTCGAGGAATGATAGAGTGTTTTAGAGAAAGTTATTTTTGGGATAGAGTTTGCAGATAGTCCAACTATGTGTATTTGTTTCAAACTAGGGAAAAAGTGTTAAACTATCTTGAGTTTGGATCTCAGTCTAGGGATCCCAGTTATGGTGTGGTAGTCTATGTATCCATTCACCAAGACATTGACAAACTTCTTTTTGACTTGGTACATATTGGAACTGGTTACAGAGAAAGACATCAATACGTGCATCATAAATGAATGGTTTTTAGATTTCATTACCTTACTGAGTCAGTTTCCAATATATTATCATTACGAATGGTGTGTGTTTACAATTTTAGGATTCCCCCACAATGACAACCAACTATGATGTAATAGTAGTATCGTGATGAATATTTACTTAGGAATGAGGCATTAGATTGGGGACTTATGCAGTATTCATTTATTCAAGATTTTTTTTATATTACCTCCACCCGTTGAGTAGATTATTAATACAACAGTTTTATTAGATGGAATGTACAAGTTGGGCACACATAACATGTTCTAGAGATAAGTACTACCTAGGTTTAAGGGTGATCCAAACCCCATGCGAAAATGACTGGCTCAAATCAGTAGTGTGAGTTTTCCACTTTGTTTGAAACCCTCCAGATCAGATGGTGGTTTTAGTAGTGATCCTTCTATATGAACCAATAGGGTTATGGTGGGGCTTTTTGATGTTGTCTCATAACAAGGTGGCTCTCATGTAGAAAGATTTCAAGTGCCTCTTCTGGGTAGAGTTTTTTCAATAGGCCTTGCGGTAATTACATATCTTAGAGGTTATAAATACCCCAAATGGTATAGTATCATTCAAAATGTATGAATAAAAGTTCAAATACCTCTTCTGTTAATCTAAGGATAAGGTTTTCTATAGGTATTTTTTAGCATAGACCATTGATCCAGTCTTTTTATTTGATATTTGAGATATATTGGTATCTCGTTACATCCCTTCCTATGTTAGGGAGTTGGACTGTGTCTTAGTTGCATGGATCTCATTAATTGATAAGTTGTTGACCATTGGATCAAGAAGTAGACACCCTGAAGATGAGACTTTAGTAGATGGTATTCAACACCAAACATAGAGATCTAGGCATGTGAGGTATCTATGTAGGTAGTATCAGGAAAGAGGTTCAACATCTTAGGTCTCTTATAAAGTTTCCAACTAGCCACAGTAGATGTGGTGCTTCAAGTATGATGTGTGAGTCCATATCCCATGGGATTTCCCAAACCACCATACAAAAGATAGTGAAATGGTTGACAGGATTCATAGTAAGATGTTGTAGCTTTATTATGGAGGTTAATATGGTACTGATCATAAAAGTGGTTCTGAGAGAGAAGTGTGCGGTGGCTGATTTTATGATCCATTTTAACTTCTACTACCTCCTAGTAGTCACCTATTGTCTTATAGAGCTTGTGTTCAGGATCATGGATATTTTTAGAAAAAAGAGGCTTGAAATCTAGATGCTCTATGTATGATTTTGGGTATGATATATTTCTTTTCAACTGTATCTAAAGTTTTGGGAAACACAGATGTGAGACACTATTTTCTTATTACCTCCCTATCTGGAGATTCCAACAGTGCCTCTGTCTCAAACATTATGATTAGAGACTCATACTGAGGGATATTCATGGATCACCAACTTTTACAGAGTGTGTAACCTAGATCTTAGAGGATACATATTTGTATGGGATCCATTCACAGTCATGATGAGTCCTTATGATATCCTTCATAGTATGGACTATCTATCCCTGGTTACTCTCATATTGAATATTTTTGGTGGAATATGAAATTCATCTGAATATATGGGATGATATTTTCCTTCATCGGAAATAAGGGATCCAAGAAGAGTCGGCTAGGTTTATATATAGGAGGATACAATCAATTTCTCATTAGTTAAATATTAATTCCCTTGAAATAATGGATGCTATATGTTTTTGATTTCCTATAGTGTTAGAGGAGTATGAAGATGTTTTCTCTAAGGATATCTCATTATTACCTACCCATTGATAGATTGACTTATAAAAAGGCCTACACCTATGGACTACCCTAGAGTTTGTTCCATCATATCAGTTGGACCCTACTATGTTTTGAGAGATTAAGGTGTAGTTGACGGAACTTTAGAGAAGGGCTTTATTAGACATGGTTAATCCCTGTGGACAGCCCTGGTGTTGTTCTCTAAGTAGGTGGATTGGAGCTTTAGTTTTTTCATAGATTATCAACACAAAAACTTGGTGAATATCAAAAATAATCATCCTCTTTATATAGTCAATTACCACTTCAACTAATTTAATGGGGAACAATGGTTCTTGAAGATTGAACTTGGTTCGGGTTATCAAATGCTCCGAGTTCGAGAGAAGGATATACCAATTATTGAATTCCAGGGATACTATGGTCACTAAGAATAATTTTTTAAGACCTTTGGTGGAAAAACACCATAAACTTTATCTCGAGACTAATTAACAAGGTATTTTATCAATTATTAGATAGTTAATAGTATTCTTTATCAATGACATCCTCATGTACATAGCATCATAGGGGTATCACATAAAATATTTGACTATTGTTATATACATACTTCAATAGCACCATATTTAGGGGAATAATTTGAATTTTATTTCATTATTTGAGGAGTCTAATTTCTAAGCCATTTCATCTCCAAATATTGAGGCAGTACTCTCTTGGGATCCACCCAGAATTCGGTTGAGGTTGTGAAGATTCCTTGGATTAACATACTATTATCATATATGAATTCCTAATTTCTATAGGATCATTTCACCTTTTACTACTTTGACCTAAAAGGTGCATCCTTTTGTGTGGATGGAAATGTGTCTGTAGGATTTTTATGAGTGGTGATAAAGGTTGATGAGTGAACCCATATTGAGACTATGAGAGGTGGGTGTTGAGTACAATACATTCATGTAATGCCTCTGAATCATGGATTAGATGTGTTTTGATGTAGAGGAAGGTGATGATTTATTATGGGTCATGAAAGTTGATACGTCATGAGAAGAACTACATGACCCACGATTGGGATCTGGAAGAAATGGTGTTTTCCCTAAATTCATAGTGATACTGTCTTTTGAGAGAGTGATTCATTATCTATTATAAACATATAAGTCATGAATATATATTTTCATAGAAATATCATAACCTGAGTTAGAGTTTATTACTAGGGTTCCTATAGTATAAGGAATTTGATATAGTGTATAATCCCGATAAGTGGAATTTTTGGGTAGATACTCTCAGTAGGAAATATAGTTCATAGTTTTTGAGTGAGGTTTCGGAGTAATTGGACACATTTCAGTGCTCTTTAGTGGAAGAGGATGGTACACAGTACCTATGGTGAATAGTTTTTACATATTCACTACTTCAAAACGTCAAGGAATCATAACTTTGTGATACTATTTATGATCCCTTTGATGACTAGATATCCACTAGACATGCTCCAGATGAATTTTCTGAAGTTTTGGATAACATCACATTTTTTAGGATATACTATTGTACTAGTCTTGTTGTGAGAGGAGATACTGAGGAAGTTTCATACACCCCCCTTAGTGGAATATCCAGGAGTAGAATAGAAGTAACAAGACCATCAACATTTTATTTTTTTGGATACAGAGGAATAGGTTGGTTTCTAAGCATATCTCATGATGCCTCACATGTTAATAGGTTAAGTCTATTTACAAGATTTTAGAATACTTGTATTATACTATTTAAATTCCATATTGGAATGGGAATAATATATCAGTGGATTTATTGATGAGAAATCCATGATCATCTAAAGTTTATGAAATTATCTAGGTGACCATAGAATGACTCACCAAGTCGGCCATTTCTCTATCCAATCAACTGTATGGTTAGGTGAAGAGTTTGGGATGACTGTGCATAAAAAGGATAGTCTGAAATCACAGAATTCTTCAATTGATTATTTCATAATAATATGTTTACTTCACATATTAATTATTGATAGGATTACATGAAGAATTTGGGATACAATTTCGGTTGAGAAAAGTGTTCCAACACCACATAAATAGACATTATGAGCATACCATTCATGTTATAGAGGAAATGCTTCAAGATTTCATGTTGGATTCTTTTTGTAGATGGTAGGAACATCTACCCTTCATGGATTTTTCATATAACAATAGCTACCAGTCCACCATATATATTGAACTATTCGAGGACTTGTATGGGAGACTTGGAAGGGAACCAGTATTCAAGATTGATCTAGGGGAGACAACATTTATGGTCCTGGAGATGGTGTCAAAAACAACAACAAAAATTTCAGATCCTCCATGATAAGATGATGACTATCTAGATCCATAAAAAGTCTTATATGAACTAACAATAGAGGATTTTAGAGATCATTGAGGGAGATAAAATGTTCTAAAAGGTATCACATTGATAAGGAATGAAATGATTTTTACAAGGTGTAAAGTATTCTACAATATTCATTATCCCTTTTTATACACTTTGTAGGGTTGGTGAGTTGGTGTACTTCTTATCCCAACCACCATAGTTAGACCAGGTATGAAATGTATTCCATGTGTCTCATATGAGAAGATACGTGCTTGACCCATCATATCTTATTGACTAGAGTGAACTGGACATTGATGATAGAGCTACCTTATTAGAGTAACTAGTGACCATTGATGATTATTAGTAGAAGATATTTTATGGGTGATAGATTCCTTTCTTTCTTCTTCATTGAAATCAGTTGAATCATCATGAGATAACTTGGGAGTAGGATAACTAGATACGATCATGGTACCCTCATCATTTTTAGTCAACCTTTTCATTTTAGGATGAAAATCCCTGAAGATGGGTATAATTTAATGAATCTTTTTTTTATTTTTAATGATTTAGAATATATTAAAAAATAATTTTGGAGTTAGGTGTGTTGTTGGAATGGGATTACAGGTACTTTGAAAAATAAATCATTATTTTATAAATATTAAAGCTATTATATCACATGCATACCATTTTTCAGAAGTAATAATATATCTCACAGATAGATACTTATATGGGAAAATTGAGACCATTATTAAATTCAAAATATATTTTTTACCTTAGACGTGAATTAATTTTTATTAGCAGTATGAATTTTGATTTATCACAATCTCCAATGGAATTTTGGGTAAAATAATTGAATTAAATTTATTTATTTATTATTTACCCAATATTTTCTTTAACCAAAATATACTTTATTTAATCATTGATACATCCAAATACTAAGGATGGCCTTATAATCCTAGATATTGGAGGAGAAGACCATGGATGAATGTGTTCGTGAATGTTTATGGGATCAAGGATCAGCAATCAATATACTAAGGAGATAGTCTTAATTGATGGAAATATTAGATCTCACACACAATAATGATTCATAATAATTCTTCATCAGGAATCAATCTAATATCAAGGTATGAAATTTAATTTTTATTGGTTTAATAATATTCTTGAATTCTATAAGGGGAATATGAATTTATTATTATATAAAATTAACTAATGAATGGTTTTATTCATTTAAGGTTGATTACTTTTAGTTCCAAGATTTAAGAATTTTTTTCCTTGATTTTTCATTCTCATATATTAAATTATCTTATAATAAATAAACGAAAAAACAAAAATTTGTTGGGGTTTGGTTATCACTTTTTTGTTTCATGATTTTCTCCGTATATTTTTCAAATGTACTTAATAAGTATTTAATTTAGTTGATGATACAACTATACCTAAGAACAAATTGTTTTGAAATAAATCTTTGTGAAAATATGTTGACACATAAATTTAATGAATATATATTTTTATATTAAATTCATTAATTTTTTCATTTAATTTTTTATTATTGATAATATTAAATTTTTTTATTAAATTATGGAAGGATGCAATTATAAATTAAAAATGAGAAAAAAGAGGAAATTTGGTCATGATTTCCTCTATAAGAGGACTTTTCATGAATTATGATTCCCATTAGATGTCTACAGAGATTGAAACAGGATAATCAAATATAAAAGTGGTTAAAACCACTAAAAAATACATTTCACATAGTGAACTGATAATTCATGATGTGAACATCAAATGAGAACAAAATTTATGAAAGAAACCATGAAAAAAACAAATATCTTGGCAAGACCCAAAAACTCATGGTGTGAAACTATGTGTCACATCCTGAAATATGACAGATTGACCTAGTTATTGTCGAAGGCATATGGAATTCGATGGATACCCATTATTTTTTACTCGAAACCATAGTACATCATCAGGATAATATCGGGAAGATTTTAAAGACCTCATTAATTGAAAATTAAATCCAACCTGTGACCTCTTGATTACTATAAATAAATATCAAAGGGGGAGGCTATTATTCATTTATTCAGATACTAAATCCCTGGGTGAGGTGTTATACTATTGTAGTGTCCTCCAACTGTCCTTATTTTCTATTTTCCTTTATGAAATGTTTTTTTTCTTCATCCCCTTTAATCTCACATGGATAATATGTGGAGGTAACTCACTATCTATGTTGGGTGATGTAGATAAATGGGTAATATTATTTTAATTTCATTTATTTTATTTTTATCATGTTTTAGGTTGTATAAATCATATTCCAATCTCAATTTTTTCTTTTTATTATCTCATTAACATTGATTTATGAATCTAGAAATTATATTTTTAATTGTATATATGATGACCCTTAATTGTTCATTATAATTAAATGGTTTTTGGTAATTATTTTTAAAAAACATATTGAGACAACTTAATTCATCAACACCCTAAACAAAAGACCATTAGGAAATATTGGATTTATTAATTAAGGAGGATATACCAAGACCAATAATCTCCCTTATCTCAACTCCAGCAAAAATCATGATCAATTAATTTAATTCCAAAATTCAATAGCACCAAAACATAGAATCTAAAAACCCTTGGGCCATTTTATCCAACACTTTTCAAACCCAATTTTTTTCCTTCTCTCCATTTCGTAAAAACAACTTCAATTAAATTATTTTTAAATTCCTAAAAAAACTAATTTCATAATATCATAGGTTCAATATCAAAATTTTCCATTTCTATTTTTAATTATTTAAGTCAAATTTATTTAATTTTTTATAAATTATTAAATTTTGATAGCCCCATTGTAAATTAACGACACCCTACATACTATAAATTTTTTAACGTCGTCGTCGAGGATGGTGATCAGGTAGTTTAGAAATTTTTGTGTTTTTTATTTTATTTTCATTTTCTTTTAATTTTTCTATTTACGTTAGGTGAGTTCTTGTTTTGGATTTCAGGTTCATAATTCTAAAAGCATGAATACAACAATCATTACAAATGAAAAAAAATATCTTTGATTTTTTCCATTATCTTGATTAAATATTAAGGAGGTAGAATAATGTTTTGAACATGGATGGTGTAGAACAAAATAAATATGTTTTCAGGGTACTGTAAAGAGATCTAGCACTATAAAACCACAGATATTATAGGTATCTATAAAATACAGGAATGAAACTAAGAATCTTATTTTTACCCATCAAATCCAACCACTTTTATATTAAATCCATAATCATCCATATGACCTCTAACACCATGTAATTTTCAAGACTATCACATGAAGATATAAACTCACATTTTGGATGATTTCTTGAACTTTATGACATGTTTTTATTCCAAAATATTTCTATTAATGAAATAACACATAGACCCCTTATATTTTATGAAAATAAATTGAATGGGAATGTATTTGGAACTTATCAGCCCATTCCATCACTATGGGGATGATTTGGGATGAAATTTTTTCACTCATTTCTTCCCAACATCAAAATCTAGGGACATAAGGGTAAAAATAAAAAAAATTAATAATCACTTTAGTATTAATGGGAATCTTTCAAACACATGAATTTAAAATTTTCTCATCATGGTATTGAAAAATGGTAATTAATTCAAAAAATTTATAAGGTATTTTCACAAGGGAATAGGTCTATCATTGATACTGCAATGAGCAAATTTTTAATGAGAAAATCACCAAAAGAGATCTATAACATATTTAGATGAGATGAACAGTAATATCATTTAGTGGAATTTAGAAGGAACCTAAAGGAGATGGGTGAACATGGTGAATAATAGTTGGATTTATTTCCAAATGGAATACATGATAAAAATATTGATGTAATGATATCTCTCCAAAACTCCCAATATACATACCCTGAAGATGAAAATTCTGTTTATTTTTATAAAAAAAATCAATTTTATGTTTTTAGGATGAAAAACCACATGATCAAGGGTTCAAACCAAGTCCACAGTGATACCAAAAGTTAATAAATCAATGATCTTCTCTTTCAAACTAGATACATACTTTGTATGAGACATTGGCAACATTTATGACCATAATTAGTTATGTAATCAATGAATAATGGAATATTGAATGAACTAAAAGAATTTATTGTGAAATTTTATCTTCCAAGTTGTCCAAATCATTGAGCAACATAGTGATAGGCTAATTGGATTTTTTTCAGGAAATGTTAAAGTGAGCCCAAGAATAGATTTGAATGATATTGCATTAAGAAGTGACAAAATCAGAAAATATAATCCATGATTAAGAAAGATAAAGTAATAAAAACTATATAAAAAGAAATTTAAAGTGCTATAAAATAATAAAAATGATAAATTTGAATAAGAAAAAGTAATTGTGGATCCTCTACTACCATAAAATCTATGTCTATCATTTCTATAAAGGATTAGTTAGACAACTGGGAAAAAAGAAGTAAGTTTCTTGAAAAATAAAAATTGTTTTATATTAATATTACTTTTGTAGGATCCCTTGAAAACATGCCAAAATATCCAAATAACATGAAATAATTTGTGAAGAAAAAAATAAATCTTGAAGAGATCGTTATGATTCCACACATAAGAGAGTGATATGTTGTGGCGTCGAAGGACCTGCCAAAGAAGCAAGAAGACCCTGAATGTTTTTTGAATAAATTTAAATTAGGTCAAATGGAATTTTAAAATCCTTATTTGATTTAGGTTTGAGTTTCAATATCATGTAATAAAGAATATTCAAAATAATGTTACTTGAGGGTCTGAAGACCACTAGTGGTACACTACAACTACAAGATTCAAAAGTGAATACCCATATGGACACATAAAAGGTATTCTAATCAAATTTGAAAATTTTATCTTCCCCATGTACATTTTATGATGGATTTGGAAGAGGATTGGAGACAAATTATTTTTTGGAAACCATTTTTAGGGATCATAAGAGCCTTGATAAATGTTCAAAGTGGTGATTTGTGATTGAGAGTGGGAGGCGAACAAGTTGGTATCAACATACACCGAGCAATGAATGAACTATGATATTAATGGGGGGAATTTAATGAGGAATAGGGTTTTGAATATTAATAGTATTCCATTTTAGGAGGATATAAAGTGATATGTAGCAGCCACACTAACGAAGAAGCAATGAATATTAAGATGAAAATTAAAATGCTATGAAATTAGATCACTTCTAACTGTGGGATAACTACTATAAAAATATTTTGAAGAAGGCTAGTAGGTTGGGATGGTGAGTGACCTAAAGCATGGATTTTATAGTATTAAAATATATTAGTGGATAGGACCGATGTAGGTAGAGAAGGTTCTAACCCAAGGAAAAATGAATTTGTTTTTAAGAGAAGGAAAATTACTCATATTGGTAGATTAAATGAAACTAAGGTCATTTGTAGACCCCGACCAGGTACAATATTTTCAATCATACATCACTTGAGATAAAAGAAGAGATCTCAAGACAATGGTGTTCAAAAAAATATATGCTATGAGGAAACCTAGGTTTTATGAATTTTATTTTTTATTTTTTAGTTCTCCACTGAATATTTAAAAATTACACTAACAAAATAAGCTTTTACATTTACTTATGTCCCTTTATTTTTCAAGTCTATAAATACTTTATGAGGAAGAGAAAAGAATATTAATACAGGTGATTCATTTTATGAAATTAGGATTCACATCATGAAATTAGGTATGTAACACACATAACCCATGGTTGAATGTGTCCATGGAAGGGGAGTATGAGTTTCAATTTATTTTTTTATTTTCCACACACAATTTTAAAATTTTCTAAATATTTTAACTACAAATTTTATTACCTATCTTGGTTTTCTCATTAATCGTTGATCTAGTAGACATAAACAACTTATAAATGTCATCATTCCATGTATTGAAATTATTTTTCAATAAATTTTATGGATAAAATGGGGAAAAGTAATAAGATATAAGCATGAAGATTTATATTTTACAATACATGATTTTTGGGGACTTATTAATCATTGTTAAAGTTTTTTTGAGAATTTTGATTGTTTAAATTTTTGATATTTTCATTAATTCATTTTATTATTGATGTGAATTTCATTGATTAATTTTCACATACATTTTTTCTCATTCCCAAGATTTTTTTGAGCCTAATATTTCTCATTATTGTTTGAGAATATTTCATGAGAGAAACTCGAATATATATTTCTTCAAGAACATGCTTTATATCTTTTTAAAGACATAATTTTAAAAATAAAAATTTAATATGATTAAGGAATATTTTTATTACCCCAATATTAAGATCCAATTGTACATTAATCCTTCATAATCCCACACAATCCATGAATAGACATGTTAGGAAATAGCCATGTTACAATCCAATTTTTATCCCTTCCTACACAACGCTAAATTTTTTTATGGTTTCTAAAAATAAGTATGAGGGAGAAGATTCCATGGTGGAAGCTATATTCATTTTTTATTATATGTGTGTTAGGTTTATCTTTATAGGATTGGGGAAAATAATCTTTATTTTCATACATTATTATAATTTCTCACCCTTTTATTGAAAAAAATGGGTTGTGTCTTTGGAAATTCAAAAATAACCATTTATTAACTAGTGATATTGTTATAACTATTACAAATAATGTTGAGAGGAGATCATTTGGGGTTGGTGATGAATTTCGTAATTGACTCAAGTGTAACATTGGAAAAATAAAATAACAATATATATATATACAAGTTGGTGTTTCAATAATTTTAATACACTTCTTTATGATCTTACCTTGATTGATTAGGGAAAGGTGTGATGAATTTTACCAAGGATATTTCAATTGAGCTTATATTTTATTATCATTAAAATTAAATCAGAGATTAAAAAATATATTTACTTGATTTCATATCAATTAACTATATACCTAAAATCCCCAGATTCATTTAAACCTAATAATGAATCCCTAATAATTATTTGTAATTTTTTCTCTATGGGTTGGATAAAGAAGATTCATTCTGGGCCGATGGTAAGAATAATAATTTTAGGTATAAACAGAAACTCCATTTAAATTTATATGTTGATGATGACTATAAAAATTTTAGGGGAGGTAAATTGAAAATGGAATGACAATTGATAATGATTTAAAATGTTTAAATAGAAGAACTAATAATAATTGACAATTCAAATGAGAAAAAATAAAATACATGGTTGACTTGTTTCTCTAAGAAGTGAGGAGTTGATGAAATTTTCATGTGTGTTTGTTGAAAATTTTAATCCCCATTTTATTAATTTATTTTATTAACGTTAAATTTAAATCATGGTATGGTGAGTGTCCTTTGTAGTATTTTGATACTTCATTCTTGAGGTAAATATTCAATTAATGTGTGGTGGTATTTGATATGTACATTTCATGCTTACATTTTTTGATATAAAATTCATTAATCTTTGGAATTTAATATATCACTCTTAATGATTTTCAATTTTTTAATTCATTTATGAAAGAATATAATGATTTATGTAAAATGAGAAAAAATATCATAGATGATCATGATTTTCACTATAAGAATACTTTCCATAATGTATGATGCCCAAAGGATGTTGAAAGGGCCTAAAACTGAATAGTCAAATGGAAAAAAGATGGAAACCACTATGAAAAAAACATTCCCCCTTGTGAAAGTTTAATTCCAAAGTTGAACATAAAATATTAATACATGACATGAAATAAGTTTTGAAAAATTAAAGATTAGATCATGACCCAAAAAAATCATGGAAAGACACTACGTGTCACACCATAACATATTCCATAGTGACCCATCAAATTTTAGAGATGCGTGGAATTCAAAAGAGACCTATGGTTTCTGATCAAGAACCACTTCACACCATTAGTATTAACTTGAGAATATTTTTAATACATTATTAATGGAAAATTAAATCCAACCCAATCACTCATGATACCTATAAATATATAGCATAGTGGGTGTGTAATGATCATTAATTTAAATACCAATTTCTTGGGTGAGGTGTTTCCATACTATAGAGTCTGCAATTAGTTCCTCTTATCTATTTTATTTTCCAATAACTTTTCATTTCTACTTCCCCTTAATGCCCTCATGGATTTGATGAGGGGTTATCTTTGGATATTAGTTGGGTGATGTAAATAAAGGTTCAGGTTCATTCAAATTGTATTTCTTTAATTTTTTTTCATTTTTTTGGGTGGTTGCAATCGTATTCCAATCTCAATTTCTTTATTTTTCTTATCTCATGACCATTTATTTGTAAATTTGTAGTGTAACTATTTAATTTCACAAATTTTTACCCAAAATTTGGTATGGCCATAGTATTTTTTAGGGTAATTATGTTTAAAAATGGTATCAAGACAACTTGATTCATCAATACCATAAAATACCTGACCATGGGGAATAGGGTATTTATTTTTAGGAGTATATACGAAGACCATGAATCTCCTTCATCTTAACTATGAAAATAATAATGATTAACAAATTTAATTTATAAATTAAATTTCACTTAAACCTAGAATCTGTAAAACAATGGAACACCTTCTCCAACTATTTTCAAAAACAAAAAATATATTCCCTTATCAACCTTTCTTCAAAAAATATTCAAATATTGAGTTTTTAAATTCCTTATAAACTACTTGAATCATATCATGGGATCGATATCTAGGATTCAATTTTATATTTTAAATTATTTAATCTGATCCTATTGTAGTTTTTATACATTTTTAAATTTGTTTGTCTTGGATGTTAATTAGCGATACCCAGTGATTTATCAGGGGTCATTATCATGAGATAAGTCTTGGGTTTGATGGTATGATAGATTCATAATGGAAATGATAAGGATCTGATAATAATTTGGGTGATTGATTTTTTAAAAGTAAGTCTATAAGAGTCCTTTAGTTAAGTGATGATGGGAATTTTCATATCAATAGATATTCAGAATATGGTCACTGGGGACGACGTGTTCCCTATCAACCCAAATTCGGTATTTTTGGGAGCGATTTTCATCTAGAGCATAAGAACAGGAAACTATAGAGGATATTAATTAAGACTAGTAATTTATGAGAAATATAGATCTATATGACTTGTATTTCATATGAACTCATTTTGTGTGGAACCCCCATCCATGACAGTTAGAGTTTATACATAATGATAAATATCACATGGCTGTGTGATCTGCCTACATGTTGTCTGATCCTAATGCCAACAACTCATGGGGTATGCCTAGGTAACATGAGTACAAACATAATTATTGTACATAGGAATTATGAAATTAATTGTACATGGGCTGGAGTATACAGACACGAATATGGGAAGAACTAGATTTACCATGACATGTCGTGGATCCCTTATACATTTGTTTTACCCCTTCTTAGTCAATTTGGATCCCTTGTTTCCCCCAGTCTAGTTTCATTGTCAATGAGGGTGCATTCCCTTATTCCACTCTGTAGATGGTATATTGTTGTATATTTTATTGAGAATATGATGATTAATCCCACATATGGGATAGTTTTGGATAAAGTTGGGTATCCCTCTGTGTGGCAAAAAGTGTGATCCATTATCATGATTCATAGGTTGGGTCTAGTATCCCATTTCTAATATCACAATTGTGTGATCCCATTCCTAGAAGATTATCCCACATAGGGTTAAGTATACACCATAATCTTTGGGTGTGATCCCCTACCTATGTATTTATATATTATTGGATTCCATATCATACTTCAGCAACACAAGGTCTAATGAGTGTAACATGTCATATATGTGTGATTAGTGTTAGAGAGACCCAATGAGTGAGTTATATTAGATGAATGTTACCTTTGATCCTCAAGAAGTACCCCTAGGATAATATTAAAGAATTAAATCACCTTGAGTCTTTGTGTATCCATTGAGAATATCTAGGATGTCTTTTTTATTCCCATTTCTTGTGATATTGATATGAATCCCTCTTTATTGAATTGCCTTTGGTGATTCTAGGGTGTCCTACTAGGTATATTTATACTCACCCCACTATGGGATCTCCATTCATGTGTCATCTCTTATAAAAATAATAAGCATTTGGATGGATTACTTGGAGGACTAAGAGAAAGTAGAGATTTGATTGGGCTAGACAGACTATGAACAGGTCCATGAGTTTCATATTGATAGTAGTACCCTTTTTTTAAATAGGTTGGACTCTTTTTTATAGTTATGGTGGGATTTTATTTGATTATTTACTTATATACACTCTACTTCATACTCTGGTGTGCTATTATTTGTTATGAATTCATATATAGTATCAGTTGTTTAACATTTTTGAATTATAATGGGGGTATGGATATATGTGTGTGTATACATGTACCTTTAGGATAAGGCCTCACATGTGTTTGATATGCCTACTAAGTGCTAGTCTCAATCCCCTAGTCTATTGTAGGTGGGCATAAAGTATCACTCCATTCATAAGGAAAGCCTTGTATGCCCCAGTGGGTCAGGTCATGAAACATTTCCACTTGAACCTTTAGTAATGAAATCCCTATAAATTTTGGGTAAAATATTCTCATAGCCTAGAATGGTTTTTTTGTGTTTATTTTATTCAAACCGATCATTTTATTATTACTCTCACTACCATGAGCAAAATTGAACATATTTTTAATTAAACATTCAATTTCAATTTTGAACCATTCATTCTCAACAAGAATAGAACTCAAATTTAATCCTTCAATGTCATTTCATTTTAAAATGAAATTAGATTTCCTTTTATTTTCATCCTTATTTTTTTTATCACCATGAATATATTTTAGTTTTCTACAAGAAGAATTTATATTTATATAATATTATTCCCTAATTTTTTCATTTTTATAAATAATGCACTTTTTTATTGACAAATTCATTATGTTTATCTTAAATATACTAATGAAAACAAAAAAAAATACTGATATTTAATCTCTTAAATTAATTTTTAATTTATTCATCAATTATTTTTTCACAATTAGTCTTAGAAGATGAATATTAATCATATTTTATTACTTGATTTGATAAGGAAATTAAGCGTAGTTTTCCCACACCCTGTTTAGAATCACATTATTCACTTGAACTAGAATCAATTGTATTACTCCACCTAGCTTCACTGGATTTCATTTTATTATTGTATTTTTTTACCTTTTTCTTATCATTATTAAGATGAAGGAATTTAGGTTTGATATTACAACTTTTCTGAACACATAAAAATAATAGCAAATGAAACATTAGATATAGAATTACATTAATTTGTTATTCTATAATTATTTCTTAGGAAATCACTTTTGTATCTCTTTGAGTAGACTTTCATTAATATTCACTGCGAAACCCATACAACATGGTTAATTTCATAGATTTTTAGCTCAGAATCATAAGTGAAATTAGTAACATGATTTTTAAATTAAAAATAAACTCCTTTGTTTTTAAATATTAACTTGTGAAAAATATATTTTTCGCAACTTCTTTTTGATGATAGTTATTAATAACCAAGACAATAAACGCTTTTTTCACACAAGTTTCTTTATAACCAATATGAAAAAACATGTGGCCTTTATTTCCAATGTCAGTTATCTAATTACCAAAGTAAAAGAACTAATTTTTTATATTGGTTATTACATAACTAATATGAGTAACCAATTAAATTTTTATAAAAAATCGGATAGATTAATTTTGGGGTCACTCTTTCTCATAAAATCGGCATATCTTCTCTAATGCAGTGAACCCTAACTCTTCATTATTCAATCATATAGAATCTAATATCATTCATTTTTCATTACCATAGTTATCTACCTCTATTTATCTTAAGCTTCATTTTCTCTCTCTATGTGTCATATTTCCATTTTCATAAACTTCTAATTCTGCCCCCATCTAGTGTATATTATTTTTTCATGTTTATTGTTTTGATTTTTTATGCATCAACTTATGTTTTAATTGATGAATGTTGTTTTTGGATTGTTTTCCTGAATTATATATACAACCACTAGCATTATTTTGTATCTTTGCTATTTTTAGTTTATGTTCTGATTATTCACAAATCTAAGGTATTTTTTAATTGATGTTGGACTGTTTTGAGATTATATTTTAATTAAAATATTAATTTATTAATTCATGTCATTAGTAATTTTAATTTATCGATTAGCATGAGTCAAATATATGTTTTCTTGTGTATTAGATTTGGCATTTTAAATGTATAATAGATTATGAGGTTTGAATATATTTAGTAGATCATATTGATTGTGTGATAAATTTTGAATTTTTTGAAAATAATGATAAGTAAATATGTTCAAAGTCATATTTTTAACAAATATGATGTATTTATTTTATTTTCAAAAAGATTTGTGGTATTTTATTATTTTTATTTTTAAAAGTAAATTTTAAATTAAATTTCAAAACATAATTACATATGTTCAAATCATGATATTTTTTATAGGTAATAATGAATCATAGTTTTATTATTAAATTGTGAAAAAGCGATGAATATGAGTAAAACATTGATATTTTTCTGGATTTTATAAATAAAATTTTACCAAAAATGACTTGTTTTTATTTAAATTATTGAAATGCATAAATATGATGAAGTTGAAAAGAAAAAAAATTGAAAGATTATTTTATTTTTCATGGTTTTAATCTAGGTTATAGTCCTCAAATTAGGAAAGGTCAAACTAGAAATAATTCTATATCTATTTATGATGATGACTGTAAGGATGATATGTCTGGTCAAATTGATTAAATGATTCATCATAAAAAGGTAGAAATAATTGGGAAAGAATTGATAATTTAGCGTCTATATGGTGAGGATGAAAAAATATTTTAACTAGGTTTTATGGAATTTATGGTTTTATCGATGGTGTTAATATTGATTAACTTGAATGGAAAAATGGATGCTATGAAATACGTTTTTAAAGATTTGTTACATCTTTGAAAGAAAAAATTTCTTAATAAAATGATCTTCTAAATTCTTATTATAATGAAAATAAAAAATTATGGCAGATGGTTTTGAGGTGAATGAATATACATTATTGTTTTAATGACTGTGTTTACTATAAGAAAGAATAAGAATGTCTTTAAGAGTGTCCTAAATATGGGACATCACATAATAAGTTGAATGAAAAGAACTTAATCTGAGTTACCTGTTACAAAGACTTATATAAATGAAATTTGGTATCTTCCTCTAATTATTCATTTAAAACATTTATTTGAAAATTTAAATGTGTAAAAAAATGTTATGATGGATTGTAGATGAGTGGATATATGATGGAAAATTTCATCATTCATCTGATTTTCCACTATTGTTTTTTGGTGCAGTGGAATTGAATTTAATTTTTGAAACCCGAAGAGAGGATATTTCACATTAAATTAATAATAAATTAATTTATTATTGAAATAAATTATTACCTCATCATATGATACTTTATTAATTAATGATTTTCCTCTTCTGAGAAACCTTTTTGATAACATTCATTGAATTGTAAGGATTCAGGTGTGGAATCCCTCTAGCGGTGATCCACACGTTCTTCCTTAATCTCTAAGGAAAGATAATTTATTTATAGGTGCTAATATAGAAAATAAATTTCCTTTAAATGTTCATCTATATTGAAATAATATCCTTCAAAGTTGAAGGTGTTCTTCTCTTTATTGAGAGGAAGTGAGGAGAAAAGTTTGAGAGGGATAATTTTATTGTGCACAATGATTCTCAATTCTAAATTATCTATTGTTTAATCAATAGAAATTACCATATAGTTATAGATCTAGGATTTAGTTTAGAACAGTTATTTAATTTAATATCAATCATTAAATAATATTATATTCCTTAATAAACCTCATGCCACATAATTATAATAATAATATTATTATTATTTTATGGACCACGCCAACTAGTGCAATGATAAATAACATTTACTATCTTGTAAATAAATATTAATAAATATAATTAGTATTTCGATATTAATAATCCTTATCATTTACTAAATACCTGAATAATTATTAAATTTAAATATTCCATTCGTAAATTAATATTTCCCATCAATAAAATGTGAAAATAAATTATTCCTCATTCATGAGAATAATATTTATTCTATTGATTAAATTCAAAATAAAATTTAATCGAGATCACTAAAAACACATAGTGTATATACCTACAGTATTCTTCCTCATTAGCATTAGGTAGGATTACCTAATTTCCAATATTACTATCTATCAATATTTCAAGGAACCCAAGATAAATAACTTAATTTCATACCTACAATAATGAAATTTGAATAATCATTGTGTGATATAATTCTTTTATCACAATAACTCATCATGAAGGCTACACACCTATGTCACCAACCACTAATCATGATATGTATTTGTTTGAATATCTAAAATTAACACATCATTACACCATGGCCCTAAAATTTATTGCGACAATTATATTCCAGTCAAAGGATCGAGATATGAAATTATATAATGAAATTAGGGACAAATCCTTCCATGAGTTATTCATTAATAACACATCACTCGTGATTCACTCAAAATATACAACTTCTCAATGAACTTTTATCATCAGAGTGTACTAAGTTCATCTTAGTTACTAATTTGTAACATGTATTAATAATAATCAAAAATTCTATGGATCATTACAGACATTCACATATAGTAATATATAATGGAACAAAAACATGTGGAAGTCCTACTTGTGGGTATGTACTCATAATATACCATCTTGAAGATAACTATGTGTGAACTTATTGAGAATAAGTATTACCTCTTTATGAGTAGTCACATAATATTTTCACATTTCATGTGTCCCATCATATAATGTTATCTGGCCACAGAACTATATTTAAGAATATCATCATAGCACTTCAAGGTTCTCATCGTAGCAGGGAACTTCAATAAACTTATAAATGTTATAGATATCCTTGGAAATTATTACATTTAACCTTGTAAAATAATGAAAAATATGTTAAAATATGTTTTATTGATATTCAATTCATTGAATATGCATATAAAAAAATTACAAATAGGTGGTCCTAGGACACCGACACCAACAAACTCCCACCTGGACTTTAACCAATTTCCCATGAATTCAAATTCAGTAGAACTCAAATTATGATAATGTTTCTACTAATTTAAGTATGTACTAAAAAATTCTCCCCTTTTTCTTCCATGGGAATACATCCCACTAAAACCTCACCTCTCTATGAAAAAACACTCAAGAGATGATACCTCTAAAGTATGTTCTTTTTCTGCTAAGTTGACATAGTTTCTTTTTCAAGATCCACTTCTACAGTATAATCCCAATTAAGTTTTATATTATCTTTACTTCTAAGTAACATGTAAATATAATGGATGAAGTTTCAAATCCATTCTACTAATTTAAATACTTTTTAGTTTCAATATAATTAGACACTATTGTTGAATCTATGAATACATCCTACATTGAGATCTTCCATCACACAACACCTCTATTCAAAGTGAATATATATCCCATTTGAGACTTCATTTCATCTTGATCTATTTTAAAAATAGCATCTATATATCTTTTAAGGAATAGTTTCACATCTCCTCCATATACCAATAATATATCTTTAATACACCTTATATACATAAGGATGGTCTTCCCTTCAATACAATGGTCGTCACCTAGTTCATCTTGATATCTTCACACCCCACACAAATGTGTAGTAAATAATCTAGCCTCTTGCATAACATAACATAAAGGACTGAACCAGTCATTGATGTTTACGGAATCCTCACCTTTTGGTTTTTTTTCTCATGTTTATGAGGATATATTTTCTTAGAAAGAGGAATTCCATGTGACATTATAAAAAATATCTTCATGGATTGTTCCATATTATACCTCTTTAGTATCATGTCAATATATGAACTTTAACTTAGGTTGAGTGGTGACTTGGATCTCTCATGATGGATCTTGATCCCAATATTATATTTTGCTTCATCTGTGTTCTTTATGGACAATATTTTATTCAACCATTTCATAACATACTTTAAGACTAGTATTTTGTTTACAATAATTAATATTTCATTAACATGTACTATTAAGTACAAAAATGCACTACCAATGAACTATTTATAGACATATAAATAACATTCATTTTTTATGAAACAAAATTATATTATAGATTCATAAAAATGAATGTTCCATGACCTCAATGCTTGATTTAATCCATAAATGGATCTATAAAACTTTCATAACATGATTTAATCCTTTGGAGTTACAAACCCTTTAGGTTGTGTCATATAGACAGATCCCTAAATTTTACCATTATGAAAGGATTTATTCACATCCATTTTCCAAATCACATAGTCATTAAAGGCGCTAATGGAAAGTATTATTTTGATAGATTTCAGCACAGTGGGTCATGAAATTTTTTTGTCTTAGTCAATGCCTTAACATTGTTTAATACCTTCAGAAACCATATGTTCCTTATAGGTATTTACTTGGATGTAATATTCCATTTTCTTCTTAAATACATATTTACAACCAACAAACTTTAAATCCACTGTAGGATATACCAAAATCCATACTAGTTTTTGAAGGTACCAGGCACGTAGCAGTAGGCCCAAAGTGTACTTTTTAAAAAAATTAATCATCCAGCGACATGATCTTGTCAACATCAATGAATCGTAGCATGATTAATTCCTCAGAATCACATGTGAAAGATATTAATCAAAAAATGAACCATAAACAACCTAGTTTTAATATTAATCCATTCACCACTTCTAATCATCATTGGAGATCTATGCTTTAAGAATCTGAAGCTGAATTCCTCTAGATCATCCACAAATTCTTCAAAAATATACGGAAGTGCCGGTCACTGAAATCTGGGTGCTAGTTAGTAGTTCCAATGACACCTTTGATGCTATGATGATCACCTCATTTCCATTCTTTCAATGCCTGGGAGAGAGCTCGATACAAGCCCTAGGATCTAGATATTCTCTCTCTAGATTTTGGGAGAGAGAATAAGAGAGATAAATCCCATGAATAGTCCCTAATGATTTCCTCTCTTATTCTATTTATAGAGTGTTTATGAATTACCCATATTTTCTTCTCAGCCCCCAAATGATTAACAGGATTAAATGACATGTTATGACTATATAATTGAGTCATAAATACTATTATCACTTTCTTGTAATACATTAAATATATTATATGATAATAAATGAGTCAAAAAATCGACTCATTATTCCCAAAAAAATTAATCGAACCTTGAATATATTACTAATATTCATTCAATCAATATTTCTATGTATTTACTTTTAAACTTGTAAATAAATTTAATAAATGCATTCAATGCTCATTATTATTAACTTGAATAATAAGAATTTATTTATTGTACTGGTGATATTATCTCCTTTGAAAAATCATAGACCCTAATGGTGGCACCCACCATGTCCAAAATACATATTCAATGGAATAAGTTATATTCATGATTACACTATTTTGTGTGACCCTATAGGCCTCTTTCTCGATAGCAATGAACTGTATTCACAAACAAAGAGTGGGATTTAGAAACCCATCATGTCCCCTAAGGAGAAAATGATTGTCACAGCAACAATAAACAACCTATATAGAAGCATTGTGTAATGTAATCTCTTTGTCTTTAATATCTTATTAAGTAGAACACACACTCGTGTCATCACCCTTTACTTGCTTTATTATTTTCTGATCTAACTGGACAGATTTACCTTGGATGACCATGGACATAGTCTTATCAAGGTACTACCATCCTGATCAAAAAGGACTAACATATATAACTTCCTTAACCAGGAAGTAAAAACATTATTTCTTGATCATTAAACCAATTTCATGCCACAAATGCCACACCCAACACAAACGACCTCACCATGATTTCAATATCATGGTTTTCATCTTACATCAATGTACGCAATGAAATGGCATACATTGGTATTGATCTCATGTCCGGAGACACTTACACATAATCATAGATAGGAACATCCAATGACACCCAAAATATGTGGTGTTACTATTAGTGGTCTTGTCGTCATGATCTCATTACTAGAGATCACCAAAGGTGAACTTCATGAGAATAAGTCTCAATTCATATGATCCCCCAACACCTGATAGTCAAACATCTATTTTGTCTAGTCAGTATGATGTAACTATACCATAGGACATATTAAAGATTAATTTCAGAGTATCTAAAGGAAATCATTATAGTCTGGGATCTTTTATAACCTTTCAATATGATAATTAATCTATTTAAATTACCACTTCAATAGTGGAAACAAAAAATTATACCTATAATGATAAGAAAACATCATGTATAGTTAACTGTATACATGATATGGTAATCAGAAGAACAGTATGGTTGGTTCTAGGATATCAACTATTTCTACACACCCACTAATACAAGATCCAACTTGATAACCAAACTGGTTAGCTATGCATATGATAAAGATCATGTTTCTGTTGAGTAACAACTTTAGCTATTGGTCCTACCATGTTTTTTCCACATGGAAATTCTGTTATATGTGACCTCATCTCCTTGAGTAATACTTCCCAATATATCATATCCTAGAGTATATCCCACTTGGTCACTATCATAACATGACATATTGGCTATTAAAAATATCATAATTGACATTACGATAATACTTCACTTATTAGGTTTGATTATAATAACTGGAATAAATCATTACATTAACATGTTTCTTAGTTTTCATGGAAGCTACAACATACTCGGTATTTTTAGGTATGACTACCACTGGATTATACGATCTTTTGTCACCCATCACCTTATCCTAACTATGATATTAGATCTCATTGATCTAAGGAATAATAGTCTGTGTCCTATCATAACTATTATTTTTTCCTATCCACTAACTAGGTACATATATTTTTTATTTTTTATTACAATTAGATAGTTCTAACTACTTCACTTTTAGTGCTCCTGTATATAACTTATATTTTCCTATTGTAAAGTATGTACATGAAATATCAGTTCTTGTAAATATCATGGCATACCTGATTGATTCATAGATAAAGTGTATGGAATTAAATTCACCTTTTTAATCTCTCTACAAGTCATAGACATGTCAACCTCAAGAGATTATCCCATCTGACAATGGGAACAATTCACTCTTGAATTGTTTCTGGTTTTATTTCTCAATACCATGTAAATATATGTATGATTAACTTGGTCCAAGAAACTATTAGATCTACTTCAGTAGATCTTGTTCCCTAGAACTCAGGTTTCTACATTAATTCAATCAATAGAGAATAAATACACTAAGTTAGGTCAAAACTATCTCAAAGACCAATATGTTTTCCATATGTTTCCAAACAAATTTTATATGGAAAACTATGGAAATCCCACTAACCTCTCATAGACATATGGAAACATTTATTAAAAATTTATATTTTATGATCTCATTTCATAATTGAATCCTAAAATGGATATCAGTAACTTGCAACCATTATTATCATTATGTGATGTGACCATCCCTTTCTGGTTGCATCATATAGACACCTTCCATGATAGATGGTCAAGTCATCCAATGCATAATAATATGATCATAGATATTAGATATGACATGTAAAATTATAATGGATGTTGTCATAAATACTATGTATTACCAATAAAGCCTTATTGGTACTACAATTGTACCATCCATGTATCAACTCACTTGAATACCAACCGTGGTATTCATAATAATCCCCTTCTTAGTTTGATACATGGAATCCATTATTGAATATTAATTGATATTGGTCAATCTTAGATAATTTATATATACCTATTAGTTTTAGGAGATATTATTAATAATTAATAATTGATCACTAGCCGTAGTGAATACAAAAACCATCACCGTGGTTTTATCCTTCCTACACAGAATGTGTCTCGGGAACATACTATGTTCCACATGCGCTTGTGGAACTAGTTGCTATTCCAACATATTTTTCATCTCTGGAATTGACCTAAAACCAAGTCAATATGGATCACACTATCTCAAGAAAATATTTATACCCTTATATATAATTTTATTCTATCACTGGACTACAACCTTTCTTTCTTAGGGATTTATGTAATATCCTAAGCAACCATTAGGATAATTAAAATAGATGCACAATATCTTTATTCCTGATGAATGTTTGTTTATATCCTAAAAAAATCCTCGTATCCAAACACATGTCTATATGAAATAATGGATTTTCATAATAATATGGATCATATGATATCCATTTATCATTTTAGTCGACATATGGTTATGGGAAATCGTCGTTATTTGTAAATCATGACATGAAATATAATAGATGTTTTTGGAAGTTGAAACAATGATACTTGTTAAATCCTAACTCTGGTGTCAAAATGCGCATTTTGAAATTTCCCCATGATACATTTTTTTTATCAATATTGACATGTAAAACTTCATAATAGATCCTCCTCGTTAACATTAATGTCAGGATATAGATAAGCTAATGTGTGTTTAGGAATTACTCCACGATACATTATAATGATCAGTGATTTCATGGTCAATATATTCTTCAGCATGCCAAATTGAAGAATCTCATATCTTTGGACCACGATTATACTTCACAATCACATTTCATACTATCTTAAATGAATAAAATGAAGTTTCTTTACCACTAGCTATCCCTTTAAATAGTTCATTCTCACTTATTGAACTAATTCCAAAAGATTTGTGACATACCTTTAATTATAAAGGGTTATTTATACAAAATAAAGTCATTGATATTCCAAAAGGTGTTTAGTTATACCAATCCTAAATAACATAAAAGGTACTAACATGACATCCACTTTTAGTTTGAATTTACGTAGAATTAGCTTTCCAGAACTAGGTATAAGTCCTACATTTTATATTTATCACTTATTGTCTATGATTCATGTACCACTGAATTATTTGTTGAGTATAATAAATCACAAACAAAATTCATTCCAAAACATGGAATAATGTCTCCTTATATCCAAAAGGATACATGAGATGAATTTTTTGGTTATAATCAAAAATAGTTCTACATGAATCATTAACATAGAAATAACGGAGTCATGTACTTCTAACCACTGGACTTACACTACTGGAAATGGACAATTTCCCAACGGTTCTGAACTGTGGGAAAATCCTACAGAACCATTGGTATATCTTATACCAATGGTTCTGAAAAATCTTGGTATGTAAGAAATTGGGAAAGCTTTTACCAATGGTTTACACAAAACTGTTGGGATAGGATAGAAAAATGAACATATCCCAACGGTTTGGCACAACAGTTGGGATAGTTTTTCCCAACAGTTCAATTCGTTGGTACAACCAACCATATGACTTATTTCCCAATGGTTTATAAACCTTTGGGAAAGGTTTTTTACCAACAGTTCATAGAGAACCATTGGTAAAAATACTGAGAATCATATGCCAACGGTTTGAAACCGTTGGCATAGCCTATGCTGTGAAAATTGCACAACAGCCTGCAATTTGCACATCAGGCACAGAGCAGGGTGTCCATTCCCTCTCCTTTCCAATTACCTCTCATTTCCAATTATAGAACCTGTAATAATCAATTAAAACATACATATACAATTACTGTACCTGCAATAACTAACTAACAGATACATATACAGAGCAAATTCATTCACATTTACCATATAATGCATCCTGGAACTATACACATCCAGAATTAAATCAGAATTCATAACGTAATTATAAACATACATAATTCATTAAGAATTAAATTTAAAATTTAGATCATAAATATATGTGGAATCTGTAATACAATTCATAATTTGATTGGGTTTTCGTATACCAGATGTTTTGACTAGAAATGATGTCCATTATAAACCAAATACATACACCTAGAGTGATACCGGCCACACCATGCCTCAGATTGAGGCGAGGTTAACTCAAACACATCACAAATGACCCACAAATCATTTTCCTAAAGTATCAACATATTCCAAAAGCGTTTGGTCAGTTTTCTGTATGTCAGTTGTTGTTTTCACTTAAAAAGAAGTGCTTTTTAAATAAAAGAGAGACACTTTGAGTGGTGACGGCCACACCGTACCTCAGATTGAGGTGGGGTTGAATCTTACACGTCAGAAATGACCCATGGATTGTTGTGCTAAAGTATAAACACAATCAGAATCCGTTTGGTCGGTTTTCCGTATGTACTTAAAATGTTGTCCATTTTAAACATAATAGATACACTTTGGGTGATTCCGTCCACACCGAGACTCGTATTGAGATGTGGTTGACTCTTGAACATCAAATATGCTCCATGGATCGTTGTCCTAAAGTTTCAACATATTCCAAATGTGTTTGGTTGGTTTTTCGTATTCCAGTTGCTCTTTTAACTTTCAATCCTCTCCATTTTAAACAAAAGAGACATAGTTAGAGTGGTACCAGCCACACTATGCCTTGGATTTAGACAGAGTTGATTGTTACACATCTCAAATGACCCATAGATCATTTTCCTAAATTATCAACACAATCTGAATGGATTTGGTCGGTTTTCTGTATGCCGGTTGATGTTTTCACATAAAATGATGTCCTTTTGAAATAAAAGAGTGACACTTTGAGTGGTTCCATCCATACCGCACCTTAGATTGAGGCAGGGTTAATTCATACACATCACATATGACCCATGGATCGTTTTTCTAAATTATCAACACAATCAGAATCGGTTTGGTCAGTTTTTCCTATGTACATAAAATGTTGTCCATTTGAAACAAAATAGAGACACTTAGAGTGATCCTGGCCACACCGTGGCTCGGATTGAGGCAGTGTTGACTCGTACACATCACATATGACCCATGTATTGTTTCTCTAAATAATCAGAACATTCCGAATGTGTTTGGTTAGTTTCTCGTATGTAAGTTGTTCTTTTCACTTAAAATGATGTCCATTTTAAACAAAAGAGAGACACTATGAATGGTGTTGGCCACACCACACCTCGTATTGAGGCGGGGTTGACTCGTACACGTTATATATGACCCATGGATCATTTTGATAAAGTATCAACACAATCAAAATCCGTTTGGTATTTTTTCATATGCTAGTTGTTGTTTTCACTTAAAATGAAGTCCATTTTAAACAAAAGAAAGACACTTTGAGTGGTGTCGGACACACCGGGCCTCATATTGAGGCGAGGTTGACTCGTTCATGTCACATATGACCCAATGATCATTATACTAAAGTTTCATCGGATACCTAATTCGTTTGGTTGGTTTACCATATGTACTTAAAATGTTGTCCATTTTAAACAAAAGAGAGACACTTTGAGTGATCTCATCCACACCATGACTCAGATTGAGCCTGGTTTGGCTCGTACACGTCACATATGACCCATAGATCATTATGATAATGTATAAATAGAATCCAAATGTGTTTGGTCAGTTTTTTGTGTGCCAGTTGTTCTTTTCACTGATAATCTAGTCCATTTTAAACAAAAGAGACACAGTTAGAGTGGTATCGGCCACACCACGCCTCGAATTTAGACAAGGTTGACTCGTACATGTCTCAAATGACCCATGGATAATTTTCCTAAAGTATCAATGCAATCTAAATGCATTTGGTCAGTTTTTTGTATGCCAGTTGATTTTTTCACTTAAAATGATGTCCTTTTGAAACAAAATAGGGACACTTTTAGTGGTGTCGACCACACCATGCCTTGGATTGAGGAGGGGTTGACTCGTACACATCACATATGACCCATGGATCGTTTTCCTAAAGCATCAACACATTCCAAATGTGTTTGGTTAGTTTTTCGTATTTAAGTTATTGTTTTAACTTAAAATGATGTTCATTTTAAACAAAAGAGACACTATTGGAAAAAAGGCCTATACCCACGGTTCAAAACCGTGGGTATAGGCTATACCCACGGTTTTGGGAACCGTGGGCTGGAACGCCGTCGATATAGGTCCCCAGCCTATACCCACGGTTTTCCAAAACCGTGGGTATAGGTTTTCTGCCACCGTGTCAACAAAACATTCCCAATTGCCACGGTGTCAATGGATTTTACCCACAGTTTCAAAACTGTGGGTATAGATCCTAAAATAAAGCTGCAGGCGGGTTTCGATCCCACGACCTCTTCGCTGCAAAGTACCGCATCTACCACTACCCTACTATCAATTATGTGTATATATATATATATAGTTAAATATAGTTACATAAACCGTGGGTATAGAGGGAAGAACCGTAGGTATAGAACTCCCGCCAAAAAAAAATCTTTCCCGCGGAAAAAAAAAATTCCCGCGCACACATGGGAAACCTATACCCACGGTTTTTCAAAACCGTGGGTATAGGTTTTTTATCCTATACATATCCCCAAGGTTCTCCTCAAAACTGTGGGGATAGGTACCCCTATACCCACGGTTCTTGAAAACCGTGGGTATAGGTCAATTTTCAAGACCTATCCCCACAGTTTTGGAAAACCGTGGGGATAGACCCCCCTATGCCCACGGTTTTTGAAAACCGTGGGTACAGGTCTTGAAAATTGACCTATACCCACGGTTTTCCAAAATCGTGGGTATAGGGGGTACCTATCCCCACGGTTTTGAGGAAATCATGGGGATAGGTCCATTTTCCAGTAGTGAGAGACTCTATGAATGGTACCGGCCACATCGCACCTTCGATTGATGTGGGGTTGACTCTTACACGTCACATATGACCCATGGATCATTGTGCTAAAGTATCAACATAATCTGAATCTGTTTGGTATGTTTTCTGTATTCTAGTTGTTGTTTTCACTAAAAATGAAGTCCATTTTAAACAAAAGAGAGACACTTTGAGTGGTGTCAGCCACACTGCACCTCATATTGAGGTGAGGTTGATTCTTACACGTCACATATGACCAATGGATCGTTATCCTAATGTTTCAATGGAAACTGAATGCGTTTGGTCGGTTTTCCATATGTACTTAAAATGTTGGCGATTTTAAACAAAAGAGAGACACTTAGAGTGATCCCAGCCACACCGAGACTCGGATTGAGCCTGGGTTGGCTTGTACATGTCACATATAGCTTATGGATCATTTTTATAATGTATCAATGGAATCCGAATGTGTTTGGTTAGTTTTCTGTATGCCTGTTGTTCTTTTCACTTATAATCTTGTCCATTTTAAACAAAAAGTGACAAAATTAGAGTGGTACCGGCCACACCGCGCCTCATATTTATACGGGGTTGACTCATACACATCTCAAATGACCCATGGATCATTGTCCTAAATTATAAACACAATCCGAATGCATTTGGATGGTTTTCCGTATTCCATTTGATGTTTTCACTTAAAATGATATCCTTTTGGAACAAAAGAGAGACACTTTGAGTGGTTTTGGCCACACCGTGCCTCGAATTGAGGTGAGTTTGACTCATACATGTCACATATGACCCATGGATCATTGTGCTAAAGAATCAAAACATTCCGAAGGCATTTGGTCAGTTTTTTGTATGTCAGTTGTTGTTTTCACTTAAAATGAAGACCTTTTTAAACAAAAGAGAGACACTATGAATTGTGTTGGACACACCACACCTCATATTGAGGCGGTGTTGACTCATAAACATCAAAAATGACGCATGGTCCATTGTGCTAAAGTTTCAACACAATCAGAATACGTTTGTTCAGTTTTCTATATGCTAGTTGTTGTTTTCACTTAAAATGAAGTCCATTTAAAACAAAAGAGAGACACACTTGAGTGGTGTCGGCCACACCACACATCAAATTGAGAAAAGGTTGAATCTTACATGTCACATATGACCCATGGATCGTCCTCCTAAGTTTCAATGGAAACTGAATGCGTTTGTTCAGTTTTCCATATGTACTTAAAATGTTGTCAATTTTAAACAAAAGAGAGACACTTAGAGTGATCCCGGCCACACCGCGACTCGGATTGATCCCGGGTTAGATCGTACTCGTCACATATGACCCATGGATCGTTTTGATAAATCTTCAATAGAATATGAATGAATTTGGTTAGTTTTACGTATGCCATTTGTTCTTTTCACTTATAATCCTGTCCATTTTAAACAAAAGAGACACAGTTATAGTGGTATCGGCCACACCGCGCCTCATATTTGGATGGGTTGACTCTTATACATCTCAAATGACCCATGGATCATTGTCCTAAAGTATCAACACAATCCAAATGCGTTTGGTCAGTTTTCCATATGCCAGTTGATGTTTTCACATAAAATGATGTCCTTTTGAAACAATAGAGAGACACTTTGAGTGGTGCTGGCCACACCACACCTTAGATTGAGGCGGGGTTTCCTCTTAAACGTGACATATGACCCATGGATCATTTTCCTAAAGCATCAACACATTCTGATTGCATTTGGTCAGTTTTTCGTATGTCATTTGTTGTTTTAACTTAAAATGATGTCCATTTTAAAGAAAAGAGAGACACTATTAATGGGTTCGGCCACACCATGCCTCAGATTGAGGTAGGGTTTACTCATACACATCACATATGACCCATGGATTGTTTTGCTAATGTATCAACACAATCATAATCTATTTGGCGGGTTTCCGTATGCTAGTTGTTTTTTTTCACTTAAAATGATGTCCATTTTAAACCAAAGAGAGACACTTTGAGTGGTTTCGGCCACACTGTGCCTCGGATTGAGGCGAGGTTGACTCGTACATGTCACATATGACCCATGGATCGTTCTCCTAACGTATAAATAGAAACCGAATGTGTTTGGTTAGTTTTCCGTATGTACATAAAATGTTGTCCATTTTGAAGAGAAGAGAGACACTTAGAGTGATCCCGGGCACACTGTGACTCAGATTGAGCCCTGGTTGGCTCGTACATGACAAATATGACCCATGGATAATTGTGATAACATATCAATAGAATCCTAATGCATTTGTTCAGTTCTCCATATGCCAGTTTTTCTTTTCACTTATAATCATGTTCATTTTAAACAAAAGAGACATAGTTAGAGTGGTACCGGCCACACCGTGCCTTAGATTTAGATGGGGTTGACTCGTACATGTCTCAAATGACTCATGGATCATTTTCCTAAAGTATCAACACAATCCAAATGCGTTTGGTCAGTTTTCCGTATGCTAGTTGATGTTTTCACTTAAAATGATGTCCTTTTGAAACAAAAGAGAGACACTTTGAGTGGTACCGACCACACCGCGCCTCGGATTGAGGAAATGTTGAATCGTACACGTCACATATGACCCATGGATCATTGTGCTAAAGTATCAACACAATCATAATCCGTTTGGTTTGTTTTCCATATGTAATTAAAATGTTGTCCATTTCAAACAAAGAGAGACACTTAGAGTGATCCTGACCACACCACGACTCGGATTGAGCTAGGGTTGACTCTTACACGTCACATATGACCCATGTATCATTGTGATAAAGTATCAAAAAAATACAAATGTGTTTGGTTAGATTTCTGTATGCCAGTTGTTCTTTTCACTTAAAATCTCAGCCACACCATGCCTCAGATTTAGACGGGGTTGACTCGTACACGTCACTTTGAGTGGTGTCGGCCACACCGCACCTCGGATTTAGGTAGCCTTTCATACCAAGTATCTCACATATGGGACCAGGTATAACCTAATTCATGGTATTACCATCTTGAAAAATAGACATTTCCTCGGTTTATCTTCAAGGAACCAACATCACTCATGAGTAATACAAACCATCCTGGTATCCCTCACCTAAAAACCAAAGCATTCATCCTGAAATTTCATGTCTAAATTCCCTGAGCATGATGAGTCTATCCATGAGTCCTTATCATGTAACCCATGTCTTATCCTAATAATTTTCAGGTAAACCAAATCAAACAAGGCATAATTCACCTAACATGGAGAATGTACAACAAGGAATTTTATTCAATTTAAAGCATATCATCACATGAATTTGATGAGAATGAGCTAATAATCTTACCAAGACATTCATATAATTCAAGACATAAAAAATGGAATAATATTTAAATAACATTTCATGATAAGAGAAATAAAAAAATGCATGTGAAATCAATGAGGAGGGTGGGGGCTGTCTGGGGGTCTAGGGAGGATGGTGGGGGGCTGTCTAGGGTCCACGGAGGAGGGTGGGGGGGTTGTCCGGGATGCCGTCTGGGGGGTTGTCCAGGGGGTGTCTGGGGGGCTGTCCAGTGACCGAGGAGGTGGGTGGGGGGGATGTTCAGGGGCTGTCCAGGGGATGTCTGGGGTCCAAGCAGGACAGTGGGGGGGCTGTCTAGGGACCGAGGATGAAGGTGGGGGGTTGTCTGGGGGGATGTCTGGGGGGCTGTCCGGGGTCCAAGGAGGAGGTTGGGGGGGCTGTTCGGGGGGCTGTCCGGGTTCCAAGGAGGAGGGTGGGGTCTATCTGGGGGGTTGTCTGTGGGGCTGCCCGTGGTGCAGGGAGGAGGGTGGGGGGATTTCTGTGGGGCTGTCCACGGGGCTATTCGCGGGGCTGTTCGGGGGGTGTCTGGGGGTCTGTCCAGGGACCAAGGAGGAGGGTGGGGGGGCTATTCGGGGGGCTGTCAGGGGGGTTATTCGGAGTCCAAGGAGGGTGGGGGACTCTCTAGGGGGCTCTCTTGGGGGTTGTACGGGGAGTTCCCAAACACAAAAAACTCTACAAACATTCTCAAGATACATCGAAACCACTAAAAGGCATCAACATCCATGAAAACAGACAATATATAAAAATAACTCAACTCCAATACTATACTACGGGTCTAAATAAAACCAACAACTAGAATAGATTAAACATAAAATCTCAGTAATATTAGTCAAAAATGTAACGGATCAATTTTTCCCACATCACCATCACTATCATAACCACCATCATCACCCTCATCCTCATGGTCATCAATGTCCTCATCATCATCCCCACCCTCCTCAACGTCCTCCTCCTTGCCCTCGCCCTCTGCCTCGCCCTCCCACTCCGCCTCTCCCTCCTCCTTTCCCTTCTCTTCCGCATCAAACTCCTCACCATCATCATTGTTAGGTCGGACATCGTCTTGACCACCACTAGAACTGGCACCTTGTGCACCATATATAGAACGTATCGATTACATATATTCATCAAAAGCTGGGCTGGCCTCTGGTGGAAGTGTTGGACGTAGAACATCAATAAATTTCATAAATGCACTGTTTTCCCTAGCAGACTTTTCTGCCATCTCTATGGCCTTTTTTTAAGCCTGTTCTGGCAGTTCCCTAACTTTCTACAGCTCGGCGACACTACAACTCATACCTGAGGAGGGACAATACTTCTTCGGGGGTATCCTTGGTCATCAGTGTACTCTTCCAGAATGCTCATCTCCCAACACCTGAGGTAAGTGATCAGTTGGCCCAAAATTGTCTGGTTCGTGGGCTTCGAGGGACTCTAAAGTAGCCTGTTACAAATATAAATATATTACTATGTTACAAATTAGATATTAAAATATAAAATCAACAGATTAAAACTTACAATCTGCTTCTGAGTCGGTTCATTGATGGCACTTCCATCCTTTTTCTGCCTACTCAAGCAAAACCATTTTTCTCGAGGAGCACGTCCTTCAATATTCAGTTTTTTCCTCTACAATGACATTGAAAACTAAAGTAATATGAAAATATAATCAAATGATTAAATAATTGAGTAATTAAAATAAACATTAAGTTGTAAAGAAAACTTATAAACAATTTTCACACTAGCTTTCTCATAATCTGGCATCGTAGTACGTCCCAGTGTGTGGAGGTATTTTTTTGCATCATTGTTTTTTTTATTTTTTCCAGATGATTCATAAATAAAATTCGATAATAAAAAGGATAATATTAATTCAAAATATGAAATTTATTATTTAAATACCTCAAATGTAATTAATACCTTAAATTGAGTAGTCGTCCAATGAGTAATCATTTGAAGATACTACTCTATAGGACAATCATCCATGACTGGTACCGCCTCTAACTCAGTGCCAACTCTAGCATGACAGCCAATATACAACTCATGCTTATAGGCTCTCCAAAGCTCACCTAAATCCTTTAGACATGCCGGTCGTGCACCCTCACCATCTAGAAAATTAAATCGAAGTTGACACTAAAATATTAATTCATATAAATAAAAAAATAATTCATGGCATTAAATACAACATATTTTATTACCCATATCTCTATCCAAGCTCTATCCTTGACCTCATCTGGAAACTGTCTCCATGATAGCGTGCTGATGGGAATGATGTCGGAGTATTTGGAAAACATCGCCAAAAAACTCCAACATTGTTGCCCTGTTTTCTCAACCATTTGGTTGTATTCATTGTAATCCACCATTACCTATGTGTGGTGGCTCCACACTGCACGCATGCATGTACGCCCCTGCCCATGCCTCTTGTCAGTAGATGTATCTGTCATGAAAGAAAAACAAATATTTTATCAAAAAGTGTTATAATGAAAATAAATATTGGTATAAAAATTTGTTAGGGTTCTATAAATATTCCAGCGCCAATCGGATCGCTGAGAATCGCTGGATCCATAGAAACTAATGGAACACCCTGTGGTGGAACAGGAGTTTAAGATGATGGAATATAAAAGCTCGGAGAGTCAGAAGTAGGAAAAGAAGTTGGGACAGCTGTATGACCGGATTTTGGCTGGGGAGTGGGAATCATCACGGGATATGAAAAAGATGGGTTAGAATATGCCAAAGGTGGTGAAAACATGGGATGCCTAAATATCTCGTGTGTCCCTAACGACACATCAGGATCAGAATGTGGGAAGGATGACATGTCAGTGGGAGGGTCAGGGTCTAGTCGGGTACGCGGAGCTCCTCTTCTACCTCTCATACGAACCCTCCTCATACCACCGGCCTGAGTACTTGGACCAGTACTAGGCTCTTCATCGAATAACTGTCGGCGTATAGGTGGATCCTACAAAAATGCTTACAAAAAAATTAATCACATGACATTATATATTCTTTAAATATATATATTTGAAATAAATTGCTTACTGTAGACACTAATGGTGGAATCCCCATCTCTGCCATTCGACGATTGTTCTCCATCATTTTTTTCCTTCGTCTTTCTTCAATTGGCTGCATTTCCTTCTTTTGAAAAAAAAAATATGTAATTAATTAGAAAAAGGAAACTAATGTGTAACCCAAAAAACTAAATATATGAGGGAATAGGGGGATTCATTGGTAATTTAGCTATAAATTGTTTTAGAAGAGCATGAATGGATTTAATAAATCGTAAAAGTTGTAATATTCACCAATTTAGAAATATTGTTTGACTAGGTTTGAATACAGTTCAATTCCAAATTAGAAAATGCAATTAAAATAAAACTACAACCAATAAACATTGAAAATTCACATAATGGTCAAGTCATCTAAAACGTATTTGTGATCAATACTAAATCAATTTTAATAGTACCATCCTTAACAACCTAACTCGAGGTAAATAAAAAGAATTGGGAACATGGATGAATGATTCTATATATTTTCAACCAACGCTTCAGGTTCACAATCAACTTTGACAATTGAGCTATTAGAGTCATCAAAAGAAATAAATGGATTGGTTCCAATGGTATTCTGGAAAGTGTTAATTCCGTCATCACCATCATCAAAAATATGTCTTGGAATTACTTCAACTATGACACCAAATTCTGGTCGAAGTTGTTCTTTTACATAAAAAACTTGTTTAGCCATTGATTCCAACACATATGCTTCTTCGGTAGCAAGAGTGTGAGTCATATTAATTACTCTAAATCTACAATAATCAATAAATGTGCCTTGTCTCGTCATCAAATCAAACCAATGGCATTTCATTATTGTGACTCGTCCATGAGAGTAATAAACAATATTATTATTTTCTAAATGACTCCATAATAAACTACATTTTCAAATCACGGTCTACTATCTGATGCACTGGCATAACAATCTATTGTGGCAGCAACCATAACACCATCATGTTGTGTTCTCATGTTCTTTTCTCGTTCTGTGATAATAAATATGTACCAATTGATAACAATTGATTTACAGTCACGAACCACGGTATTAGGACCAAAATTCAAAGCTCTTATTTCCTCAGAGACTGAGTCAGCAGACAAACTCAATACCTGAAATATAAATGATTATTAAATTTAATTAAATATTGATTTAATTATTTTAAACAGTAATATTTTTACCTTCAATTTTAACCAAGCATAAAAATCTTTTCTATGAAAAGCCTCCCTCCTTCTCAAAGATAAAGAATGATACTTTCTATTTATTATTGGTTTATGTTCCCTGAAAATAAAAAATATGAAAAGTTTAACAAATATATATATGTAATTTGTACATATTAAATTTATTTACCTGATATAGTCATCGAACATATCATAGTTGAACAAAACTATGTGATGTGCCATCTCCCGCTATTCATGGATTAATGCCTCCAATTTATATGATCCAATAATTACTCTTGTTTGAGGAAGTGGTGGAAAATTGGGTTCAATTTTCTCATACTATTCTTCTTCATTTCTCATTGGTATATTCATTCTTGTAGTAAGATCAGACAAATACATTGAGCAGAAATCTATACATTCTTGAGCCAAGTAACTTTTCACGATATAACCTTTGGTATGATTCCCGTTTCGGACATAAGAATTTAATGTGTACATATTTATTTCATTTGGATACATCCAACGAAAAGAAATAGGTCCTCTGATATTTATTCCAGTGGGAATATGGACAATCAGATGCAACATGCATGTGAAAAATGATGGATGCAATATTTTCTCTAACTTACACAAAATTAATGGGGCATCTGTCAACAATTTTTTCAAGAAAGACTTGGACAACTTCTTGGAAAAAATATCTCTACAAAATGGCACAACTGAATAACAGTCACCCTTACATTATTTGACAATAGATGGCGGATTGCTACTAGAAGCAACTCATGTAGAAGAACGTGATAGTCATGAGTCTTCAATGATTTTATCTTCAACATTCTTCTGTTGACCCATTTAGATATGTTTCTTGAATATCCATCAGGACCTCTAATAGTCTCTAATAATTCTAGAAATTGTTTTTTCGTAGGTTTCATCACATAAGAATCACATGGAAGTTGCCATTTATTTTCACTGATACGCACAGGATGCAATTCAAGTCTAATGCCCCAATCCACCAAGTCACGCTGAGATCATAAATCATCTTTTGTCTTCCCCTTGACATTAAGAAGAATAAAAAAAACATTTCACATATATTATTTTCAATATTCATTACGTCTAAGAAATGACGTAAAAAATTGGTTGACCAATAAGGAAAATTGAAAAAGATACTCCTCTTCCTCCAATTATAACAGGTTTTAGTGGAAACATTATTTCTCTTTCCAGATTTCATTTGACCCTTCCCGAATGAAAAATTAAAAATTTTCAATTCATTAAGCACATCAGTTCTAAACATACGCTGAGGTGGATCATTGGTCTCTATAGTATTATCAAATATTCGATGATTATTTCTATATGGATGGTCCATTGGAAAGAATCATCTATGTCCCATAAAACTGAAACTACAGCGATGTTTCAGTCTTATGGATCTTGTATTCTTTATACAAATAGGAAATGATAGTTTTCCCATCGTTCTCCATCCAGTCATCATTGCATAAGCCATAAAATCATTTATCATCCACATAAGCACTACACACATCTGAAATATGTCTTTCAAACATGCATCGTATGTGCACAGACCCACATCCCAAAGAAGTTTCAACTCTTTTATTAAAGTTTGAATGTATAAATAAATATCAATTCTGGGATATAAAGGTCCAGATATTAGTATAATCATGAAAGTGTAAGGTTTTTTCATACACAACCAAGGGGGAAGATTATAAATGTGTATAAAAACTGGCCATGTGCTGTGCAGAGTAAGCATATGCCCAAACAGATTAAAACCATCGCATGAAAGAACCAGACTCACATTACACACGTCAGCTGAAAAATAAGGATGTCGAGCATCAAATCTCATCCATGCAAATCCATCTACAGGATGAACCAACTTATCATTAGTCTTCTTTATCTCTGTATCATGCCATCTCATTTTTATTGATATGTCATCAGACGTAAAATGATTCCGGAGTCTGGGGATCAATGTAAAGTGCCACATTACTTTATCTTGAATGCATGATGGTGTTCCATTAGATTTTGACTTCTAGAGGGATGTGCCACATTTTATAAAATCATTTCATTCAGCGGTTTCCTCCATGAATAAACTGCAATCTTTCAGGAAAGCGTGAATTTTATTTCTTGAAAATCCATGTTCCTCAATTAACTTCCATTCCTTATAGTGGTTTGAGGGAATATCTGCATCATCTGGAAGTAAATACTTCAAGAGGTTAAAAATTTAATAGATTTCTGTATTAGAAATCACATACATAGTTTTCCCATGAAACAATCGGATTAAAAATTCCAGCCTTTTCATTTTATCCCATTGTCAATATACTGGAGTCATGGAAGCATCATTCAATTTTTTCACCCTATCAATATCTTCATTTTCACTAGATGCATCATTTGTCCTCATATCTAAGACTTCTTGAGTCAAAATTCTTTCTTTTTCATGATGACCAATAAATAGAAACTGATCATCTAACAAATTCTCCATTCCAGTCCGTCCATTTCTATCGTCACCAATTTGAGATTTAATTTTCTCTCCATTGTGATACCACACAAAGTAGTTTGCATGAAAACCATTTTTGGTTATGTGGTATCTGACTTCTTCACAGCTCAACCAAGGACTACCAACACAATTGGAACATGGGAAGTGTATGCTACCACTCTCTGAATCATTGTGAAATGAAAAATCTTTAAAGATCTCTAAATTGTTTTCAAAATCGCTTGAGATCAAATCGGTTTCATACATCCAACTTCTGTCAATTCTGTAAAAAGAATTTATATAAGTCATTTTGTCATAAACAATTCAATAGGACTGAACTTTAACAGAAAATATATTTAGGTAAATGATAAAGGAAGAATTTTCTAGTTGATTTAGTGAACTATTAAAACAATGTAAAGAACAAGTACTCAAAAATTAAATTAAATTTTATTTATATTCATTTTCATTAGGTCTATGATAGGCACATGACTCTGGTCCCATTATGTGTTATAGGCATCCCAAATCATTCACTCATGTTCAATAACTCATTATTGGAACCTCTATGGCCATACCTTTTATTACCCAATTACTTCCCCAAGTAAAGCGCACCCCGTGGGTGAATAAATTTTAGGCTTCTACACTAATAGGTTGTTCATGGCTTGTAAAAATATTTAATTTCATAAAGTAGAGACAAAAACATTTATTTTTAAATTTGAGATTAATAATAAAGTATGTCAATGATAACAACATTACTTAATTAAACTTGTCACTTATCTAACATTTTTATGCATGCCTACACATGCCAGCATGGCTAGTCAAAAGCACCCCACCCTCATAAAAGTGAGTATTGGCCAAGAAGGACACCTAATATACAACGTACAATGAGAACCATATTTAATTGACCCTAAAGTTATATTAGTACAGTCATCTTGGGGGAAATGGAATATATGATCCTGGTTAACTGATGAATTCAAAAGCTCGTATTCCATATGTTGGACACTATCTAAGGTAAGAAATCATGTGAGGATGGGTATACATCATTCAATTTCTTACATGCTAGTGATAATGAAGGCTTGAATTAATGACTTGAGTTCGCTGATTAAATGAGGGTAGAGGTTGCATAGGCTGTGTAAAAATAAGGATTAAATAAGGGTAGAGGTTGCCTATATTGTTCAAGGTGGGGGAGTCTCATCCGATTTAGAAACTAAAATAAATTCTCATCATAGGTATCAATAAAAAACATCATCATCAAAAGAAAATCCAAATAAAAAAGGACTAAAAACCTCAAACATTTCAAGAATTCACTACTATGCATGGTTTATCCACATGTTTAGCAGTAATTATATGTCTTAATAATGAACCACCTCTACAGCTCCCAGTTTTCACCAAAAAACATAAGGTAAATATCTCAAAATATATTTAAAACAACTCATTAATAGGCTCAAAATGTAAATATAATCTTGAACCAACCATGGAATCTCTTTCACATCACATTCTCACACACCAGTTATCTCAGGTGTTACTAAATACCAAACATAGTCACATAACAATTATACTATAGAAAATTACATTACACAAGCCTTATTAAAAAAATTCTCATTTTAATAAAACACTTTCCTCAAGATTAATTCATTTCTGAAATATCTTTCAAAATTCATTTTAAATAATAAAATCCCTTTGAACATTTTTAACAAATATTTGGAGTATTCTCAAGGCACCCCCATTTGGAAAATTCACATTAAATGCCCAATTTCCACGCCAAACCATTGAAAACAAATAACATGGGATATTCAACAACAACAAATAACTCAACTAGAAATTAAAAAAACATAAACCAAATGTGATATATAATTTAATGACAAGTCAGGGAAAATGAGATTAAATAGAGGAAACAACATCATAAATGGTTCCAACATCATAACGTTTGATTAAAACCGCCCATAATAGGAAGGGAAATTCCTCATACACCAAATCCCAAATAAAAAAAACTAAATCCCCAATAAAAAAATTAAGTTTTTTAAACCAAATTTAGGGCTTCCACCTTCATAAATGGATAAATTTGCAAGATAAGTGGAAAATGAGCAAGAATACATGAAAATTTGGACTTCTAACCTAGTTGGGGAGCAGTTGATTTGATGGAGTAGGGCGCACGCGGGGCTTCTGCACATTGGGGGAGAGGGGATTCTGAAATCAGGGAAGAACTCCCGAATGCAGGCAGTAGTGCTCGATTTGGTCTAAATTTGGGAATCTTTTCCCAACAGTTTTTAAAAACTGTTTGGAAAACATTAGCTTTACCAACAGTTTGTCTAAACCGTTGGTAAAGGGAAACATTTCCCATCCTTTGCCAATGATTTGTGTAAAACCATTGGTAAAAGGAATTATTTCCCAACGGTTTTGATAAAACCATTGGTAAATCATCACCTATGTCTTCCTTTACCAATGTTTTTATGAAACCATTGGTAAAGTCCTCCTATACCAACGGTTTTGATGAACCATTGGTATATGAGTGTTGGGAAAAACCCAGGTTTCCAGTAGTGTTGGTATCACCCCTTCTCAGTCACTTTAATAATAAAGATGATTTCTAGTAATGTTTCAATAATTTTTTGGTTATTGTATTTAAATACACATATGAGTTCTAAATATGTATTCAATACCCAAATAGTAAAACCAAAACAGTAAATTGATGAATATTTATGATGAATAAGCGGTAACATTCTTATTTAATTTAGTTAATTGCATTTAAACATCCATTGTTTTATTTTATGATTTTAAAAACAAATAAACTCCTGTTAATAACTATTTTATTAATGGAAATTGAAAATATGATTGGCCTTATTACCTTGCCTTTCAATTTGTTCTCCTTAAGAATTAAAGATGATTTTGTTTTTTATACTCTTATTATATTTGTAGAACCTTACCTAAATTGGTAATGAAGTGTTTTCTCAATAATTATTCATTTTTTTAAATTTAAAAAATACTTTTTTAAAGGGGTGAAAATGATATTAGAATAGGTAGTATTGGATGATCAAAAACATCATTTTAATTTACACGGATCCAGTGTAACTATTTCCTATTCATATCGTTGCTTCGCTATCTACTTGAAAACCTCTTAGAGATAAGACTAATTACTATATCATCCATGTCCTAATGTAGAAACCGTAACTAACACTAGAAGATTATGAAATCATAATGAGAATAAAATCATATTCTTTGTACATTAGTCTCTTATAAGCAATTTCACCCTCAATTATTGAGGCACTTTAACTGGTATAGGGATACTAGCACCCTATGTTTTGAATAGTGATGTGTGCAAGTATCTATACTATTCTTGGATACTTTTACTGGTGAGGACATTTACTTTATCCATTATTTATCACAATTTTTTATGCTTTGATAATAACGTTCCATTTTTCTATAAAAATTAATTTTAGTATTTTATTAATTTTATCATTATTACTCGTTTAGACATTTTGATTAATTGATTAGTTAATTATGTACCACTATTCCAACAAATTCTAGGTAACCTCTATGTTATAATCAAAATACTCTGTCATATGAGTATTATAGTAGAAAATATCCCTAAACCACCACTCATAGTATATAAGCTTTGGCTATTCCACGAATTGGAGGGTTCAAGGTTGGAGTTTCCATGGCCAACCTCATGAACTTGCAGTCCCTTGATCTGTTGAGTGATGTCCCAAATTCTTTAATCATTACTTTATTTACTCAATACATGCCTTTAAAATTTCAAAAATCTCGATTTGGCTATTTCTTTTCTACAATTCTTGTTAAGTCAACCAACCACTCTCATAAGAATTCCTCGGTAGTAAATGTTACTCACATCTTTGGAATGACCGGCACCCCAAATAGACGGTTTTGTTCAAATTTGAATGATGGAAGGTGGTTTAGACTTAATATTTCTCTGAGGATTTTTTTTAATGTGATGAAAGAAATTATTTTTTATTTTCTAAGAATGTCTTATGTGATCTCACTCTAAACTGACCATGAAATAAATAGATAAATTCATCGCATCACATGGTCATTTGATCTTTTCATGATTTCTTATTATTATTGAATATGTTTGTGTGTTTACTAAACATACACAAAAGTCATGAACAATATAAAATTAAAATGATGATCTGATCATGATTCAGTACTAATGGTTGATTTTTTGAGTGAATAATGGAGAAACCTATACCCTATGGGTAATACCTAGAGTTGCGTCACTTGCAAATTGAATTGTAGTACCTTCTCGTCCAACGCATCGAACTCCTGTCTGGTGTGTCGCCATAACTCGACATGATGTGTGTCACCCCACACCTCATCATTATACTATAGTACACGCTCACAAAATAGGGGAACTACGGAGCATAAAATACAACTTTGAAGTGGGTGTGCAAGCCCTTATACAAGTAATAAAAATGAAATAGCACACATATCACCTTTTAATTAAAAATAATAATTACAAAACCATTTAAATAATTAATTAATTAAATGAAAAATGCACCAAATATAGATTTTTTGTTTATTGGGCTTATGATCAGTTCATACACATTAACTAGCATATTTAAAAATAAATATAGAACTAAAATTAAACATTTATTAAATTGTACTCAATGGAATTATAATTTAATTTAAAATGAACTTGTATTTCTAATTCAGTATTTATGTCATTCAATCTTTATTATTTAATTTAATTTTAAAATAGAAAATTAGTTAATTAATTTAATATAGCCCCAAAAAATTTAATAATTATGTCGTATTAAAAAAAATAATTTTAAATAAAAAATTAACATTGAATTAATTCAATTTAGAACAAAAATTAAATTAATTACTTTTTAACAATTTAAATTATTCGGGACCCGAAAACTCTGGGCTCAGCCTGTGCAGGGTGGGGTAAACCCATGCAGGCCCATTATGGGATTTTGGGACCCCGTCTACCCACATATGTTCCTAGAAGAACGAACCCACCTAGTCACATTTCATGTCAGTTCGGGTCTAATGGGACTCACAATAGGGTTACATCTCACAAAATCTGGGTTGTTTGATGGAATCAGTGTTGTCTGTAGCTGCAATAATCAGTCTGGTGAGGTGTGAGAGGCCGGACCAGTAGTGACTTGCTCGCAAGATCGTGGCTCAGGTGGGATGATCAAGGTGTAGGTGACACCTAAAGCAAGGTAGTCACAATCACAAGTTAACTCACAAACTCCTACGGGTTTACGGATGATCTCACCCCTAGTGATTCTACTCACATCCTGATTCAGTTTTGGAAAAAATCGGCAGCAAATCTACAAACTCGTTATAAAATCATTCATGCGTACAGAATTTACGATTGAGGCGAGTAAGAAAGCAGGTGGTTTTTTAATATAAATATGTGCACCGACCTCCAATTGTGCACACACACAGCTGCCTGCCTAGGGTTTCTACTTTCATCACTGTTGCTCTGTCGGCATTACCTCACACAACCACCCCATCTGCACTATCGGCGTTGCCTCACACTGGCTTCCTCGCACATCCCACCCCCTCTGCTTCTCCGGCAGTGCGTCGCTGACCCCCTCTTCTCCACCAGATTTTTTAGACTGTCCCCCTCCACTCTACACTTCCTCTCTTCCACCCAATTGTTTTTTATTCAATTTCTTCAATTGTTCACCCAAAGAAGATGCAGGTGTTCAAAATCCTCCCTAGGTAATTTCATAACTTGGGGAATCTTTCCAGTATGGAGAAATAGCCCTTGGGTATGGGGTTATACAATTACAAGAGAATGAGGGTAAAATATCTCTGGTGTATATAGACTAATGCAATGAAAATGCTTTAAGAGATGATGGTGATTATGTAGAACCATTTGATTCTCACACATATGGAATCCCTAGACAAGGGGGGTGCTCTGTCACTGAAGAACATGCCTCAAATAAACTAATTCTATCTTGTTAGTATCCCACAATGTGAATTATTCTAACATTGGTGTCTCATATGATGTTAGAAAATGTATCCAGCAAAATCATAATTTTGTTAAAGAAGGGTTTAGGGGGGTGGTGTTTGTGGTGGTTTGTTTTGATGTTGTTGAATTATTACTGCTAATTATTTTTCTTCTCAGTGCTACTGGAATTGGAACTTCCTCGGAAAGCTGCAGTTGTTGCTACTCTAAACCAAGCAAATCCTATTCCTATCCATGGAACTGTTTCCCTTGCTGCATCAACCACTTGCTGTCATCACCACCCTCCTCTCATCTGTATCCTTTTTGGACACTAGAATCATTCCAAAGCCGAATAACACAATAAAAATAAGGCATCCATTCTGTGACACTATTCTCGATTTAGCATGACTCAACACTACCTCATGGACCTTTCTTTGAAGCACAGATCACTCCGATTTCTGGCTTCGTTTAGGACCATGGTCTTCACAGTAGAACCTGCAAATGTGGAATACATCCTCATGACCAACTTCCCCAACTACTGAAAGGTACTGGTGAGTAGTGGTGAAGTTGTTATGCTCCCATTAATATATATATATATATATATATATATATATATATATATATACTAGTGAAACTTGCTTTGCGTGGGGAGGGTTCCAGCGGGAGACTCCTGAGAGACTTGTTGGGTTAAGGGATCATCACTGTGGATGGAGAACCATGGCTGTACCAAAGGAAGGTGTCCAACCACAAGTTCCACGCCAGAGCACTGGTGGATTACAATGGTGAAGTCTTCAGTGGATACGGATCCAAACATGCTACCATAGTGTCCCAAACCACATCCTCTAATCGATCTATTGATACATCAAAGTATGATCCTTTCAGCAAATATTAATTTTTATTTGAATCCCCCCCCACTCTCTCTTTCATCATCATTGTCCACAGACATAAGAAACAAAACTTAATGTGTATTTGGGTTGATTCATGGGATTTTCTAATGAAGTGTGGAATGGAATTCACATTCAATATCCTGCTGGGAATACAACTTTATTGCATGTGTGGAACCAATGAAGAGGGAGTCCAGCTTTCTAATGCTTTTAATGATGGAAACCTTCTAATCTCTCTTTGACACAATGATCTATTTTGGAAGATAAAGAGTTTTTAAAATATAGTAATCGAACCCAGGTTGAGAAATTTCATTAAAGTAATCGATGAATTTATGTATAAGCTGGATCGAACCAAAATTGGGACAAAATGCAATCCATCATTACTGATCTCACTCAAAATTTTATACTTACAGAATGAGTTAACCATTGAACGCATGCATATTTGGTCATGATAGGAGGAGGATGACATCATGACATGGTTTGTACTTTCAATTTGGATGATGGATCTGAATTTCTTGGTGTGGTTGTGTAGGAGGTTGGATGAAGGTGCATATTTGAGTAGGCTTCAAATGGTTGATTGTGCAGGAAGGTGGATGAAGGTGTAGATTTGTGCACGGGGTTGGATGAAGTTGCAAATTTGAATAAGCTTTAGATTTGAATTCAGACTTCTCACTAAGTTACATCTTGGGTTGATAACCTTGAAAGGGAGTATCCGATGGCGTTGCAGGATCGGGTTGAAGTGGACTCTTACGTGTCTACGAGTCGAGTCTACGAGTCGAGTTTTCCAGCCTCAAACGAGTCTGAGTGGACTCTTGATTTTTACTAGCTTGAACTAAAGGGCATGGGCGATTCAATGAGAGAATCAACGGGATGCTGGAATGGCTTTCATAAGACATAGGCATGATCCTTTCAGATATAGATCTACTACAGCGTCGGCGCTCAAATAGGAGGTGGTCGGACTTGGCCTGGGGGTGCAGTGAATCAATTGTGGGCCTTGGGTCCAATGAGAAGCTGTTCTGAATGGGATGGAAGTGGAAGATATTTCATGTCATCATGGGGAAATGATGTAGCGGTTGTGGTGCTTGAGGGTGATTTGGCTATAGAGGTGGAGGCACCACCCCAGTGAAGGTCCAAGCGAAGGAAGGCCGGTGGCGGGCCATGTAGGGGGAACTTTGGGTAAGTGGTTCCATAGATGAAGCTGTTAAGGACCTTGACAGAGCTTCCCAAATGGTTGGGCTACAGTTGAATATGTTGGAAGGAGGAGGCAGCCCAAGTGGGGGGCACCGCAGGTGGATAGGGGGCCGATTGACCCCCAACTTCTGAATTTTTTGTTTTTTATTTATCTTTATCTTTAGAAAAAGGAATGCTCTCCTTTTTTATTTGTCTTATACACTTGGTTATTGATTGATAAGCATTAAAATGTTCTAAATCCTATTCATAGGTCATAGGAAATTATTTTATTATTATAATAATAAAAATATTATCATAATAATAATAATAATACCATATTGGAAATCGCTATACCAGCCACCTGCTGGCTGGAATGATGAGGTTCACTGAAGAAGATTTTGGCAACAACCATTGGGTATTTAAAACACACATAAACAATATGTGTTTATCAAATTTTAAATCCCGCAAAACTTTTTCAACCCACTTTTATTTTTTGTATGACCATATATAGAAACCTCATAAAGCCACAATTTTAAATCCAAACGTAAAACTTCTAATGACTGCATAATACTCATCTAATGTTGGATTAAGACATGTTCCATAGTATTGGGACTATAACAATGACCTATAAGATATTTAATTAAAATTTATTTTTTGTTTGGAATAAAATCAACATGTGAGACTTTGATACCAATTGAAGGTATCAAGAATGCAGCAAAGTCCCAAAGTGAGATTTTAAAAAAAAATCATCAACAACTGACATGATCTTGTTGACATTGAAGAAACACTTCCCGATTACTTCCTTTGGATAACATGTGAATGAGACTAAATAAAAAAATGAACCATAAAATACATGGTTTAAATCTGAATCTATGCATGACTTCTACTCTTCATTGCAATGATAACTTGAATAATCTAAATCCTAATTCCTCTATATTGTCCAAACATGCTTCAAAAAATCATCAGGAGCACTAATCGTTGATTTGTAGGTGCTAGCATAGAGTTTTGATGACTCCTTTGACTCTCCAATGATCACCACATATCTTTGCTTGCAATTCATTGGAGAGAGCTCAATTTGAGTTCCGGTATCCATAGATTGTCTCTCTAGATTGTGGGAGAGAGAAGAGGAGAGAGAAATATCATGAATAGTCCCTAGTGAATTCCTGTCTTCTTATATTTATAGAGTGTTTATGAATTACCCAGACTTGTCTCTAGGCCCCTAAATAATTTACACACTGTAAACGAAATGTTATGACCACTTGTATAATTCATAAATATTACTATCACATTATTGTAATATATTAAATATATTACATGATAATAAATGAGTCAAAAACATGACACTTCATTACCACAAAAATTAACTGAGACTTCAATATATTAAATTAATATTCATTCAATTAATATTTCCATGTATTTAATTTAAAAGGTGTAAATACATTTAATAAATAATTTCAATGCCCCTTATTCTTAACTTAAATAATATAAATTCATTTATTTTATTGGTTATCATAACTCATTGGAAAAATACCAAATCCCAGTGGTGGGGTCCACCATGTCAAAAATACATATTCAAAGGAATAGGGCAGATTTTGGAATATGTTATTGTGTGGGACCCTCTATTCCCCTTTCTCGAAAATAGTGAATAGTATTAATAATCCAAGAGTAGGATCTAGAAATTCATCATGAACCCTAAAGGGATAAGTATTGTCATAGTAGTGACAACCAACCTATGAAAATTCATTGTGTAATATAATCTCTTTGCCTTTAATATCTCATAATGTACGACACACACTCATGTCATCACCCTTTTACTGCTTTATTGACTATTGATCTAACCAGATGGATTTACATTGGATGACAATGGCCTTGGATTTTTCAATGTACTACCATCCTGCTCATCATGGCATGAGATATATAACATCCTTAACCTTGGAGTGACAAATACTTTATTGATCATTTAACCAATGTCATGCCACAAATGATGCACCGAACACAATCTACCTCGCCAAAATTTCAATATCTTGGTTTTTGTCTTGCATCGATGTACGCAATCAAATGGTATACATTGGTAATGATCTCATGTCAGGAGACCATTGAACATGATCATAGATAGGAACATCAAATGACCCCCAAAACTTGGGGTATTCTTATTAGAGGTTCTTTCCTCATGATCTCACTACTAGAGATCACCAAGTGTGGAATTTAGGATAAGAAGTCTCAATGATTATGATAACCCATCACCTTATAGTCAAACATCTACTATGTCCAGTCAATATGATGTATCTAGACCATAGTACATATTTAAGATTAATGTCATATTATCTCATGGATCTAATTATATCCTATGATCTTCTATAACCTTTCGATATGAAAATTAATCTATTGAAATTACCACATCAATAGTTGATGCAGAAGAGTATACGCTATAATGGTAATAATGAATCATGTATGGTTGATTATATACATGACGTGGTGATCAAAAATAGAACATAGTTAGCTCTTGGGAACCCACTATATCAACAGTTTTGGTACATGGAATCCATTTCTTAATTCATGGCTTCATTAAAGTTGGAAATATTCAATCCACTTACTACTTCCTTATAGTTTAGAAGATAATTATTATCAACTAATAATGATTCACCCTCCTAAATGACTAGAAAACATTTACATTATAGTTATATAACCTCACTAGTACTTCTATGTCGTACTTGTGTCTCTGGAACATCTCCTTCCATGGGGATTTGTGGAATCTTTTCCTCTTCCAACTCTTGTATTTCTTGAGCATGGACTTCATTGAACTCTATCTCACTCTCACTATCCCTTTTGGAGATATGATCATTCTCATGGAATGTAGAATGTCTAACAACTACAACATTTTAATCTAAATTATTTTATTGGAACTATCCATTTTTTCCATGGGTTATCCTATAAAGATACACTTTATTACTCGGGGTGAAATTTTGTCACTTGAGGAGGCCTTAAATGCTTCATATACACACAAATTTAAGTTTGAAAACATAGGATTCCTTCCATTCCAAAATTTTTGTGTTATATTATTTTACACTTCATTTGGAACTCAAGTTTGTATGTATGTTTTTTATAATTTGTATCCCTAAAAGGACAATATAATACTCACATGACTCATTACTTATCACACCATGTATAATAATGTGTGGTTCCTCCTTTCACATATACCATTTTGTTGAGGTGTATAAGGAGGATTGATTTATGATAAGATATCAAAATCCCCTACATAATTAATAATGTCTTTATTAAGAAATTATCCACCATGGTCAGTGATTTATGATAAGATATCAAAATCCCCTAAGTAATTAATAATGTCTTGATTAAGATATTATCCACCATGGTCTGAGAGAATTTTATTAATAACATACCAAGCTGGTTCTCAACTTCATTCTTATATTCATTGAATTTATCAAAATAATATAACTTATACCTCATTAATTATACATAGTAAAATCTATTAAAATCATCATTAAAAGTTTTTAATTATGGGTACCCACCCCTTTATTCAATAGAAATTTGTTCACAAACATCAGTATGAACTAATTCAAGAATCTATTTTTCCCTTTCACCATTCCAAATAGATGGATATTTTGTCATTTTACCTTGTAAACATATATTCCATACACCAAATGGTTTTATTTAAAAATAATATAAATATCTATCTTTTTGTGATATATTTAAAAACATTTCATACACATGACCTAGATGAAGATTCCCAAAATAGGTGTGGTATGAGTCATTTGAAGTAATTTATTTTCAATTTACCTTACTTAGTTTGCATAATCCATCACATAAATATCGTTATTTGAATGTTCATTACCAAAAAAATGTAATCCTCAAAAAAGAAGAAACATTTTTTCCCAAATTTGAAAATAAATCCATCATTATCTATTCTGGATATAGAAATAATGTTTTTGGTAATGGATGGCACATAATAACAACCTTTTAAAACCAAGATCATTCCATTTGGAATCATGAGGAGGTAGTCGTAGATATCTATGGAATCAATTTTATCTCTTATGGATTCTCATCGATCTACCTACACTTAGTAAATTTTTATGAGTATACTTTTTCATATATTTGAATATATATTTGAGAACCAAAAGTTGTTTCAAATACCCAACTAGTAGAAACATATAAAATTAACTAAATAACAAACACACATGAAGCCTCCCATATCTTCTTTTCCTGGGTGTAGTTTTCCTTCCAATGGCCCTTCTTTCCACATGAAAAAATATAATCTGATTAAATTTTGTTAACTTTGATTGTCCTCTTCTTAAAAATGATTGTATAATATTTGGTCTTAAAGATCTTCACTTTCTTTTTCCATTTATTCACCATAAGGATGGATATATTATCACGCTCTATTTCTTTATCTACATTGTGAAAAAGAGTAAACATATCTATGTGATACTTCTCTATGTTATCCATATTAAAAATTTCAACAAATTTTATGAAGATCCGTGGGAGTGATACTATAATGATATCGGTTTTGGTAATTAAGTGATTTTAAACCCCAGAACCTATAGGTTCTCAATATAGGCAATGATCTTGACAATGTGAAGTCAATCTAGAAAACCATCTCCATGATTTCTCTGAAAAAATCCATAGATATATCAAACTACCATTTTCTATCTTTCTCTCATAATATAATCCATAGAGATGCTCGAGCATTCTATATGAATCCAAGTTTTCATGATAATTCTTGAGTTCACTAAAACTGGATGATAGCATCAATCTTTTAACATCTTCCATTTCATTAAAATATTTTTAATTGACAAGGGAATATTCATCAATCACCTCCTTGGTAGTGAGAATAGGCATTGAGGATTCTATCACATAAGATTTTTGTTCATGGTGAAACATAACCCGAAGTCATCTAAACCACTCTGAGAAGTCACTTCTAGTAAGAATATTGTATTTCATTAATATATATAATAAGCATATTGTTGATTATAAACTTTCCATTTTCAATTATTATAAAATGGAATATTATTATAACTTTTCTTGACTATAAATAATGTGATAAATAATAAAAATTAATTTTATTAAATCTCTTAATATTTTATCAAGTTCTAATATCCCTCACAATAGAACATAGAATTTCTAGTGTGTAGAAAATTCTAGTAGAAAAGATCCATATTTTATTTCTTTATGATCCAGACTTTGGACATAATAATTATAAGAAGATATTTATATAGGCGGTCTACCCAACTATGGGCTTGTATCTCCTTAAGATGTTGAGTCGACTACCCAATCCTGAAATACTGAATTGGGTTTTCTCAACACTTACCTCTAAATCTCTATTGAACAAACATTGGCCATTAAATTCAATGTAATTTCTATTAAGTCAGGACACTAATGATATGAAAACTCCCTAATAAAATTAATTGTCTGGACATTAGACATTTAAACACTTAGTTTAATGGTTACATTCCCAATCATGTTATGGAATTATTTGTATGAATTAATATAATGTTTATATATTTTAATTTATTATATAGAAATTTTATCTTATTGTATTCCTTAAATGACTTGTTTATATTAATTGTATTTTACATAATTAATTAACCATGTTGGTTAATATTTATGCATATTCCTTTTATTTAAATTCTATATTTTCACATTAATTAATTTACTTATATGATTTCATTATTGCATCCATAAAATAAATAATTCATATATATAAATAAATAATTAAATAAATTATATGATCAATATCTTATTTAAAATTAGGTTTATCCTTTGGACAATAAATCAACCAATGACCTAGGGGATAACTCCTCATTCTAGTCATGGCATGAGCTATAGAATTCCCCCTATCCACCGGTGTATCACTTTGGGTTGGAATAATTATAGTTCTATCTTGAACTGATTCCATGCACCATTATACACTCCATTAATTACAGGTATTTAAACTAACACAAGGGTGAGTTGAACCAAAAGAATGGTTAAATGGGTTACATAAATTTCTATGGATATACAGGTCCTACATAATAATGGAGGGAGGGATGACACATAGGTTATCATTTTAATTTAATTATTTCTAATTAAGAACCTATATAATATGTTAAATTAAATATTGTCAACTCATATGTGGGTCTTGGTCAAGCTCATATATGGTCATACATACAATGATTTTCCAAAATTAACAGGCTAACATTCATTTCTCATTCATTCTTTATTATTAAGATAAACTTACATCCATTAATTAATTAATCATTCAATTAATTAATTCAATTTAATCTTAAAGAATATCTAAATTAAATTATAGATATCCATCATTAATTAAATTCAAAGAAAATAAAGGTAAAAAAATAATCATAGATTTATTACAATAATTTAATTGATAATTTAAAATTCTTTAAAACCATTATTAAATTTTCAAAAAAGGTTCTATTCAGTAAAATATGATTTAATGATGCAATTATAAATTTAATTAAATTTAATTATATCATTAATTGGAAGACTACATGGAAATTAATTTCCAACTATAGTTCATGTATCTCAGTTTTCATATATCTAGAGTACATGATTGGGGCTTAGAAATATACCTTGGTTGGACTTCATGGCATGTACCAACCAGCTACACGTCATGTGTTCTGTTTGTCATGTGCTCGAGATGAATTTTTGGGTATTCATCATGCATCTTTTTAGATAATACACGATGTACATAATAGTTACATTTCATGAGTAATGAATGTTTTATTACTAGGAAACCCATCGAAAGACTCAACATGTTCTCAGATGAGAGTCTATATGAAATACACATTCCAGATACTTCTCGTGTGTCCAATTTTACAACGGAATGGATTGATGTGTATTTTGAATGTGGGAATGATGAACTACATTTCATGTACACTATTTAAAAATTGTTAATATTATATAATATTTGGGCGATTGGTCACATGCAGTTTGACCTTTTATTATGACCACACAAATTAAGTGAATTTTGCTGCTAACCCGTATGAACTACATGGTAGGTATGCCAACTACATGTCGTGTAATCCAAAATTTTGTGTTCTTGGTTTTCCTGGTGTATAGGTGGTCTGTAATAAATGAAACACATGTGACTAACTGCTTAGTTTTTCATGTATTCTAAAACATAACTAGGTGCAAGGTACTTGGGTATACGATTTTTACTCTGGCTACATGCTATTTTGTCCCATCATATATAGAAATAATCCTCAGAACTCTTTGATAGCATCTCTATACATTATTGCTTTATTAAAATACCATTAAGTACATGAAATACTGAATGAACATTATTAATATTACTAAAACATGTAAATTCAAATCAGATTAAAGAAATAATAATATTAAATGAAAATCTAATCACTAGTATTAATATATCAACAATCAAATTAATAATTATAAATTTAAAATGTGATTGATCTAATACTTCTTCTTTGGTTCCAAGGACAATAAAAGAACCTTCTATGGGCATAATATTAAAATTTATTTTAATATAGAGTTTCATGAAACCCTGAGAGAGGATATTTTATGTTAAATTCATAATTAATTCATTTAAGATTGTAAGAATTTATTACCTCGACATAGGATCCTTTCTTCATTGATGATGTTGATCTTACGAAAACAATTTTGGATTACTTTCATTAGGTTTTAAGGATTCAAGAGTCTAATCCCTCTATTTTTTACCCACACATTATCCATTAATGTTTAAGAAACATGAATTGATTTCGAAGTGGAAGTGTAATTAAAAAATTTTCCTTAATTATTCATCATGATCATTCTAAGATCCTTCAGGAATTATGGTGTTATTCTAATTATTAATAGGAATAGAGGAGGAAAATTCAAGAGGAATAATTCTGTTGTGTACAAAAAATCTCAAATCTCAATTCTCGATTCTTTACTCAATATACATAACCATCTATTTATAGAGATAGGGTTTATTTTAAAATAATTATTTAATTTCATGGCAGCCCATTAATAATATTATAATATTTAATAAACCCCATGCTACATGATAATAATATTATTATTAATTTATGGAATGCACCAATCTGTTCCATGAAAAATAAAATTTAGCATTTTATAAATAAATATTATTTAACAAACACAATTATAATCAATTCATCATCCTTAAAAAATTTTAAATACCTAAATAAATATATAATGTAAATATATAATTTATCAATACATACATGAGATAGATAAAATGTAAAACAGTTATTCCTTGGTCTGGAGAATAATATTTATTCTTTTAATTAAATTAAAAATTAAATTTAATCAAGATCAACAAAAACAAACAGTGAGTGACCCTCTAGTATTCTTTCTCATTAGCAACATATTAAGTAACCCAAGAGAAATAACTTATATTTGTAATGATGAAAACCACATATGAATTAACATTTTTTTAATATAATATCATTATCCTAACATCTCATCATGTAGGCTTCACATCTATGTCGCCAACCTAAAAGTTTGATATTTCTTTATTTGAATCTTTGAAATAAACATGTCATTACATTGTGGAAATGGAATTTATTAAAACAATTATATTCCAATAAAAGGGATGATAAATTGTCTTCTATAAATATGGAAGGGATAATTCCTTCCTCAACTTATTCATCAACATCACATCACTCATGACACACCCAACATATCCAACTTCATCATGAACTATTATCCTCATCATTTACAAAATACATCAAATTGAATGAGTTTTAACATGTAATAATATTAATATTAAACTCTAAATACCACTAGACATGTTCATAGAAAATAATATCCGATGAAACCAAAACACATGGAATTCCTACTTGTGGTTGTGTTCTCATAATCTCTCTACTTGAAGATTACCATGTGAAAACTTTATGAGAAGAAGTATTATTTTGTTATGAGAACTCATACCTTCCATCCAAATTCTATTTATCCCATCATATAATTTTAATAGACCATAGAACTATATTATGAATATTGGCATATCACATCAACGTTATCATTATATCAGGGAACTTCTATGACCTTATCAATGCGACAGATATGTGAGCACATTATTACACTAAATCCATAAAGAATAATGAAGAATATGTAATAATTTGTTTTATTAATATTTTATTCATAAAATATACATGTAATAAATGTATAAATAGTTAGTTCCTAGGAAACCAACTACCACATCCCTAGTATATTCAATTTAATCAATCATTTAATAAATTTTTAAATGATGTTATAAATCCCTGACCTGGAATGTGTATATATGGAATGAATCCATATCAAAACCTTAGTAAAAAACATAGTTCTTGGCCTATTAAATTTGTAATTTACAACTTATATCCAGAATTTTGTATGAATTGGAAATATATCATGTTGAGTTTTATAATATTCGGACCAAAACTGTCTGTAAATGATATTGATGTTTTATTTTCACCATTAAATGATTATTTGAATATTTTATAAGAGTAAGGTATTAGATTGTATGATTCTTATAAAATTGAAAATTTTCAATTGTACACGCTGATTATGTTCACTATACGTGAAATCCTATAATGTGGAAATTTGTATAGGTACAGTATTAAGAAACATAAATCTTTTCCAATTAATAAAATTCATATTATCAAATCAAAAAAGGTATAAAAATGGTACAAAATGTTCATCAAATATTTTTTTTATAGATCAATTTTATTCAATATTAAAAAATTAATTCAATGGATCATATGAAATTCATATTTCTACAAAACCATTGTCCACCGATCAGTACTTTTATAGGTTAAAAATAATTTATTCCACATTCGGAAACACATAAACATCACTTAATGATATAAATATTTGTAAAAACTATCAATATTTTTTTAAATTCCATTTTTGAGATATCATGAGGTCAAATATAACATTGATTTCATGAATATAGAGAAGAATATTTGTAGCATATTTATTATAACAATGTTATATATTAAAGGAAATATTAAATATGTGTTTAATACAAGATTAGGCATATTCTCAATGGGAATATGTTTGGAATCATATCCCACTCTTAATGAAACATGAACATACCAACCATTGGGTTATCATACTTTATCCAAGAGGGGCGAAAATTATATTTTTTAGTGTATTCATGGCATTAATGATCTATAGGGTCATTGTTAAACTATATTTTCATTAAAATATTTGATGTTTAGATGTATGAAATATCATGATTCTCATGTCATGATGCAAAAAATCCTACCTTTTAAAATACATGGAATATTTTTCATCCATGTAAGGATGACTTTCATAAAGGTGTTCAATTTTTTAAATTCAATTTGAAACAATTTTATTTATTTGAATTAATTGAACAATTTAGATAAAGATATTGTTTTTATACTCTATCTTCTGGAAATTTATTTTTCTTGTTATTTTTTTGATATAATGGGGAATTTAATTGTTAATTTAGGGTGAAAAATAAATATTTTTGGACATGAATATCTACTTCGGATGTATATTTTTGAAATATATATGAATATATTGAATGTATATGTTAATAATTCATATAGAACTGAATTTTACATTATTGAGAAGTATATTTCTATGGTGCTTTCATCGTTTTGTACAAGCTACCTGTCTATAGTAAAGCACATAATTTTTCCTATATATCACCATGAATGAGTCAATTATGAGATATATGGGATCCATAGCATGAATGTAAAATCATTTATAGGTGAATAGGTAAATAAAATAAAATTATAAATCTTGTATAACATAGATTATTCTCATCCATATTTGAAATTACTTATTAATGTGTTAAAACCATGTTATCCAAAGAAGAAACATAAGTGAATTTAGAATGAGCTTAAAAAAATTGTTTGAAATGGTTTAAAGAGATCATTCATGGTATATTAGAAGGATCATAAACATTGAGAAAGTTAGTGCGTGTTTCAAGTATAAATTTGATAACATGGCCCGTGTATGAAATTAATGGCAATATATTTCATATGAAAGATTAGGATAATAGAATTTTGGTTTAGGAAATTATTTTATTGGTGTTTACATAAGAAATTCATTTTTTTAGTTCTAAAGAAAAAACTCAATCTTCAAATCAACTTCATATTATGGGATCATTTAGGAAATATGGTATTTTGATTAAATTATATTTTGAGTTACCTTTTTAAATAAAAACAATGTTTCATCGATAGAAACAATGTCTGAAAGGATATATTTGGTATAGCACTAGTTAATCTGAAAACATAGGAATACACAGTTCATTGAAATAAATTAAAAAACATTATATGCTCTTGATAAATATGTCATGCAAAGGTATATAGTTTTACAATTAAAAATAGTATAATGAAAATTGAAAAACAGACCAAGATGTTGATTTATGTGATATGCCTACCTCCATGGAAATATCAATAGAGAAATGTGATGGCCATGTTTTAGACATGGTTTGTTCCATTCATCAAGGTTTTGAGGAAGGAATTTAGGAAAACAATCCTTTATTAGTTTCCAAATATTACCTTTAGTATATATTTATTTCATGTTTAATTATTAAAATTTCACAAAATTATTGATATATAATTTTTTTTATTAAAACACATATTATAACTAATAAGATAAATAGTTTGTTTAAATTACTTTAGTTTGTTTAGTTTAACCATACTTAAATTATGTTTACCCATGCATAACTTTTAAATTTTCTGATTTTATTTGAAAAATTTAAATTTTAATTTAATATGTTTATAAATAAAAAAATGTATAAAAGTCTACATTAAAAAATATTCTTTTTTGTGTAAAAAATAGTGTAATACATTGGATCATTTTTACTATTCACATTTCATTTTTTGATTAACCCTACTCCATAATGGTGTATTACATTAGAGATTCACTAACAAATATGATAAAGAGTGTTTTGTTTAGTTTGTTTGTTTTTATCATTTTAAAATTTCTATTCAAATTTTTATATTACTGTTGAATTGTTTTTCATTTTTTTATTTTATTTCAACTATTATTAATTTTTTTATAATTTTAGTTAAATTAATTGAAAATTATGAATAAAAATTTGTTTTGTTTAGTCTTCATTTTACTGTATAATTTTCCAGTTTTTATTTAATTTTATATGAAATAGTTAGGTTGGTATATTTTTATATTAATATTTTGTAGATTTGATTTGTAGGATAATGGAAGATTAACCATCAGATTCACCATAAACATATAGGAAGGATAGTATGAATACACCTAGGGAGAACCATAATCATACTCCTATTTAAGAGCCTCCTCATCCTTCTTCAAATGATCCATCTACATCCACATGGGAGAGAAGATTTCAAGGGTTGGTAAATGTGGATGCAAAAATTTCCCAGGATTATTAGTTTACCATAGCTGGGACCAGAGGATTCCATTGACTTTGTCGATAATGATATTTATAAGGGTATAAATTCAAAACAATTTAAGACTTATATTGCAATGAGGGATAATGGAAAAGTTAGTATTTTGATTTCTGGTTGGATAATTTTTGACAAAGTGACACTATCCCAATTATGGGAGAAAACATTGTTAAGATTGTTTTTTATTATTTTACTTATCATGAAATACATTTACTAATATAGGTTTTCCCCTTCTTATAAGATGACATATGATATTCGTGATAATTGAGGAGATATTATAAAATATTTAGGTCTATATTCTAGGAGAAGGGAGGATTTTAAATGAACCCTCACATCAGATTTCATTTTTGGATATTGATAACATAAAAAACCATGTGATATATATCCATTCCTAGATGAAGATACATGGAATAATTTTTTTGATAGTATATTATAGGATGTGTTTTTTGTAAGTAAAATGTTTTATTTTAGAATTTTTTTATATTAATGATCATATTAATGATTTTTTATTCTTAAATTTTATCAAAGGAGTATATATCATCAGGTGGTCTAATCCAAAAATGTTTTCCCTCAAACTATATCTCATGGAGGGTATACGTTATTGGATGAAAAAACAGTAGATGAAAAAATTTAAAAACTGGGAGATCAGTCTTCAAGCTCCAGGGATGTTAACACTCCCCCTATAGCTATACATGAAAAATTGAAAATGGGCCAGATGAAAAAAACGGGGATATATCATATGGAAGATTTTACAGTTGTAGTTGAGAGTATTATAATAATTTATTTAATTTTTTATGTTATTTAAATTAAAAAATTATTTATATTTTTTGATTCACAATTAAATTTTCAAATATTCAATATAGGAATCCCTTGAGAAGAAAATCAAACAAGGGACCTTCATAGCTGAGGGTATGAAGGATATTTTAACAACCATATTAGGAAATCTCGAACACTGAAGCCATGTACAAGGATACCCGATAGGTGTTTAGGGAAAAAAATTGTTGGTCCATTATGAATATTCTTTGATGGGAGATGTTTATAAAAGAAAAATAGATGCTTTAAAATCCAATGTTCAAGATTTTGCAGAGAAGAAGTTGGATAGGATCAAATCTTTGTTGTAACGATTATTTATAGACATGAAAATATACCTTTAGGAAACTGGTCCTACTTCTACACCTCCACCTATAGATCCCACACCTCCACCACCTCTAACTAATCCAAATCCTACACCTATTCCTCCAAAGATTCCCATTTATTTTGTTTTATATATTAAGGATCCACATCATCATATTGTTGAATGGGGGATTATATTCATCAAAAAAATGATAGAAATAGAGAATATTAGTGTCCTGGTGTAGGATATTATAGAGAGATAAAGAAGAATACATTTTCCTACACACGAGGCCACTACAATTATAAAATATATGAGATATATTTTTAGTTTCTTCATCTATACTTTTTCGACGAATTACCATTGTGGTATGTGTAGATTATATCATATATTTCATATTATTTTAAAAAAAAATTATATATTATATATTTATCTAATTTTTAAAATAATTATTTAAAGGTATATACATATTTTATAGACAACTACAATTACAGAATGTTATGTCTTCAGATACAACTTCTTATAGACATGTTATATTATCAACATATTCAAATTTGTTTTTGGAAGTTTATAACATACCAATGAATCCTAAAATTTGTGGGAATGTAAAAATTGTGATGATTTTAATGGCAAATAGCATAGAGATGGTAACTGGAGATGATTTTAGAAACAACATGATGTAATTATTCTCAGTGTAAGTCAATTATCATATATTTATTTATTTATTTTCATTTATTGAAACTTAATACTCATAATATTTTATTAGATACATTTATACAATTTTTTTCAGCATGATATGACAAAAGTGTAGGGATTTATGTACCCATATTTTATTTCAACTTTAGTGAGGACAATGACCGATACATAAGAACATATTATATTGCAGAAATAATTGAAAATATTATAGTTTAGTGTTGAATGTTTCTTTATCTTCAATGTTATGGAACAGATATTTCATAAAGTGTTATATCTCTTAACACAATAATAACTAAAATTATATATATTTTTATAGTTTTCATGGGATGTTGGGTGTTTTTTGTCCAATGTTGAGGATATTTTATTGGTTATTATCTATCCATGGTGACATGTGAGAAAATTTTAAGTAAGTAGTATACATTCAAAATTGAATATTTGAATACTTTTATATAATATAATGATACTTAAATTTATTTCATACATATTATTTTCAAATAGGGAATGAGATTAATTTAGTGTGTCAAAAGGAAAACAAAGTGAAAATATTATATATGTAAAATCAAATGTGAATTATCATTTATAATTACTGTATTTTGGTTATAAGTATATAAAACATTATCTTTGAATGAACATGTTATTTTTTAATAGAAGTGATATCATCAAGAAAGAGTAAAGGAATTTCTATACTATGTTCTAGGATTTATGTTTGAAATAATTAAAATTTCTAATGTTAAAAAATTCCATATTTCTAGATTTTTTATAAACCTTTCCATTAAATTTTCATTCATTTTGTTCAGAATAAATGTTCAAATATTTATTTTTTATTTGTAAAATTATTATAATACTTGGCCTTATAGAGGAGAAGATATAAGACATATATAAATAGACTGAGTGTCTTATTTTATAATTCTAATTGGGATTTACTTTATATCTTATATAAATTGTATTGATTAAATTTCAAATTGTAAAGTAACAATGTATTGATTTCATGATTTTTTTTTCTATTATGATGATGTTGTTTATCTATTTCTGCTTAGTTGTTGTACCACTAGGATGGTCATTATAGTCATTTTAATTGAAAAATATATTTTTCAAATTGGTTATCTTATAACTGAAATGAAAAAATGGAAAAAAATATTTATCATGCCATTTTTTAAATAATTGACATGATAAATACATTATCATATGGGTTTTTAAAAAACTGGTGTAATAAATATTTTTCCACATTAATTATAAGAAAAATGACATGAAAAAAACACCTCCAAATATGCATATTTAGGATGGTTTTTAGGAAACCTATCATATATGTAATTTTAAAACTGATGTGGAAATGCATTTATCATGTCATTTTTCCTAAAAACAAACGTTATAAAAACAAATTTGTGGAGGTTTTCTTATAACCGATGTGTAAAACTACCTCTAAATATGTAACATGTATAATACATATTTTTTTTATAACTGAAATGAAAAATATCTTGTCCTGGGCTTTTTAAGCATGTATATTACATATTTTTATAAGAATATTCATTACATTACACAAACATATACTATAGGGTCATAATACTTTAGTTCCTTTGGAACCATGAAATAATAATCTTCAAACTTGGTGAAATATCTTCAACATCTCCTATAAAGATCTTCCCATTTATTACTATTTACATGAATATATTACTTAAAACCATTGTCCATAACCTAGGGAAAGGAAACATAATAAAGGGTGATCTAAAATTCTCAGTAAGGGTCAACAAGGAAGATATGTGAGCATGACATAAGAAAAAGGGTATCATAACATGATCATAACATTTGAAAACCATACCCTATATATCAATGATCATAAACCTGAATCATGGAATGAATATTAGTATTTTATAAGACATGAATCATAAGGAAATAAAAAAACACGATCCATGACAGTATAAAAATGGAACAAGACATGTAATTTTTTGCATACACATAAGTATAGAAAATATTATGTCAATGATACCTACAAATATATTCATTACATGTTAGTCTTAAGATAATCACATGTGTACCTGCTTTGGGATAGAGATAACCAACCCTATATCCTCTTTTTTAGTATTAGGATATCCTACCATGTACCCTCTTGTTTTGAGCATAGTATGACTTCCCATGTACACTATTTTTACAAGCTTAGGTTGAACAACTATGTACCCATTGATATCATAAAACATTTATCATTACCCAATGCATTGGATAGGGATATAAGTCCCAATAATCACATAATGAAATCAGACATATGTGTGCCACAAGATTATAATCATTAATTATATCATAAAATATGAATTGAAATTGTTATCCTAAACATGTAATCATACCTTAACTTGTGGAAAATATACAATATTCATAATCATAGAATGACCCATGAGAAGAAGCAGGTTTCATAAGTATTTTATCATGGTATAACCCATGGAAGAGAAATGGGTTTCATAAAAAAAACATGTCATCTTAAAACATAAACCATTAAAAGAAAGGATTGAAATCATTTCCTTGGATTATGTCACTATAAAAGTATAAACTATATCAAATAATTTCATATTACATGAAGATGTATTTTAAAATATGACTCGGATTATTTCTTAAGGAAAATAACATTTCTATTAAAATTGATTATTTTAAAACATAAAAAAATTTCAAAAAAAGTTCTTTTAAAACCAATTTTAAATCATTTAATGTAATATTGAAAAAACTATTAAAAAATTTCTTCAGAAAAATAACCTTTCCATATTGAAAATCCTATTCACATATAAAACTTTTTTAGAACTTTTTTCTTTAAAAATAACCTTGAAAACTTATAAAAGAAAATTTGAAAACAATTTTAAACACTTTTAAAATTTAAAACCTTTAAAAAATAATTTTCCTTAAAAATTCTCTTAAAATATAATTTAAGCTCTTTTTAAAACATTTTTATATAACATTTTTTTAAAAGAACACAAATTTTCAACCGAAGAGTGAAAAAAGTTGAATTTTCTTCGAATCATTTTTTAATTGTCTTAAATACTAATGAGTGGATAAATGGTACCATTAAATTAATAAACATATTAAAAGATAATTATTTATAATTATTTATATGTATATCATTTTATTTCATCATTTTATAAATATTCATAAACAATCTCAATAAATGATTAGACTATAACACAAATATTTACGACATTGGAAAAATTGAATCATAATCCCCATGAAGTAATAATATAAAATGGAACATAAAATTTAATGAGAATAGATAAATTAATGATATTACATGTAAAATGGTCTATATATACATATCATTAAAGAATATAAGTTCATATCATAACATATGTCTCAAAGAAGAATAATTAAAACAAAAATACTTTATCGATGTGGTAACTTTTAAACCATAAACTCCATGAAAAAGTGATCCTAAAATTAATATGAATATATAAATAACATTGAATATAATCATCATAAAATACATTAACTGGAATTACATACACCATATAGAAGAAAAATTTGGTGAATATAGCATGTGTCTCAAAAAAAGTCAAATACGAGATTAAATCCCTAACACTAAGTCTTGACTCACATAACACTCCTTAAAACCTATTTTATAATAAATATAAGTTGATTATGAATCAATAAAATAATCATATTCATATATAATAACGTATATTATTTACTTATGAATTTATGTTACTTGTTTATTAACTGTTTAATTTTAAAGTTATGTTTCAAGTAATAACCACTTTTTTCATACATGTTTTGGTTTGTTATTATTGGACCTCTTAATCAGATCATGATTTAAAGAAATCCAAAATTAAAAAAATCAAATAAATGTCATGAATATTCATTATATATTTATTTAGTGTAATCCATAAAATTTAGTGACAGGAAATGAAATACATCGGTCATGGAGAAGGTAGGTCGTATGTACACATGAATGTTGTTTCCATTTTCTTATCGTATTGATGGAAAAAAAGTAAATGATATATATATATACATATATTATAATTCTAGTAGAATTTTTATGTCATATATATCACACAATTCTATTAAACTCATCTTTAATACATTCCATGTAAAGCGTGAATGAATCACATCGCTTCATGATAAGGTAGTCTGATGTACCCATGAACGACATTATCATATTCCCAAAAAATGTAATGCATGAATTTATGTTTTTTATAATAATTCAAGAAGTATAAATACCTCATATATTTCATATATAAATAGTATTTCCATAATTATTACCAACTGTGATAGGTGGTAATGGAAAAAACAGATGACATTGTCTGTCATACACACGAACGATGATTTCATAACCAATTTGATGGAAGTGTGTTAAGTTTTAGGTTTTAAAATTAACATAAAAAACATAAGTATATTTAAAATACCAAGATTATTATATTTCCATGATATAAAAATCTAAGGGTTTTGAGGAATAAATAAAACAAACGTTCATTGATGAACACCACCTCTTCTTTGTGTAGCTCCTTTTTGTTTTCACCTAAGGACTTCCTTGGTTGGATTACTACCAAAAGTGTGGAATTGAGGATTATATGAGGGAATAGAAGAAGTTATTTGGGTACATATTGGAAGAACTGATTGGTTTTGAAGTAGTGAAGATAGTGGAGGAGGGCGTGGCCTTTTATAATAGAGGTGAGTAGAAAACATGTAAATTTATGAAAGAAAGAATTCCAGCCATATTTTTCCATGTAAAGTAGCTACAATAATAGAAAATAAAGATAATATAAGGTATAAGGTCAAAATATTCCCATAAAATGGGTGTTGAATAAGTTTTTAGGTTATTGTTTCCCATATGATTCATTTTTAGTCCCTTCGTAAACATGGTTTTCTCTTAATTTTCATGATTAATTTTAACTATTTCCGCAAATAATTTTGGTCAAAATTACATTTTAATTATTAGTAATTATAAATTATGATACCTAAAAATATTGAATCCATTTTTTCAAATTAAATTCACATAAGTATCAGAAATTAATTTAAAATTTAAACCCTAAGATAGTTCAAATATTCTACTTTCAAAAATGATGTTTATTTTATAAAATTAATTTTCTAAAAGTTATAAAATTTAACATTAAAATAAGTTCCCAATAAAACATAATCAAAAATGATTTTTAGAAAAATATAGTTTTTAAGCATGCGATTTGATTTATTCTTTTTTTTTTGCTAGAAAACATATAAGATGAATGTTAAATTTTTTATTGAATATATAATATATAAATTTCCATAAAATACTTAACTTAAATTTATTTGGTTAATTTTTTTATATAAAACACATAAATTTATATAAAATATATTTTTCATTAAAATATGTTCTTTTATCTTAAAATGGGGTTTTATTTAGATTTATAATTAATTTCTCACCAAAAATTATATAATCATGTGTAAAAACTATTTTCATAATTTAGCTAGTCATTTTAATACCTTCCATTTCAAAAAAAAATTATAACTATCATATTAAATAATAATTTTAATATTACATTATAGTTTTGTAAAACTCGGTCTTGTGTGTAATGTATGCTATCAATGGAACATGGAATTGTGTGTAGCACAAGAAAACCTCATGTTTTGTGTACCAAAAGCTAATATCATTGTTACTTCTATCACAATACTAACTTAGAGTTGGGTATAAATAAATATTAAATTTGTTAAGTTTTAAATTCAAGCCATCAATGATATTTAATTTATTCGAAATAAATATTTCATAAAAACTTGAGTTGTTACATTATAACCCCTTAAAATGAATTTTTCCCTCTAAATTTCTCTAGGTAATCAAAAGTTTAATATTTAGAAGCTCCTTTCAAATAAAAACCCATCAAAAAATTAATAATAAAACTTCCTTTAAAAGGGATAGTTTGAGACATTAAAGTTACCTAAAGTAACTGATAGTTAGGTTTCAACATATAAGAACATAGATGGAATGTAAATACGTGGAAATAGAAGAGAAAAATAGGGACAGATACTGGTTGAGAGTGATAGAGAACATGGTCAAGATAAAGTTAACAATAAAAATTGTATAAACCAAATAGGCTTGAAAAAGATAATTAATATAATTAAAAATGATGATAACATGAAAAAATTTTATTTCAATAACCTTTTACTAAAGCTAAAATAATTTTTACAAGAATATATACTCACTTGATTTAATTCCATTTCATAAGAAAATTATCATTCATTTATTCCACATTGATCAATTTTCACTTCATCTCTTACTCTAATAAATAAAGGTGAATTTATTTTGTTAGAATAATTAATGGAACATAAGATCCATAAAAAGAATAATATGTCATTCTGTCTATCTGTTGTTATCACCATGAGAAAATGGTTATCATAGGTTAGCCAATATGTGTAAATATTCATATGGTGAAGTAATAAATTAATTCTTAATAACTCACCCAAATATCAACATAACATTTTTCATAAATGGTTAACCTATTGACCCTTATGAAAGATTTAAATACAAAACATTAAAAATAAGGTCACTAATTTCTAAAGAACATAATATTGATCCCCCATATATCATAAAGTATCTCAGGATTGTCACATACCAAATATGTGAATACATCCACCACATATTCTCTTGAAACCTGGTAATATCCTGAATTATGATAAAACTATATTGAAAACATACACACTTTTTTATTACTTTCACTAAACATAGATTATTATATATATTACATAAATTCCAAAAATGATGTAAACTTCATCAATTATAACCTTGAACTTTATTTAAAACAATCCTTTATCATTTATAAGGTCATCAATACTATCCAATTTACTTTATCCATATAAATCAGATCTTTACTATCTGTCAGCCAGGTGCAAGGTCGAGGGCCATAACAACGGTGTTCGGTGAGGTCTGGAGTTCGATTCTTGGGAGCCTTCTCCTAGTGGAATTTCTACCTCCCATGTACCACTCTTCTTCCTGGGTCACCCGGTGTCTCATCGGGTTAGCAGAATGGGTGCACTTCACTTGGCTGATAGATTGTTATGACGAACCATTGCTGATGGAGGTGTTACCCCATGGGACACAATGTCATCTCGGCTGGCAACAGCTCCTTCCCAGCTGGGGCATCTACGGATGATCATTTCGTGGGAAGGGGGTTCTTGAGTGTGGAGGGTTTGAAAAGGCCACTCTCAGGGATTCCCTTTTTTCATAAATATAAATCATCTCTTTATCCAAGATAAACTCAATTTTCTCAACATCAAAAACACATTAAGGGTTACCTTCACTTAATTAAAATGTTACCTTTCCATTAAAACAATTTTATTTTACATCATTTCTATTGAATATATTTTTTCAAATCGATAATGAAAAACATATACTTTATGATTCATATAAGATGATTCTTGAAATCCAATACATATACAATTCAATCATCCAGTTTTTTTCTCAATCCATTAACTAGGCATCATAATATTTTTCCTTAATACCAATTTCCTAAATTAATGAATATGGATAATATATTATCATTCATCAGACTCAATTTAATCATTATTCTAAACAATACTATTAGAACATAACATACCTTTCATATATCGTTTGTGGTCTCTTTATCATCAGTAGAAAACAGTTACTCATACAACTATGCTGATTTCCTTCGTGATATTTTACTTTTAGACATTGTATTTGATAATTCCAATACATTCCACACATAAAATATTCAATATTAAATTATATCTTAGGGAGAACAATATTCACATCCATTTAATTAATGAAACTTTTCATTTTCCCTTTCTAGTTACTTACATAGTTTCTTTATTTTCCACAGTAAAAACACATTATTGTTCCTCTAAGACATCTACTAATGTGTTTCTTTCCATATTCTAAACACAAATAAAATTGAATCTTCTTTTATCCATGGTCTCCATTACTATAGTTCTTATAGAAATCATTCCTCATCTTCTTTAGTGAGACTGAGAGTTAGTTATGGTACAAGTTTTTAATTGTGTTCCTTGAAAAAATTTTAGGCATAAACACAACACCCTTTACTCCTATCATTGTCCCATATTTATGATCATAATAAAATCACCCATCACATTCAATGTTATCCCAGTTCCTTTTGGATTCCATAATTTACTAAAACCAAAATTCATAGTGTGAGAAACTCTAATCATAGTGAGAAACCAAATAATCCTGGAAAATCACTTATAGGATATCTAAATCATAACCCCTTCTATAGTATATGACACATTTGGTTAATTATATATCATTAAAAGTCATATTACATTTAAATACTTCATGATGGTTCATAAAAATTTTGGTAATTTCTAAATCATGTCCCTCAGGAGTGTCAAACTAGGTGTGCAGCAATGCACATTGTCATGCACCAGTTCCTGATTTAGTCTGTCTCAATATGTTGTATTTTTGTTTGATACCCCTCAGTGCATTTGTTCTAGAGCCACATAAAATTGTAGTATCCTAAAAAGGATGTTTTTATAAGAAACTAGTCACCCTATCCTTTACCAAAATTCTAGTATATTTTCTTATACTTTAACTCATCCTTTGACTCATCCTTAGATACATCCCAAGACATATCCTTAGAAATATCCCTAGGGATCTCACTAAATTTTTCATATCCTATTTTACAAGGTCTTAAAAAACATTTTCTTTGATACAAACAATATATATCTAGGATTTTTATATATGGATATTACATATTTTTATATGAATATTCTATACATTACAAAAACACATGACTGAGGACCACAATAGTTTACTTCCTTCAGAAACATGGAAACACAAAATTCTAACATGGTGAAAGATATTAAACATCTCCCATAAATGGGTGAGATAAAATTGTAGTGACATGATCAGTTTTAAATAAAGTTACCTTTTTTGTTGAATTACATGTCTTATTATGTGTTATTGTTATAGAAAACACATAAAATTATTTGGATTTATTATATCCTATCAGATTTAAAATAATTTTAAGAATAATTACATTTAATAATATTTTTATTAAATAGTGATCATATGCTTTGTATATATATAGGGTTTTGACAAATTTAATTGATAGAGACAAAGAAAGTGATTGCCTCATCCAGTAGGATATTACCACATAAAGCCCATTTATTAGAGATTTTAAGGGAGATAGAATCACTATGATTTTTCCTTAATGGATCCCATGTTAATATACAACAACCTAATCCTAATCAAAACTATTTATGGGAGAAGTTGAATATCATCAATATCACAACCAAAACCATGTATGTCGAACCACCCAATCAAAGGCTCATCATCATGCATCTTACCCTTGGGGAGTCTTCTAGTGTAATAAAGGGATATTTATCAAGACCCTAATAATATAAAGATTTATATTTTATAAAATAATTAATATATTAATTATTTATTATTGTTAATTTATAAATTATTTTGATTTTGATTCTATAGAACACAAATTATATTTTTAGGTGACATTTAATTTTAATTAAAAAAATTAATTATGATAAATTAATAATTTTTTTTGAAATATATGATATTTTAATAAAAAATTATTTTTTAATAACATTTCTAAGTCCATTTGATAATATAATTTTACCAAACCAAAAATAATTTTTATAAGGGTTCAAAAACTTTTATTATAAAAAACCCAACATTTCTCAATAAATGTCAATTCTTATTTTAAAAGTGAAAATTAACATATTTATAAAATTATATGGATAAAATAATAATTATTTTTTTAATTATAACATTAACATTATACAATGGTTATTTTTTTATAATTTTATGAGATAGTTAGTTTTTTAGTTAAAAATTAAATACGATATAATATATAGTGTGTGTTATGAAATTAAAATGACCCAAAAATGATGTAATAAATAATATTAATGGTATCCATGAAAAAATATATGTTTACCATATAAAATAATTTTATTTTTATTTTATTTTATTAATTTTAAAGCCTTTTTGAATACTCCAAAACATATATTTTTTATTTTAAGGTTTTAAAATCATTTCTTTAAGAACATTAGTTAATTATACATTACCAAGGGTAATATTTTAATAATTTCATCACTAGTACATATAAAATAATTAATAACTACACCTATTTCAAAATAAAACCCCACGTTAAGGTTTGTGATTTTGGTTATTTTATTATATAGATTCCAAAATCAATGTTTAAGAAATAATAAAGAACTCCAATCTCTTTTCCTATATAAACCCTCCCAAGATCCCATTTCTCTTCACTAAAAAACCATGTATTTTTCCTTAATCTTCCCTCCCATCTCTATATTCCTCCCAAAGTGACCCCAATATCTAAAGAAGCTCCTATAGGGATTTTGGGAATCACTCTCTCGTGGTAAAGGATCTCCCACTCTACTTTTTATTCATGTACCTCTTTTCTATTATGCATCTTAATTTCCATTTTTTCTTGTTTGGGTATGATTTTATACATATCAATTACTTCCCTTATTATTTCCATGTGATTATATACCTCTTTCACTCTCATTAATCTCTCCCATGAACCTTTATGTACACTCATTACAATAATGAAATTTAGTAAGGGACCTCCCCCTCCTCTATTCAATTTAAGAATCTTCTTCTTTTCATGACTTTTATTTAAAAATAATAATGTTGGGAAATGATTTTTCACATCCCGAATAATATGAATTTTATGTAAAAATAATAAAATACCCATTTTTCTCTCATTAAAATATTTTTATTAATGTTTGAGTACTTCTGTTATGCTGACGATATTTCACCAATTTTATATGTCAAACAATTGTATAGTGAAGAGCTATACCTATTTCTTATAAAGGGTGTTCACCATTATGAACATCTGCTTATTTTAGTGGGGAATTACATGTGTTTATTACACACTCCTTTATCATCAAATAAAATGTGATGAAAAATGATTCCATGTTGTATGATATATGTCGCCCAATTATTCATGTGAATGATATGAAATCGATGGGTGCACCCATAATTATATATCACTCCAATGCATTGGTAAATGTTTTAGTCTCATGATATTTCATTCAATAGATTATTTAATTAACCTAATCAATGATTGTTAATTTTTGACTATGATGTATCAGTGGTTAGCCTTGACCTCTATTTATGATTCCATGTTTAAAGTTGTTCCCATATTTCCATGTTGTATATATGTTATCCTGATTTGTTTTGTCTCATTGTTTTTCTTCAAGTTTCTCAACCATTATATGTTTCATTAAAATGACTATTCTATAACATGTAATAGTTTATTCATGTTATTACATGTTTATTCCCTTTTAGGGATTTATAGCTCACCCCTTTCTTATGTATGTCCTTGGGTTATCCCAAGCAGTTTTTAGTACAATGAAATATTATGACCAGGTTAAGAATGATTTCAATAATGGAGTTGTACCCCATGTTTTATGTTTTTATATAATTTACCTAATTCACAAAAACATATTACTTCTTGATCTTCCAGGTTGTAATATGGGTAATCATATGTTTTAAATCATGAATTAATTTGTAATAAAAATAAGGGGTTTCATAATTGGTATCAAAGGAATTGTTAGTTATTTTTGGGATTATGATTAAAAAACTATAGCAAATGACTTATGGATAATACTAAAAATAATTTTATATCCCAAAATTTTGGAAAATTATATATTAAGTGGTTTCTAAGAAAATGAATCCATTTCTATATATTATAGGTGGATGTGTCTTTGCAATAGATGCACCTCGGGGTAAAACCTGAAAACACCAGATTGAGCTAGACATAATCATGAACCGATGCATGACAAAGGGCATTGACACAAAACTATTTTGACACTTATAGGGGATATGAATAGGTAAATTCATAATATCATTATAAATAATTATGAATTTATAAAATATTCCCATAAATTTCTATATTATCAAATATATCAAGGATAACGTAGATTGAATCCAAGAAATTCATAAGTTAAGGAATAAATATAATTTATAATTTATCCCTTTAATTTTATTGGATTAACTTTTAAGATTCTAATTGTTTAAAAATACTCAAACCTAATTTTTCCTTTATTCGAGATAATGGTCAAAAATTGGAGAAACTGAGTAAATAACCAATGTGAAGGGAAATGTGATGACTACTCAAAAGAGATTCCCAACCTGATGGGAGTATGAATCTTGAACTTTTTAATGATGATCTCTCTATTGAATCATGTTAAAAATAGAAAAATGAATTGGTAGGAACACCCATATCCCCCTAATGTAGAACAAGATTTTATTAATACATTTATGGGACACATGCCCCCAATTTTCAATGGATCATTTGATCCATTAATTGAGGAATAGTGCATTGATTACATTGAGAAGATCTCATCCATTGTTTAATCTTCTAAGAAATAGAATCTTATAAAAGCTATTTAGCATATGGAGGGAGAATATTATTAGTGGTGGACATTGATCTAGAATACGAAGCTCAAGGAATAGATTGATGCAACATAGTGGAAGGAATTCCATAAAATCTTTTTTGATAAATATTTACCGCACACTCTCTGAATTAAAATGGAATTGTATTTAATTTCCCTCATGAAGAATATAATGAATCCATCAGGTCATATAAGTAAAACTTCAGAATACATGCATGATACACCTATTTATTTGTCTTTACCCACGAATGAAAAGTTAACCACATATCTAGTTGGATAAAACCTAGTCTACAAAAATTCCTAGAAATCCAAGACATTGATAGCTATGATGAAATTTTCTAGTGTTCCCTAAATTCAAAATCGTGATCATACAATCTCAAGGATCCCTAGGGATAAGAATAATAATGTGGGGATCAATTTTTTTGGTTCTATGGAAAAATATTTAGATGGTAAAAAAATTCAACACCCCACTTGTAAAAAGTAAAGAAAGAAGAACCCCAAAAAATGGATAAGTGGGATGAAGAAATGATTTAGTTGTGGAATGGAAGGTCTTCTAACTAGTGATTGTGGATGGGAGAAACCAACCAATGTAATGGAAACTATAAAATCCCAAGTCAACTCTCATATTTTTTTCTAATGTTTAAACTCCAAGGAATAAGGGAATTTTTCAAACCATTGCATATAGCCAAGGGTTGTTGAGGATAATTAGTGCCAATAACCACCAATAAAGCATAAGAAAGATTAGTCCATTACAACCACTAAAGTGGATCCTAAAAATGAAGTTGTGATGGGTATGCTAGTTATTAATTCAATAATGGTGAACATACTTTTGGATTTATTTTATATGCATTACTTTATATCACACAAGTTTATTAGAACTATTTAGACACCAAAACAAAGAATAGAAGTAGAACATTCTATGAAAATGGAAAATGTGGAAATTATTTCTTCCCATGTATATAACTCCAACCCTATAAAACTTTTTGAGATGAAATTTATAGAAAACTTTGTGATACTCACGTTAGTGAAATTTGATGAAATTTGGGGAATGGATTGTCTTTTCATGCATAAAGCCAAAATAAATTTCTATTAGATGGAAATAACCCTCCATAAAATGAATCATCCCTTGATTACATAGAAGTAAAAAGAGGATGATGAATCTTCTTTAGCAATAGAATTTAATGTATGGATATTATTTCTCTATGAGAATGAATATGTATCTAAAATGATTGATAATATTGAAAATATCATCCTAGAGTACATTCCTATTATGATTTAATATTATGATATGTTTCTCAAGGAATTGCTCGGTCTTCCTCCTAGCTAAGAGGTTGAATTTTTATTCGAGCACATATCTAGGGTTTTTCTCATTATCTTGTACTCAATATATAATGGTTGATATATAACTTGAGGAACTAATGAAAAAAATACAAGATAATATTGATAAATAGTTTACACACCCGAATTCTTCTCCCTGGGATGTACTAGTCCTCTTTGTTAAGAAGAAGGATGGGTCAATGCTCATTTTCCTTGATTATCGTGAGCTCAACCAGATCATGGTAAAGAACAAGTATATTTTTTCATAGATTGATGAATTATTTTATCATCTAAATGGAGCCCAGTAGTTCACCAATGTGGATGTTTAGTTGGGGTATTAACAAGTATGATTAATGAAGGATGGTATCCCAAGACTTATTTTCGAACTAGTTACATGAACTATGAGTTCATAGTGATTCCATTCAGACACAATATTGCTCGATCAATTTAAAGGAATTGATAAGTATATTTCTATATATAATACCTTGAATGTTTTTTGGTAGTATATACAGATGATATTCTAATATAATCCAAAATAAAGGAGGATCATATAGAGCATCTGAGAACTATGCTAAAAACCTTACGAAAGGAGAATATTTATCAAAATACAGAAAATATAACTTATGGTTGAAGGAATTATCATTCTTGTGGAATATGATCGCATTTAATGGGATATATGTAGACCCATCAAAGATATAAGAAATTTAATAATGTATAAGTAAAACATATAAGGAAAAAATATGTAGTATCTAAGGATTAGTTGGGTGTTATCATCAATTTGTGAGAAATATATCATGAATGTAAAAAAAATATACAAAAACTCACTTATAAGGGAGTCAAGTTTGTTTGTAATGATGAATGTCAATGTAGCTTCATGGATTTGAATAAGAGTCTTACCATTGAACCTATAGTTATGCTACACAAAAGTGGGGAACTTTTTGTGGGGTACAGTGATGCTTTCCTGATGGGAATTCGATATGTTTTAATGAAGAATGAGAAGGTGATAGCTTATTCTTCAAGGTAATTTAATGTTTTCAAACATAACTACCCAAAACATGATCTGGAGTTGGTTGTAGAGATATTCACAATGAAAATCAAGAAAAATTATCTTGATGGGGAGAATTGGGAAATATAAACATATCATAAAACTCTTAAGTATATATTCACACAAAAATATCTGAATATGCACTAGTGAATATGATTAGAGATTTTCAAGGACTATGACTTCTCAATCCACTACCATCCTGGGAATGAAAATAAAGTGGATAACTATTGAAGTTGAAATAATCTTACAATTTTATCACTGATGATAATTGAAAAGGATCTAATCTTCTTATTATTTAATTGGATGGACAATGGAATCATAATGTAATAAAAATCATCAATCCTTTCACAAATGATTACTCAACCATCCCTTATAGAGATGATTACAGATTCTCAAAAAGATTATGTGGTAATTCAGAATAAAATGGAATCTATATGAAAAAGGGAAATCCTTGGAGTTTAATGTTAATGAAGGAGTTGTAATATTTTGGTTATGTCTATGTGTACCATAAAATATTGAGTTAAAGAATGAGATATTGGATATTCACATAGTCTAACTTTCTCCATCTATCTAGAAATCAAAAATATGTATCGAGGTCTCCAAGAGAACTATTGGTGGGAAAATATGAAGAAGGGGATCATAGAATATACATCAAGGTTAATTTTATGTTAGAAAGTGAAGGGTGAATCGAAAAAATACAGTGGGGATGATGAAACCATCACCCATACCAACGTGGAAATGGAAAAAACATAACCATGGACTATGTCACGGGTCTTTCGAATACATTGAGAGGAAATAACTATATATGGGTTGTGGTGGATATCCATATAAATACTGCATTCTTAATTTAAATTAGATAAGAATTCTTACTTGATTAAATTGCAAGGATAAAAATTAAAGAATTGGTGACTCAACATGGAACTCCCCAATCGATTATATATAATTGAGATCTAAGATTTACCTCAACGTTTTGGATGATTATCAAAAATTCTATACATAATGAGTTGAACATTATCAAGTATTATCTCCATAAAACTAATACTAAAATAAATTCATTGAATATCAGTTGTTTTTTTATATGGTGGCAGTTTATACCATCGTTATACGGTTCTTTGATGGTTTCATAAAACTGCTACTAAAGCTGTTGTCGGCATCCAAAACATTATGATTTTTTCCATTTTGAGGTGGTTATTTGGAAGTGTCATAGAAACCATATTTCGAAGTGGTTTTATTTATGTTAGCGGTGGTTTTTAGTGGTAAGATATGGTAATGATTTTGTGGTGGTTTTAACCACCACTAAATATTTTCATTTTTTTGCATGGACACCACTGCTAAATAAACCTACGTCATTTTTTAGAGGTGGTTTTAACCACCACCAACAAAAAATCTATATATTTATACAGTTTAAGCTTCCACTAAAAATGTACCGTATTTATAAATGGTTTAAACATCCACTATATATTGATTTACAAATAAAAGTCTGCAGTAGTTTTTGTAGCCCAATTACCCAGAAAAAAAAAATACAGAGAACATATTACCCAAGGTGTGCACACATAAAATCTAATCATAACTAAATATGTCAAGGGAAACTATATTTCACATTATAAAACCACACCAAACTTCTAAAACAAGAAACACACACACAAAATGTAAACATGCTATCAAAACAATATTTGGCTTAAAACCGAACGAATACACATTTTTATCAATGAAAAAAACCCTTGTAATTTTAAAAAACAAGTAAAATTCATAAAACCCATTTAAAAAAAACTAAACTCAATTTATCCATGCCATTTACCAACTTTTAAAAGGGAGAAATCAAATCATGGTTCACAAAAGATACACCAAAATAGGTTCCAACACGTCATGGTTCTAGCTATGCTCAAAAGGATAATTCTAATTTAGAGTGGTTCAAATGAAATTTCTCTATTTTCACTCAACATCCTCTCATAATTGATATATGAAGTCATTTAAAATCCTCAATGGTTTTTATGAGGTATAATATGATCTAATGGTTTTAAAATAATCAATATAAGTTGAGAAATGGTTGAATGGAATTAGAATCTTGAAATTGAATTCTAAATTCAAATTCAATTGAGAAGAAGGTGTTATTACTACTCTGTAATATTGATTAAAATAAGGTGCATAATTTTCATGTTTCAATAATGTAGAGGTCATATATGGAAGAAAAATGATATTATTATGAGGTTATTTGAATAAACTTTGTGTTGTATGGAACAAAGAGGAAGAAATTGGTTTTATAGTTCAATTTTCACAAAATGTAGAATCTTCAATTTTTAAAAGAAAATAAGAAGAATATTTGATTATATAAACCCTTATAGTTTTTAAAAAGAATAATAAGAATAAGAATTTTTGATCATTTTTTGTGCATAATAATTGAATATATTTCTTTCTATTGTGAAAGTATATAAAGAAATTAATAATTAGCAACATCAATGGAAAGGCATAGTCAAAACTAATGAAATATTTATTACTGTTAGAAAAATCTATTTTAAACTATTCTGATGGTACTATAAATACCCAGTGAGATGTTGAAAGAGTGTAGGATACACTAAAACAATGTTGGGAAGCATGTAATATATGTTCATGGATAAAAATTCCTCACTTGTACATATAGGTTCATCCTAATGGGTTGTGTAATATCGGAGGAATCCAGATCACACAAAGGATTTTCCATATCATTTTGATAGGGTGACGTTGTTAATATGTTGTGACACTTATGTCGGTGTATGTTTAAATTTTTTTTAAGAAAAGATGATTTTGATAAGATAGAATGAGAGAACTATTCACCTTAATAATTAAAGAGATAAAAGGACAGGGTTTAAAATGTTTTCAATTGGATAAAAAGTCATCAAAATTAATTCAACCCCATTTGGGTGTTGAACTTACACCTAATTGGACTGCAATAAATTTATTTATTGTTATTCATTATTCATTTTTTATGGAATGGTAGAAAATCATTTATCCACTTTGTATGAAAAAAACATGAAATCAATCACTTATTCTCCTCTCTTATTTTTTCCCTTTTTCTCCCATATGGATAATCTCAACATGTTGTCTATTCAATGTATATATAGTCTCCATATTCTATTCTCTATGGTGTTTATCTATGTCTTAAAAAACATAATAAAATTAAATAAGTAATTATTCACATTCACATTTTAATATTCCTTCATGTTCTTTTGATCATTCCAAAAACCATGGACCAGAATTAACATAAAATAAATAACCATGAAACAAATAATTTTACACATAATTTATATGTTTAAAAAAGAATAAAACACACCAATCATATCCACTATATATTATCCTCACTCCTTCAATCATGGACTAAACAATCTTCATTAAAGAACTTAGGCTAAAAAAATTACATAAAAATTATATAGGTGTAATATAATATATTATATAATTCATCAATATATATATAAGCGTAAAAAAGGAGATGTAAAAGTATAAAAAGATCACAATATATATATATATAATTATAAATATATATATATATATATTATGGTTTATGTATTTTTTAAAGTAATTATTTATAATAAAAAACCAAAATAAACCCCTAATTAGAATCCAAAATAACACCCATTATCAAGAAAAGTACGTTTACAACCCATGTATAATAACAAAATATTATAAGTGAATAATAAAACACTAATTAATACAAAACTGAATAGAAATATATTTTAAACTACATAACTATATCAATAATCATATTCTTTTCATCTAAAATTGAACAGATTAGGTGGGTTTTGGGTCTAAAATTGGGATTTTTTAAGAGAGAGTCAATGGATGAACTGCAGGGTGACAACTCGAATGATACTTGTGGGATTCAATATAGTAGGGTGTGGCATGGGGAGAGATTATATGGGTGAAAAAATCAGATTCCATGGTAATGTGGGAGGCCATGGAAGGAAAATAGAGGAATAATGAATAAGGATATGCATCATGAATGACGATGTAAAGTGATTGAAGTAAAATAGTGAGTTGATGCATCTTAAGGGTATCATGGATCATAAATTATGAAATGAGTATGGGGCCTATAGGCTATAAGTAATGATAATGTGAATGAGAGAAATTCACATGTATAGTCTTGATGTAAAAAAACATGCATGAAAATTTAAAAATGGGGAGAAAATTTATAAACATATTGATTGAACTTTGCGATGTGGGATTCCAACAAGAATCAAATGCCACTTAGGATTTACTATACTCCATTAAGGAAATGATATTTTCTGATGTTAATAAAAAAGATAAAATGGTTTTCACTAAATATCATGATAACCATTGCATGATAGTAATTTTAATCATATTCAATCCTATATTTCTATGAATAGATGACTATCACTACATCCCTAAAAGGTTTTTTACCTCTTAAATCACGAAAAATCCAGAAAATGTCAGGTCATGAAAAATTTTGGTGAGTAATTTTTACCACAAATGATATATGAACAAACCATCTCTTTCTATATTTGTCTAAAACCTCAAAAATACCACTAATAATTGTCCGATGATGAATAATGCTCCTCACCCACTCCATGTTCATATCAACTTCCTACTACCGGAACCTGTAAGACAATTATATTTAAATTTAAATAATGTTGTATATTTATATTTTAACTTAAAACCAAGAATTTTTTTCAAACTAAATGATTTTGAAATTGAGTGGTTTACCTACTCACCACAATTCGTCGATACAATACCACCAAGAACAGATTCGGTCATCTTATAATATAAATAAATAAATTCATTCTACAAAGAGGATATATGATAACCCTTTTCCTAAATTGTTTTTTGCATAGTAACAAACTCTATCTCAGTATCTCAAGGTGGGGAGTAACTAAAACTAGAATTATGTGCAGCAGTAATCCCCGATGGCCTGCCAAAGATCTCAGATCATAATGGTCCCAAAATCATCCTGTCCACTTGACCAGGATGCTCTTTCCCAAGGAATTTACAAACTAAGTAATCATAGGAGACTGAGTAGGATTGTGAAAAATTGGTATCCCATAGCTTATTAATTTTTACCTATAAATTAAATATTAGTCATATTAGATGCAATATATATTAACATAGTGAAAACAGATAATATGTTATTATAATGAAAAATGAGTTCATGCCCCAACTTCTTGGGTAGCCTTATTAACAAAACTCCCTTTAGATTTTTTATAAACATCCAACCACACTTCTATTCAAGATGATTGGTTCCCTTAACTCTGAGAATCAATTAAAAAAAGATAAATAAATAATTTAATTTATTTAATAGATAATATTGTCTTATAAATATATAAACTAATTAAAAGATTAGCAGAGTCAATCGACTTCTAGAAAAACTCTTTGACCCCGTATTGTGAGGGATGGTTTACTTAGCCTGACCTGATGCATTCTTTCTTTAAAGATCCTAAATTAAATAAAATTTAATTTAATAGTAATGTATAAAACTTATTTTTTTTCATATACATTTATAAATGTAAAATTAAATTAATATAATAATATATAATTAAATAACATGCACTTATCTTCATGATTCCAATCAATAAAAACTTTCCATTTCTCTCTAAGTAACCAATTGGCTACCTTATCGTACATTTTTTGGGCACTCAACGAAGTGTCATTGACTTTGTTTCATCATATCCATTTCTTGCCCAAGATTTTCTATGTCTAATTTCTTGCTAGAATATCAGCAATGGTAAAGTGAAAAAACATCTATACATAGAGAATAATTTTAAAAATATTAGAATATAATAACATAATGATATTAAATTACACCATAATGTATTAAAATTACAATTATTTTTTAATCAAAAACTTAATTTTTCCAAGATGAAGAAATATGCCTCCAACAATCATATGTAATTGGAAGTGTCCCTGGCTCCACATCCAGCTAGCCTATAATATAGCCAAGTAATCCCACTATGGAATCTTTAGGGACCCCAAAGGAATAAATGGGACATCTACCTTTAGTACGGTCAGATTACATACATCAAAACTTTTCATATTTTTCTCCATAGTAGCATTGTTTCCATATAGTATGAAAAAACAGTTAGTAATTGAAAAAATTGTAATAAATTTATTCATATTAAAATTTTGACCTATAATATTCACCCTCTAATATCCCCATGAAGAACTAGGATTGGATCCCTTCGAACTCACTGTTGAGGCTACTGAATGGGGAGGCATCGACTGAGCTACGGATGTGATGATGACGGAGGGTGTGAGATTTGGTGTGGTGAGGAAAGCATATGGGGACTCAGATTCTGTAGGAATGGTGAAAGATTGATCATCATCTCTTGGTTTGGTCGACGGAATGTCGAATAAGATTTGACTAGAATTAGTATAATTCTTCCTTTATTGAATTCCTATTATTTAATCAAATAAAATTAAGTTCATAACCTATATTTCAAAAAACAATTGTAGAAAAATATTTAAATGATAACAGATGCATAGTACTAACAAAAATAATATACACAAGAATGATAATGAATAAAAATAAAAATGACATAAGTGGTTTATAAATAAATGGATAACTAAACATATAATAATTTTCTCCTTCAATCAAGTCGGTTTCCTACTCGATCATTACTTCATCTACATCATCCACCCTTTCAAGACTAATATTCTAAATGTATCTATGGAAAAATAATTCTTCTTTATGAAGTTGATGGGATTGGATGTCAAAGGTCAAAATATGCACTTTATCACCCATATCATACAATTCCCTTTGTTTTATGTGATAAAATACACTCCACCCTTCTTCTATGACATATTTCACATAATATACCATTTTCTCTTGCAATTATAAGATATAAAGATCATGTAGCTCATGGTCACCAACATCCATAATGTGAGAAAAATTCATAGAATTAAATTTCAAGGAATCACTTTTAACACCTCTGATAATATCCACATAATTTTATTTGAATTAATAAACTAAAAAATTCCCATTGTAGTTTAATTTAATAATATCAGTCAACTTTTCATAGTATTCCACTTCAAAAAACATAAATATTCCACTATCCTATGTTTTCAAACCCTCTTCCTGGTCAACTTTGCACAATCTAAAGCTATTCACATTACAAGCATCAAACATTTTAGCTTGTTTTAGGACTCGAGCCCAATACATCAATTTTCTAGAAACTCTACTCAAGTATTAGTATTCACGATCTAAAAAGGTAATATAAATTATTAGATTTACAAAATATATCTATCATCCCAATATTCGTATTGAAAGAAATATTTATGAACTTACACATCATGTAAATCATTAGAAAATATCTTTATTAATAACTTTTGTTACATATTTCTCGTTTTATATTCATCTTATCATTTGTTTCTTTGTTTGTATCCTCAACACTTTAATAAATGGATCTATAATTTCACTATTTAGTAGCTCATATATATGTGACTATAATAATTCCATTTCTATTCGTGTAACATTTGATCTCCTCCCAACTAATCAGCCTATAACATGAAATATTTTTGATTTCCCATGTATTTTAGATTTATTCAATGTGTTCTAAACATGTCTGTCACAACCCGTCCCTTGGGGCCCGTGTTGTGACTACCCCAAGCCCGCCTTCCATAGGCTAGGTGCTGGTGACTAGCAATGAAGGCGTATTCCCTAAAACTGGGATTGCATTACCTTTATAACCTATAAGCACACTCAACCAAGCACACAACAAGGTATGAACTCAAGTAAACTGAATAGTAAACAGAGTGAGTATAATAAGTAAAAGGGGCCAGAATACAAGCCCAACTAGAAAGTATAATAAACTCAAAGTACAAGTAAAATGGAACAGCACCCGTGATCACCCTCCAAGGATCCTACCTGAAGGTTAGGTACAGCTCTCGAACAGTTTTCTCCATGGTACGCCTCGTCTAGGGTCCACCTCTAAGCTACCTCCAGTCCAGGTTCTCCCGTCCTCAGTCTGTGTTGTCCATCGTCTGCACCAAACACAACGACGTATGGGCATAGCCTGTGCAGAGGTGAGTATAACGATACATAGTAGGGACCCCGAGACCCTCAAGGTCTCACAAAATAGAAAAAGGATAAACAACAAAGTATGAAATCAAATGACAACCCAACTTAGGTATATGCCCATACGTATACCTAAGTTATCAAGTATACCCATCTCAATCATGAGTAAATATGGAGTCCAACTAAAAAGCCCAAAACACAATTGTTCCATAAAGGAAGGAACACCACGAAGGTAAGTACCACATAGGTATGCCACACGGATGAATACCACCAAGATAATACCACAAAGGAATGTACCACAAAGGTATGAAATCAGCTCACTCCAGGGATAACTAATGTACAATACTAAAAATGATTAGATTTAACTACTGAATCAACTTCCTATGTTAGGAGGCATGTACACAATGGATCTCTGAGTGCTGACCCACACAGGATTGCTCAGTGATGACCCACACAGGATCGCTCAGTGCTGACCCACATAGGATCGCTCAATGATGACCAACACAGGATCGCTCGGTGCTGACCCACACTAGATCTTTAGGTGTTAACCCACACAAGATTTCTAGGGTAGTCCTGCATGTAATCCTATAGAGGTTCCAAGTGTGACCCTCAATCACATACCAACGAAGGATCTGTTTCTCAAGTCATAGCCAGCTTCCGGGATCCCGCCCTATGCTTTCTTATCTCCGGGAGGGTCTGCTCTGCAGGCCACTAGTCGATACTCCAACTACCACGAATTCCCTTGAAAAATATTCCCAAAGTACCTCCACGTAATAGGGGTCCCAATGCAATAGACAGTGTGTCATTCAGATGCTAGGTCTGTAAGTTATTAACCTATTAGTCTCGGGGGGCCGGTTGGATTCGTGCTTGATCCAACCCGAGCATACCTTAACTTTACCCAAAACTACAGTGGGGGTATACCAAAGGGACCATCTCTCTCTGAGGTTTACAGGTCCATTGATGGTTTTTCAAACGGATTTCTAGTACCAATTTTACGGATGTTAGAGTGAAATGCTCGTAGTTGGTCCTGGTCCGGTCTGACCGAGTCAGATAGACCCGACCCAACCTGGCCTGGGCCGACCCAACCCTGTTTGGGTTGACCCGGCCCGCTATGAATCCTGACAGTCCGTGAGGGCTGTGAGGGGCCACAAAGGGCCGTGTGGGCTGTGAGGGGCCATGGAGGTTGTGGGAGGCTGCGTCAGGCGTGCGGTCGTGGGTGGCGTGAGGCCACGGATGGCATGAGGCAGCTGGCGGCGTGAGGCCGCGGGCGGGGTGAAGCCGCGGGCGGTGTGAGGCCCCAGGCCGCGTGAGGCTGCGGGGTCCGCGAGGGTAGTGTGAGGTCGCGGGGACTATTGGTGCAGCACGAGGCTGCGGGGTCCGGGGTGAGGTGGAGATTGCAGGCGTTGGAGTGCCACAGGGCATGAAGTCCGCGGGGCGGTTGAGGCCGTGGGCGGTGGGGCGCCACGAGCCATGGAGGCCTTGGGGAATCAGAGACAATGATAGGTGGGGAACCGTGGGGCGTGGAGGCTGCGAGGCGGAAAAGTCCGCGAGCAACGTTGCACCGGGGGCGTGGAGGCCACGAGCGACGGTGCACCGCGTGGCTTGTAGGCTGTGGGGCGGAGAAGCCCATGGGTGGAAGTGCGCTGCGGGGTGCGGAGGCCGCAGGGCGGTGGTGGCAGTGGGTGGCGGTGTGCCGCAGACGGCAGAGGCCGTGGGTGGTGGGGGCTGTGGAAGGCGGAGTCTGAGGGTAGTGGTGGCCATGGATGGCAGAAGCTGTGGGCAACAGGGCATCATGCCTGCATCGGTAGCCGGCTTGACTGGATGCCCTCTGTTTGTTGCCTTCATCACGGTTCTCGAGTTCCATCGGTGCCAACCGCCGGTACCGGTCACTGTCACCATCGCGAAGGTCACACAAAATATCCACAAGATTTATGGATGGGTCAGGCCAGGTTTTTTTGGCTTGTACCCTCTGCATTAGGGAGGTACTATACGGATCAAAGAAGAAAATTCAATATGGGATGGAAATTAACATTGATTGAATTAAAACACACCCCTACCTCATTTTATTGTTGACATTGATGAGACAAGTTGAAATTGTCGACATTCATCACGCCCGCCATACGCCTTTGATCCCGAGATCATTCGTCAGATAAACACTATTCGATGGAGGTGGTTCTTCATTGTTGAAGATGTCCACCGTTGGATGATGTCTTGAGAAAGAATTCGAAGTCATGCATTGGAGTTCTTCGTTGTAGGAGCTGTTCATTAGAGGATGTGTTCTTCCAAGATCTCCTCTTGCCAACCCTTTCCTCTCAATTCCACCAAAATAAAAAGTAGCCCACATAATAGAACAAGTTATCTATTATTTTTGTTGGCATAATATCAAATTATCTTAATTAATTAATTGATGAGTTGGTAAAATTAATTAATGGGGTGGCACAAAAAGCGGGGGAGTTTAAGAGGTTTTTCTCCCATAAAGAGGGGTGTTCATGGGGTTTTAGTCTTCGGTGGTCCCCACCACCATAAACCCCATGGGAGGTTAATTCTGGTGGTCCCCTCCTACATAACCTCACATGGGAGGTTTAGTTCTGGTGGTCCCCACCTCTCAACATCTACATGGGAGTTCCAAATAAAATAAAATGTTACACAATTTTATTTTATTTTATTCTTTCACCAAAAACCACAATTCTATCTTTCACCCTCTACCTACTGCGGTCGAGGTGAAGGTCCCCTTAAGAAAATATAGGCGCTGTGAGTTCAACGATGCTCTTAGATTTCAATTCAAAACACCAGTTCAAAAGTTATAAAAACCAACTCGCACGTTTACTGAATGTACGCGAATAAAAGTTCAAAAATTCACTCCGGGCACTTCGGGCCTCGGAATCATGCGTTGTCAATTTTTTTGCGGACTCGTAACATTCCCATTCAATTAAAAAAATCACAGGAATTTATGAGTCTTTACCTTCTCCCTACCTTAGAGATTAGCGTCCCCATAATCCACAACTCAAACTAAGAGAACAAGTGGAGGTACTAAGCACGAATCTGAGCCTCCCGCTCCAATGTGATATCTTGGAGGTTCCCATACTACCAATGAACATGCACCATTGGTATCGATCTCCCTTGAAGGAAACACTGCTATCGATCCTCAATCTCTACTGGAACCTCTGTAAATGTCGCCCCATCGTCGACATCCAGATCGCAGTGGTTGATGATGTGAGAAGGGTCGTGCACATATCTCCTAAGCTAGGATATGTGGTCGAAGTCATGCACCCAGTGCAACTGAGGTGAAAGGGCTAAGTGGTAAGCTACCTCACCAACTATTCTAAGGACCTGAAAGGGTCCAATGAACCTTGGAGATAGCATTCCACCTCTTCCAAATCTACTCAAACCTCGTCTAGGTGAGACCCGTAGAAAGACGTGGTCACCATCATCGAACTCTAGAGGTCTCTACCTCTTATCGGCGTACGAATTATGTCTACTCTGTGTAGTCTTCATCCACTCCTGGATGATCTGCACCTTCTCTGTGGTATCTTGTACCATCTCTGGTCTCACTAGTGATGACTCCCTTGGGTCAGTCCAACATAAAGGTGATCTACAAGGTCACCCGTACAACGCCTCAAAAGGTGCCATCCCAATGGTGGAGTGATAGATTTTTTTTGTATGAAAACTCCACTAAAAGGAAGTGATCCTTGTAGGTGAGACCTAAGTTGAGGATGCATTCATGATGCATGTCCTTGAGGGTCTGAATGGTCCGCTCAGTATGGCCATCCATCTGAGGAAGGAAGACGGTGCTCAAATGAAGATGTGTCCTGAAAGCCTCCTGCAACCCCTTCCATAGTTGATACGTAAAACATGTATCATGATCAAAGACAATTATCGAGTGTACTCCATGTAGCTACACAATATCCTACACATAGAGGCATCTCAAGCTCTCTACTGAACCCTTCTCTTTGATCGGTAGGAAGTGGGCTGACTTGGTGAGTCTGTCGATGATCACCCAAATAGAGTCATGACCCCTGGATGTATGTGGAAGTCTTTTCGCGAATTCTATGGATATTCTATCCCACTTCAACTATGGGACCTCCGAAGGCTGAACCAAGCCTGCTGGTACCTGATGCCTTGCCTTCACTTGCAGACAAGTGAGGGACCGAGAGACAAACTCTGCAACTGCTTTCTTCATTCTAGGACATTAGTGTTGTCATCATAGATCCTAGTACATCTTTTCCACTCTTGGATGTACCTATTGAGGGGACATGTAGAAATCCCTCATCAATTCATTCTCATGTGACACTGGTACCATGGTACTTCCTCTAAAGAGGATGACTTTCTTTCCACCTTCAGAAAATCCATCAGGTGCATGTCCTGTTGATATCTGATCACGCCAAGTCTCGCAGTCAGTGTCCTCACGCTACACCTCCCTATCTCGTTGAAGGAGTTGGGGAGTGACTTTGGGAGACTGAAGGAAAGTTGCTCAATCTGAATCCATGAAGGATATCTGAAAAGTGGCTAACTGCTCCATCGCCTCACCTAGCAGTTGTATACCAGACCTCCGGCTAAGTGCATCTACTACAACATTCCCCTTACCAGGAGTATAGACTATCTCTAATTCATAGTCCTAGAGGAACTAAAGCCAATTTCATTATCTCAAGTTCAGTTCCTTCTGAGAGAAGATATACCTGATACTCTTGTGATCAAAGTACACCGTAAAACGCTCACCCATCAAGTAATGTCGCCACATCTTCAAGGTGAATACCACTACTACTAACTCCATGTCATGAGTAGCATAGTTTTGCTCATGTTGTCTTAGATGTCGAGAACCATGAGCAATCACTTCTAGCTCCTACATCATCACACATCCGAGCCCGGTCCATGATGCGTCATAGTAGACTATGTACCCTATGCCCTCCACCAGTAGCCTCAAGATGGATCCACTAGTCAGCCTCTGCCTCTACTCCTGAAAACTCTGCTAGCATCTCTCCAACCACACGAAGGGTTGTCCCTTCTTTGTCAATGCTTATAGATGTGATGCAACTCAAGAGAAATCTGGCACAAATCTCTAGTAGTATCCGACCAGACCCAGGAAACTCTGTATCTCTGTCACACTCCTGGGTGTCTCCCAAGAAAGTACCGCCTCAATCTTTACTGGATCTACTGCAACTCCAGCCTCCACTATGACATGTCCCAAAAAGTGCACCTCACAGATCCAGAACTGGCACTTCGAGAGCTTACCATAAAGTTACTGCTCTCGAAGTGTGTCCAGTACTACTTGTAATTGATAGGCATTCTCCTCCTTAGTAGTCGAGTAGATCAGAATGTCATCGATGAAGACTACTACAAAGCGATCAAGGTATGGCTGAAAGATCATGTTCATGGGTCCCATAAACACTGCTCGAGTGCTAGTTAAGACGAATGGAATAACCAAGAACTTGTATTGGTCGTACCGACATCTAAAAGTCATCTTCTATACATCCTCGTCCCGTACTCTGAGCTGGTGATAGCCTGTTCTGAGGTCTATCTTCGAGAACCACCATTCTCCCTTCAACTGATCAAAGAGTTCATCAATCCTTGATAGTGGTACTTGTTCTTCATGTTCACCTGGTTCAGGTGCCGATAGTCAACACAAATCCTAAATCTCCCATCCGCCTTCTTGAAAAACAAAATCAAGGCTACCTAAGGAGAAACACTGGGTCGTATGAATCTCTTCCTCTGCAAGTCCTCTAACTGTACCCACAGCTCACGAAGTTCCATAGGAGAGATTCGATACGCTGGTGTAGATATATGTGCCATCTCGGGGTATAATTCAATGTAAAATTCCACCTCTCTATGAGAAGGTAGACCTGGAACATCATCAGGGAAAAAATACGTGTCCTGGTCCACTAATACCGGATAGCTCAGACTCTCCACATCAACTTCTCTGAGGGTAAGTCTAGCCAACTGATGAGTGATCGGCTGCACTCTCCTCCGAGTAAGTCCATCCTGTGCTGTGAAATCTCCCTTCTTTCTGGTGGAGGTAAACCTGATCTCATCTCTGCAGACACACTGCACTTTGCACCTCCTCCTCCAATGGCCCTAAGGCCTTCATTTTTTATTGGTTTTTTGATAATCCACCTTTCAAGGGGTGAGGTGAAACCCTTACAAGGACAATAGGCATAAGTATTATAGTCAATCTGAGCATTGACTGTATATAACCATTACATACCCAAGATGACGTTGTAAGGCCTCGATGCTGCTACTATGAAATCCCAGCAGAAGCTCTCTCTTCCTAGAGTAAGCTCTCACTGCCAGCACTAGTGCGTAATAATCGAATCTGCTCCCATAAGAGTCTCTATCCGTAAGGATCAATCCAACAGCACCGTCGGAATCTCAGAGCTCTTAACGGGGGTAGTGGAAATCAAATAATGACTTCCACCTGTGTCTATAAGTACTGCAGCTAAGGTGGAGTAGACACAAATCGTACCTCGTATCATCTCCGGAGCACCGTGATCGTAAGCCTCAACAGCCGGGAGCTAAGCTCGCCCTTTTCCTCCTTCCTCCTATGCACAGGGTGGACCACCTAGTGGTGGTAGCTGTAACATCTCAAATCATCGCCCACCGCCAACTACACGACTGGCTCCTCTACCATGTCTGCCTGCTCCCTATGGACCTCCTCAGTCGAATCTCTATCTCTGCTTGGGCGGTCCTTCGGCTATTTTCTGATCATCCGTATGACGGGTCAGATAGTCAATATCCATGTGACATTTCTCTCCTCATGCGTAACATTTCCCTCTCCTAGTATGAACGGCTCTTCCTCGGGTGCCCTACACAACCGACCCAGATTCCTATGGTCTTCCACCTATAGGTCTGGTCCTTTTAGACCTTTGTTTCATCTGTTTCCTTCCAGATATAGAAGTCTCTTCTACGTGATGGCTGGTAGTGGGTCTCACTACTAGTGACTGCTCATCAAGGAATCTCTCTATTAAAAGGGCTCTCTCTAACAACCCCACCAGCATCTGGATGCTGAGTGAGATCATTGAAGCCATGATCTTCCATTTGAGTCCCTGATCGAAGGTTTGGGCCCTGAAGAATGGGTCTTGTGACATATATTTGGAGCAGCATGAGAGGTTAGTGACCCTCACTGAGCAATGATCCATAGTCATGCTGCCCTGCTGCAGATTAAGTAGCTCCTGTATGTGTACCGTATGAAGAGTCATTTGGGAAAACTCTGCTCGAAAGAGGCTGTCGAAGTCTTCCCAGAGAAGCATCACCTCATCGTGAACCTGGAGCATCTAGCTCCACCATCTGCTTGCTACTGCTTGTAGAAGGCTGGCAGCAAGGATCACCATGAGATTGGCTGAACCCTACCAGTTGAAAGACTCTCACCGCAGCCTCCATCCAATCGTTAGCTGCTTGTGGGTCTGTATCTCCCCTGAACCTGGATGGCCTCTGGCGCTGGAACTCATGCAACGCACTCATGTGGGGTGCACCCTCTACTGCTAGGGCTGGTGGCATCGGTGGCCCAATGGTTAATGGTACTGCTAGTGACTCTATTGGAAGAGGGACATGTACAGAGACCTCATCGCTCGGTGGGCTATCAATGTGTACTACATCTGGAAACCTAGCTAGCTGTATGCGTGGAGGTATCCTGAAAAGAAATAGTTCTACAATGGTCATTATGTTATACCTGTTGAGATGACTCAAAAAGATCACAAATAAAACTCTTCAAAACACACATGCAATCCGTGTTTTCGTGTACTGAGTCAGAAATCAGAAGTCAGGGTCCTGGTGTACGGATACATTGGCCACTGCACCAACACTTGATTCCCTAAATAGATAACCACACTAACTACACTTAACAGTATTGATGTTAAGAAGAAAGATCAGAGTCAGATCTTCAACAGTGAAACTGACTCCTCTAATACCAATTTGTCAGGACCCATCCCCTGGGGTCTGTGCCGTGACTAACCCAAGCACACCGTCCATAGGCTAGGGGCTGGCGACTAGCACTAGAGGTGTAATCCCTAAAACTGGGAAGGCATTTCCTTTATAACCTATAAGCACACACAACCAAGAACACAACAAGATACGAACTCCAGTAAACTAAATAGTTAACAGAGTGAGTAGATAAAGTAAAAGGGGCCAGAATAAAAGCCCAACTAGAAAGTACAAGAAACTAAAAGTACAAGTAAACTGGAACAACTCCTATGATCACCCGCCAAGGATCCTACCTGAAGGGTAACTACAGCTCTCAAATGGTTGTCTCTGCGGTATGCCTCGTCTAGGGTCCACCTCCGAGCTACCTCCAGTCCTGGTACTCTCTTCCTCAATCAGTGTTGTCTGTCGTCTTCACCAACCACAATGAGGTGCGGGCATATCCCGTGCAGGGGTGAGTATAAAGATACTCAGTAGAAACCCCGAGACTCTCAAGGTCTCACAAAATTGACAAAGGTTTAACCAAAAAGTATGAAATCAACTGACAAACCAACATAGGTATATGAACACACATATACCTAAGTTATCAAGTATACCCATATCAATCATGAGGAAACATAGAGTCCAACTCAAAACCCCAATGCTCAACTGTTCCACAAAATAAGGAACACCACGAAGGTAAGTACCACACAGGTACGCCACATGGAAGAATACCACCAAGGTATTATCACAATGGGAAGTACCACACAGGTACGGACTTAGCTCACACGAGGTATAACTATGGTATAATAGTAAAGATGATTAGATGGAACTACTAAATCATATTACTCTGTTAATAGGCAGATCCACGAAGGATCCCTAAGTGCTGACCCACACAGGATTGCTCGGTGCTGACCAACACAGTATTTCTTGGTGATGACCCACATAGGATCGTTTGGTGTTGACCCACATAGGATCACTCGGTGATGACCAACACAGGATAGTTCGGTGCTGACCCACACTGGATCGCTCGGTGATGACCCACACAGGATCGCTCGGTGCTGACCCACACAGGATCGCTCAGTGATGACCCACATAGGATCCCTTTGTGCTGACCCACACAGGATCACTAGGGTAGTTCTGCATGGAATCCTAGAGTGGTTCCATGTGGGACCCTCAATCATAGACCCATGAAGGATCTCTTTCTTAAGTCACAGCCAGCTACTGGGTTCCAGCACTACCCTCTCTTCTCTTTAAGAGGGTCTTCACCACAATCCACTTGTCGATACTCCAACTACCACAAAGTCCCAGGGAAAAGTATCCCAATGGACTGCCATGTCATAAGGGTATCAATTCAATAGTTAGTGCTTCATTCGGATGCCCAGACTGTAAGTTATTATCATTTTAGTCCAAGGGGCCCGGTAGGATTTGTGATCGATCCAACCCGACCATACCTCATCTTTACCCAAAACTCTAGTGGGGGAATACCAAAGGGACAATATCTCCCCATTGTTTATAGCGACGTTGACGGTTTTTCAAATGGATGCTCGGTGCCAATGTTATGATCATTAGAGTGAAAATCTCATAGCTTACCTGGGTCTGGTCTGACCCGGTTCGGGCCGACACGGCATGTTGGGTCCAGCCCGGCCCGCTGTACAGTTCGGTAGGCCGCAAGGGATGCAAGGGGCCACAAAGGGTTGTGGGGTCGCGAGGTGCCATAGAGGTAGTGAGAGGCCTTGGGGGGCATCGAGGCCGCGAGAGGCTATGGACGGTGTGAGGCCATGGGAGCCGTGAGGGCAGCGTGAGGCCGCGGGGGCCACGTAGCGGCGGAGTCTGTGGGCGGCGGAGTTCCGCGGAGCGGTGGAAGCTGTAGGTGGTGGTGCTCTATGCAGAGCGAAGGACGTAGGGTGGTAGAGGACGTAGGGGGGTGCCACAGGGCGCGGAGGCCACAGGGCGGTGGAGGTCGAGGGTGGCAGGGCACCGCGGGGCACGGAGGCCACGGGGTGGAGGAGGCCTCGGGCTGAGGTGCTCCATGGGGTGAGGAGGACGCAAGGCGGTGGAGACCACAGGCGGGGGTGTGCCACGGAGTGCGGTGGCTGTGGGGCAGCAGAGGCCGCGGGTGGTGGTGCACGGTAGACGAAAGAGGATTCGGGCGGTGGTGGTCACGGACAGCGGAGGTCGCGAGCGGTGGGGGCCAAGGACGGCGGAGGCCACAGGCAGTGGTGGTCCCTGACGGGGGAGGCCGCAGGCGGCGGGGGCCGCAACTAGTAGAGGCTATGGGTGGTGGGGCATCATGCCTTTGTCTATGGATGGCTTGACCGGCCACCCTCCGTTCATTTCCTTCGTCGTTTTTCTCGAGTTCCACTGGTCCCAACAACAATCACTGGTCGCTATCACCATTGCGAAGATCACACAAATGATCGACAAGATTTGCGGAGGGGTTGGACCATGTTTGTTTGGCCCGTACCCTCCGTGTTAGGATGGTAGCATATGGCTTAAGGAAGATGATTCAATGTGATAGGGAAATTAACATTGATTGAATTAAAACACACCCCTACCTCGTTGGATTGTTGACGTTGATAAGACAAGTCGAAGTTGTCGACGTTCGTTACGCCCGCCACACGCCTCAGATCCCAAGATCGGTCATCGGATAAATGCTCTTTGATGGAGGTGGTTCTTCATTGTTGAAGATGTCCACCGCTGGAGGATGTATCGAGGAAGAAGTCAAAGTTGTTTGTCAGTGTTCTTCGTTGGAGGAGCTCTTCATTGGAGGATGTGTTCTTCCATGTTCTCCTCTTGCCAACCCTTTCCTCTCAATTCCACCAAAATGAAAAGTATCACACATAATAGAACAAGTTATCTATTATGTTTTCTGGTGTAATTTGAAATTAGCTTATTTAAATAATTGATGAGTTTGTAAAATTAATTAAGGGGGTGGCACAATTAAAGTGGGGAGTTCAAGAGTATTTTATCCCACAAAGAGGGGAGTTCAAGTGGGTTTTAGTTTCGGGTGGTCCCCACCACTATATCCCACATGGGAGGTTAATTCTGGTGGTTCCCACCTCTATAACCTTACATGGGAGGTTTAGTTCTGATGGTCCCCACCTCTCAACATCCACATGGGAGTTCCAAATAAAATAAAATGTTACACAATTTTATTTTATTTTATTCTTTCACAAAAAACCCAAATTCTATCATTCACCCTCGACCTACTGCGGTTGAGGTGAAGGTCCCCTTAAGCGAATACTGGAGTTGCGAATTCAACAGTGCCCTCGTATTTCAATTCAGAGCACCAGTTCAGTAGTTAGAAAAACCCGCTTTCACATTTACATAAAGCACCCGAATAAAAGTTTAGAAATTCACTCCGGGCACTCCAGGCCTCAGAATCATGCGCTGTCAATTTTTGCGGACACGTAAAATTACCATTTAAATAAAAAAAATTACAAGAATTTCCAGGTCTTTACAATTTCCAACTCCATTGTAGATGATGTTGGGAGATCATTATGTGGATTGATATCAGTGTTCAACCTTTCTATAACGTTCGATTCACCATTCCAAATCCAACAAAAATATTGATCATGGAATTTCATCAATATCAAGTGTTCATAAACTTCATTTCTCTTCAACCATCTTCTAAATTTACATTTAGGAAATTGAAATATTATTCTCTCATCAATAGATCAATTGGAAATTTAAAAATCTAAAAAACTCTTCTAAAACCTTATCATAATGAGGCGTGTTCCATAGTAATTTGATTCATATTTTATCCTTATATATCACAATGTATTAACACATTCTTAAAAAAATTAAAACACATAACTATTACTAAATAGGAAAATGGATTCATATAAACCAGTTGAAAAAAATATGAATATATTAAATAAGATTTTCCTATATAAATACTTTCGGTAAATAAGGAATCATTTTAAAGAGGATAATTGAAATCCATAATGTCTGTTTGTGTAGAAAATGACGTGTAAAAGGGATATATTTTCATTTTAAACCCACTAAGAATCCCAAGAGGAAAAATACATGTTAAAATTAATTTTTAATAAAAATATTCTTTTAATAAATCATTGAAGAAATTATTGAAAAATAATGTTAATAATTGATTGTAGTACCTAGCATAATTCTCAAAACTATTATGCCACTATCATGATAATCTTTTTTATTTAATGGATACATTTTGTAACATTTTTTTCATTGAGTGAATTGGTAGATTGATGATGATAATTTATTTTCTATTCAAATTTTCTCTATTTTATGTATATTTGGGATTTTATATATCTTATTTATTTTAATTTCCTGAATTTACTTTTCATGTATGGATGAAGACACCATTAACCTTATCAGTGGCTGGTGGTAGTGAACAGAGAGATAGTGAATCATCAGGTATTACATGAGAAATGTTTCTACTCTAACGGGGATTGGGAAATGATCAATGATGTGTATTATGAATCAATTAACATCATTGATAAAAATATTGAAAATTATGTTGAGAATGATCCTGAATTTGTGAGACATACTATTTACGTGTTCACCTAAAATGTGGTTTTCCAAAAAAAAAAGTATTCTGCCCCTTCTCCAATTGACATCCTCAAACGTTTGGAGATTATAAATGTTATATATCTCTATTTATAAATGGAATTAAATTATATTTTTCTAAATTAAAGTTATTTTTCAGGTTTTCTATGTTATAATTGATCACCCCTCAATGTATACTCATTTACTATTATTGAAACACTCATACATGGCTGCCAAAATAGATGATGTTTTATTCTCAGATATAATTTATCTACACATGATACCTTCTTCCATTGTTAGTTGTTCAGATCCAATTTTTATAAGTCAGTTTTGGACTAATATTTTTCGCATACATGGCATTAAACTCCACTTCATCTCTGCCTACCACCCTCATAAAGATGAAAAACCTAAAGTGTTTAACTGTTTCTTGATGCATATCTTTTTTATTTTTTGGGAGAACAATAAAAATTTTGGGTTTAATGGTTACCATGGGAATAATTATCCTACAAAACTACCTGGAACAACTCAATAAAAATCACCCCCATTGAGACAGTCTATGATTAAAATACAATTATAGTTCTCAACTACCTACCACATGAAATCTATGTTATCATGGTTGCTACATTCTAGAATATTAGGACGATTCTTTGAAATAGTTTAAGAACCACCTATCTTGTACCCAAGATATCATGAAGAAACAAGAAAACACCCAAATGTTCTTGAGAAATTTTCATGTTTATAGCCATGCCTATTAGATTCTCCACCCCCACAAGAATTACTCCCTTTCTCAGAACATCAATCAGAAGTTATCTCTATGTTATTATGGACTATTTCATATCATCTGAAAAACTGGACCAATCACTTTCCAACTAGACCTACCTTCAACAACTCACATCTATTAGATATTTCATGATTCATAACTCAAAAAATAGTTGAGACACAATGAATCCCCCACCTCTCTACATAAAAATCTAGATAATGATGACTCCCCATGATCAGAACCCCACATGGTGTTGTCTCACCACTTCTTAATCCAGGACGATGGTTATCAACCCAGGACATTAATTCAATGGCAGGTCCATATAATAGATGATTCCACCAGGGAGGATGATTTTGGCATCCATGAATAATCAGTATATTTTATTCTTAAATAAAAGACTAATTCTCAAGAGGTGTCCAATTAAATGATCTAGGACCACCTTGTTGAATGGAAGGTTTACTAAAGAAAGGGTATTGTTTTCCATTCTTGGGGAAAAGGCAGTTAGGCCATGTGGGATTATACTGGGTTGGAGCAATAGTTATTAAACTGGAGTGGGAAACATACTGGGGGTATATTTTTAGTTAGAGGGAAGTGTGAAAATATTTATTGGAAAGGTATACCATGAGATTCCTTGAGTGGATATTATGTCTATTGTTCCTTTATCATGTTTTTCTCACTATAGTTTTGAATTTCCTTAATTAATATACTTACCTAGGATCACTATTCATAACACTTAATTAGTATCTTATCAATCATCCTTATATAGTGAATTATTAATGTAATACTATATTTCCAAACAACTTGTTTATTACCACCTTTAAGTGATTAACCAATTATGAGATGTGATCATAACATCAAAATTGTAGTAAGTATAGTTTTTCACTATAGAACCATCAATCAAGAAGAAACAATATAAGAACAATAACATAGACCCTAGTGAAGCACATTTGAATCACCCGTTTACCAATCAATTTCTCCAATTATTTCATTATATTCCTTAGGTTAATTCAAAAAATCCACCCATCAAGAATAATATTATGAAAATCCCACATTTACACACAAATAAGAAGGATAAGTATGAAATCCTCTACCTTGATTGAATCTATGAAAAATTCAGTGCAATAATAAGCAAAAAATAAGGATTGAACAACTTAAAACCTAAAAAAGAACCTTTATATTATCTAATCATTGAATACATTCATTAAAAACTCAACCAAATACTATCCTAGACTAAAATAACCTACTATTATAACCCCATAAGAAGAAGGAGAACCAAAATATTAAGAGAGAAGTGGGAAAGGAAAACCTTGGATTGAAGAAGAAATCACCACATTATCCAGAGGGTTTAGATCCTCTAAGGATAAATATTAATCACAAAGTAATGGATTGGAGATAGTTATAGTTCAAGACAATGGAAGGCAAGTTAAAATAAAAGATCTGTTGATCCCTATTTATAGATAAAAACCTGATCAACCTCCACCAACCTACAATGTATAAATAATTTTATTACAAAGCCAAATAGTACCTCAGTAGGGGGTATCGGAGGCTCATATTGGGACATGTGGAGAAGGTATAAGTCAGGCCTAGTGATGAGGGGTGGTGAGGTGCTAGGTCAGGACTGATAGAGAGGGGTGGTGAGTAGCTAGGTCAGGACTAATAGAATGGGGTGGTGAGGGTCGGTGGGGTCAGGGTGAGTGTCAGGACTAGTGGTGGGGGGAAGATATGGTCGGGACTGGTAGGGCATCTAGGGATCAGGGGGTCGAGTGGTCGGGGGTCCGGGGGTCAAGGGGTTGGGGGAGAATTGTCAGGTGTTTGAAGTAATTTAAAAGGTTTTGTAACGGTTTATTAAATCACTGTTAAAATCCCACCGCCAAAGTCTGATTTTTATGTTGTGTAATGGATAATTTTATCTGACAATCTAGAAATGTAAGGAAGAGTTAAAAGAATTCACAATTGACTTCAAAGGATAATAGGATAAACATTTTACATTATTTGAGTTCTCATACAATAATAGTGTCTGCTCAAGAATCCAAATTCCCCCCTATGAAGACCCTTATAGAAAGAGGTAGAAAATTTCAGTATATTGGGATGGAGTTGGGGAATACAAATATCTACGTCCTGAAATGATTGATTAAATGGTGGAAATGGTCAAGACCATTCAACAACACATTAAGGCATCTCGATTTTGAAAAATGATATATGATGAAAATAATAGATGAGACCAAGATTTTTGGGTTGGAGACAAGGTATTCCTCCACATATCTCTATGGAATAAATTCATGAGATTTTAGAAGAAAGAAAATTTTAGTCTAAGATACATTGATCCATTTGAGATCCCTGATTGCATCAGAGTGGTTTCTTATAGAATATCACTCCCACCGAACCTATATCATGTACATCATGTGTTCTATGTATCACTCAAGATAAAATAAGTACCATATCTATCACATGTACTGAATGTAGAGTGGTACCATTGGATAGTGATTTTTTATATGAGTAGAAGTCGATAAAGATCTTAGATCATAGAAACAAGGTTCTATGAAATAAAACAATGCACATAGTCAATGTGATATAGAGAAAATAAAAGTTTAAATAAGTGACATGGTAACTAGAGTATGTTATAAAATAGGGTTACCCTTATCTGTTTTAGTGTATGAAATGAAAATTTCAAGACTGGAATTTCTGAAGGGGGGAATATTGTAGCGACATGTTCATTTTTAAATATAATTCCCTTTGTGTTTGAATTAAATGTATTATTATGTGTTGTGGTTTTAAAAATCAAAAAAAAATATATAGTTTTATTATATACTATCAGATATAAAATACAATTAAGAATCATTTCCAATGATAGTATAGTTTTTGAATAGTTATCATATGATTATTATAGATATAAGGTTTTGAAAAATTCAATTAACATAGAAAAAGGATGTGATGGCATTGAACAATAGGATCACACACTACGAAACCGATTTATCATAGCTTCCATAGGAGATAGAATAACTAGGATTTTCCCTTAACCAATCCCAATATGATATCCAATAACTTAAGAATGATTGAAATTTTTTATAGGATAAGTTCAATCTCATCGAGATCACATTCCAAAGCATGTGCGTCGAACCACCCCTTGAAAGTATCATCATCACACACCATACCCTTGGGGAATTTTCTAGTGTAATAAAGGAATATGTATCAAGACCCTAATAATATTCATATGTATATTTTATAGAATAATTAATATCTTTTATTTTTATGTTATTATCTTTATAAATGATTTTGATTTTGATTCGATATAACACAAATTATATTTTTTGGGTTATATGTAATTTTATTTAAGGAATAAATTTTTATAAATTAATGAGTTTTTTAATAAAATATAATTTAAGAAACTATTATTATTAAATAATATTTATTAACTATATATTTTAATATAATTTTACAAAGATAAAAATAATTTTGGTAATGTTTAAAAACTCTTATTGTTAAAACCCTAGTATTTCTAAATTAATGTATATTATTATAAAAGTATAAAAATTCAAATATTTATAAAATTATTTAGATAAAATAAACATTATTTTTTAAAAAATAATTTAAAAATTATCCAATGGTGAATTTTTCATAATTTTCTAAGATAGTAAAATTTTTAGCTAAACATTAAATATGGTATAAATATATGTTGTGTATTATGAAATCATAATGACCCAAAAATGATGTAATAAATAATATAAATGGTATCCATGAACAAATATATGGTTATAATTTAAAATAATTTTATTTTTAAGTTATTTTATTAATTTTATAAATCCTTTATGAATCATTCAAATCCTATAAGATATTTTAAGGTGTTGAAATCATTTCTTTAAGAACATGAATCACTTCCATGTCACTAAGGGAAATATTTCAATAATTTCGTCCCTTAGAACGTATAAAATAATAAAAACCACCCTTATTTGGATGAAAAAATGGGAAATAAGCATGAAAACTTTTGTGTTTTTGGATATTTTATAATATAGAGTCCAAAACCTATGTTTTGGAAATAATAAACAACTCCCCTCTATTCTCCTATATAAACCAACCCAAGATCCCATTTATATTCACTAAAATACTAATTTAATTTCATAATCTTCCCTCCTATCTCTATAGTCCTACCAAGGTTACCCAATCTCTCAATAAGATCCTTTAATGATTTTGGGAATCACTCTTTCAAGGTAAGGGATCTCCCACTCTACTTTTTATTCAAGAACTAATTTTATGTTATGCCTCTTAACATCCATTTGTTCTTATTTGGGTATGTTTTTCAACATCCATATTACTTAAATTTTTATTTACATGTGATTATATACACATTAATCTCTTATTAATCACTCCCATGAACCTTGATGTACACCCTTTACCATTCCAAAATTTGGTAAGGGACCTCTCCCTCATCTTTTTAATTCAAGCATTTTCTCCATTTTATTCCTTTTATTTCCAAATATTAATGATGGGAAATGTTTTTAAACATAACTCTCACTTTAAATACAATTTTAGAATAAATAATAACCTCTTTCTCTCTAATTAAACCATTTTAATGAATCTTTGAATGTGGTTGTTATGCTGTTGAAATTTCACCGCTATTTTCCATGAAAAACAATTGTATAGTGAATAACTATGACCATTTCATATGAATGATTTTAACCATTATTAAATTATACATATTTTATTTCTAAATTTCAAATTTTTATTATATAATCCTTTATCTTGTAATAAAATTTGATTAAAAATGATTCTATATTGTATGATCTATGAGGAACACGTATGCATGTGAATGATATGAAAGTGAAAGGTGTGTTGGGAATTATATAGCAATATAATAAATTGGGTAATACGTTAGTATCATGATACACTGTGTAAGGAATTAAGGAGTAAATATAATCCATTATGGGAAATTTTCCACCATGTTTTCTTAGGGTTTATCCTTGACCAATGTGTATGATTCTATATTTAAAGTTTATACCACATTTCCATGTTTTCATTATGTTATCATGATTTATCTTTCATCATTGTTCATGTTCATGTTTCTCACCCTAATTATGTTCCATTTAAATTCATATTCTCTAACATTGAATGGTTTCTTCATGTTATTCCATGTTTATCACATATTGGGATTTATAGATCACCCATTTCTTATGTAGGTCCTCAGGTTATCCCATTCAGTTTTGAGTACAATGAAATATTATGATCATGTTAAGTTAGTTTTCAATAATGGTGGTGTAATTAATGTTTTATATTGTTATTTAATGTACATAATTATTAAAGAAACTTGAATTATTGATTTTTTTTGTGTTTTTTGTTATGTGTAATATTATGTATTAAATCATAAGTTAACATGTTATAAAAACAAGGGTTGTCATACAAATATTTAGTAAGGGTAAAAAGGAATATACATAAGCATTACATGAGAATAAGGATATGAGAACATGATAATAACATTGTAAAACCATACCCTACCTATCAAATACCATAAAAATAAATAATATAATAAATATTGGAAGTACATGAGACATGAATCATAAATAAATCAAAGAACATGATCCATGAGAGTATAACATTGGAATAAGACATAGAATTTTTAGAATAAACATAATATTATGAAATATTATTTCAAGGATAACTACCAAGACATCCATAACATGTTAGGATAAGTCTAATAGCCCATGTACTTGCTTCAGGGTTTTGATGACCTCTCATGTACCTTCTTATTTCGGGCTGAGGAAGACCTCAGATGTACCCTCTTGTTTCGACCTTAGGATGAACTCTCATATATCCTCTTATTCTGGGATTGGACTTACCACCCATGTACCCTTTTATCTCATAGAAAATTTATCATTACCTCATGCATATTAGGGATATATAGGTCTCACCCATCACATAATGAAATCATACATATGTGTTCTAAAAGATCATAAACATCCATCATATCATAACCCATGAAATTAAATGGTTATCATAAACATTTCATCATATATTATATTGTGTAAATGATATAGGTTTCATAATCATTATATAACCTATGAAAAGAAACATGTTTCATAAGATTTTCATCATGTTATCACTCATGGAAGAGAAATAGGTTTCATAAAAAACTTGTTATCTTAAACAAAAACCATTAAAATAAAGAATAATAATCACTTTTTGTGAAATATACCAAGTAAATAATAACCTATATCAAAGTATTTCATGTTATATGGTGAAGGATTCTTAAAGATCACTTAGATCATTTCTTAAGGAAAATAACCTTTCATTGAAAATAACTTTTTAAAACATAAAAAAATTTCAAAATATTTTTCTTTGAAAACAAATTTGAAAAAATTTAAAGTAATATATTAAAATCATTAAAAACATTTCTTGAGTAAAATGAATTTTCCTCATTGAAAAAATCTTTTAAACAATAAAACATTTTCAAAATCAGTTTCCTTGAAAATAAAATTAATAATTTATAAATTAATATTTCAATATAATTTTAAACACTTTAAAAAAATTGAAAATAATTTTCCTTCAAAAATATATTAAAATAAAAATTTATAACATTTTTAGAGATCAATGTTTTTAAAGAACACAAATTTCTGACTGAATAGATAAATATAGTTGTATTTTCTTAAAAACTTTTTCTTAATTGTATTAAGTGTCAAAGAGTGGATAAATGGTAAAATTTTACGAGGATATAATTAATAAAAAGAGGATTGAAAAAATTATGACAATTATTGAGAGGTATATCTTGAAAGTTCCACATTTGAGACTTAATCATAGACAATCCCAATAAATTATGAGATTGTAACATAAAAATTTTCAACTTTGGTAACATTGAATAAAAATAACGATGCAATAATAACATAGAATATAACTTAAAATATCAAGAGAATAGATAAATTGAAGATATTAAATTTCAAAGGGTCTCTATATATACCTCATCAAATAATATAGGTGCGTATCAAAAAATACATCTGAAAAAAAATGAAAATTGAGACAAAACATATTTTTAACAATTTTATAACTTTTGAACCGTAAAACCCATAAAATATAGATCCTAAAATGGGAATTAAAAACAATAAATCTGATTATTATAATTATAAAATAAATTACTGGGAATTAAATAGATCACATAGAAGAAATTTTTGGTGAATATAGCATGTATCTCATAAATGTATAATGTGAGACGGAAATCCCTTCCTATAAGTCTTGACTCTCATTATCCTCATTAAAACCTCATGTATACGAAATATTTATTTTTTATACATCTATAATAGAACCATATTTATATATATAATACCATATATGATTTACTTATGACTTTATATTACCCATTTATTAATAATTCAATGATAATTTATGCTTCCAGTAATAATTGCTTTGTTTTCCACACATGTTTTAACTTGTGATTCTTGGTAATAAAACTTAGATCATGATTTAATCAAATAAATAATTATAGTAATTATATTAATATAATATATATTCATTATATATTTATTTATATTATTCCATAAAATTTAGTGGTAGGAAATGAATTGCACCATTCATGGAGACGGTAAGTCGCACGTACACATGAATGTTGTTTCCATTTTCTAATCATATTGATTGAAAGATGAGTAAATGTTATATATATATATATACATATATATATATTATCAATATATTATAATTTATATGTCATATATATCACATATTTATATTAATACAATCCTTAATCCATTCCATGTAATGTGTGAAGGAATAGCATCTCTTCACTAGGCAGTAGTCTGCCATACACACGAACGACGTTATCATATTCCCTCAAATTGCAAAACATGAAGTTATGAATTATATAATAATTATAGAATCATAAAGTCATTATAAATATGATATATATCATATATAAACATGATTTCCATTATTATTCCCAACCTTTAAAGTACGTAATGAAAAAAATGGCATTAGTTCGCGATGTGGTAGTTTCATGTACACAAGAATGATGATTTCGTAACCCATTTTACGGAATTTTGTGATGTTTTAGGTATTATAATTAACATAAAACTTCTATGTATACTAAATATACTTATTTTATTATATAATAATGATATAAAATTAATTTATGTTGATTTAGGTTGGAAAAAAAATAAAATATCCTTTGATTAACTTTACATATTCTTTGGGTATCTCTTTTTGGTTTTCACCAAAGGAATTCCTCAGTTTTATTTATACTGAAAATGAGGCTTATATGATTATATGAGGGAATATTATAAGTTTTTTTAATTTATTGGGTGATACATTTTGTTTTTAAGGTGTGAAGAGAGGGAAATAAAGGGTGTCCATTTATGAGGAAGGTTAGTGGAAAACTTGTTAATTTTTGAAAAATAGAATTACAACCACATTTTCTCCATGTAAAGTGGCTCCAATAATGGTCATATATTGTCAAAATAATGTATAATCAATAAATATTTCCGTCCAATGTGTGTTTCACAAGTTATTAGGTAATGTTTTCCCAAACGTCTCACGTTTAAAGCCTTAGTAAACTGGGTTTTCTCTTAATCATCATGAGTAATTTTAAATATTTTCACAGATAATTTTGGTGAAAACATAATTTTAACTTATTATAAATTATAAAATATGTTGATTATAAATATTTAAACCATTTTCACAAAATAAATTAACAAAATTGGAAAAAATTAAATAAAAATTTGATCTCGTGGACAGGATGGGACAACATGTTTTTAAAGTGAAATTGTTCAAATGGTTGAAATGTTTTTATATCCAAATTAAATGTAGAATTTATTAATATTGAATGAATTGGATTAATAGATGTGTAATTGAACTATTTTTACATTAAAACAAATCACAAATATAGTTTAACATTATAAATTATTTAAATAAAAAGGATGTTTTCAATTAAAATCCAGTATGTTTTAGTATTCATAAAAAAATGAAACATCGCAGAAAAATACCAGAAATTTACCCTAACATAATTTTTATAATAGAATTCCAATTTGTTTTATTTTATTGAATTCATTTTTTAAAATTGGAAAATTTTATTTTTAAAATAAGTGCACCATAAAAGGAGAGAAAAATATTCTTTAGAAAAATACTATTTTTATTTGTATAATTGGATTTATTCTTATTTCCTTTCTAGAAAATATATTAGATGAATTTTAAAATCTTTAATAAATGTATAATATTTAAAAATTATTAAAATTATTAACCAAAATTTATTTGGTTATTTTTTATATAAAATAAAAATGGGAGCATAATATATTTTTTTAGAAAAATATTTCCTTTAATATATAAAAGGGTTTTATTTTCATTTCTAATTAATTGGTCACTAAAACATTATATAAAATTTTGTAAATAGTATTATACTAATATAGTTAATCCTTTTTACACCTACCACTCTAATGGACACTTGATAACTATCATATTAAATATTAATGATCATAGTACATTACATTTTGGTAAAACTCGGTCTTATGTGTAACACAAGCTATCAAAGAAACTGAGTATTGTGTGTAGTACAAGACAACTTAGTGTTTTGTATACCAAAAGATAGACTCAATGATTAATTTATTACTAGATTAACGTGACGTTTTATATAAATCATGATTAACATGATGTATCATGCAATACAATCCATCAAAGAGATTTAATTTATTCAAAAAATATTTCATAAAAAATCAGGGTGTCACAAAAAACTTATTTAAAACATCACCTAAAATAACATTATGATTTAAGCGATGTTAAAAACCCAAAACAATAACATTAAAACCCATTTTTTCCAGTGATATATTTTTTACTAATATTTTTTTATTTCTAATTCATATTACAATAGATATCTAAAAAGATCATCAAAATTATATTCTTTGAAATTTTTATTTTCCTCAATTGATACTTTATTAGCATTCCATTTGTTAGGTAAAACTCTTAGTACTATTTTAACCAAAATAAAATTGTATAATGTTTCTTCTATACAACTCATACCATTTACCATACTAGTAAATCTATGAAACATTAAATTAATAATTTCTTATCTTCCCATTTCGAATTCAAAATACTCAACCCATAACATACCGAGCATAGTTCTTATTAGCTTTTCTAACCCAAAATGGATGAATTAAAAAATCATATATCATGATCTATTCTACATATTGATACATTTCCATACACATTTATACTGATAACACAATATAAATTTTTTATTACCTTGTAGTATAGGCCATATTTAACAATATAATTACTATTCATTTTATCATGATCAACTTCAAGTTTTTTGTAAATATTGAATCTCAAAGTTTAAAAATAAATGATTATGTTATTAAGTTGGGATTAAATGTGACTTCCAATATCTATAATCTATTCCATATAAAAATAGAGTTCTTTGAGAAGTCCAACCATTATTCGAACTTTTTCCTTCTATCTCAAAAGATATTTTCCCCTTGAAAATTAAGTCAAGAGTTTATTAGCATAAATTAATAAATATATTTATACCTATTACATGGGTCAAGAATTGATGATAATTATTAGGAGCCAAATGATAAAGAAATAATGTCCAAAAGGGGGTAAATTGAATTTTTTTTCTTAATACTTATTATAGTTAATTATGTTTTTTGTAATAGAAATAAAAAAATGAATAAAATGAATTTTACATAAGTTTTGATCAAATTGATCCTACATATACTTTAAACTCCTCCCAAAATCATAGGGAAATAGAAACCTCTAAAATGGAATATAATAAATTTTATGGGGAGTCACAAACCTCTGCTATAGCCATTACACTTCTGGAATTCTTGATAGTTTGGGTGGTTTTATCACAATGGTTTTGAATAGTCAACACTCCTTTCCTAATATATAATATGTGTTGAGTTTTTAGCATTAAATTATTTAAGACCACCATATTTGGAATTTTTAGTGTATTTTTTTTAATATAACAATTCAAAAACAATTTTTAGTGGTGGTTAATTAAAATAATCACCAATGAAAATATAAATTTACCATGTAAGGCCTCCTCTATTCTCCCATCAACTCCCCCTAATACCCCTTCCCATAGAACTCCCCATAACACTCAACGTCTCTAAAAACTATCGATGCCCCACCCCCTGATTACTGTCGACACCCCCTTGATCTCACCTCATTTATCCATCAATTCCCCCTCCCCTTTCAATCATCAATGGCCCACTACCTTCAAGTCACCTTGGCCAATTCCCTCGAACCCAACCTTAATCCCTCTCATCCTAAATCCCACTAACGCACCTCCCCTCGATCTCTCCTCAGCTGATACCCCCCTCCCCTTGAAGATTCCCTCACATCCCCTCGATCCTATATTTAGATCATGGCATTGCCATACCCTCACCACGACACCTCCTCTAGAATCAACCTACCCTCCCTTCACCTCGATCTCAGTGCCAGGTCATCATTACACCTTCTTCTCCCCTTGAACCCATCCATAATAGCTATAGTTTATTTATTTATTTCGTAGATTCATTGATGTTTTTTCAAATTTTGTGTATATATTTTTTATCATTTAATTATTCTATAATAATTATAGTTATTTATTCTTAAATTTTGAAAATATAATCTTACAATATTGATTACATTAATATGACTCATCATATCAAGTTTTATATTTTTTTTATTTAACTGTCTTTAATATTGTATTAATGTAATACCATTTTTTTCTGATCATATACATTTATCAAAAATTATATATTCATTGAATGATTATTTTAATTATGTTTATTCTTTTTTATTTGTAATTGGATTTAGATTTTTAAAAAATGATTTTTTATGGAATATAATGAAATAAAACCCAATAAGATCTCTAATTATTTATTTAATATTTTAATTTTTTTTTTCAATTATATAATTAAATATAAAATTGTTGTATTATTTTTATTGCCTAATGTTTTATGTTGTCTGTTGTATTTGTGTAAGAGAACATATACCATGAACAAATTTTATTATAGTTTATAATATATTATGATTTTATATTTTTATTATTAGTTCTATAAGGATGTTATATTAATCATATAATATATTTTAAACATTATTTCATTTCACAAATATATTTTATGTTTTTTTGTTAGTTGTAACACAATATTAATAGATGAAACATTTATTAATTTACCTTGAAATATACAACAATATCGTAAATGGTTGGATACATATTTATATTTTTTAATTAAAAATGAATATTTCGGTGAAATACTTAAATGTCCATGTCATTATTGTAATTTTATAAATATGTTTAAAATAGATGAAGTTTACAAACACATCATATTGAAATAATTTCCTAATAGATATGTGTAATGGATTTGGAATGATGAATCAAATAGTAATTATAGTTTGATCATTGTCTAACAATGTAATCATCAGGCTACCATCCTCATAGTAGAAAATGAAAATTAAAATCTAATTATTGATGCTTTGGGAACAAAAACACAACTATATGAAGATTATAACATGTCAATATATTCCCATGTTGATTTTTTTTAGATCAATGCAAGGGAAAACCTTACTAAATAATCAAATATGTTTTATGAACTTATAGAAGACTGAAAAAAATTGTTATATGAGGGGTGTGAATAATATTCAAAAAAAATCTATTAAAATTGAATACTATAAATTGTTAATTTGGAATTAATAATATATATATATGTCCATGATATTATAGTTTTTTCATGATTATTTTCAACATAAAAATATCCCAGAATAATTGTATGAGATTAATAATGTTATTAACAAGTTGGGTCTATATTATACAAAGATACATGCATGTCCCAATGATTATATGTTATACTAGATATAAGATTCAGATATAAAGGATTGTAATGTATTTAATACTTATCGATGTAAATCAATGACTAATAATTCATGGGTGAATGAATTTTATAATTTAAATAATATAAGGAAGAAATTATTATGAAGGGTTTACGTTAATTTCTTTTAAAACCTTGACTAAAAATATTATTCGCATCTTCTAAAAAAGTGGATCAGATGACGTGAAATTTTATAAAAAACTACAATGATGGGTTGGTGTGAAATCCAAGTAATTCAGAATTATGAAAATATTTATATTTTTTATATTAAAAGTTTTCTTTAGATTCTATGAATTTTCTTGATATTGGATAATGGTGGATTTAATCAATTTTAGGGATCATTTATTAGTTATTTATTATGATTTTTATTTTTATCCATTAGAATTGTCATCTATGGATGTATATGAAAAAGAAAACTTAATTTATTATTTCAATGATTATTCCAGGAAAAAATACCTAGAAATGGTATTGACATATACCTTCAGCCTCTTATACAAGATTTGAAATAGTTATGACAAAATAGTGTGGATAAATGTTACAAATCAATGAAGAAAATGTTTAAAATTAATTTTTCTCTATAATGGACTATCAGTGACTTTCCAGTATTTGATAATTTTTCTTGTTGAAATACCCATACTAGTCTGCCATGTCCAGTTTGTGACTTTGATTTTAAGTCTAAAATGATACCTTATAGTATAAAATGGTGTTTATGTGTCATCATTAGTTCTTTAATGCATCTCATGGATTTTGATTTAATAATTAATGATTAAATGGAGAAACAGATTTGAGGCCCCCTCCAAAAATGTTATCTCGGGAAGAAAATTTGATATAATTATCAACTATTGGTATAGAATATTATAATGACTATTATATAAATAATGGTCATAAAAGTGTTCATACCACATCAGATGGAATTGCAACACAATATTGGAAGAAAAAAAGTCTATTTTTCAATCTTTCATATTGGGAACTACAAATGTTGCATCAAAAAAATTTTGTTTTGAAAATTGAGATGAATTTATGTGATAATGTAATTTTTACAATACTTAATGAATGGGGAAAACATTGTATCATCTTAATTAATGTAAATACTTATAAAAAATGAATATAAAATGAGATCAATGGGAAATGAGAATGGGATGTTTTCTAATTCATGTTTTTTTAAAACCCTTGAGAAGATGTGTTCATTAAAAGACATAAGATGTGAATGTACATGATGGATATTCTAGTACCATTTCGTGATGTGTATAATTAAAACATTATAGATTACATAGACTGAAAATTAAAGACTCGCATATTTTTGATAAAAAATAGGCTACCATTTTTACAACTTAACTTATTACCTAATAAATAATAGTAGTCATAATTGAGTTTTCTATGTTCTTTAGAAAACATGATGAGAAAAATTTAAACTCCAGTGACATTGAAAAAAATATTGGAATGAATTATAATGAAAAATTTTCCCATGGAGATGCTATTTATTCCATCATTTTTCATTATTATTATTCACTGGATAGTTAATTTGGATGGGGAAGCTAAATTTGAAGGGATCATACACTATCAAAGGATGTATCTCATAGAGTGTTATTGTGTTTTTAATTTTCTTAATTGTGGAAATATTTTTTCCAATACATAACATATTGGATTATTAAGTATTGATTAATTAGATACCTTGGTAATTTGATTTCTTATATGAAGACAAAATATTAACCTGGAGGATCTTTTGTTGATGGTTATTTGGTAAAATAGTGTCTCACAATTTTTTTAGGTATTTGGATGGTATTTATAAAATATTATATTTATTTTCATATACTTTTTATATCTAAAATTACATTTAGTCACATAGTAAATCAAAAATAATTTCTACATTAGGTCATCCATTTGGAAAGATATCCACATTCTCAGTAACTCTTATAGAGTTCATTCAATAAAAAAAATTTGTTCTACTAAATAGTTAAATCTCAAAAAACTTTCATTGAATAATTTATGACATAAACAAAGATATTACATGGCATTTTAAATCAAAATATAAAATATATAATAAAAACTATGAATAAATAAATTATTGATGAGTTTTCATGTCATGTAAGTTCATAATCAGTTTTATATTTATAATATGTTGATAATTAAATTTTATAAATAATAATATTTTTTATCCATTTGAATATATCATGAATTTTTATAATAAAAAATAATTATTTAATTATTGGAAATATTTATCTTGTGTGTTGTTGAAAAAATCTAAGTGAATAGATGCCTATAATATTAATGGTATCAAGTTTCATATATCTTATCATGAAGAAGGTTTGAAAACCCAAAAAATAGAATCTTTATTTATGTTATAAAGTTGAGATATTATGTTGTGTTTATTTACATAATAATTAAATTATCATGGAAACTTTAATTTTTCATTGTTCAAATGAATGTGGTTCAATAATCATATAGGTATAAACATAAATTTTTGACAGTTTACTCATGTAAAATTATATAATTTAATTGATACCAATGAAAATTAAGAACACAATCCGTATATTTTTGATTCACAAGATAAAATGATATAACATATTGATGATCTAATTGATGAAGGGAGAAGTGTTATAGTCTATGTGAAACAATGATACATATATGATATTAGTGATAATAATGAAGAATGGTTTATTGATAGTGAACTTTGTCAAAATGGATTTATAGATCTGTTTGCTTATGATATAATTGATTTTCTAAATATTACAAGAGAGGTTAAATATGGGGACATATTATTAATGTTGTATTGTTATAATATATTATGAATGAAACCAATTTATGTTCAATCCTCTTTTAACATAGTAAATTATATTTTCTTTATTATCACAAAATTGGGATTCTTTATCTAATAGAGTCTAAATATAATATGTTATTTTCCCATTAATTTCATTGATATTGATATTTATGGGAAGTAGTTATGCTTAAAAAATAATGAAGTCAACATTGAATGTTAATTGTATAGTGGGGTAAAATAATTTCCATTGTGCCTCCAATGAGTATAAAATAACGAAATTAGTGTGAAATAAAAAGGAATACATTATTTATTATATATAATGATATTGAAATGTTGATAAAATAAATCAATAGTTTTAGACAAGAAATAATCTATTTAAATAACCCCAAATTATTGGAATTTTTTTATACTAGTAATTATAAATTTTAATATTTAAAGTTTAATATTTTATTATTCCTTTTTCAAATGTTGTAACTACATTATTTATTTATTTATTATAAAAAATTTAATGTTCTAAAAGGTATATAGATCGTAGCCAGTCTACACGATCAAATTAAACTACACCAGTAGTGTATTGAATCCATCAGGTATACTACCCCATACTATAAGTACAATTCCCACTAATACAGGGTCGATGGAAGCATTCATTGGGACATCATGTCATCCAGTATACAATCATTACTTGACTACACATATTTTGTTACTCATACCATCATGGGAGTATTAATATGTGACCATTGTTGGTATATATGTCATTGGTGAACACATTATTTATTTTATAGTTATATTAACTATTGAAAAGGTATGTTTAATATATATAAATAAACAATAAAATAAAAAAAATATGGAATCAAAATTTGTTTAGAGGATATATAATATAAATGTTTTTGTGACTTTTGACTATTCTGGAGTTTATATAAGTGATGTCGGATGCATGTATGATATTTTTTCTTCATTTGGAATCTGAACTTACAAGCCTCCCCATTGCTTATCATGATTAGAGGCATGTTCTAATAAACTATAAGAATGAGATATTTCGTAATAAATTTAAATAGAATGAAAATAAATTTTTATTTACTATTTAATAATTAGATATTTCACAAAAAAGTACTGGTCAATTAATCTTTTTATTTCTTATTTATTGTTCATTTTTCTTTATGATGTGTTTGTAGTTTTGTGCTTTAGTAAATTTATAAAATCTTGGAGAAAAATGGAACGATTTAAAGTAAATATTACAGTGTGAGTTCAGTGAAAACTCATTAAGTCTTAAACATATGTATGATGAGGTACTCAAAGGGATATCTAGAGAGAAGTTAAAATATTTTGAGATAGGTTGTCTTCTGATTCTGGTAAGGTATTTGATAATGTGATTTTATATTTCTATGAATTTTAAAATCATATTAAATTTTATAATAATATTAAATTTCATACTAATATATCTTCATTTTAACATGAAATTTATAAGAAAAACTCTATGAGTAGGGGGAACGTGGAATTCCAACACACAATAGGGTCAATGAGTTTTGAAAAGATAATATTAATAAAGGTAATATTTAAATTATTATAATATATATGTGTGTTCAATTTTAAGTTATTAATTTAATAATTGTATATTTTTTGATTTAATGGTATAGAATTTGTAGTTTGGTCATCATGTTTGGTGGACCAATATGTTGTTCAATGTGTATATAAAGCCATATTGTAGTAATGTAAATGAATCAGCTTATAAAATAATGGTAAACAAGTTCAATTAATATTTTATTTTGTTGAATCACTATAATTTTATATTCTTCAATATATATGTTAGAATTATTGAGGCATAGGATTAAAATTCCTCACAATCATCATTGATATTCCAAATTGATTTCATTGACTAGGTTTTATGAAATTAACCTCCAGTTCATGTGATGATGATGGGTTCTGGACCATCCCCATCAAGAGTCTTGTAAGGTCCCCAACAACATTCATTGTAATGAATTCTCCTACTCTAGGTCCTAGTAGTGATCATGATTATGCATGATAGTAAAAACAATTATATTGGAGAACAAAGTATATGATCATGAGCCACACATGAGAGTTTGAGATGACAAACTTTCTATTATGGGGATTCATTGGATACATTGTTTTTGGAAATGACATAGAGTATTCCCAATCCCATTGAATTTATAATACAACTATCTCAGTAGGTAAGAAATTTTATTATTTTTATTTTTTAATAATTATTTATCATAATCTAAAATATGATTCAATTTCTATAATTATAGGCACCATAGTCTATAATTCATCTGGATGAAATGCATATATCATCTCAAGCCATCTATTGTGTCATAGATGCAGTGTCTGGTGGTCTATAATGTTTTCTTTGTTATTTGAATGCATCATCTAGTTTATAATATGTATGAATGAAATTATGGTTTTTTTAATTCCTATATGACTTATTTAATATTTATTATGTGTATGAAATTTTTTAATCTAGTTTAATTTGTTTTTTTAAATTAATTTCATTTTTTTCAGGTTTTTTTATAATTGTTTATTTAGTATTTCTAGTATATGATCATGAATTGTATGAGTAAAATTAAGAATTTATTTTGCAATATACAATGTCAAAACCATCTTTTATTTTGATATACTTCCATATTTCATTTATCGACTATCAAATCTTCCACTACGCACTGAAAAACATCAGTATAAGACTTGAAATATGTATAACCACCATGAAATGAATAAACAAAGGTATAAAAATATTATATATAAAGAAAATTGTGTAATTTAATTTTATCCATGATAAAAAGAATATATATTGGTCAAAATATCTTCCAATCAAGTAAAAAACAATGCAATATTAATTAATTCACAGTGGTTGAAACTAACATGAAATTCAAGTTCTATATCATTTCCTGATAAACACTGTTGATTTAAAAAAATCATGGTTAATTTCTTGATAACACTAAATGTGGTGGTCTTAAAAACCATAAAAATGATCTATGGTAGTTTAAACTACCATTTATACCCAAAAAACCACCATTGATGTCCATTTTTTTATAATGTTCTACTCTCAAGAGGCTCAACCGAAGACAACATTTTTCACACCTCGAGTCACAACCTAGCTAGATTTCTTTAATGATTGTGAAGAAATGAAACCTACCTTTATCTATATCAAGGAACAGCTAAAACCCATTTCTTTTTACCACTTTTGGAAGAATCATAATGTAGTTTTGGTTGGGGTGGTATAACCAAACAATACATCCTTTTAAATGGTAGTATAAGCTATAAAATTATGTATACATTAAAATAATATGAAAATTTAGGAATCACAGAACGAATTGAACAGTTAGAAAAGGGGTGTTGAGGATGGAGTGTTAACTCCAATATAAAATGATTATAATGATATAGTTCAGTCTATAGTGTTCTAGTGATTGGTCATAAAACCGTGTCACGTAGTAATGTTTGAAATTATCCTTAACCATTTTTTTCTAGAACTAGTTTTTTCAAACTATTTATAGAGTTACTTTGTAATCAAAATTAATAAAAAGTTAAACTTACTGTAGTTGAAAGTAAATTTCCTGTAAATCATATAAAATAGATTTATAAAATAAAAATAATAAATCTTTATACCTTTTAAGAAATAAGAAATGAATATTTTTTGTTTCAAATAAATTTGTAGTGGAATTAATCCCCAATAGTTATGAAATGAAAGTTTATCATTTACTATATATGAAAATGATTTATTTAGTATTGTAAAGAAAACATATTCTTTGAAACACACACAAAAAGAAACCTCATAATTAAAATAAGGATTTTAAATTCATTTTTAAATAATTTTTTATGTTTTTAGTTATATTTATGGAGGATATATAAAGGTAAATCAAATGATCTATGTATTGGTAATTTGATCTGATTATATAAGGGTTACATGTAAATACTATAATCTATTTAAAGGATACTCAAGAATTATAAAGTCTGCATCAATTTCACTAATTTAAATTATTTAAAGGTAAAATAAATATATTTCTTCCCATTTAAAGGTAATATGGACAATACCTAAATTTCACTTGAACTCAAAACATGCTATGAAAATGTAGTTGAATTTGGATTTTTGAAAGTGAAATAAGATTAGATTATATAAATGATAATGGAATGTGTTGTAAGGGTAAAATATTTTCATTCCCGGTCTATTTAATCTCTATGTTCCATTGATTAATCATTGGAACTTTTGGGTCATGGTCATTTGAGGACTTTGAAAATTTTGAACTTTTGAGTTACATTTACACAGCCTGTGTAAAGGTAATTCAAGTTATCTATTTAGGGGTAATTTTCTGATAAAATATGGGTTATATGAAAATAACATAATCTATGTAAAGGTAATTAAATAATTATAAAGTCTACATAAATGTCACTGATATGAATTCTGTAAAGTTTATTCATTATCACTATGTAAATGTAAACAAAAAATCCTTCTTCCAACATAATGTTAATGTGGAAACTATGTAAAGTTAACAGGAACTAAAAACATGATATGAAAAGGTAGATAAATTTGGATCTATAAAAAGTAATGTAGATAAAATTAGATAATGGTGAATAGAAATTCATGTAAGTGTAAAGTATTTTTAGTCACATTTGATTAAATCTCTTTGTTCTATTAATTTAGTATGAACAGCTTTTAGTCATGGTCAATTGAAGACTTCAAAATTTTTTATCTATGATTGACAGTTTTTTCATATGGAAAATTCATTATAAATGTGGTCAATTAGTTATAAATTAGGTTGATCCATTTTACATGTGGTTGATCCATTATATATTCATTCCATCCATTATACATTTGGTCAATCCATTATGTGTGTGTTTGATGCATTGTACATGTTGTTGAACCATTATTTTCCTCATAATCAATCTTAAACTAGATAGAATTTTAACTAGAGTAGATAAATTAAAAAATGAATAAAAAAATATAATAAACAATGATTTAGAAACTCTAGTTAGAGTGAAAAATAATAAATTTTTAATTTGCTAAATATAGAAATAAAAGCAGATTTAGGAGCCACATCAACAGTGCCCCAACACAATTGTATTTTTCCATTAGTTTTTTTATAATCATATTGATAGGTTAATTATGTATTTTGGGTAGTAATGTAAATATGTCCCTTACAATGTTTGAATAAAAGGTTTTTATATATGCATTTTATAGGTAGAGATACTCAATTTCCATTAGATTTCCATCACATTTGATTTATGTCATATAAATGATATTTGCATCATATTATAAAAATGTAAATGAATATAAAATGTAGTTATACCTAGAAAATATAAAATAATGGTTTGGTAGTGATATAGGATTGTGTTATATTGTGACTCAGTTATCTCTTATGTTATGGATGAATCAAAAATAGTATCTTTCCAATTCTATTGATTTAAGTTAATCATATCATTCGATATAAGACCCATAATGTCATATTTTTCTATAAAATGAATGATTTTCTTTTATATTACATTTAATTTCTTGGGTTTTCCACTCAAAAGGTTTAAATACTTGGGAAATAGTTGGTTCCATATAGTCGGTTCATGGTTAGTTCAAACCCTATGATAAAACATGGAAAACATATAGTTTATCTTCGAGTAGTTTTTCATGATTCGCACATGGTTTTCCAACCCATGTAGATATCTTTTGAAATATCACATGTGAAGACATATCTGCTCTCACTTTTGGCATGTGGGTTGGAAAAAAATGCAACCAAACTATGGCCTGCCCAAAAATATAAAAATGTGATATTCATATTTTATATTTTTTATTAATTAAACCCCTAACCTCCCTCATTTATCTCCCACTCGACTATAGGGACCCTCACACATTTGATCCTTGATTCCCACTACTATATGGTTCAATTTAATGTGAGTTTCTTTCATATAATCCAAGGAACCAATAATTAAGTTCCTCCTCTCCTATCATTAGGAGTTTTCTTCCTCTATTTCATGGTTATCACACTTACCTGAAGACATATTGGCCTAGGGTTTCCTCCACCCTAACTTATTTGATGTGATATTGAATTTTAGGACATTATCTTCATCATTAAAATTATTTACCATTCATTTCTAGTGGATTCATCCCAGTTAATTATAATTTTATTGATAATTGTTGGTTGTTACATATTCTTCCCTTATTAATTCAAACTGTTATACTTAGATTATAAAATTAAATCATTAAATGTTATACATTATTTTCTATATTTTTTGGAGGAATATAATAATAATATTGAAAAGTCTGGATGGTTTCATTTATTTATAGTGTTTGGAAATGGTTCTCTAGTATTTTTCAAGTTGTATAAATGGTTTTTTAAACTACTTACATGGAATCTATTTTTTAAAATGATTTATTATTTAATAAACCTCATGGGAACCCCCGGTTACCTGGGTTGGAAATAATAAATAGGCCAAAGGTCCCTACCCACTAATTGATGAGATATCATAACTTTTGATGTAATGTTATACATGTTTCCAATAGACAATGGAGTTGTTTTATCCATTTAGGTAAAATTAAATTGAAGTTATTTATTAAGTCATCTTAGTCTTCGAAATTGTATAGTTTACTCTCATGTCATCTGTCTCAATATAATGTTTTATTTATAGTTTATTTCATTAATTCCATTTGATAAAATATATGTATAATGGTGTTTTTTTCCTTCATATAAATGTTTAAAACCTCATTTAAAGTGATTATTTAAAAAATAAAACAATTTTTTACATGGGTTTTATATGGAATAATTTTTGGGATCACCCTAGGATTATAATACTCAAACCATGCATACAGTAATGAGTGTATGCATACATTTTTTTCTAATTCAAATATGGTAGTTCCGTCTCTTGGAGGAGACGAGTATATATGATCAGCTTGTTTTAGGATATGGAGGTGACATGGTGGGTTGATTCCTTCATGTCACTTTGTGGTGGGTAGAATATTTTTTTTTACTTTTTGGGTTAGTCGGTGTATCCCGAACATATATCACCAACTAGTCTCCCCATCCAAAACCCTTCCTCATTTTTGGATTTTTTATGTGTCTCTCATATTTCTGTTTAATGGTATTATGTTCAGTTATAATTATATATACTTGTTTAGTGGATTCAATGTTTTTCCATGTAGTTGAACTATTTATTTATTAAATGTAATTGGGTGTATAACCAGCCAATTTATAGAGAGGTTGCACTAATTTCCTAGTTAGGACCCTTATGATCTTATTATTAATTAGGAGAACCCCCTCCCAAAGGTATATTCATTGATTCCCAGACATTATTTTCCACCCTGTGGGGATTAGAAATGGCCTTTGAGCCATGACATATACTTGTTATAGTTCCTAGATTAGAAGACTCTTCGGATGGTTCATGAAAAAATTGAATCATATCCTGATCATTGTTTATGTTAATTTTGGATGTCTCGACATACAAATGTTTGGATAGTCGGGGATCAAGTGAGGGTGTGAAGGTGTGCCTAGCCAAAAAAAATAGCATCTGACCTTGTGTTAGTAGGGGAATTTGGGGATGAATTTTTTTCTTGGATCGGGATTCACCTCTTCTTATGTAAAAGGTGTGTGGAGAATAGACCATGAACATAATCCATGTTTAGGGAAGGGTGTGGGTTGTTATATTTCTTTATTCATGATCTATTTTTTATTTAATGGTTGGTTATGATTTCTTTTGATTTCTTAACTACTTATTTTAATGATTTCAATTTCTTTTTTTGATTTCATGTAGTATCATTCCCCCTAGAAGACCCCTAGTGATCCCTCCTGAGAGATCTATAGATTAATTTCTATGTGCCAATATTATCATTGATAAAAACCTAATTGAATCAATTGTGAGAATAGATCAATCCATTCAAAAGGAAATGGTAACAAGTTTATTATTTCCCTAATAGATGAGTCTAGGAATTTTTATTGATAATGATCAAGCCCATATGTTTCTCCAATATAATCCACTGGATTTATAAGGTAGTAATGATGCTCAATATATAGAAGAGTGAAAGGAGAAAATGAATAATATATTTCAATTTTTTAAGACACCTAAAAGTATTAATGTGAAATTTTCTTCATGTATTCTGGAGGGTCCTAGTATGAAGTGGTGGGACTCAATGGTCTAGGATAAAATATTTGAGAAACTCTAACGGAGATACTCTAATTGGATGTCCACCCATCTATTTTACACCAAATTTATTTCTCTTGCTAAATCAAGGTAGTTTTAGCCCATAAGTAGGGTAATCAGACTCTCATGAAATATTCTAACAATTTTATAGATACTATTTGTTTTTTACATAGTTTATGGATCATGAAGTATTTAAGTTATACTAGTTTGAAATGGGTATTAGACCTTATACTCAGTCTCAAGTATTCTTCTTGATACTCAAATATACTGAAGTGGTGGAGTGGGATTTAATGGTGTAAATTGATCAAGTTAAGATATCTATTATTTTTTAAACCATTATCATTACTAGAGGTAGTTAGGTCTATTTTCCTAAGATAACGTGGAACCATGATGTTTCTAATGGAGGAAGTGGTGGTGGTCATTGACCATCTTCTCAACCAAATACTTTTTCCCTTACTAGAAGCGTGTCTCACATATTCCACCAATGTGGAAAGGTAGGTCATCTGAATACAACTCTCCTATAGATAATAAAGGCATTACATTTATGGGGTCATATGAGGAATTTTCAATGATTTTTAAGGACTAATATATTTCCAATGGATTTTGTAGGGTCCTCATTTTCTAAAGGATACCAAGAATAGTTAGATGCCTCGAAAAATAGTTGGCTCTCATTACCTTGGATGTAGAGGTTAAAGTGAATCATATCATAGGTAGAGTTAGCTAATGACTAAGCTGCAGGTCAGTGGTAGGTCTAAAACATTGTCTGTATGAAAGTAGCTTCATCAGTAGAGAAATTCCCCATGGAATTAGAGGTGAGAACAGTTATAGTGAGAGGTATAGTTCATATTGCATAATCTATGGTAGTATCTTTATTTATCATCAGTGCCTATCACTCTTTTATTTATTCTAATATTATGGAATATTTGAATTTTCCCTCCAAACTCGTACCTTATATCATGAAAATGTCAACTTCCCTCAGGAGGAATGAGTCTTGATTTCAGTTTCCCTCTTATGTCATATTCATATCTAAACTAGATGTTTCATGGGATTTTCTCATCCTTTAGATTATTTTTTATCATTTTAAAAAGAATATATTATATGGAAACATATAAGGACCATATTGATTACTATCATAGAAGGGTTTAATTCACTATCCCATATGGGAGTGATTTTATATTTCAATGGGAATAGGATCCTTGGTCTTTTCAGATAGTCAATTCCTTTCCTGAGGTAATTAAGCTTATACATCAAGTTTCATCTATGTTTCTAGAGGCTGGAATTGGGAATTAAGGTTGTTTTTTTATCTCTCTTAGTTTTGGAATTCCTTTCGGTATTTCCATGTGATTTCATGGGACTTCTATCTGGATATGAGGTTTATTTCTCTATTTATTTGACTCTAGGAGTGAAAATGATATCTTATTCATCATATCAAATGGACCTAAAATAATTTTATGGATTTTCATTCTATATATCTGACTTGAAGGATAAGGGGTTTATTTACCCAATTTTTCCTCTATGGAGTTCTATAATGATTATTTTCTAAGAAGTAAAATTGTTTCCTCCCATTTTTTTATTATAAGAAGCTAAATCAGGTCATTATCAATAATAAGTTTCCCCTATCATGAATTTAAAATTTATTTGATCAGTTAAAAGGGGAAACAAATTTTCTAAGAATGACATGTGGTCAGGAAGCTGCCAACTTAAATAAAGAGACTCGAATAATCTAAATATGACCTTTTGGAGTAGGTATAGAAACTATGAGTATATTTTAATGTCATCTGGATTGACTAATTCTTCTAAAATCATCATGGAACTAACGATATATATATTTCATCAGTATATCATGTTCTTCATTATGTTGTTCTTTGGTGACATCCAAGTCATTTCTAAATTAGTGGAGGAGGATTCATGATATTTTTGGATAGTCTTATGTATTTTTATAGACCATCAACTATATGCGTTGATCTCTAAATGTATCTTATAGATTTTAGATTTTAAGTCTTTGGGGGAATGTGGTATTTGAAAAATGATTTTTTATCAATCCAGAGAAGATGAATTATGTTATTATGTGGAATATACCATAATTGATTTTGAGTTATGAATATTTATAGGATTATTAGGTTATTATAGGAAATTAATCAGGTATTTGTAATGATATATTCACTATTGACTAAACTCACATGTAAAATAGTGAAGTTTTTATGAACTATAAGATTTCAAACCTCAATCAATGAGAAGAAGTAGAATTTGACCCCATATTCTATCTTTATTTTTATAGAATCCACATAGGGCTATGTGGTCTTTTATGTTTCATCTGGTGTGGATCAAAGATGTTTCCTCCTGCAGGGTGATTAAGAGGTAGATTATGTATCTAAAAACATTTCCCCATGAGAGTAATTATGCCACCCAAGACCTTGAACTATTGGATTTAATTTATGTACATAAATTTTGGTGTCATTAGCTATTTTGTGGGAAGTTTATGGTATACATCAATTATAAGAGACTAAGCTATATTCTATCTCAGAAGGATATAAACATAATGGATAGTTTATGGGTATAATATCTTTATACATTTTATTTTGATCTATACTACACATCATTAAAGGAAATTTTTATCATTTATAATCTATATATAATATTTTCATATTAGTATTTTAATAAATCTAGTGTAAATTGGAATCACATGATCCATTTTATAGAATTGAATCTAGACATAATAGTGGATAAAAGGGGTAAGTATCTTAACAATGGGAAATTGAATCCTTCTATTGTAATGATTATTTATTGGGATTAGTTTAAGGATGAAGAATTCCAGAATATTGTAGAAAATATATATGATCAAGAGACCACCAATTATTGGTCTATATCCCCAAAAAATATTCTATATTCTAAGAATACTTGTATGGTCCATTTGTTTGTTCGAATGGAAACAATAGAGGTCTGCCATAAATCTCAGTGGGTTTTTCATCTCGAGCCTCCAAAATGTATTATAACATGAGGTGTCGGTATTGGTGGATGAGTAAGAAATGGTATGTAGACAATTTCATATCTCATTGTTAAATATATCATCTTGTGACTGTCGAACACCAGATTCCATCCAGTTTTCTCTTGCCCCTTCCCATCCCCATATGGAAATGGGATGATGTGTCTATGGACTTCATTATTGTATTACCTCATTCCCCTTGGGGAAGGAATTTTATCTATGTTTTCATTGATCATATGACTAACTATACCTATTTGACAATAATCAAGGACAATGTGAAGGTTATAGATCATAACAAGTTATACTTGGAGAAGGTTGTGATAATTCATGGTGTTCCCTCCATCGTCATATTTTTTTGGTCGGGGTAGGACACTCACGAGGGGGTCAATTGAGTTCCTATAAAAATGTCTATTAAAAATTTTATTTTAAAGAATCCCCCAATTTAAAAAAACACATCAATTGAGGAATGTAGAAAATTTATAATAGTTTTATTATTCAATTAATTACTCAATAGACTGATTGGTTCTCGGATATATCAACTTGAAATATTGAAATAAATTTTGAAACCAATTTACTAAACCAAAAACAATATAAATACTTTCCAAGATCAACTATCAAAGTGAAATTTGTTTTATGAAATATGAGTTAAACTAGAGTAAAATAAATTTGAAAACATAGAAGATTAAAACTAGAGGATCAATCTCATACTGATACATAGTCCTCTCCACTTAGTGATAACCTACCACCAAGTTATATAAAATTCATTGATATACACCCCATATTAGGGTTAACATAACATTATACAAACTATCCCGGTCGGGAGACCTCTACCACAGTTCAACATTGGAACTAAAAAATCCAGGTCACACAAGACCCATATCATAGTTCTGTGTGGTATATAACTGGTATAAAAAGATATTTCTAGGAGGATATCTTGTATCCTCGAGTTCAGTGCAGGAGATAGTGTGTTTTTAACAGACAGATGCACATAGAACTCAAAATGTAGTAAAAATGCAGAAAATAGAGTTTAAAACCAAGATATATAGTGTAGAGGATCTGTATGTTATGAAATGAAGCTCTGGACTCTCTGGATGTAGAAGATGATAATTTTGAGTCCTCTTATAGAAACAGACACTGAAATAGAGTTTTTTTGGAACATTGTGTTCTAGTTTCCTAGAAGATGGTATTATCCTTCTTTGTGTTTGTTTTCATTAAGGATGATTGAAGATTTGATACACAAAAATAATAATTTAGTTTCCAGTTATCCATAATGATATTTCTTCATTTGTTCTTCGGATTGTCGTAGTATATCTGTAACACCCCAAGATTTCATAGTGTGTTATTTCTTCAAAATAATTCAATAAATTGCACTACACGCAACACTTAGTTCAATTGCACCATGACTTACCAAAAAAGCCATTAAAAGAGGTCATGAATAGTATTAACTAAATTTTAATCTTTATATAATCTTTATAATTTTAGAATCCATATTATGAGTTTCTTAGTCATAATGCAAGAACAGATTCATTTTCAGTATTGCACTTTTATCAACTTTTGATAGTGAAACCTTTTTAAATACAATATTTTAAACTTTTTGACTAAATGGAGACATCAAAAAATTTAAAATGAAACATCCCAAGCTTCCACGGTACGTTTCCCTTCGAATAATGCGATAGCGTGTGTTGTACGCAACCTCGAGTTCTAACACACACCACAACTAATTAAACTAGCCGTTGTGAATAGTAATACCTACTTTTTGAAATCATATATATTCTATATTTCAAAATGGACTTCATTTTTGGATTCGGAATATCAAAATTAGCCTAGGGTGAAATTTTGGTACATTTCGGATAACTTTCATATTTTGATGAATAGTGAAAATTACTAAATTTTAATTAAAAACAACTTTTTTAATCAAATTAATTACTAGTGATAAATTATGAATTTGAGTGGTTTTAAAGTATATTTAGAATATATTTTTACCATTTAATATAATTTTGGTCATTGGACATAAGTTTACAATTAAACCGAACATAAACAAGTGTCAATCTTTTGATAGTTATTATCTCTTAAAAACACGCTTTTTGTTTTAACAGCGGGAATTAATTTTAAATTAATTTCTGCCACTTCTGTGTTTTGAATTTAGGAAAATGGATTCCATATTTGGAATCAGGATGTTCAAATTGTGTAAATAGGTAACTTTTATTTTTAGACATTTTGAATAGTTACTGTGGTAAATATTTTATTTATCATGGTTAAAGGGTAAATCCGGTAAATAAGGGTTAAAAAATAATATTATAATAATACAAAATTACCCTAGAACGTGTCCTAACCTTATTGGTGGACACATACCCGACCATGGGCATCCTTGGGTCAATTTGGGGACCCCTTGGAGCCACTTGTATGTGGTAGGGACACATTATATTAATAAAGTTAAAATAAAAATAAAAATGGCATAAGCTTACATCTTTTAGAAGAACAATTTTTACATAGGGTTATACATGTTGGATTTTCGATTATAAATATTCATTAGAAAGCTAAAAAGATTTCCTACATAATGATTTTTTATTTATAATTTTTAGACGTTAAATAATTTATTTTATTTATGACACAATGATGATGCAGTAATTACTAAAATAGTAAAAAATTAACACAATTGATATTATAAATACCCAAATAAATATAATATGAAACTTTTAATGAATTACACTAATTTTCTAGGATAATATGATATATTAGGATTGATGTAATTGACTTTTTTTGAAGTAATAAATCTGTTATGAGTTTCAAAAAAATCAACTAATGAATAGTGTCAAAATTGACATAAAAGAATTCTTAAAACAAATATTATATTATTAATTGATATTAAATTCCTAAAAATCTAAGGTTCGGCCAAGAGACTTATATCATGATAGGTTAATCATTAATGGACCACTTGGGGGTCTCTTGGATGTATATAGTAAGTTTATTAACCATAATATATAAAATACAAAGAGACATTGTAAAAGTGAAACTAATTAACTTAGAGTTAATACTTAAAGATAAGGTTAATATAAGTACCCAAACCTGTCTAAATTATATTGGATGAGTTGTTTTCGACCTATCCCCACCTAATCCTTTGAATAGTCAACTTTGGAGACTTTGTAAACCGAATATGAATTTATTATAAATTAATATTTCTAGCTTTTCCAAAGGTGCCCCTCACCCCTCTTATAAAAGGGCACTCCTCCTTCTCATTTCTTCACACCTTCAAAGCCTTTTGGTTCGGCCAAACACTGCCCAAATACTCTCCCAACATCCCTCAATACAACCTAGAGGCCTTAGTTTGATCAGAAAGCCAACCTAAGGAGCCCTTTTGATCAAATCAAAAGGAAGAACCCGAAGAAGAGGTAATGATTTCACCACCCTTTTCTAAGTTCATTTCTTCTTCCACTTCTTCTTCCTTTGTTCTTACCATTCTGAAATAATAACTCCATTATCTCACATATACTGTGATGTTATTATAAATATGGTACAATCATATTCAGTATTCTATCCACCCTTTGAATAACATGTCACCATACGTGCGTACGTACGGCTTACCGTCTCCACGTCGTGGTGTAATTGTTATTCAATATAATATTATTTGGATGGGTATAATAATGATGTGTAACTCATGTAAATAATAAATATAACATGTTAATGATTCTGTATATATGATATACCATCCATTTATATATTATTTTAATATCAAAAGAATGATATTGTCGCTCGTGCGTACGTACGGACTACCGTCTCCACGAACGCGATGAGATTCATTCTCCATCGTAACCATTAAAGCGTAATTATCATTTTATGATTTAAAAATGATGTTTAAGGACTTGATATCATTCTGGATATGAATAATATACAACCTATCCTTTACAAACATGTCTTACGTAACAAAACATATGAAAGAAAACAAGTAAGTTAACACCCGAAACAACGATAATACTAAGATATTATTATCAAATCAATATTAAAAGATCATATATGATATCATATTAATGTATATGATTCTTGTATAATTTAATAACAATTATTTCACCATTATACAGGAGGTTAACCTACCACAACCAAGGAAAAGTACAAGGTAAGGGTTATTTCACAATCTCTTCATTATCCGAGGTTGTTTATATGTAATAATCTACTGGGATCTCTTTATCATCCACATCCATGTTTCTTCGAAATGTATTTCAAAACATTTTTACTATTTACAAGAATATGGGTTAAAGTCATTTATACCCTTGTTTGACTTTTTATAAGAGGTTTATAAAGAAATCTTTCCGTCGTTTTCAAAACAAGGTCCTTTTTAACCTTTTCGACAGAATTGAGGTAAGAATGTTTTTTTTAACTTATACGGCGGGTGCGGTTATTTTACGCCGTTATAAAATCTTCAAAGCTTTCCTTACAAGCTTATAAGAATATTTTCAAAGAAAATGTTTTATTTTATATGGATCTTAAATGATTTCAAAATAAAAGGAGATATTTCTTTAAAAAGAATTTTGATTCCATCTATGTCAACATCCTTTGATGGATTTTAATATTATTTGAAGTTGATTTATTATGATACAAAACATCTATATTGTATTGAAGGTTTTGTGATATGTTTGACTGTGGATGTGCTATTTTTATACCATTCATAGTTTATTGTGAAAGTATTGACATTTCGTATGCTAGTTTTAATACGAATGTTTATGTTATGTTTAAACCTTTTCATATGGGAATGCATTGGACTTAATAAGTGACGGGTGGAGCCCGCTATAGCTCCTCGATGCATCGGTAGGTCTCATGAGACAAACTAGTGTCTTGGCACAAGGCCTTGACAAAATCTTATTTGTAGTCTTGGCACGAGGCCTTGGCTATGTGGTTATGATAGTCTGGCATTATGCATTCCAACATTATGAAAGTGGTTATTTATTTTTGCATGTGATTATTCGATTAGTGGAATATCCATGTGAATAAGTAAATGGCATTATTTCATTTTATTTATTCCATACCATGTTGAAAGTTCATGTTTAAAAGGCTTTTGTTTTAGTTATACATTGCCTTAAATGTTTATTCTTATTGATGAAAGTTTCCGCTATATTGTTATCCTTACTGGGCATTTGAGCTCACCCATTTTCTATGTTTTATTTTTCCCAGGAAGTGAAGATGTAAGTTATGAATGACCTGCAGGGATATTATGAGGGGATTGTAGTGTGGACTGTGGAAACATTATGTTGTTGTAGTAGTTTTTGATTTTATGATGTAATGTAAAACTTATGAATATATCTAGTGTTTCCAAGGCTACTAAACCAATCGGTCTTTCGAGATTTGATCTTTCTTGTGATCATGCCAATGTTATGTAAGTAATGCACCGACTCTGGGTAGCTGGGGTCGGGGCGTTACAATATCTTCTCATATATTCTTTTATGTTATGCTCTCCTGTTGTGCAGCTCATGCCCGAAAGTTTCATTTCATTTTAGGTGTCCTGTGTTGGCCGAAAAGAATCATGTGGAGGTACCTTGTACCTTTTACTTTAAACCCACATATTCATTAATTTTGCCCAAAAAATAATTAATTAAATCAGTATAATTAAATAGTACAATATGATTGTTAGAGATAATTTTAAATAAAATAAAATTTAAACAGTCTGATGGTGACTCCTCTGTCGTTAATTCATTCTATCAGTGGCTACTTTTATCAATGATTCCTTTTTTAGTATCAGTGACTCATTATATTGTAGATTCATTACATCAGTATCTCCATGTGTTAGTGACTCTATGCATCAGTGACTCAATGAATTAGTGACTTATTTTGTTCTTTTGGTGTCTCATCTAGCAGTGAGTTATTTTCTACTGTCAGTGAGACACTCCTTCTGTCGGTGAGACATTTGTTCTATCGGTGAGTCGTATATTGGTGAGTCAAAGATAACCATCAGTGAGAAATTTTTTCTATCTGTGATAAAAAAATTTGTTAGTGATACATTTTCACTGTCTGTGAGTCCTCTATCGGTGAGTCAGACATAACTGTTGATGAGTCATTTTGTCTATCGGTGTTAGTGGTTCATACTTGGCTAATTTTCTGTTTTAACTTTCCTACAACATGAATGTCAATAGAATTTGACAATAATATAATAACACATAGATAACAATAATTAAACATAACTAAATATTATTTAGTAGTTATAAACCTAATTAAAATGACTGGACATGATTTGAGATGACTTTTGATTATTAAAACCATTAAAACTAGAAAGGGGCCAACAATCTCCTATAGGCCAATAGTATCCCCCCTTTTGATGATCACAAATCATGGAATTATAAAGTACAATTATTTTATGATTAATATAATCATTCCACTTACTATCTCCAATTATTTATTTTCTTATAAAAATTAAATTCCTCAAAAATTTATATGGTTCAGAGGTAAAATAAATGCCTTATTTTCTCAACATTTATCTCCCCCCCCCCTTATCTTAATGAGATATTAAAAAAAATAATGCCTATATTTTTCTCCCCCATTGTGGATTATCAATAAACATAAAGAAATTAATGAATATAAATCTAGAAAGGGATAACACATAGAGATAATTGCAAGATTAGTGAATTTCATAAACACTGTACAGTGAAATATAGTGAAATTCGAAAAAAGTACAGTCAATCAGCCCTATAAAAAGGTGATACAAACTACTCATTAGGAAATTTTTTGTCCTTAAATTTGTTAGAATGATCATTAGTTGGTTCAGTGGAGGGAGTCTGAGAGACTGGAGGGCCAGAATGAATTATCAAGGGAGGAAGAATAATGGCTTTAGGAACTGAAGGGGCAAGGGAAGGTTTTGTTGAATCTCGAGGTTGGATATGCACTGTGATGATTGGATGGATCTGTCTTGAATCCTAATAAATGGATATGGACCAAGGGTGAGGTGTAAAAGAAGTACTAGGAGAGGAAAAGGATGTTAGAGGTGATCTGAGAGGTGCATTAGATGGAACCATTGTGGTTTCACACTAAACATGGAGATATTGCTTCAATATATGGATGAAATTTGTGGTTATCTCTAGACTATATTTCATTTACATTTAAAAATCATCCTTCTTATATATAAACCTGTCAATAATAGGTGTGAATTCTTTCAATTTTTTAACTTGATCCCTTAAATCTCGAGTAACTGTAGGAATCATCATATTCTCTACCAAATATTTTAAGTGGATGGTCAGTTAATTCTTAGTGTAAATGGTTCTAAAATAGGAATTAATGTAACATCCCAGGTAATTAAAGAATAAATAATTTTCATATTTATTAATATTTACGAATTAAATATTAATTTTAATTAAAAGGGGTTTCTATGTTTGATAGCGTACTCGATACGCAACGATGAGTTTCTTTGAAAACTTACGTTGTACACAAGTAATAAAATAATATTATTTTAAATGTTAGTTAACAAGTAGCCATTGTACTGGCGGGAATAGATAGAAATAACTAAAATATGATTATATATGTGTTTAAATGTTTTTATATTTACCCAATAAAGGATAAAGGCTTAAAATATGGAAAGAATTCAATTTTAGGTTTTTATACCCTAATTTTCACTAAGGGTTCACTTATCACCTTTTGACGGTGAACCGTCATTAAATATAGTTTTGATCAATCTTATAAATTCTATTGGACCAAAAATAACTCTTCTTTAGAATCGGGACATCAAAATTTACTTTGTGTAAATTTTTGGTACCTTTCCGATAAAGTTCATTTTTTTTAAATAGTGTAAAATGTTGTATTTTAATTCAAAACCTTTTTTTAATCTAATTTATTTATATGATTAGATTATATTTTTAATTGGTTTTAAAGTGGAATTAGAAAATATTTTTACCATTAAATCCAATAGTTGTCATTGGAATTAATTTCACTTTGAAATCGGACTTAAACTAGTGTCAATCTTTTGATACTTATTGTTTCATAAAAACACGCTATTTCCTCTGACAGCGGGAATTAATTATTAAATTAATTAATGTGACTTATATGTTTTGAATTTTGTAAAATAGACTTCATTTTTTAATTCGTAATATCAAATATAGCTTAGGGTGAATTTTTGGTAATTTTCTAAAAAACATCAATTTTTTATGAATAGTGAAATCACTAAGTGGTAGTTAAAGAAACTGATTTTTCGTTTAAATGAAATTTTTCCATCATTGTGTTTTGAATTTCAAAAATCCAACATAAATGGTTGTCATTAAGAATTAAAATGTGGTTCAATGAGATTAAAATAATTTTTTGGTGAATAGTAACTTATTAAGTTTTTAATCGCGATTAGTGGTAATTAGTGTAGTTTAAGGTAAAAATAATGTTTTAATAATATGAGATGAGATTGACACATGTCCTACCCTCATTGGATATGTCATGGAAGACCAATAAAATCCATGGGTCAACTTGGGGACCCCATGGAGCCACATTGGTTGGAAAATGACATAAATAACTTTTTATTTAATGTTAAAGTAAAAATGACACAAACATTAGTTTTTTTACGAAAAAAATTTTTTACATGGGGTTATAAAGATCAGATTTTTGATTATAAATAGTAGTTGGAAAGATAAAAATATTTCCTACATCATAGTATTTTTTTTATAATTTTTAGACAATAAATAAATTAAATTATTTATGACATCATGATGATGCAGTGATGACCTCATTATTTAACGATTTAAATAAAATGGAAAGATAATGTAATATCTAAAACCTACACATGTCCAAAACCTATTTTATGGGTATATTTAGAACCCTTATAACCTTATCCACTAATTATATCAATGTGGGACCTTTTAAAACCGAAACACATTTTCAAATAAAGTAATATTTCCTTACTATCCAAAAGTGCCCCTCCTCTCCTCTTATAAAAGGGCCCCACCTCTACCTCATTTCACACACTCCTCAAGCCTTTGGCTCGGCCATCACCTGCCCATTTACTCTCTCCACATCCCTCTCCTCATCCTAGAGGATTCCCTTTTGGAAGAATCCTTTAAAAGGAAGCCTTTAGGCTCAAATCAAAAGGAGTTACACTTTTAAAGGTAATTCATTCTCTCTTGTTCATTTGTTTTATTTTGCTTCTCCAACCCCCTAAAATCTTTTTATTTACTTCTTTTGTAACAACACCAGTATCTTCAATATACTAGGATGTTGTTATAAGATCTATTCGAGCTACACTCTCACACAACTGCATCAAATGGTTAAAGAAAATATGGTTTCTGTGGATGGCGAAATTCTGCCTCCCGAAATGATGATTGTTCAATACTCATTTAACACCTTCAAAGGTGGCCATTATGATGTCACTATTTTTATATATGATATATAATATGTTTATTCTTTCCTTAATTTTCTGTATTTATCATTTATGGCATACCATTATTGTTTCCATTATGGGTAAACACGATATCTTCATTTTAGAAAGTACGGACTACCACCCCCGGAAAGTGATTTGATTCGTTAATACCATATGTGGGATGTGTAAAGGATAAAGTTAATGATATTACATATGTTATTATACTGGAATTATAATATACTCTTATATCATTATGATTCTATTCTATAAAATACGAAATAGAAATGAAAGTAGCGTTCATGCGTACGTACGGCTTACCGTCTCCATGAACGGTGCATTTTATTTCTTACCTCTAAATGATTATGTAATATTATGAATACATGTATATGCTGGATATATATGATATATATGTTATCCAAATCAGGAATGACATTCTGGATATAAAGAACCTTTGACCACATGAACAACATGTAATTGTAAGAAGTCCACTTTTGACTTAAAAACCAAATATCGACAAAACAAACATTATTAACTTAAATGATTATATAATGTTTATAACATGGCAATAAGTGATATAAAAGGAATAATGAACTTTAAAAGGGTTCTTAATCAAGAAGAAATTAACTCAAGTTTATTATTCAGGACATTAAATAACGATCGAGTCAATTCGGACCCGAGGTAAGGGACTTCGTCTCAATCTCCGTTCATTAAGGCATATTTCATTTTATACACAAATTTCTTTTATACGGTGTATAAACACATTTGACTTTTACTTTTATACAAAAGGAATATTTTTCTATGAATAGTTTTACTAAACGACAAAAAGGAATTTTTTTTAACGTACGCGGTGACAACGACCTTTTCCGCCGCCGTGAGTATTATTTGGTCTTTGGCTTCCTCAACAAGCCATAATGTTTTTAAAATAAAATAAATACCATATACTCTTTTATGTATTTTGGTATTGAAAATGGTTTTGATAAAGGATTCTATTATGTCAATATATTTATGATATATTGTGATTGAAATGTGGAAATGTTATCTTTCCTTTATATTGGTTTTATGTTTTATGATTTTATATTGTTACTTGGACATTTTAACGGGTGGTTACGTTATAAACCATATGACGGGTGGTGCCGTGAAAACCAGGATGGGTGGTTACGTTATAACCTCCAATGCATTGGGTATGGAAGTCGGCCATATGGCTATTCCATTAAGTATGTATGGAAGTTGGTCGTATGGCTATTCCATTAAGTGATATGTGTGGAAGTCGACCGTATGGTTATTCCACTTAAGTATGTTTATGTCCCAAGTTACCTTTATATATGTTATATGTTATTTATATGGGTTTTATGGTAATCCTTTGGTTACAAAAAGGTAAGTAATGATACTTTATTCAGTGGAGAGTTTTTACCACTTCATGAAGGTGAAGGTATTACTTTGATAGAGTATACATGGTTTACTTGATGTTTGAAAAACTAACAGTTTTCATTCTTTGTGTATCCATTACTTAGCTTTTTATGCTCACCCCAAGTTTTTTTGAAATGTTTTTCATAGGACTTAATGTGAAATAAGGTCAAGGATGGGATCAAGGGAATGTCATGCTATATAAAACATGGAACTAGACATGTTTCTTTTAAGAGTTTTTTTAATTATGGAAACTTAGTAGAAGTGACTACTTTGTAATCTTTTGAGATGTAATAGTTATGTTCTAATTCTCTAAAACTCTAAACATGAAAAGATCCTCAACGTGAATTATTCATTTAATTCAATATTAAGTAAGGTTTAAGGTCGGAGCCTTATAGTTGGTATCAAAGGTCGGTTTAGACAACTTTAGGAGTTAGAAAAGTGTTAAATTATAATATGATTGAAATGATATAGCATTTACGGATTACCATGTTGCTTCGCCTAAGATATTTCTGTGTTCAGAATGGTTTTCCGTAGAGGAAACAAAGAAACTATATTGGGACGACATAAAGAGGAAGACAACCTTCCAAATCAGCAACCTGAGATGGTCAGAATCGGAACTGAACAGTTTGTTGCAGGGATGGCACAGTTTACTCAGGCTATAAATGGTGGTGGTATCCATGCACGAGATCTGCCAGATCAACCGCAGAGGAACATGTCAATGGTGGAACATTTCATGAGGCAACATCCCCCATCATTCAGAGGATCATCTGACCCTGTGGAAGCTGAAGGGTGGATTAAAGCACTGGAGAACATTTTTGATGTCATGGGGTGTTCAGAACATCAAAAGGTTAGTCTTGCTGTTTACCGTTTTGAAGGTGAAGCTGATCAGTGGTGGTCGATGGTGAAAAATATCAGGGATAGTGATGAGATTGAGGATCTTCACTGGGACGAATTCAAAGGTATGTTTCTTGAGAAATATTTTCCTAAGGTGGTTCATCATAGGATGGAAAAACAGTTCCTAGAATTGACGCAGGAGGATGATTCAGTGGCTTCTTATGAAGCAAAGTTCACTCTATTGGCAAGGTATACTCCAAACTTCATACGAGATCTTGATAGTAAAATAAACCGTTTTTACTCAGGGTTAAAGTCAAAGTATCGAAGGGCTTTAGCTTCTCCTGAGTTCAAAAGTTATGAAAAACTTGTTCGATGTGTAGAGAAGGTGGAAATGGAGTTTGCCGATGATCAGGTGTTCTATGACAAACAATAGAAGAAGAGGTCTAGTTAGAAGGAAAAGGGGAAGAATTCATCAAAGAAGCAAGGAGGTAAGAAAACCAAATATCCATCCTGTGAGAAGTGTGGTAAAATGCATCCTGGAGAATGTTTATCCAAGTCTGGTAAGTGCTTTCGGTGTGGTAAGTCTAGTCATATTGCTCGTAATTGTAAGGAAGATGATCAAGCAAGCAATGAAAAGCCAATGGTAAGATGTTTTAAGTGTAATGAAATGGGTCATTATGCAAACAAGTGTCCAACGAAGAACTCAATTGGGGGAATGCAGCCAGACTACAAGAAGAAAGGGGTGGTGAAATCCTTTGCAACAACTTCAGCAGATGTTGGGCTATCGAATGAAGTGGTATCAGGTACACTGTTTGTTTGTTCAGATTATGCCAATGTGTTGCTTGATTCAGGGTCTACACACTCTTTCATTTCTGAGAAGTTTTCTAGTAAATTGGAAATTCCATATCAAGATATGAATCCTGAACTTATGGTAAAAACACCCGAAGGGAACGTTGAGATAAAAAGGAATTATAAGAACCTTCCTATCCTTGTGTGTGGAAAGAATCTACCAGCAAACCTTATTGTTTTGCCTCTAGTAGAGTTTGATGTTATTTTGGGCATGGATTGGCTTTCTGTTTATCATGATAAGATTGACTGTAGAGCTAAAATGGTTTCTTTTCAGAAAGATTTTCAGTTTGTGTACAAGAATGAACCCTTGATTTTGATAACATATCAGGAAGTTGAGAAACTAATAAAAGATGGAAATAAATGTTACCTTTCACATATTGTTGAAAATAAAGGAACTGTTCAGATTAATGATGTGTCAGTGGTAAATGAGTATCTTGATGTTTTTCCTGATGAGTTTCCTGGTATTATTCATGATCGGGAAGTTGAATTTACTGTTGAATTATTTCCTGATTCTAAGCAAATTTCAAAACCCCCTTATCAAACGGCTCAAGTTTAACTTTTAGAGTTAAAGAAACAATTTCAGGAGTTATTAGATAAAGGTTTCATTCGACCTAGCACATCACCATGGGGTGCTTCTGTCTTTTTTGTTAAAAAGAAAGATGGGTCAATGAGACTTTGCATTGACTATAGAGCATTGAATAATATTACTGTTAAGAACAAGTATCCTTTGCCTCATATCGATGATTTGTTTGATCAACTCTATGGAGCTCAGTATTTTTCGAAGATTGACTTGAGGTAGGGGTACCATTAGTTGAAAGTAAAAGAAGCAGACGTTCCGAAGACTGCGTTCCGAACTAGATATGGCCATTATGAATTTGTAGTTATGCCTTTTGGGTTAACCAATGCAACTGTTGTATTCATGGACCTTATGAATAGAATTTTCCATGAGTTCTTGGATAAGTTTGTGGTTGTTTTCATCGATGATTTTTTGGTGTTTTCTAAAAGTAAAGAGGAGCATGAAAGTCATTTAAGGGTTATCTTTCAAACCTTAAAAGAAAAGAAACTATATGGAAAATTCAGAAAGTGTGATTTTTGGTTACAACAAATTTCTTTCCTAGGTCACATTGTTTCAAAAGATGGCATAACTGTTGATCCTACTAAAAAAAAGTTGTTGAAGAATGGCCAAGACCCACAAATGTAACCGAGATCCTTAGTTTTCTTGGTTTGGCAGGTTACTACCGAAGGTTTGTTGAAAAATTTTCCCAGTTATCTATTCCAATGACTAAGCTAACTCGTAAGGGTGTTAAGTTCATATGGACAAAAGAATGTGATGATTGTATTCCGGATTTGAAGAGAAGATTGGTGAATGCTGCAGTTTTGGCACTTCCTTCCAGGAATGGTGAGTTTTTTATATACAGTGATGCTTCGTTGAAGGGACTTGGCTATGTCCTTATGCATAATGATCAGGTAATTGCTTATGCTTCATGACAATTGAAAACTCATGAGGTAAATTACCCTACACATGATTTGGAATTAACTGTTGTTGTCTTTGCTTTAAAAATTTGGAGGAATCATTTGTATGGAGTAAAGTGTGAAATATATACTGATCACAAAAGTTTAAATTATATATTCACTCAGAATGAATTGAACATGAGACAGAGGAGATGGCTGGAATTAATCAAGGATTATGATTGTACAATTCATTACCATCCGGGAAAAGAAAATAAAGTGGCTGATGCTTTGAGTCGAAAAAGTAATTCTTCATTAGAAATGTTGCGTTTGGAACGTGATCCTTTGGTTAAAGATTTGATGAACTTTGGCATAGAAGTTGTTGGTATAGGATGTTCTTCTGTTTTGTTTTAGGTATCAGTGAAATCGTCTCTATCAGACGGAATCAAGAAAGCACAGAAGCGAGACAGTGAGTTGAAGAAAAAGTTAGAGCTGGTTCAGAAAGGTAAGTTCCTTGAATTCAACATTGATAATGATTGTGTTTTGAGGTTTGGGAAGAGATTATGTGTGCCTTGTGATTCACAGTTGAAGAATGAGTTGTTATGTGAGGCTCATAGTTCCCCGTTTTCAGTTCATCTTGGCAGTACTAAGATGTACAGAGATCTGCGGGAGTATTACTGGTGGGATGGAATGAAAAGAGATATTGCTGGTTTTACTGTGAAGTGTCTGACTTGTCAGCCGGTTAAAGCAGAGCGGCAGTTACCGAAAGGGATGCTTCAGCCTTTAACAGTGCCAGAGTGGAAATGGGAAAACATATCCATGGACTTTGTTGTGGGATTATCGAGGACATCTCAAGGTAATAATGCAATCTGGGATATTGTTGATCGCTTGACTAAATCTGGTCATTTCCTTGCTATACGAGATACTTTTTCCCTAGATCAACTTTCCCGTTTGTATCTTAAAGAGATAGTCAGGTTGCATGGAGTTCCCCTCTCCATTGTATCTGATCATGATCCTAGGTTCACTTCTAACTTTTGGAAAGGCCTTCAGAAGTCGTTGGGTACTGAATTAAATTTTAGTACAGATTTTCATCCTCAATCAGATGGGCAGTCAGAACGAACAATTCAGACCTTGGAAGATATGCTACGAGCTTGTTCGATGGATTATCAAGGAAGTTGGGACCAACATCTTTCTTTGGTTGAGTTTTCTTATAATAACAGCTTTCATTACAGTATACAGATGGCACCATTTGAGGAATTATATGGGAAGCGGTGTCGAACTCCAGCATTTTGGGATGAAGTGGGTGAAAGGAAGTTGATGGAACCAGAATTGGTAGAAGAGATGGCAGAAAAAGTTCAGTTGATTCAGAATCACATGAGAACATCTCAGAGCAGGCAGAAGAGTTATGCAGATAACCGGAGGAAGGATCTATCTTTCGAGGAAGGTGATCATGTTTTTCTCAAGGTTTCCCCTTAGAAAAGTGTGATGAGATTTGGTAAGAAAGGAAAGTTGAGTCCAAGGTTTATTGGACCATATGAAATTCTGGATAGAATTGGATCAGTTGCATACCAGGTGGCTTTACCTCCGAGTTTATCTCAGGTACACAATGTTTTTCATGTTTCAATGTTGAGGAAGTATATGCCAAATCCATATCATATTTTGAGTCCAGAGGTAGTTCAGCTGGAAGAGAACCTATCTTATGAAGAACAACCAGTCCAGATTCTTGACCACAGGGAGCAGGTGTTACAGAATAAGGTGGTTCATCAGGTAAAGGTTTTGTGGAAAAACCACGTGATTGAAGAGGCAACGTGGGAATCTGAAAATGCTATGAGGGATAAATATCCCCACTTATTTTGATAAGTGAATAAAATTGCGAGGACGCAATTCCCAAAAGGGGGGAAGGATGTAACATCCCAGGTAATTAAAGAATAAAGAATTTTCATATTTATTCACATTTACGAATTAAATATTAATTTTAATTAAAAGGGTTTTCTACGTTTGATAGCGTACTCGATACGCAACGATGAGTTTCTTTGAAAACTTACCTTGCACACGAGTAATAAAATAATATTATTTTAAATGTTAGTTAACAAGTAGCCATTTTACTGGCAGGAATGTATAGAAATAACTAAAATATGATTATATATGTTTTTAAATGTTTTTATATTTACCCAATAAAAGATAAAGGCTTAAAATATGGAAAGAATTCAATTTTGGGCTTTTATACCCTGATTTTCACTAAGGGTTCACTTATCACCTTTTGACGGTGAACCGTCATTAAATATAGTTTTGATCAATCTTATAAATTCTATTGGACCAAAAATAACTCTTCTTTATAATCGGGACATCAAAATTTTGTGTAAATTTTTGGTACCTTTCCGATAAAGTTCATTTTTTATGAATAGTGTAAAATGTTGTATTTTAATTCAAAACATTTTTTTATTATAATTTATTTATATGATTAGATTATATTTTTAATTGGTTTTAAAGTGAAATTAGAAAATATTTTTACCGTTAAATCCAATAGTGGTCGTTGGAATTAATTTCACTTTGAAATCGGACTTAAACTAGTGTCAATCTTTTGATACATATTGTTTCATAAAAACATGCTATTTGCTCTGACAGCGAGAATTAATTATTAAATTAATTAATGTGACTTATATGTTTTGAATTTTTTAAAATAGACTCCATTTTTTAATTCGTAATATCAATTATAGCTTAGGGTGAATTTTTGGTAATTTTCTGAAAAACATCAATTTTTGATGAATAGTGAAATCACTAAGTGGTAGTTAAAGAAACTGATTTTTCGTTTAAATGAAATTTTTCCATCATTGTGTTTTGAATTTCAAAAATCTGAAATACATGGTTGTCATTAAGAAGTAAAATTTGGTTCAATGAGATTAAAATAATTTTTTGGTGAATAGTAACTTATTAAGTTTTTAATCGCGATTAGTGATAATTATTGTAGTTTAAGGTAAAAATAATGTTTTAATAATATGAGATGAGCTTTACACATGTCCTACCCTCATTTTATGTGTCATGGCCGACCAAGAAAATCCATTGGTCAACTTGGGGACCCCATGGAGCCACTTTGGTTGGGAAATGACATAAATAACTTTTTATTTAATGTTAAAGTAAAAATGACACAAACATTAGTTGTTTTACGAAAACAATTTTTTACATGGGGTTATAAAGATCATATTTTTGATAATAAATAGTCATTGTAAAGATAAAAAGATTTCCTACATCATAGTATTTTTTTTATAATTTTTATACTATAAATAAATTAAATTATTTATGACATCATGATGATGCAGCGATGACCTCATTATTTAACGATTTAAATAAAATGGAAAGATAATGTAATATCTAAAACCTACACATGTCCAAAACCTATTAGATGGGTATATTTCTAACTCTTATCACCTTATCCACTAATTATATCAATGTGGGACCTTTTAAAACCGAAACACATTTTCAAATAAAGTGATATTTTCTTACTTTCCAAAAGTGTCCCTCCTCTCCTCTTATAAAAGGCCCCCACCTCTACCTCATTTCACACACTCCTCGAGCCTTTGGCTCGGCCATCCCCTGCCAATTTTCTCTCTCCACATCCCTCTCCTCATCCTAGAGGATTCCCTTTTGGCATAATCCATTCAAAGGAAGCCTTTAGGCTCAAATCAAAAGGAGTTACACTTTTAAAGGTAATTCATTCTCTCTTGTTCATTTGTTTTATTTTGCTTCTCCAACCCCCTAAACTCTTTTTATTTACTTATTTTGTAACAACACCAGTATCTTCAATATACTAGGATGTTGTTATAAGATCTATTCGAGCTACACTATCACACAACTTCATCAAATGGTTAAAGAACATACGGTTTCCATGGATGGCGAAATTTTGCCTCCCGAAATGATGATTGTTCAATACTCATTTAACACCTTCAAAGGTGGCCATTATGATGTCACTATTTTTATATATGATATAAAATATGTTTATTCTTTTCTTAAGATTCTGTATTTATCATTTATGGAATACCATTATTGTTTCCATTATGGGTAAACACGATATCTTCATTTTAGGAAGTGCGGACTACCGCCCCCTGAAAGTGATTTAATTCGTTAATACCATATATGGGATGTGTAAAGGATAAAGTTAATGATATTATATATGTTATTATACTGGAATTATAACATACTCTTATATCATTATGATTCCATTCTATAAAATACGAAATAGAAATGAAAGTAGCGTTCATGCATACGTACGGCTTACCGTCTCCATGAACGGTGCATTTCATTTATTACCTCTAAATGGTTATGTAATATTATTAATACATGTATATGATGGATATATATGATATATGTGTTATCCAAATCAGGAATGGCATTCTGGATATAAAGAACCTCTGACCACACGAACAACATGTAATTGTAAGAAGTCCACTTTTGACTTAAGAACCAAATATCGACAAAACAAACAATATTAACTTAAATTATTATATAATGTTTATAACATGGAAATAAGTGATATAAAAGGAATAATGAACTTTAAAAAGGTTCTTAATCAAGTAGAAATTAACTCAAGTTTATTATTCAGGACATTAAAGAACGATCGAGTCAAGTCGGACCCAAGGTAAGGGACTTCATCTCAATCTCCTTTCATTGAGGCATATTTCATTTTATACACAACTTTATTTTATATGGTGTATAAACACATTTGACTTTTACTTTTATACAAAAGGAATCTTTTTCTACGAAGATTTTTACTAATTGAAAAAAAGGAATGTTTTTTTAATGTACACGGTGACAACGACCTTTTCCGCCACCACGAGTATTATTTGGTCTTTGGCTTCTTCAACAAGTCGTAATGTTTTTAAAATAAAATAAATACCATATACTCTTTTATGTATTTTGGTATTGAAAATAGTTTTGATAAATGATTCTATTATGTCAATATATTTATGATATATTGTGATTGAAATGTGGAAATGTTATATTTCCTTTATATTGGTTTTATGTTTTATGATTTTATATTGGTACTTGGACATTTTAACTGGTGGTTACATTATAAACCATATGACAGGTGGTGCCGTGAATACCAGGACAGGTGGTTACGTTATAACCTACAATGCATTGGGTATAGAAGTCGGCCATATGGATATTCCATTAAGTATGTATGAAAGTTGGCCATATGGCTATTCTATTAAGTGATATGTGTGGAAGTCGACCGTATGGTTATTCCACTTAAGTATGTTTATGTCCCAAGTTACCTTTATATATGTTATATGTTATTTATATGGGTTTTATGGTACTCCTTTGGTTACAAAAAGGTAAGTAATGATACTTTATTCAGTGAAGAGTTTTTACCACTTCATGAAGGTGAAGGTATTACTTTGATAATGTATACATGGTTTACTTGATGTTTGAAAAACTAACAGTTTTCATTCTTTGTGTATCCCTTACTGAGCTTTTTATGCTCACCCCAAGTCTTTTTTGAAATGTTTTTCACAGGACTTAATGTGGAATATGGTCAAGGATGGGATCAAGGGAATGTCATGCTATATAAAACATGGAACTAGACATGTTTCTTTTAAGAGTTTTTTTTATTATGGAAACTTAGTAGAAGTGACTACTTTGTAATCTTTTGAGATGTAATAGTTATGTTCTAATTCTCTAAAACTCTAAACCTGAAAAGATCCTCAATGTAAATTATTCATTTAATTCAATATTAAGTAAGGTTTAAGGTCGGCGCCTTATAATTAATCCTCTTAGTGAGCTCTTCCTAAGTAGAATATGCTTAATTGGTATAAAATAATACCATATCACGTACAAGATCAATGTTATTCTCACTTTTTACAAGAATTTCCATACCATAAACTCCAAAAATAGATTGAATCTATTCTCGAATTACATATCTGACTATTTCACTATCCAAAGATTGGTAAGGCTAAGCAGAGGTAGAAGGAACAACATGCACTAAGGTGTGTTCATTAATAGCATTAATTGTTGTCTCCAAACATCCTTTATACTCCGAGGATAACCCGTTTATAACAGAAACCAATTTTCTCATCTCATTCCCAAGCTTGGTATTATTCTCATCAATCCATCTAGTTGTTGCAATTAAGTTTTGTTGAATCTCATCTATAACCCTCTCTGAAAAATTGGCTGCATCGGTCTCACTCGCACCAATTTCTTGAACTGGAGTAGGAGCAACATACATAGACCGACTTATCTCTTCAATCGAATCCTTTAATGTGTTTACCTCATTACATGGAGTAGGCATCGACAAAACTTGAGTTTTAATAGATTCCCTGACAACTGATCAAACTCTCACTTTAAAAATCTAAAAATCATCATTAGTGACATAGTCACTTGAAGGGATCTAGGCCACTGAATCTCTTGGAAAATCCATAAAAATCCTCATCATTTGAATCTTCATAGTCTAACCCATGACCTACATATCCATGGTTCCTTGTCCATTCATACATAACACCATCATATAAATGGGTGAGAGTGTCAAGTTTCACTCTTCCATCTTGATTCTCCCCCTCAGCTTGATCTCTCCTTTAATAAGGCTCCCCCTCAACTTTAGGTCTTCTTCTAGAATATACTAACTATGGTGTAAAGACTAACTGAGAATCCACTATATCAGCAACTTAAACTGTTAGTACTTCTTATTTAGAATAAATTTATACCTGTCCAGAAGGGTCAACATTCTTTTCATGGTCCATAAGAACATTTAGTTCTATGGTTGCATCTTGATCTTCAACAGGATGTTTAGTTTCATTATTACTTCCACTTCTTTCACCTCATTCATCAAGTCAATTATTTCCATCATTTTCTCCATTTCCTTATTCTTATTCTCCACTTCTAAATACATTTAAATTTTCTTCTTCTTTCTACCAGATCTACTTTCTCTTTCCACTTATTCTTCTTATTTATCTTTGAAACCCTCTTTAGGAAAACTAAACATTATTTTATACATCACACTTCTTGACACTTCTGTCTCATCATCACCATTGTCACCGAGAGTTGGTTCATCATAAGGTAAGCCATAGGTGGACTATAAGGTCCATATGATAATCCTTTTTTATATTTAGTTGTTTTAGGTTCACTTATATCATCAATAGGAGACCCTTAATCCCTATTAAGAGTATCAGTCTCTTCCTCCTCAGAATAAACAATCTCAGAATCTTATGGTCCTAGACTAGGATCCACTAAATCTCCCAGCCTAACAGGATAGTCCACTGGGTTGAATTTTTAATAAATCTTATCCACATCACCAACCCATTACTTATTCCATGGGTTCCAATGAATTTTCATTCTATTAAATATCTTTTTCCTTCAGAAAATTACACTACAAGCTAAAATAGTTTCTTCAACTTCATCCACACATCCTTTCACTTGAATAATAGCTAAGATCATACTTGGGTAGAATAGGGAATTAGTCTTACATAGTTCTTAATAATTTCCTTGAATTTACCTATAATGTATCTTCACATATTCACTTTGATTCATTTATTTAGTAGGTACACCAGGTACACATCTTGGTACTTCAAGGATAAAATGTCCCCTTTTCTGGGATAGATCTCGTGCTAAAAAAACTAGAACAAAAGTATACTCACCACATATATCTCCATATTAATAGGCATCATGTGCTCCTCATTTCCAATTATCTCTCACAAAGTTATCTCATAGAAAATGATGTCACTTGTAAGTGGAGGGGAGTTCCTTGGTAGTCAGTATACACACCTTCATGTGGAACCTTAAAGAATTCAATGGAATGCCTAGATGAAAATGAAATTATCCTTTCATTAAATATATATTTGATCCAAAATACTTCAATTCATTCTAAAATAAATTCCACATTCATGTAGAACTCATGCATGAGATTATGATAGAAGGACCTTTCATTGTTTGAAAACCTGTCCAACCAACCTTGAGTTTTCAATACCATTAATAGAAGAGACTTACTCTCAAGCATCCATTCATTAATAAATTCCTTCTCTAGAGTTACAAAACAATTCGAAAGAGCTGGATTGATAGGCTGAGACTTTATATATTCTCTCTTCTTATTCTTAGTAGGTTATGACTCATCTCGAGATCTATCTTCGAATGTGCACTTCATCATTTCCATTTCTGATGTTTCAATTAAATGTTGGAAGGTTAAAGGTTGGGGGTAAGAATAAAATGTAGGAGATTATAAGGGGCAAAGGAGATAGTGAGTATAAACTAAAATTTATATCATTTAGGGAATAAATCACAAATTCATGAACCAGGTTTAAAGAAATAAATGAAACAACATTGTTTTTGTTAAAACATAAAAAAAAAGATAAAATGGTGTGTTCTTATTGGTGTCTTCATGAAAATATCTGCATGACACTATCAGTTTCAGCATGATAGTATCAGAATGACACTATTGGTGTCAGTATGACTGCATCGGCATGACACTATCAGTGTTGGCATAACAGTATCGTCATGACACTGTCGGTGTCAACATGATGGTATCGGCATGACACTATCGGTTTCGGCATAACAGATGTGTGAGTGTCTACATGACACTATCAGTGAGACATAACCAGTCTATTTATTCTAATAGTGTAATAAATAAACTTTTTTTAAACAAAATATTATCAAAATATGGTCCTCATAAATTAATCATCCCTAATTCATGTTTGATGTACTTTATTCTTTAAAAGTTTAATGGCTTTGTGAATATGTCATCAAGATGATGTTCAGTTCCAATAAACTATAGTGTTATATCACCTCTTGTATAATGATCTCCCAAAAAGTGATGTCTTACATTAATATGATTTTTTATATAATGAAAAACTTGATTCTTAAAGATGTTAATCGCACTTGAATTATCATAGTTTATAGAGACGCGTCTGAATTGATATACATAGTCTAGTAAAGTGTGTTTCATCCAAAAAATCTAAACACAAGAACTACCATTATCCTAGTATTCATACCCAGTAGTAGTTAATGCAAAAAAATTTATTTTTACAACACCATGAAACTAGAGACTTTCCCAAAAAAGTGACATGTTCCATATGTGCTATTTTTATCTAACTTACAACCACCAAAGTCAGCATCAGAATAACTCACTAAATAAAAAGGTTGTCCTCTAGGATAAAAAAATACTAGTTTTGTAGTATATTTGAGTTATTTCAAAATTCATTTAATAGTATATAGATGAGATTATTTTGGGTTATCTTGAAAACGGGAACACATACAAACACTAAACATAATGTCAGACATGGTAGCGGGTAATTAGAGTAAACTCCCAATAATTCTTTTATAAGTGGTTTGATCAATATATTTACTATTTTCATCAAGATCCAACTTATATGCGGTACACATTAGAGTGTCACTATATTTTTTTACCATAAATCCAAACATTTTTAAAATATCTTTAGAAAATTTACTTTGATTTAAAATACTACCTTCATTATTTTTGAATGATTTGAAATCCAAGGAAGAATTTGAGTTCCCACATTAAACGCATTTCAAATTCACTTGGCATCATTTTTAAAAACTCAACACATAAAGAATATTTTTAAGATCCAAAAATAATATCATCTTCATAAATTTGAGCAACTAAAACATCTTTATAAATTTTTTTATAAAGAGAGTATGATCAGTTATACCCTTTGTAAAACCTTTGAAAATAAGAAAAATACTTAGTCTACCATACCAAGCTCTTGGATCTTGTTTTAAACCAAATTAAGCCTTTGTTAATTTTAAAACATTATTTGAAAAATGAGGGTTTTTTTAAAAAAGGTTTGTTCAACAAAAACATCCTCAACTATATACCTATTTAGGAATACACTCTTAACATCCATTTGATAATGTTTGAAATTTAGATGTGATGTATATGAAACCATGATTCTAATGCTCATATGTCTATAAACTAGTGAAAAAGTTTCCTCATAGTCAATCCCTTCTTCTTAGATATAACCTTGTGAAAACAATCTATCTTTATTTCTTAAATATTACAATATTTATCTAATTTACTTCAAAACACCCATTTAGTTCCTATAGTCAATATTTCTTTAGATATATCTACAGGTTTCTAGAATTTATTTCTTTCAAACGGATTTAGTTCTTCTTGCATATCCATTACCCAAAATTAATCATTGATTTCATCTGTAATGATTTTAGGTTCAGTCTATGACAAAAAGTATTGTTGTTCAACCTAATTTCTTATAGAAGCTCTAGTATGTGTCCCTTTATCTAGGTCTCTAACTAAATCATCTAAAAGATGGTTCTTAAGAGTTCTAATGGATCTAGAAAAGGAATGGATAAGTATTCTAGACTCATTAGAAGTTTTGGGTTCATTATGACTAGATTCTGGATAATTTGTAGAGCTGGATGAGTTTACAGGTTTATTAAGAGAAGGGTCAGATGATTTTTCATTTATTTCCAGATTTTACAGATCATCCTAAATATTTACAAGAGAGGTCTTGGGTTCATGTGGGTCTGTTTCATCAAATTTTACATGTACATATTCTTCCACACATTTGATTATTGTATTAAACACTCTATAGGATTTACTAGGGATTGAATAACATATAAATAATCCTTCATCACTTTTGGATAAATGTTTTTCAAGATTTTCCTTTTTTTAAGGATATATAATTTGCAATCAATACTTTGAAGTAATTAATCTTGGGTTTTCTGTTGTTCCATTGATCATAGGGAGTTTTCGTAAGACATGGTATGATTAAGACTCTGTTAATAACATAACAAGTTTTATTGATTTCTTGTGCCCAAAAAATAGATAGCTAATTCATATTCATTAAGCATAGTCTTAGATATCTTTTGTAAGGTTCTATTTTTTATTTTTACAACTCCTTTCTTTTGGGGTGTCCTAGAATTAGAGAAGTAATGACTATAGCCATTTTATGAGAAAAAATATTCAAACTCTTGTTTTTCAAACTCACAACCATGGTCACTTATTAAAGAATTTAATCTAATACCACCTGGTTTTTCAACTGTTCTAGAATACTTGATAAGATGAGAGCAAGCCTCGCTTTTGTTATCTAAGAAACAAGACCACATATATCTAGAATAGTAATTTATAAGAACATAGAAAATGTTCTTCCCATTTATACTTGAAAATCTAGATGGTCCAAAATAATCCATTTAAACCAGATCAAGAGGTTGAGAAGTTAAAACTTATTTATTCTATTTGAAATATATATTATGTTGTTTACCCTTTTGATAAGTATTATAGACTTGGTCATTTGGAAACTCAAGTTTGGGTAGATCACTAACTAGTCCTTTAATAGTATGATTTATAAGGGAGTGAATATTTAAATGTCTTAATCTTCTATGAAATATCCATGACTCTTTATGAAAGGCACTTAAACATGAAACATTTTGAGAAACTAAGGAATCTATGTTTATAGCATAAAAATTTTCATTTCTAAAGGTAGTAAATAGTAACTCATTTTTCGAATTAAAGACATTGAAAGAATAATTTTCAAATTTAACCTTACAACCATCATCAAATAACTAAGAGATAGTAAATATATTGTACTTTGATCCATTATCAAAAAGTATTTTAGAAATTAAAACTAAATTTGAGTTTCCAATATATCCAAGGCCAATTATTTTTCCTTTTGCATTTTCACTAAAAGTGACATGCCCACCATCAATATTTATCATATTCATGAAGCATGGATATTATCATTTCATCTGTCTTGATAATCCATTTTCTAAATACTGTAGATTTCTATAGGATCCCTTCAAACAATATTCCTACAAAAACTGATTAGACAAGAAAAGATTTTGGTACCCATATTTTTTTGGGTCCAGAAACATTAGTAATAAGAGCTTGGGTAACCCACATTTGATTTATGGGTTTCCTATACATGGTTTGTAAAGTATTGGAAAAAGTGAATTTATTTGGGCCAGAAAGAGTTAAAACAATAGAAGATATTTCATGGATGGAACTTATTGAAATTTTTCCAAAACTATGAATAAAACTGGATTTCCTAGGTTTTGATACAAAATTGGTTTGGAAAAAATATTTTTTACCAGGTTGATAGCCAATACAACTAGTTTATTTGGGTGAAACCTATTTATTATGTATTTCAACCATGATATATTTTCTATTGGTTAAATTTTCTAAATCATTTTTAAATTTCTCATTGGAAAATTTAAGATCGTTTTTTTCTTTAAGAAATTGAGCATTGTTTTCCTTTTCTATGGTAACCTCAGATTTAACTATAGAGGTAAGAGCATTTTATTTCATTAAATATTTAAATTTATCTTTTAATTCATTACATGTATCTTCAATCATTTTGAAATATTCAAACATTTAATCATCCGTCATATTTTCAGAATCACTTTCATCTCAAGAATAATAACAATTTTTTACATGAGACTCAAAGGTTACCTCAGACATGTTTATCATGAAACACATGTTTTCCTTATCAACCTTCTCATAATGTGATGATTCTGACTCACTTGAGATGTCTTAAGAGGAACTCCAGGTGGACTTCATTTCCTTCTTATGTCTTTTGTCTTTGTCCTCAAATTTTATCATATATTTTAACTTAGGAAAATATGCCTTCACATTCCCTCTTCTATTAAATTCATATCATACTATTTCATTTGAGTTATCATTCATTTTTCAATCCTTTTTTCAGTTTCCCTTATTATCATATTTATCCTTGTAGCTGAGCTTACTAAAGAATTTTTTTCTTCTATAAAACTTCTTAAAAAATATAGATAACTAAGTTATTTCCTCATCACTATTTGATGGTAAATTGTAATCACTTGTACTATAATAGGGAGTTTCAATCCATTAATTTTATTTATACATTGAAGTAGTGGTTTTGAAATCCATTGACATTTTATTTGGTTCATCCTCCTCTTCCTTGTTGACATTTAATTCTTATTCATACAACATCATCTTTCCTATTAGTTTCTTAACTAGAAACTTACTAATATCACATGATTCTGTAACTAATAATGAAGTTCCTCTCCACCTTTCAGGTAGACATCTAAGTAGTTGGATGAAATCTTTTTTGGCACCCACTGGCTTTCTATGAGAGGTAATTATATTGACTATCTCATTAAACTTGAGATACATATCAAAATGGGTTCATCAGGCATCATCTTAAAGTTATCATATTAAATAGTATAGGTATTAAGTCTAATTTATTTAACATTAGTATTTCCTTTGTGTGAAACAACTAAGGTATCCCAAATTTCATAAAAATATTTACATAAACATATTCTGTTAAATTATTCCTCCCTAAAGCACAAAATAAGGCATTCATGTAATTATAATTAATATTGTAAGTAGTTTTTGTGACATCACTCCATATTGTTATTGGAGTGTTTGGTATGTCATATTTATATTCTATTACAGTAATTCTTTAAAACCCCGTGATTTCTAAGTGCAGTTTCATCTTTATTTTCCATTGGGCATAATTTGAACCCTTAAAGTTGTGAGGTCTATTGGTAGCACCAACTTCATTTCTATTATCCGTAATAAAATATAGATCCTAGAATTTAAATATCTATACATTTAGATCTAAAGAAAATTTAGAGATATTTAAAACACAACTAAAATCATAGTTGAAAATTTTTGACAAAGAATTTAAATAATGCCTCTTATATTGAATGTTTATCTGAGTATGAATCTCAAGAGGGGGGTGAATTGATTTCCTATAAAATTATATGTTACAAAATTTATTTGAAAGAATCCTCCAATTTAAAAACAAAACATGCTAGTTAATCAAAGTATTCAATTTATAACAGTTTGATTATTCAATTAACTTTTTATGAGATTGATTACTTCTTAGTTTTATCAACCTGAAATATTGAAATAACTTTTGAAACCAATTTACTATAGGAAAATAGTTATAAATACTATCCAAGATTATGAAATATGAGTTGAAACATAGTAAACTAAATTTGAAAACCCCGTGGATTAAAATAAGAGGCATAATATCAAGTCGAGACTTAGTCATCTCCACTTGGTGATCCCCTGTCACCAAGTAAAATATAATGCTTTGATCCAAATCCAAGATCAAGGTTTATACAATAATATAAAAACTATCAAGGTCACAAGACCTCTACCACATTTCTATATGGGAACTAAAATAGCTAGGTCACATAAGACCAATACCATAGTTCAACATGGTAAATAACTATTGTGAAAAGAAATTTGTGTGAGGATATCTTGTATCCTCTAGTTAAGTGCATGAGAAAGTGTGTGTTTAACCGAAAGATGCACACACAACTCAAAATGTAGTAAAAATTCACATACTAGAGAAAAAAATAAAGAGATATTGTTTAGAAGGCTATGTGGTTTTTTAAATGAAGATTTAGAATCCTTAGATGTAACAGATGTGATGTTTGAGTCCTCTTCTATAAATAGACACTGAATCAGAGTATTGTTGGAGATTCGTGTTTTGGTTTCTAGGAAGATGGTATTCTCCTCCTAATTGTTTGTTTTCTATAAGGATTATTGTTGATTTGATGCACATAAATCCTCCTTTAGTTCACAGGTATCAGGAATAAGAGTTCTTCATGTGTTCTTCGGTTTGGCCTAGTATCTCTACTTGTATATTCTTTTCTATTATGCTCACATATTGTGCAGCTCGTGTGCCAAACATTCATTATATTTTTAGGTGTCTTGTGTTAGCCAACAAGTAGAATGTGGAGGTACCTCATACCTTATAATTTCCACTGACATAGTCATTAATGTTGTCTGCAAAAATAATTAGTCAAATTAGTAGCATTAAAACACTCAAATGTGACCGTTAGAGATAATTTTGAATAAAATAAAGTTTAAACAGTTTATTTTTAAATCCTCTATCATTATTTCATTCAGTCAGTGACTCTTTTTATCAGGGATTTTTTATTGGTCACTGATTATATTAGCGAGTCATTTCGTCGGTATACCCAAGCATTGGTGACTCAATGCATTAGTGACTCAATGTGATGGTTACTCATTTTGTTATGTCGGTATATCATATATAGGGGAGTCAGTTTGTACTATCGATGATAAATTAAATATATTAGTGAGACATTTTTTAGTGATTCAACTATCAGTGAGTAAGATATAACTTTCAATGAGACATTTGTTATGTTAATAAGACATTTGTTCTGTCGGTGAGATATTTTCACTATCGGTGAGTTGCCTATTGGTGAGTTAGACATAACTGTCAGTGAGTCATTTTTTCTATTGGTGTCAGTGACTCATACTGAGCCAATTTTCTATTTAAACTCCTTATAAAATGAATGTAAAAAGAATTAATCATATAATGACACATTGATAATAATAGTTAAACATAACAAAACACAATTTAGTATAGATAAACATGATTGAAATGATTGGACATGATTTGAAATAATATGTGATTATTAGAAGCATTAAAACCATACAGAGGACAACAATATAATACGGTACAACATAATTTTATAGAGACCTATGTTTTACATATTGGTTCTGGAAGGGCCCCCATTATGTGATGGGATATTAGGTGAAGCAGAAAATACCTTAGCATCCCTATATAGATGGAAGAAAAGAGAATGTGAATAAGATTCATGAAGATATACTATGAGACTATGTTTTAGATTTTGGTGGTTCATGAGATGTTTTTTGGGACTTTTTGAATTTTTCTTACAATAATATGTATCAATATTCTATTTAGATTTCCCCATTTTAGGCTCTATATGTTCAGTCATTTCACATTGACTTATGTTGGATCAAGTGGCTGAAACATCTCTAGTGGGACCCAGCCTAGTCTAGAAGATTCCTAGAATTATTTAGTTTATTCAATAATTTTTTTTGATCTTATAGAGTCACAATAAATCATATCCCAACATCCATCATCACCCTTTTGAGTTCTAAAAGTGTTCATACGTGTTCTTGATGGAATCAACCGGTTTAGTTTACCTACAATTATGGAAGCGGGGGAACATTTCCTTGAGTTTTGTAGGGTCCTTTGAATTTTTTGAATGGATTGTGAAGGTCATGTACCATCTGAAATTTCCACCTCATTTGATGACCATTCATAGTATGTTCCACATATCTCAACTAAATAGGTATCAACCAGATTCTTCACATGTTTTGAATTGAGAAGATCTCAATTTGGAACCAAATTTCTCGATCACGGATAAATCAATTCAGATTATGGAATCCTAATTAAAGCGATGTTTGGAAATTCCATCCATTTATTTCATGTATTGTTACAACAAGAGGATGATTGGAATTATTCTTGGTAGTGGGAAGAATTGCTAAGGGAGAAATGGTCTCTTTTATTCTAAAACTTGGTTTTCAGTTGACTTACTAGGGAGAATGTTATATGTTGGGGATAATTTTCACCCACACTATGAAATTCTCATATACCAAATAAATTATTTTTTTTTAGTTCTTACCCTTAATTTACGGGTATTTATTATCGAAAATTTTAAATTTTTTTGAAATAGTGGGTTTCACACTATTAGCCCATGGTTGGGACTAACAGTGTGGGAAACCTTGATAAACTAGTAGTTTTGTCTCAAATCAATTTTGGATGGCTGGAATGTTGTTTACCTAACCATGAAATGGACCAATTATAGATAGTGTGACCTTCAGGGTTTGAAAATGGTTTGGAAACCCATGCATTAAAGCATGAATCCTATCCAAAAACAAAATAATTTTAAATTTATATTCTACACTTGAACAAATTAAATCAATAACTTCCCTCATGTATCCCTCTCCTAACTCCATGCCCACTATCACATTTAAGACACCCTTCCCACTCCTCTAAGGTTTAATTTATTATGAGGTTTATTCATGGTATTTTGAGGAATCACAAAGTTCCTCCACTCCCTTAGGGGTTTTTCTCTCATATTTTAGGGTTCTCACACCTCCCCAAATCCATGGGAGTATATTGTTTCTTCTAAATGAACTTTTCCAATTTGGTATTGAATGTTCGGGCCTTCTCTTTATCTATAATGGTATATGCCCTTCATTGTTAGTGTATTCATTTTGGTTTCCTATAATTTCAACAGTAATGGTATGTGATTCTATATTCTCCCCTTTTAAATTGAATACGTAGGGCTTTGATTTTGAAATTAAAATTTTAAAATTTAATAAATAATGTTCTATGGTGGTTTTTAGACCATGTTATGTGTATTATGAGTCCATGATGATTTAATTTATTTTTAGTGTATTGAAATGGGTTTCTAAGATTGTTCTAAGAATTATAAATGGAATTTATAAACTTATAATGTGGAATCCATTTATATAGTGATTGATTATATGGTTAAACCTCATTAGAACACCCATGTACGTTGTTATGATGTCTTATATATAGTGAATATACATCCCCACTAGTTAGGTGTGACATCTTAACTAGTGAGGTGATATAATACATGTTCCAACTAGGGATTGATGTTATTTTATCCATTCTATTAGATAGATAGTAAAGTTATTTATTAGGTGATCTTGCAATTTTAACACCATGGATCCTTAATATATTTTGGCATAGATAGACTTCTTTTACTTATAAAAAATAAAGAATTTAATTAATGTTTGGTCATAACGTTAAATGACGATAATAAAAAATATTTAAATTTTTAAATAGTAGGTAGGTTTCTTAATAATTATTAGAAAATATAAAATTAAAAAATAAATTATATTTCCTGATAAATAAATGATTCAAGTAGTTTTTATAATAAAATAAAACATGAATTTTTTTTACAATGATTCCTCAATAACTCTCTCAAATTATATCATTACACTATAGAGAGGATTTTAATCAATTTTTGTAAAATATTACTGTACCATGTTTAAATACAAAAGAAAAAGAAGTGGAAACTAAAAAAATAATCCATCATTGATATTTTTCATGTATCTTATATAATTTATAATTCCTACCTCAATTATCTATGCACATGTTTTTAGCCTTTTTTTATTTACCAAAAACACGAACTACCTAACTTCATAGAAAATTGATCCCATCACATAGGAAAATTTACATAGAGCATTATGGATTCCATCTATACATGTATTCAAAAAAATATTTTCTATGATTCTAGGTTCTATCATATCATATTCAAAGTGCACTGATCATGAGGGCTTCAACATGTTTATTCTAAAATTTAAATGTAAGTATATAATTGGTTTGAAAGAAAATCAAATTTATAATTAGGATGCTTTATATCAATGTACATTTAATGACATATATAAACTTTAGTAAAATGATGAAACCCATATTATAAAATATAATCACCCCTAAACTCATCACCTTAGTTATTTTTGTGAGTCATAAGTTATACATTGAAAAATTATTTTTTTATTCATCCTCTAATATTTATTTTAAATAATATTTTTTTAATACACTTATTTTCACATATACATATTGGATTATATTTTTTTCTAGAGTAAAAAAAATGAAAATAGAATATTAATATCTAAAATAAATTCTTGTAAAAAATAATAGATTCACTATTACTTTTCCCATAAATTATGTACATCCTCTAAATATTTCCCACGAGACAACCATTATCCTCAATACTTTGATAAAAATATATCATAAAAGGAAATTAGAGATTACTAATAATAGATTAATTTGTTATTAATGAAATTTATCTAATATTTAATACATGATATCTAATTAAAAGGAGGTACCATTAACACACACTCTATACGAAAAATAGACAATGAGTCTGTACCTGAGTGGTAAGGGCTCGTGCTTGGAATCCTAGAGACCCAGGTTTGAAACTGGATGGAGGAGAAATTCCGAGGAATTGTAGCAGGTAATGTAGCAGTACTATAGAATGTACTATTCAGTAGTGTAACAACCTGATCTATTCACCTGATTTGGACATTCAGGTTACCGGTTTGGGCCTACAGGTCTTAGTGCCTACAAATCATCAAAGGGCTTCGGGACTTAGTGCATTTGGGACATAGAGACCTTGGAGAATCCTAGCTCACATAAGAGTAGGACATAGAAGAGGATAAATGAAAAATAGTATTAGTCACCAGAGAAGAGCTAACTGGATTGGAAGATTGAGAGGGTATGGAAACCGCCATTGGGACCAGACACCATATAGCTTTGCATGAGACAATGCTAGTCAATCAGCAATGCATGGTAGCGAGTTAGGTGATGCATTATGTAGAAGCCGGGGAGGGGTAATTCTAGTGGGTTGGGCCTACAGGTCATGTATGGGCATAGGTTGCCTTTGGGCCTTCGGGTCATGTAATTGGTCTTTGGGATGTGGTGGGTCTTATGTCTTGGGCCTATGAACCATGTAAGGGTTCCCCCTTCAACCCTTCAATTGGGTATTATCCATAATAAAATAAAAATAATTCCTTCATGACATTTAAGAATAAGAAAACTGGCTCGGGGACTCGACCCCATGACTAACACCCCATACTTTATCCCCCCTGCCAGCCCAACCGTCTGCGGGGGTAATACATGTTCTCTAATTATTAAGGGAGTTAAATATATATATGTGAGCATATATAGATTTTATAGGATCTTAAAAATTTACAATAACTTCAATAAATATCATATTATTTAACTCAAATTTATTTAAATAATAATAATTTGCTGTTTTAGTCTATTACATGTCCTGAGAATCTCAAAGACATATGGTACAATATATAATATTTTAAGTATGATTTGAATGTTACTCAATAATGGGATGAAATTATTTGATAGTTAATTAATGGAATGAAAAATTATATCAAGTTTACTAATAGATCCTTTTTATATAAAAATTGAAATTAACTTGCATCATTATTCATTTAAATTTGTGATTCAAAAATCATAATCCACACACATTCTATTAAAATAATGAATGATAACATGATTAGGATTCTCAGAAATAATTAAGATGTATAGATTCAATCAGAGGTCATTTACTTTCAATATAAATTCATGAAATGGGTATCTTCAATCCAACTACTCATCTAGAAAACTATAAGAAAAATAAATATAGAAAAAATTTAAATTTTCATGGTTTTTTCTATTTAATAATTTTTATAGCATTATATTTTATGATGTTTTTTTGTTTTTTATCAAAAAAATAAATGTAACTCAACACCCACATCCATAAATGACACTAAAAATGTGTGTAGGTTTCCCTAAAAAATAGACATCATTGTAGCCCCTTTTCATTTGAGAACATGGTCATTTTTATATCGCGATTAGTCTAGATCATACATGTTAATGGTTAGGTTTAAAAAAAGTAGTAATATATAGATGGTGTATATATGAAATCCAAAAATAGATAAATAAGAATATGGTTAAAAGGGTTAAACCAAGATTCTTCTACCAAGGAAATAATATACACTACAGTGGAATCCTCTTACAAGGAAAATGGAAAACATCTTACATGCCTAATTATATCGAATAATCAGGAAACTTCAATGAACAAATAATAGATAACCTCAGTATTATCTCTAAATAAATTCCAAAAAACATATATAATAAATATTTAGCATATATTTGGTTTTTAATGAATCTTTATAAGGTAGAATTAAGTGATCACACTCAGTGATGTTAGGGGATGGAACGTTACCATAAAGTTAGGTTTTCAATTCATTTTATCAAGGTTGAATAGTTTTTTATTTCAATAACACATACATAGAGTTCCACTCTACACATAATACCCTATATCTTATTTTAGTGTTCATACCTCAATTCATAGGGTGATATTATTCTTTTTCTCAAATACAAATCCTTATATGTGGATCTACCCACAACAAAAATGGGAGAGGTATAAAATTAAAAGAAAATAATCATGAACCCAAACACTCATTAAGGAAATAGATAATAAAAAACAATTGAAAAAGATACCCTAATTGAAATAGAAATAAAATAAAATAGTTATACATTCAATAAAATATATAATTTATTGAATAATATGATAAGGTCTTAATGAATCCTCATGATGATCTTAATTCAACTCCCCCAAATCCCGTGTAAACTCATCCGGTTAATATTTTGTCATATGGGTCACTTCTAGTGTTTTATCATTCTCAGCACCTACTGTTATGTGCTCACAACATCCCTAGTTTACACTAATGTCCACCCTCATATATATATATCCACCCAACTAATGGATCCAAATCTTTTCCATCATAACTTCATCATTATGTAAGAATTGGTTGATTTTTTCATCATAGATATAATAATAATTCTACATTTTAGGATGGTATTTTTCTATGTTGATCCATGTCATGCACTATTAAATCATCACTCATATATCTTACACAATATGGCCTTAGGTTTATTACATTAACTTATTATTTTGGGAATGTTTATATAAGTATTCATTCTCCCCTTTAAAATTTTTCATAGTGGAAAACTTTTCTTCTATTCTTCATCAATATCCATGAGCAACCTCATATATTTCTATAGCATAACATTCTTTAATTTTATCATGTTTTAATTTAAAAAATACTAAGAAGACCACATTTCCATAATTTACTTCATTTATGATTTTTGATTGGTTGGGAGGCATCCATAAATCCTCACAATAAATAATTTATGGAAATTCATAGATATATAAAAATAATACTAACTACTAAGGAATATTATAGTGAATATATGAGGTTGGTCCCATTAGAAATTGGAAAACCAAATTAGAACTCTAAGAAAATATCACATATTCACAATTCTGTCAAATAAAATACATAGATTCTAATATTAAATAAAACTATGAAATGACTCAAATATTGGGAAAATATAGACAAAGAGATGAGTATAGGGGAATAAAAATAAATGGATGGTTTTTTTAAAATAACAACTCCATGTCACTCCCAAGACATATTAAAACCAATATTTGTTTAATTATAAATATAACTCATATCAATTGGGTAAACATTTATCAATATTACTTGAGTGTATTAATTCTTTATGGTCAAACTATTCAAAATAATAAAAGTAGATTATGTGTAGATTGCATGTACTGATGAATAATTTATAATAAAATAATTATCTCTAATGTGTGGGGTTTTTTTATAGAGACATGGGCAATTCATAAATATATATTACATCTTTTTATATGAATATTCAATACATTACACAAACACACACCTGAGAACCATAATAGTTTAGTGTCATTATAGACTAGGTATGCAGTCATCTAATTTATTGGATGATATTAAACATCTACAAAAAGGATCTTATCATATATTAATCTTTTTAGGAATACCCTAAATAAAAAATTATTTATAATATGGGGAAGGAAAAATTAGAAATGGTGAGCTAAGATGCTCAGTAAGGGTAAAAATAAGAGATATTAATCTACAATGATGTAAAATCATTATATAATAATAATGGTACGTGATAAAAAAAATAACTTTTTATGTTCCTAACCAATCTATCATCGACCATATAAATGATTCATGGCATAAAACGTTATCATTTCCGAAAACATGGGCCATAAAGATCATAAATCATCATAAATAAATCATTAACCATAAGATCATGTGATAAAAGTGTGGAACCATAATAAATATTGAAGACCATTCCATATGTTAAGGTTAACTACCAAGACCATAAACATAGTGGACGAAGACTCATCACCTATTTCAAATTATGGATTAGGACACATGTGTTTCTCATAGTGGATCATGACACACCTGTTTCCTATAGTGGATTAGGAAACAAACACTTCCCATAGTGGATCAGGATACACCTATTTCCCATTATTATCTAATGATTTATAAAGCATTAAAAATTCGTTGGATGGAGATATAGGTATCACCCATAAAATAATGAAATTTATACAGTTGGGTTTCATAAGATCATAATGAATTCATCATATAATAACCCATGAAGTGAAATGGGTTTCAAAAAAATCATAATATAATAACCTATAGAGAATAGAAATGTTTAATAATAATATAATCAATTAATTATAGAACAAATCATAGAAAAAATAAGTGGGTTTCATAAGAATTATATCATAGTATGACTCATAGAAGAGAAATGGGTTTCATTGAAACCTTGTCATGATAAACCATTCCAAAAAAATAAAAAGTATCATTTGTTCATATCCATAGTAAATTATAAGATACATAAAATGAAGTCATCTTAGATGGAAAATTATTTTTAAATTGAAAATCACTTGGAAATTTTCTTGAGGAAAATAAATTTTCTTTAAAAATCACATTTTTAAAACAAAAAATAATTTGAAAATATCTTTCAATAAAAATAACCCATAAAACTTATAATTAAATATTTTAACAAACTTTTAAAACATTTCTATGGGAAAATATCATTTTTCCTATGAAATAAAATAAACATAAACCATTTTTAAAATCCTTCTTAGAATGTTTAAACCTTTTTTCAGAAAACATGGTTTTAGAAGAGAATGGGTTTTCGAATGAGGTGAGAAATAAAGTTAGATTATCTTAAAATGAATTTCTCATATATTTTCAGTAAAAAAGAGTGTAAAAATTTTATAATTACTTATAAATATAATTAATAACTATAATATAATAAAATTCATGATTTTATTTAGACATGGATCATAATATTTTTTTATTGTAAACATAATCATAAACAATCTTGATAAACAATGAGATTGTAACATAAAATCATTACCACTTTGTTAACTTTGAACTATAAACCCCAAGAAAGAATAAAGATAAATTAAATTTATATTATCATGAGAATAAATAAAATCATTTTAATAAATATCAAAGTGGTTGTATATATGCCTCATAAAAGAAGATAGGTTCATAACATAATGTATGTGAAAAAGAAGTCAAAATTCAGAGAAAGATATCTTACCACTTCGTTAAAATTTGAACCATAAACCCCATGAAAGGGAGATCCTAAACTGGTATTTAAATCCCAATAATTTTCAGGAGAATAATCCTAATATACATTCATTTTTAGTTTATACACCATATAAAATAAATAGGTTGTGAATATGGCATGTGTCTCATAGAAGTAAAAAGTTAGACGTAAATCCCTTACCTTAAGTCTTGAATTACTTAATACACATTAAAAACTCTTATATAATAAATATAGGTTTATTATAAATTTATTAAAGAACCGTTATTATATGTATCAAACAATATATGGTTTACTTATGTAATATTATTACTCATTCATTAACAATTCCTTTTTAAAATCATGTTTTTGGTAATAACTACTCTATTTTTTGTGTATGTTTTAATTTTATATATATATTTTTCACTTACTTTTATCACAGTTACATCATATGAAGAATAATAATGATGAAATAATTATAATATTTAGACATCAATTGTACTTTTAATACCAATCATAAAATATGGTTTTGAGAAATTAAGTATGTTGCGATAATGGAGATAGTGGGTCGTACGTACGTATGGGTAAGGTTTCCATTTTTAAATGATCATTATGGAAAGGAATTAAGTAATATTTTATATTTAAATAATTATAATAATATCATATATATCATATTATTACTTTAAATATAATTATACATATCAGACATGAAGTTTGGCGATGAAAAAAGAGAGTCACATCATTTCATAAAAGTGATAGTCCACACGTACACGAATGAAGTTATCATATTTTAAAGAGAGAAAAGGTAAGAAATAAAATATTATATTAACTATTAATAAGGAAAAATATTTCATTAATATCATAATTATTTAATTTATATCATATATATTTATTCACATTATCCTCATTATCTTCCATGTAAAGTGTTAGTATAATTGAATCACATCTTTTTGAGGGGCAGTAGTCCGTCGTACATGTGAAAGATGTTATCGTATCCCCTATATAATGAAAATTAAAAATTTATATATGATATAATGAATATATAGGTATAATAATTTTATCATATCATATATATACTCTATATTCATCATCATACATGGAATATCCTCTTACCCACTTTTAGTTAATTCCCTTCACTTTTCTTGTTTTCCTCATGAATTGGGTGTGTCTTGGGACTCCAAAGGATAGAGAGAATTTACAATGAAAATTAAATAAATTTCAAGTATGTATTATTATTTTAATTAATGGAGTCTCTGTATAAATTCTTTAATGGTTTTTGGGGTTCTTCCCATGGTCGGAGGATGCCCGAGTTGGTTCTGTAGTTTTATGTTGGATATTAGGTGATTGCATGATGTGTAAAGAGGTTACATGACATGTAATTAGTCTCTAGACACAATTCATGAACTGTGTACACAACATGAAAGGATTACACATTATGTAATGGTTACAAGAAATGTAATAATAAAACATATATTTTAATTTAAAAGCAATGGGATTTTTTGAATTCTTAAGCATCATGGATTACACGACTTGTAAATGGGAAACACGTCATGTAAGGATCAAGATGTCGTATTTTTTGGTGCGTCTCAATTGAAATTAAATTTCATTCACCCACAGCTTCTTTGGATCTCAAACTAGAAGGCTACTCCGGTGATTTTGAGAGACATCGTTTGATATAGATTTATTTTTTCGGTATTTGATCACCATTGATGGTTGGTCCTTGTCTATTTAGATGAGTTTTCCTTTATTTTTATTAATTGTTTTGGTCACGGTGGCATCATAGCATTGTGTTATTCGATTCATTTATCTATGGTGATGATTCCTCTTGTTACTCTTCTAGATTCATGGTGTAATCTTGTTTTGTGGGTTATTTCCCTGGTTGGTTGTAGTGCGGTGGTGTGCGTTCTTAAGTTATGAATCATTTCATCTACTACGCCAACCATTTTTGTTAAATTGGATCAATTACAACATGAATTTTTTAGTTATAGGGACTTATTTGTTGGTTTGATCTTCTTGTTGGAGGATCCTTTGTGGTCGTGTGCGTCCCTGATTTTGAGTTAGTCGATTTTGTCTCTACCGTATGTTGGATATACTATACTACTTATATTTTTTAAAATTGATTTATAAATAAATTAACATGATTGTTTGTTTTTGGGAATGGATTTTTGAAAAAAGGTGGGTTTTCCTTAGTTTTTGGTAAAATGGAAAAGGGGTTATTTTTAAAGCATTGGAATTATTTATGAAATTCTATACATGGGAAACCATGGGTACATAGGTGGAAGGTTTATCTTAGGTACATCGTCCATGTTACAGTTGTGGGATTTTCTCATAGGTATTTTCTATATAACCTAGGAATATTATTCTAAGGACATGTTTGATGTTGTTGAGATGTTCACTCATGGATTGTTTCTATGCTTCTTAGGCATGTGTTATAGGGACTTATTGTATACTAATCATTTGTTGTGGTATGATTAGTCTTCTATATTGACTTGTTGGGTTCTTTGGTAATATTTATTTATTCTTCGATTTATAATATTTTTCTTTTGATAGACATTTTTTTATTGTGATAAATGATAATGGAAATTATGATTTAAATTGATATACATTCCTTTTTTCGGAAATTGTTGGAAAAATAGAAAATAGTGCTTTTCATGAAATTTTTTATTTGAAATTAGATTACATGAATTTGTTATACATAGTCTTGTTATGGAACATCTGGGTGGGAAACTACTGATTCAGTTACCTCACACCCTGTGCACTTCTTCAAAGGTGTGTAGACCATTGTGAGTATTTCGATGTAGGGAAAGTCAATTCATTATGGTGAGGAGGCAAGGTTTCTGTTCAGTTGAGTCTAGGTATCCAGTGGTGAAATGGTGATGGTTTTCCCACACTATCCCAAAGACCATAATTTTTCTTATTTTGGTTGTCCTTTTTGGTTGATCTTACACTTAGATATTATGTCTTCATTGAGTGGTTTTAGTGTCTACTATTTGTTTTAGTTATGGAATATATATTTCTATTTTTGTTTTCTATTTTATATATATTTGTTCCATGTTTTTTCTTTGGGTTGGGTGAAATAATTTCCTCTAGTTATGTCTCAATGCGTAGGTGCTAGTCTCCATCCCACGGGGATCGGGAATGCCCTTTGTGTATGTGATGGGTTGGGTCGAGTATGAGTTTTAGAGGGTATTTAGGTGGGTTCATTACATTTTGGTATAAGATGTGGTTTTTTCCTAATAGCCCTTATCTTTGGATGTTTGGTAGATTGGATATAGGATTTTCACAACTTGAGAGGTATATTGCAATGAGTGTATGGTCAGATTGTTCCATGTTTAGACTCATGTTACCATGGGATGTTTGGATGTGTGTCTGTTGTTTTAAGTTATTGATGTTAATATCAGTTTTTGATAATGTAATTTATTGTTTGAATTGATATTTTTATGTAGTATGGTCATTTTACTCTTTCGATGTGCAGGATTATTCCTTTGATACATGTTCTGTGAAGTCTTTAGGCAGGGGAAACAGATACTCATCCAGAAAATCGTCTAATGGATTAGAACTTTATCAAATCTATCATGTGGACAGTTCTTTCTATTGTTAAAAATGTTCAAAAAGTTCATAATATGGTTGTTAAGTTACATCCAGTAGATGAAAGAGATAAGTCTTGATCATGGGAGTTCTTGTGTGAGAATCCATTGTCTTTTAATGGTATGAATTAGCCTTAAGAGTCGGAGGACTGGATTGACGAGATCGATCAGATCTTTGAATTCTTATATACACCTGAGAGTATCAAGGTGAAGTGTTCAAAATTTCAACTTGAGGATCCTAGAATGTGGTGGTGGGATTACATGGTATAGGCTGATAAGCATGTGGTCATGGATTTGAAGGGTTTCAAGACTATCTTCTTCAAGTAGTTTTGTAAAATATTTCTAATGATCACAATGTATCTGGAGTTACTCTATTTATATAAGTTAGAGTGTGTGATGCTAGTGTACAGTAACTGGTTTATCGATATAGTTCATTTTTTCACCATAAGTTGTAAATAATGGCAAGATAAAGGCTCAGAAGTACTTTCAGGGTTTGCGATCAGGTATCAGATCACCTGTATTTCGGTTAATTATTTAGACCTGTACAAAGATAGTGGACAGGGATATGATGGAATATATGAACATGGATGGAAAAGTTGGATATTATTCTCCTTCTATTCTACCTAGTGTTAGAATCAGTAGAACACTAGGGAAAATAGGGAAGTGATAGGATCATCACAGGAGTGGTGGAGGTGGTTCTCATCTGTAGGCCTCATTGAAACCTCTAGTTGAAGCTAGTGGTGTGACTTTAACTAGTTATAAATTTGGAAATGTCTTACACACATAGTTCTCTTCTCCTTCACCTAATAAAATGTGCAAGATATTTGGGCATTACACACATCTACGACGCTTCTATCAGGCTATGTATACTCTTCAATATCATTAAGGACCGTCGATTCCAAAGGATACTATGGCACATTGAGATGATTAAAACACTATAAGGATCTAGCTACATGCCTAAATAGTTAAGTACCTTCAAAAAGAATATCAATATCCCACAGAGGTATACATGGGCCCAACGATAGTGAGAGGAACCATCTTTATTACATATTTAGTAGTAGTTTCTTTATTTGATACTAGTTATTCCCACTAATTTATATCTAGCTATTTTGAGGATATGTTTAACCTACCTATAGAAATCATGTCCTTTTTATGGAGTTAATAGAACCTATTGAGAATAAGAAAGATTAAGGGTTTTTATGCTCTTCTTTTTTTATACTAGTAGATGATACAGGGTAGGAATGTAATTTTCTTATTCCTGATTAGGATATGTTCGATGGAATCATCAGAATGGATTGTATTGTTTCTCATCGAGTTGAGTTTGATTTTTTTCATTGGCATGCGTCATTTCTCATGACTGATGTTATGTCAATGATTTTTTATTGAGATTTTTTTCCATGTTCTAGTCATGTATAACCTTCCCTCTTAGATCAAATAAGTTTTTCGTCTATTGTTGTAGTTGATCCCTATGAATTTCTTATGTTGTTGATATTTCTACCATTGTTCGATATTTTCTATACACTTTCCCAGATTATTTCTCTAGGTTTCTTCTAGAGAGGGAGGTAGATTTTATAGTTGAACTAGTGTTTGGGACACAGTTGATATCAATACCTTTTTATCATATGGAAACAATAGAACTAAAAGAGCTCAAGATTTAGTTCGATGGTCTGTTGAAAAAGGGTATTGTTCACCCTAGTGTTTTTCCTTGGGTGACTCTGGTACTCTTTTCCATGAAGATAGACGGTTCACCTTGATTATGCATAGAATATCAAAAGTTAAACTGAGTAAAGATTAAGGCAAAGTATCATTTGCCTCATGTGGATGATTTTTTTGATTAGCTAAAGGAGGAAAAGTGGTTCCTGAAGATTGATATTTGGTCAGGTTATTGTTAGCTCTGAGTTCTAGAGTTTTATGTACCAAAGACAATTTTCAGAAGCATGTATGGCCATTATGAAACTAAAATAATTTTGTTTCATCTTACTAACACTCCTACATCTTTCATAGATTTGATGAATTGGATATTCCATTAGTATATCTAATATTTTATGGTAGTATTCCAAGATGACATTTTGGTCTATTCAAGATCCAAACATGAGCATGAGCACCATTTGAGTTTGGTTTTGGAGATCCTAAAGAGTCACTCTTTGTATGGAAAGATTTTGAAATTTAATTTATGGATTAAAGAAGTAATTTTATTTGGGAATGTGATTTCTAAACATTGATTATCAGTTGATCCTAAGAAGGTAAAGGCTATATTTTCAGGGGAAAACCATGAAATTTCTGAAATTAAATTCTTCCTTTGTCTAACTGAATACTATCAATTATTTTTCAAGGATTTATCATAGTTGGTGTCACCTTTGACTACTCTTACAAGAATAGGGGTGAAATTCATATGGGATTTGAAGTTTCAATCTTCATTCGATGAGTTGAAATGGATTATATGATCAGATACTATTATGATCTTACTTGAGCCCGATAAGGGATATGTTGTTACCTTTGATTCTTCAAGCACTGTTTTGGTTTGTATGATAATGTAGGGTGATCATGTTATAACTTATAATTATTTTCAACTTAGATCACATGAGAATAATTACCCCACTCATGATTTAGAGCTTTCCACATCTTGGAATGTGCATAAGTGTTGGTGACGTTATCTTTTCTGAGAAAGTTCCATAGTCTTTTATAACCATATGTGTTAGAGTTATATCGTTTCTCATAATTACTTTAATGTTAGAAAAGGGTGATGGGTGGAATACCTTCATATGTTTGACTTTGATATTTCCTACACCCTAAGGAAGGGGAATATTGTTGCAGACACTATTAAAAAAGAATTACCCCCCAAATGTTGTTTTAGAATCGAAGGAAGAATGAAACCTTAAGGGGATTTTTGATAAGATTGATATGGATTATCAGGATGATGTTTTAGGTATGGTTCTAAACAGTGTTCATTTATCATCATCTCTCCTTGAGACTATCCTGAATATTCAGTAGCAATTTGATGAGTTTAGGGAAATTCACGAAAATATTTCTGGTGGGGAGACCATTTCTTATTCGTCTATCTCTTTAGATGGTATTCATATAATTGGGGATAGGATTGTTTCTCGAGCATCAGTAAGGATCTTAGTTTTTTTTATTATCAAATTTCTTAGTTTTCCATTCATAAGACCACTATGATGATGTATTATGATAATATATGGTGGTTATGGTGGCTATGTATGATGCATGACATTGCAAAGTTTGTGTCTCTCTATTACACCAACCAACAGATAAAGGCAGAGCATCTAAAACCTTTTTGTATTCTTAAGCCTCTTATGGTGCCTATTTGGAAAATGGATGCAGTAACTATGGAATTTTTTCTTCAGATAACCACAAACTCCTTGATAAATAAATTCTATATAGGTGTTGATTGATCAGTTAACTTAGTCATCTCATTTTCTTCCAAAAAAATACACTAATAATGTTTAATATATAGGTTAGATCTATGTGCAAGAAGTTGTGATGTTACATGGGGTTCCTTCTTCCATTGTTTCAATAGTGGAAAAAATGTTTAACACGTCATAATTTTCTTGTTGGTTCTATATAACCGACGTACAAATTTGTAATGATCAATATATCACTTCGGTTATTTTATAACTGATGTAATATATCGATTAGCATCCATATTTTACGTCGGTTATTTTATAACCGAACTAAAATATATGGAGATTATATTTTTGATGTCGGTTATTATATAACCGACCTGAAAATTGTATCTTGCGCGCTTTATCAAGTTGGTTATAAAATAACCGACGTGATAAAGCAATTCTCAGCACTTTACCATGTCGGTTATAAAAAAACCGACGTGATAAAGCCAATCTTAGCAATTTATCACGTCGATATAAAGCGACATATATCACATCAGTTACGAAATATCTGACATGATAAATAGTTTTCTATATAGGTTATTAAATAACTGACATTATAAACATTAAAAAATATTTTATCACGGTGGTTATTAAATAACCGGCATGATAAATATTTTAAATGATTTATCGCACCCTGTATTCATTCATTCTGTGTGTTCTTCGATCGGGTGACCTGCAAATCGTCTCTCTCCACAGAAAACCTAGAATCAATTTGTCGAAGTTGTGCCCTCTAGCCTCGTTTTTTCCACATCATTCTTCATATTTTTTATTATCAAATCTATTAGGTCGACTCACAACACTCAAGTAAGCCTCACATGACTCCTTTTCAGTTTTTTTTGCGCTTCCCTAAAATAATTTGTTGAGATGTTATTTTTCTTTATTCTTGCAATCATTGTTAGATTCATAGTGTTCATCTATACCATGATAAATTATTTTCTATTAAAATAAACTTATGGAAGTGATTTCATGCAAGTTTATGATTATTGTGTGTTCTATAATGTGTGTGTACGCGTACAGGGGGTTTCCAAGGGGGTGGGGGTTGTGCAAGTGGGTAGGGGTGTCTAGGGGGGTTGGGTGGGCTGTCCAGCTGGGTGGGGGTGTCCACAGGGTGTCAAAGGTGGTGTGGGTGGTGTCCAAGGGGATGGGGGGTAGTCCAGGGGTCTGAAGGTGTCTAGGGGGGTTGGGTGGGCTATCCAGGGGGTGTTAAAGGGGGTGGGGGTGGGGTCCAGGGGGTGTGGGGGTGTCCAAGGGGGTTGGGGTGTCCAAGGGGTTTGGGGGATGTCAAAGGGGGTGGGGGTAGTGTCCAAGGGGTGGGGACAGCCCAGGGGTGCGGTGGGGTGGGGGTGTCTATGGTGGTTGGTTGGGTTGTCAAGTTGGGTGGGGGTGTCCAAGGAATGTTAAAGGGGTGATGGGGGTGTCCAGGGGGTGTGGGGGCTGTCCGAGGGGGTTGGGGTGTCGAAGGGGTTGTGGGGGATGTCAAAGGGGGTGGGGTGGTGTCTAGGGGGTGGGGGTGTCCAGAGGGTTTGGGGATGTCCAGAGGGTTGGGGTGTCCAGGGGGTGTCCAAGGGGGTAGGGGGTAGGGGGTAGTGTCCAGGAGGGGTGGGGGTGTCAAAGGGGTGGGGGTTGTCTAGAGGTGTGGGGGGATTTCCAGGGGATGGGGGGGTCCATAGGGGTGGGGGCTATCCAAGGGGGTTGTGGTGTCCAGGGGGTGTCCAAGGGTGTGGGGGTGGTGTCCAAGGGGGTGGGGGATAAGTGTCAGTTGGGATTGACTATTGCATCATGGTTTGTGAGATTATGACATGATGATTGAATTGTTTCATGGATATTAGTCTATAATTTATTAGTGTTTTTTACTCAATTTTTTTATCAACCATTAGAGGCCCCATGGGTTTCTTGGATTCCATGGAGTTTCCTTAAATAAGTTACTTATTCCGTGTTCTTCTTCGTTTATTATTTGTTTCTTTTTTCTTCTTCGTCCACTTCTTCTGCTCCTTCATTCCTTCTATTATTAGTGATGTTTGGTCATTTTTAAATTGATGGTTTATTTGTAATCAATGTGTTCTAGGGTTATTAGGAGGGGTGGGGTGCCCAAGGGGGTGGGGGTTTTCTAGAGGGGTGGGGGACCGTCCAAGGGCGGGTGACCAGGGGGTGTCCAAGGGGGTGGGGTGGTGTCCAAGGGGGTGGGGTGTCTAGGGGGTTGGGGTGTCCAGTGGGGTGTCCAAAGGGGTAGGGGTGGGGGTGGTGTCCAGGAGGGGTGGGGGTGTCCAAGGGGGTGGGGGCTATCTAGAGGGGTAGGGGATGTCCAGGGGGTGGGGGTATTTTCTAGAGGTGTGGGGGCTATCCAAGGGGGTGGTGGTTTCCAGGGGGTGTCCAAGGGGGTGGAGGTGTTTTCCAAGGGGGTAGGGGTGTCCAGGGGGTGGGGGTGGTGTCCAAGGGGGTGGGGTGATGTCCAGGGGGTGGGGGTGGGGTCTATCTAGAGGGGTGGGGGGTTGTCCAGAGGTTTCAAATTGTTAGGATCTGTGTAATTTTTAGTAGTAAATGTATACATATTTTAATATTTATACTTCATATTTCTTTTTTACGGAAGGGTGAATTTGGTATCCAGTTGCACCAGGATTCATTCTTTGGGAACCTTAAGAAGAAATGATCCAAAATGAATTTAAAACTGTTATATCAAACTATATTTTCTTTTTAAAAATATATTCAAGAATATTTTTTTTAAAATATGCATAGATTTGTTTTAAATTTCAAAATTGTTTTACATTTAAATTAGGATGTTTTTCATATAAACATATATCTGTATTATCTTAAAAAGATGCATAATTTTGATATTTTTTATAGGTAAGAGTGAGTCGAAGTTGGATTATGGAACATCAAATGAGCAATTAATATGAGGTTGGTGTTGATGCCTTTTTGGAATTTGCAAAACGAAATGAACCAAGTAGTGACATTTTTTTCTGTCCATGCATGAAATGTTTGAATATTAAGAAATTGAAAAGTAGAGAGATAAAAGATCATCTTATTTGTCATGGATTTAATCTGAGTTATAGCCCTTGGATTTGGAATGGTGAAACTAGACGGAATGACACTGATGATGATGATTCACACGATGGTGACTCCGATGGAATTGAAGAAATGATTCGCAATATTGTCGTAGATCAAATTGATATAGAAATAACAGTTTCACATCTATATGGTGATGTTGAAAAACCATTATATCCCAGTTGTATAGATTTTACAGTTTTTTCGGCGGTGTTAAGATTGATTAAACTGAAGGAGAAACATGGATGGAGTGATAGAAGTTTTACAGAGCTGCTAAAATTGATGAAATACATTCTTACAAAAGATAACGATCTTCCAGATTCATAATATAAGGCCAAGAAAATATTATGCCTGGTGGGATTGGGATACAAAAAATAAATGCCTATCTGAATGACTGTATGATATATACGAAGGAATATGAATTTCTGTCAGAGAGTCCTAAATGTGGGACATCACAGTATCAGGTGAAAAAAAATCATAGGATGATGTAGATATTACAAAGATCCCTACAAATTTATTTTGGTATCTTCCTATAATTAATCATTTCAAGGGTTTATTTGTGAATTCAAATAATGAAAAAAGGTTAAGATGGCATTCTTATGAGAGGTTATGTGATATAAAAATACCGCATCCAGCTGATTGTCCACAATGGAAGAAAATTGATGAGCAGTATCCTACATTTGGAAATGAAATTAGAAATCTCAGACTAGGGTTGTGCACAGATAGAATGAATCCATACCGAACCCTTAGTAGCACACATAGTTCAAGGCCTATTTTATTGGTAATTTACATCCTCTCTCATGAAGTTTGTATGAAGTGAAAATATTTCATGTTGATTATAATGATCTCTGGTCCGAAGCAACCCGACAATGATATTGATGTTTTCTTGTCACCGTTGATTGATGATTTGAAACTTTTATGGGAGGATGGTATTAGGGTGTATGATTCTTATAAAATGGAATATTTTAAACTACATGCAGTGATTTTTTCCACTATAAATGACTTCCCAGCATATAGAAATTTGTCTGGACATAGTGTTAAAGGGCACAAAGCATGTCCAATTTGCGAACAACAAACATCATGTTTCCAATTTCATCATAGGTGGAAAATAGTGTACATGGGTCATCGAATGTTTTTTCCTATGGATCAATCTTATAGAAGACTAAAAAAGGAATTAAATAGATCACATAAATTTGATATTTCTTCAAAACCTTTATCCCCTGATCTGTATTTTGAGAGGGTCAAAAACCTTGATGTGACATTGGGAAAGACACATAAATCTGGTAATGATAGACACATTTGGAAGAAAAGGTAAATATTTTTTGAGCTACCATATTGGAGATATCATGAAGTTAAACATAATATTGATTTCATGCACGTAGAGAAGAATATATATGATAGCTTGATTGGAACATTGTTAGATATTAAAGTAAAGACAAAAGATGGGTTGAATGCAAGATTATACTTACTATCAATGGGAGTACGTTTGGAGTTAGCTCCCACTCATAATGGAAGATGAACATTTCTTCCCCCAACTTGTTATACATTATCAAAGAGAGAGAAAATTAGCTTTTGTAAGTGTCTTCATGATATCAAAGTGCCTCAAGGTTATTCTTAAAATGTAAAAAATTTGGTCTCATTGAAGGACATAAAGTTGATAGGTATTAAATCTCATGATTGTCACGTCATGATGCAACAACTTCTAGTAGTTGCATTACGTGGAATAATTCTCATCTGTGTTAGAAAGACTATAATGAAGTTTTGTTATCTCTTCAATTAGATTTATAATAAGTTGATTTATGTGAATGCTTGTAAAATTTTGGAAAAGGATGAAATTTTTATACTTTATCAATTGGAAATGTATATTCCTCCAACTTTTTTTGATATAATGGTGCATTTAATGATTCATCTGGTTCGAGAAATAAATCTCTATGGACCTGTATATCTTTATTGGATGTATCCTTTTGAAAGGTATATGAAAATATTGAAGGGGTATGTTAAGAATCCATATCAACCTAAAGCCTCCATTATTGAAAAGTATATTTCTAAGGAGGTTGCAGAGGTTTGTACAAGCTACTTGGCTGCGGTGCATCACAGAGGTTTGCCTCTATCTCACCATGAACGAGTTAATAATGAGGGAAAGGGGATTCGTGGATTGAAAGTCAAATCATTGTAAATTGAACAGATGAAGAAGTTAGAATCATACATCTTGAATAACATAGATGATGCTCAACCATATATCACATTTCATATTAATGAGTTTAAACAATGTCATCCAAAGAAGAAAGAAATGTGGATTTTGAATGAGCACAACAAAACATTTTTTTCATGGTTTAAAAGACCTTGATTGGTAGATCAAATGTATCAGAGACATTAAAATGGATAGTGGGTGGTCCATTTTAAATGTGATAACATGGTCCAGTTCTGACATTAATGGATATACATTTCATATGAAAGCTCAGGACAATAGAAGTGCAGTTCAGAATAGTGGTGTATTAGTGTTTTCAGAAGCAATGAATTTTTTGAGTGCTAAGGACAAAAACCCAATTTCTGCATCAAGTGCATATTATAGAATTATTGAAGACATATGGGAGGTGGATTACTTTAAAATAAAAGTTCCTCTTTTTTAACTATAAATGGTTTATCAGTAACAACAGTGTTAGACATGATGAATTTGGAATGATAGTTGTTAATTTGAAAAGATTATAAGACCCAACTGATTATTTTATAATGGAAACACATGAAAAACAAATTTTATATGTAGTAGATCAATCAAATATGTAGTGGGATGTTGTTTTACAAGGGAAAAACAAATGTTGGTGAGGATGAACTTGATGAAGATGTTGATTTATGTGAGATCCCTACTTCCATGGAATGATTAATAGAACATAATGATGAGCATGTTGAAGACATGGTTTATGCCATAAGGAATGATCATAATGATGGAATTTGGGAAAACAATCCATTTGTACATTCCTAAAATTACAGGTAACACTTATTTATTTCTTTTTACATTTATTATTTTTATAAAATGGTAGATATTGTAAGTTTTTTCTTTATTAAAACATGTATTAAACAAAATAAGTATAAGTTTTTGTTTGTTTTAATTTTTTTAGTTTACTTTATCATGTTTACCATTACATTAATTATATATCTATTGTTTTTGTTCAGTGAAAATAGTTTACCTTGTTTACCAAGTTACCATGTTTTAATTTTGTTTAGTTTACTTTATCATGTTTACCATTACATAAATTATATATCTATTATTTTTGTTCAGTGACAATACTTTACCATGTTTACCATGTTTACCAGGTTTACCATGTTTACCATGTTTACCATCTTTACCATTGTTTAACATGATTACCTTATTAACCTTGTTTACTATTACTTAACTTAGTGCAATTTTATATTTTCTGATTACAGTAGTATTAAAATATTTGAATTTGTATTTTTGTGAACTAATGTTTGTTTTATTTTTATTTGAAGGATAATGACTGATTAATCAATTGATCAACCACATGATTCTGGAGATGATAATATTGGTCAAACCTCTGGGGGGAACATTCACATGCTCTTCTTGATGTTCTCCAATCTTCCTCATGTGCTCCCATTACTACAAAGAGTTCAAGATTTGGTAAATGTGGGTGAACACGTTTACCAAAATTATGACTTTCCCGTACATAGGATCAGAGGATACTCGTTGAGTTTGATGAGGATGATATTCCTAGAGGTCCAAATGAAAAATATTTCAATAGTTTTGAATCAACTTAGGGTAAGAGAAAAGTAATCATTTTTTATGATGACTGCAGAAGTGTGGACAAAGCGATAATCTCTCAGTCGTGAGATACGATTTTGGTAAGATCTTTTGTTATTGATTGCATATCGATTAAATGTTTCTAGTATATATAATATGTTTATCCTCTTCTTTATCAGATGACATTTGATATTCCTGACACATGAGGAGTCAGGAAGAAATGCTTATCGATGGATTCCAAGAGATGGAGGGATTTCAAATCAACCCTTACATCTGATTTCATTTTTGTTCATAGGATTCATGACAATCCATGTCATATATATCCTTTTATAGATGAAGAAACACGAAGATAGTTTGTTTAAAGTAGAATAAAAGATTCATTTTTTGTAAGGGAAATGTAAACTTTTATAATATTTCTTATATAAATGATCTTATTACTATTTTGTTAATGATTTTTTATTCTTAATTTACATCAAACAAGGAAATCTCATCATGAGATCCAATCTAAAAATGTATACCCTCATAGTTTATCTCGGGGTGGGTATACATTATTGGAAGAAAAAATGATGGCGGAAAAATTACAAAAACTAAGAGATGAGTCTTGAAGCTCTAGAGATGTTGTCCCTCCATCCCCTCTATCTAGACAAGAAAAATGGAAGAGTGCTCGGATGGGAAAAAAAGGGAAATATCTTTCAGAAGATTCGAGAATCGTAGCTTAGAGGAATGTGAGATATATATTTTATTAATTTATTTAACTATTTTCTTCATATAATTTCAATAATTATAGAAATTTTCAATTAATTAATATAGCATTCTATTGAAAAGAAAAGCTCACAGGGGGTATTTACAGCTTCTGGGAGGCAAGAAAGTTTATCTGCATTATTGGGAAATCCCGAACATCCAGGTCATGTATGAGGATATCCGGTAGGTGTATCTATAAGAAAAGTGTTGACACTTTCTTCAACTAATTATGTTGATGGTGTTTATAAAAAAAATCCTTGGAGGCTGAAGTTCATAATATTAATGCAACGATGGAGGAACAGATTATAGTGTCGGTACAGTCTATGTTTGTAGATATGAATAGATAATTTCAGACTGTAGCTCCCACTCCTCTACCTCCCCCTACAGACCCCATTATTTGTCATCCAGCTCTGGCTGTAGATCCCACTCCCCCACCTCCCCCTATATATCCCATTATTTATCCTCCACCTCCGCCAGTAGCACCCACTCCCCCACCTCAGCCCGCGGACCCCATTTTTTATTCTACTCCTCCACCGCAGCTTCCTACTTATTGCAAGTGGTATGTTGATGATCCTCAACATCATATAGTTTCATATGGGTTGTTATGTTTTATAGGAGATATAGTTCATCATCAACAATTAGAGGTACAGAATCATAGGGTCACTGTACAGGATATTATAGATAGATCATCTCGAGTACCATTACCTATAGATAAGGTGACGACAGTTGGACATAGTATCAACTATTTTTAAATTTGGCCATCCAGACTTCTTTGACTCATTACCATAGAGGTATTTATGTTATATAATCTATTTTAGTTTTTTATTAAAGTTTTTTTATCATTTGAAAACTAATATATTTTTCAATTTATTTTTATAGGAATACTTCAAAGGTAAAGAAATACTGTATAGACAACAACAGAGACAAATGTCTATTACATAAGATTCAAATTCTAGTAGTTTTGATAGATTTTTTAGATATTAAAATTTCTTGGAAGATCATTATGAGTTTCCAATGGAAGCTCATGTTTGTGGACGTGCAATAATTGTAGGGATTATGAAAGCTGATATCATGGATCTTGTTACTGGAGATAACTTGGGCATCAACGTGGTGAAATTTTTTTCCATGTAAGTCTTAACACCTTTTCCCTGCGTTATATTTATTAAAAATGTATACTTATGTCTGTTTTGAATTAGGTATATTTATAACATTTGTGAGAAGAACGAGCAGACAGATGTATATGGGTTCATGGACCTGCATTTGATTTCCCTTGAAGAATGTGCATTGGATGAGGAACAAATAATTCTTTATATTGCTGAAAGACTTGAACAGAATATAGTAATAAAATGTTAGATGATGCCTTTTTATGAGAGGTATGAAACACATTTCTCTCAAAGAGTTCATTATATTTTTACATAAAAAACCACTAACCTTAAATTTTCTTTTATCAGTGATCATTGGATGTTAGGGGTTTTTTCCCAAGGGAGAAGACACATTATTGGATATGCTCTGTCCATGGTGATGTGCAGGAAAGTTTTAAGAAAATATTGGAAAAGTAATTTTCAATTTCTCAATAGTTTTATATATTATAATTAATTTTAAATTTATCTCATTCGTATTATTTTCTAATAGGGGATGGGTCTACTTTCGAAAAAACACAAAGAAAAGGAGTGTGAATATCAAATATGTAAATTTAAAGGTAAATATCCATTTATAATTTGTACTTTTTGTATTATTTAATAAAAATAATATATTGAATTTACACTCATTCAAACATAATTTTCATGAACAACAAGGCATCATCGAATGCGGATATTATATGTCACAATTTATGTATGAAATAATAACAACTGGGATAGTTGTGAACGTTGAACTGGTAAGATTTCCTTTTAAACATTGTCATAATATTTCATTTGATTTATTCATTATACACATTAACTACTATCCTTATAATTTGTAGCTATTTGATGACCCTCAACTATATAGTGCTCAAGACATCAAACACTTACAAGTGGAACGGTCAAATTATTTAGCAGGTTTGATTGAATTTTAGTTGTTTGTAGTGTAAAATGTAATTTTGAATATTTTCATTATAATTGTGTATTTGGTAGTTGTTTAGGTTGGATGTAGTATTTTTTAAGTTGAAATTGTAAGTTTTGAATGTTATATATGTGAATGTTTACGTTTTCTCTACTTAATGATTTGTTCTACTTATGATGGTTTTTCGGGAATGGATTCTGGTCGGGGGGGTTCCAAGGGTGTGGAGGTGTTCAATGGGATGGGGGTGACCAGGGGTGTGGGAGGGTTTTCTGGTGGGATGGGGGTATCCTGGGTGTCCATGAGAGTGGGGGGGGGGTAGTCCAGGGGGTGGGAGCATTTCTAGGAGGGTGGAAGGGTTGTCCGGGGGAGTGGGGGGTTGTCCAGGGGGTGTCCAAGGGTGTGGGGGTGCCCTATGGGGTGAGGGGGGTTTCCAAGGGTGCGGGAGGGCTGTCCAGTTGGGTGGGGGAAAGGGGCTATCCAGTGGGGGGGGGCTTGAGGGTGTTAGTGGGGATGAGGGGAGGGGGCAGTCCAGGGGTGTAGGAGAGGAGGTGCAGCCATCCCTCAGGGGGATGAACATCGCTAGAAGGTACTCATCACTCCCACATGTGAAACATTTTGAGAGCTCAAGCTTCTTATGTGGGATTTATGAGTACCTTTCAGTGGTGTGCCCCCTAAGGGATAGAGATGCCTCCTATCCCAACACCGGTTGTCCAAGGGCTATCTAGGGGGTGGGGGAAGTCCATGGGTTTGGGGGGGGCTGTCCAGTGGGGTGGGGGGTTTCTGGTCTAGTTTTGGTCTGTTTTTGGTCTGGGGGTGTCCATTGAGGTGAGGGCGTCCATGGGTGTGGTGGGGGTTGTCCAGTGAGGTGGGAGGGTGTCCAGGAGGGTGGGAGGGATGTCTCGGAGAGTGGTGGGATGTCCAAGGGTGTGGGGGAAGTCCCAGTGGTGGGGGCAGTCCAAGGGTGTGGGGGGGTCCAGGAGGGTGGGGGGTTATCCAGGGGTGTGGGGGATGTCTAAGGGGTGGGGGCAGTCCAGGGGAGTGGGGGATGTCTAGAAGGGTGGGGGTTGTCCAGGTGTGTGGGGGGCTTTCCAAGGGGTGGGGGCAGTCTAGGGGTGTGGGGGTGTCTAGGAGGGTGGGGGAATTCCCGGGGGTGGGGGTAGTCCAGGGGTGTGGGAGAGGAGGCGCCACCATCCCTCAGGGGGCTGAACGCCGCTGAAAGGTACTCATCACTCCCACATGTGAATCATTTTGAGAGCCCAAGCTTCGTATGTGGGAGGGATGAGTACCTTCCAGCAGCATTCCCCCTGAGGGGTGGTGGGGCCTCCTCTCCCAACACTAGTTGTCCAGGGGGTGGGGGCAGTCCAGGGTTGTGTGGGGGGTGTCCAGGGGTGTGGTGGGGGTTGTCCAGTGGGGTGGGGGGTTCTAGTCTGGTTTTGGTCAGGTTTTGTTATAGGGGTGTCCAATGAGGTGTGGGGGTGTCTAAGGGTGTTGTGGGCACTATATAGTGAGGTGGGAGGGTGTCCAAGATGGTGGGAGGGATGTCTAGGCGAGTGGGGGATGTCCAGGTGGTGTACAAGGGTGTGGAGGGTAGTCCCGGGGGTGGGAGAAGTCCAGGGGTGTGGGGGTGTCCAGGAGGGTTGGGGTGGTCCAGGGGTGTGGGGGGCTGTCCAGGGGGTGGGGTAGTCCAGGGGTGTTGAGGGGATGTCAAGGGGGTGTCTAGGAGGGTGGGGGACAGTCCCGGGGGTTGGAGGGGGGCAGTCCAGGGGTGTGGGGGGGGGTGTCCAGGTGGGTGGGGGTTGTTCAGGGGTGTGGGGGTTGTCCAGGGGGTGGGGGTAGTCCAGGGGTGTGGGGGGGTGTCCAAAAGGGTGGGGGTAGTCTCGGGGTGGGGGCAGTCTAGGGGTGTGGGAGAGGAGGCGTCGCCATCCCACGGGGGGCAGAATGCTGCTGTAAGGTACTTATCACTCCCAAATGTGAAATATTTTGAGAGCTCAAGCCATCCCATGTGGAGTTTGTAGAAATCTCAGAACTTTCACTTGCACGATGGGGTGGCCTCCTCTGTTCGATCCATCATCTTCCGCATTAAGAGCCTACTTCTTGATGTGGAAGTTTTTCTCAGTTCTTGGAGGGAGGCTCCAACTTTGTAGCATCATCTTCCCACAGTGTGTAATCCCTCTATGGCCCCTGCTCCGCACTCTGGTCACTGGGTCCGATGGACCCCACCCCCCCCCCCCCCCCCCCCCCTCGCGTCCAGGATTCAAGATTAATACAGACGGCTCCTGCCTTGTGGGTACCATTAGTGGCGGGGGATCTCATTCATGATCACAATGGATCAGTTCTATTTTCTTTCTCCATTCGGTTGGTCCAGGGCACACCTCTTCTTGTAGAGGCGAAGACCATGTTAGCAGGTCTCCAGGAATGCAACCAAAGGGGTGTGGTGCCAATGGAGGTGGAAACCGATTCCATGCTCCTTTCTAATGCTCTCCAGGGCATCAGGAGCGTCCCTTGGGCTATAGAGTACATCATATGGAAGTTTCAGGGTCTCCTTGGCAATAACACAAAAGTGTCTCATACCTGGAGTGAGCGCAATAAAGATGCCGACTACCTTGTTTTAATATTCCCCTTAGGATTGGAGGCTTTCCTTTTTCACACCCCACAAACTCTGAAAACAATGGGGATCCAAATTATTATAAGGGATTCCCTCGGTCTTCACTATTTCAGACCACCTTAGTCTCTTTTCCTTGGATGTTTGTGGCGCTTTTTCCTTATTTGAATAAAAATGGAATATATGATGATGGGAGTGTTGATTAACTTCCAGTGGCATGACCCCCAAGGGATGGCGGTACCTCCTCTCCCAACACCAGCTGTCTAGGGGCTGGGGGCAGTCCAGGGGTGGGGGTGTCCAGGGGTGTGGTGGGTGCTATCCAGTGGGGGGGGGGGGGGTTCTGGTTGGGTTTTGGTTAGGTTTTGGTCTGGGGGTGTCTAGTGAGGTGGGGGTGTCCTGGGGTGTGGTGGGCGCTGTCCAGTGAGGTGGGAGGGTGTCCAAGTTGGTGGGAGGGATGTCTAGGTGAGTGGGGGTGTGCAGGGGGTGTCCAGGGTTGTGGGGGCAGTCCCGGGGGTGGAGGTAGTCCAGGGGTGTAGGGGTTTCTAGGAGGGTGGGGGTTTCCAGGATGGTGGGTGTTTTCCAGGGATGTGGGGGGCCATCCAGGGGTGGGGGCAGTCCAAGGGTGTAGGGGGATGTCTAGGGGTGTCCAAGAGGGTGGGGGCAGTCTCGAGGGTGGGGGGAGGGGGCAGTCCAGGGGTGTGGGGGTGTCCAGGATGGTGGGGGTTGTCTAGGGGTGTGGGGGATGTCTAAAAGGTTGGGGCAGCCTAGGGTTGTGGGGGGTGTCCAGGAGGGTGGGAGGTAGTCCTGGGGGTGGGGGCAGTCTGGTGATGTGGGGGGTGTCCAGGAGGGTGGGGGTTGTCCCGGGGTGTGGGGGGCTGTCTAGGGGGTGTGGTCAATCCAGGGGTGTGGGGGTTTCCAATGGTGTGGGGGGTGTTCAGGAGGGTGGGGGAAGTTCCGGTGGTGGGGGCAGTCCAGGGGTGTGGGGGTGTTCAGGAGGGTGGGGGTTGTCCCGTGGTATGGGGGGTTTTCCAGGGGTGGTGGGGCAGTTCAGGGGTGTGGGGGGTGTCCAGGAGGGTGGGGTTGTCTAGGGATGTGGGGGTAAGTTTAGGGGTGGGGGAAGTCTAGGGGTTTGGGGGGTGTCTAGGGGTGTGGTGGGGGCTGTCCAGTGAGGTGAGGGGGTTCTGGTCTGTTTTTGATAACTTTTTGGTCAGTTTCAAGGGTGTGGGAGTGATGTCCATGGGGTGTGGGAGTGTTGTCCATGGGGTAGGGCATATAAGAGGGGGTTTTCCAGGGGTGTGGGGGGCTGCCCAGGGGTTGGTGGGGATGTCCAGGGGTGTGGGGGCTATCCAAGGGGTGGGGGATGTCCAGGGGTGTCCATGGGTGTGGTAGGAGGGGTATGGCCGGTTCTGGTCTTTTTTTGGTATTCTTTTTCTCTATTTCAGGTGATTTGTATGGGCATAGTAGTGGTTTGGGATTTTAAAAAAAAATAATTTAACGTCGGTTATTTCATAACCGACTTAAAAAATGAATTGTTATTGTTATAACGTCAGTAATTTGAAAACAGACGTAATAACTTCATGGGAAATGGTTTTTACGTCGGCGATTTCATAACCAACATAAAAAAGTGAAATTAATATTCTTTTACATCAGTTATTTTATAACCGACATCATAGATATGTTCTTAATTCGGTTATTATATAACCGACGTTGAAACCCACTTGGCTGACATGTTTATCAGGTCGGTTATTTTTATAACCGACGTGATAAAAGCTTCAGAAGAGTGCTTTATAACGTCTGTTATATAATAACCGACATGAAAGGGATTATATCATGATGGTTATTAAATAAACGACATAAAAAATGCATTGGTATTTGTTATAACATTAGTTATTTGGAAACCAACGTAATAACTTCATGGGAAATGGTTTTTACGTCAGTTATTTCATAACCGACGTAATAAATTGATATAGATAATATTTTATGTCAGTTATAAAATAAACGACATCGTAGATTAGTTTTTACGTTAGTTATTATATAACCGACGTTGAAAACTGCTTGGCAGACAGGTTTATCACGTTGGTTATATTAATAATAGACGTGATAAACGCTTCAGAAGAGTGCTTTATGATGTCGGTTATATAATAACCGATGTGAAAGGGTTTATATCACATCAGTTATTAAATAACCGATGTAATAAAGCACTTCTACAAAGCGTTTTCCACCTCGGTTTTTTATCAACCGACGTGAAAAATGCTTCGGATTTGGGTTTTTTACGTCGGTTGTAAAGAACCGACATAAAAAATCTGTTTATAACATCTCCTGTAATAACGTCGGCCAAAGGATGAAGTTAAAATTAAAAAATAACCACTGTAAAAAATGTTTTCTGTACTAGTGTTTCAAACATAGATCCCTGGTTTACCTCAAGGTTCTGGACAAGTCTTCAGGAAGAAATGCGGACTCAAGTCAGGTTGAGTATATCTTATTATCCATAGACATACAGTTGAGAAAAGCATTTTATTTAGATGTTGGAGGATTTTCTTTGTGCATGTGTATTGTATTTTTGTGTATCATGGGATAACCATCTAGGACTGATTAAGTTATTTTATAAAAATAGTCATCATTCATCCATAAAATGGGTCCTTTTAATGATTTTTATGGTTTCACAAGTATATCACCCCTTTATTAGGCAGAAGTGGGTGAGGATTCTCTAGTAAGATTGAGTTTGTTTCAGGAGATGTCTGTAAGGATTCTGGAGATCCATCAACATCTAGTTATGATGAAAAGTTGACATAAGTATTATGTGGATCAACAGAATTATCCTTTGGATTTTTCCATAGGTGATAAAGTTTTCTTGAAAGTTTCTCCTCAATTAGGTCAATGTTGTCTTGTAAAATAAGTAATTTAGGCTCTGAGATATGTCAGATCATTTTAGGATGTGGAGAGGCTAGAGAATGTTTGTTATCAGTTGGCATTTTTGGCTAAGTTTTCAATAATTCATGATGTCTTACACATATCACAACTCACGAAATATCATCCTAATCCCTCAAAATTCTATGTTGGGAAGAGAATGATTTAGATCTAGATGTTTCTATTATTGAATAACCTATTGAGACCATTGACCCTCAAGTGAATTTCTTGCATGGGAATTCTAATCTGTTGGTCAGAGTTTTATGGAATCACAAATTAGATTCTCAGGACACTTGGGAGTGCGAGTCATTGATGAGGGGTAAATTTAATCACCTCTTTACCGGACTTAATTTTTTCACATGACATCCTAGGGACAAAAAGTATTATATTAGGGAGATTATAACATTTTATTACTTATATTTAGGTAATTCCCTTTACTTTTATTATACTTTTATTAAGTTGGGTGTGTCTTGGGACTCCTGAGGATGGAGATAATTTTCTAATCAAAATGACCTAATGTTCAAGGATGTATTCTTATTTTATTAATGAAGTATTGGTATAAATTTTTAAATGGTTTTATAGGGATTTACCTAAGTTTGGAGGATTATAGAGTTGGATATAGAGTTTTTTGTTGTATGATGGTTGATTACATGATGTGTAAAGAGGTTATACGATGCATACTTAGTTTCTAGACACAATTTCTGAATTACATATAGAGTATTAAAGGATTAACCATCATGTAATTGTTACATGATATTTAATAATGAATGATTAGTTTTAATTAAAAATGGGATGCTTTTCAGTATACTTAAGCATTGTGGATTACATGACATGTAAATGGGTAACACATTATGTAACTATTGGGAGTTCGGATATTAGGGTGTTTCTCGGTTGAAATTTCATTTGATTCATCCACATATCTTTTGGATCACAACCTAAGAGGCTACTTCGGTGATTTATGGGAGACTTCATTCAATAAGGATTGATCTATTTTATATTTTATCACCATTGTGGTTGGTCCTCATCTTTCGGGGTGAGTTGGCATTTTTATTCTTCATTTATTTATTCACTGTAGTTATATAGTGTGGCATTATCAGATTTTTTGATCTGTGACAATGAATCCTCTTCTTCCTCTTATATATTCATGGTGTGATCTTGTTCTGGGGGAATCTTCCTTAGTTGGTAATGGTGTGTTGGGTGTGCATTCATGAGGTATGTGTCATTTACTCTACCCCTCTACCCCTTTTGTTATATTAAATCAATTCTAAGATGTGTGGATTGGTTCTAGGGTCTCCATTTTTGTTGTGGTATTCTAATTAGGGGATCTTTTTTGGTTGTGTGCAACCCTAAGTTTGAGGAAGTTAGTTTCTTCTCTAGCCTATGTTAGATGAACTATATTTCTCTTGGTTTTATAAATTGATTTATAAATAAATTAGCATGATTGTTTTGTGTGTTTAAATGGATTTTTTATAAAAGGTTGGTTTCTCTCTAGTTTTTTTTTGTAAATATTTAAAAGGGGTATTTTCAAATCATTTAAATGATTTATGAATTGTAGCACATGATAATCCTTGGGTACATAGCCAAAAGGTTCAGTTTAGATCCATAATTCATGTTACTTTAGGTGGATTTTCTCATGGGGATTTATATACTCCCTAATATTGTTGTTCTAGTGTCTTCTTTGACATTGTTGGTAGGTTCACTCATGGGTTTTTCTCTACTTTGTAGTCATGTGTTCTAGGTAATTTTTGTGAAGTAATCATTTGTTATTTTATAAGTAGTTTTCTATCCTATCCTGTTTAGTTCCTTGGAATTATTTACCTTTTCATGGATTTTTAATATTTTTTCTATGATATGAATGCTTTAAATTTTGATAAATTATAATGAAAATTATTCATGAAATTTATATATCTTACTTAGTTTTTGAGTTGTTATAAAAAGTTAAAATATTTAACTTGATTTTGATAAAACTTCTTTAATTGTTATCATTCCATGTTTTATTTGATATAATAATACTTGAATTGTTTGTAGATATACTTTTTATGTAACATTTGGGTGGGTCCCTAATAAGCATGTTATCTAACACCCTATGAACTTCTTTAGTGGTTCATAGACCTTTGTATGTATTTTAATGAAAGGAAATGAAATGTGCTATAGTTACGAAGCAAGTTTTATAGTTAATTAATTTTTTGTAGCTGGTGGTGAGATAGTGGGGGTTAACCACGCAAAACATGAAGTAGTAGTTTTTATATTTTGGTAGTCCTTTTTGGTTGGACTTTCACTTGGTGATTGTGTCTAATTTGATTGGTTTTAGTTTCTAATCTTTTTTTTGTTTCTATCCTATATATTTATTCCATTATTGTGTCATTATCTATATTTGTTCCATGTTGTTTCCTCTGGTTTAGTGAAATCGTCCCCTCTGTCTGTTGTTTTATGTCTAGGTGCTAGTCTCCACCCCATGGGGATCAGGAATTCCCTTAGAGTATGTGACAAGTCCTTTAGGGTACTATTTTGATAGGTTCTTTTGGTTGTTTGTTACAATACCTAGCTGTGAGAGGTGGTAATTGAAAAATGAATGACATCGGTTCACAAGGTTGTAGTCTAATGTACACATGAATGATGATTTCATAACCCATTTGATGAAAATAGAGATGGATGTTGGTAATTCCATTAACATAACATCATATCAGTATATGGAAGATACTAAGGTTATTATATCATCATATTTTAATAATAATTGAAGGAGGTGGATAATGAAATAGAATAAAATCTATCGTTGAATAATTTTACATCTTATTTAGGTAACCTCCTTAGGTTTTCACTAGAATCCTTCATAGGATGGATTTTTTCCCAAAATATGGATTCAAAAATGAGATGAGGGAATTCTTAATGTGATTTGGGTTGGTTTTGGTAGATCCAAATGGCTTGAGAAGTGTGAATAGTTGGGGGGAGTCGGAACCCTTTTATAATTGAAAAGTGAAATTTTTATAAATACCCAAAAGTATTCAATAATGGGACATCACTCTCACCTCCTCTAGATCCATAATGGATAAATAATGGAGGGATATGATATAGAAGAGCCAAACCTTCAAAAACCCCATGTTTTAAATATTTCATTTCTTAGAATTTGAATTTTACTCACTTTTATCATTTTAATTTTCACCACAGTAACTAGTTATTCTTAACCATGGTAATCTCTACATTAGGACTAAAATAAAAAATGAATATTAAAAGATAATTTGGACCAAATTAATATAACTTTGAAATCCTATTTATCAAATAAAAATATGATGTGTTGAAAATTAAATTTTAACATAATCTCTTGTAACGTGTAAAACCTCATTTTAACCTTAATTATTGTAATTAAATTTTAACCTTTTTCACTAATCATTATGATCAAAAAATTAAGTTAAAAACATCAAGTAATATTAATTAATATTTGTACAAATATGGAATCTATTTTTCTAAATTAAATTCACATAATTGGAAAATTTTAATTTAATATTAATCTCATAGATGTGATGAGAAAGCGGGTTTTTAAATATAAAAAATCAAAGTTTGAAAATATTTTATATCAAAATTCATTTTAAAATTTATTATAATGATATAAATTGGATTAATAGATATGTAATTTAACTAATTTTATATTAAAACCAGTATAAAATATAATTTAACTTTATATATGATTTTAATTAAAAATTATTATTCAATTTAAATTCATCTTTTTTCATTATTCCTCAAAAAACACTCTTTTTAGAAAATTCTCAAAAACCCATAATATAATTTTGATATTATAATATCAAAAATTATGTTTTTTTATCAAATAAATTTTAAAAAGTGTAAAAAATTAATTTTATTATTTTTCAGAAATAAAATAAAAATATTTTTTTGAGAAAATAATATTTTTGAAGAATATAAAGATTTTTTTGAATAATATGCCTTATTTATATAAAACCATTATACATAATTAATAAAATTTAGTTATAACTATTCATTTTATAATGTTTAATGGCTAGGTTATAATGGTTTTTTTAATAATATATCATGGTTTTGTTCAAACTTGGTGCCATATGTAATGGAAGCTAAACCCAATGTTGTGTGTAATGCAAGATTAACCTAGTGTTGCATGTTACATAAGCTTAACTAAGTGTTGTGTGTAACAAAATCCAAAAATCAATGTTGTGTGTAATGAAATTTAAACTTAGTATTGTGTTTAATTAAATATGAACTTAGTTTTTCTTGCAATGTAAAATATCTAAAACAATAAATTTATTTGAAAAAAATATTTTATAAAATCTAAGGTTGTTACATTATACCCCTCTTAATGTGAATTTCATCCTCAAAATATATGTTTTTCATAAAATGTTTTACATTTGATATTTAATTCATTGAAACCCAAATCGTACAAATTAATAATAAAACTTTTTCTAAAAATGTAATGTTGGAAACATATATGTTACCTAAAGAAACTCATAACTGGATTCCCACATAGGAGAACATAAGTGAGAAGTGATGATTTGAACAAAGAAGAAAAGTGTATATAATTATAGAGACTGATAAAGATCATTGATCACAAGAATTTGGGTGATCCATAGAATGTTAGTGACCAAAAAACCATAAACTAAAGTGGCATCGGAAAGTTCATTGATATCATCAAAAATGATGACAAAAAGACAACATTTTATTCTAATATATTTTCCCTAAATATATTGAATTCCTTTTCCATCTAGACTGAGAGCGCAGTAAAATGTACTTACATGATATATTTTTTTCATATACATAATTTCATCCTTTGGTAGTTCCTTGATCAATTTATTATGCATATATTACTCTAATAGGTGAATTTTTTTCAAGTTTAAATCACTAAATAAGATCCATAAAATAAGAATAATCCATTCCTTATATCTCTAGATAAAAATAGGTTAAAATAGGTTATCCAATATGGAAAAATATTCATATGTTGAAGTAATATGTTAATCACTAAAAACTCAACCAAAGTTCAACTTAAACCATTCCATAAATCATTAACCTTATAACTCTTCCAAAAGATTAAAGTGAAAAAATTTAAAAATTGGGTCACTAAATTTCAAAAATAAATTTATCGTTAATCCCCCAAACAACATGAAGTATCTTTTAATTTTCACATACCAAAACTATGAATACATATATCATGTATTCTCTTGAAACATGCTAATAACTGAAAATACCCAAAAACCTTCTTGAAAATATACATGCTTCTACATTCCTTACATAAAACACATATTATTGGATATATTCATTAAATAAAAAATTTATATAAACTCCATCAATGATATCATAAAACACTTTGTCAACAACCTATTAAGGTAATCACTATTATCCAATTTTCATATTCATATCCAACATCTCTTTATCCCAACATCATTATCTAAACATATAGTAAATATTAAGGGTTTTATTACCTTACTAAAAATATAACCATGCCATTAAATAACTTTTATAATCTATTAGTACCATTTAACATATTTTTATAAATCATTAATGAAAAACTTATACTGAAAAATCCATATATATTTCATGATTCATATAACATAATCCTTTAATTATGATACATTAATACTTAAATCATCCCACTACTTTCTCAAACCATTAACTAGGCTTCATCATCTAATTCCTTAATACTTATTTCCCATAATATGAATCATTTCATAACATTCATAATCCTAAATTTAATCATGCATCTTATGTTAAACATATATAATATGGTTATAATAGCACATATTGTTCATATATCATTTTTTGTTATCTTCATAATAAGTAGTATAACCATTACTCATAAAACATTGCTAATTCTCTTCATGATCTTTCCCCTAAAGAAATAAATTTTCATAATTATCATACATTCAACTTTTAAAATATTAAAAAGTTAATGATACCTTATTGAGACCATTATTCTCATCCATTGCATTAACCAAACTTTTCATTTTGAATTTGAATTTACATTATTTTTTCCCTTATTCTCCACACACAAAACATCTTATCATCTCTCTAATATATTCCCTTGCATCATTCCTTCCATAATATCAATATATATAAAACTGAATATTCTTTCTTCTACGGTCTCCACTTCCTAAAATCTCGGTGAACACTGTCCTTATATTATTTAGGGAGTCCGAGAGTTGGTTGAGGTGCACATTTTTAATCAAGTTATGTGATATATAATTTTGAATAATCACAATATCCTTCACTCTAGTAATTATCCCATTTTTATGATCATCATCAATTGTCTATCACATTCAATGTTAATCCATTTCATTAGGGCGCCCACCATTTACTAAAACCAAAATAGCATAGTGTGAGGACCGCTTATCATAATGGGAAACCAAATAATCATGAAAATCACTAATAGGTTTTTTATATCATAAAACCTTGTTTTTAATCAATGACACATTAGGTTTATCCTATTTCATTCACAACCATCATCTATTTAAATCCTTTATGATGCTATGCAAAGGGTTTGTGATTTTCCAAAGCATATACCCGAGGAGTGTTAAACCAGGTGTGTAGAAAGGCCTATTTTCATGAATCAGGTGATTATAGTGTCCAGATCAATGTCCCTTTCTGGAAGTTATTACCCCTAAGTACCTATGTTATAAAACCACATCCACTTGTAGTATCTAGATAGAGATTTAATTTCATGGAAACCACTTTCCCTATCCTTTACCAAAACTCCGAGAAGAATTCATATACTTTGACTCATCCTTATAATTTTCCTTAGATACATTCCTAGAAATATCCTCATAAATAATCCCTAGGTATCTCACTACATTATTATCATACTTATTTCCAAAGGCTAAATAAATCATTCCTTTAATACCAAATATAGTGAACCGTGATTTTCATAAGTAGATATTACTTCTATTTAGAGGAATATTAAATACATTACAAAACATACACCTAAGGACCATGATAGATTAGTGTCTTTGTACATTAGGTATAAAATCTTTTAATTTGGTGAATGATCTTAAAAATATCCCATAATTATCTTCTCAAATTGTGTTCCCATTAGATATACCCTACCAAAACATTTCTTTATAACCTATGGAAGGAAAAATATGAAAGGGGTAATTGAGATGATTAATAAGGAAAAACGTAATATATATTAATCTATAATCATATGAAATAATAAGATAAACATAACAGTATGTGATCATGAAGATAAATTATGAAGTTTTTTCCCAACCTATCATAGATCATAAACATGAATCACTATATAAAACATTATTATTTTTGTAAACATATCCCATAAGAATGATTAATCATCATAAATAAATCATATAACATAAGCTCATTCCATTAAAGTGTAGAACCATCATAAATTTTGAAAACCATTTCATATGTTAAGGTTAACTGCCAAGACCATCAACATAGTGGATTAGGACTCATCACATGTTTCCCATTGTGGATTAAGACACACTTGTTTCCCATAGTGGATCAGGACACACCTATTCCCTATAGTGGATAAAGACCATCATGTAGATTCTCATTATTATATCTTGTGATATAATTCTTTACAAAATGAATTGGAGGGTATATTGTCCCCACTTATCATATAATGAAAATCATATGTATGTGTTTTATAATATCAAAAAACATTCATCATATCAAAACCCATGAAATTAAATGGGATTCCAAGATATTTCATCATATCATAACCTATGGAAAAATAAGGATTTCATAATCAGTTCATAATTTCATTAGAGAATAACCCATGAAAAAATAATCATGTTTCATAACAATTTTATCATATTATAACTCGTGGAAGAGAAATGGGTTTCATAAACTTCTTTTCATGAAAAACCATTCAGAGAAAGAAAAATAATTATATCCTTAGCTCATATTTCCAATAAAGCATAAGTTACATAAAATGATGTCATCTTTGATGGAAAATGATTTTTATAGAAAAATCACTTGGAATATTTCTTTAGGAAACATTATTTTCATTAAAAATAACTTTTTTCAAACATAAAACATTTTGAAAACCCTTTTATTTCAAAATAACATTGAAAACATATAATAGAATCTTTAAAAATAATTTAAAATTTTTCTTAAGGAAAATATAATTTCATATTTGAAAAAAATTCTTAAAATATAAAAAATTTAAAAATATTTTCATTATTTTAATACATTTTATATAAAAAATTATAAAACAAGGTTTTGGAAGAAAAATGGGTTTTCGACCGTGGTGAGAAATAAAGTCAGATTTTCTTAAAAATATTTTCACCCTTATTTTAAATTCAAAAGAGTGGGAAAATGGTACTATTATTTTAAAATATCATTAATATCCATAGGATAATAAAATTAATTATTTTCATTAGATATGTATCATAATATATTATCTTCAAAAACATAATCATAATAAATCCTAATAAACTATGTGATTTTAACATAAAATAATTACAACTATGGTAATATTTAATTTCAATTCCCATGAAAAATAAAGTTAAATGAAACATATAATATCATAATAATAAATAAATTCATGATATTACAAGTCAAATTGTTTTATATATACATCATTAAAGAAGATATGTTTATAACATAACATGTGTCTCAATGAAAGGAAATTGAGACAAAGATCCCTAACCACTTTTGTAAATTTTAAACCATAAACCCTATAAAATATAGATACTAAAATGGATATGTAAATCCCAAAATAAATTTGTTAAATAATAATAAAATACATTGATCGGTAATATATTAACTGCATTAAATTAATAGGTGGCAAATATGGCATGTGTCTTACATAAGTAAAAAAAGTGAGATGAAAATATCTTACCTAAAATCTTAACATCAAACATTTTAGAACCTACTATATAATAAATATAAATTTATTATTTATATATTAAATAACCATAATTATATATATCATAACATATATTATTTACTTATGTCATTTTATTACTCATTTGTTAATAATTCCTTGTTAAAATCATGTTTCGGGTAATAACTGCTTTGTTTTATGTGGATGTTTTGGTTTGTTATTTCTTTGGTCCTCTTACATTAATCATGATTTAATAATCTCCAAAATATTAATAATGAAATAATTATAATATTTATTCATCAATTATATTTTTTAAATCAATCATGGAATATGGTTTTGATAAATGAAGTACATTACGATCATAGAGATGGTAGGTCATGCGTACACATATGTAACGTTTCCATCTTTCAAAGACCATTATGGAAAGTAGGTAAGTACTATATTATATTTACATAATTATAATAATATCATAAATACCATATTATTTCATTAAATCTACTTATACATATCATAAATGTGGTGTGGTGATGAAAAAATATACTCACATCATTTTGTGAATGTGATAGTTCACATTACACGAATGTTGTTATCTCCATTAAATAAGTGAAATTTTCATAAATAAAATGTTATATTATATATTAAAAATGATAAATATATCATTAATATCATAATTATGTAATATATATCATATATATTTCTTAACATTATCTTCAATATATCCCATTTAAAGCGTTAGTGAAAAAGAATCACATCACTTCGTGAGGTGGTAGTCTATTGTACACAGATATGATATTATCATATCCCCAATAGAATGTAAAGTAAAAAAAGTTATATATGGAGTACAATAAATTTATAAATATCACATATATAATTTAGATACATCATCATAACCAACCATGAGAGGTGGTATTGGAAAAATAAATGATATCGATTCGCGAGACAGTAGTCCACATTACACACAAATGATGATTTCTTAACTAGTTTAATGGAAGTGAAGATGGATTTAGGTCATGAATTTATCATTTAAATATATAATAGATATATTTAGTTAATTATATAGTCATATTTTAAAATAATTTAACTAGTTGAAGTAAGAAATAGAATAAAATCTCTCATTGAAGAATGTTACCTCTTCTTCAGGTAACCTCTTTATTTTTGCACAAAATTATTTCCAAGGATGAAATTATTCAAAAAATAATCCTTATAGTATAATATTAAGGAATTTGGAAAGTTATTTTTGTAATTTACGGTTGAGAAAAATTGATTTAGATGTGTGAATAAGTTAAGGTATTGAATTCCCTTTTATAATTGAGGAGTGGCATTTCAATAAATACCAAAGAGTATTCAATAATGGGAGGTCACCTTCACCTCATCAGACTCAAAAATTGATAAATAATGTATGGGAAATATTATATGTACAAAAAACACCTCCACCACAAAAACCATGTTTTTAACATGTCATTCTTTAGCTTTTAAGTTTCACTCACTTTTTCCATTTTAATATTCACCATAGTAACTAGTTTTTTAACATAGGTAATTTATCCTTTAAGAATAATATAAAATGAATCTTATAATATATTTTTTACATAATAATTTTTAATATTAAATCCAATTTATCAAATAAAACATTATATGTTTTTAAAATTAATTTTTACACAAGCAAATGTAATAGAAAAAAACCACATTTTAACCTTAATCAAGCTAATTAATTTTTAACTGTTTTCACTAATAATTATGTTAAAATTTTATTTTGAAATTATTAGATAATATAAAGTATTTTGATTCCAAATATGGTATCCATTTTTCTATATTCTATTCACAAAAATGGAAATTTATAATTTTTTAATCTTATAGATGCGATGAGAAAGCGATTTTTAAAGATAAAAAAGTTCCAAAATTTTATAAGTTTGTATATAAAAATTAAACATAAAATTGATTAAAATTGCATAAATTCTATTAATAGGTATATTATTGAACTAATTTTACATTAAAATGAACTAATTTATAATTTAACTTTATAAATATTTTAAATGACAAAGCATTTTTCAATTAAAATTTAGTATTTTTCACTACTCGTGAAAAAAATTATTCTTTTCATAAAATTATCAAAAATTCACCCAAAATAATTTTGATATGATGATTTCAAATATGATGTTTATTTTATAAAATAAATTTTCTAAAATTATCATAAAATTAATTTTACTATTATTCACAAAAGGAAATAAAAAAACATTTTTTGGAGAAAATTATATTTTCAAAGCATATAATGAATTTAATGAATAATATATCTTCTTTATATAAGACAATTATACTTAATATTTAAAAATTATTTATTACTATTAATATCTCTAATCATTATGGATAGGTTATAATGATTATGTTGGAATAATATTTAAGGTCCCCGTAACACCCTAAGAGGGGAGGGGTGAATCAGAGTGTCAACTTTTTCTTTTAACCTAATGGATATTTTTCCCACATTGGTAGGAACTTGTTAAACATACCTGATGAGAAAGTGAAGAAAAAGAATAATAACATGAAAATAGAGGACGCGGAAATTTTACTTGGTTTACCGCTAGGGGCTAAAACCAAGTAAAATACACTGACAGGTTACTGGACGTACCAAAACCCACTAATATTTACTAGTTGTGGAGTACAAAAGTTTATTACAATCACTATATTCTAGTGGAACTGCTTTTACATGGTTTTTGGGATAGAACATTGCAACTCATGGATCACTTCCCTTAACTTTCCCATTGCTCACTGTTTTGGGAATAATTTTAAATTAGTTTATCAACATGACGATTTCTTCAAATGATTGGAAATAAATCATGCTTCATCATCTATAGATAGATTCCCTATTGAAGTCTCATTATCACAATTATGTGTAATTCACTTTTCCTCACAATATTAGTTTTCGAACTATCCCTCCAAAAACTCGCATGTTCCTCCACATATAGTGATCTTTTCTCCATGTACAAGGATCCTTCCTCTACATACTCGGCTTCATTGGGTACCACTTATGCTTCGCGGACCAGTTCTCCTCCGTGAACCATCCCTAATTTGTGAATTTTCTATGTTTCTGTGAACCATTTCTCCTCTGTAGACCACCTTCCTTACGTGAACTATTCTTCTATGTATACATAATGAGAACCACAAAGTGAGTTCTTCCTCTTTGTACTACCTCTCCAACTCAGACTAGTCTTCCTACATAACACTTGAAACTTTACAAAATTCCTTCAAATATCTTATTAGAAACACCTTCATGGGGTTGTCTTCCCAAGAACCACTCTAGACTTCACTGAAATCCTCACGGGTTTTTTAATCTTGGTCTCTCTCTATAATGAAGATATTTTTACTCCTTATATATTCAAAAAGATACACATAATCCACAAAATATATATTTACCAAATCTTCGATACGACACTGACTTTACCATGTACCTTGCATCGCCCATGAACCATATTCCCTACACGATCCATATACATTCTCTCTACGTGATGACAAAAATCACTATTTTTTTTTTCAAAAATGACACCATTTATAGCTTCTCAAAACACTACTTCATTTTTTGGAACAACACACTATCCCAAAAACAATTTTCCTTATATGAACCGTAGGCCTTCCCGCAAACCTCTTTCACTCCATGAATTGTTCCTCCTATACGGTCCACATACCATTTTCCATTCTACGAACCATTCCAGCTATGTGGTTCGTGGTTCACTATTCCACGTACCATATTTCATTATCCATGAATTATTTTCAGAAATCCCATCCCTTGTACTAATTTTGTAGAAAACCTACCTTTCCCAAAAACAAACTCTCTATTTTGAGACCCAAAAATTTGGAAAACACTGAGAAATTGTGCCACCTTAAACACCTGCTTCGGTATGTAATGTGAAATCACTAGACTTTCAGATCTATTGAATAACCTAAAGTTGATTCAAAACAAAAAAACCATACTCCCTTTCCATCAAATAATATCCTTGGTTCCAATAAAAATATCTCAGTTTTGTTAAAACATAGTGTTGTCTGTAACATAAGCTAAACCCAGTGTTTCATGTAATGAAATCATAAGACAATGTTTCGTGTAATGAAATATTAATATGATATTAATTGTAACACCAGACAAACTCGGTGTTGTGATTTATTCCAAATAAACATATTGTTTCATTTAATGAAATATATCAAAAAGATTAAATTTATTTGAAAAACAAATTAACAAAATCTCAGGGTGTTACATTTTCCATCACCAAATAAACTAGTTCATTAATTTAATAATGAATATAATAAATAAATAAGTCAAAAAAATCACTATAAAATAATATTATTCTATGAGTGATGGATAATAAAACCATGATATACACACCCTATTTTATCATTCCCACAATCTCCTATCACAATAAGAAAAAATGTTTTTCGTGGGAAGTATTTAGCAGTGGTTTTCAAATTCTTTAATAAATATTTCAGGGAAACAATTATGTGGTGATATTTTCTTAAAACAGCCACTAAATGTGTTTTTTCGGGTTTTTTTAGCCTTGAAAAGATAATGCTAATTTTTACTTTTAAATTTAAAAAAATTATTTTATTTTTTGAGGTGGTTTTTAATAATCCACCACAAAATTAATGGGAAAATAGTGAATATTTAATATTTAAATATTATTTATTACTATTAATAGTTATTTAATTTTTATATTCATTGATTTTTTATTATATATAATTTTAATTGATAATAATTTGTTAATTTTTAATTATATAAATTATTAGTTAATAGTTATTCGAAACTTAAATTAATTTTGTATAACTTGAAAATCAGACTTTGTTATTAAATAACCATAACTTTTGATCCAAGTGTCCATTTTAGCTCCACAACTAATAAAATTGAATCTTATGAAATGAGATATAACTTTATTAGATAATAATTTGGTAATAATTAATTGAATGATATTTATTTTAGTTTTAAGAAAAGTTTAAAATAAAACTTTAACATCATACATCCATTGAATTTAATAGAGGTGTTTATTTGGGCTAAAATTTATATCAAATAGAATCATGTGCTACACTATTTTAATTATAGGGAACCTCATTCACTATTTTCAGGTTAAAAGAGGCCCAGAAGACACCCAAAATTGAGTTTTTTATTCAGATATCATTATGTTTTAGCATTGGATGAGATTTAATAGTCATTTTAGAGTGTATTAATATTATATTTAGGTTGTTTATCATTTTATTTCAATGATTTAGATTGATATTGAATTGATGGTGTTGAAATTATTTTAAATTTTCTCTCTTTTGTGGTTTATTAACTATTATATATATATATATATATATTTGTATGTACTTATATTCCTTTATGTATATTTTTTTATAATTAATATATATTTATGTGTTCTACACTTATTGACAAAATAATTATCTCAACATTAGAGGAGGGTGTAGATCTGTGAATTGAGTATGAGAGACAACCTCAATTCTATCCGTATTGATGTTTGATGGGACGTGAAAAATTGGGATGTAAAAGGGATGTGATATGATTCTTCTGCTCGGAATGGGGACACTAAGGGAAGTAATGCCTCAAATTTTTTTAAAAATATAAGTATTTAGTTCCATATATGGATAATCCCATTTCCTCTATTGATGTTAGAATGGTCTCAAATGAGGTTGTTCAAATGATGTGTGCTCGTTCGTAAGTGGATGCTACAGTGGCAGGTGGTGTCTTCCCTTACTCCTAATCTTATTATTATGATGAAGGTGAGTGTGCATGCACTACATCTTGCAGAAACTGATGATGTTGAACAGTCTTCAAAGCTTGTTTGGGCATATTGTGCAGCTAGAAACTGTTGACACCCTTGGCTCTTTAAACATTATTCTTGAAAACATTATCTTTGATACACTTGAGTATGGTGTTCAAGTGTATGTGGACAAGGAGTTGCATCTTGATCACTCCTTACTCTCTTATACAGGAAAATGGGTAATTGCTGATAAAAAAATTATTTTAAGGAAAGAAATCAATTAACAGTGATGGTCTCCAAATTGCTTCATATAGGAAGACCAAATCTTTTTTTGATCTAATCTCAGAGAAATTGGATGATTTAAATGATGTGCATGTGCCTATTTCAAATACCTTTGAAGTGTTTGACTCTTAGAAGACAAGACAAGATAATGCTACACTACAAGTGGATGCTGCTCTTATAGGTAATTTGAACACAACTAGTGATATTTATATGGTTATTGATTATAAGGAACATACCAAATTGATGTCGAGAAAGTTTCTTCTGGAAGAATGAAAAGGGACCTAGAAACCCTGTAAATCCAAGAGACGGGGTCGGCATCCAAAAATTCATGGATGAAGGCGTGGACATGAAGCTACAAGGTGAGATTGTACTATATCTACCCGAAAGATATAGCTCACTCCAGTGCAGTTAATGATCAGGGAAAGGTTGTATATGACCTTAAATTATAAAAATTTCAACTTGGAGTGGGATACTCTTGATGAAGATGATCGATCTGATAGCGATTTTCGGAATGATCTCAATTCTCGTTCTTTTAGATTTTCATGGATGAGGATATTTCCTTATTTTGCCATATCCACCCAGTTTATGTACTATACATTTTTAATAAATTTGTGGGTATGGGATAGCTTTCCAACCTATACTCAGATCCTCTTGGTATTATGGGGTTGTATATATATATTTATATTTAATTATGTTTATATATATTTATATTAATATAAATTAAATATATGTGTGTGTTTATATATATTTATGTAACGTAAATTTCTATTTATATATATTTGTGTAAATTTAATTATAGTTTTATTTATTTAGACATATTTATTTCCATTTACTAATTTTTATTAACTATTTATTCATTTACTATTTATTCATTTATTATTTATCCATTTATTATATATTAATTTATTATTTAGTCATTTATTAGTAATTAATTTATTAATTATTTATTATTGATTATAACTTTGTTATTAAATTATTATTTTGTATTTATTTTAGTATTTATTATATATTATTACATAATATTTAATATTTATTGTTAATTGTTAATTATTTATTATTTATTATTTATTATTTATTATTTATTTATTATACATTATTCATTGTTTATTTTTTATTTATTTATTTATTAATTACTTATTTATTACTTATTTATTATTTATTATTTATTATTATTTTTTTATTATTATTTTTTAATTTATTTATTGATTATTTAGTGACTATTTATTCAGTATTTATTATTTATTTATTACGTATTTATTATTTTTTTATCATTCATGTATTATTTATTTATTTATTATATATTTTTATTAATTATTAATTACTAATTTATTTATTAATTATATTATATTATATTCATTATATATTAATTATTTTTTATTTTTTATTTTTTATTCTTTTATATTAATTTATATATATATAAGTATATTAAATACAGTTTACTCACCACATGAAGGGTATGATGGAGTGGTAAAGTCTTTAGAGAATAACCAATATGTAAGATGTTCGAATCCCTCCCAACACACACACATATATATCTATGTGTGTGTGTGCTAGATTTATGAATAGCATGTATGGTGTACAGATGCATGACATATGCATGCATGGTAGGATAAATAAATAGATAAAAATATTAAATTAATTAAATAAATAAAAAACCAAAAATGCTTCTATATAAAAAAAACCATCAAAAAATCGCCATGAAAATATTTCCAATAGGAAAATATATTGAACTTTTAGAAAGTGTCTTGCATCATTTAGTGGATGATTAAACTGATATTGAATTCCAAAAAAAATATCATGATTGTTAACCACTCACCACTAAGTAGTCATTGATAATGAACAAACTCTCCCCCATAGATGATAGAATATCAAAAATAAAACTAAGAAAGCTAATTGAATATTATTTTAAACATAACAAAAATAAAACAAAAATAAAACAAAAATCCTAACTACACAACCTCCTCGAGTGGATCCCTAATCAAGCCCCTATAGTCGATAACCCCCTCCATGTAGTTCCTTATTTATTTAAATAGTGTAGACTCCAAGTTCCCTCCAAATTATTACATAAAAATAAATCTTATAAATAACACCAGAATATATAGAGATGAAAATGACTCAGCATCTTGATCCTTTGGTTATAATCCTCGCACAACACCATGTGATATTCCCAACATGAATGCATTTTTTGTCTTCATAAAACATCTCTAACATATCCTATTCCATGTCAATGTTATTCTCGTATTAGATTTATGGTTTACCTATAAATCATGGCCTTATTCATTGTGAGAGTTTCATCCTTTTTTCTATACATAATAGTTTTCTCATGTTCTCCTCGTGATGTCAGTCATGCCTTGAATAGAATTTTCCTTGTTTTTTTATATAGAGTTTTACATACATGCTTCCTCTATAATGGTTTTTGTTGCGGGGGATTACCCTTAATGGGAGACAGTCCCCATGCAATATCACATTATCTATTATGTATTTTGCTTTGCTAAAATTATAAATATGGAAGCATTGTTTATTTTCAGTTTATTACATATAAAAACTCATAAAGATAAAAGAAGTTCAATTTGAAATTCAATAAAATCAAATGAAATATTCAAATGAATACATGGAATTAGAAAAAAATGACATGCACTGGACAGCGGTAAATAATCAAGATAACAATGAACATAACACACATGTCAGTGGACTAACTCACATGGTAGTGGAAATTAAAATAAAAAAGCTTACAATTTTTCCTTATAAAATCGAATACAACAATTTTAACCAAAAAACTGGTTTAATAAAACTTAAAATAATGAGAAAAGAATATCATATTCATATATAATTTTCTTGAACCGAATTTTCATTTAAAGAACTGATTGATAAAGAAATAAAAGGTTTGAAATTAAGGAAGAAGTAATGAAGAAAAATAATCATTGATTAACTAAGCTAAAAATAAAAGATCAATATTCTTACCACTTATGAAACTAAACAAAAAATTGTAAAACCAAAAACAAAATAGGTTCGCATATTTTAATTAAACCAAGGAGCATAAGCAACATTTAGTGATTACCTGTGAAAATAAAATCATAAAGTAACGAAATAAATAAGACATTAATTTAACATGCTTTGACTCTTTAGAGTCATGCGTGTATGGAAAAAATACCACCCAACTAATGCATTTTATTATGCTGAAAAGAAAACAATTACAAGAGATAATTTTGGGAGGTTAGATCAATTACTGAACTATAATAAAATAAACCAATGAAATAAAAGAGTGATAAGAACAGTAAAAAAGATAGAAATATTACCATTGTCTAGCATTCCTCGATGTGCATATGCACACAATTGGCCCTCTATATCCTATATGCATACCGCTGGTCTACGCTGAATTCATGACCTCGAAGTAATCAATTGGTCTTTGTTCTTTCTCCTAATCTCAACCTCGGATTCCTATATATCCTGAAACATGCCTGCAGGGTGATAGATCTAGATCTAGAAAACACACAAACAACATGGGAAAGGAAAACATCATTAATCAGGATTCCATATGGCTGAATTTAGAAATCATGTGTGAACATATTCCATCCCTATGTATCTAAAAATCATTCACACACTACACTAAATCGGGAATCTATAAACATTCTGGGATATGAATGGAAAAAAATACAAGAAGGGATCAAGAAAAACACCTAAATCTATAAGATATCACTCTATAGAGATCTAAAATAGAACATGAATGATCACATGTAGATATATAAAACATGAATAATGAAGATGATGAAACTCTATGAAATCCACCGAAAATTGGATTTAGGATCAGGGTTGAGTAGAAGTATGAATGAATATCACACTAGAATGAAGAAATGGATTCCACGATGGTAATAAATTCTGGAATAAAGATCTACAAGGGGTAAATAACATATCTAGGCATAACAAACAAGGTAGTATAAAAACAAACTCAATGAATAGGCATCAACCACTTGGATGACCAATGTGAAGCCAAGCATCATGGGGATCGATGGCTCACATGATTACCACCATAATAAAACATAAAAATTAGAAATAAATAATAAATATAATGTACACATGGCAGAATAAAATAAAATAATCTTATATGATTATAAAATTTATAGTTTTTAGTGAATTTTTATCCATGCATGCTCGTACGTCAAATATGGACTTCCCATTGTTTTGTGGGAGGCATTGCATGGAACCCGTAGAAAATTCTTCGTATTACATGATCATTTTTCTATGAAAATTATACCCATAGAAACCATTCATTTTGATCATTAAGGTATGAATTTATTTCATCATCTTAGCTCTTTGAAGGTCAATATTTCATTGGAACCATGCCTTGTATTATTTTTTGGTTGATGTTTTACTCACCATTGCAAACTCCATAGGCCATCATTTTGAATTTTATTTTAAAAATATGAGAATTCTAAAATTTATATAGTCCTAAGCTTGAGTTCGATATAACCACCAATGTCACTATCCCTTTGTACGTTTCATAATTCTCATATTGTGGTCCAGTTGGTATTCATAGAGGGAAAATAGGCATTCGTCTAGTTTTTAGTTCCACTTAATTTGGAACTCACAACACATATTTAAAACAAAAGATACTTATTTCATTTTACTCCGTTACTTTTAGGGGTTTGGGTGTGAGAATTACTTTATTTTGAGTTCACAACCCATGTTTTAGGGAAATTTTATTTTTTTAATATGTAAGGGGAAATACACTTTTTTATTGTAAAAAGTCTCCCCATGTGTTACTATGGGTAGAGAGATCCCATTACATGGAATTTGTAGACCCATTAGACTATAAACCTCATTAAATCAGACAGTAAGGCCCAAAATCATAGGTTTATTTATGGTCCAAAGGACCCATGTGCTCACACCATTTTTTTTGTCTCTCCATTGACCAGCCACTATCACCACTGCCCATCAACCTGGACACAATTCCCTTGTTTGTCTACCTCCTATGACACCATCAATCCCATGGCCAACCAATTCTGAAATCATCCATCTGTGATTCCCCGAATTTTCCACCTCCTATGATGTCCCTACTCCTGGGGTGAAATCTTATCATCGACTTCACAACTGACTAACATCCACTAACATAGAAGTCGATTTTAAAATCACTAGAAAAATCATTTATCAACACTAAAAATCATTTTTGATCTAAGAACCACTAAAATTGGTCAAAATATATTAATTACAGAAGATTATAGATAAAGGTGGTCCTTTATCAGCACTAAAAAATCACAAATAAATTTGGTTCTTTATAAACACAAGTTTAGCACTGATAAAGGTTGTACTGTTACAGTGTTCTATTGAAAATACATCACACTACAACTGCAAATATATCTGTATATGGAAAATTCATAATTTAATTGAAATAAAAATTACATCACAAATAAAATAAAAAACACTATATTTTAGACATTTAAAACATTTTTTTGTAAAATTACATTGGAAGGTAATGTAAAAAACATACAAAAATAACATTGGTTTCATTTTCTTTGGCTCCTGACCCCCTCTCAAACAACCCTGATCATGGTATTGGATTCCAAAAAAACTACCCCAACTCAAGAAAAATAATCCACCTATATATGAAAAAAAAATACAAAATTATTAACACTATAAATAAATAAATTAAACATAAATATGAAATAATAAATTAGTTAAATTTTAATTTTAAATAAAATGATACACTTGAAGCCATAAAAATCACATTGTGCGTCGTATTGATGTGAAGATGACTCATATAAATCCCAAATAACTTAAGAATAATTTTCCTGAATTATTAAGACAATCCAAATGTTTTCTTGGTTTTGAGGATGTCACATGTATTTATTACTAAAATTACAATTTAAACCCAAAGTATGCACTTTGAGTCCTATAAATCACATAGTGGGTTGGTTTGACAATATGTTGATTCCTATAGGTCAAAAATTACTTATGAATATTTTTCTTATAAATTATCCTGACAATATGATTTTTTTATCAAATTTCAGTGGGAACACGTGTTTTGAAGTAAATTGTAAATTTTAAACTCATAACAGACACTTGGTGTAATACCAGGAACACCATGTTTCATTTTTAGGTGAAACTGATTCCTACACATCAGAAATGACTTATAGATTGTTATACAAAAGTATCAAAGCAATCTAATTTTTTTTGATCATTTTCGAGTATGTGCCATGTTTTTTGCACTAGAATGTCAATTCTAAGTAAAAGGACATGCTTGGAGGCATACTGGTCACACCGTGTATAGAACTAATGTGAGGATGATTCTTACACATCCTAAATGACATAAGTTTCATTGTACTAATGTTTTAAGACAATTCAAATCTGTTTTCTTGGTTTTGAGTATGTCATGTGTCTTTTTTAATAAAATGTCAATTTAAAATGAAAATGTGCAATTTGAGTCGCACAAATCACATCATGAGTCGGTTTTATGGCAGAGTAATTCCTATACATTTAAAATGAATTATTAATATTTTTTCTAATGTATCTTGATAATTCGTGTGTATTTATTTAGTTTTTAGTGAGTGACACACATTTTGATCAAAATTTTCAATTTTAAACTGATAATGGACACTTTGAGTTATACTGGGAATACTATGTATCATATTGAAGTTCAGATAGTTAATAAACATAAAAAATGACTTCTGTATCATTTTATTAAATTCTCAAAACAATCTAAATGTGTTTTCTTTATTTTGAGTATGTGACGTTGGTTTTGAACTAAAAAGTCATTTTTATATAAAATGACACACTTGGAGTAATACATGTCACATTGTGCATTGGATTGAGGCGTAGATGATTCCTATACATCAAAAATGACTTCAATAATTTTTTTAAAGTTTCTTTAAAATCAAAAATATTTTTTCTTGTTTTTCATTATCTCATGTGTCTTTTTTAGTAAAATGCCAATTTAAACTAAAAACACACACATTGAGACATAAAAGTCACATCATGTGTCAGTTTGACATAAGATTGATTCTTACACATAAAAAATGACTTCTGAATTATTTTCCAAAACTATAAAGATAACATGAGCACATTTTCCTAGTTTTTTTGTGAGTGTAACATGTTTTGAACTAAATTTTCAATCTTAAACTGATAAAAACAATTTGAGTCATACTAGGAACACTGTGTGTCAGATTAAGGTGAGGTTTAATTCTTACATATCAAAAATTACTTGGGTATAATTTTAATAAAGTATAAAAACAATCCAAATGGGATTTATTGGTTTGGATTATGTGATGCGTGTTTTGAAGTAAAATGCCAATTTTAAATAAATAGACACACTTAAAGTCATACATGTCACACATTACATCAGATTGATGTTTGGCCGATTCATACACATCAAAAATGTCTTAAGGATAATTGTCCTAAATAATCATGACAATATTAATGTGTTTTCTCAGGTTTGAGTATATAGAATATCTTTTTTACTGAAATGCCAATTTAAACCGAAAACATGTACTTTGAATCATACCGATCACATCATGTGTCAGTTTGATTTGTGAATAATTTATACACACCAGGAATGATTTATAAATTTTTCCTCTAAAGTATCAATGAAATATTAGCACATTTTATTATTTTTCATTGATTAACACATGTTTTGAACCAAATTTTCAATTTTAAACTAATATTTGACACTTTGAGTCGCACTAGGAACATCGTGTATCAGATTGAGGTGTCATTGATTCCTATACTTCAAAAATGACTTATGAGTCATTGTGGAAATTATAAAAGAATTATGAATGCATTATCTTGGTTTTGATAATGTTATGTGTGTTTTTAACTAAAATGTCAAATTTAAATAATAAGACACACTTGGAGTCATATCAGTCACACCATGTTCCTGATTGATGTTAGGATAATTCCTACATATCAAAAATAACATAAGGTTCATTTTAATAAATTATTAAGAAAATATGAATGAATTTTCTTAGTTTTGAGTATATTTTGTGTCTTTTTTACTAAAATGTCAATAAGCAAAAAACACAGAATTTGAATGATACCAATCACCTTGTACATTAGTTTGACATGATAAAAATTCATACACATCAAGAAAAAATTATGAATTATTGAACTAATTTATCAAGACGATTTGAGTGTGTTTTCATAGTTCTTAGTGAGTGACACACATGTTGAACTAAATTATCAATTTTAAACTAATAACACACATTTTGAGTCATACCGAGAACATCGTGTATCAGATTGTGGTATAGATGATTTATGAACATCAAAAATGACTAATGGATCGTTTTCCAAAATTATAAACACAATATAAATGTGTTTACTCAATTTTGATTAATAAAAATATGTTTTGAATTAAAATGCTAATTTAACTTTAAAATACACACTTAAAGTCATACCAGTCACACTGTATGTCGGATTTATGTGTAGATGATTTATACACATGTAAAATGACTTAATGATAATTTTAATAAACTATCAAGGAAATATAATATATCGCATATCTTTTTTACTAAAATGAAAATTTAAACTGAAAAGACACACTTTCAGTCCTACCAGTCACATCATGTGTTGGTTTTACATTAGACTAATTTGTACATGGCACAAATGACTTCTGAAACCTTTTTTATAAAGTATAAACACAATATAATCACATTTTTATGGTTTTCAATGAGTGGAACATGTTTTCACCCAAATTTTGAATTTTTAGTTGATAACAGACACTTTGAGTCATACTGGGCACATCATGTATTGTACTATGCTATGTATAAATCTTACTTATCATAGATTAATTTTGTATTATTTTCCTATTTTAATAAAATAATATAGATTTTTTTTATCTGTTTTTAGTATGTGAAGTGTTTTTTAAACTACAATGTCAATTTAAAATAAAAAGAAACACTTGGAGTTATACCATTTACACCATGCATCAGATTAATGTACAACTAATTCCTAAAAGATATAATTTATATATGGATATTTTTTCTAAAGTATCAAAATAATTCGAATTAATTTTCTCATTTTTGAGTATGTCATGTGTGTTTTTTACAAAAATGTCAATGTAAACTGAAAACACAAAATTTAATTCATATTGGTCCCATCATGTGTTGGTTTGACATGTTATTAATTCCAACAAACCCAAAATAAATTATTAGCCATTTTCCAAAATTATCAAGGAAATTCGAGCATTTTTCATTTTTTTTAGTGAGTGACACATGTTTTGAACTTAATTGTCAATATAAAATTGATAAGGGACACTTTTTGAGTCATATCGAGAACACAATGTATCATATTGAGGTGAAGATAATTCCTACTCATTAAAAATTATTTATAGATCTTTTTGAAAAGTATCAATATAATAAAAAATATATGCCTAGTTTTGAGTATGTGGAATTTGTTTTGATCTAAAATATCAATTTTAAACTAAAATTTTGCACTTTGAGTCATTCCGGACACATTAGTTATAATAATAAGGTGAATTTTATTCCTATATGTCATAAATGACTTATTGATCATTTTCCTAAAGTATCAAAATAATCTGAATGTGTGTTATTGATTTTGAGTGTGTGATTTGTTTTTCTGAACAAAAAAGTAAAATATAAAACAAAAAAAATCTACATTGATTCATACAAATCACACTGTGTATGATATTATTGTGCAGATTATTAAGGTGTTGTTGATTTCTATATGAGAATGACCATCTTTGAACATGTAACTGGCTCTATCATACCAATCACACATTGTATTTGATTGAGGTGCGGCTGATTCCTACATGTTACAAATGAGTTAATAATTATTTTCCAAAAATATCAAAAATAAAATTGAATGTATTCTCTCAATTTTGAAATACAATGTTCATTTTGAAGTAAATGTAAATTTTAAAGTAATAACAAAAACTTTCAGTCACACTGGGTATATCGTGTATTATATTGAGTTGTGATTGATTCATATAAATCACACTTTGTCTTTTTATTCTTTAATGCATTCAACATCCATCTAAAAGTATTTTTTTGATAACCTAACATGCTGAATACATTGAAGAATAAAAATAAAAGTGCCTCATCATGAGTGAATGATCCACATTGAGTGCATAATCATAGTACATGAGTGCACCATGAGTGTATTATCCTTCTTCATGAACACTATTAAAATTTAAAAAATAAGTATTAAATAAAAATGAAAAAAGAAATAACTATAAAAAGTATATAAATTGATGAATAAATTCCCCAAATAAGTAGTATATATTCATCTCTTCTTGATTTCTATACGAAACTGGAGACCATGTATTATTCCCATTAATTACTAAATAAAACTATTTCTCTTGTGAATACGAGGGTTGTTGAAAGTCCTAGTAGTACTAAAAAAATATAAATAAATAAATAATTAGTAAATATTTTAAATTAAATAGTAATTATCCTCTGAAATACCTCTTCGGTGATTCTATTTTATTAATTGGATATGATATCTTTCATACAGTTTCAAACATAATAACCACAATCATTACCATTAGTTTGTTCTGAGTACTATAGAAACATTGATAAAAATAAGTAATTTTTTTTATATATCTTTTTATAGTGGAAGTTTTTTATATATACCATAATAATTATCCATTTATATAATTCTATATGATTTTTGTGCTCATGGACTATCCTCATATAGTGATTTTGATGATATTTAAACACTACTTTATCATAACAAAATTTTCATTAAAATATAATGTAAAATATATTACTTGTATTTTTTAAAATGTTCTATACAGTGTATTCAGAATTGATAAAACTCATCATGCACGGTCAGTTTATTGGTAATCCATTCGTTAAATCTAGAAATTAAATATTTGGAGTATCCAAATTGACTATAATGAGTATGAAAAGTTCCCTAAAAATCAAAAAATAATATGTAATAAAAAGAAGGAAAATATATTTTATATGATTAAATTATAGACTTTTACCCCTATATCATGGGTATTAATAATATTTTTTCATCTGTAAGTTTGATTTCATTCATTATGGCCTGTTTGTCCATTATTCCTTCATATTGATTTGGATCCAATAAGAATAGTTGTGTAGATTTGATGTTAGGAATAATGAATCCAAATTTCTATTCATAGGTTTCTCCCTTCAAAATGTAATGATATATATTCTAGAAAATGTTATGAATTGTATTTTTTTATAATATACATAGTATAAAAACCGTTGGATTAAGAAATCCTAAAAACACACCTCATGTATGCATTTATAATCAATACTCACAGTTGTTCATGCTTGATGATTTAATTTACATTCACCAGACATATATATTATTTCAATGGCCTCTAAATACATCTTTTCTTCAAAATATATTATGGTCGTGTCACCACTTGTTAATGTTGTATCCACAAGAACCTTTAATTTTAGTAAATGTGGATATTGAATGGGTGGCATAAAGAAAATTTTTGAAGTTATTTTTGACTGGTTGGTTGATCTTTTAGATAATTTTTATTTGACCTTCAATTTCACCCCCTTTCCTTTGTCTTTCTATAATAATAATTATTGGTTCAGATATTTTTTCATTAACTATTAAAGGTTTTATATGAAAATATATTTTAAATGAATACCTCCTTATCAAAATCTACTTTTACATGATATAACCAACATGCAATTAATGTTCCAACATCTTTCTTGACCATATGAATATCCATATCATCAAGTAGAATATGCGGGTCAGCACTCAGCTTGTGATCTATGTAAATCCCCATTATCACATGACCTATTGGAAGTTGTTTGTTGTGTATAATATTCCCTTGGATATTATACACAGTACCCATCACAAAATGATGATGGGTAGGTGTTAATAGATACAAATCACAATCATTTTCACCCAATAGATTATCATTAAAGGAAAGGAATCAGTGTCTACTTGATTAGCATTCCATAGAATAAATTATGAAAATATTGATTACCTCTTCAAAGAAATACCATTTAGGGTAATGGATCACCTCAAATTTGGTGGGGGTGGGTGAGGATCTTCATCTAGTGGTTGTTTTTTCCTTTTTTATTCTCTTTGATTCCTTCCCATAACATTTTATAACAACTTTGACTACCAATTAATATTTTCTTCTAGAGAAGATAATCATTCCGGAAACTCATCCATTTTATTATATTTATCCCCCTATTCTTTTTTTCAACATATATTTGGTGTGATCCCTCATAACCTTCACCTACGATGTAGTCATATTGTTCTGGTTGATTCAAGTCCACTAATAGTATATATTCATTAGGTATATCAGAGGATGATTCCTATGTCAAATTTAGATAAAAAATATACAAAAATAAGTAATAATTTTTATATAATACCAATTTAAATGAAAATAAATTTTTATTATGTCATGCAGACACATTATTCCCACACTTTTTTTTTGTGTTTTCATATATTTATATCGTGTCTTTATTTACATGTGTCTCCTTCTATAGAACATGATTTGGGATGAAAGTGTGTTGGGATTTTGATTCATCAATATTAATATAAACAAAGGACTATAATTATTTTGTCGTTTCATGTCACATAAAATTATTACAATAGATTTAAAATATAAACCATTTTTTCAGGTGAACCAAACCTCATCATTTATTTATGGTAGGGGTACGTAGGATTTGCTGGAGGTTTCTTATTTTCATCGCTTATTTTTTGTTTTATAAATTAACAATTATTTATCACAATTATTAATAAATGTATTGTTAAAAAATGTATTACTAGTCAAAATGTACCTGAAAATATGTATCCTCATGATGACCAATAAACACATCCCATTCCTGTTGGTTTATCAGGTGTGAATACATCTATGGGGGTGTAGGTTAATTTTCCCTTTAGTCTTTTTAAGATGATAATTTGTAAAAATTTACTAAAAGCCTCTATGATCCTTTCTAATGAAAATTAATACAAAGCTCATTTATGATTCACCTACTATAAATGCACTCTTTAAGGGATAAAAATGAGTAAATAAATTTTTCGTTATTTTAATAAAAAATAATGATTTTTCTCATAATGTCACCCTAATATCTTCACAAATTATTATCTTAAGCATGGGTATAACATTGTGCCACAAATCTACATAAATCCTCAAATGCATTTTGGTGGTGAGTTCAATGTAACTACTGAACCTGGCCTTGTTTTTTGTTAAAAAGCTACCCGTGTTCATTCCATCCATCCTAGAATTTGATGTCGTTGGTTATCACCTTAATAATTGTTTCTAACACCATTACACTACAAAGCTCATGTTTTTTACAGGACATAGGTTGTTCACCTTATACCATTTCCTCAACCTCAAAATGTTTAATATGTTGTTCTTATAGGTTGGTATCATCAGCATGCATAGAAAGTGTTTGATACTTGGCATTATGAGAACCAACATGTCGAAAAAATTATTGTTCCTTGGGATTGGGAGTATCATCATATAAAGAATTCATTATCTCAAGAATTTTTTGAACATTAAATTTTTATTATGTAAATTAAGTAGAAAAAAATAATAATACGATGGAATACAATGTATATTACACAAAAAATATAAAATAATTATTGAAATGTATTTTTTAAAAGTTTTATTGGATTTAACCCCTCTATTGCGTATCTAAATACATTCATTGTGGTCTCCTCTAGCATACAAGACCCTATCTACATTGGGACAACGGTGAAATGATTGTAACAACCCAATTAAAGGGTCATCCTAATTTGAATTGACATCTAACCGTTTAGTGGGTTTGATTGATAATAGAAAAATTACTCACTTTCGATTTATAGGATCTGGAGAATAAAATGCTTATATTGTCTATGATTACATTATAAATGATTTATTATTGTACTCTTCCTTATTGAAATTCACTTTAATGAATCCCATATCATATATTTAACTCCACTCCTATTACCAACCCACTTGAATTAAAAAATGTTACTTGGAATGTTGTATAATCCAACTCCCATAATTGTTTTATGATGCCAAATTATATCATATTCACATAAAAAGGATTTTAGTCCTTGGAAGAAGATACATGAATCACTTTAGCCACAAGTGTAACTACAGTATTTTTTCTAGTACTTCATTCATCATGTTAATTTTTATAGAACGTATAACCATTAAGTACATAACCATTATAATGTAATACATGCACACTTGTTCCTATGGTTAGCTATCAAAGTTGTTCGAAAATTAAATATAGAATTTTAGTTGACTTATTAAAAATATAGTCTCTAAGTCATCCTATAAATTGTTTATTATTTTTATTTGATACGGATATTTCATCCCTTAATGGTTTAAAATTCTTAATAAATACTTTTTCATTTTCAACATATTACGCAACCTCTAAACTGTTATGAAAAACGCAAAGGTGGTCCTTCTCCTACTATGTAGTAGTAATTTTGACAACATCTATTCTAGAAATTACTTCACCCAATAGCTATCTGGTGTGATGAGTTTTGGTAGACCAACCATTTACACATCAGATAGGTAGTCAGTACAAAATTCAACAACTTCCTCAATAACATATCGTTCTACAATACAGCCTCCCAGATGACTTCAATTTTTGACAAAGACTTTAAAAATGTTAATGAACCATTTAATGGGGTACATTCATCAATAATGTGTGGTACCACATAGTCAAATATCTCGTACCAATTGAATCATCATATCAAATAATTTCAATTGGAAAAACATCTCTATTTTCAATAATATGACATTAATATCCTTTTCCATATTTGTTAATTTGTCCGGGTCAATAAATTTTCTTCACATATCTTTGAAAATGAAATAAATAATTCATAAAATATATAAATCATCTCCCTCTTATTCATTCATAACTAGAACCCTTTTTGAAATATCATACTTAATAAATTTATACATATCCTCAGGAAAAGAAATATAAAAATAGGGTGATCTTAGATGCTCAGTAAGGGTAATCAAGGGAGATAACATAATCATAAGGGAATAATAACATGAACATAACTTTTGAACATTATATCCTCCATATCCTGGATCATGATATTGAGACATAGAATAAATCATAGAAGTTCATAAGTCATGAATTATAAAATAATAAAATAACATAATTCATGGTAGTATAACATAATACATGAAATTGTGTCATATATATAAATATAGAAAATCATTTCCATATTAGACAAGTCTCACTATCAATACCATCTTAAAATAAAAAGTCACTTACTGAACCAAGTTCACTACTTATTGTAGTCATATATTACTGAACCAGGTTCACATACTATTCCAAACCTATAGATCTCATGTGATATAAATAATTACCTAATAAATTGGTGGAAGATATAGTTACTACCCCTTATATAATAAAAACCATAAAGATATGTTCCACAAAAATATAAATCAATCATCGTATCAGAACCCATAAAAATAAAATGGTTTCATAAAAATTTAATCACAACATAACCCATAGAAAAGAAATGGGTTTCATAAATATCATTACATCATAAAAATAAACCAACTATAGAAATAATAAAAATATTATCCTTGAATTATAGACCCATTAAATGATAAGTAACATAAAATAATTTTATCTTATATGGAAAATAATTTTGAAATATCCCTTGCAATAATTATTGAAAAATGAAATTTCCATTTTTTTAAAGAATTTATTTTTAATGAGAAACACATTTATAAAAGGGAACATTTTATTTAAAAATAACCTTGTAAGATTATAAATGAATATTCAGTAATGAAGGATTCATTATGTCTAGAAAATCCACTCATGAAATATATGTTAAAAAATATTTTCTTCATATTTTTTCCAGAAAAGTCACAATGTACCTCATTTGGAAAACAACAAAATGATTCCATTGAAAACATTTAGTAAAAATACACACATGGGTAAAAATGATTTTAAAATTTTTTTAAATAATATTAAAAATATTTTTGAAAACTTTTTTAGGATACATGGAATAGAAAGATAAATATTCCCAGTAGATAGTTACATATAAACAATCTTGAATAAAATGAGATTGTGAAATTAACCCTTACCTAAAATATTTCTTTTCTTTGTTCACATTAAAACGTAATTTATAATCATTATATATTTATTATATATTTATTCCCTAAAAATATATCTATCATACCAGGAATTACTTATTTATAACATCTTATCACTCCTTTATTGATAATTTGTTATTAAAATTAGTGTTCTGAGTGATAATTACTTCATTTTCTAAGTATGTTTCGGTATTGCAGTCTTGGTCCTTTTATATTGATATCAGTATCATAATTTACAGATTTTTAATCGTGGTATAATCATTATATATATATATATATATTAATTATATAAATATTTTTAATTATTCATAAAAATTTGACGTATAAAAAAATTAATTACATCATTCATGGAGACAGTAGGTCGTACGTATGCATGAATGTGGTTTCCATTTTTCATCTAATTGAATGAAAGAAAGTTAAATAATAATAAAAAATAATAGAAAAATTACTATGTTATATATAACATATATATTCATAAAAATAATCCTTATTACCAGCTGTGTGAAATATAAGTGTAAATGAATCACATCTCATCGTGGAGATGGTAGTCTATATGTACACACAAGCGATATTATTGTTTCTAAAAAGATTATATGATGATATGGTGGTCATAGTATTATGATTAAAAATTTTAATTTATATTATAAATATAAAATATAGTCACTAGTCCCATCTTAATACCCATACATATAATACGGTTATGAAAAATTAATTGTATTGCTTCCTGGAGACGGTAATTTATACATATGCACAAGCGATACTTTCACTTCTTATTTGATGGGAAATATGGTGTATAATGGTGTATTAAGAATCATAATAACTTTTAATAATATTTACAATACTGAATTTATTATTTTATGATATGCCTCATATATTTATAGGAGGAAATGAATAGTGGAAAAATAAAGTGATCGATTTGAGTCATTACCTCTTCTTCTGAACATCCCATTTGGATATCCTATAAAGGTTTCTAGGGTTTGAATTTTTTGAATAATGAAACCAATAGATTGTGGATAAATAATTTTAGAAGATAACTTTGTAGCTTATGAATAGTATTGAAGTCTCAATGTGATGTGAAGAAGTGAGGGAGGAGGTACCCTTTATAATAGAGGTGTGGGGAACTTTTGGAATTTCTCAAAAGATTAAATTATAAGAAATTCCTTTTATATATAAATAAAATGAAATGGACATGGATTAGAATATAATATAAGATAAGGTATTAATATCATAAAAAATTGATTTTAGATAAGTTTTGGTGTCATTTTAGACATCGTAATTTTGATTAACTCTAAGTTAACCTAATTTAATTTTAAATACGGTAACAAATTATTTAATGTTACGAGGTTGTATTTTTTACTTATTTCATTTAAATTTAATCATAAATGAACAATTTAAGATATTTTAGACCATATTATTTTTAATATATATTTTTATATATGTTTTATGATTATTAAATAATTTCATAAAATATTATTTTGATAAAATATCATTAGTGTTAATTATGACACTATTCATTATATTAACATTAAGAAAATAAATTAGAAAAAAACCATTAATACACCTCGAATATGTCATAATTATCTATAAAATTTGTGGATAACCTTAATTAATTCATATAATATTTATTTTAATATTTTTAATAACATTCATTTGATTGTTTCATTTATAGAATAATTACGTCATCATCATTTTGTGATTATTTAATATATCTATTCATCTACTAAAATTTGAAAATAAAATACCATGAGTAATATAAATCCTCTATATTTAAAAATAATATTTATAGTGAAATATATATTATGGGTAACCCAATATTAAAAATTATATAGTATTTAAAACATGAATGTGACATCTTTGAATTTTTATTAAATAAAATATTATAAATATCATAATCTCATACAAGTGACCCAAAAAATAAAAAAAAATATCATGAATATATTTTCATTATGTTAAAATGTAAATTTATATTCATTTATAACTTACCTTTTTTCCCATGTATACACATGCTGGTTATTTAAGACAAAAAAGTAACATTTTGTGACTTTTATTGATTTTAATATTAAATAAGTCATTTTCATGAAAAAGTATCCATTAAACAACTTAATTTTGATACTTATGAGTTAAGGGTCAGTTTAATTTCATCTAATAAAATTTGGGAAATTTTTAGTGTCATTTTATAGAACTTATCATTTTATTTTTAACCAAAATTACCCAATTTACCCTTTACTGTGGTAACAAAATTTACAGAGGTTAATATTCATATAAGAAAAAAATAAAATGGAAAAATTAAATAAATTTGGACCTTATGAGTATAAATAATAATCCATTTTTTCAAAATTTAAAACTAATAATTTTAAAATTTTAATTTAAAAAAAAACATTTAAAACATCATGAAAAATAGTTTTTCGAAAAAATGCATTTTTTAAACATAAAATGTTTTCATAATAAATTAGTGGATAAAATAGTTTCAAAAACAATAATTATATTATTTTAAATGAAATATAGCTTATTAAAATTTATAACTAATAAAAAACATAACTTGACCTTGTAAATACTTTAAATGAAAATACAGTTTTCAATAAAAATTAGTACTTTCAAGATTCCTTGAAAAAAATGTTTTCTGAATTTTTTTAAAAAATGAATATAATTTTTAAATTAAAAATTAAAATATCAAAATTAAAATTTGATATAAAATTTATATAACTTCTAAAAATTAATATTCACTCATATAAAGAAGAAAAACTCATTTTTGAAGAAAACACTTTTTTTAAAGAATAAAGTGACTTTATTAAAAATTGTGCGATCGTTTTCTATAAACATACCAATACATTCATATTATGTTGGGACATTATATTTATTTCATAAATTAATTTTTCATATTTATTCCCTCTAATATAATATCTAGGTTATATTATACATATAATATTTCACGGTTCGTGAAATGCAGGTTATCAAAGAAATCAAAATTATTTAAAGAGAAATATTTGATAAAAATATTTGGGTAATACACCAAGTAAATCAAACTTGAGTACTTTTTTCTATATGTATTTTCTCTATATTTTTTGTATCCCTATAAATAGATTTTGCATCATGGTTTTCATATTTATCCCATTTTGAGGAAACAAAATATACTTTTCCATTACTATTTTTTTGTTGGTGATCACTTCTATTGATATGCATCTACTTCCACATTTATGTTTTTTTTAATTCATCTTCATTTATATCAGACAGTTTGAAGGTGGTTTTATTCCATATTAGTTTTAAGAGATATTCTACCCATCAGTTGAAGTTTTATATAGAGGAAGAATATATATCTGTTATTGTTGGTAAATAAAGGAGAAAATGAATATTTAACCTTATTCCAACATATCCTAAGAACTAATTTTGTATTTACATAATTTTTTTCCAATATAATTTTTTTATTTATCCATTGTTCAAGAAATTTATTGGAAATTATCATTTTTTTCTATTTTTACCTCAATATGATACTTTTTCCATGACTCCCCTCTTTCAATTATTATACAAACATTTTTTAAATCATTCATTTTTCTTCAAATCATCATGCCTTTATTTTTTTTGGAGGTAAAATGCTCATGCACTTTTTCCCCTCCCATTAATACCATGCCTCTCTGCCCTTTTTTAAAAAAATTCCAAGAATTGTTTTTGTTCTTACCATGTCTGCATCATTAATATTTCCCACATTTTCTTTCTTCCATTAAAAAAAATACTATTCCAACCATAATTGAACTTTCTTCATGTATATCAATAGTAATTTTCCATTATGTATTATTTTAAAATGGGACTATCCAATATTTTATTATCAAAAAAATTAGGGTAATTTTGATTATTGGTCCAAATTTAATAAATTATTAGAAACATAAATGTCTTGAACATCATGGAAGATGGATACACTATTATAGAATCTATGGAAGCATAGGTTGATCTATAAAATGTTTAATAGTAAACCGTTTAAGCATAACATAAGTAATTTTTCAAGACTAAATACATCATCTTTTAAGTCCTTAATGAAAAAAATGTCAATTTATATCTTCATCAAAAACATTAAATGATATTTGAAAAAACATTCACATCTCATTTAAAGAGGATGAAATGGTGAATCAGATACCACTTCAATCTCTATGAGGTGATGTACCTTTTTGTAAAGATCCCAACATTGGCAACCTGAATCTGGGGCCTGCTTTTTTAAATTGGAATAAGATATAAGAAATTTCATCATGAAAGACCAAATATTTTAGTAGTATTACTAAACAAGATATATACATGATCCCATATTACATTGGAATACACCCATTACAAAATAATTTTTTTTAATAAATAATAACATTATTGTCTCTAGATTATCTTTTCGTATCTAACATAGTATTATTCATTGAATACAGAGAAATGAAACAAAATAAGGGTGAAATAAAATGCTCAGTAAGGATTAAGTATAGTGGAAGATATCATGATTCAATAATAATAATCAACATTTTAAGGTAAATAATTGCTTACATGTGCCGTTTAAATAATTGAATAAGGAAAAATCAATATATAATGTTAAATAACTGAGGACACATGTCATTTAATCAATGAATAGAAAATAAAATGCTTCTAGATATAGTATTATAGTGAAAATCTCTTGGATAATAATAATGGAACTCTTAATGAAGTGAATTATTAATTATCGGACATCCCGTTTCCTAGAAACATAATACCATTACCCTTAAGAAATTTTGAAAGATGTTTTAGAGAATACTATTTTCATGAACATTCACAAGATAGTTTAAAACATACAGGTCACAAACGTGTAGGGTTTTTCAAAAATATTTGATCTCATGAGACAATAGATGCATTTAGGGGATTTCATTAATTGGTCCCTAACTGGTGTCATACCTATCCAAATCATTACTCATATATATAATAATTTATTTAATTTATAAACAATATGATTTATAAAATATCTGTATTTAGTAAAGGATACATATTTATTAATATTTCCCTAGATATCAAATAACATATAATTTTATACACCATATATTGAAATAATATATAGCTTAATAAATAAACATATCCATTATAAATAATATGTATATTTAGGGGACATTTAATTTCTAATGATCATGAGAAATTTAACATTTCAAAAGAAATTTATTGACAATAAAATTGAATCAAGGAAGTGAATGTCAATACTTTCCTTATTGAAAACTATCATAAACTATCAATAGAAAAAATAAAGATAATATCAATAAAATGTTTACCCCTTAGAGTAATAATAATTTTTTTGAAACTAATGAATATAAATACCATAAAAATATCTTTAAAAACTTCCTTTTGTAAAATATCCTTTTCATTTTGAAAAACCTTATGAAAAACTTTTTCTTTAAAAATCACTTTTAAAAACATTTTTTTAAATATATTCGCAAACCTGAAAAGGAAGATTAAAATAAATTATTTTCATAATAGAATATAATTCCATACATTTTGTAAAAGTATAAAACATATATTACTTTTTCACTATAAAGATGTTAGGAAAGTTCCTTAATCAAAAAATGATATGAAAATTTTCACATTTTCGATAAAAGCTAAATGAACATTATTTTTAAAATGATATAAGATACCTTTGAAATTTTTTTGAAGAGTAAAAATTGGTGAAACTTTATTTAAAAAATCATTTATAAAATATTAAATAAAATTAAAAAATATAAAACTTTGTTTTGTAGCGGCGACGGTACTGTAGTAGGTACTGTAGCATCCCGGGTACTGTAGCATCCCGGGTACTATAGTATTACACATTCACCGAGGGGATCTTTGGGCCAAAAATGGGAATTCAAGCCTAGTCTACAGGACACATGGCCTTGGGCCTTTGGGATATGTTATGGGTCTCCCTATAACCTGTCTAAATAGGTCATTTCTTTAAATAATTAAATTAGGCTTCATCCCCAACCTTTAAAAAAATTGGAGGAAAACATATTTTTGAACAAAGAGAGAAATGAAGTCATATTTTCCTGAAAACATTTTCTAAAAATTTTTTAGTAGAAAATTCTTGAAAATTGAAATAGTACATGAAAATATCATAAATAAATTAAGGATTATATAATTAAATGGATTTATTAGTAAATTTTAATGTAATTTCTATCAATTTATATTTAAGAATAAACAATCTCAATTAAAATGATATTGTTAAATAAAACCTTAAAATGATTGTTTGGTTGAAGTGAGAATTAGTCAATGGATAGATTGGGTTTATCAACTAAAAATATACATAATTTTTTTTAATAAAACATAAAATAAAAAAATTATTATATACATAATATTATAATGAATAATCAATTAAGTATAAGATTAACCCAATGAAAGGAAAATGAGTTAGAAAATCATTTACCACTTAGTAAATTTTAATTAAAATCCCTTTAGATGAAATAATTCAAATTGAAAAATAAAATAACATGAATAACTTAACTATTAAATATATTTTTGTCAAAGGGGATGTATATAAACCATATAAAAGAAATTAGGTGCATAACATTACAATATGACTCAATGAAATAAAATTGAGACGAAATCTATTACATTGTGCTTCTTTTTGATTGAACATTCATTAAACTCATGTATAATTATTTTAAAAAATTTATAAACTTTTAATAGAACCATATTAATATTTTTAATATCATATATGATCCTTTTATAACATCTTATCACCCATTATTTAAAAATATTTCATTATTTTGATGGTCTCAGGTGTTAATTGCCTTGTTTTCTCATTCATGTTTGTCATGAATGATATGGTTCTTGCATATGTTATATAGTTTCATAATCTCTACAATAATAATAATAATAAAATATCATATTTTTATATTAATTTTAATTTATAAAACCAATCATGAATGATGGTTATGAAAAATGAAGTATGTTACGATCATGGAGACGGTAGGTCGTACGTACACATGAGTAACGTTTCCATTTTTCATTGACCACTGTGAAAAGAAGGAAAGTAATATTTTACATTTAAATAATTATCATAATATTATTAATACCATATTATATACTTATATATATCATCCAGTTTGTGTGGTGATGAATAGATAATCACATCGCTTTGTGAAGGCAGTAGTTCACACATAAACGAATGATGTTATAGTCATTACGTCAGTTAAAAGGAAAGCAATTAAATCATATATATTATCTTTCTATAATCATAAATATGTCATTAATATCATAATTATATCATTATTACACATATAATCATTAAATTTATCTTTATCACCTTCCATGTGTAGCGTTAGGGAAAGATGAACCTCATTACTTCACGGGTCGGTAGTCTGTCATACACACGAGTGATGTTATCGTATCTCCTTTCTAATTAAAGGTAAAAAAGTTATATTTTATATAGTTATTAAAAAAGTTTAAATATGTTATAAATATCATATATATACTTTATATCCTTCATAATACCCAATCTTGGGAGGAGGAAATGAAAAAATGAACGACATTGGTCCGCAAAGTGGTGGTTTATCGTACACACGAAGAATTGTTTTTATACCCCATTTGATGGAAGTGAAGATATTTATAGGTCATTTGATTATTATAAAATAATACCAGTATATGTAATATACTGAGTTTATTATATGATAATGGTTTAATAAAAAATTTAGGGAGATGTATAAAGAAGTAAAGTAAAGAAGCTCGTTATAGAACATTACCTCTTCTTTGAGTATCCTGCTTAGGATTTTACTATATCCTTTCTAAGTAAGATTTATTCCCAAAATAAATATTATATGATGAGGTTATATAATTTTTAATTTGATTTAGTCTTTTTATTTTTTGACCGAAAAAGGTTTGAATGTGTGAATAATTTAGGGGAGTTAGTGCCCTTTTATAATTGAGGAGAAGTGGAATTATTGTAAATACCCAAAATTATTCACTACATAGAGGTATACCTTTCCTCATGTGCCTCAAAAATAGATATATAATATATTTTAGGGTTATTTGGTCTATTCACACCTCCAAAACACAAAAAAATAAATACGTTTTTATCATTTTATTACATACTCTTTAAGTTTACTCGATTATACCCTTTTAGTTTTTACCACGGAAACTTGTATCTTTTTATTTACCTATGTAATTTATCCTTTAATACTAAAATTAAAATTAGATTTATTATATAATTTATATATAATTATTTTCAATATTATAGATAAATATTAAAATAAAAGTATTATGTCTGTATAAAATTAATTTTAATATAAATTCATGTAATGCGCAAAACCCCATTTAAACCCTAATTATGCTGATTAATTTTAACAGTTTTCGCTAATCATTATAGTAAAAATTTAATTTTTAAAAAATAAATAATATAATTTTTTTTATTCAAAATATGGGATCCATTTTTTTCTAATTCAACTAACATAAAAATTAATCCCACGAACACAATGAGAAAACATGTTTTTAAAGTGAAAATGTTGAAAAGTTTATAATGTTTTTATATCAAACACCAATATGAAAATCATTCTAGTGAAATAAATTAGATTAATTGATATAAAATTAATCTAATTTTACTTTAAAATATATAATGTAATATAATTTAACATTATAATTTATTTAAATAAAAAGGAATTTTCCAATTAAACTTCAATATTTTTCATTATTCAAGAAAAAATAAACCTTCTTTGAAAAATCCCAAAATTTAGACCTAAGATAATTTTCATATTAATATTTCAAAAAAATATTTTTTGAAATAAATTTAGTAAAAGTGAAAAAATTGATTTTAAATTATGTGTTTCAAGTACGATTAAACCTCCTTTTAGAAAAAAAATATTGTTTTTCAGAATACATTATTTTTCTTTTAAATGAGTATTATTATATTACTAATAAATGGATAAATAATATAAATTTTTAAACTTTACATTTTCATAAATTAGTTTATCCAATTCATACACTCCAATACAATGTCTAGATAATAATTTTTATATTGAATAATAATATATTTAGTATATTGTTGTTTGCTAAACCAATATCTTTCATGTAATGCAAGGAACTAAATCTAAAATAAGTGTTTCATGTAACATGATCTATTGAATAAAATTAATTTATTTTAGAATTCATGGTTTTTATATTCCCCCACATTAAATAAAGTTCAACCTCATAATTTAAACTTAACCTTGGTAATCCAAGAATTTATATTTGAAAACTCTTTTATTGAAAACCCACAACATAAAAGGGTTAATAAAATATCCTCTTCATAAGAGGGAAAAGGAAGTATGAAGTTCATCTACAATAACACATTACTAGGTTTCTAAGTAGGATAACATATGTGGGATATTAAAACATGGACATGTAATGGAAAACTAACATTCAAATAATAAGGGAGAGTGATAGAGAACATTGATCTCAAGAAAACAGGTGATCCAGGTACAATTAAATACCACAAAACCATAAACTGAACATGTGTGAAAATCATCATTGATATCATTATAAATGATGGTAATAGGATTAAATTTTATTTAAAGATCATTTTTCTAAATGTTGATGAATTTTTTTCTATCTAATAATTTATGGAAACATAATTACTTGATACATTTCCATTTTATAAGGGTGATTTCATCCTTTGTTTTTTAATTCATCCCTAACTCCAATAAATAAATATCCAAAAGGAGTTTTTATTCCAAAATCACTAAAATTTACTTTTAACATATCGTAAAACCCATAAAAGAATGAAAATTATTTCTATCTATCTCAAAATATTTTCTAAAACCAATATGGTTAGAACAAGTTATCCAATATGTATAAATATTCATATGGTCAAATAATACAATAATATATAAAACCACTTCCAAATTTCAACTTAAACCATTTCATAAATGGTTAACCTTATTAACCATCAAAAATATCATGATCCAAATATTTGGAAAGAAGGTCATTGAATTTAAAAAATGAACTTACCATTAATCCTATTAACATCATGAAGTATCCCTTAATCATTACATACCAAGAATGTGAATACCTTCCTCATGTATTCTATAGAAACTCCATAATAACATGAAATTACAATTAAAAATTATTGAAAACATGAATTCTTCATTATTTCATAAATAGAACACAAATTATTTTATATATTCCTTAAATAAAAAAATACTGTAAACTCCATCAATGATAGAATAACCCAATTTCTCAACAAACCATTAATTAGTTCCAAGGTAGTCAGAAAAATCCAATATAATTTATCTATAATAATCTCTTTATCCCAATATTATTTTCAAATATCATGAAAATATTATGGGTTATATTTCCCTCAATCATGTGTTTCCCAAGAATTTCAACCTTCCGCTGAATCACTTTTATTGGTACCATTTAACACATTCTTTCTAATAATTTATGAAATAGTACAACAATATAATCCTTATACATTTTATAATTCTTATATCCAGAATATACTCAAAAAAATACTTTTACAACATATTTATTGGACCAAGAAACACATGAACATTAATCATTCTACTTAGGTTGTATCAATTTCATAATCTTGACCCTGATCTCTTAGATTCTTCTAAGGTATATTCCCTCGATGTTTGGGGCATTAATTTTTTTACTACCCCATATCCTTATAGTTGAAACATTGAATATAATTGTTTCTTTATTCCATTTTCTTTCTTTAATTATGACCCTTTTCTCCACACTTATAAAAAAAATAAAAATCCTTCATGAATATCCTAGGGTGATTCTTTCTAAAGTTATAACATATGGGAAAATCCTTCTTTCACTTATTCACATTAATAATTATTTCTCTACCTTCATCTTCTTGTCTTTCTTCCCATTGAATATATAATATTTGAATAAATTTTTCTCTATCTAATAGCACATATTCTATTTCATCATATGATGAAACATTTTGAGAGACCATCTCCCTTTGAATAATTGTATTAATCCCTTCAAAAAATGGTCAATCTTGCACTTTGTGTTCTGTATGTAATCTATAGCATACCTAGCTAACATTATAGAGGAACAAGTATACTTCTCTGCAATTCCATCTTATTTTTTATTTAATTAATGTAAATTTATCTGCATCTTAGTTTTTTTTCACGAAGGAAATGTTTTTCAAAGAATGTATCCTTAAATTATTTCCATTCCATGAGTTCTATTTCTTCTTCCTCTCTAGTATTCTGAATCAACAACAACCATTGATCAGAAACACCTTTGAGACAATATACTTCATTTGGAACCTTTTCCATTTCACCACATCCCAATACCATAAATATATTATCTAAATACTAAATCCATTACTCATCTTCCATTGGATTAGTAATACCAATAAATGATGGGGGGCTCTTTCACATAAAACAACCTAACATAGGGAAAAATCACTATAGAATAGGTTTCGATATCCAGAAAAGGATATTTTTTAGAACTAGATAAAAATTCCTTAATATTGACATAACATTCTCAATTTCAATACCATTTGTATTATATTACTTAGTACGGTAATCTCTATATTGGACATGATTATTGATACCATTCTTTATTCCAGGTTCCATTTCTAATCTCATAATCATATTCATGGTTTATTTGGAGTTATATCTATTATCAAATACTTTATAATGGTTTGTAATGAAAATGTGAATTATCTTAAAAATATCCCCTAGGAGTGTCAAATCTGTTATGCAGTAAGGCCCATTGTTGTGCACCAGGTGAAAATCATGCTAAACCCAATGTAACCTTTTAGAGTTATTAACCCTTGATACATATGTCCCAGAACCACATCCACTTATAGTATCCAGACAATGATGTGTTTCTAGGAAAAAACCACACTATATATACCTTATCAAAAATTTAGTATGATCTCTTATACTTATCCTCAATGTCTATCAAAGGGTTATGTTCCCTAAACTATGTTTTAATAAATCTTTTTCTCAAGGTTTCTACTAAAATCTCTATAATACCAACTATAGTGACTCTAAACCCCCTCTACCCAAAGCCAGTGCCTAATTTATTAAATTGACATAAGATACAGGGAATCACATATCAAATGATCGAATAGTTTATTAGCCATGGTAAACTAGATACATACATGATATCGATATTATATCAGAATACACCAATTACAACATAATTGTTTCTCAATAATATCATTACTATATATATCATATCCTTGTATATAAAACATAGTACTCTTCATATAATCTTGATAAAAGAAACAAAATAATGGTGAGCTTAAAGTCTCAGTAAGGGTTCAGTACAATGAAATCTATCATGATTAAATAAGCATAATCAATGTGGAAAGGTAAGTAACAAAGAAAAAATTCCATTTAAATAACTAGATAAGTTAAAATCGAAACAGAAAGGTAAATAAATGAAAAACCTAACAATTAATCAATGAACTGAAAATTAAATTCATCTAGAGATAATATCAATGTGAAAATATTATAGATAATAATAACTAAACTATTAATGAAGGAAATTCTTACTTATCAGATGTCATGTTTCCTAGGAATGTGATACCTCTACGATCATGAACTTTCACAATATTTTTTTAAAGAATACTATTATAAAGACCTTTCAAAATGATGTTTAAAACATATTGGTTACAAACGCATAGGGTTTTTTAGATGATTTTTTCTCATGAGACTACTGATACATTGAGGGACATTCATTAACTATTCCCAAAACTATGTCATACATGTCTAACAAATTACTCATATATAATATTAAACAAATTAATTCATAAACAATATTCCTTATCAAATATCCATATTGAGTAAAGGATATAAATTTATCAATATTTCCCTAGATATCAAATAACATTCAATGTAGTACACCATATGTAGAAATTTTAATCATTTTAATCATTAAAAATATCCATGATAAATAATATTTATTTTTATTACAAATTTAATTTTAAATGATCGTAGGAAAGTGAACATTTCAAGGGAAGGTGTTTCACTATAAAAATGAATCCAGTAAGATAATATTAATAATTTAATTCATCAAAATGATCGCAAACCATCAATAAAATGAATATGGATGGTATAAATATAATTCATACCCATTATAGTAAGAAGCATTTGTTTTATCACTGAAAAATAGAAATACCATAAAGATATATTTAAAACCATTATTAAGAAAAATATCCTTTTCATTTTAAAAAAACATTTTGAAAATACTTTTATTTAAAAATCACCATTAATAATAATTTATTTAAAAATATCCTCATAATCATGAAAAGGAATCTTAAAATAAATTCCAGACATGATGAAAAAATACTAAAAACATTTTTTAAAGTAAAAAAGTATTTCTTTTTTCCATTGTAAAATGGTTAGAAAAGTTCCTTGATCAAAAAAGGAAATAAGATTCCATTCACATTTTCGGTAAACAATAAATGAGGATTATTTTGTAAATGATTTAATATTCCTTTGAAAATATTTTAAAAATAGTAAAAATAGGTGAAAATTACCTTGTTAAATAATTTTGAAAAGGTTTAAAAAAATTTAAATCATTTTTAGAAAACATTCTTTTGGAAGAAAACATCTTTAAGGTCGAAGAGAGAAATGATTTTGTTTTTCTAGAAAAAAATTTAAGTACCAAAGAGTGGGAAATGGTTTTATTACTTGAAAAATCATGAATAAATATATTATAATAAAATTAAATGGTTTTATTCAGAAATGATCAGGTAATATCCTTCAACTAATATAAAATAATTAACAATATCGATTAGAATGAGATTGTAAAATAAACCCAAAAAATGATTGTAAAATTGAGGTGATGATTAATAAATGTATTAATTATGTGTATAAATTATAAATAAACATAAAATAAGTTAAATAAAACACAATATAATCAAAATTAATTACACACATAATCTTATAATGGTATAATCAATGAAGTATAAGATTAACCCAATGAATAAAAATTGTGTTAAGAAATCCCTTACAACTTGGTAAATTTTAATTAAAATTTTATTTGATGGAATAATGAAAATTGAAACATAAAATACCCTGAATAATGAATTATTCCTGATATTACATTTAATATGGGCATTATATACACCATATAAAATAAATTATGTTCATAACATTACAATACTCTTCAATGAAATGAAATTGAGATGAAATCCCATACCTCACACTTCCTTTTGATTGAAAATTATTTGAAATCCTATATAGTGATTTTAAACATGATAATAAATTATAATAAAACCATATTAATAATTAAAATATCATATATAATCCATTTATAACATCTTATCACTCTTTCATTAATAATGTTGTATTATTTTTATGGTTTGGGTGTTAATCACCTTATTTTCTCATTAGAATTTTTCATTAATGATCCAACTATTTAACATATTATATAGTTTAATCATCAATAGAATAATTATCATGATATAATTATCATATTTTTACATCAATTTAGCTATTAAAACCAATAATGAATGATTGTTATGAAAAATGACGTATGTTATCATGGAGACGGTAGGCCGAATGTATGCATAAGTTACATTTCTATTTTCACTGATCATTATGGAATGAAGGTACATAATATTTTAACTTTAAATAATGAAAATAATATTATTAAAAACATATTATATACTTATATATATCATTCGTGTGGTGTGGTGATGAAAAGAATGTCGCATCTCTTTGTGAAGGTGGTAGTCGACACATACTTGAACGATGTTATTGTCTTTATGTGAGTGAAAAGAAAATAAACAAAATGATATATATTATAATTAAATAATTATAGATATTTCATTAATATCATAATTATTTCATTTATATCACATATTATCATTAAATTTAACTTTATCACCTTCTATATGAAGCATTAGTGAAAGACGAATCACATCGCTTTTAAAGGAGGTAGTTTGTCAAGCACACATGCAATGTTATCATATCTTCTATTAAATTTAATATAAAAATAAAAATATTATATAGTGAATCCAGAGTTATAAATATTTTATAAATATAAAATATATATATACTTTATATCCAACATCATACCCAACCTTGAGAGGTGAAAATGGGAAAATAATGGCATCCGTTCGTGGGGAGGTAGTCCTCCGTACACACGAAAGATGATTTAATAACTCATTTAATAGAAGTGGATATGGATTGATGTAATTAAATTTTTATAAAGAAATAATATAATATTGAAGATACTTATTTTATTATATCAACATGGTGTAATAAAAAATTAAGGAGATGGAGAAAGAAGTAAAATAAAGACTCTCGTTGAAAAACATTACCTCTTCTTCAAGTATCTTCATTAGGTTTAAATTGAAGCATTCCTATATTGAATTTATTAAAAAAATAAATATTTTATGATGAGGGGAGGTAATTTGGGGATTTATTTGGGAAGGTATTTTCCATTCCAAATTGGTTTGAAGATGTGATGTAGTGATGGGAGTGAGTGACATTTTATAATTGAAGAGGAGTTTCATTCTTATAAATACCCAAAATTAATCCGCATTAGGAGGTCTCACTTACCTCATGTTCCTAAAAAAATAGATAAATAATGAAATTTTGGGGTGATTTGGTCTATAAACATCTAAAACACACAAAAAATTAATATGTTTTTATCATTTTATTCATTATTCTTTAAGTTTACTCAATTTTACCCTTTTAGTTTTTAACACGGTAACTTGTAACTTTTTATTTACCTTGGTAATTTATAAAATATGAATAAAATTAAAATGATATTTATTAGATAATTTCAAAAAAATTATTCTTAATATTAAATACAATTTTTTAAATAAATTTCCTATGTTTGTGTAAAATTAATTTTAATACCAACGTATGTAATTCACAAAACCATTTTTTAACCTTAATCGCGGTAATTCATTTTAACTATTTTCACTAATCGTTATGGTCAAAATTTAAGTTAAACTTATTATAAAATATATATTATTATGATTCCAAAATATTCAATCCATTTGTTCTAATTAAAATATCATATATGATATAATTTAATTTAAAGTTTATCTCACAGCCACAGTGATAAAGTAGGTTTTTAATGTGAAAATGTTCAAAAGTTTACAATGTTTTTGTATGAAAATTATTCCAATGACCTATATTGGATTAATTAATAAAAAATTTAAGTGATTTTACTTTAAAACCAATTCAATATATAATTTAAAAATATAAATTCTTTAAATGAAATGGTAGTTTTTAATTAAAATTTATTATTTTTCACTGTTCCTGAAAATATGAAATTTATCAGAAAAATTAAAAAAATACACCCTAAGAGAATTTAGATATTACTCATAAAAAATGGTGTATTTTTAATTATATTTTATAAAATTGGTAAAAATAAATTTTAAATTATGTGTTCCAAACATGATTAAATCCTCTTTTACAAAAAAAATATTATTTTTAGAATTCTTTTTTATTTCTTCAAAATGATTATTATTCTATTACTAATAAATAGATACCTAATATACATGTGTAAACAATATATTTTCATATGATATTTAATCCTATTAATACCCTCCATTTCAATATCTAGGTGATAATTTTCACATTAAATAATTATATTAATGGTATATTATTATTCGATAAACATTAGTTTTACATGTAATGAAAACATTCGAAGAAACCCATTATTTAGTGAAACACAAGCTAAACTTGGTGTTGTGTGTCACAAATGATATCAAATAATAAAATTATTTTATAATTATAGTGCGCTAAATTTTTATGAAACATATTGAAACCATTACCGAGTATAATACGAATATAATGGTACTGGAGAACCAACTATGAAGAAACTTAGAAAATATTGACAACTTATGGGTGTGCAAGAAAATTTTTTGATCCTTAGATGAAAAAATTGAATACATAATAATGGTATTAGAGGAAAATAAAGACCTATATGTGATTTATATTCAAGAAATATTGATATCTCAACAATATCATGAGATGATGGTGAATTCACTACTACATATCCCCCTTTTATCATCACTAGAAAAATGTTTTATCATCGCTAAAAAATACTGATGTTATACGCACCACTAAAAAGGGTATTTATCATCACACAAAAAAATCACTGATACAGGGCGTCCTTTATTGGTGCAAGTTTAGTGCTGATAAAGTGCTTCCTTTTTTGTGCTAGTTTAACACTGATAAATTATACTTTTATCAGTGCTATAAATACTACTGATTAAACCCATATTGTTTCAATTTTCTGCTAAAATTACAACAAAATATAGTAGAAAATATAGGATTTAATTAAAATATAATCTACATCATAAATAAAATAAAAAATATATTGTAAAAAATTCAAACATTGGTTGGTACAATTACATTGGTAAGTACAATTTATCACAAACATTCAAAAACATCATTGTTTCACTGTATTTGGAATGCTACCCTCCCTCAGAAGAGCCTGATGGTGCTACTAATTTCTAAAAAAACTACCCCAACATTAGGAAAAGAGTAAAACTATATAGGAAAATTATTCTTCTATTATTAATAATATTAATTAATTAATTAAACAAAAATATGAAACAATACATTAATAAAAATGTAATTTTTAAACTAAAATGACACATTTTGAGTCATACTAGTCACACATTATATCATATTCAAGTGTGGATAATTCATACACATATAAAATGACTTATTGATCATTTTCCAAAAGTATCAAAGAAATATTAATTTTTACTCATTTTTCATCACAGGGTATGTGGTTTGATCTACAATTTAATTTTTAAACTAAAAACACGCTCTTTCAGTCATATCAGGCACACCGTGTATCATATTGAAGTATGGACAATTCATATATGTAAAAAATGACTTATGGATCATTTTATTCCTGTATCAAAACAATATGAATGTTTTTTTAGGCTTTTTAGTATGTGAAGTGTTTTTTGAACTAAAATGTTAATTTTAAATAAAAACACACACTTCAAGACATACCAGTCACATTGTGCATCAAATTAACTTATGGTTGATTACTACACAACAGATATAACTTATGGATAATATTCCTAAATTAAAAAATGGAGTATTTGATCTTGTTTTCTAGGTTTTTAGTTGGTGACACATGTTTTCAATGAAAATTTCATTTCCAAATAGAAAACACACATGTTGAGTCATACGAGTCATATTGTGTGTCAGATTGATGTGTAACTTATTCCTAAACATCAAAAATTACATATAGACCATTTTCCTAAAGTTTCAAGATAATACAAGTGCATTTTCATTATTTTCAATGAGTGAAAAATAAATTTTAACTAAAATTTAAATTCTAAATTGAAAACATGCATTTCAAGTTATATGGGGAACACTGTGTATTGTATTGAGGTGAACCTAATTCCTAAATTCCATAAATCACTTATGGATAATTTTCATAAAGTATTAGAATAATATAAATGTGTTTTCTTAGTTTTGAGTATGTGATATTTGTTTTGAACTAAAGCATCATTTTTAAAAAGAAAACACACACTTTGAGTCATAATGGACACATCATGTATCTGATTTAGGTGTGGCTGATTCATACATGTCATAAATGACTTATGGATCATTTTCCTAAGGTATATAATATTTATAAATCTATTTTCCTGGTTTTTAGTTTGTGACATGTGTTTTGAACTAAAATATAAATTTTAAATAAAAATACACACTTTGAGTCATATTGGTCACAACATGTGTCATATTACTGTGTTGGAGATTCATACACATAAAAATTGACTTAAGGATAATTTTTCTAAATTATAAAGGCAATCCATGTATGTTTGATAGGATTTTATTTAGTGATGTAAATGTTTAACTAAAATTTCATTTTTAAAATGAAATCACACACATTTAGTCATACTAGTCACATCATGTGTCAGATTGATGTGAAACTAATTCTTACATGACATAATTGACTTATGGATAAATATCCTAATGTATAAAGACAATATGAGAATTTTTTCCTAGTTTTCAGTGAGTGACGAATGTTTTTAACTAAAATGTAAATTTTAAACTAAAAAAACATTTCTAGTCATACCGGTCACACTTTGTTCTAGATTGAGTTGTAGCTATTTCCAATATTTCAAAAATAGTTTTTTCATTTTTTTCCAAATTTATTAAAATATTATTGTTGTGTTTTCTCATTTTTTTAGTTTGTGATGTGGGTTTTAAACTAAAATGTAAATTTTAAATAAAAACACAAACTTCAAGTCATACTAGTCACACCGTGCATCCGATTAATTTGAGGACTATTACTATATATAAAAAATGACTTAAGCATTATATATATATATATATTATAAAGACAATATAAGTGATTTTTCTAGGTTTTTATTGAGTGACACACGTTTTTAACTAAAATTTCATTTTAAAACAAAAAACATGCAATTTGAGTCCTACTAGTCATATCATATTTCATATTGATATGAGGATTATTCCTACACATCAAAAATGACTTTTGGATCATTTTACGAAATTATCAAGACAAAAAAATCATTTTTTCTTGCATTTTACTAAGAGATGCTTGCTTTTTAACTAAAATTTCATTTTTAATAATGAAAAAATACATTTTAAATCATTTCATTCACACCATGTATTATATTGAAGAGTTTTTTATTTCGGTACATCAAAAATGGATTATGGACCATTTTTCTAAGGTATAAAAATAATATGAATGTGTTTTTATCTATTTGGTGCATGTGATGTGTTTTTTGAACCGAAATGTCATTTTTAAATAGAAAACACGGACTTTGAGTCATGTCGGGAACATCATGTATTAGATTAATGTATGTTTTATTCTTACATGTCACGAATTACTTTGGTATAATTTTACTAAACAATCAAAACAATATGAATGGGTTTTTTCAGTTATGAGTGTGTGATGTATGTTTTAAACTAAAATATCAATTTAAAAAAACTATAACATCGAGTCATATCGGTCACTCCATGCATTGGATTGATATTCAGGTGATTATTAAACATCAAAAATGACTTAAGGATATTTTTCATAAAGTATCAATACATTAAGTGAGTGTTTTATAGGATTTCAGTGTGTGACATGTGTTTTTAACTAAAATTTCATTTTTAAACTAGTAACATCCACTTTGAGCCATATCAGTCACATCACGTGTTGGATTGATGTGTGAATTATTTCTACACATTATAAATTACTTATGTATCATTATAAAAAAGTATTATGAAAATATGAGAACATTTACTTGGTTTTTAGTGAATGACACATGTTTTTAACTAAAATGTCAATTTTAAACTGAAAACACACATTCGTAGTCATATTGGTCACACTGTGTATTAGATTGATGTGTGGATAATTCTTATACATCACAAATGACTGATGTATCATTTTACAAATGTATAAAAACAATATTAATGTGTTTTCTCAATTTTGAAAATGTGACATGTGTTTTGAAGTAAAAAAAGTTAATTTTAAATAAAAACTCACACTTCAAGTCATATTGGTAACACCTTAGATCAGATTGACATATAGTCGGTTCCTACACATCTTTAAGTACATAAGAATAATTTTCATATAGTGTGTAGATAATACAATAATGTTTTATATATTTTCAGTTAGTGACATGCGTTTTACACTAAAATTTCATTTTTAAAATAAAAAACATGCCCTTTGAGTCATACCAGTGACCTCATGTGTAAAATTTAAATTTTAATGAATCATACACATCACAAATGACATATAGATAATTTTCCTAAATTATAAAGACAATATGCATGCATTTTCTCATTTTTCAATGGGTGACACATATTATTAACTAAAATATCAATTTTAAATTCCAAACACACATTCTAAGTCATACTGGTCACACTGTGTATGAGATTGAGGTGTGGTTGAAACCTACTAGTTGAAAAATGACTTATGAATCATTTTATTAATGTATAAAAATAATTTTAAGTTATTTTCTAAATTTTGAGTGTGTCACAAATATTTTTTACTAAAATTTCAATTTAAACTAAAAACATGCACATTGTGTATTTTTTAAAACTAAAAACAAACATTAGCAAACATAAAAAGATCAAATAAATAACAAATACCACTATGAAAAGAAAAAATAGTACCTTAGTGCATTATAATCGCTAAATACATAGAAAATAACTGTATTTTATCTGATCATTTTGTGTTCTCAAAAAAACAGAAAATGTCGAAGAAAAAAAATTATCAATGAAGAAATTTCTTCATGATCCATTTTAAAATTGACTAAATAAGTATAAGGTAAATTTTATAATAAAATTAATAAAAAACTGATAAAATGGTGATAAAATTAATTAAATAAATATATAGAAGTCACCTTTTCATTATTTATGCATACAATCAAATATTATGTATTCTTCCCATTCATTTCTAAAAAATAGTTTTACTCTTTTGAATATGAGGACTATCGACGGTCCTAGTAGTACAAGACACATATAAATAAAAAAGGATTATTAAATATTCTAAATAAAATTGTAAATATCATCAGAAATACCTCTTTGAGGATTCTATTTTTTTGATGTAATACAGAAATTTCCTAAATTTTCAATCGTAATAACCACAATGTTTGTCATTACTTTGTTTTTAAAAATTCTAAAACATTGAAAAAAATATAAGTAATTTTTTTATATATGTATGTATAGTGAAATATTATCGTATATACAATAATACGTATCCACGTTTTTAATTCAATGGGATTATTTTTCTCATGGACCCTCCTCTTTCAATGATTTTGACAATATTTGAACACCTCCCTGTCATAACAAAATTTTCTTTAAAACATAATATAAAGTGTATAAATTTAATTTTATTTGTATAATGTTTCATTTAGTGTATTATAAACTTATAAATTTCATCATGTATGGTAGATTTTTTTGGTATCAGTGCATTGATTCCAAAAAATAAATATTTGGAATATTCAAATTGATTGAGTGTGCAACCAATGCTTCCTAAAAAAGGAATAAGTAATCAAAATAAAGAAAAAATATTTTATTTGATTATTTTGTAGTTTTTTACACCTAAATCATGTTCATTAATAATTTTATGTCATCTATGTGTTTACTTTCAACCATTATGACTATTTTTCCACTATTACCAAATATTCCACTTCTTCTAATGAGATTTTTTTATAAGTTATTTGAGGAATAATGAGTCCAATTTTTTTTTACATGGAATTAACTTCAAATTGTACTAGAAAATATTCCTACAAAAAATATGAATTATATTTAACTTTAATTAACCTGGTAAATCAACTATTGGACAAAAAATTATGAAAACACACCTCATGTATACATTTACAACTATGACTCATATCCATTCATTCTTAAGGATTTAATCTACATTACCAAGAAAAATAATGTCTACTATGTAATTTACATGAAATTTTTATTCACAATCAATGATTGTCGTAACACAATTTTTTAACATTTTATATGCATGAACTTTTAATATTAGTAAATGCAGAAGTTGAACTGGTGAAGTGAATGTACTTTGTAAATGTATTTTCAATTGATTTTTTGATCCTTTAGATGGTTTTTCATTGAACTTCCATTCCCCCTTCCCTTTATCCATCTATAATAACATTCATCGGTTTAGGACTTCTATTATTAATTATCAAAGGTTTTTCATAAAAAATTGGAAATGAATACCTCTATGTCGACATGTATTTGTACAAGATCAAACAACTATGCAATAAAAGTAAAAAAAGACAGATCGACTATATTAATATCTATATCATCATAGAAAATAGATAGCTCAGTTCTTGGATCATAATCTACATGAATCCCCACTCTCACATGAACTCTTGAATATTTTATGTTATGTATAATATATCCTTGGATATTGTACTTTTTACCCCTCAACATAAGGTATTTATTATGTGATGATAGATATAAATTACAATAATTTTCAACCTATAGAATATCAACACATGAAAGGAATTATTTTTTGGATGATTTACATTTCATAGAAACAATTATGTAAAAATTTATTACCTTTGGTAAGGAAGACCTTTGAGGTGAATGACTTGCCTAAAATTTGGTGAGGGTCTTCATGTAGTGGTTTTTATTGTATTTTTCTTTTCCTTGATATCATACAATAACATTATCAAAAAAAATTATTTTTCTTCTAGAGTATCAATTCATGTCTACATCTCATCCATTTTATTATCTTTATACCTATGTTAATTTCTTTTCTCAAAAATGTTCTGGGGTGACACCCCAAAACCCACACCATTAATGCAGCCATATTTTTAAAGTTGTTTTAAGGACACTAATAGTAGTCATTCATCATCAAACTAATGATTATTTCTCTGACTTAATTGGATAAAAATATATAGGAAAATTATTAATCATTGTTATGTAATACTGATTTAAATTATTTTTTTTATTATTTCATACATACACATGCTTTCAATACTTTTTGTTTGTTTTCATCTATTAGTATCCTGTCTTTATTTAGAAGTGGCTCCTTTCATAGCACACGATGTGGGATAGAAATGGATTTTGATTTTGATTCATAAATAATCATATAAAAAAAGTAACATAGTTATGTTTTTGTTTCATGGAACATAAAATCACTTGTATAGATTTAAAATGTATACCTTTTTCAACTGAATCGTACCTTATCCTTGCTTTATGGAGGGGGTACATTGGTTTTGTTGCAAACTTCTTAATTTCAGAACACATTTTTTGTTTCATAAATAATTTTTTTTAATAAAAGTGATTAATATACATTCTTTCATGTAATGTATTAAAAATCACAATGTACTTGAAAATATGTCTCATCATGATGACCAATAAATTCATTCCATGTTTTTTGGTTTATCATGTGTACCTAAATTTTTGGTGGGTGTGGGTTTACATTACCTAAAACATCCCTGAGATGATTTTTTATAAGAATTGTCCAAAATAAATTTTTATCCTTTCTAGTGATCATTAATACAAAATTCATTCATCATTAATCTAGTATAAATTCACTCTGTAAGGGATAATGAAGAGTAAATAATCATTTCATTTTTTTAATAAAATAATGAATGTATATCATAATGTTACCCTAATCTCTTTATAAATTAGTGCCTTAGGAAAGGGAACAACATTGTGCCATGTATATATATAAGGCCCCAGCCTTAAACCTTACTTAATATTGAGTTATTACAAGATTACACATTGAGGATCTTTTCGGGTTTAGAGTTTTAGAGAATTAGATCATAAAACATGCATTACATTCCACATATAAACAAAGTGGTTACATAAAGATAGTATTCTTATTTCCCATCAATGGAAATATATTTAAAATAAAACTTGGATTCTTTCTTGACACTTCCTTGACACTATCATCATATCATGTACCTTTCCCTTGACCTATGAAAAACATTTCAAAAAAAACTTGGGATGAGCATAAAAAGCTCAGTAAGGGATATAAAAATATATGGAAAGGAAACATGGGTACATATATACATAAGAATGAAATCATACTTTACCCATAAAACATAAGCACTTTAACATACCTCATCAAATCATGAATAAATCATAGAAATCATAAGACATAAAGATAACTTGAGGAATTCATAACATTCTTATGTAGGAAGTAACCCTCTTGGTTACATTTGAAATACCCATCACAGTATATTACCTAAATATCTTTGGAGAAACCTTAATGTTTCACTCCTTTGCATTACCCAATGCATTGGAGAGCTATATCGGGCTCACCCGCCCTTAGTTTATCATGGAACCACCCATCTTCATAATAATGCCCAAGAACCTCAACATAATCGTATCACATAAAACATGCATAAAGGAAACATAACATTTTTACCTTTCAATCACAAGATATCAATACAACACATTGATATAAAAACATTATGAAAACCATTTTCAATACCAAAATAAAAGAAAAGTAAAACATGGTATTTATTTTTCTTTTAAAAAGAATGTCTGGCTTGTAGAGGAAGCCGAAAATCAAATAATGGTCACGGCGGCGGAGAAGTCGTTGTCGCCACATACGTACGACAAAACATTCCCTTTTGTCATTTAGTAAAACGCTTCGTATAAAAAATATTCCTTTTGGATAAACGTAAAATTCAAAGGGGTTTATACACCGTATAAAAGAAGGTTGAGTATAAAACAAAATATGCCTCAATGAAAGGAGATTGAGACGAAGTCCCATACCTCGGGTCCGACTTGACTCGGTCGTTCTTTAATCTCCTGAATAATAAACTTGAGTTAATTTATACTTGTTTAAGAACCTTTTTCAAGTTCATTATTCCTTTTATATCACTTATTTCCATGTCATGAACACTATGTAATTATTTAAGTCAATAACGGTCGTTTTAACGATCATTGGTACTTGAGTAAAAAATAAGCCCTTTATAATTACAAGTTGTTCATGTATCCATTATATCCAGAATGGTATTCATTATGTAGATATCATATATGTCATATATATCCAGAACATTCATGCATTTATAATATTACATAATCATTTAGAGGTAAGAAATGAAATGCACCGTTCATGGAGACGGTAAGCCGTACGTACGCATGAACGCTACTTTCATTTCTATTTCGTATTTTATAGAATGGAATCATAATTATATAAAGGTATATTATAATTCCAGTGTAATATCATATATAATATCATAACTCCATCCTTTATATGTCCCACATATGGTATTTAACGAATCAAATCACTTTGAGGGGGTGGTAGTCCGTACTTCCTTAAATGAAGATATCGCGTTTACCCATAATGAGAACCATAAAGGTATGCCCAAAATGAAAAATAAAGAAGATTAAGGAAAATATAAACATATTATATATCATATATAAATATATTTTCATCTTAATGGCCACCTTTGAAGGTGTTAAAAGAATGTTGAACAATCATCATTTCGGGAGGCAGAAATTCGCCAACTACAGAAACAGTATGTTCTTTAACCATTAGATGTAGGTGTGTGTAATTGTAGCTCTAATCCTTATTATAACAACATCATAGTATATTTAAGATACTGGAGTTGTTACAAAAGAAATGAATAAAAAGAGTTTAGTGGGTTGGAGAAGAAAAATAAACAAAAGGACTCAAGTGAATACATTACCTTAAAATCAGGTAACTCCCTTTGTTTTGAGCTCAAAGGCTTCCTTGGGAAGACTTATACCCAAAGTGATGCTTCAAGGAGTAAGAGAGGGAAGTGGCGAGGCAAAATGGGAAGGGGTTGGCTGATCAAAAGGATTTGGGAGTGTGGGTAAGCAGGTAGAGGTGGGGAATTTTATAAGAGGAGAGGAGGGGCACTCTTGGAAAGTAAAGAACTTTTACTTTATTTTCAAATGGGTTTCGGATTTTAAAGGTCCAACATTGATATAATTCGAGGATAAGGTGATAAGGGTTCTAAATATACCAACCCAATAGGTTTTTGACATGTTTAGGTCTTATATTTTACATTATCTTTCCATTTTATTTAAATCGTCAAATAATGAGGTCATTGCTGCATCATTATGATGTCATAAATAATTTAATTTATTTAATGTCTAGAAATTATAAAAAAAATACTATGATGTATAAAATATTTTTATCTTTCCAATGACTATTTATAGTCCAAAAGATAATTTATTTAGACAAAATTAAAAATATTTTACTTAGGTGATACATTCTTTGTTACATTTAACATTCTTTAAAAAATAAAAATATAAAAAGTCACTTTCTCAAAAAAGTGATTTCATGGGGCCCCCAAGTTTGGCACAAGGAATCCCATGGTCGGACATGAGACAACCAGTAGCCTTAGGACACATTTTGGTGTCATTTTTCATTATTATGATATTATTTTATTATCCTTAACTACCCGATTACTCATTAATCAAGATAATTAAAGATAATTACCATCGTTACTATTCATAATGTCCAAAAACAAAAGAGTCTTAATTACATAATTTGTACCTTATGATTCCAAATATTTAATCCATTTTGCCAAATTCCAAACACATAAATTGAAATAATTGATTTAAAAATAATTCCCGTTGTCAAAACAAATAGCGGGTTTTTTGAAACAATGTCTATGAAAAGATTGGCATTAGTTTATGATCAATTTAAAAGTGAAATTAATCCTAATGACCACCATTAGATTAAATGGTAAAAATATATTCATATTACACTTTAATACCAATTAAAAATATAATCTAACCATATAATTAAATTAAATGAAAAAACAGTTTTGATGTAAAATACAGTATTTTCACTATTAATTAAAAAATGAACATTGTCAGAAAAATACCAAAAATTCACACAAAGTAAATTTTGATGTCCCAATCATAAAGAATAAGTTTATTTTGAAAAACATAGCTTATAAAATTGTCAAAAGATAGATTTAAAAAGGGTTTGCCATCAAAAGACAGTAAAATAATCTTTTAAGAATATTAGTGTATTCCATGCTTAAGATTGGATTTATTTTCATTTTAACCCTCTAAAAACTATCTAATTCATTAATATACATAGATAAAAATATCTATTATTCATTACTTACTTGGGATGTTACATCCTTTCCCCCTTTAGAAAATTTTTTCCCCGTAATTTATTTACTTATCAAATAAATGGGGGTACTTATCTCTCATTGCATTTTCAGATTCCCATGTTGCCTCTTCCATCATGTGGTTTTTCCACAAAAACTTTACCTGATTAATCACCTTATTCCCTAACACTTTCTCCCTGTGGTCAAGAATCTGGACCGTTTGTTCCTCATAAATAGGTTCTCTTCCAGCTAAACTACCTCTGGACTCAAAACATGAGATGGATCTGGCATGTACTTTCTCAGCATCGAAACATGAAAAACATTGTGTACCTGAGATAAACTCAGAGGTAAAGCCACCCGGTATGCAACTGATCCAACTCTCTCCAGAATTTCATATGGTCCAATGAACCTTGGACTCAGCTTTCCTTTCTTACCAAATCGCATAACACTTTTCCATGGTGAGACTTTGAGAAAAACATGATCACCTACCTCAAAAGTTAGATCCTTCCTCCTGTTGTCTGCATAACTCTTCTGCCTACTCTGAGCTGTTCTCATGTGTTTCTGAATCAGCTGAACTTTTTCTGCCATCTCTTATACCAATTCTGATCCCATAAACTTCCTTTCACCCACTTCATCCCAGAAAGCTGTAGTTCTACACCGCTTCCCATATAACGCATCAAATGGTGCAATCTGTATACTGGAATGAAAACTGTTATTATATGAAAATTCAACCAAAGAAAGATGTTGGTCCCAACTTCCCAGATAATCCATCGAACAAGCTCGTAGTATATCCACCAAGGTCTGAATTGTTCGTTCTGACTTCCCATTTGATTGAGGATGAAATGTTGTACAAAAATTTAATTCATTACCCAATGACTTCTGAAGGCCTTTCAAAAAGTTAGAAGTGAACCTGGGATCAAGATCAGATACAATGGAGAGGGGAACTCCATGTAACCTGACTATCTCTTTAAGATACAAAAGGAAAAGTTGATCTAGGGAAAAATTATATCGTATAGCAAGGAAATGAGTAGATTTAGTGAAGCGATCAACAATAACACAGATTGCATTATTACCTCGAGATGTCTTCAGTAATCCCACAACAAAGTCCTTGGATATATTATCCCATTTCCACTCTGGCACTGGTAATGGTTGAAGCATCCCTTTCGGTAACTGCCGCTCTGCTTTAACCTGTTGACAAGTCAAACACTTCACAGTAAAATCAGCAATATCTCTTTTCATTCCATCCCTCCAGTAATACTTCCGAAGATCTCTATACATCTTAGTACTGCCAGGATGAACTGAAAACGGAGAACTATGAGCTTCACATAACAACTCTCTCTTCAACTGTGAATCACAAGGCACACACAATCTCTTCCCAAATCTCAAAACACAATCACTATCAATGTTGAATTCAGGCAACTTACCTTTCTGAACCAGCTCTACCTTCTTCTGCAACTCACTGTCTTGCTTCTGTGCTTGCTTGATTCTATCTAATAGAGATGATCTCACTGATACCTGAAACAAAACAGAAGAACTTCCTACACCAACAACTTCTATGTCAAATTTCATCAAATCCTTAACCAAAGGATCATGTTACAAACGCAACATTTCTAATAATGCATTACTTTTTCAACTCAAAGCATCAGCCACTTTATTTTCTTTTCCCGGATGGTAATGAATTGTACAATCATAATCCTTGATTAATTATAGCCATATCCTTTGTCTCATGTTCAATTCTTTCTGAGTGAATATATACTTTAAACTTTTGTGATCGGTATATATTTCACACTTTACTCCATACAGATGATGCCTCCAAATTTTTAAAGCGAAAACAACAACAGCTAATTCCAAATCACATGTAGGGTAATTTACCTCATGAGTTTTCAACTGTCGTAAAGCATAAGCAATTACCTGATCATTCTGCATTAGGACACAACCAAGTCCTTTCAATGAAGCATCACTATATATAACAAACTCACCATTCTTGGAAGGAAGTTCCAAAACTGGAGCATTCACCAATCTTCTTTTCAACTCCTGAAAACAATCATCACATTCTTTTTTCCAGATAAACATAACACCCTTCCGAGTTAGCTTAGTCATTGGACTAGATAACCGTGAAAAATTTCTAACAAACCTTCAGTAATAGCCTGCCAAACCAAGGAAGCTACGAATCTCAGTTACATTTTTGGGTCGTGGTCAGTCTTCCACAACTTTTGTTTTTGCAGGATCAACAGTTATCCCATCTTTAGAAACAATGTGACCAAGGAAAGAAATCTGTTGCAACAAAAACTCACACTTGCTGAATTTTCCATACAGTTTATTTTCTTTCAAGGTTTGCAAGATAACCCTTAAATGTATTTCATGCTCCTCTTTACTTTTAAAAGACACCAAAATATCATCAATGAAAACCACCACAAACTTATCCAAGAACTTATGGAAAATTATATTCATTGAGTCCATGAATACAGTAGGTGCATTGGTTAGCCCAAAAGGCATTACTAAAAATTCATAATGGCCATATCTTGTATGGAACGGAGTCCTCGGAACATCTCCTTCTTTTACCTTCAGCTGATGGTACCCCGATCTCAAGTCAATCTTTGGAAAATACTAAGCTCCCTGGAGCTGATCAAACAAATCATCGATATGAGGCAAAGGATATTTGTTCTTAAAAATGATATTATTCAAGGCCCTATAATCAAAGCAAAGTCTCATTGAGCCATCTTTCTTTTTAACAAACAAGACAGGAGCACCCCATGGTGATGTGCTAAGTCGAATGAAACCTTTATCTAATAACTCCTGCAATTGTTTCTTTAACTCTAAAAGTTCAACTTGAGCCCTTCGATAAGGGGGTTTTGAAATTGGCTTAGCATCAGGAACTAAGTCAACAGTAAATTCAACTTTCCGATCTGGTATTATTCCAGGAAACTCATCAGGAAAAACATCAGGATACTCATTTACCACTGGCACATTATTAATCTGAACAGTTCCCTTGTTTTCAACAATATGTGCAAGGTAACATTCATTTCCATCTTTTACAAGTTTCTTGGCCTCTTGATATGTTATCAACAGTAAGGGTTCATTCTTGTACACAAACTGAAAGTCTTTCTGAAAAGAAACTTATTTATCTCTACAGTCAATCTTAGCATGGTAAATAAAGAGCCAATCCATACCCAGGATAACATCAAACTCTACTACAGGTAGAAAAATAATGTTTGCAAGTAGGTTATTTCCACAGATAAGGATTGGAAGATTCTTATAAATTCTTTTTGCCTCGAAATTTCCCCCAGGTGTTTTTACCACAAGTTCAGGAGTCATTTCTTGAGATGGTATTCCCATTTTACTAGAAAAGGTTTCAGAGATGAATGAATGTGTAGACCCCAAATCAAACAAAACACTGGCATAATCTGAAAAAACAAACAAAGTACCTGATACAACTTCATTTGATGGCCCGACATCTACTGAAGTAGTTGCAAAGGATTTCACCACCCATTTCTGCTTGTAGTCTAACTGCTTCCCATCACTCAAGCTCTTTTTCGGACACTCGTTTGCATAGTGACCCATCTCATTGCACTTAAAACATTTCACTAACTGTAAATCAAATTTGGTCTTACCTTCACCTTGATCTTTTTCAGTGCAATCACCAGCCTTATGTCCCATATTACCACATCAGTAGCACTTTCCGGAATTCAGAAGACATTCCCCAGCATGCCTTTTTCCACATTTATCACAAACTGGAAACTTAGTTTTCTTACCATCAGACTTTTTTGAAGAATTCATACCTTTCTTCTTCCACCTCGGTCTCTTCTTCTGTTGGTTGTTATAGAACACTTGATCATCGGCAAACTCCATTTCCACCTTCCCAGCACATCGAACAAGCTTTTCATAACTTTTAGACTCATGAGAAGCTAATGCCCTTCGATATTTTGTCTTTAATCCTGAGTAAAAATGATTGATTTTACTATCAAGGTCTCGGATAAAATTTGGAGAATACCTTGCCAATCGAGTGAACCTTTCTTCATAGGCAGCCACTGAGTCTTCCTCTTTCCTCAATTCCAAGAATTGCTTTTCCATCCTAAGTCGAACAGCCTTAGGAAAATACTTCTCAAGAAACATACCTTTGAATTCATCCCAGTCAAGAGCATCAATCTCATCGGCGTCCCTGATATTTTTAACCATAAACCACAACTGATATACCTCACCCTCCAAACGGTAAATAGCAAGACTAACCTTTTGATTTTCTGAACACCCCATGACATCGAAAATCTTCTCCAGTGCTTTAATCCAACCTTCAGCTAACATAGGGTCAGATGATCTTCTGAATGATAGGGGATGTTGCCTCATGAAATGTTCCACCACTAACATGTTCCTCTGCGGTTGATCTGGCTGATCTCGTGCATGGATACCACCACCATTTATCACTTGAGTCAACTGCGCCATTACTGCAACAAACTGTTCAGTTCCAATTCCAACCATCTTAGGATGCTGATTCGGAAGGTTATTTCCTTTTGTATGCCTTCCTAGCACTACTTCCCTGTTTCCTCTACGAAAAACCATTCTGAACAAACATGCCTTAAATGAAGCAACATGGTAATCTTAAAATGCTATATCATTTCAAAAAAAAATATTTTTGGATAATCACTTAATAGAATTCTAACTCTTAATGTTATCTAAACGAACCTCTGATACCAACTATAAGGCCTCAGCCTTAAACCTTACTTAATCTTGAGTTATTAGAAGATTACACATTGAGGATCTTTTCGGGTTTAGAGTTTTAGAGAATTAGATCATAAAACTTGCACTACATTACACATATAAACAAAGTGGTTACATAAAGATAGTATTCTTCTTTCCCATCAATGGAAACATATTTAAAATAAAACATGGATTCATTCTTGACACTTCCTTGACACTATCATTATATCATATACCTTTCCCATGACCTGTGAAAAACATTTCAAAAAAACTTGGGATGAGCATAAAAAGCTCAGTAAAGGATATAAAAATATATGGAAAGGAAACATGGGTACATATATACATAAGAATGAAATCATACTTTACCCATAAAACATAAGCACTTTAACATACCTCATAAAATCATGAATAAATCATAGAAATCATAAGACATAAATTTAACTTGAGGCATTCATAACATTCTTACGTAGGGAGTAACCCTCTTGGTTACGTTTGGAATACCCATCATAGTATATTCCCTAAATCTCTTCGGAGAAATCTTAACGTTTCACTCCTTCGCGTTACCCAATTCATTGGAGAGCTATATCGGGCTCACCCGCCCTTAGTTTATCACGGAACCACCCGACTTCATAATAATTCCCAAGAACCTCAACATAATTGTATTACATAAAACATGCATAAAGGAAACATAACATTTCCACCTTTCAATCACAAGATATCAATAGAACACATTGATATAAAAACATTATGAAAACCATTTTCAATACCAAAATAAAAGAAAAGTAAAACATGGTATTTATTTTTCTTTTAAAAATAAGGTATGGCTTGTAGAGGAAGCCGAAACTCAAATAATGGTCACGGCGGTGTAGAAGTCGTTGTCTCCATATACGTACGACAAAACATTCCCTTTTGTCGTTTAGTAAAACGATTTGTATAAAAAATATTCCTTTTGGATAAATGTAAAAGTCAAAGGGGTTTATACACTATATAAAAGAAGGTTTAGTATAAAACAAAATATGCCTCAATGAAAGGAGATTGAGATGAAGTCCCATACCTCGGGTCCGACTTGACTCGGTCGTTCTTTAATCTCCTAAATAATAAACTTGAGTTAATTTATACTTGTTTAAGAACCTTTTTCAAGTTCATTATTCCTTTTATATCACTTATTTACATGTCATGAACACTATGTAATTATTTAAGTTAATAACGGCCGTTTTAACGATCATTGGTACTTGAGTAAAAAATAAGCCCTTTATAATTACAAGTTGTTCATGTATCCATTATATCCAGAATGGTATTCATGATTTAGATATCAAATATGTCATATATATCTAGTACATGCATGCATTTATAATATTATATAATCCTTTATAGGTGGGAAATGAAATGCACCGTTCATGGAGATGGTAAGCTGTACGTACGCATGAACGCTACTTTCATTTCTATTTCATATTTTATAGAATGGAATCACAATGATATAAAGGTATATTATAATTCCTGTGTAATATCATATATAATATCATAACTCCATCCTTTATACGTCCCACATATGGTATTTAACGAATCAAATCACTTTGAGGGGGCGGTAGTCCGCACTTCCTTAAATGAAGATATCGCGTTTACCCATAATGGGAACCATAAAAATATGCCCAAAATGAAAAATACAAAAGTTTAAGGAAAAAATAAACATATTATATATCATATATAAATATAGTGTCATCTTAATTTCCACCATTGAAGGTGTTAAAAGAATTTTGAACAATCATCGTTTCGGGAGGCGGAAATTCGCCATCCACGGAAACAGTATGTTCTTTAACCATTAGATGTAAATGTGTGTAAGTGTAGCTTGAATCCATATTATAAAAACATCCTAGAATATTTAAGATACTGGATGTTTTACAAAAAAATTATTAGAAAGAGTTTAGGGGGTTGGAGAAGCAAAATAAAACAAAAGGACTCAAGTGAATACATTACCATAAAATCGGGTAACTCCCTTTGGTTTGAGCTCAAAGGCTTCCTTGGGAGGACTTCTGCCCAAAGTGAGGCTTCAAGGAGTAATATAGGGAAGTGTAGAGACAAAATGGTCATGGTTTGGCCAAGCCAAAGTCTGTGGGAGTGTGGGTAAGGAGGTAGAGGTGGGGGCCTTTTATAAGAGGAGAGGAGGGACACTCTTGGAAAGTAAAGAAATGTTACTTTATTTTCAAATGGGTTTCGGATTTTAAAGGTCCCAAATTAATATAATTCGAGGATAAGGTGATAAGGGTTCGAAATATACCCACAAAATAGGTTTTGGACATGTGTAGGTCTTAGATTTTACATTATCTTTCCATTTTATTTAAATCGTCAAATAATGAGGTCATCGCTGCATCCTTATGATGTCATAAATAATTTAATTTATTTAATGTCTAGAAATTATAAAAAAATACTATGATTTAGAAAATATTTTTATCTTTCCAATTACTATTTATATTCCAAAAGATCATTTATTTAGACAAAATTAAAAATATTTTACTTAGGTGATACATTCTTTGTTACATTTAACATTTTTTAAAAAATAAAAAGATAAAAAGTCACATTCTCACAAAAGTGATTTCATGGGGCCTCCGAGTTTGGCACAAGGCATCCCATGGTCGGCCATGAGACAACCCGTAGCCTTAGGACACATTTTCGTGTCATTTTTTATTATTATGATATTATTTTATTATCCTTAACTCCCCGATTACTCATTAATCAAGATAATTAAAGATAATTGTCGTCGTTACTATTCATAATGTCCAAAAACAAAAGAGTCTTAATTACATAATTTGGACCTTATGATTCCAAATATGTAATCCATTTTACTAAATTCCAAACACATAAATTTCAATAATTTATTTAAAAATAATTTCCGTTGTCAAAACAAATAGCGGGTTTTTTTGAAACAATATCTATGAAACGTTTGGCATTAGTTTATGACCAATTTCAAAGTGAAATTAATCCTAATGACCAACATTAGATTAAATGGTAAAACTATATTCAGATTACACTTTAAGAACAATTAAAAATATAATCTAACCATATAATTAAATTAAATGAAAAAGCAGTTTTGATGTAAAATGCAGTATTTTTCACTATTCATTAAAAAATGAACATTGTCAGAAAAATACCAAAAATTCACACAAAGTAAATTTTGATGTCCCAATAATAAATAATAAGTTTATTTTGACAAACATATCTTATAAAATTGTCAAAAGATAGATTTAAAAAGGGTTTTCCATCAAAAGGCAGTAAAACAATCTTTTAAGAATATTAGTGTATTCCATGCTTAAGATTGGATTTATTTTCATTTTAAGCCTCTAAAACACTATCTAATTCATTAATAGACATAGATAAAAATACCTATTATTCATTAATTACTTGGGATGTTACAATATACATCAACTAGCATGTGCATTGGAGGGGTGAGCCTAATGAAACTAATGAAAATAATCTTATTGGTTTTAATAGGTTGGTCACATACATTCCATCCAAACTGAAATTGTATTCCTCTTTTTATTGCCTTAATAATTTTTATTAAAGTTTTTTCACTATAGCACTCTAATTTTGTAGGGATATAGTTTTTTCACCTCATAACATTTCTTTGGCCCCAATATTTTCAGTATGTTGTTCCTCATGATTGTTAGCATCAACATGTGAATAAGATTTTTTCTCCTCTATATTGGGAGTATCAACATGTTAAGAAACCTATTGTTACATAGGATTTGGAGCATTAACATGTGTAGAGTATTATGTTTTCTCTATATTAGGAAGATCAACATGCTAAAGAACCTATTGTTTCCTGCTATTGGGGGCATCGACATGTGCAAAACCCATTATTTGTAGAAATGGTCAAATATTTAATTTAGATTACGTAAATGCATTATTGAATAGATAATATTATGAATGGACATAATTTATATTAAAAAATATGTAACTTGATTATTGGACTCCACTTTTTCAATAAAGGTTTAAGGGATTTGACCCATCTATCGAGTATCCAAATACCCTAATTATGGTCTCCTCTGATATAAAAGTCCTCTTTTACATTGAGACCACTTTGAAATGATTGTGATGACCCAATGAAAGGTTAATCATTTACTGAATTAATATTTGACCCCTCAATGATTTTGGTCAATAAAAGAATAATCAACCTCTTTTTTTGTAAGATCTGGAATATAAAATACATGTACTACCTATGATACCATTATAAATTGTTCATCTTTGTACACTTCCTTAATGATTTCCACTTTCACGAATCACAATTATTCGATTTTAAATGTACACATGTTATCAAACCACTTACATTGAAAAATAAAACATGGAATTTTGTATAATGAAACTCTAATATTTGTTCAATAATGCCAAAGTATTACATATTATAATATATTGGATTTAAATTCTTTATATTATATATATGCATCGCTTCATCCATATGTGTGACTCCACTATTTTACATGGTACTACATTCACCATGCTACTTTGTTTATAACATATAACCATTAATTATATAACCATTATAATATAATACATGCACAATTGGTCCCCTGGCTAGCCATCAAATCCATTCTGAAATTAAATTCATATTTTTAGTTTAATCATAAAAATATGGTCTCTAAACCATCCTATAAACTATCTATTATGTGAATTTTATATCTATATTTCATCCCTAGATATATTCAATTATCTGATAATTACATTATGGGTTTCAACATATAGAAAAACCTCTAAAGTATTATGAAAAATGTAAATGATATCATGCTCTTTATCTATAATTGTAATTGTGACAAGAACTATTTTAGGAATTCCTTCACCCAAAAGCCACCTAGTGTGATGAGGTTTTGGCAGAAAATTTATTTCCACATAGGATAGTTAATTAGTATAAAATTTAATGTATTCCTCAATAATATATCACTATTCATTGAAACCTTATGGCTGACATTAATTTATGCCAGACCCTTAAAAATCATTACATATTGTTAAGTGGGGTACATCAATCTATAATGTACTTGAACACATGAATAAATCTACATAAACATGTGATGTATCAAATAAAAAATAATATAAAAGAATTAAGGTGGTAAGAAAATATCAATATCATATAATATTACAACAATTTCATTTCCCATAGTTCCCAATTTCATTAGGTCTATAAATTTACTGCATATGAATTTGAAAAAGAAACAATGTTTTGTCAATGTATTATCGACATTATTAGGGGGGAAATATTTCAAATATATATTAATTAGATATTTCATGAAAAAAAATCATGTGATTTCAAGACCTTTAACATTAAATTAGTCACTAAAAAAGTATTCTTGATATTTGAGTAATACCCCTCTAAAACCTTTTGTGATTTAGGATGTTGCAAAACTAATATATCTCTTTTCTAGAAAGATTATAACTAGATGGAGGAAGAAAATTCTCTCTTTAACCCATTATTGGCACTAACTCTTCCCATATCCTCATGTAAATAAATTCCAATATAGTCTCAATTTAATCCTTTATTTTTTGGAGTATATTTAATAATGTTCTAATGATACTATCAAATACATTTTGTTCCACATTCATGAAATCAAGAAAATTTATCGCATAAAAACAATGCTAGTATAGTAATTTAAAATAAACACATCTCTTATTCAAACTAGTTTTCATAATGTTTTTCAAAGAAGGTTTAACAAAAGTGGTGTCCATAAATTTTATTTTCTTTAACTATTGATAACCAATTAGTGGAGATGTTTTTGTACCTTCTTCTAAACTCCAATGTAATGATGTCATCCAAGATAGGTATTTATTTCATTAATGTGGAGATATTTTATATCTTAAAAACACTTTTTTTAATTAATGCTTCAAGATAACTAGGTGTGTACCTCATTCACAAATGGAACACCCTTTAGTTCCTATAATGCTATATCGTGATAAAAATTTATAAGTAGAAAAATCATTTATCATCCCATACATCATGGATCTCAATGTGAAATATTCCTTTTTATAAGAATCATACAACATAACAACTAAATCACACATTAATTTTAAATATTTGATCAATGGATCCAAATACACATCAATATCATTACCTTGTTTTTTTAGTCTTGATATAAGCGGAGACAACATGATGTATTTTTTATTCTTGCATTACAATAGTGGAAAGTTGTAATTTTCTAAAATAATAGTACATGTAATATGAGTTTATCTTTGAAAACCAAAATGATTCACTCCATTTATATATAGTCAAAGAAAAAAATTATCATCTTGTTTGTAAATTTAGGATACTCATAATCAATTTTCTTTAACTAAGGAGAGGTTATTTAGTCATGAATTTTCTCATATTTATTTTTTTATCTATATACCATGTTAATGGGTTTTCACTCTCCTCACTTTCATATAGGCACATAAACCTTGGAATGATTTGAATATACCATACAACATTTGAAGGACTTCATTTATCTTTCTTGTATCAAGACACAACACACTTTGGGTAATTGTTTTGTGATTTTTGGTCTTTAGAAATAGTATAAAGTCATTTTTATATTCATGTATTCTTTCAGAGAACATAATAATCGAATGTATAATTTTTTAGCATCATATTTTTGACAAGGAAGCTCATTATATTTAGGATCATATCACTCAAAATAGAACGTTTTTAGGACAACTGGTTCCACTCCATTTGTTTCCATATTTTACATTATATAGCTTTGGTATAGATGAAAATGTTGTATTGTTAATTCAACTAGTATACAATGGAGTATTTATATAAATATTTAACTTATGAAATAGTTTTTTACAATCTTGAAGTTCATCTTTAGTTGTCATTTCCATTTCCTCAATACAATATCCATCATCATTCACACCTAAAATCATATCCTAGATATGGTCTTCATCATTGTTCACACTTGTAATCATGTTTGATGATTCAGAAAGTGTAGTGTTATCCTAGTCACTTGATATATTCAGTTTTCCCTATCTTTATTCCAATATTTATATCTTTGATCTATTCCATGACATATCATGTATTCTTACAACTCCTCTAGAATAATTAGTCTCAAATAATAGTAACATAAACATGGATAAAGGATTTGAGAAGTGTCTTATGCATTATCTTTTGAAAATTTGGTGAACTTAATCACCTTATCCTCATGATCTTTTTTTATATGATTAACACCCATAAATTTCCAATTCATATCCATGTTTTTTGTTTTTTTTAATTAAAATATTTAAAGAATACACAGAATGTATGATATTAAAACCAAAAAAGGTCATTCTTGAATAATTTTTTAAGCTACATGAATACATTGTTCTAATATAATAAGAGTCAAATGATTTATATTGAGATTGTTTTGTAGTGGGGGGAATCGTTGAAGAAATGGAATGTGTGATATTTATAATGTTACAATGAATCTAACAAATCTCCATATATTAAAAAACACATAGATTAATAAATATTTTGTAACTTTTCAAGGTGGGTGTACAAATAAGAGGGATCAGTCGGTGTTTATTTATTTATTCACTTGTTATATGGTGGTCCAGGTGGTGTTTCAGTTAAAATATGTATAGGAGTCGAATTTAATATTTTTTAATATTATGAAAACTTTTATAGGGACCAATAAACTAGTCTTGAGAACCCTCCATTTGAAGAAACTATTTAATTTAATTGGGGTTTAAAATGATTCAAATTTAATCAATTAACATGTTGGGATGAAGCCTCAAATAAAAACAATGAAAATTATTATAGGTGATGGAAGTATCAATCAACTTCAAACCAAGATGAAGAAGTGTCCTAGTGGGATCATTAAAAGGTCATAATCTCAAATTAAAAATTGATGTAAAATCCCAAAAACATGGGATCACCTAAAAATAGAAATCACCAACAAAGGAAAAAATAGAGAGAATAAAATCCAAAAAAAATTCAAAGTAGAAACTATGATCATGGTTTAAACAAGGAGGAGGAAGATATGGATGTCTTGAATAGTGGTCACGATTCAAAATTAAGGGGTAAATAATAGTCTGGGTTGGGCATTAAAGATAGTACTCAGAGTCCCCATAATTGGGGCCAGAGTATAAATAAAATGGTGTGCTTATCTAAATGGTACTAATCGATAAATTCAACTAGAAAAAAATATCAAAATGATGATTTAATAAATAAAATAGTTATCCGAATGAATTCAATTGGGGCCATCATCAAGAATTTACTAAACATAAAGACCCACTTACTAATTAGAATCACGATTGGAATGAAAGATAAACGAATTCTTAATGGGTTCAATAGAGGGAAAAACTACTATGGGTGAAAATTTATATAACTAGGGAACCTCAAATGAAAATGAAGGAAAATTAAGTCAACTTAAAAATTTACATGTTATGAGTTCTCTAGATTTTGGTTGAAGAAATCAAAGACAACCTACATATATGTAACATCCCAAGTAAGTAATGAATAATAAATATTTTTATCTATGTCTATTAATGAATTAGATTGTGAGGCTTAATATGAGAATAAATCCAATCTTAAGCATGGAATACACTAATATTTTTAAAAGATTGTTTTACTGCCTTTTGATGGAAAACCATTTTTAAATCTATCTTTTGAAAATTTTATATGCTTTATTTGTCAAAATAAACTTATTCTTTATGATTAAGACATTGAAATTTACTTTGGGTAAATTTTTGGTATTTTAATGATAAAGTTAATTTTTTTAATGAATAGTGAAAATGTTGTATTTTAATTCAAAGCCACTTTTTAATCTAATTTATTTATATGATTATATTGTCTTTTTAATTGATTTTAAAGTGAAATTAGAATATATTTTTACCATTTAATCCAATGGTGGTCATTTTAATTAATTTCACTTTGAAATTGGAGTTAAACTAGTGTCAATCTTTTGATACTTATTATTTCATAAAAACACGCTATTTGCTCAGACAACAGGAATTAATTATTAAATTAATTAATGTAACTTATATGATTTGAATTTTTTAAAATAGACAACATTTTTGAATTCAGAATATCAAATATAGCTTAGGGTGAAGTTTTGGAATTTTTCTGAAAAACTTCAATTTTTGATGAATAGTGAAACCACTAAGTGGTACTTAAAAAACTGACTTTTCGTTTAAATGAAATTTTACCACCTCTGTGTTTTGAATTTAAAAAATATGACATACAAGGTTGTCATTAAGAAGTAAAAAAGTGGTTCAATAAGATTAAAATAATTTTTTGTTCAATAGTAACTTTTAAGTTTTTAAACGTGATTAGAGGTAATTAGTGTAGTTTAAGGTAAAAATAATGTTTTAATAATATGAAATTACCTAGAAACATGTCCTACCCTTATTTTATGTTTCATGTATGAACAAGAAAACACATGGGTCCATTTTTGGGACCCCATGGAGCCACATGGGTAAGATAAAGACATTAATTCTTTTTATTTAATGTAAAAGTAAAAATGACACAAACATGAGTTGTTTTACTAAAACAATTTTTAAATGGGGTTATAAAAGTCATATTTTTGACTATAAATATTCATTAGAAATATAAAAAGATTTACTACGTCATGATATATTTGTTTATAATTTTTAGACATTAAATAAATTAAATTATTTATGACACCATGAAGATGCACCGATGACCTCATTATTTAACGATTTAAATAAAATGAAAAGATAAAGTAAAATATAAGACCTAAACATGCCAAAAACCTATTGGATGGGTGGATTCCAAACTATTATCACCTTATCCTCGAAATATATAATTTTGGGACCTTTTAAATCTGAAAATCATTTTATAATAAAGTATCCTTTTATACCTTTCCAAGAGTGGCCCTCATCTCCTCTTATAAAAGGCCCTCACCTCTACCTCCTTACGCACACTTCCAAAGAATTTGGCTCGGCCAAACCCTACCCATTTGGTCTCTCCAAATCCCTATATAACTCCTAGAAGCCTCACTTTTGGCAGAAGTCTTCCCAAGGAATCCTTTGAGCTCAAATCAAAATGAGTTACCCGATTTAAAGGTAGTGTCTTCTCTTGTGTTCTTATGTTTTATTTTGCTTCTCCAACCCCCTAAAGTCTTATTATTCATTTCTTTTGTAAAAAAAATAGTATATTCCATATACTAGGATGTTGTTATAATAAGTAGTAGAGCTACACTTACACACATATACATCTAATGGTTAAAGAACATACTGTTTTCGTGGATGGTGAATTTCTGCCTCACAAAACGATGATTGTTCAATATTCTTTTAACACCTTCAAAGGTGGCCATTAAGATGACACTATATTTATATATGATACATAATATTTTTATTTTTTACTTAAGCTTCTATATTTTTCATTTATGGCATACCTTTATGGTTTCCACTATGGGTAAACGTGATATCTTCATTTTAGGAAGTGCGGACTACCGCCCCCACAAAGTGATTTGATTCGTTAATGACATATGTGGGATATATAAAGGATGTAATTAATGATATTATATATGATATTATACTGTAATTGTAACATACCTTTATATAATTATGATTCCATTCCATAAAATATGAAATAGAAATGAAAGTAGCGTTCATGCGTACGTACGACTTACCGTCTCCATGAACGGTGCATTTCATTTCTTACCTCTAAACGTTATGTAATATTATAAATGCATGTATATACGGGATATATATGATATATATGATATCTACATCATGATTATAGCTCTGTATATAATGGATACATGAACAAATTGTAATTATAAAGAGTTTATTTTTTACTCAAGTACCAATGATCGTTAAAACGACCGTTATTAACTTAAATAATTACATAGTGTTCATGACATGGAAATAAGTGATATAAAAGGAATAATGAACTTGAAAAAGGTTCTTAAACAAGTATAAATTAACTCAAGTTTATTATTCAGAAGATTAAATAACGATCAAGTCAAGTCGGATACGAGGTATGGGACTTCGTCTCAATTTCCTTTCATTGAGGCATATTTTGTTTTACACACAACCTTATTTTATACGATGTATAAACCCCTTTGGCTTTTATGTTTATCCAAAAAAAATTTATATGAATCGTTTTACTAAATGACAAAAGGGAATGTTTTTGTCATACGTATGCGGCGACAACGACTTCTCCGCAGCCGTGACCATTATTTGAGTTTCGGCTTCCTCTACAAGCCATACTTTTTTAAAAAGAAAAAAAAATACCATGTTTTACTTTTCTTTAATTTTGGTATTGAAAATGGTTTTGATAACGTTTTTATTATATTAATGTGTTATTGATATCTTGTGATTGAAATGTGGAAATGTTATGTTTCCTTTATGCATGTTTCATGTGATACGATTATGTTATGGTTCTTGGGAATTTCTATGAAGACGGGTGGTTCCATGATAAACTAAGGGCGGGTGAGCCCGATATAGCTCTCCAATGCATTGGGTAATGCGAAGGAGTTAAATGTTAAGGTTTCTCTGAAGAGATTTAGGGAATATACTGTGATGGGTATTCCAAACTTAACCAAGAGGGTTACTCCTTGCGTAAGAATGTTATGAATGCCTCAAGTTACCTTTATGTCTTATGATTTCTATGATTTATTCATGATTTGATGAGGTATATTAAAGTTCTTATGTTTTATGAGTAGAGTATGATTTCATTGATTCTTGTGTATACATGTACTCATGTTTCCTTTCCATATTTTTATATCCCTTACTGAGCTTTTTATTCTCATCCCATGTTTTTGAAATGTTTTTCACAGGTCAAGGGAAGGGTACATGATATGATGATAGTGTCAAGGAAGTGTCAATAAAGAATCCATGTTTTATTTTAAATATGTTCTTGTTGATGAGAAAAATGAATACTATCTTTAATGTAACCACTTTGTTTAAATGTGGAATGTAATGAAAGTTTTATGATCTAATTCTCTAAAACTCTAAACCTGAAAAGATCCTTAACGTGTATTCTTGAAATATTTCATGATTATGTAATGTTTAAGTCTGGGCTTTATAGTTGGTATCAGAGGTCGTTTTAGATAACTTTAAGAGTTAGAATTTTATTAAATGATTATCCAAAAATATTTTTTTATGGTCAAATTGAAATGATATAGAATTTGAAGATTACCATGTCGCTTCATCTAAGACAAGTTGTTCAGAATATTTTTCCACAGAAGAAACAGAGAAGAAGTACTAGGAAGGCATACAGAAGGAAATAACCTTCTGGATCAGCATCCTGAGATGGTCGGAATTGGAACGGAACAGTTTGTTGCAGTAATGGCGCAGTTGACTCAAGTGATAAATGGTGGTGGTATCCATGCACGAGATAAGCCAGATCAACCGCAAAGGAACATGTCAGTGGTGGAATATTTCATGAGGCAACATCCCCCATCATTTAGAGGATCATATGACCCTGTCCTAGCTGAAGGGTGGATTAAAGAACTGGAGAAGATTTTCGATGTCATGGGGTGTTCAGACAATCAAAAGGTTAGTCTTTCTATTTACCATTTGGAGGGTGAAGCAGATCAGTGGTGGTCGATGGTTAAAAATATTAGGGATGCAGATGAGATTGATGCTCTCGACTGGGATGAATTTAAAGGTATGTTTCTTGAGAAGTATTTTCCTAAGGTTGTTCAACTTAGGATGAAAAACAATTATTGGAATTGAGGCAAGAGGAAGACTCAGTGGCTACTTATGAAGAGAGGTTCACTCGATGGGAAAGGTATGCTCCAAATTTTATCTGAGACCTTGATAGTAAAATCAATCGTTTTTACTCAGGATTAAATCCAAAATATCGAAGGGTATTAGCTTATCGTGAGTTCAAAAGTTATGAAAATCTTGTTCGATGTGCTGAGAAGGTGGAAATGGAGTTTGTCGATGATCAAGTGTTCTATAACAACCAACAGAAGAAGATACCGAGGTGGCAAGAGAAAGGAAAGAATTCTTCAAAAAAGTCTGATGATAAGAAAACTATGTTTCTATTTTGTGATAAATGTGGTAAAAGGCATGTTACGGAATGTCTTGTTAATTCTAGAAAGTGCTACCGATGTGGTAATATGGGACATAAGGCTCTTGATTTCACTAAAAAAGATCAAGGTGAAGGTAAGACCAAATTTTATTTACAATTAGTGAAATGTTTTAAGTGCAATGAGATGGGTCACTATGCAAATGAGTGTCCGACAAAGATCTTGAGTGATGCGAAGCAGTTAGACTACAAGCAGAAAGGGGTGGTGAAATCCTTTGCAACTACTTCAGCAGATGTCGGTCCATCAAATGAAGTTGTATCAGGTAATTTTTTTGTTTTTTTAGATTATGCCAGTGTGTTGTTTGATTCGGGGTCTACACATTCTTTCATCTCTGAAACCTTTTCTAGTAAAATTGGAATACCATCTCAAGAAATGACTCCTAAACTTGTGGTAAATACACCTGGGGGAAATGTTGAGGAAAAAAGAATTTATAAGAATCTTCTTATACTTATCCGTGGAAAGAACCTACTTGGAAACCTTATTGTTTTGCCTCTAGTAGAGTTTTATGTTATCCTGGGTGTGGATTGGCTCTCTATTTACTGTGCTAAGATTGACTATAGAGCTAAAGAAGTTTCTTTTCAGAAAGAATTTCAGATTGTGTACAAGAATGAACCCTTACTGTTGATAACTTATCTAGAGGTCGAGAAACATGTAAAAGATGTAAATGAATGCTACCTTGCACATATCGTTGAAAATAAAGGAATTGTTAAGATTAATGATGTGTCAGTGGTAAATGAGTATCCTGATGTTTTTCCTGATGAGTTTCCTGGAATAATACCAGATCGAGAAGTTGAATTTACTATTGACTTAGTTCCTGATGCTAAGCCAATTTCAAAACCCCCTTATCGAATGGCTCAAACTGAACTTTTAGAGTTGAAGGAGAAATTGCAAGATTTATTAGAGAAATGTTTCATTCGACCTAGCACATCACCATGGGGTACTCCTGTTTTATTTGTTAAAAAGAAAGATGGTTCAATGAGACTTTTCATTGATTATAGAGCCTTGAATAACATCACTATTAAGAACAAATATCATTTGCCTCATATCGATGATTTGTTTGATCAGTTCTAGGGAGATCAGTATTTTTCAATGATTGACCTGAGATCGGGGTACCATCAGCTGAAGGTAAAGGAAAAATATGTTTCGAAGACTGTGTTTCATACAATATATGGCCATTATGAATTTTCAGTAATGCCTTTTGGGCTAACCAATGCACCTGCTGTATTCATGGAATTAATGAATAGAATTTTCCATGAGTTCTTAGATAAGTTTGTGGTGGTTTTCATTGATGATATTTTAGTGTTTTCTATAAGTAAAGAGGAGCATGAAAGACATTTAAGGGTTATTTTGCAAACCTTAAAAGAAAATAAATTGTATGGGAAATTCAGCAAGTGTGATTTTTGGTTGCAACAAATTTCATTCCTTGGTCACATTATTTCTAAAGATAGGATAAATGTTGATCCTGCAAAAACAAAGGTTGTTGAAGAATGGATAAGACCCACAAATTTAACTGAGATTCGTAGCTTCCTTGGGTTAGCAGGCTATTACCGAAGGTTTGTTAGAAATTTTTCATGGTTATCTATTCCAATGACTAAGCTAACTTAGAAGGGTGTTAAGTTTATCTGGACAAAAGAATGTGATGATTGTTTTTAGGAATTGAAAAGAAGATTGGTCAATGCTCCAATTTTGGCACTACCTTCCAGGAATAGTGAGTTTGTTATCTATAGTGATGCTTTATTGAAAGGAATTGGTTGTGTCCTAATGCAGAATGATCAGGTAATTGCTTATGCTTCACGACAGTTGAAAACTCATGAGGTAAATTACCCTACACATGATTTGGAATTAGCTGCTATTGTTTTCACTTTAAAATTTTGGAGGCATCATTTGTATGGTGTAAAGTGTGAAATATATACTGATCACAAAATTTTAAAGTATATATTCACTCAGAAAGAATTGAACATGAGACAGAGGAGATGGCTAGAACTAATCAAGGATTATGATTGTACAATTCATTACCATCCTGGAAAAGAAAATAAAGTGGTTGATGCTTTGAGTTGAAAAAGTAATGCTTCATTAACAATTTTTCATTTAGAATGTGATCCTCTGGTTAGGGATTTGATGAACTTTGGCATAGAAGTTTTTGGTACAGGATGTTCTTCGGTTTTGTTTCTGGTATCAGTGAAATCTTCTCTATCATAGAGAATTAATCAAGCACAGAAGCAAGACAGTGAGTTGCAGAAAAAGGTAGAGCTGGTTCAGAAGGGTAGGTTTCCTGAATTCAACATTGATAATTATTGTGTTTTGAGATTTGGGAAGAGATTGTGTGTACCTTGTGATTCACAGTTGAAGAGAGAGTTGTTATGTGAAGCTCATAGTTCTCTGTTTTCAGTTCATCCTAGCAGTACTAAGATGTATCGAGATCTTTGGGAGTATTACTGCTGGGACGGAATGAAAAGGGATATTTCTGATTTTACAGTAAAGTGTTTGACTTGTCAACAGGTTAAAGCAGAGCGGTAGTTACCGAAAGGGATGCTTCAGCCTTTACCAGTGCCAGAGTGGAAATAGGAGAATATATCCATGGACTTCATTGTGGGATTTCCGAAGACACCTCGATGTAATAATGCAATCTCAGTTATTGTTGATCGCTTGACTAAATCTTCTCATTTCCTTGCTATACGAGATACTTCTTCCCTAGATCAACTTTCCAATTTGTATCTTAAAGAGATAGTCAGGTTACATGTAGTTCCTCTCTCCATTGTATCTAATCATGATCCCAGGTTCACTTCTAACTTTTGGAAAGGCCTTCAGAAGTCATTGGGTAATGAATTAAATTTTAGTATAGTTTTTCATCCTCAATCAGATGGGCAGTCAAAACGAACAATTCAGACATTGGGGGATATGCTACGTGCTTGTTCGATGGATTATCAGGGAATTTGGGACCAACATTTTTCTTTGGTTGAATTTTCATATAATAACAGTTTTCATTCCAATATACAGATGGCACCATTTGAGGTGTTATATGGGAAGCATTGTCGAACTCCATCTTTCTGGGATGAAGTGGGTGAAAGGAAGTTGATGGGACCAGAATTGGTAGAAAAGTTGGTAGAAAAATTTCAGCGGATACAGAAACACATGAGAACGGATCAGAGCAGGCAGAAGAGTTATGCGGACAACAGGAGGAAGGATCTCTCTTTTGAGGCAGGTGATCATATTTTTCTCAAAGTCTCACCATGGAAAAGTGTGATGTGATTTGGTAAGAAAGGAAAGCTGAGCCCAAGGTTCATTGGACCATATAAAATTCTTGAGAGAGTTGGATCTATTTCTTACCGAGTGGCTTTACCTCTAAGTTTATCTCAGGTATACAATGTTTTCCATGTTTCAATGTTAAGGAAGTACATTCCAAATCCATCTCATGTTTTGAGGCCAGAGGTAGTTCAGTTGGAAGAGAATCTATCTTATGAGGAACAACCGATTCAGATTCTTGATCACAGGGAGCAAGTGTTGCAGAATAAGTTGATTCATCAAGTAAATGTTTTGTGGAAAAACCACATGATTGAAGAGGCAACATGGGAATATGAAAATGCAATTAGGGATAAATACCCCCACTTATTCGATAAGTAAATAAATTGCGGGGATGCAATTTTCAAAAGGGGGGAAGGATGTAACATCCCAAGTAAGTAATGAATAATAGATATTTTTTATCTATGTCTATTAATTAATTAGATAGTGTTTTAGAGGCTTAAAATGAGAATAAATCCAATCTTAAGCATGGAATACACTAATATTTTTAAAAGATTGTTTTACTGCCTTTTGAGGGCAAACTATTTTTAAATCTATCTTCTGAAAATTTTATAAGCTATATTTGTCAAAATAAACTTATTCTTTATGATTGGGACATTGAAATTTACTTAGGGTAAATTTTTTGTATTTTTCCGATAAAGTTCATTTTTTTAATGAATAGTGAAAATGTTGTATTTTAATTCAAGGCCTCTTTTTAATGTAATTTATTTATATGATTATATTATCATTTTAATTTGTTATAAAGTGAAATTAGAATATATTTTTACCATTTAATCCAATGGTGGTCATTGGAAATAATTTCACTTTGAAATTGGAGTGAAACTAGTGTCAATCTTTTGATACTTATTGTTTCATAAAAACACGCTATTTGCTCAGACATTGGGAATTAATTATTAAATTAATTAATGTTACATATATGTTTTGAATTTTCTAAAATAGAAATCATTTTTGATTTTGGAATATCAAATATATCTTAGGGTGAAGTTTTGGTATTTTTCTGAAAAACTTCAATTTTTGATGAATAGTGAAACCACTAAGTGGTACTTAAAAAACTGATTTTTCGTTTAAATGAAATTTTACCACCTCAGTGTTTTGAATTTCAAAAATATGACATACATGGTTGTCATTAAGAAGTAAAATGTGCTTCAATGGGATTAAAATATTTTTTTTGTGAATAGTAACTTTTATGTTTTTAAACACGATTAGAGGTAATTAGTGTAGTTTAAGGTAAAAATAATGTTTTAATAATATGAAATGACCTATACACATGTCCTACCCTTATTGGATGTATCATGTCCGACCAAGAAAACCCATGGGTAGATTTTTGGGACCTCATGGAGCCACTTGGGTAAGATAAAGACATTAATGCTTTTTATTTAATGTAAAAGTAAAAATGACACAAACAAGAGTTGTTTTACTAAAACAATTTTTAAATGGGGTTATACAAGTCGTATTTTTGACTATAAATATTCATTAGAAAGATAAGAAGATTTCATACATCATGATATATTTTTTTATAATTTTTAGACATTAAATAAATTAAATTATTTATGACACCATGATGATGCAGCGATGACCTCATTATTTAATGATTTAAATAAAATGAAAAGGTAATGTAACATATAAGACCTAAACATGCAAAAAACCTATTGTATTGGTGTATTTTGAACTATAATAACCTTATCCTTGAAATATATAATTTTTGGGACCTTTTAAATCCGAAAATCATTTTATAATAAAGTATCCTTTTATACCTTTCCAAGAGTGCCCCTCCTCTCCTCTTATAAAAGGCCCCCACCTCTACCTCATGACCCACACTTCCAAAGCCTTTGGATCGGCCAACCCCTACCCATTTTGTCTCTAAACATCCCTCTATAACTCCTAGAAGCCTCACTTTGGGCATAAGTATTCCCAAGGAATCCTTTGAGCTCAAATCAAAAAGAGTTACCCGATTTAAAGGTAGTGTCTTCTCTTGTGTTCTTATATTTTATTTTGCTTCTCCAACCCCCTAAACTCTTTTTATTCATTTATTTTGTAACAAAACTAGTATCTTACATATAGTAGGATGATTTTATAAGAAGGAATCGAGATACACTTACACACACATACATCTAATGGTTAAAGAACATACTGTTTTCGTGGATGGTGAATTTCTGCCTCACGAAACGATGATTGTTCAATATTCTTTTAACACCTTCAAAGGTGGCCATTAAGATTAAAATATATTTATATATGATATATAATATTTTTATGTTTTACTTAAGCTTCTGTATTTTTCATTTATGGCATACCTTTATGGTTTCCATTATGGTTAAACACGATATCTTCATTTTAGGAAGTGCGGACTACTGCCCCCTCAAAGTGATTTGATTCGTTAATGCCATATGTAGGACGTATAAAGGATGTAATTAATGATAATATATATGATATTATACTGGAATTATAAAATAACTTTATATCTTTATGATTCCATTTCATAAAATATGAAATAGAAATGAAAGTAGCGTTCATGCATACGTACGGCTAACCGTCTCCATGAACGGTGCATTTCATTTCTTACCTCTAAACGTAATGTAATATTATAAATGCATGTATATAATAGATATATATGATATATATGATATCTACATCATGATTATAACTTTGGATATAATGGATACATGAACAACTTGTAATTATAAAGAGTTTATTTTTGACTCAAGTACCAATGATCGTTAAAACGACTGTTATTAACTTAAATAGTTACATAGTGTTCATGACATGGAAATAAGCGATATAAAAGGAATAATGAACTTGAAAAAGGTTCTTAAATAAGTAGAAATTAACTCAAGTTTATTATTCAGGAGATTAAAGAACAATCAAGTCAAGTCGGATACGAGGTATGGGACTTCGTCTCAATCTCCTTTCATTGAGGCATATTTTGTTTTATACACAACCTTCTTTTATACGGTGTATAAACCCCTTTGACTTTTAAGTTTATCTAAAAGGAATTTTTTTATACGAATAGTTTTACTAAATGACAAAAGGGAATGTTTTGTCGTATGTATGCGGCAACAATGACTTCTCCACCGCCGTGACCATTATTTGAGTTTCGGCTTCCTCTACAAGACATAATTTTTTTAAAAGAAAAATAAATACCATTTTTTACTTTTCTTTTATTTTGGTATTGAAAATGGTTTTGATAACATTTTTATTATATCAATTTGTTATTGATATCTTGTGATTGAAATGTGGAAATTTTATGTTTCCTTTATGCATGTTTTATGTGATACGATTATGCTATGGTTCTTGGGCATTGTTATGAAGACGGTGGTTCCATGATAAACTAACGGTGGGTGAGCCCAATATAGCTCTCCAATGCATTGGGTAATGCGAAGGAGTTAAACGATATGGTTTCTCTGAAGAGATTTATGGAATATACTGTGATGGGTATTCCAAACATATCCAAGAGGGTTACTCCCTACGTTAGAATGTTATGAATGCCTCAAGTTACCTTTATGTCTTATGATTTCTATGATTTATTCATGATTTGATGAGGTATGTTAAATTGCTTATGTTTTATGAGTAGAGTATGATTTCATTGATTCATGTCTATACATGTACTCGTGTTTCCTTTCCATATTTTTATATCCCTTACTGAGCTTTTTATGCTCATCCCATGTTTTTGAAATGTTTTTCACAGGTCAAGGGAAGGGTACATAATATGATGATAGTGTCAAGGATGTGTCAAGAAAGAATCCCTGTTTTATTTTAAATATTTTTTCGTTGATGGGAAAAATGAATACTATCTTTTATGTAACCACTTTGTTTAAATGTGGAATGTAATGCAAGTTTTATGGTCTAATTCTCTAAAACTCTAAACCTGAAAAGATCCTCAACGTGTATTCTTGAAATATCTCAAGATTAAGTAATGTTTAAGGCTGGGGCCTTATAATATATCAATGGGGAAAACAAAAAAGATGACCATTAAGGAAGGGTATTGTAAATTATTCATGTGACTGGGGTACTTCATCTAATTTCATATATTTGAAAAACAATTACATCATACTACGAGGTTAAGGAATTTAGGTGATGAAAATCCCATATTTGACATGCTTACACCAACTCGACAACATTTGGACACGTTTATTTTAGAGGAATAATACATTATTTATGATGTTGAACTAGTATGTTAAAATTTCATTGTTAATTAAAAAACATTATCTATGTTTCAATTAGTAAAGAAAACTATTTAAATTATTTTTTTGTTTTAATAAATAAACATGGAATCACAATTTTTTATTTTTTATTTCTAAAAATTATAATAAAGAAAACAAAATAATGGTAAATGAATGTATTTGAATTAGAATCATTGATATGGTTTTTCTAATTAGGTTGGTATTGATTGGGCCTTATTATGCTACATAATTGATTAATCCAAAATCATGTATGATTACATTAAGTAATTCTCCTATAAGAGTAAATCATTTTACAAAATAGTTGTATAATAAATTACCTTCATAAACCACATATAAATCATGGAGTAAGGAATTTCTTAAAATTTAATTGGTCGTGCAAGAAGAATTTGGCTTGTGATAAGTAATAAAAAATAGATAACATAATTTTCATGATAATAAATAATATAAATGATCTTGGAATGGTTTAAAACTATAAGAAATTTTTTTTTCACTAATATGTGATATATAGAAATGAACTGTGCGTTAATCCCACTTATTGTTTGGTCAAAATGGAACTAAGTGTGGTTTTTAAATTTATAAGTGTTTTTAAAGTAAAAACATGTGTTCCATTGGAAAAATAAGAAACCAAGTTTGAAGTGATGTAAAAGTATAGGAAAATAATATTTATTTAAAATGTGAAATGTAGAAATAAAGTTGTGTCAATATGACATGGACATTGGTCAAAATGAATGAAAGTTTAAATTTTACATTCAAAATTCGTTTTAATGTCAAAAACAAGTGTCACACACTCAATTTGAGATAAAATTGGTTTGACTAATGTGATATTTTTCATCTAAGATAATTGAGTAATATGTGACATGTATGAATAAATTGTGCATCAATATGAAATGTCATTTGTTTAGAATGACTCTAAGTGAAATTCTAACATTTAAATGTGCTTAAAATTAAAAAAAAATTGAATGATCAAACTAAGTAGAAGGGTTCAAAATGATATGAAATTGTTTCTCAATGACTATTGATTTATATGTGACATTTAGGAATTATCTATGTGTACAACTCTGTGGGATTACGATGCATGAATTGGATTTAAATTCACTTAACCCATATTTATTTTGACCTATTTTTGTTATATAAAGGGTCCGAGAAGGCTCGGGTTTATTTTTTCAGAGTGGGGCTAGACGATGGAAATATTATTGGGAGAAGATTTACCACAGGAAGCTCAGTTGGGGTTTATTGGACTTTTGGTGGGCCTAAGTAGTGGACAGTACCACTTTCCACCCACCAGAGTTATGGTGGACCTAGGAAGTGGGCAGCGATACTGTCCACCTCACTATAGTTCAAATAGGATCCTAAAATTTTAGATTTGTAGTCATCGAGTAATTATCATTTAAATTTTAAATTAAACACACAACTAAAAAACAATGAGCACTTGAAATCAAAAGAAAACAGTGATTCTGAGAAGAATCATTCAATCTGAATCTATTGAACACTTATAAAGGCGAGTAGGTGATGTAAGATTGAATAAAGAGAAGTAGAATTAATCACATACCATAGGTTTTTAGATGGTTGATTCGCCTGAGAGGTTTGAGGGGGAGCAGTGGCAGAGGATGACTTCCACGATTGAGCTTCAATGGTGAGAAGAAGTGAGTTCTCTTAGGGTAGAATTTGTAGAATCAAGAAGAGTTTTATCAGTGATAAATTTAGAGCTAAAAAATATATAGATTTATCATTGCTAAATAAGCCCTGATAAAACCTATCTTTTTTATAACTATAATATTACCCTGATAAATTTAGGTTTTACCAATGCTTTATATTTTAGTGCTTATAAAAGACATTTTTACTTGTGCTTTTTGGAATGTGCTAATAAAAACTATTTAAAATAAAATAAAATAATATTAAATGAATATATATTAAAAATGAATAAATTTTTTTAAAAAAATAATTATCATTTTAAATGAATATAAAATCATAAATTTATGGATGCAAAAATGGTTGAAATTAAAAAATTACAACTGAAGAGATTTCAAAAGAAAAAATGGGTAATTTTAATTAATTTTATAAATTATTAAAAATTTAAAATTGAATATATATTAAAATGAATATGAATACATATTGAAAATATTAAAACATAGAAAATATGTAAAAATGGATTTTGAAACTAATTACATGAATTTTAAACATGTTCAAAAAATAAAAAAATTGATTTAAATAAATTAATTATATAGATTTCAAACATTTTAAAAAAATTACAACTTCATAAATAAAATTGAATGAATATTAATCTTATTAATTAAGACATATTTAGAATATAAAAAACTAGTTAATAATTATGTATATTCATATGATTAATTGCATTAATTGTAAACATGCACAAAAATGAAGAGGATGTTGAAAATTGAATTTAATTAAATTAATTATATAAATTTCAAACATTTTGAAAATATTACAACTTAATGAATGAAATTGAAGGAACATTAATCATATAAATTAAAACATAATAATAATATTAAAACATAGTAAATTATTATGTATAAATAAATATGAAAAAATCAATAAATTTAAAAAAATTAAAAATTAATAAATATGAAAAATGAATAAATAATATTAAAATAAATAATATTAAAATTGAATAAAAAATTGAATAAATTACAAAAAATAATTGAAAAGTGAAATCATAACATTAATTATATAAATTAATGGAACATAAAAAATAAATAAAAATGATCAAATAGTTAATATAAATTAAATAAATAAAGCATATTTAAAATGAAACATATTGACTATTCAATAAATATTAATAATTAAATTAAATCATGTTAAATTAAATACACACGCATATATTTAGAATAAATAAATTAAAATAAATGTGATTAGATTATATGATTAACTAAGTAAAAATTTTACAAATTTAGTTAAATAATATTAAAATTTCATATATTAGAAATGAATTTAATATAATAACATAATTATCTACACAAACACCAAAATGGTGGTGGGGATGGTGTACCATAAGGTTTAATTTCACGCCAAAATGGTGTGGGTTGGAGATGATCTTATAAGAATCAATTATATAAATTTCAAACATATTAAAAATATCAATACATAATAAATAAAAATGAATAAATATTAACTATGTATATTATAAACATATTGAAAATATTGAAACTTAGTAAATTAATTTGTATAAACTTTAAAAATTGAATAAAATTAATAAATATTAAAATTAATAAATATTAAATATATATATATATATATATATATTTAATGAAGTATTATTAAAATGAATAAATAAAATTAAATACATTACAAAAACAGTTTAAAAAATATTAATTCATAACATTAATTACATGAATTGAAAACATATAAAAAATTAATAAAAATTAGTAAGTAAATAATAATAACATTTTTAATTATTGATATATTCTCTATAATGATTTTATATAGAAATATAATTAATTATTAACCTTTATAATTTTTAATAATTATTTAAAATGTTATTATTTAATTAAATGTATAAATATTTAAAAACACATAAATAACTATCAAAATTGAATATATTACGAAAATATTAAATTGATATATATTAAAATTGAATAGATATTAAAAATGAATAAATTATAGAAAATATTAAAAATAGAGAGATATTAAAAACCAAAAAATAATATTAAATCAATAAACAGACAAACATGTACGCACATACATATGCATACACATTCATGTATAGATAAGTACACATACACATACACATACACACACACACGCGCGCATAGACATAGACATACACATACACATATACATACACATACAAAAACACATACACATACACATACACATACACATACACATACACATACACATACACATACACATACACAAACACATAAACATAAAAATACACATACACATACACACATACATATGCATAAACATGAATATGTAAACATACACGCATCTGTATACACATACACACGCATATGCATACACATACACATGAACATATGTACACACATACAGATACATACACATGCATGCACATACATTCACATCTATACACATGCACATATACATACACATAAACATAGACAAAGACACACACAGAGACATATACATACACATAGGCATACATGTACACGTATATACACATACGCATACTACATAATCATAGACACACACACACATACACATGCATAGACATAGACATACACATACACATACACATATACATACACATACAAAAACACATCCACATACACATACACATACACATACACATACACATACACATACACATAAAAATACACATACACATACACACATACATATGCATAAACATGCATATGTAAACATACACGCATATGTATACACATACACATGCATATGCATACACATACACATGCACATATGTACACACATACAGATACATACACATGCATGCACATACATACACATCTATAAATATGCATATATACATACACATAAACATAGAAATATACACATACGCATACTACATAAGCATAGACACACACACATATACACATACAAAAACACATACACATACACATACACATACACATACACATACACATACACATACACATACACATACACATACACATACACAAACACATAAACATAAAAATACACTTACACATACACACATACATATTCATAAACATGAATATGTAAACATACATGCATATGTATACACATACACATGCATATGCATACACATACACATGCACATATGTACACACATACAGATACATACACATGCATGCACATACATACACATCTATACACATGCATATATACATACACATAAACATAGACATAGACACACACAGAGACATATACATACACAAAGGCATACATGTACACGTATATACACATACACATACTACATAAGCATACACACACACACACATACACACGCATAGACATAGACATACACATACACATACACATATACATACACATACAAAAACACATACACATACACATATACATAAAAATACACATACACATACACACATACATATGCATAAACATGCATATGTAAACATACATGCATATGTATACACATACACATGCATATGCATACACAAACACATGCACATATGTACACACATACAGATACATACACATGCATGCACATACATACACATCTATACATATGCATATATACATACACATAAACATAGACATATACACATATGAATACTACATAAGCATAGACACACACACACACACAAATACACATACATAAACATAGAAATACATGTAAACGTACACACACACACACATATGTACACATACACAAACTCACACATACATATACATTCATATTCACATAGACATGTGCACTATAACAACTGGGTCCTGGTGACAACACAGCCACCCTGCCTTAACATGGTCATGGGGTCCTGGCCTACCAGGTACCACCTGTTGCCCTCACAAACATGTGGGGCCCACCCTAGGGTCCACCCTGCCTTAACATGGTCCTGGGGTCTTGGCCTACCAGGTACCACCAGTTGCCCCGACAGACATGTAGGGGCCCACCCCAGGGTCCACTCACATGTATGAACGGGTCATCTGACTAATGATTGTCCCCACATGCCAACACATGTCCTTTCTAGTGTGCTTTTTCCTCACTCACACACACCCTGAGAAACTTCCTAGAAGGTCACCCATCTCGATCACTACTACAGGCCAAGAACGCTTAACTATGAAGTTCTAATCAGACAAGCTCCCGAAAATGATGGTGCACCTTATTGTCATGAGTCATATCATTTAGACATTTAACCCTTTATCATTTTGGGATCATCTCCTCATGTTTCTCCTTTCCATGTTATAGAATGTAATAATTATGCTTCTAATGGGGTTTTTTCTTAGGGTTTGGTTGGTGTTGTCGTACAGTGGCATCATCGGGTGGATGCAGTTGTCGTGAGAGGAGGATAGTGACCCGTTGTGTGGATAAAGAACGTGAGGAACTGTTTGAGGTAGGGGATTCATTTCTTCTATTTCTTTTATGTGCAACTATATCTTTAGCATGTTTTGTCTCACTAGACGACAATGGAATTGACATAATAAATACTTGAACCAGATAAATAAATTAATATTGATCATATTTTATTGCCTCTTTTTTTGATGATTGTGTGATATTTATGCTTGTTCGTGATGAAAATTGGTAAAGAACATAAATTGGGATTAATTGATAATTGTTTGGCTAAATATAAAGAGGAATTTAAATGAATCTGGTTCTTGTTGTAATTTTATGTTAATCAAATTAGTGCAGTAAGCATGTTTATTTATTTATGATAACATACTGGTTAGGTTTCCCGAATTTGGAACCAACGAATAATAAATCAGTTAACCCAAGATGGATTAAAGAACTGGTGGTTGTTAAAAGATAATTGCTTGTAGGTTTCTGAGTTACCCTCTAGTTTGTTTAAGGGCCAAGAGCCCAATTGTGAAGATGTTTGTTTTACTACTGCTTGTGTTTTAATGTGAGCCTGGATGGTTGTGGTAATATGTCGAGGCATGGAGGCCCTTTTGGTTAGAGCAGCAGACGACGCCTAGAGTGGCGAGATGCATCAGTTTATATATGTGGGTGTCCGGGAGGACACCATGGATGGTGGAATGGAGTGGATGTGATTATTGGATGCTTGGTACTTTTGATTGGTTATTTATCTGCTTTAATTTTCCCCACTGCTCAAGGTAGCTGGTCTTACTTACCCTTCTTCCGAAAGATGTGAAGATATGCGGGGTATGCCACGTGCTTTCCATGTTTAGCTTCTCAAAGAAGGATGGGTATATTCTCTTGCTATAAGCAGAAAAACTCGATGGGTAGTACATATACTCATCGCGTTGAGATCCCTTATGTTTAGTATCATATAATTTTTTTCTAGAATGTTTGGGAATGTGGGAAAGTATTTCTATAATAAATAATTGAATAAATGGTGTTAACCCATGGGGATGGAGATGCTGGAACATAATGATGAGGTAGTAATTTTTTAAGGAACAATTTACTTTGGGTGTGATGCTAATAAAATTTAATTTGGAATTATTCATGGTTAATTAATGTGTAAAGAATTAATTAACATACAATGGAACAGATAAAAAGGGAAAGAAGTAATCTAATAATGATCTTTAAATGGTTGTGTGCTTATAGGATACCTAGTCTTAGAAGTAGAAGCCTGAAGTCTGAGAGATGTTAGGTGTAGTTGTGTCTAAGACTAGGTAATTCCCATAGTGTGGTTGTGAGATATAATATATTCTGTACTTTTTGTGTTTCTATATGCTACTCCACCCTGTTAGTAAAGGAAACCGACACCCTGGTGATTCTGATCCCTAGGGGTTTTTTCCTCAACATTCCAGTGGGAGGATGGATTGATGACTACCACCTTTGGCCTCGCTCTCTTTTCTTGGTAGTTACTTGTGCAGGTAGGCACATTGGTTAGTTTCCCCATATATGTGTGTAAAGGGCTGTAATGGCTTGTGGTTGTTCACACACACATATTCTAGATATAGCTTTCTATGGATTACTATAGGTGTAACGTGTATAGTCTGTGATGGCTTGAGGATCCTTACTTTGTGTATGGGTTGTGATGGCTTGAGGTATAATACCCAACGTATGATACACATTATATGAGCTGTGGTGGATCCCAGAAACTACCTGGTTACTTTGGTGTGTGGACGTGGTGGTTTTGTTACATGAGGTGCATATTGTGGTGCTTCGCCCAGGTGTCTACGGGCAAGCCATTTTAGAGAGACATGCTCAGGATGTGTGACATTGGGGAAAAGTAGAAAACTAGTGGGGAAGTAGTAGTGGGGTACCCTTGATAATATTCATTATATGACATATTCTTGTATGTGTTACTTTGTGAGAGTAGCCATGGTGAGGTTGGGAACTTAGTATACCTGTTTAGGTGATGATTTTGTTCCACTTGTTGTTCACTGTGCTTTAGCATGCTTTTTTTACTTTGCACGAGAAGCTTTAGGGAGGTTCCTACTGAGTATACTATTATACTCACCCTATGTATATAGGAACTGTTTTTTTAGGTCACTTAGAGCAGGTTGGAGATCAAGCTGGATTCTACTAGCTTGGGGTTACAGGAGCTGTTCGGGATTGTGGTTACTGCAGTTTTTACTTTCTTTTGGGTACTTGCAGTTTTTCCCCTTTCGGTTGTAGTACTTTTGCATGGCATTACATACGTTCACTTGGGTTTCTTTTATATTTTAGTTCTGAGTTGGAGTTGGTTGGTGTCTATCTTATCTCTCTCTTCTGCATGTGTTCTCTTAAAGGGTAATGCCTCCCATTTGTGTGTTTATTATACTCTCAGTGCTAGTCGCCAACCTGGGGCCTACTGGAGGCGGGACTCGGGGTAATTATCTCCCTTTTCACATTGCCGACCTAGGAAGGGTACACTTTGTGGGGAGGGGGTCATGACAGAGTGGTATCAAAGGTCTGGTTGAGGGATATGTTGGAGTTTGGGGTTAGGCACAGGTGAGGTTTCATGGGTTGGTAGGGAAACAATGTCATTCATGTTTATAAAGTGAGGTAAATACTAGAGGCATAACTTGAGGGGTCATTATCTCCCTTTTCACATTACCGACCCAGGAGAGGTACACTTTGTGGGGAGGGGGTCATGACACATGTCCTTTCTAGTGTGCTTTGTCATCACTCAAACACACCCTGAGAAAATTCCCAGAAGGTCACCCATCCTGATCACTACTCCAAGCCAAGAACACTTAACTGGGGAGTTCTAATCAGACAGGATCTGGAAAAGGAAGGTGCACCTTGTTGACATGATTCATATCATTTAGTCATTTAACCCTTTATCATTTGGGGGTGTTACATGCACACACATACACAGATACATAAGAATATACATACATTTTTACACATACATATATATACACATACACGCATATATATAAATAGACACACACACACACACATACATACATAGACATGCACACATATATGCATATATACATACACATACACATACATGTACACACATATACATACATATACACATACATGCACATATACATACACAAACATACATACAATACATGTACATATAAACATACACGTAAATAAAAAACATAGGGAAACAACACAACACAGGCATACACATACAATACATATATACACACTCACATACAGACACACACATATATCCACATACATACATATGCATAAATATACATACAGATACATGTATGTTTATTTTAAATTATTTAATATGAATATGTATATAACTTCAAATATGAATCTCATATTTAAATAAATATATTCATTTTTATATTATTAAATTATTTAAATAAAATATTAATACATCATATTTATATTAATTATATACACATTTTGTAGTTATTGTATAAAAATATACTGTAAAACATTTGTAGTCCCTAATATAAATCTGATAAATTTTTATATATAAAATTATGAAAATAAGATTCATCTTTATTAAAAGTTATATAAAACACACACACACACATATATATATATATTATATACATGTAAATACTTATTGTAATATAAATATTATTTAAAAATATATAAATATGTATATATAAATTAAATTGTTCACTTTTACCTCTATCATTACTTAAAAAAAGTGCCAATAAAGGGAGGAATTTTATTAGTGCTTCAAAAAAATTGCTAAAAAACTGTACTATTTTATCAATGCTTTCTTTAGTGTTTATAAAATTTACCTTTATCGGAATTTTTTGCTAGAATAGATACAATCCCCCCCATATTTGCACATTCTGTTTAGCACTAATAAAGAGCAGTTCTGAATTTCACATAGTTTGTAGTAGTGATAGCTAGAGTGGTAAAAATGGAGTGGAGAATTGTAAAATATAGTTACCTTTATATCTAGAATGTTTTATTTCTTATCATGGTTTTAATTTTTCGCTATTCAGGTGGGGCCGATAACGAGTTAGGAGGATACCTGTAATGTTGAAGTCAGGGATTTGTTGGAATTTTATTCATAAAACCAGCTAATTCTGCAGCATGCTAGGGATTTACACATTTTTTATTATGGTTACATGATGTTTAAATTATAATATAATAATTTTAAACAAAATTTTATGAGTTTTTTTGAATCTATGGGACTTATCAATTACAAAAATTGTAATTGGGTTACAGGACGTTTAATTTTCTAAGAGTTGATTTTAAGTCGGTGGCTCAGCTAAAATTTATATTCTCTTTCCTCTGGGTTTTCTTTCTATCAACCTAGATCCACCCCCAAGCAATTCTGAATCCCTCCAATCCTTTCGGGGTAATTATTTTAGTGATTGATCATTTTTGCGATTTTGGTGTGAATCTCCAGATAAGAGGTCTCACAATCTATCTATATCTTTCTTTTTCACTCCTTAGAGTTTTAAAGATCATCTTAGGATTAATTGATCTAAAATCTATGTTGTAGAATTTTTTTTCTAGTTTGAGTTCCTATTCCTTCATTCTTATTGGCATGTTCTGTCGTGGGCATTTTGTTTTAGTGAAAATGGTAGGCGGTTCTGTTTAAGATTGGACAATTGATTTAACCAAAAATTTATTGATTTAAATTAAATTAACTACAATTAAATTGTGAAAAAAAAACTAATTCGTTGTGGATTGTGCATTGGATTTTCTTTAGAATGAAAATTGGGGAAAACCCCCAATTCAAGTAGATTGCGGTGTGATTGTGATATTTTATGGAACTTGTGAAATTGATTTATTGAATTGATTTCAATTTTGTATTTGAGAAAAAATGGATTAATGTTTTTTATAAGAACCCATTGGTTTTATACTTGAAAAGTCTTGAATTGATTAAAAACCCTGTTTTTATTTTTAAATGTAAATTGGTATATTGAAATGCGAAATTGGATATGTATTATATTCAAATTTTTTGAAATAAAACTCCCATTATTTATTATTTTTTTATCACATGCAAGCCTATGTAATTAGTGAGTTATTAGGGAAAAATGTTATGGGATGGTAATTACATAGAAACAAATTAATTCTTTACAACTCTAACATAAAATTATTAGATTATAGTATCCCTAGTGGTGTGTTGTTTAGTCTTATTTGGCCAGTGTTAGATAAACATGTGTGCACATTTTCATTATCATCATATGAGTGTCTAAGGATCCCATAACCTGGAACTATCATACCTCATGGAAGATGACCATGTTTCCCTTTTGGGATTATTTTGATATATATTTCATAGTTGGTAAAAAAATTTACACATAACTTTTGAATTTATATAAACTTTTTTATATAAAATGTTTATTAATCCATTATTTTGAAATATTTTCCATCAATTGAAATGTAAAGCGTGACTTTTTTTAAATATGATTTTGTACTACCATGCCTATTTATTTAAAATTAAAAGATTTATTTTGTTAATTAATGTGGAATATTTTAATTGGATCCTTGGTAAATACCTACTATACTTTTGGCTCACATCCTACCTAGGCCTTTAGGTGTTTGTAGATTATCTTCTTCCAGGTTAGATAAAATTCTATGTGCCACATTAAAGTGGTTCTTGTTATTGATCCTTGGATCTTGTAGAGATATTTCCTTTATAACTTGGGTTGGTTCTTCCTTTATTTAGTAATTTTCTGTTGTACTTTTGGTTTTTTATACCTATTTTACTTCTGGAAATTTTATCCTTCTTGAGTTTTCTTTTTTTCATATCGACTTGTAATTGTTTCTTCAGCTATTTCTGTGGAAAAAATTTCCCACCTTTATTTTACATGATGATATGTGATAGTCTTCAGCCCAAGGGGATTGGGAATACCCTTCAGGATATGTATGGACCGGCATATTTATCAGGGTTCTAGGCTATATGTTATATTTTATGAGAATCTGGTATCAAAGGTACAGGTTAAGCATCTTTTCCTGTTGTCATTATTCATTTTGGGTAATATTTTCAGGACTTATTATGTAGTTAAGAGTGATTGTTTGGCCATCTATTATCTCATTGAGACTTAAGTCACTATGGGTGGTTTGGGAAATACATATTGAGGATTATATCTAGTGTTTACCCAGATTTTGATTTGGATGGGGTGAAATACAGATCTTTTGTTATTATCTTTTAGGGTAATTTCCCAGTTTCTCTTGTTTGAGTATTGATATGTGTAACATTTTGATGTCTTCAATGTTGTCTGTTAATGTTGTGTATCATCTGGCCTCTGTAAAGACATGTAAATTAGATCTAGGAGGAAGTTACTAAGGAACCATAATGAGAAAATACTCCCATGGAATTGAACCTGGTTGAGGCCATTATGGATGTTTCCTAAACCTTGGACAAGCACCTGCACTCGTTCACATTTTGGATCCAACTGTAGAGACCCAAATGGATGTTTTATGGAATTGTGCTCAATATTTCCTTTTTGAAAATCCACCAGCATTCCAAGGCTCTAATGGTCTTCAACTGGATGAGGACTGGCTAATAAATGTCAATATTCTGTTTGAGTTCTTGGAAATTCCTGATGAAATCAAGCTGAAACGTTCCACCTTTAATATAGAGGGATCAAACAGAAGATTTTGGGACATGATGGTGGTAAAGAAGAAACAAAAGTTCTTAGAGTGGAATGACATTAAATATCTTTTCATCGGCTAGTTATACCCAATGTCTATGGTGTTGGTCAAGGCTATATATTTTTTCAAACTTGATCAGTCTATCATAACCATGAAATAATATGAAAATAACTTTATTAAACTTGTATAGTTTGAAAATGTAATTGTATCAAATAAGAAGATGAATACTCAATTATTTTAGATTAAACTTCTATATGATATTAATTTTAAATTTTAATTTCTAAATATTCCTTCTCATGCCAATGTTCTAGATAGAGCGTTAATGGTAGAGATAGATTGGGTCATTAAGTCAGGGTTAAAAATAGTTCTGTTTTCTCCTAGTGACTATTCTATGAGTTCCCATAAAGGGAAGAGTAATCATGATGATTCTCATGGTGGTTCTTGACAGTGGTTATTTTCTAGAACTCCTAAAGTACCTAGAAAAGACCCTTTTATTTGATACAAGTATGGAAAGGCGAGGAACTCGAAACAGGTTTGCACTGAGGTACCCAAAATATGTAGTTTTAGTAGATGCTAGGGTAACTTGAAGAAGTTATTTAATGTATTTTTAACTCCATGTAGTGGAATGGGATCATTATAACCTAAATGTACTTTAGTGGAATTATATTCTTCATGGAAAAAGGTTTTCTAGCCACAGGAATCTGGAATAAAGCTTCATCATGTAGTGGAATGGTCTCTAGAGGAAGTAGATACGGGTCTAGAATCTATGATAGGTACCATCACTATAGCTTCATAATTAGTGGCTGCTGTAATTGATACTAGTGCATCTCATTTTTTCATTTCGACATGTATTGTTAATCATCTTTATCTTCCTATAGAGATTTTATCTTATGTGATGGATATTAATTAACCCCATGGAATGAAGAGAGAGACAGGTCTCTCTATTCCTTCTTGTGTTTTATCATTAATGGATTTTGAGATTTCTTTGGATTTTATGGCTCTTGACATGAAACTGATTGACTTTATTTTTTGGATGGATTGCCTCGTTTCCAATAAATCCTGGATATATTGTTAGCTTAGATGAGTCTCATTTACCATGTAACGTCTCGTTACCTGTTTTTATGTGTTTTGAACCATTAATTTTAGTACCAAATGTTTGGATTCCATTGCGGGTTGTTTTTACTATTTTATCGAAGACTTTTTGGAGGATTTTGATTCTTTGCGTGATTTGGATATGGTTTGTGCATGGTTAAACATAGTGTGCAACATGCTGCATGGTTTACGCTTGGTTTTTTGCATGGTTTAAACAAAGTGTACATCATGTTTCATGGTTTGTTCATTGTTTTTTCATTATTTAAAAAATGTGCAACATGTTTCATGGTTTATGCATTTTTTAAACAATGTGAGAAACTTTTTTCATAGTTAGTCCATGGTTATTACTAACAGGGTGAATTTTCCAAGCAAATCATGCATGTGATAATTAAATATATAAAAATTGTAAATAAAATATCAAAACCCCACTAATTAACCCCAAACTCATCCCACTCAATCATAACTCAATTATTAGGTTTTTGGAATCTTTCTAGAGACATGTTTTCTCCCAAACATCATCTCTTAATGGATTGATGTCCCAATCAGAGAGTAGATCTTCTCTTTCAGTGAGTTCCTTTCCTCTTAATCTTGGATCTCAACTCTCCTCTTGATTACTTATTCCTAAAGGTTGTGAAACCCTTTAGTGTTGATGGATATTGATTGATTAATGTGAATTTTTAAATCTTGGATATCATCTATCTTATTACAAGATCTATATTCGTAGATTCATTGATCACCATCGAAGGAAAAACATATCAGATTCATTATGGTTGGATTACTTATTTTCTATGTAGGTTTTTATATTATTTTCTTTATTTTGTGATTTATTTTTTCTTGATAAATTCATAGATGTGTTTTTATTGATTTTTAACACATGTTTTATGCCTTTTGAACATTTAATTCCCCATCAAAGTTTCTTTGACCAATTTCTCTTTAAATTGAACATGGTATGATTTAAATGGATTTGATATCTATCACTTTAAATTTTTTGGAATAGTTTAAATGTCGTGTTTGTGTGGTTTTATTTTCAAATAACTTTTAAAAGGATATTTTGGTGAAATTGAGGTATTAAGCTCGGGTTTTGATTTATTAAATGGGCTTTGGCCTAAGTATTGATTTAATAAATGAACTTCATTGATTTTAATTAAATGAATTGAACTATTTGGTGTTTTTTAAATAGCTTAAAATGATTTAATTTACTAAATAACCAATAACCCCCTTTGAATTATTTTACCATTATTTTGGAATTGGTGTTCCTCGATTATTTGAAATAAATGATTTATCTTCTTGGAAAGAGGGTGTAACCCATGTTTTGAAATTTATTCTATCCTTTTTAAAATTTTAATACTTCCTTTAAATGATTTAGGGATTCTTTAAATAAATGATTTCTTTATAGGCATGTTTGGAATTTTTATGATGAATTTTGAAAGGAATTTGATATTATTACACTTTTGATATTTAATTATGTAAAAGGTTTTTAATTGAAATTGGATGGATTATGAAATTGGATGGAATTTGTTTGAAATTAAATTGTCAAATTTAAATTGTGGAAATTGATTTTAAATATGTATTTGATAAAAATGGATTTAATTAGTCTTAATATAAACCTTTGGGTTTTATCGTGGAAGAAGACATGTTTTTATTAAAAATATGTGTTATGGCTTTACGTTGAAAATTTTCATATATGAAATGGAGAATGGGATGAATTTCAACTTTATATTAAAATTAATATCCCATAATTAATTTGGTACTAGAGAACATATCAGCCTTAGGTAGTTAGTGTGTCAATTGGACAACACTATGTGATTCTACAACATTATAAAACAATAATTCCTCATGTCCCATCCCTTGAAGGATGGTGATGAAGTCTCCTTTTATCATAAAAAAGGGATATATGTATACACATAGTTCTATGAAACCTAGAGTTTATGGAGTCCTTTAGCCTAGAACTATCATACCTTCTTAGGAATATGACCATGTGTCTCACTTAATTGTATTTGAAATATATGTCATTGTTTCTGATAACTGTTTTACATGCCTTATAACTTTATATAGACTACTTGTACCCATGAAATCAATAAAATTAATCTTGATACATGATAGTGTTGGTTGTCACCATTTGATACCAAAGTTTCCTTTATTGCTTATTTTATTATTATTATGCATCTTAACTCTATTTTATTTATTCTTATCCATATTTATATATCATGTGTATATTCTCATATTGTCTTGATTATTTTACTTTAGCTTTTGAAATGGTTTTCAAAGATTTTCAGGAAATGGTTAGTTTTTTTAAGGTAAAATGACATGTTTTATAGGTTTAGTTTAATAAACTATTATAAATGATTAAAACTCTATTTTTAAAAAAATAATCATACTCTCTCATCTTTACTCATGTATTAGAATATTTGAATTTCCTTATGAAGTAATTGCATATAATCTTTGGTGTAATCCTACTAGGAACTTTAGCTTACACCCAACTTTTATATTTTTTTGTTTGTAACCCTTTATAATCTTATATCAAGTGTTCGTCATTTATTTTACCTTCATGGGTTCATTATTTGGTGACCAATGGTGGGTGACTTGGGACATGGTGGGTGGTCATGGACCACCAAGGGATGGGTTTTAGTGTTTATTTTCGACTTTCAGTTGTCTTAGTGTCTCCTTATACTTGATATGTATATATTTATTGAAATGTATATATATATTTATGTTTTCACATTTTACTCTTCTATTGTAATCGTTTGAGGGAGAAATTGTTACCAACAGTTATTTTTTAACACCGAGGTGCTATCTCTAGCTCATTGAGACCTGTAATGCTCTTCAGGTTAGTGGAAAATCAGTTCGAGTACCGGTTCAGATGGTATTTCAGGTTGGTTCATTACAAATGGTATCAGATATAAGTTTTTTCATAAATTAAAATACATTACACTGAAATCAGTATGTTATTTTTAGTGATTCATGGTATATATGAGATTAATAATGTGTCAGGATTGAATAGGTAGTTTGTGAGTGGGTTCTTCACCACCACCCTTTCATGGTGAGAATTGAGTTGCCATGGATGTTGGTACTTGAGTATTTATTTTTAGATATTGATTTTATGATGATAAATTATATTTATATTCCAAAGGATAAAATCATTAATTTTGGGAATTTCTTCTTAGTTTTTGAACCATAATGGAAGGATGACCACAATGGAACTATTTTTTCACATTCTGGTAAATTGTGAGGAATCAGTGTTGCTGATTTAAAAATCCAACCATGAACTATAGTGACGTTGGTGTGTGTTTTACCAACCCATATAACCAATAATATTTAAGTTATAACTTGGTTCAAAACCTTAAACCTTATCCATTTTCTTAAAATTGAATTCTGTTATGTACGTTTTCTTTTTTGGGTTGTGGATATGGGTTGTTTCATGATCTTGTTTATTTGTTTCAAATTTAATCCATTTTTAATAATTTTAAATACCTCCTGAAAACTAAATTGTATATTAAAACATGTTTTGGTATGTTATTTGAGAAATGTTTTCAATTTCTAAAGATTCGATTTTATGAAATTTTTGGTTTGGAAAAATAATTATCAAAGACTGTTATGTGATGTTGTAAAACAGTGTTTTAAAAATAAATTTTGGTTTATAATGAATTTAAATGGGTTTTCTTTAATTGGAAATGGGGTTTAATTATTTTGAATCCATAGAATAATTTAAAACTTCTAGTAAATGGTTTTTGAAACTGTTATTATTTTATAAAAAGATTTATCATTTTGAAAGGAAAGAGTATTGTTTTATAAATGGTGAAATCTTGTAAATTTTGAAATCAATAATTTTTTGATTAAAATGGGTTGTGCCTTTGTTTAAAATCTTATGTGATCTTTTTGAGTCTTCCTTGATTATAGGGTTGGTATTCTTTTGTTTTGTGATGTTCAGAAATTTCTACCAGAATGCTCTTTGAGAAATATTGAATTTTGGTTCAACGGGATGGTCCTCAGGGTAGTTATTCACATTTTCTAGAATTTGAATCCCTTATCAACAACTCTTCACAGACACCATATCGAGTGGTGTATCTTGATACTTTCTAACATTTCAACCCCATCCCTGAATTCTTGGATTGTCTTCCACATTCTTATATGTGTGAAAAAGATTCTATTAAGGTAGTTCAGTGGTTTGAAGAAGTTGATGTGATCAATGATGCTCTCAAAATCCTAAATATTAGGTCAAGTCTATCCAATCCTGGTTTGAGGGACCTATCCAAGAGTGGTGGAAAGTTGTGATTACCTCTTATTTGTATGAAATAATTTCTTGGAAATTATTCAAGTTAGTCTTGATTCAATGTTAATTTCTTGAGGAAGTGAAGAAGGGGAATGTTTCAATGTTCTTGATTTTTAGTCAAGATGATCTATTAGTTTTGAAGTGTGCTACAAAGTTCTCATGTTTTTTTTATTTCATACCTGGACTTTTTTTTAATGATTTATATAAGGTTTTATCTTTTAGGAAAGTTATTCACTTATACCTTGTAACTACCATGCCGATGGAATGGTTGATCTCCCATCAAGATATACTTGAAAGGGACTTTTCCGCTAAAGTAGAGCTATAAAAACAACATGAATGGATAAATTCCACATTCCCAATTGATAAATTTCAATCTCCTTAGGAAAATAATTCTACTAAATTTTGTTTCTTGTGTGAATCACTAATCCATTTTGGTCACCTTAAGAGGTTATGTAAGTTGTTGGGCCAAAAAAGTATGTTTTAGTCAGGGATATCAACTCCTTAGTGTGGGGAAGTTTATGCTTAATGATAATAGGGATCCATAAATAGGTCATGAAGTGAATATTTTCACATAGTATAGGATATTTTTTTTTCCAGCTTGTTATTTCTGACTTTGGAGTAAAAAATGTTTTAGTTTTCTTTCTTGTGGCTTGTTTTTTTGGAAACCTTTTGTTTTGGGATCTTTGTGATGATATATTATGGAACATGGTTTGGTTCATTTTTTGATTGATGATGGAATAATGGTTTCCTTCTCTAGATATATTTTTTTTACTTGGTGTTCCTCTTGTTTTGAATTGATTTTTAGAGCTCAATTTTAATATACTGAATGATCACCCTAGTGAGAGTGTAGTCCCAACTGTGCATTGACCTAGATGTGTGAGGTCATTCTGTTTGGACTTGGATAGACCACAGGAATTTACTTTGGTTACCTTGATGATATAGATTTTTATTGAACAGGTTCTTGGTTCTGTTGGTGTTTGATATGACGATTTCATTGAGTTATGAGTCTCGTTTTTGAAATAAATCCTCAGTTATCATCGAGTACTTACCCAGGGTAAAAATCCTTGTCATTTCTTTACCTTGTGTATAGATTATTTATATTATATTTTTCTATTTAGTGAGTGGGTGAAGCCTCTTGATATAAAAAATATTTACAATTATTTTATTCTAAATTTCAATGTTTTTAATCCCACCAAGGTGTTATTTTAAGGTCAATTGTCACATTTTATAGTTTTAGGAGTACTTTTTAGCTTAATTGGAAAAATGGCTTATTTTGGATTTAAATAGTTTTCATTTATTTTAATGTTTTGAGCATAATGTTTTCTAAACTACTCCAAATTGAAAAAATCATCTTTTATAGGTTTCTATGTTTGATGGTGTTCCTTTCATACTGCTGGACCCAAAGCTCAATGAATCATTTGGAAGCTCAAATCTAGCTCACAAGTCCAACCTCAAGAACTGTGCACATAATTGGATAATTTTATTGTGGGGAACATATCTCATAAATGGCCAAACCATTGGAGCCAAAAAAATTCATGGACATATATGAAATCCGGAGGAATACGTTTCATTAATATTTCCATGCATGATTATTTATTTTTCAAGGACATTAATGCATTGGAACTCGGTGCATTGGAAGATGAAGAGTCTGTTTGGCTGAATTAAATATCTGGAGTACTTTGGATATATTTTGATCCCCACATGTCCAATAATTCTCAAATTTTTTTATCCACATAGGATATATATAGGAAAAACTTTCAAGAAGGACCATTTCCCAAATTATGTCATTAAAGAGGCATAACACACGAATACTTTCTGTGAATTATTTTTGGAGCCAAATGTCACCCCCTCTCCCTATAAAAGAGTGTTTCCTTTCCATTTCAAATGGTTGGAAACTTAGGAATACACTTTGATGGCCATTTTCTATAGTTTATTATTTTGTTTTATTTTATTTTCATTATTTAATTTCATTACATATTTTTATTTAAGTATTCTTCTTTCTCTCCATTTCATTCTCTCTTTTATTTTCTTCCCTATTTTTCTCTATCACTGTGAACTCATATGCTCGTGATCATGAGTAGCTTACCCGAGGAAGTTCCAGGGGGAGTAATCCAGTGATGAACTCAAGCCTTTTAACATTCATTATTAATGTTTTTTATTTACTTAGATTTCTACCGAGGGGATTCTTAGTGGGTAATGTTCCTTTATGTCTCCACTTTCCACCTGAGGTTTAGCTTTCACTTCTGCAATATTTTCCCTCGATTGAGGAGGTGGATGTGTGGTCCCTCGGTGATAGTTCAAGGTATAGTATATTAAAAACCAAATTAATAAGAGTATTTTCATGCATATGATGTATCATGTTCATTAAGTAAATTTGTAACTAATAATGAGACGATGAAGGTTCACTCTGGGTCATGCCCTCGGGAATGTCTCATTTCTGTCTTAACATCATTTTGTCTACATTCATTCTATTGCATTTCATCTGCATGTTTACATTTAGTTTATAACTTTAAATTATCAAATATCATTTCTGGTCATTTTAGCTTATATATACATAGTTAATTATAATTATTGAGGGATTTACCACAAAAGGCTCCTAAAGAGATCGACCTAGGTCAGCCATTGTGCTGCACTTAGTATAAATATTTTCGAGAGCGCGCACAACAATGTTTCATCAAATTGGTGTAATTGATGGGGAGACAAGTGGTCTTCACTCACTATTTTGATTCACTTATTATAAAAAAATTTACTTCCTCTAATTAAAAAAAACAAAAAAATCATAATTTTCAAAAACACTAAAAAAATATTTTTGTTCATGATGTCTTTCAATTCCAATTTTTATGCATAGAATGATGAATCTCAGGTGAAAGAAGAAGTTTTATTTGATATTGATTCTACATATAAAAGGATTAGTAATGTAGTGGAAAAATTGGAGAGTCAAATAGATTTGATTGTCAAATATGTACATGCTTGTCAAGAGAAACCCGAACCTGAGCCTGAGCCAGAAAAGGTGTTGAAAGAGATTTCACCGATCATTTTTTATGTCAAAGAACCTGAGGAAGATGAGAAGGAGATACTAAAGGAGTTAATAATACCATCCCATACTCATCCATTGCTCGAGGAGGTCCCTGATGTACACATTACAGCTGATGCACTTATGGGAGATCATCATTTTTTGGAAGAATCTTGGAATCACTTTGTTGAAGATAACCTGAAACTTGATCTTCCCATCATTGATATTAAACAATAAAAACCTTTTGACCTCTATTTTTCTTTGGAAGATGATAAAGAAAATGCACATACTTAAATGGAGTATCCAATGGTCCTACCATAAGAGATCAATTTCCAAGCTGGCTTACTTGAAAGGGAATATTTCGTGATTGATTCGTTTGTTTTAATTTTATTCAATCTAAATTGTTTTCTGAATTCTCCTTTCCTGAAATTTATAATACAGTGAAAATGGAGTAGACCTTGGATGTTAATTATGAGACCACCCAAGTGGTGGTGATCGAGGAAGAAGAGTCAAATAAGATGTTGGTGGTGCGACTACCTTCTCTACAACAACTTTCATACCATTTGGAGGAGGACATAACAAAAGTTCACAGGGGTCACCCTTATATTCTATTCCCTCCCACTCTGGATCTTAAATTTTCTATTTCTTCTTTCTTAGGGGATGTAAAATTTCTTATTTTATTTGGGTTTATCCATTCTTGGTGTTTACTGATGGACGCTGGGAAAAGTCACATGTGGTGGTTTATCTCAATGAAACCACACCCACCTTCTGATTTGGGATATTCCAGTGCAACTACCTGACTAGGGGCAGTAAAAACCTAGCACCCTCTTGGGAGGTAAAACCAAGAATTATATATTTTCTATCTCTTCTTTCTTTTTATTTATTTATTTTATTTCCTTTCATTAATTTCTTATAGTTTTAATGTGGTAGCAGCTATGAGCTTAACTCAAGGATTCCACATAAAAATAAATCTGGTTGTATCTTTCCTTTTCTTTATTTTATTTTCTACCCAATATAAATTTAGTGTGAAAATTTCTCTTGATTTTATTTGAACTAAAAAGGGGGTAGTAAATTGAATATGTGTGGGGGAAGGATTTTAACATGTTTTTAGAAATTTTGTGTGTGCTTTCATTTTATTTTTCATTTTTTTTTGTTTTCCTTTTATATTTTTGGTGTGTTTTTAAGTGTCTTGAGATGAATCAAATACACTGGAAAATTCAAACAATCCTTGTATTTTTGGAACAATTCTTGATTTGAGTATTTGAGGATTTTAATGATTGCTGAATGGGTTTTGTTTCCGATTTCTGATCTTTTCATTTGATGAAGTTTGATTGATTGTGAAACTCATGTGCCCTAGTGCTATCCAAAATTAATATTATGCCCAAACTAAGAGGTTTCTAAACCTATTTTACATATTCTTAAATTTTCCTTTTTCTTTATATTCTTGAGACATGTTGTGTGATTTAGAACTTTCTATTTTTCTCTTTTTCAAAGCTGTTTGAGTTTATGGAATGTGTTAAGTATGATTGAGTCATTACTTTGAAATCTCCTTTTCATTCAATTCTTATTTTGGACTACCTTAAATATGACCTTCATTAAGCCCCTAATATCCATGAAATACATTGTTAGTATGCGACATTACAAGCCATTTATCCCTTTCCAACCATCTCTAAATGTTAAATGCATGATTATTATTGAACTCAAGTGTGGGGGAGGGATAAGATGGGTTGTGTTTTTCTATCCAGAAGAATCTTTTTGAGCTGAATTGAAAGTGTTTCCATATTTATTGCAGCTTGGGTGGAATAAATTTCATAATGGAAAGATGTATGGGTGGCCGAAAATATCATTACATATATAGGCTGGGTGTTCACCAATATTGGAAGATCTAAAGCTGCCTCTCTTTTCCTCAAAAACATGATTCTGAAGAGAAATACATACCAGAATTCAAGATGAAACAATGATACAAATGGGGAAACGAGGGATGAAAATCTTTGATGCTGAAATTATACGTGTGAAATTCCTGAAATAAGAGGTGTTTGCAGGTGATTAATTTTTTATCTGATTGAGGATCATTCCATTCTTGAGAAAAACTGTTTTCATGCATTTACTTCATTTTAGAGCTTAACCCACCCCATTCTGCCTCAAATGTTTTTACATTTGAAACCTGCCAAACCTAAGCCTCAGAAAAACCCATGAAAAGCACCTCATGATTAACACATTTTTAACTATGTGAAGTGTAGATACTAGGAGGATAAAAATACTATGGAAATCACACATGTTTTGAGAATGAGAAAAACTCCACATTAAATATCCTTGAGGTAGGTACGACATTCATGTGAGGATTAACATGAGATTGAATGGATTCATATTATTTTTGAGGAGTTATGAAATTATGATCCATGTAGGAGGCATGATATTTTCTCTGATATGATAATTGAGCTGTGTTGTTATTTATGGTTTGAGAAGTTTTTTTTGAACATGGTATAAGATGATTGCCCCGGAGTGAAAAGTATAAGTGTGGGGGAATTGATAAAAAAAATATTTTCAATTATTTTACTCTGAATTCCAATTTTTTAATCCCAAAAATGTTTTATTTTAAGTGAAATTGTCATTTTGTACTTTTTGGAGTATTTTTTGGCTTAATTGGAAAAATGAATTATTTTGGATTTAAATAGTTTTCATTTATTATAATGTTTCGGCTATAACATTTTATAAACTGGTCCAAATTGCAAAATTCTTCTTTTATAGGTTTCTATGTTCTATTTTATTCTTTTCATACTTCTGGACCCAAAGCTAAATCAATCATTTGGAAGCTCAAATCCAGATCACAAGTCCAACCTTGAAAACTGTACACAAAATTGGATAATTTTACTATACGGACCGTATCTCATAAATGGACAAACCATTGGAGCTAAAATTTTACATGGAGATAGAATAAATCCTTGGTAACAAGTTTCATTTATATTTACACGCATTATTCTTTCATTTTCAAGGACATTAATGCGTTGTAAATTGGTGCATTGGAAGATGAAGAGTCTATTTGGCAGAATTAAATATCTGGAGTACATTGGATATAGATCTATCTCCCACATGTCCAATTATTCTCACATTTTGTGGGTATACAGAGGAGAGATATAAGAACAACATTAAAGAAGGACAATTTCCCAAATTATGTCATTAAAGAGGCATAACACGAGCATAATTTCAGAGGATTATTTTTGGAGCCAAACGTCACCCCCTCTTTCTATAAAAGAGTGTTTCCTTTTTCATTTCAAAGGGTTGGAAACTTCGGAATATCCTTTGTCGACCGTTTTTTGTAGTTTAGTCTTTTATTTTATTTTATTTTCATTAATTAATTTCATTGCATATTTTTATTTAAGTGTTATTATTTCTCTCCATTTCATTCTCTCTTTTGTTTTCTTCCCCCGTTTTTCTCCATCACTATGAACTCTTATACTTGTGATCACGAGTAGCTAACCCGAGGAAGTTCCTGGGGGAGTAATACAGTGATGAACCCAAGCCTTTTAAAATTCATTCTTAATATTTATTAGTTAATTAGATTTATACTTAGGGGGATCGTAGTGGGTATGGTGCCGTTTTGTCTCCACTTGCCACCCGAGGTTTAGCTTTCACTTCTGCAATATTTTCCCTCGATTGAGGAGGTGGATGTGTGGTCGCTCGACGATCGTTGAGAGTACCATATGTTCACAACCATATGCAGAGTAGGATGTTAATTCATATGATGGAGCATGTTCATTATGTAAATTCAAAACTAATAATGAGACGATGAAGGTTCACTTTGGGTGATGCTCTTGGGAATGTCTTCTTTCTGTCTTAACATAATTTTGTCTGCATTCATTTTGTTGCATTACATCTGCATATTTACTTTTAGTTTAGCATTTTCAATTCTCAAATATCATTTTTGGTCATTTTAGTTTATATATACATACTGAATTAGATGTATTGAGGGATTGACCGAAAAAAACTCTTCAAGAGATCGACCTATTTCAGCCACTGTGCTGCACTTAGTATAAATATTTTTGAGAGCACGCACGACAACACTTCATCACCTCTTTTTTGGGTTTTCATAGAATTTTTTTTACTATGTTACGCCATTTTGGTGAATCTTTAAATGGTGGGGAGACCTATGTTTGTTCTCTATTATTTCTCTTATTTGGGGATGTATGATGATCTTGATGTTTTAATCTTTGATTTGTGTGTGTATTTATCATTTGGGTGAGTCTCTATTCTAGACCGTGAACTATACACCTCATAAGATGAGTGATGGGTTACTTTTTTTGTCATTGTGCTCTATCTTTCAAATTGGATTCTTTCTGAGGACAAAAAGTCCTATGGTGGAGAGGTTGTAACATCCTGTTACTTTTTTATGTGTTTGTATCCATTTATTTGATTAGCCAATGTTTGGATTCCTTTGTGGGTTGTTTTTGGTATTTTACCAAAGCATTTTTGAAGGATTATTGTCTTTTTCATGGTTTGTGCATGATTTTATCATGGTCAATCAATGTGTGAATCCAATTTCATGGTTTGTGCATGATTTCTGTATGGTTTAAACAAAGTTTGAAACGTGTTGTATGGTATTTTCATGTCTTTCACATGGTTTAAAAAAGTGTGAAACACGATTCATAGTTTTCACATGGTTTGTGGATGGTTTAAATAAAGTGTACATCCTATTTCATGGTTTTCTCATGGTCAGTACTAACCATGCAACTTTTCCCAGCAAACCTCACACACAATAATTAAAGTTATGAAAAATTGTAATTAGAATCCTAAAACCACCCTAATTAACCATAAACACCTCCCACTCAATCATAATCTGGCCCCTATGGTTTTGGTATCACTATAGATCCATTTATTCACTTAAAACATCATCTCTTGATGGATATAAGTACCAATTGAAGCAGATATCTTTTCTTTTGGTGAGTTCTTTTCTTCTTAATCTTGGATTCCCTTATACTCATGGTTCCTTATTCCAAAAGGTTGTTAAAGCCTTTAGTTTTATTGGATATTGATTGATTGATGTGTAATTGTAGATCTAGGATCTCCTCTATCTTCTTTAAAGATCTATCTTCATAGATCTGGTGATCACCATTAAAGATGACACATTTGACATTCATTGCGTTTGGATTCCTTATTTTCCATGTAAGCATTTCTATGCTTTTCATTCATTTGGTGATTTATTGTTTCTTGATAAATTCATGAATATGTGTTTCGTGATTTCTAACACATGATCTTTTATTTTTGTCCATTTAATTCCTTATAAAATATTCCTTGATCAATTTCTCTTTAAATTTAACATGGTATGATTTAAATGGATTTGATATCGATATCTCTGAATATTTTATGAATTGTTTAAATTCCATGTTTGTTTGGATTTTTTCAAAGAACTTTTAAAAAGTTGTTTTGGGGAAATTGAGGGCTTGGCCTTGGGTTTTGATTTATTAAATGGGATTTGTCCTGGGTTTTGATTTATTAAATGAGCATCATTTTTTATTTAAATAAATTGAAATATTTGATGTTTTCTAAATAGTTTGAAATGATTTAATTTATTAAATAACCAATAACACCCTTTGAAGGATTTTACCCTTGTTTTAGAATTTTAGTTCTTTGGTTATTTGAAATAAATTGATTTATATACATGGAAATAGGGATTAAACATATGTTTTGATATGTATTCAATCCTTTTTAAAATTTTAATGCTTTCTTTAAATGATTTAGAGATGATTTGAAATAAACGACTATTTTAAAGTCCCATTTGAATTTTTTATGATGAATTGTGAAAAAAAATTGGTATTAATAACCTTTTTATATTGAATTGTATAAAATGTTTTAAATTGAATTGGATGGATTAAGAAATTGGATGAAATTTGTTTGCAATAAATTTGTAGAATTTAACTTGTGGAAACTGATTTGATGAAATTGATTTCAATGTTGTATTTGATAAAAATGGATTAAATTTGTTTTGATATAAAACATTTTTTTGATAGTGGAAAAATCATGTTTTGATTAAAAACTCAGGTTATAATATTTAAATGGAAAATTGGCATATTTTAAATTGCCAATGGGATGAATTTAATTTTTTTTTTAAAATAAATTCTACAAAATTGATTTTATACTAGATCACATGCACGACTTTGGTATTTAGTGTGTTAATTGGACTACACGATATAATTCTATAATGTTACAAAATAATGATGCAGCATGTCACATCCCTGATAACATGGCGATGAATTCTCCTTTGGCCATACCCAAGGGATGTGTGTATACACATATTGTCGTGTCACCTGGATTCTGTGGAGTCCTTTAGATTGGAACTATCATACCTTCTTAGGAATATGATCTTGTGGCTCACTTATTTGTATTTGAAATATATTACATTTTTTTAAAAAACTATTTTACATTCCTTATCAATTTAAATAAATTGTTTATTCCCATGACATCTATATACTTGATCTCAATACATGACAGTGCTTGTTGTCACCATTTGGCTCCAGAGTTTCTTTTCTTGTTTCATTTAATGTTATTATGAACATATATTCTATTGTATTGATTCTTATTCATAATTACATATCAAGTGGATAATCTCATCTTTTCTTGATTATCCATATTTAGCTTGTGAAATTGATTTCAAAGCTTTTCTATATAATGATTAGTTTTTAAAAGGTGAAATGGCATATTTTACAGGTTTAATTTAATAAATGATTTTAAATGTTTAAAAATCTATTTTTAAACTAATCCTTAAACTCTCTCATTTTTTACTCCCCTTTTATAATATTTTAATTACCTTATGAAGTAATTTCATAGAATCATTGGTGGAATCCTACTTATCTCTTTAGATTAGGCCCTTTTTTACCTTATGGTGCTTGTGTGCCTTTATGATCTTATATAATGTGTTCACGATTTATTTAACCTTCTTGGGTTTATTCTTGGGTGACCAAGTGAGGGTGACTTGGGAAATGGTGGGTGTTCATAGACCAATAGGAGATGGGTTTTGGTGGTTATGTCCCACTTTCAGTTTTCTTAGTGTCTCCTTGTACTCGATATATATGTATTGATTAATATATATATAATGATTTTTTTTCATTATACTTTTTATTGTAATCATTTGAGGGAGAAATAAATCCCAATTTTTATTTATTGACGTTGATGTGATTTTCCCCAGCCCGAGGAGATCAGAAATGTTGTTTTTGTTAGTGGAAAATCAGTTTTGGTACTAATTTAGTTGGTATTCTAGGTTTGTTAATTGCATATTGTGCCCAATAGGGTGTGTCATATCTTTTAGGGATAATGAGGCTCAAGTTCATGTAAAGATGGACCTTCTCATCCAAAGTTGGGGAAATTTATATCATTTATCACTTTTGATCTAGAGTGAGAATCTTTGAGTGATGATCTCCATCCATTTTTTATTTATTTTCCCAAAGTTTTTCCTTCTAGCTTATCTAGTTTTCCACTAGTATTGGAGGTAGAGTTTTCTATTGATTTAGTTCTTGGTACTCATCTAGAATCTATTCCTTATTTCTAAATGGAACTATCTAAAATTTAAGATATGAATAATTTGTTATATGACCTTTTAGATGAAGGCTTCATATTCCCAAGTGTGTCACCTTGGGAGGCATCGGTTCTCATTATAAGGAAATAGGATACCTTTGTGTGGATTACTGAAAAGTAAATTTAGTTATAGTAAAGACTATGTATTCTTTTCCCTGAATTGATGATTTATTTTGGTCTAGTTGAAAGGTGTAAAGTGGTTCTCAAATAATGATCTTTGATTTGGTAACCAACAGTTGAGAATAAAAGAATATGACATTTGTAAAATCATATTTTGGAGTAGGTATGGACATTATTTGTAACTTTTAATTACATTTGGTCTAACCAATGCTCCTGAAATATTTTATTTATTTTATGAATAATATTTTCCATGATTATCTTGATACATTAATGGTTGTCTTAGTGGATGAAATATTTATTTACTATATGTAAAAGGAGAACCATGGGAATAATCTGAGAGAAGTTCTAGATTTACTAAGAAATCACTGACTTTATGCCAAGATATAGAAATGTAATTTGTGGATTTAAGAAGTGAATTTCCTATGAAACATGGTGTCAGAACATTATATATTAGTTGATCCTGATAAGGTGAAGGCTATTATGACATGGGAACAACAATGAAATATTTTATATATTTGGAGTTTCTTGGGATTATATTGGTATTATCATTGGTTCGTAAAGGACTACTCAAATATTGAATCCTTGATGACCATTCTAAATTAGAATAAATTAAAGTTTTATTTGGATGAAAAATGTCATAATTATTGTTTGATCTAAAATTTCTTCTGAATATTGCATCAGTGTTGACTCTTCCAGAGGTCAGGCAGGGCTGTGTGATATTTTTCAATGCATGACGTTTAGTTTTCGGCTATATTATTATACAGGGTGATCATGTTGTTGCTTATGGATCCTGGTAGATTATAAAACATGATAAGAATCATCCAACCCATGACCATGATATTGTAGCTGTGATGCATGCGCTTAAGATTTGGCTGCATTACCTTTTTTGTATAAATGTATACTGTGTATTCTAACAATAAGAAATTTAGTTATATCTTATCTCAAAAGGATTTGAGTCTCCACCAGAGGTGTTGAGTATTGTACCTGAAATATTTGGACATTGACATCACTTATACCCCTAGGAAATGGAATATCATCACACATGCCTTGAGTAGAAATATTCAAAACCAAGACAAGAAAAAATCATCCAAAGAGTGGAACATGATGAATATTTTATCTCAGATGCATATTAGAGATGGGAATCAAGGGATAAGGATGTTTTGGCCAGTTTTCAGTTGACCTCTAATCTTATCAAGATGATCCATTTAGAAGAAAATCATGATGATGAGTTTTTAGAAATTAGAGATAGTATTTATTGTGGGAAGACTATTGTTGACTGGTCATTCTCCATGAAGGGAATTATATGTAATCGTAATTTTTTTGTTGTTCCATTATTTTTCAAGGAACCTGTTATGGGAGATTATCATAATTCCTAGTGGAATATTCACCCAAGAACCAAAAATATTTTCTATGACATATGGAAATGATTCTGGTGGCCAGGTATGGGACAGAGAATTTCCAATTTTGTCTCTTGTTTCTATACTTGCCAATAGGTCAAGGCTAGGCACCAGAGACCTTTGGGTTTTCTTAATCCACTGTCAGTGCCAACATGGAAGTGGGGTGAGATATCTATGGACTTTGGGGTTGGGTTTCCTAGAACCTAGAGGAAGAAGAATGTGATATGGGTCATGATCAGTCGAATGACTAAATCAGATCACTTTATACCCATACATGATGCAACCAAAGTTGAGGAGATGGAAAATCTCTATGTGATGGATTTTGTTCATTTTCAAAAAGTTTCATCTGCTCTATTATTTGATAGAGATCCTTGTTTTACTTATCTCTTTTGGAGGGGCCTTCAAGAGGTACCAGGATCTCAGGTTCGTTTGAGTTTAGTATATCATCTGTAGCCAGATGTCCTAATAGAAATTGCTATAATGTTCTTGAGGGTATGATTAATGCCTACATTCTTGAATTTGGTGGGGCTTGGTATGACCATTTAGGTATGGTTTAGTTTTCTTATAAAAATACTTACTAGTCTGTGATCAGGATGTATCATTTTGATTCCTTGAATAGATGAACTTATAAATCACTTTTTTGTTGGTCATAGATTGGTGATAGATCCTTGTTTGGACTGATATTTATTCTAGATATGACTGAAAATATTCAGTTGATTCGTCCGAGAATGTTGATGGTATAGATCTAGTATAATTCTTATATTTACCATCACCATATACCATTAGAATTTTTATTTTTTGATCAGGTGTTCTTGAAAGTTTCACCCCGTTTAGCTCATCGATGGATTAGGTGGCAAGGGAAACTTGATACACTTTTTTTGGGACCTTTTAAGGTGTTTGAGAAGGTGGGGAAAGTGTTTTATTATTTAACACTTACCCCACATCTAACATCGATACATAACATGTTCCAAGTATCTTATCTACATAAATATATTTCTGATTCATCTCAGGTTCTAAGATTAAGTGATCTTAATGTTGAGCCTGATTTATCCATGACTAAGCATCTAGTTAGAAATAGTTGATTTTTAAACCAAGGTACATCATGGGTGGGTTATACATTTGGTTTGAGTGCTACTACAACATGGTTATAAGTCATATAATACATAGAAGCATGAGGAACTAATGAAAGAGCATTGACCTCACCATTATAATATGGAAGCTTCTTGATCGGATTTCTGGGGATAGAATGTTTTTAAAGTGCGGAGGTTGTAACATATTATTACCTTTATGTCATGTATTTTTTAACCATTATCATATTTTTCCTTTTTCGTTGTCCATATAAGGCTGAGAAAGTGTTGGTTGGATACCTGTAATAGCGAAGATAGTTATTTGTTGGAATTTTTAGCATAAAACCTACTGGTTTTGCAGCCTATTGGATATTTAAATGTCGTGTAATATGGTTACACGACATATAAATTTTAAAATAATAATAATTCCATTTTGTTTTCAATAAAATGTGATGGGTATTTTGGCGTATATGGGACTTTTCAATTACATGACGTGTAATTGGGTAACATGTCATCTAATGTCCTGATTTTCGGTTTTAAGCAAGTGGTTCAGCTGAAATATATATTTCCTTTCCTCTAGGATTCCTTTCTCTCTACATAGATTTATACCTATTGGATTTTGGATCCCTCCAATCCTTTTCGGGTCATTTGTTTTAGCAATTAATAATTTTTGTGGTTGCAGTGTGACTCTCTGGGTAAGCGGTCTCCCTCTATATCTATCTATTTCTCTATCCTCCTTGGATTTTGATAGATCCTCTTCGAATTTATGAATCTAAACTTCATGTTGTTAAATATTTTTTCTAGGTTGAGTTCCTAGATCTTATGCTCCTTAATTCTTATTGGTAGGTTCTCTTGTGGGCATCAAGTTTTTATGAAAAAAGTTGGTGGTTTTATTTAAGATTTGTAAATTTATTTAACACTTAATTTATTGATTTAAATTAAATTTTTTTTAATTAAATTTTTAAAAAATTTGGTTTGTGGTTTGTATTTTCTTTAGCCTGAAAAATGGGGAAAACCCCCAATTCTAGTGAATTGGGGTGTGATTGTGGAATTTGAAAGAACATGTGAGATTTATTTTTAAATTTGGTTTCATATTTTTATTTGAGAAAAATGGATTGATATTTCTTGATAAGAACCCATTATTTTTATCCTAGAAAAAAGAAAAATTTATTAAAAATATATTTTGGTTTTTAAATTGAAATTGGCATACTCAAATGGGAAATGGGTTGAATTGTATTTTAAATAGTTTCGAAAAAAAATTATTATTGATAGTTTTTTGGGAATATGAAATCCTAACTAGTTAGTGATTTATTAGGGACAAACACATTTGGATAGAAATTCAATAGAAATGTATTAACACTTTACAACTCTAAAATAAACCTATTGGAAGATCTTATCCCCATTGGGATGTTATGTAGTCATCTTTATATACTGTTAGAGAGATGTGTGTGCTAATTTCCATTATTATCATTTGAGTGTGTGAGGATCCAATAACCACGACTTATAGTACCTCTTGGAAGATGGCCATTTTTGTCATTTATGATTATTTTGATATATATTCCATTGTTTCTAAACTATTTTACACATTCCATGTGAATTTATATATACTGTTTTATATAAAACTATTATTTAGCCATTGTTTATAAATATCTTCCATAAATTGAAATGTAAATCAGGATTTTTTTTAAATATTTTTTACTACTATTTTTTTATTTAAAATTGAAATGTTTATTTGGTTAATTATTGTGGAATATTCTTATGTAATCCTTAGTGAGACCCTATAGGTATTTTAGATCACAACCTATATGTGCCTTTGGATGTTTATAGATTATCTTCTTCCAGGTTCAAGGAAGGGTAAAGCACCACTTAGAGGCCATTCTTTTTATTTTTGATCCATGGTTCATAGAGAGTTGTTTTTGTTGAGAAATGGGTTGTTTCTTTTCAGTTATTTTACAACCGACGTAAAAAACACAAATCTGAAGCGTTTTTCACATCGGTTGATAAAAATCTGACATGGAAAAAACTTCATAAGAGTGCTTTATTACGTTGGTTATTTAAAAACCGACGTGATATAAACCCTTTAATGTTAGTTATTATATAACTGACATCATAAATCACTCTTCTGAAGCATTTATCACGTCGGTTATTAATATAACCAATGTGATAAACCTGTATTCCAAGCGGTTTTCAACGTCGGTTATTTTATAACCGACGTAAAAAACTTATCTATGACGTCGGTTATTTTATATCCTACGTAAAAGACTATCCATATCAATTTATTATGTCAGTTATGAAATAACCAATGTAAAAAACCATTTCCCATGAAGTTATTACGTCAGTTTCCAAATAACCGATGTTATAACAAATACAAATGCATTTTGTATGTCGGTTATATAATAACTGACGTGATATAAACCCTTTCACGTTGGTTAATATATAACCGACGTCATAAAGAACTCTTCTGAAGCGTTTATCACATCGGTTATAAAAATAACCGATGTGATAAACATGTTTTCCAAGCGGTTTTCAACGTCAATTATATAATAACCAACGTAAAAACATTTCTACGATGTCAGTTATAAAATAACTAACTTAAAAGACTATCCATTTCACTTTATTACATCAGTTATGAAATAAATGACGTAAAAACCATTTCCTATTATGTTATTATGTCAGTTTCAAAATAACCGATGTTATAATAATACCAATGCATATTTTATGTCGGTTATTTCATAACCGGCCTAAAAAACAATTTTTTTTAAAAAAAACCACTACTATGCCCAACCAAATCACCTGAAATAGAGAAAACGCATACAAAAAATAGACCAGACCCCCCACCCACCCACCACACCCCTGGACACCCCCCCCCCACACACACACACTACTGGACATCCCCCACCCCCTGGAAATCCCCCCACATCCCTGGACATCCCCACCACCCTTGGACAGCCCCCACCCTCTTGTATACCCCCCACCCCCTGGATAGCACTCCCACAGCCCTGGATAGCCCTCCGACACCCGTGAAACTGACCAAAAAGTTACCAAAAACAGACCAAAACCCCCTCACTCCATTGGACAGCCCCCACCACCCCTAACACCCCTGGACTTCCCCCCACCACCATGACAACCCCCAACACCCCTGGACAACCCCCCCCCCACACACACACACACTTTTGGACACCCCCTACACCCCTGGACTGCGCCACCTCCCCCTATACAGCCCCCCCACACCCCTGTAAAAACCCAACCCTCCTCGACACCCCCACACCCCTAAACTACCCCCACCCCCGGGATAGCCCCCCACCCCCTGGACACACCCCCCCACCCCACCCACACCCTTGGACAACCCCCCCCCCCCCCCACCCCCCTGGACTGACCCACCCCCTGGATAGCCCCCACACCCCTGAACAACCCCCCAACCCTCCTGGACACCCCCCCCCCACACCCCGGGACTTCCCCCACCCCCAGGACTACCTCCCACACTCCTAGACACCCCCCACACCCCTGGACTACCCCCACCCCCTGGACAGCCCCCCACACCCCTGGACACCCCCATCCTCCTGGACCCCCCCCCCCCACACACACACACCTGGACTCCCCCCCCCCCATGACTTCCCCCACCCTCCTGGACATCCCCCACACCCCTGGAATTCCCCCCACCCCCTGGACAGCCCCCCACACCCCCGGGCTACCCCCACCATCCTGGACACCCCCCCCCCCCCACACACACACCCCCCTGGACTGCTCCCCCACCCCTAGGACTACCTCCACACCCCTGGACACCCTATGGACATCCCCCCACTCGGCTATACATCCCTCCCACCCTCCTGGACACCCTCCCACCACACTGGACAGCCCCCACCACACCCCTGGACCCCCCCCCCCCCCCACCTCACTGGACACCCCCAGACCAAAACCCTACCAAAACCCAACCAGAACCCCCCCCCCCCTGGACAACCCCTAGATAGTTGGTGTTGGGAGAGGAGGTGTCACCATCCCTCAAGGGCATGCCACTATAAGGTACTCTTCATTCCCACATGCGAATCTTGAGCTCTCAAAATTTTTCACATGTGGGAGTGATGAGTACCTTCCAGTAGCGTTTATCCCCCCGAGGGATGGCAGTGCCTCCTCTCCCACACCCCTGGACTGTCCCACCCCCACCCCTGGGACTGCCCCCCCACCCTCCTAGACACCCCCCCCCACAAACACACACACCGCTGGACTTCCCCCCCTGGGACAGCCCCCACCCTCCTGGACATCATCCCACACCCCTGGACTTCCCCCCACCCCCTGGACAGCCCCCCACACCCCTGGACAGCCCCCACCCTCCTGGACACCCCCACACCACTAGACTTCCCCCCACCCCCGGGACTGCCCCCCCCCCACCCCTGGACACCACCTCGACATCCCCCCACTCGCCTAGACATCCCCCTCACCCTTCTGGACACCCTCCCAACTCACTAGATAGTCCCACGATACCCCTGGACACCCCCACCTCACTAGATACCCCCAGACCAAAACCCGGCCAAAACCGGACCAGAACCCCCCCCCCCCCCACTGGACAGCCCACACCACACCCCTGCACACTCCCCCCCAACACCCCTGAACTACCCCCCACCCCCTGGACAGCCCCTGGATAACTGGTGTTGGGAGAGGAGGTTCCTCCATCCCTCGGGGGGCATGCTGCTGGAAGGTACTCATCAATCCCACATGTGAAGCTTGAGATCTCAAAATGTTTCACATGTGGGAGTGATGAGTACCTTCTAGTGGAATTCACCCCCCTAGAGATGGCGGCGCCTCCTCTCCCACACCCCTGGACTGCCCCCCCCCCCCACCCTCCTGGACACCCCCCCCCCCCCACACACACACACACTCACCCCTGGACTTCCCCCCACCCCCTGGACAGCCCCCAACACCCCTGGACAACCCCCCCCCCCCCCCCACCCTCCTGAACATCCCCCCACACACCTAGACTGCCCCCACCCTCTAGACAACCCCCACACCCTTGGACAACCCCCACCCTCCTGGACACCCCCCCCCCCCCCACACACACACACCCCTAGACTTCCCCCACCACTGGGAATTCCCCCCACACCCTTAGACATCCCCCCACTCTCCTAGACATCCCTCCCACCCTCCTGGACACCCTCCCACCTCACTGGACACCCCGAGACCAAAAACAGACCAGAACCCCCCCACCCCCCACCCCACCCCACTAGACAGCCCCCACCACACCCCTGGACCCCCCACCCCACACACACACACACACCTGGACTTCCCCCAACCCCCTGGACAGCCCCTGGACAACTTGTGTTAGGAGAGGAGGCACCACCATTCCTCGGGGGGCACGCTGCAGGAATGTGGTCATCACTCCCACATGCGAAGCTTGAGATCTCAAAATGTTTCACATATGGGAGTGATTAGTACCTTCCAGCGGTGTTTATCCCCCTAAGAGATGGCGGCACCTCCTCTCCCACACCCCTGGACTGCCCCTCCCCCCCCCCATCCCCAGGGACACCCTGGATCCCCCACCCCACTGGACATCCCCCCCAACCCCACTGGACAGCCCTCCCACACTCTTGGAACCCCCCCCCCCCCCCCCCCTCACCCCACAAGGCACCCCCACACCCCTAGACACCCCCTGGATAGCCCCCCCACTCACCTGGACAACCATTCCACCCTCCTGGAAATGCTCTCACCCCCTAGACTGCCCCCCCCCCCCCCACTTTCATGGACACCCATGATACCCCCCACCCCACCGGACATCCCTCCCACACTCCTGGATACCCCCATCCCATTGAACACCCCCCACACCCTTCGAACGCCTCCCCCCCCAAACAATAATCCATACCAAAAAAACCATCATAAGTAAACCAAAACAAGAAGTAGAGAGTAATTAACCATTCACATGTATAACATTCAAAACATACAATGTCAACATAAAAAATCTAAATCCAACCTAAACAACTACAAAATACACAATTACAATGAAAATATTCAAAATTACATTTTACACTACAAACAACTAAAATTCAATCAAACCTGTAAAATAATTTGACTATTCCACTTGTAAGTTTTGACGTCTTGAGCACTATAGGGTTGAGGGTCATCAAATAGCTACAAATTACAGGGATAGTAGTTAATGTGTATAATGAATAAATCAAATGAAATATTATGGCAAATTTTAAAAGGAAATCTTACCAGGTCAAATTTTACAACTTTCCCAGTTGTTATTATTTCATACATAAATCTTAACATATAATATCCACATTCGATGACGCCTTGTTTTCCATGACAATTATGTTTGAATTAGTGTAAATTTAGTATATTATTTTTATGTAATAAATTAAAAATTATAAATTATAAATGGATATTTACCTTTACATTTATATATTTTATCTTCACACTCCTTTTCTTTGTGTTTTTTCTAAATTAGACCCATCCCCTGTTAGAAAATAATACGAATGGGATAAATTTAAAATTCATTATAATTTTAAAAACTATTGAGAAATTGAAACTTACTTTTCCAACATTTTCTTAAAACTTTCCTGCACATCACGATGGATAGAGCATATCCAATAAAGTGTCTTCTCCCTTAAGCAAAAAAACCCTAACATCCAATGATAACTGATAAAAGAAAATTTAAGGTTAGTGGTTTTTTATGTAAAGAGATAATGAACTATTTGAGAGAGATGTCTTTCATACCTCACACAAAAAAAGCATCATCCAACATTGTGTGACTATATTCTGTTCAAGTCTTTCAGTAATATAAAGCATTCTTTGTTCCTCATCCAATGCACATACTTCAGGGGAAATCAAATACGGGTCCATGAACCCATATACATCTATCCGCTTATTCTTCTCACAAATGTTATAAAGATACCTAATACAAAACAGACATAAGTATACATTTTTAATAAATATAATGCAGGGAAAATGCGTTAAGACTTACATGGAAAAAAATTCACCACGTTGATGCCCAAATTATCTCCAGTAACAAGATCCATGATATCAGCTTTCACAATCCCCATAGTTATTGCACGTCCACAAACATGAGCTTCCATTGGAAACTCATAATGATCCGCCAAAAAAATTGGAATATCCTGAAAATCTGTCAAAACTACTAGAATCTGTATTTGATGTCATAGCCATTTTTCTTTTCTTTTTGTCTATACATTATTTCTTTACCTTTGAAGTATTCCTGTAAAAATAAATAGAAAAATATATTATTTTTCAAATGATTAAAAAACTTTAATTAAAAAAACAAAATAGAAGATATAACATACAAACCTCTCTGGTAATGAGTCGAAGAAGTTTGGATGGCCAAATTAAAAAAATTTTGATACTATGTCCAACTTTCGTCACCTCATCTGTAGGTAATGGTGATTGAGCTTATCTATCTATAATATCCTGTATAGTGACCCTTTGATTCTCTACCTCTAATTGTTGATGATGAACTGTATCTCTTATACAATATACCAACCCATATGCAACTATATGATGTTGAGGATCTTCAACATACAACTCGAAATAAGTAGGAAGTTGCAGCGGAGGAGTAGGATAAAAAATGGGGTCTATGGGCTGAGGTGGGGGTGGGAGATATTGGTGGAGGTTGAGGATTAATAATGGGGTCTGCAGGGGGAGGTGGATGAGTGGGAGCTACTAGCGGAGGTGGAAGATAAATAATGGGGTATGCAGGGGGAGGTGGAGGAGTGGGAGCTGCAGTCTGAAATTGTATTTGCTTGTATGAAAACATAGACTGCATCGATGCTCTAATCTTATCCTCCATCGTCGCATTAATATTATGAACTTCAGCCTCCAAGGATTCTATTTTTTTTATAAACACCATCAACGTAAGTAGTTGAAGAACGTGGCTACACTTTTCTTACCGATACACCTGTCGGATATCCTCGTACATGACCAGGATGTTCGGGCTTTCCCAATGATGCAGATAAAATATCTTGCCTCCCAGCAGCTGTAAATACCCCTTGTGATCACTTCTCCTAAATAGAATCCTATATTAATTAATTGAACATTTCTATAATGATTGAATTTATATAAAGAAAATATTTAACTAAAATAAATAAAATAGATATCTTACAATCCTCTCAGCTATGATTCTCAAATTTTCTGTAAGATATTTCCCTTTTTTTCCCATCCAAGCTCTCTTCCATTTTTCATGTCTAGATGGATTGGATGGAGGGGCCACCTCTCCAGAGCTTGAAGCCTCATTTTTTAGTTTTTGTAATTTTTTCACCATCATTTTTTCTTCCAATAATGTATACCCTCCCCGAGATGAACTATGAGGGTATACATTTTTAGATTGGATCTCCTGATGAGATTTCCTTTTTTTCTGTAAATTAAGAATAATAAATCATTAAAAAACAGTAATAAGACCATTTATATAAGAAAGATTATAAAATTTTACATTGCCCTTACCAAAAATGAATTTTTTCTTCTACTTTCAACAAATTGTATCCATGTGTCTTCATCTATGAAAGGATATATACGACATGGATTATCATGACTCCTATGAATAAAAATGAAATCAGATGTGAGGGTTGATTTGAAATCCCTCCATCTCCTGGCAGCCATTGATAATAATTTCTTCCTGACTCCTCCAGCGTCGGGAATATCAAATGTCATCTGATAAAGAAGAGGTTAAACTTATTATATATACTAGAAACATTTAAATAATAGGAAGACAATTGAAAAAGATCTTACTAAAATCATCTCTCACAACAGAGAGATTATCGCTTTGTCCACACTTCTCCAGTCATCATACAAAATGATTGATTTTCTCTTACCCTCAGTTGATACAAAACTCTTAAAATCTTTAGCATTTGGACTTCTAGGAATATCATCCTCATCAAACTCAACGAGTATCCTCTGTTCCTGTGTATGGGCAAGTGATAATGTTGGTAAACCTGTGCACCCACATTTACCAACTCTTGAACTCTTTTTAGTAATTGGAGCACATGAGGAATATTGGGGAACATCAAGAGGAGCATGTGAATGTTCCTCCCCAGAGGTATGACCAATATTCTCATCTCCAGAGTCATGTGGTTGATCAATTGATTGATCTGTCATTATCCTTAAAATCAAAAAAACAAACATTAGTTCAAAAATATACAAATTCAAATATTTTAATACTACTGTAATCAGAAAATAGAAAATTGTACTAAGTTACGTAATAGTAAACATGGTTAATATGGTAAGCATGTTAAACAATGGTAAAGATGGTAAATATGGTCAATATGGTAAACATGGTAAACATGGTAAACCTGGTAAACCTGGTAAACATGGTAAAGTAATTTTCACGGAACAAAAATAATAGATATACAATTTATGTAATGGTAAACATGATAAAGTAATCTGGACAAAATTAAAACATGGTAAACTTGGTATACATGGTAAAGTAATTTTCACTGAACAAAAACAATAGATATATAATTAATGTAGTGGTAAACATGATAAAGTAAAATAAATAAAATTAAAACAAAAAAAAACTTATACTTATTTTGTTTTAATACATGTTTTAATAAATAAAAAACTTACAATATCTACCATTTTATGAAAATAATAAATGTAAACAAGAAATAAAAAAATGTTACCTATAATTTTAGGAATGTACAAATAGATTTTTTCCCAAATTCCTTCATCGTGATCATTACTTATGGAACAAACCATGTCTTCAACATTCTCATCATTATGTTCTGTTAATCTTTCCATGGAAGTAGGGATCTCACATAAATCAGCATCTTTATCAAGTTCATCCTCACCCACATATTGTTTTTTCCCTTGTAAAAAAACATCCCACTACATATTTGATTGATCTACTACATAGAAAATTTTTTTTCATGTGTTTCCATTCTAAAAGAATCAGTTGTGTCTTCCAGTCTATTCAGATCAAAAACTATCATTCCAAATTCATCATGTCTGACACTGTTGTTACCGATAAACCATTTACAGTTAAAAACATGAACTTTATTTTAAATTAATCCACCTCCCATATGTCTTCAATCACTCTATAATATTCACTTGATGCAGAAATTGGGTTTTTGTCCTTAACACTCGAGAAAATGAATTTCTTCTGCAAACACCCATACACAACTATTCTGAACTGTACTTCTGTTTTCTTGAGCTTTTTTATGAAATGTATTGCCATTAATGTCATAACTGGACCATGTTATCACATTTAAACATGGACCAACCACTATCCATTTTAATGTCTCTGATACATATGATCTACCATGAAAGGTCTTTTTAAACCATGACAAAAAAAAATTATGCTCATTCAAAATCCACATTTCATTCTTCTTTGGATGACTTTGTTTCAACTCACTAATATGCAATGTGATATACGATTGAGCATCAGCTATGTTATTCAATATGTATGATTCTAACTTCTTTATTTGTTCAGCTGACAATGATTTTACTTTCAAGACATGAATCCCATTTCCCTCATTATTAACTCATTCATGGCGAGATGGAGGTAAACCTATGTGCTGCGCCGCAGCCAAGTAGCTCGTACAAAACTCTACGACCTCCTCAGAAATATAATTTTCAATAATGGAGGCTTCAGGTCGATATGGATTCTTAACGTAACCCTTCAATATTTTCATATACCTTTCAAAATAATACATCCAACAAAGATATGCAGGTCCACAAAGCTTTATTTATTGAACCAGATGAATCATTAAATGCACCATTATATCAAAAAAAGTTGGATCAAAATACATTTCGAATTGAAAAAGTATTCAAATTGTATCCTTTTCAAAAATGTTCAAAGCATTCACATCAATCACCTTATTACAAATTGAATTGAAAAAATAACACATCTTTATTATAGTCTTTATGACACAGATGGGAAATATTCCACAAAATGCAACTGGTAGTTGCATCATGACGTGACAATCATGAGATTTCATACCTATCAACTTCAAGTCCTTTAACGAGACAAAATTTTTTACATTTGAAGAATAACCTTGAGGCACTTTGATATCATGAAGACACTGAAAAAAGCTAATTTTCTCTCTCTTCGTTATTGTATGAAAATCCAGAGGAAGAAATGTTCATCTTCCATTAAGAGTGGGACCTAAATCCAAATGTATTCCCATTAATTGTAATTCTAATCTTGCATTCGACCCATCTTTTGTATTTCCTTTAATATCTAACAATGTTCCAATAAATAAATCACATATATTCTTCTCTAAGTGCATGACATAAATATTATGTTTAACTTCATGATATATCCAATATGGTAGCTCAAAATATATTGAAATTTTCTCCCAAATATGTCTATTATTACCAGATTTATGTGTCTTTCCCAATGTCACATCATGGTTTTTCACCCTCTCAAAATACAGATCAGGGGATAAAGTTTTTGGGGAAATATAAAATTCTTGTGATCCATTTAATTCCTTTTTTAGTACTATATAAGAGTGATGCATAGGAAAAAACATTCTATGACCCATTGAAATTGTTTTCCTCCCATGATGCAATTGACAATATGTTGTTTGTTGTTTGCAAATTGGACTTGCTTTATTCCCTTTAACACTATATCCAGAAAAATTTCCATATGATGGGAATTCATTTATATTGAACAAATTCACTGCATGCAGTTGAAAATATTCTATTTTATAAGAATAATACACCCTAATATCGTCCTCCCATGAAAGTTTCAAATAATCAATCAATAGTGACCAGAAAACATCAATATCATTGATGGGTTGAGTCAGAACAGAGATCATTATACTAAACATGACATATTTTTTCTTCATACAAACGTTAGGAGAGAGGTTTTAAGTTACCAATAAAATAGGCCATGAACTATGTGTGCTAATGAGGGTTTGGTGTGGATTCATTCCATCTGTGCACAACCCTAGTCTAAGATTTCTAATTTCATTTCCAAATGCATGATACTACTCATAAATTTTCTTCCATTGTGGACAATCAGCAGGATGATGTATTTTTTCATCACATAACCTCTCATAATCATGCCATCTTAACCTTTTTTCATCATGTGAATTGGAAAATAATTGTTTGAAATGATGAATTATAGGAAGATACCAAAATAACTTTGCATAGATCTTTGTAATCTCTACATCAGCCTGTGATTTTTCTTTCACCTTATACCATGTTGTCCCACATTTAGGACACTCTGATAGAAATTCATATTCCTTCCTATATATCATACATTAATTCGGACATGCATGTTTTTTCTTGTATCCCAATCCCACCGGGAATAATATTTTCTTGGCCTTATAATGTGATTCTGGAAGATCGTTATCTTTTGGAAGAATGTCTTTCATCAATTTTAGCAGCTCTGTAAAACTTCTTTCACTCCATCCATGTTTCAACTTTAGGTTAATCAATCTTAACACCACGGAAAAAACCATAAAATCTATACAAACAATATATAATTGTTTTTCAGCATCACCATATAGATGCACAACTATTGGTTCTATCATAATTTGGTCTGCTGCTATATTGCGAATCATTTCTTCAATTCCATCGGAGTCACCATCTTGGGAATCATCATCATCAGTGACATTCTTTCCAGTTTCACCATGCCAAATCCAAGGGCTGTAACTTAGATTAAAACCATGACAAATCAGATGATCTTTTATCTCTCTACTTTTCAACTTCTTCATATTCAAACATTTCATTCATGGATAGAAAAAAAATGTCACTACTTGGTTCATTTCGTTTAGAAAATTCCAAAAAGGCATCAAAACCTTCCTTATATTCATTTCTCATTCGATGTGTTGTAATCCGACTTCGAATCATTATTACCTATAACAAATATTAGTATTATACATCTTTTTTAGATAAGACAAATATATTTTTATATGAAAAACATCATAATTTGAATGTAAAACAATTTTGAAATATAAAACAAATCTATGCGTAATTAAAAAAATATGCTTGAATATGATTTTAAAAAGAAAATATAGTTAGATATAAAAGTTTTAAATTCATCTTGGATCCTTTCTTCTTAAGGTTCACAAATAATACATCCTGGTGAAACTAGATACCAAATTCACCCTTCTATAAAAAATAAATATGAAGTATAAATATTAAAATATGTATACATTCACTACTGAAAATTACACAAATATTAACGATTTGAAACCTCTGGACAGCCCCCCACCCCTCTTGACAGCCCCCACCAATGGACACCACCCCCACCCCCTGGAAATCATCCCCACCCCCTTAGACACCACCTCCCCCTGGACACCCCTACCACCTTGGACAACACCCCCACCCCCTTGGACACCACCCCCACCCCCTTGGACACCACACCCAACCCCCACCCCCTTGGACACCCCCTAGACACTCCCACCCCCTTGGACAGCCCCACGTACCCCTCTGGATATCCCCCCACCTCCTGGATAGCCCCCACCCCTCTAGACAGCCCCCCCCCCCCCCCCCCCACCCCCCTTGGATACCCCCACCCCTCCTGGACACCACCCCCTACCCCTTTGGAAACCCCTAGACACCCCCAACCCCCTAAAAACCCCCACCCCCTTGGACACCACCCCCTACCCCCTTGGACACCCCCTGGACACCACCACCCCCTTGGACAGCCCCCCACCCCTCTGGACATCCCCCCCACCCCCTGGACAGCCCTCCACCCCTCTAGACAGCCCCCTCCCCCCACCCCCTTGGACTCCCCCACCCCTCCTAATAACCCTAGAAAACATTGATTACTATTAAACCATCAATTTAAAAATGAACAAACATCACTAATAATAGAAGGAATGAAGGATAAGAAGATGTGGACAAAGAATAAAAAAGGAAACAAATAATAAAGGAAGAAGAAAATGGAATAAGTAACTTATTTAAAGAAATTCCATGGAATCCAAGAAAACCATGGGGCCTATAATGGTTGATAGAAAATTGGAGTAAACAACACTAATAAATTATAGCCTAATATCCATAAAACAATACAATCATCATGTCATAATCTCACAAACCACAATGCAATAGTCAATCCCAACTGACACGTATCCCCCACCCCCTTGGACACCACCCCCACACCTTGGACACCCCCTGGACACCACCACCCCCTTGGACACCCCCCCCCCTCTGGAAAACCCCACCCCCTAGACATCTCCCCACACCTCTAGATATCCCCCCACCCCCTAGGACACACCACCCCTCCTGGACACCACCCCCACCTCCTACCCCCTTGGACACCCCCTAGACACCACCCAACCCTCTGGACAGCCCCCCAAACCCTCTGGATAGCCCCAACCCCCTGGACACCACCCCCACCCCCTTTGGCATCCCCCTCACCCCCTTGGACACCCCCAACCCCCTTACACAACCCCCATACCCCCTGGACACCACCCCCCCCCCCCCCCACCCCCTTTGACACCCCCACCCAACTGGACATCCCACCCAACCCCCTTGGACACCCCCCCCCCCCCACACACACCCCTAGACTGCACCCCCCCCCCCCCCATTGATATCCCATGTACCCCCTTGGACACCCCCAACCCCCTTGGACAGCCCCTACACCCCCCTGGACCCCACCCCCACCCCATTTGACACCCCCTAGACACCCCCACCCAACTGGAAAACCCACCCAACTCCCTGGACACAACCCACACCCCTAGACTGCCCCCACCCATGGACACCACCCCCACCCCCTTTGACATCCCTGCACCCCCTTGGACACCTGCAACCCCTTGGACAGCCCCCTCACCCCCTGGACACCACCACCACCCCCTTTGACATCCCCTGGACACCCCCACCCAACTGGACAGCCCACCCAACCCCCTCGACACCCCCACCCACTTGCACAGCTCCTTCACGCCCTTGGAAACCCCATGTATGTGAAATCACACATGATAGAACACACAAAAATCTTAAACTTTCATGAAATCACTTTCATAGGTTTATTTTACCAGAAAAGAATTTTGCATCGTATAGATGAACACTCTTAAATTAACCATGATTGCAAGAAGAAAGAAAAATAACATCTCAAAAAAATTGTTTAGGAAAGCATGGAAAAAACTGAAAAAAAGTCGTGTGAGGATTACTTGAGTATTGTGAGTTGACCTGATAGATCTGATAATAATAAATATGAATAATGATGTGGGAAAAATGAGGCTAGAGGGCACGAATTCAATGAATCACTTCTAGGTTTTCCACGTGAGAGAGACGAGTCGTAGGTCGCCTGATCGAAGAAAACACAGAATGATTGAATACGGGGTGCGATAAATCATTTAAAAGATTTATCATGCCGGTTATTTAATAACCGCTGTGATAAACTATTTTTTAATGTTTATAATGTCGGTTATTTAATAACTGATGTAGAAAACTATCTATCACATCGGTTATTTCATAACCGATGTGATAAATGTCACTTTCTACCAACGTGCTAATTGCCGAGATTGGATTTATCACGTCGGTTTTTTATAACCGATGTGGTAAAACGCCGAGCTTTCCTTTATCACGTTGGTTATTTTATAACTGATGTGATAAAGCATGCCAGATTCTATTTTCACCTCGGTTATATAATAATCGACTTCAAAAATATAATCTCTATATATTTTATGTCGGTTATAAAATAACTGATGTAAAATGTGGATCTTGATCAATATATCACATCGGTTATAAAATATCGGACGTGATATATCAATCATTACATCTTTGAACATTGGTTATATAGAACCGGCGTGAAAAATGCCGACGTGTTAAACATTTTTTCCACTAGTGCTTGATTCTGGAGCAAGAAACCACATGAAAATTCACAAGAAAATATTTATAAAATTATATGATATAGTTTGAGGAGAGATTTAATTTGGTAAATTCTCGATACTATATGTCCAAGGAAGAGGATATATTCTGATCTAGAAAAGAGTTGTAAATCACGCTTTCATCTCATATGTATATTATGTACTCGAAATTAAGACCAACATCTCAAGTATCAGTCAATTAGTGGAGAAATGATTTAACATAAACCTAGAAAATAAACAAATGATGATTATTTATGGTGAAGGAATGATGGTTATAAAAGTTCCCATGATAAAGAACCACATGTTTCCACTTATAATTCTCCCCGACATACCACAATGTTTAACAGTGGTAATTGGTGATAAAGACTAGATATGACATATTGGGTTCCAAAATTCACACTTTGAAATATTATGATTATAAAAAAGAAAGAATAGGGGGAATGTTATTCCTAATATTTGACATCTTAATAAATTTTTGGAATGATTTTTCTAAGAAAGAAACATAGAAATAGTTCTACAATGAAGTAAAATTGGAAAGATGTTGTTCCACTAGAGTTATTTCACACTGATGTGTGCGGTCCATTTAATCCAAAATATAATGGACAATAAAGGTACTTTCTAACATTTATTGACTATTATAGTAGAAAAAATGGATATAATTTCTCAATATGATGTCAAAAGTCTTTGATTTCTTCTAAGAATTCAAGACAATGGTGGAAAATCAAAGAAACCATCACATAAAAACATCATGATCTAATCGAGGTAGGGAGTAAACCTCTCATGTATTTCAATATTACCTTATGAAACATTGAATTCAATTCTTGTTTATTTTTTCTTACATGCCTCAAATTAATGGAGTCACTGAAAGAAAAATTAAACCATTCTCAACATGGAAAGAAGGATGTTAAATGATAAATGAGTGACCAATTCTTTATGGGATGAAGAGGCTTTGTGTGTATTTTATCTAATCAATATATTCATAATAAAAATATTGAATAAAATATATTTCATGAATCATATATTAATCAATATACATTGTATTTCATTTAGTGTTTTTGGTTTTATTGTCTATATCAGGACCCTCAAGGAAATACAAACAAAACTAATTGATAAAGGACTAAAGTATGTCTGTATGGGATATAGGTATCAAGAAATGGGATATATCTTGTACAATACCATATCCAAGAAGGGTGAATTTATCCAAGATTTTATCTTTGAATAAAATGAGTCTTGGATATGAAATTAAAGTGAATATTAAATAGGTTTATAACTTACTTTAGAGGAAGATAAAAATTTTGAAGAAATGTCTGTGGAAGAATAAGAAGCTGAAGAAATAATGATGTCATCACTATATACTTCTACACTTGAAGACATTAAACAATTAATATCATATATACACCCCCAAAATGTTTTATGTCTTGAAAAAGAATATGAATGTGTGAAACTGATAAAGGAGTACATTAAATTATATTTTCTCTTGGAGACATATGATCCTGTTATCTTTGAGGAAACTAAATCCCATGAAAGGTAGAGGAAATATGTGGATATAGAATTCCATTATTTTAAGAATAACTAAACATGGGAATTAACAAACCTCTTAGAAGGTTGAAAAACAATTGGAGTGAAGTGGGAATTCAAAAGAACGAAAAATACTCAAGGAGAAGTCTAAAGACAAAAGGTAATACTAATCTTCAAAATCTATAAGTGAAAGAAAGGAATTGACTATGGTGATTTATTTTCACCCGTTGATTAGACACCCAAATACTTGAAGAAAGCTGAATAAAATATTTGGGATGCAAGGAAAACATGTTTAAGGGGGGATATTGAAAACTAAACATGTCTTTCCGAGATGAAACACAATCCATGGTTACTATGGAAGTTTAGAAACATCATAGATAGAATCCTGATGTTATTTTCCTTGGTGAATTGGGTGAAACTTACTAGAGAAAACATAAGGACTTTTTTTCTATCTAAATTTTATTTCTATTTTTTTATATCCTTATAAATTGGTTCTTTTTCATGGGTCTAAAATTCATTCAAATTTGATGAAATAATATCTGGTTTTCTGGTATAATTTTTTTCCTGTGATCGCCTCTAGTGATCGATATCTACTTCCATGTTTCTTTTTTTTAATTCACATTCATGGATTACAACGATGGTGAAACTATATCTCATAGTAGGAATCATGGATCAAATCAATGTTGTTTCACTTCATCCATTTGTATCTCTTTTTTAAATAGTTCTCCACAACAAAATTTCTCTTTTTCTTTCCACTTATTCATAAGGCATAAAAATTCAAAGAGTTCTTATGGAAATATTTTAGTATCATTCCCTGCTATAATCTATTTTATTTTACAAAGTGTCAACCCATATTGTAATTTGGTACACTTTGACTAATGTACAACATGACTCCGCCTCATCCACTTTTCTCCCCCACTTCATAATCCTACCATTACATGTCAGTTCCCATGAGGTAGTTTACCATGTTTGGGTTCCAAGAGGACTATTAAAAATTGATCAACTTGTACTCTTACTTATCCTTCATCCCTTTTCCCTAAATCCTGGTCTGATCTAGATTCTAATGTTTTGTTGTCTTTGTGAAAAATCTCAAAATCTAATCACAAAGAATCCATACCCTGTAAAGGGAAATAATCAATTATTTATTTATCCTAATTCAAAAATTTCAACATCCAATAACAAAGAATCCATGCCTCAGGAATGGAAACATTCAATTATCATTCTCATACACATAAATTTATAACTAAATATTTATAAATAATAATACTTACCCAATAAAAGGTGAAGTATTTTGATTTATGTATAATTCCTATTCAATAAATTTTTTCTCTTCTGATGTGATTATCCACCCTTTATAAGTATTCATGCCATTTATAATCTTCCTTACTATAAATTCATTTCATTTGATAATAAATATCATATAATAGTACTTATGATCAATCTGAGTTATATAAAATATATCAATAATATTTCAATTAATATACATCTCTATTTAGATAATAAATTGATAAAAATTATAAAGATATTCACTTAGGTTAAAATAAATAGATGGTTAAAGGGTAGGTGGGTAATGATGTGAAAATTTAACTCCAAGACTTAAATAAAGAGGACAAAATCATTAATTATAATGCATTATATTCATTATAAATATCAATAAGGTGAAATTTTCTCCCTGAAAATCTATTAAGATGTCATAAACACCACTCCCTTTTAATTTTCAGTAGTAGTTTCATAATAACGATTCAATTCTCCAAATTTCATGAAAAAAATATTATTCTTTTTTTCCATAGAATAATTTGATGATAAAGGGAAAATAAAAATATGAAAAATTTATAATATTACTTTTCTTTCCATGTAATCATATCCTTTGTTCCTCTTCCTTCCTTCCATAATTCTTCTCTGTATTCTAGACCTAAAAAATAAAAATATGAGTTATAAAGTGAAAGTTTTAATATAACATAGTTCAAAAAGATAATGGGATGTGAATAAAACACTAGAGAATCAATGAAGTATTTCATAAAAAAATCATATAAAAGAAGTAAAAATTTTATTCCCTCACTGATGTTATTTTTAAGGTTTTTGAGTAATATATTACCTCATTTTACATGTAAAAGTAGAATAACAAAAGGTATCCCAGTTTATATTCAATAATTACTCAATAGTTTTCCTATCCATTGTAAATATTCTCCTTCATCCCCATTTGGTTTCATCTTGAAATATTAATGCGGTGAAATCCATATTTTTTAAAGAATTAAATTATAAAACATTAAATCAAAAAATACCAATATATATAGTTATCTACATCCACTACTTATTACTTCTTATTAAATTCAAACTCTATAATGTATCTTATATTTTTTCATCTTTATCATCTTCTTCACATGTTAGAGGATATTCCCTACCCTCATGTGTTGTACATCATTCTTCACAAAATGATTTTGTATGTTCAATGAATTATTCCTCCTTATCTTCCTCCATTACCTTAACAATACAAATTTATTCTACTTTCTCTTCCTCTACATCATCCAAATTACCTTCATTAGGATATAATAAAATTATTCAAAAATGAAACCAAATATTTACCTTTATTTTTAATAATTCTGATCATCTCCTCTCATTCCTTAATCATTTATTCTTGTACATTGATAGTCACTATATTTATTTCAATGTACTTTAGAAGCATTTTTATCAATATCTTTTGTGGATATTTCTTCGCTTTTTCTTAACATTCATGATCACCTTTAATGTTTTACACCTCCCATTGTTTTCTATATTATCTTTGAAATTTCTGATCTCTTTCACATGTTTCATAATCAATGTCACTCTATTTTGGATGTTGGAATACATCACATCCCTGAGAATTCAAATCATTACATCCTTATCATTGTCATGTATTCCATTAAAAATTATATGTTATCTAATAAGTTAAATACTCTATATATGTTTTGAACTATATTAGTGTAGCATAAGAGAAATTTTTCACGTAATTCATCCTAAACAACCCAAAAAAAATAAACCAAGCACATATGAAGGGAAGATAATTTAAACAAAAATTGGAAAATAATAGTGAGAAAGGAAAATTCATTAACCTAAGAAATGAGTCTTGTGTTGTCTGTTGGTTTATGTTGTTACCCAAAAATGGTGCCAAAAATATTCTTAGACACAAGGCATTGTTAAATCATCATGGCAGAAAGTTTTTAGAAATGTATAGCCCTCTAAAACCAATACATAATAATAAGGCATAATATAGTGAAAGTATGATATATATATGATATGGAATAAGGAACCCTAGAATAAACTCAAGACCAAATGACAGATCATCGTAGATATGTCAATGTTAAGAAATTGATTTTACTACTATAATTACACACCAAATGACTCAAACACAGAGAAAAGAAAATTAGATGGATGAAAGGAACCAATATCAAAGGATGGTTTTTTCTAAAAACAAAAACTTGAAATCACATGAAAAAGAGATCAAAATGATCAGTTTCATGATTATAAATATAACTGATAACAACAGGGTCATTTCCATTCAATGCTACCCCCAAAATATCAATTATTTGTGGTTAGATGGGTTAAAATAACTACATTTCATTAAGTGTATATCACATGTGCAAAATACTAATCCCATCCACCCTTAATGAACCAACTATCTCTACTTTGTAGGGGATCATCCATAATTAAAAACACTAGGTTAATGATTCAATCATAAATAATATAAATAAATAAGTCACAACACAACACTACTAAATATGATTATTCCACATGTGAAGCAGAATCAAAAGAAGACATACACACCCGATTTTATCAATCACACACAATATTCTGTGTTTTCCACTCATTTTCATGTGGTTATCATTAAAGAATAAACAACCCACCATATAATTGAGATATGAAAAATGAAAACTAAGTGAGTTGAAAATTTTTAGAAAACATACTCTAAAGATTGATCACCAAAATCTTATATCCCAATATTACACAACCTCTACTGAAAGAAATAGATGAAAAATAATCCCCAACTATTCAAACATCCCTAGATGATCCATGATCGAGTATCCTTAGTGGTTGATCCTCTCTACATGGTTCTTAATTTATTTAAATATAAGCTGCCCTATAGAAATCAGCCCAGTTTCCCCCAAAATTATCCCTTATAATCAACTTTAAAATTATAATATAATAGAGGATAAGGAACACTTTAATTCTTAAAATAATCATAATAATAGCTTTATTTTCTTCTCAATGACACAGAGAATCTTTGTTTTAGTTAAAATATTTATTGAAAATGCCTATTTCCATATCCTCCATGTTGAAAAATATAAATGATCAAAATTACCTCAATGAATGCAAGATGAAAATAATCCATCATTTTGAACATTAGATATTTTCCTCACACCACAGCATGTGATTTTCATAACATGGAAATGTTTATATAAACTATTAATATAGGTTTTTAAAAAAAGTATTTACTTATAATGGTTAGGGTTGTATCTGTGATAGACCCCCCCCCCCCAAGTCACCAAGACTTGAACTGCTGACCTCAAACTTATTAAAAACTAAAACAAACCAGTCAACTAAATGATAAACCACATTATATAATTATATTAATTACATGTTAAATTTAATAAATATAAATATAATTATAATTATAAAAAATGTAAATTTAACCATGTTTATATTTTTATAATAAACATATTTATGGTTATAAATAAAAAATATATTTATATTATTAAAAATATATTTTATTTAAATTCATAAAAAATATGATATATTATAATAAATATATATTAATAAATTATTTTAAATAATACATATTTTTATGTTTATTATATAAATATCAATATTTTTATATATATATTTATTAAATAAAATCATATTTAGTGTAAATATATTATAATATATGATAATATAATTATTATATTATGATATATTATAATATGTTATAATATGTATTATATTATCAATATTTATTATAATATCATATATATTACAATAAATATATATTCAAATAATATTTTATAATATATACTATAATAAATATTCATAATTTTATAATATATTAATAATTGTGATGACCACAGTTTTGAACATGTTTTTTTTCATCAACCTTCTTGTCTTTCTTATCAGAACTTTTTGACCACTAAACTGTCTGTTCTCAATCATAATCTTCCTTTTCATCTCAGTTTTCATTTCTACTATATCAAAACTAGATGTAATAGAAAAATTTTTAGACTTAGAATGTTTAGTAACTTTTGATTACTATTTTGTTAGTCTTGGACACATACATAACCTTCCATACTTACTTCTTCTCATAAACAATTCCATGTTTTTATCAACCATTGAAGGTAACCTTTTTTATACTTCTAGGTTCCTCATTACAATAAATTTTTACAAATTCGGAGATAGTTTTTTTGAAACTTTTACCTCTCTCTTAATATTTAGAATGTTTTTTGGACAATTTCTAACTCCTATTTTTCCTTCGGATTAACTTCCATATTTTCATTACGATGCTTTTTTTCATTTCAATATATTTTCTTTAAATCATCAATCTCTTCCACCAGCTTGATTTTATCTTCAGTAAAACCTTTGTGATGGTTTGATGAGGGATTTTTTTATCTTATTGATTTCTTTTTCAAGACTCCAAATCTTCCTCAAACATTATTTCAATTATTCTTTAAGAATATATTCTAATTGTGATTCTTCTTCTTCAGAACTACAACTTATGAAGTCTTTATTTTTCACTATTGTAATAAAAGTATTATCACCAACATTCTCAGTAGATTTTTTGGATTCAACATCAATGTATTATTTTTCATCATATATAGATAAGAAACTTCTCTTTTTGGATTTGTAGACTTTCATATCTTACCCAATGCCATAATATTTGGCATTATTACCCTACTTCTTCCACAACCTAATTTCCTCTTCTTCTTCACTATCCCCTTATTTCTTTATCCAAGGAAAATTATCCACAAAGTGACCAACTCCTACCCATTAAAATCACTTAAAAGTAATTTTCCTTTATAATTTATTTTACTTATTTTTACATTTTTAGAAAAAAGGATAAAAAATCATCAATGTTTTTATATACCTCATTTCTGGAGTCAGAGTCATCAACATCAACTTCCTTAGGAATCTTCATAAACTTTTCTTTCTTGGTGGCTTTGAATGATATATCTCTATCAAATTTTTTTTCTTAATAACTTTTTATCTTCTCATTTAACAAGTAATGAGGGTACTATAAAGTTCATCCAGAGATAGAGTGTTAGGATCTCTATCTTCCAATGAGGATACATTAGAATAAAACATGTTGGGAATAATTCTTAAGATCTTTTCAACAACTGTAGAATCCTATAACATTTCCCCAAGATATATGATAGTGTTAAAAATTTCATTTACCCTAGTAAATAACTCCCTAATAGATTCATACCCAACCATCTTTTATTCTTCATACATCAGCCTCCAGATTTATAATTTTTCCTTCTTAACATTATTATTGCATTTATATATGTTTTTCATGTTGTTCCATATACCTTTGGCAGGGGAAACACCTTCCACTGTTAAAAACTAAATTTTATAAAGTGATGAGAGTAATGAATTATTGGTCCCTCCATTATTCTAAAGATTTTTTTTAAGAGACGTAAAAGGAACGTTCTCATCAATATGAGGAAATCCATCTATTTTAGCTTCATGAACATCATATTCAAGTGAAAAAAGAAAAGGGAGACATTCTATATTTACAAACATGATCGTTCTTAGCATCAAAAATCATAATACCTTTACTATTGACACAATTCATATTCTTCATCAAATTCTCTTCAAAATTTTATCAAAGAATAAATGGAGGGAACCATCAACTCTAATACCACTTATAATTTCCCATTCAAGATAGTTGTATTACTTGATGTGGGAGGGGTGAATCTATGATGTCTTTTTCTTTTATGTTTCCTTACTTTTGAAATAATATCCACCTCCTATTAAACAATTCTCTACTAAAAATGAATCAAACACACATCCACAGGAACACAATAATTTACAAGGTTCACTACTTAGTAATTGTAGCTAATCTTTAGTGTGGTTTGAAAAGAAACCAATACCACAAAATCCACTAGAAAGAAATCCTTCTATATGTAATATAATGAGTAGGATATTCCCTTACATTAATATAGCACTATGTTCAATGAAATAGTGCAAGTGCTTTAAATATCATGCAATTATGTAATAATATTTTTTACTTCCTGATCAACTTTCACAAAAAATAATCTTTCAAAACAATTATTCACTTTCTTACCCAAGAAAAGGTAAGAATATCCCAAACATCATAATGAAACTTAATATAATTTCTTAGTATGATTACCAAGTCTGATTAATCAATATGGAAATATAAATTTTTCAAAATACCACTAAAAAAAGTCAAAACTTCTGCTTCATCAGTCTGTAAATCTCAATTAAATTTTCCTGGTGCAATTATCTAGCCCAATATGATAACTACATGAATACAATATTGTATCATCTCATTTATTATTCAATCTATTAACTTCCTCAGGTAACTATAAAATCAAAAACTTATTCCCCCTAGAAATTCATAGCTTCTATCTCTATAGTACATTCATTTCATAATGTACAAAGTAATTTCTCCTTTTATAGTTGACCGAAAAGTGGTTTGGGTTCGATTTTGAAAAAATTTCCCACTGAACCAAATTTTACTAAATCTTAAATTATATTTGAATTTTGGGTTCGTATATGAATTCTCCCATACTTCAGAACTCTTCTCAAACCTTCTCAGATATTTTAACAACTTCAGCTCACTTCTGAATTCTTTTACATACTTCAATCGGATTATGATTCTCAATTCTAATTTCCTAATATGATTTCTTCATTACGATGCTCTATACCACTTTAATATATGAATAAATAGATAGATTAAATATTCTAATAAAACATAATTCAAATTATGATTCTGACTTTCCATTAATATTTCTTCATTGTGATGAGGGTATTTGGTCACTCTGATTTTCTTGACCCACTTGAAAACAAATCAAAACTGATGAAATCCCATTACGTTGCTCTATAACAATTGAAAACCCAATCTAATCAATCCAATTTCTTCATTATGATGAATTAAATATATTATTCAATATAATTTCTCTTTACCCACATGTAAATAAAAATACTCGAAATCAAATCAGAGTTCTTATTTCTCTTGGCCAACTTGTTAAGAAAGACAACCAACAATTAATATTGATGGAAATGGTTAACTAACGTGTTGATTGATCTCTAAATTTTTTTATACTAAACCCCTATATATTTACTTATTTTTTGATTTTTCATTGGTCCCAAAAACTCCCAAAAAAATAATTCTTCCTCTAATGATTATGATAGCATACCGAAATCGATGGACCAGTATCAGCATCTTCGGCTTCAATAACTTCTTTATTTTCTGAATACGATACCAATAAAAATTAAACACTTAACTTCTTTCTATTTTATGATTAAAAAACTCATTAATTTCTTTCCCATAATATTTGGATATTTTTTATTTTGGACTGACTAAAAACTAACATCTTCATATTTTCACATTTTGATCAACATTCTCACCCAACAGACTTTCTAGATCTGATGGTCTCATTATGATGAATGAGACAAAAAATATTCAACTCTATAAACTTACTTCTTATATAAAATTCATCTTGTATCATGACTTACTCATGACTTTAAATAAATTTAATATCATATTCAATGTCATTTGACTTTCATTGGAAAGTATTATAACTTTCAACCCTTCCAAAAGCTTATATCTTTCCAATCTGAACCTAGATACCATTGGATTGAATATAATTAGCAGTAATCCCCATTTATTTCATCAAGAAAGCATCAAAAGTTTAATAAAATACTTACTATTTTTTTGGAATTATAAAATAGTAAAGCATCATCAGATTAATTTCACAGTCATTCGGGATTTGATCCTCAATACGATCAACACTTCATTTTGAACCCAAGGTCATTCTAATGAGCCTTTTATTCTATAGAAACTAATTCTAAATGCGATTTAATTTCAAAATTATTGTATGTATAAAATCCTGAATATGATTTTTATTCTGATTGCCAAATTTCTCAAAGTGAATTGACTTATCTTCTTTGACAAAAAAAGATAACAAACTTGTAAAACAAACTTCTTCTTGCTTTCAAAAGCCTTCTTCATCCAACTTGGTCCCAACATAAAATTCAATGAATTATCTGAGATTACAATTGATATAGTGTAGAGGAAATTTATGTGATTTTTATTTCATTCATTTTTCGCATCTTTTATTTTTTTCTCATATTTTTTTTTCTCAAAATAGTTTTTTAGATACTTATTTTATAATTGTTGTTAATTTTGTCTTTAAATATTAATTCATTTAATTTTTTGTTAAAATATGTATATTATTATTTATTTTATTCATTATAACAATGTTAGTTTAATAAATAATTATATCATGACACATCTTTTATTATTATTTAGGTTAAATTAAGTACATAAATTTTTCTTATTAATTTAACATTGTTAACATCCTTCTTTAATTTTATTCAATTGTGTTTTTCAAAATAAAAATTTTAAATAATAAATGATATTCTAAATTTTTTTTAATTCTTTATTCATGTTGTATTTAAAAATTGTAAAATTTTTATTATTTATAATAGTTTAATTTTGTTTGAGTATAAATTAACATATTTATTTCTTCTTTTATTGTTTCTACAATTAATTTATCAGTAAGTGTTTTTTTTAATTAATTTATTTTATTTTTTGTTTGTATCTAATCTAAATTTAATCATTGATGTTTTTATTTATTTTTTCCTGAAATACTATGCATGATACTAAATTGATCGTGCTATGTGACAGTGTTTCGGTTTGTCTACTGACCACAATGGGAAACACTCGCTTACCATACCTGTTGCACTAACTTCTCATAGTCAGCAGACTGACTGTGAGGAACCCTACCATGAGACACTCTACCATCATCTCATGATAGGCATCCCTACCTTAACCCACCTTATGACACCACCATATTTCACCCTACCAAGATGAGCACCACCATGCTATGCCATCTAAATATGCCTATGCGGGGACCCACATTACCATACCACCAAAACAAAACCAAAAACTACATAAGAGTTAAGATTACCTGAGATGGAGACAAATATGATCCCACTGTTTCTGATTTGAACATCCCGAACCAGATTTTCTATAACTCATCTGCTATTGAAGATTCACTTCACGAAGCCAAATCAAGACACCATGTTCTCCTTAACCATATACATTAATGGAGGTCCATGGGTGTGACTGAGGTCCAAGATCCATATGAGGAAGATGGACAAGCACTCGTCAAACCAGATCTGAGTATGACTACTTGATACTGGCCCTGAGGAAAACAATATGTGCCTGGATGAACTAAAATTGGAGGAGTTTATTCCTAAATCCATCAATAGTGATTGAAGTCTGATTCCACACACCTTCTAATAGAGGTCGAGAAAAAATAAAATCGGTGGTTAAAGATGATATTGAAGTTGAAATTACTGATTTACACCCTCAAGATTTGAACCCCCACAATGCTCCCTCCACCATGAGTCATGAAGAAGGATATTCATCACTCAATGTTCCCAAAAACCTATTGAATAATATTCACCACTGCATAATAATAATAATAATAAGTATTTAATTATAAATATTTAATTTTTATCATAATATAATATAAATTTGAAAATATGTGCCTAATATTTAGAAAAATGCCTCGACGTCACTGACGTCTGAGTCAGAAAAAATGTTTGAGGACTTGGGCATGTGACAGGCACTACAAGGGCCCAATAAAATCATCCAGTGTGCCAAAAAATAGAAATAATAATTTTATTTTCAAAATTTTAAGTGTCTAATTCCATGCATTTTATTGTTTGTCTAATAAATTCAGGAAAGAAATAATGCAAGACTAGCACATAAGTGATCAGGGTCCATTGGGTCACATATGTGAGGGGAAGTGCGGGTCATTATGATGAGTTCACTATTATTAATGAGACTTCACTAGAAGTGGGTGAGGATCCCATCAAGATGTTCCATGTGGAATAAATTTTTTATTAATTTTCATATGCCCATGTATTTCTATTTTTTCTAATAAGTGGAGGGATTATACATTATTTTTTGGATTTCAAGGGGTACAAGAGTCAAATAGATTCTCATATATGGGATCTTCAAGGAATTTATTTTTTATCTCCTTTCTTTATTTTTTCTCATAGTGTATTTTTGTCTTCTATTTTATGAATTCATGTATGTTTGTTATGATTTATTTGTCTTTTTTTATCTCATATTTCTAATAATTGAGTGATAACCTATAGAATAGTATTAGTATGTGAATCTATAATTATTCCTAGATATTAAATAAATATTTTTTCTTGTCATCGTCATCTATTGTACTATTGTTAAAATTCAAGCTTGATGTGAGGAGATGAGACCACACACTCATCAGCAGGAACAATTTTCCACTTTCTACTCCTTGATTATATTTCCTCTTATTTTTTTAGAAGATTAGTAGAGAGTCAAAGTAGAGGTTGGGTGATTTTATAATCTTTTGATGATCACTTTTTTACAAAATAAATTCTATGAGAATAGGATTTAAAATTGTGATTCATCTTACAATTAGGAGAGAAATAATGAATAGAGAGAAATTCCATGCATTATTTTTCACTGTTTAAGTAGAGAGTGATGTTTGTATCAAAAAATAAAGTGAACTTTTCATTAGGTTTAGTGATGGAAGTTTATTATTGTATATTAGTGATAGGAAGTGGAAGATTTGATCATTCTTTAGCTATTTTTCTTCTTGATAACTTCCTTCTCTCTTTCCTCTAGTGTTCTCTTATTTTGTGAATAATCTTTTGGTTCCAATTTGTTCCCTTCCTCTTATGTGTTATTTTCATTATAGTTTAAAGATATTTTCATTTCATTATTTTTAAAATAATTAAAAATTATATTTTTAGAAAGACCACTTTGGCATTCAACGATGCTTTATTAAGAGTGATCTTGAGGTTAGCCAATATGCTATATCGTGGGATTATAAATGTATTTTTGACTGCAGCCCAAAAATTATAAAAGACACCCTTACCATCATTATTTTCCCCATTATCCATAGGGTTAATTGTATTTCTAGTAGTATAAGGGTCCCTTCTATATGACACACCTAAATTCTGCATGACCGTCATAGAATAAGTACTATATAGCCTTGGTTTGATCTCCAAAAGATGATCTCAGCATTCAAATTCAGAATTTCCATATACATCTATTCCTTCCACGTTTGAAGAGTAATTGGGTTTACATTGACCAGGAGATCTAGCCTCTAGATTCTCGGGTTGTTGATGTGAAGATCTAGGTTGCTGAGTCCTCTTAAGAAAATCTTTTCTATCATAACCCCTTTCAGAACAAACTCCAAAAAAATGATCCTTCTATATTGGTCTTTCAAGTGACCTATGAAATTACATTGGACAGTAGTTTTGGGATAATTTTCATACTCAATATTCAAAATAATATCATCATTATTAGTGTAAAATTCCACTACTTCAATAACTATAACAGTCATGTCTACCTCCACCATAATCATAGGAAAGTGTCCAAAACAAACAATCACAATATCTTTATACATTCAGAAAGCAACTACAATAGTAGAATCTATATCATGGAGAATTTTTTGGTTCCAGAGTACCCAATTTAATTTTTTTAATTATAATTCAAACCTTTTTATATGAGCTTTTAACAGAATAAGGATCGAAGTCCTGAATTCCATTTATTAATGTTCATAGAACCCAACTTTAAATATAGTGAATCAATGTTTCATGAATTTTGCTTCAATTCGTAAATGAAAATATGAAATAGAAAAATCACCCACCGATTGAGATATATCACCAATCTGTAAAACACAAAATATCAGAAACATGATTAAAAAACTCATCAAGCGACCAAGTTCTTTCCTATTTCAGAAAAAGAATCAAAGATATGAAGGAGAACATACATAAATAAAAGAACTCCAAGATAACCTCAATGTATTCATCCACATAAGTCATAGATCCATTCCTCAGGATCCTAGTATGAGATGGATTAGTTAAAGTGTTCTATTGAAAAACATGGTGGAAGGCATCGGGTGGATCAGTTTCTCAAGAACTTGAAGGACGTTAAAAAAAGATAGTGACGGTACCAAAGGTATTTCCAAGATATTGAAAGCATGATTGACTAGTAGGAGTTGGGAGTTATGTTCTATTTTTTGTTATAGAATAAAATTGGTAGAATAATACTGGGTTTTATGGAATCCTTCCTTTTTATTAAATAACTTTTCATTTACATGGAACAAACATAGGATCTTATAATGTTTAGTTTCTTAGAAATTATTTACATAATACATGAAAACATAAAAAATTATTCAAATTCACTTAAAGGTATTGATCTTAGGTTCATAATGAGTAAATTTACTACATCTTATAACCTGGTGGCATATATCAAAGGAATGCATGATCATAAGGCCCGGTAAGGGAAATCAAGGGAAACAGTTTGTATATGACCATGAGAAATATTAATAAGAACTTGAAGAATATCATAAAGGAATGATCAAAGGAAAAATATTAATATTATAATAAAATTAAAATTAATCATAAAATATAAATGTGGATATAACATTTAAATGAGACATTTATAACCATATCACCATGTTTTTTCATTGAGGTGTTGTAAAAATTTCAATGGTTATTCACCAAGGTATCGTAAAGCATGTAATATATAGAGATTAAATTATTAACCCAATGCATTGAAGAATTATCAGGGTAAATATTTAATATGTATTAATTAATTTGATCCACATATATCTAGGTATTTTAAAAAATAAAATAAAATATAATTTCTTGAAGAGAAGAGAGAAAGTTTAAAAGTAAATTTGGCAGCATAACGGGTACAAACCATGATTTTAAAAAAGGGTAAAAAGAGAGGGGAAATTTGTATACCATTTATAAAATATAATTTGGTAGTAAGTTAATGAATAAAAAGTAAATAAGAAATATTGACCATAACATTCATAAGACATATATAAAAAGTGGTTCCTGAAACAAATAGAAAAGATAGATATTTCTCTTACCTTAAAGAGTTTTTCTAAAAACTAGAGGATTGGGGCCTTGGGGGATTAAGAAAACCTTGGGAGGAAACATTGGGAGGACTCCTTGGTAGGTTAAAATACTATATATTCATGTATTATGGATTTTTAGTGAAATTAAATTGAAAAATAGTTGGGTTTTTATAGAAAAAGTGGAGGATTTGTTTATTAATTTCCAAATATAAGCCTTAGAAACCTAGGTTGTGGAAAATAAAAAAAACCACGGGCTTTACCATGGTATTTTCCCATGGTTTTGGACTCATGGGTCATAATATATCTTATTTTAATTTACAAGAGTTGACCCAAATTTATATTACTTCATTTAGAATGGAAAAGTAAATTTTCTATAAAAATAATGTTTGTAATGTTAAAGTTTCCATTTCAGAATTTAGAAAGTAAATTATAGGTTTGAAAACTGATTAAAACCTATTAAAATAATTGATATTAATAAAATATAATATTTTAGGATTATTATTGTGGTTAATTTGTTATTAAATCACTATGACATAATTATAATGTCATTAAACATATAAAAGAAATCAAACTATATTTTTACTATTTATGAATAAATAATGTATTTCAGAAAATTATCATAAATTCACCTTAATTTAATTTTGATATTATGATTTCAAGAATTATATTTATTTTATCATCATAATTATATACATATGATAATTCTATATTTTAAATATTAAAAATATTATTTATTAAAAATAATAGTGGATTGAAAATGTATAGTAAAATTTCTACCACTTGAAAAAAAAATTATCACTTATATTTAAATAAGAGTGTTTTTATAAAACTATTTCATCAAAATATTTATTATTACTAGTATATTATTTTATTAGAAATATTTATATATTTTCTAGAAAGTATAATTTTTATCCAAAAAATCAATTTTTTCAAATTTGATCTCAATTTTATTAACCAAAACTATGCTTAAAACAGAATTGACGGAAAAAGAAATTTTATTTATAAACTATAAATACACTTTAAGTAACTATATAATCGACACCTAACCCCTTATAACACCCTCTTATGACCTAAGGATATGGTATGTTATAGTGATAGATTAATGGGGTGGCTTCGCTAACATTACCTAACTGGTAATTTCAACTGACTTGAACTTATATCATAGGTGATTTCATTATAGATTCACTTGTTGAATCTCATATTGGGCCTGGTCAAGAGTGAACTCTTGTGATGCTACGCCCTCCTATGCTCTGAAAAATAAGATTCATACGACATGACTCTACCTATAGAGTCCATTTTTTCTCCTTTATGTATTAATTATCCTTTTTTAGTTATACTTATAAACACTAATTGTAATATTAAAATTATAATTAAGTTTATAGTTTCCAATTCTCATATTTATTAACAATCATAATTGAACAATGATCATATAACGGTCGAAGAACGTGAGTCAAATTTTAAATTATACTAACTTCATTAATAAAGAGATATATTTTATTGATTAAAAAATAGGATAACACACATTTTCTCATAAAACTAATATCATTCAAAAATCTGGGTCATTATACACCCCCTGTAACACTCCAATATTTCATAGTATGTTATCTATTCAAATTAATTCAATAACTTTTGATACACTAAACACCGAGTTCGAGCACACCACGACTTACCAAACTAGACATTCAAAAAGTGTTTATGAATAGTATTATCTTCATTTTAAATTTTATATATTCCATATAATTTTAATATTCATATTATGTGTTTATTATACATAATATCAGAACAAATTCGATTTTTTAGATAAAGGAAGTATTTTTTAAAAAATTAAATTTTACCACCTTTTAACGAAAAACCCTTTTTAAATCCAATATTTGACACTTTTATATATTAAATTTGAAAAAATAAACTTCTTATTTAGAATGGATATATACAAATTTAGTTTCGATAAATTTTTGGTGTTTTCCTGATAACTTTCATATTTTGGTGAATAGTGAAAAATACTAAATTTTAATTGAAAACAACTTTTTTAATCAAAATAATATATAGTGTTAAATAATAAATTTTAATGGTTTTTATATATAATTATATTATATTTTTATCATTTAATATAGTTTAGGTCATTATAAGTAATTTCACATTTAAATTTGACATAAACACATGTCAAACTTTTGATAGTATTTTTTTAAAACTATTGTTTGATTTTGAAAACGGTAATTAATTTTAAATTAATTAATGAAACTTCTATGTTTTGATTTTGGTGAAATTGAATTCATTTTTTAATTTTTAATATCAAATTTTTATTTGGGTAAATATTTGGTATTTTTCTGAAAACATTCAATTTTTGATGAATAGTGAAAAACAATACGTTATTGTTTAAAACCAACTTTTTATTTAAATAATTATTTATTTTATTTAAATTTATTTTAAGTCAAAATAGATATATAATACCTATAAGAGTTCAATTTAATTCATTGGAGTAATTTTATAATAAAATTATATGTATAAAATTTTATTGAACTTTTTAATGTCTTTTACTCACCTTCTAGACACATTTGCAAATTTGCATAAAACATAATTTTACCGCTTCTGTGAATTTGTTTTAAAAATATAACAGACAAGGTTTACATCACTAAGTAAAATGTGGTTCAATATGATAAAAATTATTTTTGGTGAATAGTAAATTTTGACTTCTATTTCCACGGTTAAAAGTAAATAGGGTAATTCAAGTTAAAAATGATATTATAATTACCCTAAAACATGTACTAATTCTATTGGATAATTTTATTTTGACCAAAACCAACCTTATGAAAAACAATATTACCCTTTTGGTTCACTTGGAGTATATTAGGACATTTATTATTATTTTATTTAAAGAGTTAAAAGTGTTAAATTCAAAGTTTAATAACTAAACCATTTATAATTTAGGGTTATACATTATTTAATTTGACTAAAAATATTCATTATAAATCTAAAAATATTTCCTACATCATGGTATTTTATTTATAATTTTGAGACATTAAATATTTAAATTTATTTATGACACAATGATGATGCAGTAATGACCTTAATAATGAAAGATTAAAATAATTGATATTATAAATATCAAAATAAATGTAAATTGAGACTTTTGATGACATACACGAATTTTATAGGTGAATATGACATTTTAGGGTTGATTTAATGTATTTTTTTTTGAATTAATAAACTTCTTATGACTTTCACAAAAATCAAATACCAAATAGTGTCAAAATTGACATAAATGAGTTTTTAAAACAAATACTATATTATTAAATGATATAATAATCCTAAAAATATAATGTTCAGCCAAATGACTTATATAATGATATATATGTCATCAAGGAACAACTTCAGGTTTTTTTGTCTTTTTATAGTATGTTTATTAACCATTTATTATATTAATACAAGATGACATGGTAAAAGTTAAACTATTTAACTAAGAGTTAAATCTAAAATATAGGGTTAATATGGTGACATAAACTTGTCTAAAACCTATTGGTTGAGACTATTTAGACCCATACCCACCTTATCTTATAAATAAATCAATTTAGATCCATCATAAACCGAAACTTATTTTATGATAAAATAATAGTTCATTCTTTTCCTAAAGTCACACTCACCTCTCTTAAAAAAGGGTACTTCCCCTTCTCTCAAAATCACACCTCCAAAGCCATTTGTCTTGGCCAAACCCTACCAAAATCTCCTCCAAAATTCCCTCAATTAAACCTATATGTCTTCCCTTGAGAATGAATCCAACCTAAGGATCCCTTTTGTTCAAATCAAAAGGAAACACCCAAAGAAGAGGTAATTATTTTATCACCTCTTTCAAAGTTCTTTTCTTCTTCCACTTTATCTTTCTTTGTTATTTCCATACCAATATAATAACTCCTATACATTATACATACTATGATTTTATTATAAATATGTTACAATTATATTCATTACTATATCGATCTTATTAATGATAATTCCATCATGTGTGCATACGTATGGCTTACCGTATCCACATCGTGGTGTAATTTGTTATTCAAAACTATGATATTTGGATGGATATAATGATGAGTAATATGTATATAAATAATGAAAATAACATGATATTTTTTCTGTACAATTAATATACCATCCAACTACACACCTTTTAATCATTAAGGAAATGACATTGTCGCTCGTGTGTACATATGGCTTACCGTCTCCATGACGCGATGAGATTCATTTTCACGTTCTCCTTTCAAAGATGATTATAAAAATATATATTATTAATAAATATGTAATATATGAAATAATAAAACTACTGGAGATATATATACATATATGTTTGCATGTTTGTGTGTTTACTTACATATATCTTATTCACTTACTTCCGTTCAATATGATATAAAAACAGAAGCAACATTTATGCGTATGTATGGCTTAATGTCTCTATAAACAATGTTTTCAATATCATATATCTATCTATTACACATAGTTATATTCTAAATACATATGATATATAAATCAATTTTTATATTCTGGAAGTATTTAAATCATGATCTAAATGAAACGATCGAGAATAACAAGTTAAAACATGTGACTATTACCCAAAATGTTAATTTAACATGGAAATAATTATTAAATGGGTAATATAAAGTCTTAAAAGAATATTTCATGATATAATAAATCTGGATATGGTTATAGTATAATTTAATAACATACTATGGTCATTATACAAGAGGTTAAATGTACACTTGACCAAAGAAAAATGCAAGGTAAGGGTTAATTCTTCAATATCATTATTATATGAGATTGTTTATGTGTAAGTATTGTCTATGAAATATTTATTATCCATTTCCATGTTTCATAAAAGACATTTCAAAAAAAAGATACTATTTAACTAAAACATCATTTTTAATGTTTTAAATATTTATTCTTCTAAATCTTTCGCATTAATGTCCATGTTTTCAAAATGGATTTAAGGATTTATTTATATGGACATGATTGTTTTAAAATGTTAATTATATTCAAAGGTTTAAAATAGGTATGAGAAACTTTTATTCAAAAATATCTTTTAAATGAAATCCTTCATAAATTTGTGACTTTTTAATGATTTCACAAAAAGGTATATTTCTCTCCAAAAGTTTTACTGATCATTTTCAACTATGTCATCATCCTTTACTGGATATTATTATTGATTAATTTTGATTTATTATAATAACATATTCCATATTTTATTGAATGAGTTATTATATATTTTATTGTGTATGTGATATTTGTATACCCTTCATGGTTTATGGTTGAAGCATTGGCATTTCATATGCTATTTTTAATAAAAATGTTTATGTTATGTTTCAAAATTTTCATATGAGGAATGAAGTTGACTTAGTAGGCGATGGGTGGAGCCCGATATAGCTCCTTGATGCATCTGTAGATCTCATGAGACAAATTAGTGTCTTGGTATAAGGCCTTTACAAGAAAATTATTTGTAGTCTGGGAACGAGGCCTTGACTATTTTGTAATGATGTCCAACGTTAGGAATTACCTCATTATGAAATTAATTATTACATGTGATTATTCGACTAGTATAATATTCATGTGAATGTTTATATGGTAATTTTTTATTTATATTCTCCATATTATGTTTAATTTTATGTTTAAAAGGTTTCTATTTTTATTTAACATCTTGCCTTAAAATTTTATAGCTTCTGCTAAATTATTTACCCTTACTGAGCATTTGATCTCACCCCTTTCTTATGATTTATTTTCTCAGAATTCCAAGAAGTGTATTGTGATTGATATGTAGGGTTAATCTAGGGGAATAATGGAGTTCTCAAATAATTATTTATGTTGTGTTTTATATTTAAATGTGTAATGTACTATTCATGTATGTAATCTATTTTCCAAGACTACTAAACAGGTTGGTCCTCTTGGACTTGATTCTATGTAATCTTGCCAATGTATTAAAATAATTCACCGGCTCTGAGCTTTTGGTGTTGGAGCATTACAATTGGTATCAGAGGAAGTTTAGCAAAAACCATGGAAATATATTTAGATAAACTCTAATTAATTAACATTACCCTAAGATAAACTTTAAGGGTTAGTATAGAAGAACTTCCTAGAATTTTGGTAATGTAGAGAGTTTTTTGAATTTACCAAGCAATACATCCATGTCTGGATACGATCAGGTATAAGCGGCTCTAGCACAGATGTACCTATGAGTGAAAACTCCGAAAGGACTTTAGAGCTTGGATCGAGGTATCCAAGTACACGACAACGGGCCTTGCTACACTCTTGGCTATGACACTCCTAAGGGATATTTTTATGGTAATTCACATTTTCTTTAAAAGCCATTATGAATTATTTAAGAGTAAATACTTCCTCAAAGAAAACATTTTTTATGATTATAGATTATATGTATAATATTTTCAATTTACGTTAGGTATTTTACAAGTTTAGAAATATGTATTGCGATTCATAAACTAACCTAGTGTATTCCATTGTTTAGAAGTGGTGCCCAGTAGAAGGAATGAGAACTCCAGCAATACACATGATCCAAAGAGTCAGAATGATCATATATTTCATGATATTAACACAACATTTAGAAGGGAAATAGTCTCCCATGTATTCTCATCATATTAAGAAATAATATCATTTTTTAATAAGATAAGTAAATAATTATCTAAGGCATATGGCTTTGAAGGGAAGTAAGAGAAGAAAATGATGGTAGAGAGAAAGATAGATAAATAGAAGAGGGGAAAGAACGATTTTCCCATATGTGATAAATTTGGAAAGAATAACCTTAGTAAATTCTTAAATGGAATGGGAGTTTGTTATAAGTATGGAGAAAAAGGACACCAATTACTTGATTTCAAGGGTAAGAAAAAGGTTTCAAATATACAATTCTTCATCTGCATGGAGTTGGGACAGTACAAGAATCAATGTCCCAATCATCAGAGTATACCCCAAATGCTACTATTAGACAATAATCAAGTTTCGATACTACCACAGATGAAGAGAAATGATTAGTGTTCTTATTTTGTTATTAAGGAATTGTTTCATTTGAGTATTGTAATAATGATGTAAATGTTTTAAGAATTATAAAGTGTATAAGGATTGTATTGTAGTGTGTTTTCTTTAAGGATTTGTGATTTTATGGTACCATGTAAAGTGACATAGTTTCAAGTTAATCATTTTGGAAAATATATGGTTGGGGGAAACATAACCCTTAATATGTTTCTATAAATGATATAATGATTTCAAAATAGGATATAATTGATTTGGATAAAGTATATTGTATATTATTGACTACCTTAGAACTAATTAACTGTTTGTTCATTCCATCATTGTGGGAGTTTCAACATTTTTTGATATCAGGAGTATATCAAGTATTATATAAGTAATAAGGGAGCATGAATGGAATAAATAAGGTTTTATGGTAATTTAGGGTGTTACCATGTTTTAAAACAATACAGGATGAAGGTATTCACATGTTATTACGTGGAAAAAAGAGATCTTCATTATATTTACCTTCCTTATAAATTTTGGATTGTGAGTTTGGAAAGAATTATTTTTGGATAAGTTTAAAGTTTGTAATAAATTAAGTTGGACATTGTATTATATTGTTTAAGGTTAAAACATTTCTTAAAATTATTTCTGGATTGTTATAAAGAGGAAAACTAGGAGGTCAGGCGACAACCTGTCACGTCCGGCAAGGCCACGAGACTTGAACCTACAACCAAAGGGTGACAAGGGTGCATCATCTACCACTAGCCTACGTGATTTCCTGGTTTGTATAATGTAGTTTTTTTAATAGTTTTACAAATTAATTATAAATTCATTATTTATGGAACCCTATACGATTAGGATAAATTGATTATTTTTTAATTTTATTATGTTTTGGAGTAAAAGATGAGTTTATGGTAGGAATTAGTTGAAGGATGAAACTCTACTTGTCAAGTATATTTTTTTCTTTTTATTCTATAAAAAAATTAATTCCTAAACTTTATTGAATGGATCTTAAAACCAAAAATGTGTCATCGTAATGTTTTGTTGAACTGATGATATTTTAAATCATCATAGATTGATGGGTTTGAGGCCCTCAATTTTACACTAATTTGTGATTGATGACCTCAATCACTCGATATAAATATTTACGTTTTTACTCTAATTATGTGTCTATAATTTCCACCAATGTTCTTCTATTCAAAACCCTAATTTGGTGGTGACTTTTTCATTTCCTTGTCCCTCTTATTAAGACTAAGTTTTATGAACCCTATTTCCAATGTGGGTTTTCCACAAAGGTATTTTATATTTTAAACCTTTTATTTTTGAAGAACAGTTTAAAATTTTGAGAATTCAAATTTTTGATGTAGGGGAGAAAATAACACCCCAAGATTTCATAGTACGTTATCTCTTCAAAATAATTCAACAACTTGCGCTACACGAAACACTGAGTTCGAGTGCACCATTACATACCAAAATAGGTGTTCAAAAAGTGGTTATGAATATTTTTATATACATTTTGATTTTTATATATTCCATATAATTTTAACATCCATATTATGTGTTTCTTAGACATAATATAAAAACAAATTCAATTTTCTAGATAAAGGAAGTATTTTTCAGAAAATAAAATTTTACCGCCTTTTAATGGATTAACCTTTTTAAATCTAATATTTGACACTTTTATATATTCAATATGACAAAATAAACTTCTTATTTAGAATTGGGACATAAAAATTTAGTTTTGATAAATTTTTGTTTTTTTCTGATAACTTTCATATTTTGGTGAATAGTAAAAAATAATAAATTTTAATTGAAAACAACATTTTTTAATAAAAATAATTTATAGTGTTCAATTATATATTTAAATAGTTTTGAATTATAATTAAATTTTAATTTTATCATTTAGTAGAATTTAGAGCATTATAAGTAATTTTACATTTAAATTTGACATAAACACTTGTCAATCTTTTAACAGTTTTTATTTTTTAAAACCCATTTTTTGGTTTTGACAACATGAATTAATTTTAAATTAATTAATGAAACTTATATGTTTTGAATTTGGTAAAATATAATTCATTTTTTAATTTTTTTATATCAAAATTATCTTAGGGTGTTTTCTTTTTATTTTTATGAAAACATTCAATTTTTGATGAATATTGAAAACACTTCGTTATGTTTAAAACCGACTTTTTATTTAAATAATTATTTATTTTATTTAAATTTATTTTATGTAAAAATAGATATATAATACCTATATATGTTCAATTTAATTCATTATATCCATTTAATAGTAAAATTAAATGTATAAAATTTTATTGATCTTTTTAACGTCTTTTACCCACCTTCTAGGCACATTTGCAAATTTGTATAAAACGTAATTTTACCACTTCTGTGAATTGAATTTCAAAAATACAAGAGACATGGTTGACATCAGTAAGTAAAATTTGGTTCAATAAGATAAAAATTATTTTTTATGAATAGTAACTTTTGAGTTTTATTTACCACGGTTAAAAGTAAATAGGTTAATTAACGGTAAAAATGATATTATAATTACTCTAACCCAAGTCCAAATTCTATTGGATAAGTGTATTTCGACAAAAACCAACCTTAGGAATAATATATGATCCTTTCGGTCCACTTTAATTAGATTAATACATTTATTATTATTTTATTTAGAGAAGAGTTAAAAGTATTAGATTCAAAGTTTAATAACTAAACACTTTTTTAATATAGGGTTATACATAAGATTAATTTTACTAAAAAAAATTCATTATAAAGCTAAAAATATTTACTACATTATGATATTTTATTTTTAATTTTTAGACATTAAATAATAAAATTTATTTTTGACACAATTATGATGCAGCAATTGCCTTACTAATGAAAGATTAAAAAAATTGATATTATAAATATTAAAAAAATTGTAAATTGAGACTTTTGATGACATCCACGAATTTTCTAGGTGAATATGACATGTTAGGGTTGATTTAATGTTTTATTTTATTTAATTAATCAACTTTTTATGACTTTCACAAAAAGGGATATTTCTATCAAAAAGTTTTACTAATCATTTTCAACCATGTCAACATCCTTTACTGGATATTATTCTTGATTAAAGTTGATTTATTATAATACAATCTTACATATTGTATTGAATTAATTATGATATGTTTGACTATGGATGTGATATTTTTATTCCCTTCATGGTTTATGGTTTATGTATTGGAATTTCATATGCTAGTTTTAATATGAATGTTTATGTTATGTTTCAACATTTTCATATAAGTAATGTGGGGGACTTACTAAGTGAAGGGTGGAGCTCTCTATAGCTTCTTGATGCATCGGTAGGTCTCATGAGAAAAATTAGTGTCTTGGTATAAGGCCATTACAAAAAATTTATTTGCAGTCTTGGTATGAGTCCTTGACTATTTGGTAATGATTTCTGGCATTAGGCATTCCCTCATTATGAAATTAATTATTACATGTAATTATAATACTAGTTGAATATCCATGTGAATGTTTATATGGTAATGTATGATTTATTTTCTCCATATTATGTTTAATTTTATGTTTAAAAGATTGTTGTTTTTATTACACATCTTGCCTTAAAATTTTATAGCTTCTGCTAAATTATTTACCTTTACTGAGCATCTAAGCTCACCCCTTTCGTATGTTTTATTTTCCCAAGATTCCAAGATGTGTATTATGATTGATATGAAAGGTTAATCTAGTGGAATAATGTCATTTTCAATGGATAATTTAAGTTTTATTTTATGTTTTAATTGTTAATGTAACATTCATGTATGTAATCTATTTTCCAAAACTGCTAAATTGATCGGTCCTTTGGTACTTGATTACCTATAAGCATGACAATGTTTTAAAATAATGCACCTACTCCAGGATTCTAGGTTCAGGGCGTTACACCCCCCCCCTAAGAAAATTTTTCCCCTAAATTTCAAATCATTATCTCTATTGACAAAAGGTGTGGGTACTTCAATCTCATTATCTCCTCTAGTTCCTATGTCACTTTTTCATATGTATGGTTCATCCACAACACTTCAAAAATGTGGGTAGTCATATTGAGTAGAACCCTATCTCTATGGTCCAAGATCTCCATCAGCTGCTCCAAATAATAGAGGTCATGTTCCAGTTGTACCACCTCCATATTCAGTACCTGTAAAGGAATAGGTATGTACTTTCTCAAGAGAGATACAGAGAAAACATAATGAACATGAGATATATTCAGTGGAAGTTCAAGCTAATAGAAAACAACTCATATGTGATCGAGGATTTTATAGGGTCCAATGTACCTAGGGCTACACTTCCCTTTCTTCCCAAAAAAAATTAATTTCTTCCAAGGTGATATTTGAAGGAACACTTTTTCGCCAACACTAAACTACAATTCCCTTCTACGGTTGTCATTATAGATCATATACTGATTTTGAGCAAACTTTATTTATTTTTGGATATCATGAACCTTTTCTATCATATCTTTCACAAGATCAATCCCAAGTAGCTTAATCTCACCAAATTCATCCCAACAAGTATGAGTTATGAATTTCTTCCCATATAGAGCTTCATAGGTTGCCATTTGAATACTTGAATGGAAGATATTATTGTATGGTAACTCGAATAATGGGATGTTTTGATATCATCCACATTTAAATTCCATTTATCATGGTCTCAACATATCCTTGAGTGTTTGAATAGTCTTTTAAGATTTACTAACAGCTTGGGGGAGATAGGTCGTACTAAAATTCAATTAGTTACTCAGATAATACTAAAGACGTATCCATACTTTTGATGTGAATATTTGATCATTATAAAAAATTATAGAAATTTTCACTCTATGCAACCTCAAAACTTCCTTTAAATATATATTATAAAGTTCGTAAAGAATTAAATCTTCTTGAATAGAGATTAAATGGGAAGTCTTATTGAGATGATCCACTATAATCCATATCGTGTTATTTCCATTAGATGTTCTTGGGAGACTAGTGGAAAAGTCAATAGTGATATTGTCCCACTTTCATATTGGTATGGGTAGTGGTTGTAATACCCCTTTAGGAATTTTTCCACTTTCCTTCACTTATTGACACACAAATCACCTTTTAGTGTAGTCAACAATCTCCCTTTTGATGTTATCGAACCAATAATTATCTTCAAGGTCCCTATACATTTTAGTGCTTCCAAGATGTATAGAGAATTTAGAGATATTAGATTTATCCATAAACTACTTCTTTATTTATAGAATAGATGAAACATATAGCCCTATAAATTCTGGATTAATATTTAACTTAGGAAAGTTTCCAATTTTCATAGAATCTATCTTCTATTGTAACAAAGGAGATTCTATTGGATATTTATCGATCTTATATAGTAATGATTATTGAGAAATCATTTGGGATAAAGTTTATGATGTCCCTTCCCTCATGATTCCCATGTCCAAAATTACTAGGCCCATGATCAATGGGTCTCCTTGAATCCTCATCATTTCCAAAACAACAGGTTATTTCCTACTTCAAGCATCAACAACTTTGTTTTATCTTTCGAGGTAAAAAAGAATTTAAAAGCCATAGTCTTTATGAAGTTCCAACCATCTTCTCTATCTCATCTACATTTCCTTTTTCATGAAAATATACTTCAAAATTTTATGTTATATGAATATATCACATTTCACCCCATAAATTTAGTGGCTCAATATATTCAGAGAAAAAAATAACCTCATATAACTCTAGGTAATACGTAGGATAATTTTGAACATGAGGATTCAACTGTCGAGATGCAAAATAAACCACCTTGTCATTTTCATGAGGCTTCACCCAAGACCATTCATAGAAGTGTCACTAAAATTAATGAATCATTATCTGATAGAGGTTATAGTTAATATAGGTTAAGTAACCAATCTCTTTATCAGCTCTTGGAAACTTTCTTCACACTCCTTTACCCAGATGAACTTATCCCCCTTTCAAGTTAACTTGGTTAGTGGTTTATAAATTCATGAAATGTTTTACACAAAACTCTTATAATATCATGCTCAACCAAGGAAACCTAAAATCTTATTTACTATTATAAGATGAGCCCACTCATTCGAAACCATTATCTTGGAAGGATCAATTGAGATTACATAATTGGTTACAATGTTCCCTAAGAAAAAAAATTGTTGTAACCATAATTAGTATTTTATAAACATTCCAAATAGAATCTCCTTTCATATAGTATTCAATATAACCATTATTTGAAACTCATTCTCCTCACAATGTTTGGAATATATTATAATATCATCAATAAAAACTACCACAAGTTTATCAAGGTATTATTTAAAGACTCTATTCATAAAATCCATGAATATATCAGGTCAATTTGTCATGATGAAGGTCATAAAAACAAAATACAAATTCTCATATCTTGATTGAAAGGTAGTATTTGGAATATCTTCTTTATTCACCCTCAATTGATGATAACTAGATAAAAGATCAATATTGGAGAAGAATTGAGCCCCACGAAGCGGGCCAAATAAATCCTCAATCATTGGAAGAGGGTACTTTTTCTTCACTATGATCCTGTTAATTTCTCTATAATAAATTCATATCCCCATTGATCCATCCGTCTTATTCAAAAAGAGATCATGTGATCCCCAAGGACACACACTTTGTCAGACAAACCCCCTTTTCCAAAAGATCTTGAGGTTTTTTCTTTAAATCCTCCAGCTCCACATTTTCCATTGTATAAGGGGTTGTTGATACTAGCCTATATCTAGGCATGATTTCAATTGATAAATCTACCACACTTTTTGGGATAGTTCAAGGTAACACTTCCAGAAATATTTCAATGTATTCATGAACTATGGGTATATTTTTTATTCATATACTTTCATTTATTTCTTTATATTCACCATCATCTCCATAAAGAATGCTATGGGGGCTCTTCTAAAAAAATCTCTGGTCAATATATCTCTCCATTGAAAACAATCATAGGTTGTCCATTCAAGACTATTGTGATTTCCTTTCATCTGCAATTGATCTTAGTATTATAAATTGAGATCCAGTCCATCCATGGTATAATGTAAAATTCCATGAAGAGAATTACTACTATATTTTCAATTAGATTGTTCTCACCAAAGTAAATAATAGTGTTTCTATACACTATTGATTCTTGTATAATCTCTCCAAGATTCTTGACTGATAACTCTACTTTTAGAAGTTTAGATATTTATTATATATTATTTTCAAACTTGAAGGAAATAAAGGATTTCATAAAACCATAATGAAACAAAGTACTTTCTATATATTAGATAAAACCAAGTGTACCTTCCACCACATCATTTGGATCCTTACTTCATCTGTTGTGATATCAAAATCACAACTATTATCTCTTAGAATATGTTAAGGTTACTAGTGGTTTATTCCCATTATATTATGATTTAGATAGTGATTGTAAAAGTGACCAATCTATCCACACTTTAAGCATTGTACTTTAGGTTGGTCTTACACCATCTTCCCTTTGTCATTAGTTTTGAGAAGTTGAGGCACCACCTCACTGTGATAATTTTGTGCTATATGGACATATCTTAGACACTTGTAACATATCCCTCTCCTGAGAAAGTAGTTCCTTGAAGTATTGTTTTCACATTTGTTTCACATGGTAAGTTACACTTAATTTACTCCTCTTCCATGATCAATGTTCTTCCCTAATCTTGGTTCCATTGATATCTTCTTTTCATTCAATCTATGGGACCATTGCATCTCTCCGAACTCCAGTACATCCTTCATAGAACTTCGCACTATCTCATCATAGTTTCCATAGTCTTGATTGGCTAGATTATTCCATAGATGGGGTCTTAGTCCACTGAATAATCTACCATCCTTTAAATTAGGATCCATAATGAATATAGAGGTGTTGTGAGAAAGTATTGTAAATTTTATCTCCTAGATTCCAACAGATTTTTTTCCTTATGATTCATATATATGAACTCCTTCTTCATTTTCATTCTCATAATACAGGGGAAATATTTATTGAAAAAAGATCCTTTTAAATATTCCCACTCCATATCATAAATCTCTCTTATTGGCATCATATTTTTAACCAGTGTCCACCATTGATTATATTATCCTTCTAAGCAGTACATACCCATAATGACTTTCTCTTATTCCAAAAAAATAGAGTATAGAACAAATATTATCTATATATCTTATCTAATATTCAAAAATCAATGGGTTGGTATATCCACTAAAAGAATGTGGTTATTGATGTATAAAAGACTCAATTTAAAGTTGTTCCCTTCAAGGTAAATCTGGTCTCCTGGATTGATTCAAGTTATTATTAATAACTTTAGTTGGATTATTCATTATTCTCATGAATTTTTCCATTCCAACTTCCAATAGAGGGTTGTCAACGTATGGTCCATTGCGCTCACCATTTACATGATTTCTAATATTTTAAAAAATTATCAAAAAGAAGAAAAACATACTTAGAAACATGTTTCTTTGAATAATATTATAATTCTAATGTAATTTTATTTCTTAAAACATCATGCTTATATATGTTATTATTAACAACAAATATATTTTCTATAAATCCAACGTAATGGTTTATAAAAAAATTATGATTAACAAAAATATCCCCTTGTCGTGTCAAACAAAGAGTGTAGAAATTATCATTTTCATTCACCATTTCCTATTTTATTTATCTCAAAGTGGTGTTTTCAGTTTTTACCAGTAGATTCACTTGTTACACAACCACATCCACTTGTTTATATCCAGACAGAGATTTCTTTGTTCTGAAACCACTTATATAATACTTCTCCAAAATACCAAGATGGTTTCATATATTTTAATATGTCTCTAAGGTTGTTAATAATGTGTTAATTCATAATTTCTACAAATAACTAAACCTACCTTTGATACCAACTATTGCATCCTGCCATTTTATTACATAACATTTCATTTACATGGTATAAACATAGGATATTTTAAAGTTTATTTTCTTAGAAATAAGGTAGAAAATTCATGACAACATAAAATATTATTCTAATATACATGAAAGGATTAATCATATGTTTATCCTATGTACATTTACTACTTCTCATAACCTAGGGACATAAATCAAAATAAGAAGTGAGCATAAGGCCCATTAAGGTAAAACAAGGGAAATAGTTTACATGTGACCATGGGAAACATCAATAAGAAGATGAAGAATATCATAAAGGCAAGATAAAAAAATGGTAATATTATAATAAAAATATCATGAATCATAACAGGTAAATTTTTCTACAACATCTAAATGAGGAATTCATAATCATATCACCATGGTTTATCAAGGGGTGAAAGAGATGGATTCAAATTCTCTCCCACCCATTGCTTCAGCAGCGCATGGTTCTTCGAAGACCAGTGTTGGATCGTCTCATCACCCTAATCCCACCTTTAAGGAGGCTCTTCTGCATTCTACCTCAGCCTCTAAGCAGTTCCAGGAAGTTTCATTGGTTGCTCCAGCGGCTTTTTCTTCCTTCTCGGAGAACGGAGCTTCCATGCTTGAGGTTTCGGCAGTGTCCTTCACAATGGCATCCTTGGATCTTTATTGGACCTTGGTAGTTCATTTTGGTGATGATAATCCTCATCTTGAGGTTTTTCAAGATTGCGTCAGGCATTGGGGTTTGGATCTACCGGCGGTTGTGTCTATTCTGGATCGGAAGGCGTTCTGCATCGTCTTGGCTTCTAGGGTGGATTTCATAAAGGCTTACTGCTAGAAAGATTTCTTTGTGGGGTGCTGGAGGTTCTACCTCTCACATTGGTTGATAGACACCAATTTTGGTCATGAAATCTCGAAGGTGGTAGTCTGGGTCTCGCTTCCAGGATTTCCTTTTCCCATCATGAACTGGTCTTTCTTTAAAGAAATTGGGGATTCACTGGGGAGTTTCTTATGTGCTGATGATTGTTCTTCTCACTTGGTGGAGGATTCAGTTTCTAGAATTTGTGTTGAGTTGTATATTTCTTTGTTGATCCAGGATCATCTCGTGCTCAGGATTGTAAGAATGAAGGATTATCACCAGCCTCTATTCTATCCATATTTTCCACAGTTTTTTTCTCTTTACCATATCTCTATCCATACCTTATAGGTTTTACGCAAATCTTTCTAGGATGATTTAAATTCTAGGGTGGTTTTGAGTTCCCTTCCTCATCATTCTTGCATGTGAGTCCCTTCAGGGGATGAGGTCCACGGTCAGGGAAAAGGAATTGTATCGGTTCCCTCTGCTTAGATGTCAGAGGCCTCTTCTTCCAATCCTTTTGTCTTCAGTGATGGGCGGGCTACCCTTTCTCGTGATCTTATTTCTGTATATGGTGTAAGGGGCGATGCCTCTTGGGTTCAGGTTTCATAGAAGGATCCATATCCTATGGGGTTGACCCTTAGTAATTCCTTTTTCCTACGATCTCTGTGTGTGGGGGATTGGGTTCCATCCCACATTTTTATATCAGATATTACCATGATGGATGACTTGAGTGATCATGAAGTATACTCACACTAATTGAATAGGAATCTTACTCTTCTATCCTGGATCCCTCCTCCAGAGGTGTCCTCCCCTCCATCTTCCTCAGCACTGGTATCTTCTCCTTCCTCTCATCGCTCTCCTTCATCACCTCCGATGTTGTGGGATGTTTCATTGGACGGGTAGGCTTTTATTTATCCATAATTTACTAGAAAGGTTTCTTCTAGATGAGTGGTCTCTTTAGGGGAAATTTCCTTGTAGGTGTATGCTGTTGTTCGAACAAGATCTCAATAAAAATCCAGGGTGATGGTATATCCAATCTCGCCTTATACTGTAGAGGGCCAGGTGCCTGGGGCCAAATCCAGACGTGCCTGATTCAATGTATAATGTTTTAATTTGGAAATCTTGTGGTCTCGGGGGTAGGGAGAAGTCTGACTTCATCATCAACGAGTTCAACAACAATCAAGTTTCTTTCGTCACTATCCTGGAACCAAAATAGGAGTCTTGCAAGATAAATGAGTATGCACAGAGGCTCAAGGTTCAAGGCTTTTTTCCAGAGGACCCTCCTACCTCCCTTATTTTTCTGTTTTGGAAGGATCATGTTATTTTTGATATGTTGAGGGCGTCAGATCAGTCTTTGACCACCAGGATCACAGTTGGGAATCAGGTGATTATTTTCTCCTTCATCTATTCCAAGTGCGATGCTTAGGCCATGGAATCCTTATAGCGTGAGTTAGATGATGTTAACCGAGATGATGTTCCTTGTCTTTTCGGGGGAAATTTAAATATTATCTCAAGCCTAGAGGAGAAGAAAGGGGGAGGAAATTTTCCCAGAAATTCCAGTCACACATTTGTTTCCTTAATGGCCAGGAATAGCCTTCCGGATGCCGGCTTTGAGGGAAGAAGATATACCTAGTGTAATAACCAATGTGAAGAGAAACGTACCTATTATCATCTAGATTTATGCCTGATGAATGAGGTTGTTGTTTCATTTTTTTAGGACTCCATATTCATTCATCTAGTCCAGTGTTTATCATATCACTCTTCACTTCGTGTTTCTCCAGGTGCAGTGCCGAGTAGCGAAGATTATGGTGTATTTTTCAAAATGTGGATGGAGGATCAAGGTTTCTCAGATGTAGTCAGCGAAGCATGGGATCTTCATCCCCATGGAAACCCATGGATCACTCTTCATAACAAATTTATATGGCTCAAAAATCTTATCTGTGCCTGGACAAAGAAGATACCTTCTCGTGATCATGACCTGGGTTAAATCAGTAAAGAGGTGGAACATTTAGAGAATCTCTAAGAACTAGACTGGGATGATTCTCTATTTAACGATCTGATAACTAAAAATTATCTTCCTACTGATAGTCTTCTGAGATAGTAGAAGATGTCCACAGAGGGTGATAGAGTCAGATGGCTTCGGGAGGGTGATCGAAACTCTGGCTATTTTCACTCCTGCATTAGAGAATGTTGTCGTGTTTAGCAGCCCAATATTTGTAGATAAGATGGTTCCTTCACCAGGGATCATGATGAGGAGGAGGTCATGGTTATTGGGGCCCTCAAATCCCTATTGACTTCACCCAATTCAAGTATGAAAGGAGGGTATCTAATTGGTGGTGCTGAAATATTTGAGGGAATTGCAAGATGTGTTTTAGAGGTCATTGATGAGGGCTTGATGAGGACTCCGGATAAGGCTGATGTTTGTGAGGCGATTTGGTTTTTGAACCAAGATAGTGCACTAGGGCCCGATGGCTTCCCTTGATCTTTTTACAGGGCAACGTGGGACCTTATTGAAGGGGAACTGGTGAGAGCTATCTAGGATTTCTTCCAGGGTGGGGACTTTCCACGTATTTCTTGTGCAACCAATATGGTTCTTATTCCTAAGGTGGGTAATCCTCAATCTATTGATCGGTATCGGCCCATTAGTATGTGCAATATACTGTACAAGAACTTGTCCAGAAATCTGAATAATAGACTGGCTATTCACCTAGATTCTTCGATGGCCTCAGAACAGCATGGGTTCATTAAAGGGAGGTCAATTCAGGGTGCAATAGGAGTGGTCTAGGAAATGGTTAGTGTCATCAACAACAGGTTCTTTGGGGGAAATTTGGTGGTGAAGTTAGACATAATCAAGGCATACGACAGGGTGGAATGGGGCTTTATTCTCAGAGTCTTTTCAAACATGGGTTTTCCGATTTTGACTAGTGACCTGCTTTTCTGTTGTTTCAGCTCGACGTGAATTTCAACCTCTTTTATGAGTAATAAATTTGGTTTTTTCAAGATGTTTCATGGTCTCCAGCAAGGGGATCCTTTGTCCCCCCACTCTTTTCATTCTCAATCAAAACGCTTTTAGCTGCTTTATTAATCAAGGCCTCAACATGGGTAAAATCTTTCCTTACCATAATAGGAATTCTACAAGCAGTATCTCACACTTGATGTTTGTAGATGACACAATTGTCTTTTTCAATGGTAGTATACGTTCTATGCACGGGTTGAATGGTCTTCTAGGGGAATATTGTAAGTGGAGTGGGCAGGTGGGGAACAAAGAAAAAAGTTATTTTTATATAACCAGGAATTGCTCTGATAGGAGGGTGAGGGATATAGGGGTAAGTTTGAATATGGAGAGAGGCTCTTTTCCCATGGAATACATTAGGGACCTGGTTAGTCCCTACTCTCTTAGGGTCCATCACTTTAATAAACTTATCAACAAAATCTCTGGGCGGATTTATAACTGGAAAAATAGATTCCTTTTCTTCGTAGGTCGTATAACTTTAGTGAATAGAATCTTGGTCTCCATTACCATGCATATTCTCTATACCCTGAAGGTTCCCAAAAGTGTAATTTCTAAACTGGATAAGAGTATGGTGTTTTTTATATGGGATGGGAAGATGGAGGGAATACATCATTGGGATTCAGGGAAATGTCTTGCAAGACCTGTCTCCGAAGGTGGCATCAACCTGAGGAGTGTCTCCTCAACCATGCAGGGACTTCATGCAAAGCTTTCATGGAAGGTCGGTCCATTTGGGGCTGGACAATCAAAGAAAGATATAGTCAGAATATGTGGGCGAAGAGATCGAGTTCTTATAGGATATGGAATTTGATTCATCCATTCATGGAGGTTTTGCATCATCACTCTCAATGGTTAGTGGGAACCCGGAACATCATTTTTTGGAATCATGATTGGGGGGTGGGAAGTATGTATTTACCAGGCAGCCCCATCCCTAACAGATATTTTAGCAAGGCTTGTGGTTATCCTCATTTTCTTCAAGCCATCCTTGATGAGAATAAACTCGCTGCTTTTAATAGTATTGTTACCAGTGATGATCCTGATAAACTTATTTTCACAGGTTCGATGTCGGGTATTTTCTCTATTAAGGATTACATCCATGTGAAAAGGGACATGTCAAATGAATACCTATGGAGAGATACTGTAGATACACGAAGCTTGACGTACATGGACAATACATTACTTTTGCGTAATACTTAATACATAACAAAAACAGACACACGAGGACCGTAATAGTTTAGTGTCTTTGGAAACTTGGAACGTAATCTTCTAATCGTGGTGAAAGATCTTCAACATCTCCTATAAAGATCTTCCACTTTTTGTTTCCATACCTAAAACCTTTCTTTTAATCCTGGGGGAAAAGAAAACATACAAAGGGTGAGCTCAAATACATATTAATGGTAATCATGGATAAAATAAAACATACCATATACATTTGAACTAAAAAACATGAACATAATGTTTAAACGTCAAAATCTTGAGCAACGATATAAAACATGGAAGTACATAAGGCATAGATCATAATGGAACATAAATCCTGATAAAATAGCATGGGAATAAAACATGTAATTGTGGCAACCATTCAGCACATGTCATGATTTCCATAGTAGCCAAGGCATTGCTTCCAAGACCATCTTAATGGACAAAGTCCCTTTCTGAATCGAGTTCACTACTCGTTTCAATCCTGTAACACTGAGCCAGATAAACTTACCATTCCATCCATGTCTATCTCATGAGATATAAAATCTTTACCCAATTCATTGAAGGTAGATGTAGGTCTCACCCATCTCATAATGATACCATTCATATGTGTGCCCCAAAATCATAAACCATACATCATAGCATAACCCATGTAATAAAAGTGGGAATCTTAAACATCGTGACATCATAAAACGATTCATATAAGATAAAGGAATTCATAAAAATAATTCCATCACAACATAATAAAATCAATGTAATAATAGGGATAGAAACAGAATCCTTTATTATCTTAGATTGAAAATAATTTTGATAAAACACTTAAACTCCATTCTTGAGGAAAATATCATTTCTACTTCAAAAACACTTTTCCTTTCTTAACATGTCATACAATTATAAACTAAAAGAAGTTGATTAAAAATAACCTTGAAAACTTATAAGGGAAGCTTCTTGGAAATAATGTTTTAAAAATCCATTCATTCCGTATAAGTTAAAAAAACATTCTTCGTACTTTTTGTCGAAAAAGTCAAAAAGTACCTCGTAATAGAAAGATTCCATACATACCATGTAGTAAAAGTAAAAAATGGGTAAAAAGGACTTTAAACATACATGAATACACTTTTATAAATCATGGACATGGATGATAGCAGTAACCCCAGTAAATACTTACGAATAATCAATCTCGGATAAAAATGAGATTTGCACAATTATCCCTTACCTTAGATCTGATTTGCTTCATAAGTGTCCGAACCTCCTGTATAATGATTTAAATAATGTCATTGACTTATTCCAGAATCATAATCATTGTTATGATATTATATATGGTTAACTTATGACTTTATATTACCCGTTCTTTTGTGAATTCCGTGTTAAAGAGCGTTTTGGGTAAAATCGTTTCATTTCTCGTCCGTTTTTTGACTTGTAATTTTTCATATGATTACTTAGATCATGATTACATAATTACAGAATATAAAACATGATTTATATATAATATATATTCAGCATATACATATATATAATAAATCAGTAAATGGAATAAAATACACCGTTCATGGAGACGGTAGGCCGTACGTACGCATGAACGCTGTTTTCGTTTCCTTATTGAGTTGAATGGAATTAAGTAGATGACATACATATATATACACATAAATACAGTATCATTATTATATCTTATATTTCATTATTACTTATTATATATATACTTTATAATCATTCATGAATGGTTAACGTGGAGAATGAATCTCATCGCATCGTGGAGATGGTAGTCTGTGCGTACGCACGAGCGATGATATCGTTCTCATGATCGTGGAATTGTATTGGAGTGTATGTATACTATTTCAGAATAAATATCACTTTAAAATAATCATATATAGTTATTATGTACACCATTATACCCATCTAAGTAAGGTGGTGGTGGAAAATAGATTAGACCACAGCGTGGAGATGGTATTCCGTACGTACGCACGTGCGGTGATTTCATTTTCCGTAGGATGGATAGATAGTGAAATAGGGTTGTTTCATACTTATAATAACATATCATTATATTAGTGATACTGATTTTATTACTTAATAATGAAACAACCTAATAAGAAGAAGTAGAAGAAGAAATAAAGTTGAAAGAATCGGTAACGGACATTACCTCTTCTTTGAAGCGCTTCTTTGAGACCTCCTTTTAGGGCACTAAAATTGGTCTTTGAAGAATACCAGGACCTCTAGGATGTCTCTAGGGAAGTGTAGAGAAGAAATTGTCAGGGTTTGGCCAATATTGAAGGCTCAAAGTGGTGTGAGGAGGAGGGGGAGGTGGTGCCCTTTTATAAGGGAGGAGAGGAACTCCTTTGGAAAACTAAAAATATTATTTTATTATAAAGCCAAATTCGGTTTTAAATAGCTCCAAATTGATTTATTTAGAAGATAAGGTGGGGATGGGTCTAAATACTCTCATCAAATAGAATTTATACAAGTTTAGGTATCAATTTTAACCTTATAATTTAGATTTAACTTTAAGTTAGATAATTTAACTTTTACCGCGTCTTCTTGTTTTCTTACACTATAAGGTTAATAAACTTACTATATCAAGTCAAACGAATCCCAGGTTGTTTATTATTAATATATATAACCTTATCTAAGTCATTTGGCCGAACCTTATATTTTTAGGAATAAAACAACAATTAATAATATAATATTTATTTTAAAAACTATTTTATGCCAATTTTGACACTATTTAGTAATTGATTTTTGTGAAAATCATAACCGAATTATTAGTTCGAATAAAGTTAATTAAATCAATACTAACATGTCATATTAACCTTAAAAGTAGTGGAATTCATAAAAAGTCTCAAATTACATTTATTTGGGTATTTATAACATCAATTATGTCAATATTATATTAATAAGATAATTATTGCATCATCGTTGCGTCATAAATAAATTAAATTATTTGATGTATAAAAATTATAAATAAAATACCATTATGTTGGAAATCTTTTTATCTTTCTAATTAATATTTATAGTCTAATTTATCTTATGTATAACCCCATATTAAAAATTATTTACTTATTAAACTTTGATTTTAACTATTTTAACCCTTCTTTAAATAAATTAATAATAAATGTCCTAATCTAATCCAAGTGGGCCTAAATGGTCATATTTTATTCCTAAGGTTGTTTTTGGTGGAAATACACTTATCCAATAGAATTAAGACATGTGTTAGGGTAATAATAATATCATTTTTACCCTTAACTACCCTATTTACTTTTAACCGTGGTAAAAAAAAGTAAAAAGTTACTATTCACCAAAAATTATTTTCATCTCATTGAACTACATTTTACTTACTGATATCAACTGTGTCTCTCAGATTTTTAAAATTCCACTCACAGAAGCGGTAAAATTAAGTTTTATGAAAAATTCATTTTTTTAACTACCACTTAGTGGTTTCACTATTCATCAAAAAATGAAAGTTTCCAGAAAAATACCAAAAATTAGGCCTAAGCTATATTTGATACTATGAACTCAAAAATGATGTCTATTTTACCAAATTCAAAACATATCAGTTGCATTAATTAATTTAAAAATTAATTCCCGTCGTCAAAACAAATAGCGTGTTCTTAAGAGATAATAACTATCAAAAGATTGACACTTGTTTATGTCTGGTTTAAATGTGAAATTAAATCCAAAGACCCACATTGTATTAAATTGTAAAAATATATTCTAAATATTCTTTAAAACCAGTCAAATTTTTAAAATTTAGTAATTTTCACTATTCATCGGAAAATGAAAGTTATCCGAAAAGTACCAAAATTTCACCCTAAGCTAATTTCGATATTTCGAATCCAAAAATGAAGTCCATTTTGAAAAATAAAATTTAAAAAATTTCAAAAAGTGGTTATTACTATTCATAACGGCTAGTTTTAATAATATTTTAATAGCATATCGTTGTTTAGTGAAACTCGGTATTGTGTACTACACACGCTATTGAGGAAAGGTCGTAATTGAGTGTAATGCAAGGCAAGTCAAGGATGTGTGTTGTGAAAGCTTCTTTTGGTGTATCGTACAACATAAGACATTAATGAAATTAAAAATAATATTTTTCATAAAATCTCGGGGTCTTACATTCTACCCCCCTTAAAATGAATTTCGCCCTCGAAATTCGTCAGGGTTATAAATGGTTTACTACACAAAAGATTCTTTAATAGAAATCCAAATCGTAAAAAGGAATACCAAAACCAATCTTTAAAAAACAAAAGTATGAAACATAAAGGTTACCCAAATAAACTAATCACTGGGTTTCCACATAGGTGAAAATATGGATATGGAAGAGAAATCTAACCATCATGTTCTGATGGAGAGTGGTAGAGAACATGGCTATGGAAAATCCAGAAATCACAAAGCCATAAATTTATGATGATCTAAGGTACCATCTGATTCATCGGATATAAGGGAACTAGGAAAACATTTTTGGTTTTCAAGATCATTTCCCTAAAGTTGATGAATTAAAAGAAATACTTACATGATTTAGGTACAATCTCACTGTTGTTCGTGAATTGAACAATTTCCACTTCATCCCTTAAAGAAATGAAGTTGAATTTGTTATTCGTGATGTGTTAGAATATCATGTGATAGAATGATGGGTCATTCCATCTCTTTCAAACAAAAGGTTAGAAAAAGTTCCGTCTTATGGTTAGATTAATCGTATATGGTTCCAAAAATGAACTTATACTTCATATATCATATAACATAATAAAATAAAACTATTTTATACTAAACAGGGAATTCTTGTAGGCCAGTGGTAGGCAATAAAGGTCAGTCGCACTTCGGTTGTGGGTTCGATTCCCACAGCCTTGTCTGACGTGATGGGCTGTCTCCCATCCTGCAGGTTGTCCTTTTTCTAAAACTACATTACTATAACATCCCATCAATAATATCAAAAAAAGTTCTATCCTTAAACAATACTAAGTTATGTCCAACATAATCCATTCCAATCTTTAGGCTTATCTAAAATACTTCGGTCCAAGCTCATAGTATAAAGAAAATGATTACTTGAAATGTCACATCACGTGAATGCCATCATTTATCCCCCATATATCTTGTTGGCCACATTCCAATCATGTGAATACCTTAATCATGTATTCTCTTGAAAAATGAATACCCATTAAACCTTAGTGAAAACATGAATGCTGTCAAAAGTTAATTCTTTCCACATACCAAAATCCAAAAATTCTATATACTCAAACCATGATATAACATTCTCTTTATTTTAGTTATAAGCTCATGAATACTATCAAACATTTAATTTTCTCCTTATCCCTTCATTATGCGCATATCATTAACTTTCTGAAAATATCTGAATAACCTTTCATGGTTACTGGTACCATTCATCATACACTTTAAAAACATAAGGAAAGACAATAGTGTAATGATCCTTAGATGTCTCTTTATTCCATAGTACCATGAGATTACTTATACAACATTACACCTGATAAACATGTAATCATTCCACTACCTTCTTAAACTATTGACCGAGCTTCAAAAATTCTTTCATCTCACATATCATTTGTAGTCTCTTCATCATCATCAACATAAATATTACCCATACGACCATCCTGATTCCCTTAATGAGACATTCCCTTAGGGAATTGGTTTGCATAATGCCCGTACATTCCACATTTAAAACATTTAACCATTGTTGATGTCATAGCAATACCATTATCCTCATCCATGGTGTTAACTGAACCTTTTCCTTTGCACTTACTGGATTTATGTCCTTCTTTTCCACACCCAAAGCATCTTCTAGTTCCTTTGAAACATTCTCCTTGATGCCTCTTCCCACATGATTTACATAGGGGAAATTGAACTTTCTTTCCTCTATGATCATCAAGAAACTCCATCTTTCTCTTATTAGACGAGTCAGGAAACTTACCAAATTTGAGTTTATTGATCATATTATGAGATTACTGATTCGTCATAATAATGATGTTTGGACTTCCAAATCCCATTTCATTTGGTTTCTCATGAATAATATCATTCCATTGTCCATCATATCCTCCATTATTGTGAATCATCTTGTTTCCATCCATTTTCTAAAACCCAAAAAGAGTAATGTGAGAGGAAAAAATCATAATAAATGGGGAGTAACTTCAATATCTAACATCTTAGGTCTAATCTAATATCGTTGCCATAATTTTAGGACTATAACCTATACTTATACTTAACCTTAGATACATCCCTAGACATACCTTAGAAATATCTCTAGGGATCTCACTAAAGTTCTCGCATCCTAGTTTCCAAAGGTTGACTAAACCTTTCCTCTAATACCAACTATAGATAACTGAAGCTTGACGTAATGGAAAATACATTACTTTTTCGGAATACTTAATACATAACAAAAACAGACACACGAGGACCGTAATAGTTTAGTGTCTTTGGAAACTTGGAATTTATTATTCTAATCGTGGTGAAAGATCTTCAACATCTCCCATAAAGATCTTTCACTTTTTGTTTCCATACCTAAAACCTTTCTTTTAATCCTGGGGGAAAAGAAAACATACAAAGGGTGAGCTCAAATGCTTAGTAAGGGTAAGCATGGATAAAATAAAACATACCATATACATTTGAACTTAAAAACATGAACATAATGTTTAAACGTCAAAATATTGAGCAATGACATAAAACATGGAAGTACATAAGGCAAAGATCATAATGGAACATAAATCATGATAAAATAGAATGGGAATAAAACATGTAATTGTGGGAACCATTCAGCACATGTCATGATTTCCATAGTAACCAAGGCATTACTTCCAAGACCATCTTAGTGGACAAAGTCCCTTTCTGAATCGAGTTCACTCCTCGTTTCAGTCCTGTAACACTGAAGTGGATAAACTTACCATTCCAGCCATGTCTATCTCATGAGATATAAAATCTATACCCAATTCATTGGAGGGAGATATAGGTCCCACCCATCTCATTATGATACCATTCTTATGTGTTCCACAAAATCATTAACCATACATCATAGCATAACCCTTGTAATAAAAATGGGAATCTTAAACATCGTGAAATCATAAAACAATTCATATAAGATAAAGGAATTCATAAAAATAATTTCATCACAACATAATCAAATCAATGTAATAATAGGGATAGAAACAGAACCCTTTATTATCTTAGATGGAAAATTATTTTGATAAAACACTTGAACTCCATTCTTGAGAAAAATATCCTTTCTACTTGAAAAATAATTTTCCATTATTAACATGTCATACAATTATAAACTAAAATAATTTGATTAAAAATAACCTTGAAAACTTTTAAGGGAATCTTCTTGGAAATAATGTTTTAAAAATCCATTCATTCCGTATAAGTTAAAAAAACATTCTTCATACTTTTGTCGGAAAAGTCAAAAAGTACCTCGTAATAGAAAGATTCCATACATACCATGTAGTAAAAGTCAAAAATGGGAAAAAAGGACTTTAAACATACATGAATACACTTTTATAAATCATGGACATGGATGATATCAATAACCCTAGTAAATACGTACAAATAAGCAATCTCGGATAAAAATGAGATTTGCACAATTATCCCTTACCTTAGGTCCAATTTGCTTCGTAAGTGTCCGAACCACCTGTATAATAATTTAAATAATGTAATTGAATTATTCGAGAATCATAATCATTGTTATGATATTATATATGGTTCACTTATGACTTTATATTGCCCGTTCATTTGTAAATTCCATGTTAAAAAGCATTTTGGGTAAAATCGTTTCATTTGTCGTCCGTGTTTTGACTTGTAATTTTTCATATGATTACTTAGATCATGATTACATAATTTCAGAATATAAAACATGATTTATATATAATATATATTCAGAATATACATATATTTAATAAATCAGTAAATGGAAAGAAATACACCGTTCATGGAGACAGTAGGTCGTACGTACGCATGAACACAATTTTCGTTTCCTTATTGAGTTGAATGGAATTAAGTAGATGACATACATATGTATACACATAAATCCAGTATCATTATTATATCATATATTTCATGATTACTTATTATATATATACTTTATAATCATTCATGAATGGTTAATGTGGAGAATGAATCTCATCGTGTCGTGGAGACGGTAGTCCGTGCGTACGCACGAGCGATGATATCATTCTCATGATCGTGGAATTGTATTTGAGTGTATGTATAATATTTTAGAATCAATATCACTTTACAATAATCATATATAGTTATTATGTACACCATTATACCCATCCAAGTAAGGTGGTGGTGGAAATAGATTACACCACGGCGTGGAGACGGTATTCCGTACGTATGAACGCGTGGTGATTTCGTTTTCCATAGGATGGATAGATGGTTAAATAGGGTTGTTTCATACTTATAATAACATATCAGTATATGAGTTATACTGATGTTATTACTTAATAATGCAACAACCTAAGAATAATAAGTGGAAGAAGAAATAAAGTTGAAATAATCGGTAACGAACATTACCTCTTCTTTGTAGCGCTTCTTTGAGACCTCCTTTTAGGGCACTAAAATTGGTCTTTGAAGAAGACCAGGACCTCTAGGATGTCTCTAGGGAAGTGGAGAGAAGAAATTTTCAGGTATTGGACAAGCTTGAAGGCTCAAAGTGGTGTGAGGAAGAGGGGGAGGAGGTTCCCTTTTATAAGGGAGGAGAGGGGCTCCTTTGGAAAACTAAAAATATTATTTTATTATAAAGCCAAATTCAGTTTTAAATAGCTCCAAATTAATTTATTTAAAATATAAGGTGGGGATGGCTCGAAATTATCTCATCCTATATAATTTAGACAAGTTAAGGTATCAATTTTAACCTTATCATTTAGATTTAACTTTAAGTTAGATAATTTAACTTTTACCGTGTCTTCTTGTTTTCTTACACTATAAGGTTAATAAACTTACTATATCAAGCCAAACGAACCCCAGGTTGTTTATTATTATTATATATAACCTTATCTAAGTAATATTTTCCGAACCATAGATTTTTAGAAATAAAATAACAATTAATAATATAATATTTGTTTTAAAAACTATTTTATGTCAATTTTTACACTATTTAGTAATTGATTTTTGTGAAAATCATAACAGAATGATTAGTTCGATAAAAGTTAATTAAATCTATACTAACATGTCATATTAACCTAGAAAATTATTTTAATTCATAAAAAGTCTCAAATTACATTTATTTGGGTATTTATAACATCAATTATGTCAATATTTCATTAATAAGATAATTACTGCATCATTTTTGTGTCATAAATAAATTAAATTATTTAATGTCTAAAAATTATAAATAAAATACCATTATGTTATAAATTTTTTCAGATTTCTAATGAATATTTATAGTCGAATTTATCTTATGTATATCCCCATATTAAAAATGATTTACTTATTAAACTTTGATTTTAACTATTTTAACCCTTCTTTAAATAAATTAATAATAAATGTCCTAATCTAATCCAAGTGGGCCTAAATGGTCATATTTTATTCCTAAGGTTGTTTTTGGTCGAAATACACTTATCCAAAAGAATTAGGACATGTTTTAGGATAATAATAATATCATTTTTACCCTTAATTACCCTATATTACTTTTAACCATGGTAAAAAAAGTAAAAAGTAACTATTCACCAAAAATTATTTTCATCTCATTGAACCACATTTTACTTACTGACATCAACCGTGTCTCTCGTATTTTTGAAATTCCACTCACAGATGCGGTAAAATTAAGTTTTATGAAAATTTCATTTTTTTTAACTACCACTTAGTGGTTTCACTATTCATCAAAAAAAATGAAAGTTTCCAGAAAAATACCAAAAATTAGGCCTAAGATATATTTGATATTATGAACTCAAAAATTATGTCTATTTTACCAAATTCAAAACATATCAGTTGCATTAGTTAATTTAAAAATTAATTCTCGTCGTCAAAACAAATAGCGTGTTCTTAAGAGATAATAACTTTCAAAAGATTGACACTTGTTTATGTCTGGTTTAAATGTGAAATTACATCCAAAGACCCACATTGTATTAAATTGTAAAAATATATTCTAAATATTATTTAAAACCACTCAAATTAATAATTTATCACTATTAATTATTTCTATTAAAAAGGTTGTTTTTAATTAAAATTTAGTAATTTTCACTATTCATCGGAAAATGAAAGTTTTCCGAAAAGTACCAAAATTTCACCCTAAGCTAATTTCAATATTTAGAATCCAAAAATGAAGTCCATTTTGAAAAATAAAATTTACAAAATTTCAAAAAGTGGTTATTACTATTCATAACGGCTAGTTTTAATAATATTTTAATAGCATATCATTGTTTAGTGAAACTCGGTATTACATACTACACACGCTATTGAGGAAAGGTCTCGCTTGTGTATAATGCAAGGCAAGTCAAGGATGTGTGTTGTGAAAGCTCCTTTTGGTGTAGCGTACAACACAGGACATTAATGAAATTAAAAAGAATATTTTTCATAAAATCTCAGGGTCATCATTCTACCCCCCTTAAAATGAATTTCGCCCTCGAAATTCGTCGGGGTTATAAATGGTTTACTACTCAAAAGTTTCTTTAATAGAAACCCACATCGTAAAAAGGAATACCAAAACCAATCTTTAAAAAACAAAAGTATGAAACGTAATGGTTACCCAAATAAACTAATCACTCGGTTTCCACATAGGTGAAAATATGGATATGGAAGAGAAATCTAACCATCATGTTCTGATGGAGAGTGGTAGAGAACATGGCTATGGAAAATCCAGCAATCACAAAGCCATAAATTTGTGACGATCTAAGGTACCATCTGATTCATCGGATATAAGGGAACTAAGACAACATTTTTGGTTTTCAAGATCATTTTTCTAAAGTTGATGAATTAAAAGAAATACTTACATGATTTTGGTACAATCTCACTGTTGTTCGTGAATTGAACAATTTCCACATCATCCCTTAAAGAAATTAAGTTGAATTTTTTATTCGTGATGTGTTAGCAGATCATGTGATAGAATGATGGGTCATTCCATCTCTTTCAAACAAAAGGTTAGAAAAAGTTATAAGTCCGTCTTATGGTTAGATTAATCGTATATGGTTCCAAAAATGAACTTATACTTCATATATCATATCAATTAATAAAATAAAACTAGTTTATACTAACCAGGGAATTCTTGTAGGACAGTGGTTGGCAATAAAGGCCAGTCGCACTTCGGTTGTGGGTTCGATTCCCACAGCCTTGTCCGACGCGATGGGTTGTCGCCCGTCCTGCAGGTTGTCCTTTTTCTAAAACTACATTACTATAAAATCCCATAAATAATATCAAAAAAAGTTCTATCCTTAAACAATACTAACTTATGTCCAACATAATCTATTCCAATCTTTAGGCTTATCTAAAATACTTCGGTCCAAGCTCATAGTATAAAGAAAATTATTACTTGAAATGTCACATCATGTGAATTCCATCATTTATCCCTCATATATCTTGTTGGTCACATTCCAATCATGTGAATACCTTAATCATGTATTCTCTTGAAAAATGAATACCCATTAAACCTTAGTGAAAAGATAAATGCTGTCAAAAGTTAATTCTTTCCACATACCAAAATCCAAAAATTCTATATACTCAAACCATGATATAACCTTCTCCTTATTTTAGTCATGAGCTCATGAATACTATCAAACATTTAATTTTCTCCTTATCACTTCATTATGGGCATATCATTAACTTTCTGAAAATATCTGAATAACCTTTCATGGTTACTGGTACCATTCATCATACACTTTCAAAACATAAAGAAAGACAATAGAGTAATGATCCTTAGATGTCTCTTTATTCTATAGTACCATGAGATTACTTATACAACATTACACCTGATAAACATGTAATCATTCCACTACCTTATTAAACTATTGACCTAGCTTCAACAATTCTTTCATCTCACATATCATTTGTAGTCTATTAATCATCATCAACATAAATATTACCCATACAACCATACTGATTCTCTTCATGAGACTTTCCCTTAGGGCATTGGTTTGCATAATGCTCGTACATTCCACATTTAAAACATTTATCCATTGTTGATGTCGTAGCAATACCATTATCCTCATCCATGGTGTAAACTGAACCTTTTCCTTTTCACTTACTAGCTTTATGTCCTTCTTTTCCACATGCAAAGCATCTTCCAGTTCCTTTGAAACATTCTCCTTGATGCCTCTTCCCACATGATTTACATAGGGGAAATTGAACTTTCTTTCCTCTATGATCATCATGAAAATCCATCTTTCTCTTATTATCCGAGTCAGGAAACTTACCAAATTTGAGTTTATTGATCATATTATGAGATTGCCGATTCGGCATAATAATTATGTTTGGACTTCCAAATCACATTTCATTTGGTTTCTCATGAATAATATCATTCTATTGTCCATCATATCCTCCATTATCGTGAATCATCTTGTTTCCAGCCATTTTCTAAAACCCAAAAAGAATAATGTGAGAGGAAAAAAATCATAATAAAGGGGGAGTAACTTCAATATCTAACATCTTAGGTTTAATCTAATATCATTACCATAATTCTAGGACTATAAACTATACTTATACTTAACCTTAGGTAGATCCCTAGACATACCATAGAAATATCTCTAGGGATCTCACTAAAGTTCCTGCATCCTAGATTCCAAAGGTTGACTAAACCTTTCCTCTGATACCAACTGTAGAGACCTGATGCTTGACGTACATGGAAAATACATTACTTTTACATAATACTTAATACATAACAAAAACAGACACATGAGGACCATAATAGTTTAGTGTCTTTGGAAACTTGGAACGTAATCTTCTAATCGTGGTGAAAGATCTTCAATATCTCCCATAAAGATCTTCCACTTTTTGTTTCCATACCTAAAACCTTTCTTTTAATCCTAGGGGAAAATAAAACATACATAGGGTGAGCTCAAATGCTTATTAAGGGTAAGCATGGATAAAATAAAACATTCCATATACATTTGAACTTAAAAACATGAACATAATGTTTAAACGTCAAAATCTTGAGCAACGACATAAAAAATGGAAGTACATAAGGCATAGGTCATAATGGAACATAAATAATGATAAATAACATGGGAATAAAACATGTAATTGTGGGAACCATTCAGCACATTTCATGATTTCCATAGTAGCCAAGGCATTGCTGCCAAGACCATCTTAGTGGATAAAGTCCCTTTCTGAATCGAGTTCACTCCTCGTTTCAGTCCTGTAACACTGAAGCGGATAAACTTACTGTTCCAGCCATGTCTATATCATGAGATATAAAATCTTTACCCAATGCATTGGAGGGAGATATAGGTCCCACCCATCTCATAATGATACCATTCTTATGTATGCCACAAAATCATAAACCATACATCATAGCATAACCCATGTAATAAAAATGGGAATCTTAAACATCGTGACATCATAAAACAATTCGAATAATATAAAGGAATTTATAAAAATAATTCTATCACAACAGAATCAAATCAATGTAATAATAGGGATAGAAACATAACCCTTTATTATCTTAGATGGAAAATAATTTTGATAAAACACTTGAACTCCATTCTTGAGGAAAATATCATTTCTACTTGAAAAACACTTTTCGTTTATTAACATGTCATACAATTATAAACTAAAATAAGTTTATTAAAAATAACCTGGAAAACTTGTAACGGAATCTTCTAGGAAATAATTTTTTAAAAATCCATTCATTCTGTATAAGTTAAAAAACATTCTTCGTACTTTTGTAGGAAAAGTAAAAAAGTACCTCGTAATAGAAAGATTTCATACATACCATGTAGTAAAAGTCAAAAATGGGTAAAAATGACTTTAAACATACATGAATACACTTTTATAAATCATGGACATGGATGATAGCAATAAGCCCAGTAAATACTTACGAATAAGCAATCTCGGATAAAAATGAGATTTGCACAATTATCCCTTACCTTTGGTCCGATTTGCTTCGTAAGTGTCTGAATCTACGGTATAATGATTTAAATAATGTCATTGACTTCTTCCATAATCATAATAATTGTTATGATATTATATATGGTTCACTTATGACTTTATATTACCCGTTCTTTTGTAAATTCCATGTTAAAGAGCGTTTTGGGTAAAATCGTTTCATTTGTCGTTCGTGTTTTGACTTGTAATTTTTCATATGATTACTTAGATAATGATTACATAATTCCAGAATATAAAACATTATTTATATATAATATATATTCAGAATATACATATATATAATAAATCAGTAAATGGAAAGAAATACACCATTCATGGAGACGGTAGGCTGTACGTACGCATGACCGATGTTTTCGTTTCCTTATTGAGTTGAATGGAATTAAGTAGATGACATACATATATATACACATAAATCTAGTATCATTATTATATCATATATTTAATGATTACTTATTATATATATACTTTATAATCATTCATGAATGGTTAACGTGGAGAATGAATCTTATCGTGTCGTGGAGACGGTAGTCCGTGCTTACGCACGAGCGATCATATCGTTCTCATGATCGTGGAATTGTATTGGAGTGTATGTACACTATTTCAGAATCAATATCACTTTACAATAATCATATATAGTTATTATGTACACCATTATACCCATCCAAGTAAAGTGGTGGTGGAAAATAGATTACACCACGACGTGGAGACGGTATTCCGTACGTACGCACGCACAGTGATTTCGTTTTCCGTAGGATGGATAGATGGTGAAATATGGTTTTTTCATACTTATAATAACATATCAGTATATTAGTGATACTTATGTTATTACTTCATAATGAAACAACCTAAGAAGAAGAAGTGGAAGAAGAAATAAAGCTGAAAGAATCGGTAACAGACATTACCTCTTCTTTGAAGCGCTTCTTTGAGACCTCCTTTTAGGGAAATAAAATTGGTCTTTGAAGAAGACCACAACCTCTAGGATGTCTCTAGGGAAGTGTAGAGAAGAAATTTGCAGGTTTTGGACGATCTTGAAGGCTCAAAGTGGTGTGAGGAAGAGGGGGAGGTGGTGCCCTTTTATAAGGGAGGAGAGGGGCTCCTTTGGAAAACTAAAAATATTATTTTATTATAAAGCCAAATTCGGTTTTAAATAGCTCCAAATTGATTTATTTAGAAGCTAAGGTGGCGATGGGTAGAAATCCTCTCATCAAATAGAATTTAGAAAAGTTTAGGTATCAATTTTAACCATATCATTTAGATTTAACTTTAAGTTAGATAATTTAACTTTTACCGTGTCTTCTTGTTTTCTTACACTATAAGGTTAATAAACTTACTATATCAAGCCAAACGAACACCAAGTTGTTTATTATTAATATATATAACCTTAGATAAGTCCTTTGTCCGAACCTTATATTTTTAGGAATAAAATAACAATTAATAATATAATATTTTTTTTAAAAACTATTTTATGTCAATTTTGACACTATTTAGTAATTGATTTTTGTGAAAATCAAAACTGAATGATTAGTTCGAAAAACGTTAATTAAATAAATACTAACATGTCATATTAACCTATAAAATTAGTTTAATTCATAAAAAGTTTCAAATTAAATTTATTTGGGTATTTAAACATCAATTATGTCAATATTTCATTAATAAGATAATTACTGCATCATCGTTGTGTCATAAATAAATTAAATTATATAATGTCTAAAAATTATAAATAAAATATCATTATGTTGAAAATCGTTTTATCTTTCTAATGAATATTTATAGTCGAATTTATCTTATGTATAACCCCATATTAAAAATGATTTACTTATTAAACTTTGATTTTAACTATTTTAACCCTTCTTTAAATAAATTAATAATAAATGTCCTAATCTAATACAAGTGGGCCTAAATGGTCATATTTTATTCCTAAGGTTGTTTTTGGTCGAAATACACTTATCCAATAGAATTAGTACATGTGTTAGGGTAATAATAATATAATGTTTACCCTTAATTACCCTATTTACTTTTAATCGTGGTAAAAAAAAGTAAAAAGTTACTATTCATCAAAAATTATTTTCATCTCATTGAACCACATTTTACTTACTAACATAAACCATGTCTCTAGGATTTTTGAAATTCCACTCACATAAGCGGTAAAATTAAGTTTTATGAAAAATTCATTTTTTTAACTACCACTTAGTGGTTTCACTATTCATCAAAAAAATGAAATTTTCCAGAAAAATTCCAAAAAGTGGGCCTAAGATATATTTGACATTATGAACTCAAAAATGATGTCTATTTTACCAAATTCAAAACATATCAGTTGCATTAGAAAATTTAAAAATTAATTCTCGTCGTCAAAACAAATAGCGTGTTCTTAATAGATAATAACTATCAAAAGATTGACACTTGTTTATGTCTGGTTTAAATGTGAAATTACATCCAAAGACCCACATTGTATTAAATTGTAAAAATATATTCTAAATATTCTTTAAAACCACTCAAATTATTAATTTATCACTATTAATTATTTCTATTAAAAAGGTTGTTTTTAATTAAAATTTAGTAATTTTCAATATTCATCGGAAAATGAAAGTTATCCGAAAAGTACCAAAATTTCACCCTAAGCTAATTTCGATATTTCGAATCCAAAAATGAAGTCCATTTTGAAAAATAAAATTTACAAAATTTTTAAAAGTGGTTATTACTATTCATAACGGCTACTTTTAATAATATTTTAATAGCATATCATTGTTTAGTGAAACTCGGTATTGCGTACTACACACGCTATTGAGGAAAGGTCATGATTGCATATAATGCAAGGCAAGTCAAGGATGTGTGTTGTGCAAGCTCCTTTTGGTGTAGCGTACAACACAGGACATTAATGAAATTAAAAAGAATATTTTTCATAAAATCTAGGGGTCTTACAGAGACTCTATGGTGCAATGAGATTCCATCCAAATATAATTTTATGGTTTGGAGGGTGAGGAAAAAAGCATTGCCTACTGATGAAAATCTGCAACATATGGGTGTTAATATGGCCTCTAGGTGCTGGTGTTGCATATCTTCAAATCAAGAAACAGTGGGCCATCTCTTCTACGACATTGAGTGGGCTAGGGTGATTTGTAAGACTTATGGGGGTTGGCTGGGAGGCTTCTGGAGGGAAGCATGAAAATTTTTAAGCTCGTGCTTTAGGGGTACGGATACGTATGGGGCTAAGAGGAAGGCCAAGAGCATCATCCTTGTAACCAGTTGCTGGATTATTTAACGGGTCAGAAACGTGGTACACCACAACCATGCCTTGATGTCTCACATAAGTGTAATTTTTCGAATAAAAAACATCCTACTTGATTTATTTCGACTGTGCCAAGACTATCATACAGAACCCTCGGTGAAATATACCTTTCTAAATCTATCAAATGACATACAAGCGGATCTTCCAATGCAGGGAAGGTGGGTTCGATGGCATCCACCACGTCAGTGTTTCAGGATTAACACAGATGAGTCTCTTGTCATGGGGGGATGTGAGGGAGTGGAGTCATCAGAGATCAGAGGGAATCAGTCATTTCAGTTATCGATGCTTCTTATGGAAGAGGAGATGTATTTCAGGCAGAGGCAATGGGTATGGAGACCGGGCTGGAGGTATGCAAGAAATGGCAGATCAGTCTTAAGATGGTGGAGATGGATTCCATGGTTTTGTGTAAAGCTTTGTTCGGTAAGGGAAGTATCCCTTGGAACATCGCATATACTATCAAAAATGAAATTTTCTCATGGGTAACCAAATGGAGGTCTCTTATACATGGAGGGAGGGGAACATGGTTACGGACTTTTTGGTATATATGGAACCATCAAATCAAAGTATGTTTTCTTTCTTTTTCTGGGGTTCTTTTCCTAAGAAGGGGGTGAAATTAGATGTCAATGATGATTTGGGTCTACATTACATTAGACATCCATGAGGTTTCATCTTCTGGTGTTTTCTATATGATGATATTTTCAAAAATCAATAAAAATGTTAATTTTCATTCAGTCATATCACTATGGTTTTTCACCGAGGTGTTATAAAAATTACCAAGGTTATTTACCAAGGTATCAAAAGTACATGTCATCTCTAGATATTAAATTATTTACCCAATTCATTGAAGTTCTATATGGGATCACCCTTAATATGTATTAATTAATTTTAGATATATATCATAGTCAAACATTTAATAAATGACCCCTGGAGAATAAAATAAATATATTTCATATCAAAATTATGGCATTTTAATAAGTTTTTAAAAAACATTATCATTATGTCCTTTTTAACCCACTGAAAGAGAATGAGGGTTTAATATATGTCAATAATATAATAAAATAGATAATTTTAACATCTTTTTGAATACCCTTTTAAATAAATAGGATTTTTTATTCCTAAAAATAAAATAAATGAAAATTTATTTAAGAGAAGAGAGAAATTTGAGAAGTAAATTTGGCAGTATAAAGAGTATAAAACGTGGTTTTAGAAAAGGGTTAAAATATATGTGTTAAGGGGTATCTCATTGATAAAAAAATTGGTATTAAGGTAATTAATATAAAAAAAATAAGATAGAGTGACCAGAAAAATTCATAAGACATGTCAAAAAAGAGGTTCTTGAAATAAAGATAAAAGAAGCATTGTTCCCTAACCTTGAAGAGATGATACTAAAACATGAGGATTGGTACCATTGGGTCTTGAGGACACCTTGGGAGGAATCCTTGGGAGTTAAAACTACTATAAATTTGTGTATTATATATTTTTAGTGAAAGGAAATGGGTAAATGCGTGGGTATTTATAACAAAAATGGACGATTTGTTTATTAATTTCCAAATATAGGACTTAGAAACCTTGGTTGTGGAAAATAAAAAACCATGTGATTTCCCATAGTATTTTCCCATGGTATTTGACAAATGGTTCATATTTTATGTTATTTTAATCTAAAAGAGTTGACCAACATTTTATATTACTTTTTTGGAATGAAAAAGTAATGCTTCCACAAAAATAATATTTTCAATGTTAATGTTTCCATTTTATAATTTGGAAAGTAAATTTTAGGTTTGGAAATTGATAAAAATATATCAAAATACTTGATATTAATAAACTGACATATTTTAGGCTAATGATTGTGTATAATTAGTTATTACATCATTATGAAATAATTATAAAGTCATTAAACATTCTGAAAACTCAAATAGTATTATTACTATTCATAAAAAAATAAATTATTTTAAAAAATTCTCGTAAACTCACCCTATCCTAATTTTGATGCGCTAATTTTAAAAAAGATATTTTTTTATCAGAATAATTTTATAAATAAAATAATTCTATCTTTTAAATATAAAAAAACATTGTTTATTAAAAATGATAACAAATTGAAAATGCATAGTAAAATTTATGACACTTAAACAAAATAAAATTATTCTATAACTTATATTTAAATAATAGTGTTTTTATAATAATATTTGATTAAAATAAGTATTATTAATAATATTTTTATTATTATAAATATTTTCATCCTTTCTAAAAAGTTCAATTTTATTCTGAAAAATCAATTTATCAAATTTCATCTCTATTTTATTAAGAAAAACTATTCATAAAATGTAATTGATGTAATAACAATTTAATTTATACAACGGAATTACCCTTTATGTAACTATGGCCTCAACACATAACCCCTTATAACACTTTCATGTAACCTAAGGGTAAAGTGTGCGATTGTAGTATATTTATGGGGTGGCTCGACTAACATTGTTTGAGTGGTAATTTCCACTAACTTGAACTTCTCTCAAGGGAAATTTTGTTCTAGATTCACTTATTAAATATCATCTTGGACTATGTCAAGATAGAACCCCAATAATGCAACCTCCCTCCCAAGATCCAACAAATAGGCTTCGTACGACACAAATCTATTGGTTGAGGCCATTTTTTATCCCTTCTTCATTAATTATACTTTGTAATTTCTACTTATAAAGGCTAATTATATTATTAAAATTATTTTCAAGAGTATAGTTTTCAATGTTCATATTGACTAATGATCATAGTTGACCAAAGATCATATAACAATCGAAACCTGATGGTCACATTTCAAATTATAATAACTTCATTAATAAAGAGATATAATTTTTTGAGTACAAAATAAAATAACACACATTTTATCCTACAAAAAATATCATTCAAATAGTTTGGCACCATATAGGTTCCTTGGGTTAGGTGGTCTTTTATTTATCTATAAAAATGTCACTGGAATATAGAAGTGGTATCAGAGGTGTTGGTGAAATAATGAAACTCTTCTTGTCTATAGGTGTCATATAGCATGTTAAATTCCTTGGTAGAAATTTGGAACATGGTGTAAGGATACTAAAATTATTTAAGAAAATAGAACATGAATAACATAAAATAAATAACTCAGGTATTATTTTGGAATTTGATTTCAGGTGAAAGATGTCTTGATTTATCAGAAGGATATGTCTGATGAAGTTATTAATTTTTAGTTCTTATCAATAGAATATTCAACTGATACCCCTGTTATGTATGACATTTTAGATGAATAAGGGGTAATTCAATTTTTTTCTCTATGGAAATGATCTTCTAGAGGATTGGTGAGAAATAGAAGGTCCATTTGTGATGAAGGTGGGATATCAAAGAGTCATAACTAGACTAGTAGTAGTGGGAGAAAAGGACCATGTTTCCATAGTTGTACTTAAGGAATTTTCAGTGGGATTTTATCAGAACGATGACATAATACATTCAAGAATCCATGGTTACTGGATAAAGGTCGATTATAATGGTTTCATTGGAGTTCGGTGTTCTGAAAAGAACTTGGGTTGTTTAGAAGCTCAGTATCATAGTTTTCAGACATGCATGTAAGGACAATAGAGTGATTCCATGGATTGGTGCATGACACAACTTGTTGTTGGGAATTTCAACCAAATTGGAGGATGACAAATAATTCTATATCTATTTAGAGAAATTTTCCATGGAGGTATTCATATGAGTTACACATAGACCATGAAATGACCATATCGAGGTTCCAAAAGACTGAGGAGGAACTACTTTAGTGGGATCATGAACGATTTAAGTAGCATGGAGTGAATAACCATACAAGCACTACTGAAGAATGGTGAATTGATGTCAGACTAATCTCATCATTGGTGTGAGTATGATAATAGTATTCAAGTGTGATATTGTTGGACTCAACCTAGGAAAAAACTCTCGAATCAAAATTGATTTGGGTCCAGTCCATTTATTAGAGAGAGAGAAATTTATTAATGGAGAGATTTTTTTCAGCATTAATATAAGAGTTTCTCCCAGAATTAATGGAGTGTTATTTATCAATATTAATCGATGGAAAAAATAATGAATATTTCATTAATTGTAGATATAAACATAGTGTTTATATAGATGGATGCAATGAAATTTTTTAGTATGAATGATTATTTATGAAAATTCCTGACCATGGTGGATGTGGATCCCCTTCTGGGGAATCCATCCTCATTTCACACAGAGCCAGAGGCACCAGAGTGAAAGGAAGAGGTTGAGACTGGAAAAGGTGGAGACCAGAAGTAGGGATCTAGAAGATGTGATAATCAAATGGTGTTGGTGGAACATATTTTGATGATATATGTAGAGTTATAAAATATGGTAATTCTTGTAACCAAGATGTTTCCCCTTATTTAATGAAAGTGATTCCACCATTTTCCCATAGACATTGGATGATGGATTGAACCAGTTAATCTTGTTGTGCACCATTTAGTAATTTTTTATTGCATGCCTATTGTGTTGTCAGGTTCTTGTTTGTTTCTTGGAATTAAGACCTTGAGAGGAACTGAAAAAGAAGAAAGGATGACTTGGTGGGGTGGTGGGGTGGTTGGGGTGTTGGGAAATCTCAGTTCTGGACAACAAATTCATAGGGGATCTTCCATATAAATGTTATGTGATTGTTTCTTCGGGCCCCAAACTACAATATGTGGTTTCACATGGAATACCCCTTGAATGGTTTGAACTATGTTATCATACATCTTCAGTTTTATGTAGCTAACTCTAATGATCAACAAGGTATGATCATTACCTATATACACAAGTCCTTATGGGATAGTTTCGTATTGATCAAACCATTCTCGTCAACAGGTTCTGATCCATGTTTCTCCTGAGTCAATAATCTATGCATCATTAAGATGATGTCTACATTCAGTAATAATCACTACTTCACTTACTTGTATATATCAATTTCTATGTAAACTAACTGCATTTCCTTTAGATTTCTTCTCAACACCCTTATTATTACAATAGTATTTTCGAACATTCCTCCTCTTACTTCAATTATAATATATGATGTTTTTCTTCTGGCTCTTGGATTTATATCTTCAATGATTTTGGATCCCACTGGAACAATGATACACTATTGTTCCTATTTCTATTGAGAAAGATTCCACTTGGTATAAAGTTTCATGTCCTTCTTCCATGTCCATACATTTAAATTCTTTTTCACGAACCACACATGTAAAATCATTGAATAGAAACATATCCATTGGGATATTATTGGTGAGTTTGATGATAAGTTGATCATATGAGTCTAGAAAACTTTGTATAAGAATGTAGTGGAATATTTGGATGAATACAACCTCGTTGGAAACAATAAAGGTGATTTTGGATACTATAGGAGTTACCAAGAAGATATAGGAATAATTATTGAATACTTCCGTCTATGTGATAAATCAATCCTCTTAAGTAGAAACTGAACTATACAAATCAAAATACATGTGGACTGGTAAACCATATGACTATTATAAATTGCATAATTTTATAAGTCATGTATATGAACTATTTAATTTCCATGAAATATCAAATTTTGATGCGATATCTAGAGATTGTTACTTATTCTGATATGATGATTGTGTGAAGTGGTATCGGTTTTGGGATCCCACTGTCTAAAAAGTTATCATCAACAGAGATGTTATTTTTTCATAAGATAAGGTGAAAATGACAATTTAAAAATACATAGATAAATAAAGTACATAAACTACAATAGTTGAGTTAGAGGATGAAACAAAGGAAGGAAAAATTTACTATGATGCATTACCAGAGAATGATGATCATGTACCAGATGATCTTGGAGTATGATGGTCAAATAATGATAAAAGAACTCCAAAATGGAACTAAGATAATTTCACTTAAATCAATGTTGCATATTTCTTATTGAAATAGGATGGACAACCATCTTCTTTTATATATGCGACCTATATTTTGGATATATCTTTATGGATGGAGGTGATGCAGGAATAACTTGAATCCCTACATAAAAAAATTACTTGGGATCTTGGTCCATTACCTTATAGAATGAATTCCATTAAAAAAATTGGTTATACAAGATCAAGTGAGATGAAATAGACCAGGTTAAATGATGTTATGCAAGACTGGTGGTCAAGGGATATGCCTAAAATGAAGGTATTGATTTCAATTAACTATATCCTTTTGTTATACTGATGACTATTCAGGTAGTTCTAGGAATGTGTTCTACATACACTCTAAATCTAGAATAGATATATTTAAAAAAAATCTTCTCCATGGTGATCTTGAGGAAGGAATATATATACTCCAACCACAAGTTTTTTTATGAATAAGCTAGAGAGAATCTGTTTTCAATTTTAAAAAATCATTGTATAGTTTGAAAAATGGGATGAGGTGTTGGTACAAGAGATTTGGTTCCTATAACATGAGCCTTGGATATGACAGACTTAATTTAGATCCTTGTGAATATTTCAATGGTCCAAATAGTAATGATTTTATCATTCTACTTTTTTATGGGGATAATATGTTAGTTGTGGGCCCTAATTATGATCAAATCTAGGATACGAAGGAAATATTGTCTACGGAGTTAGTTATGAAGTACTTGGGACCTGAAAATAAGAGTATTGGGATGCATGTCCATTTAGATAGAAATAATTGGAATATTTGGATATCACAGAATAAGTACATAAGGATAGTCTTGTAATTCTTCAATATGAAATACTATTAGAAAATATATACCACTCTTACCATTAATTTCATGTTATCCTTCATGATGAGTCATAGAAATGAATCAAATAGGATGGAAATGTCTAGGGTGGCATATAAATTAGTAGGGTTGGGTGTGATGTTCGCTATGGTTTGTACTAGAACTGACATTGCACATTCTGTGAGAGTAGTTAGTCGATACATGGTAAATCTAGGATGGGAGAATTATAACGTGGTGAAGAGGATCCTGATATGAATCAAAGATACCTTTAATGTTTCTTTATGTTATGGAGGATCATATTTTACCATCATAGGCTATGTTGATTTAGATTTTTCAGGTGATTCTGACCAGAGGAAGTCCACTAATGGTTATGTTTTTACTCTTTGAAAGTATTTTTAGATTCTATATAATCCATCTTAGACATGGATAAGTTCAAAATAAGTTGTAATTTGGAAATCTAGTTTACATCTCCCTCTTAGAACGAAAAGGTTTTTGGAGTATCTCATGCACAAAAAAGAGAATATTTAACTTTTTTATTATAGTTAGAGAGCCATTCACATTGTAGGGAATCTATATTTTCATTCCCTGAGGATTCACATGGGCTCACAATATCATTTTTTTCGAGATGTGGTGAATAATGGAATTGTGGATATGGAAAAATTAAAATTAAGGAAAAATTGGCATATTTCCTAATGAAAGAGACCAATTCTGATAAGTTTAGATGGTTTAGATCCTTAATCGGCCTTCCAGAGACATGAATAGCATGTTTGGAAGATATAAAACATGTGTAGAGATATGATTGGAACTTAAACAAATCTTCATTTGGGAGATATTTTAAAAGAATTTTTGAGAGAGAAAATTATAATAATGGATACCACATTCAATTAAATACAAGAGGTTGGAACCCTAATTTTTTTCACCCATTTAATTTTTTCAGTGAAATTTATTTGAGGGAATACAAAAGGAGGATGAGGGTGGAGTATAAGAGGGGATTTCTTCTAATAGTTATCATCATCATCTTCTCAACCAACACATCATCAACTTTGAGAGTAATATTTTTTTAAGTGTTTCCCCATCTATTCAAGAGAGAATATTTTGATTATTTTCACCTTGTAATTGAGAGTGAGTCTTTACCAAATTTTTACCACAATGAGATCCTTCTATTTGCTCGAGGTTTTTATCCCTTTCATTTGGGTATTTTTTTCCACGTTACATTGGATGTTCATTTTATTTCTGTATTTTTTTTACTTTATTTTTATTTCATAATTATCATAGTACCAAAGGGGAAATTATTTTTTGATCCTAATAGATCCTACTCATAACTAAATCCCAAAAAGAAGCCAAGGACCTCCCCCCCCCACATAAAATCTAAAATCCAACCTCATTTTCTTCTCCAAGAGTTCATGTGGGATCGTTAGGTCTGGGTGCTCATGACCACCCATGAAAAGCTTCTTAATATCAAAATCACTACCAAATGAAAAATCCACTGAAGAATAAGGTCCCTAGAAATCAAGAACAACTCAATCATCACATTCTAATTTCCATAGCATAATGTTCCCGAGCTGAATCTGCCATTATAGGAAATTAAATTTAGTATAATAAATATATTTAATTAATTATATATACATTTTAAAAATATTTATTTTTTATAATATATTTATTATATTTATTATAATAAATATATTTATTTACTTATAACATATATTTATATTATAACAATATATTAAATAAATAGAGTAAATACATATATTTAATTACAATATTATTAATTGTAATGTATATTTAATTAATATATGTATTTATATTAAAATAAATATATTTATATTATAATATAAATATAAATATTATAAAGAATTTATTAAATAAATATTTATTTATTAGGATGATTTTATTAAATAATTATTTATATCTCTTAGTAGGGATGATAGCCTCCAACTAAGATGGGATGTGTGGCGGTTGAGGGAGAGCATAAGAAGTGGGTGTACACTGATGATGGAGGCCTCTTGTGGTGGTGGGATGACGTATCTAATGGAAATGGTAGGATGAAAAATGGACAAGGAATAGGTTAGGCTGCAGCAGTGGCGTGGGTGAGTACACGCTATGGCAAGGTGTAATGGGGGGCTGAGCATAGTGTTAGGCATGAGATTTAGTCTATGGGCTAGGAAACATTCAGTCACCACTTTGGGCCTATGGGCCTTGTATTGGTCTTTAATGCCCATTGGGACTTCGATCCATGTATATAGGTCCTTCATGTTCCCCTAAGACTTTAAGTACATGTACTGAGTTCCCACTACAATGAAAAAAGAGGATTTCCTTGGTTTAATAATAAAAATGGGCTTCCCCTGACTTGTTTATATATATATATAATATTTACTATAAATTATTTATTTAATATATAAATATATATTATAATTAATATATTAAATAGATATATATTATAATATGAATATATTTCATTATTAAATATAAATTAAATATATAAATATTATAAATATTTATTTGATAATTTCATTAGAATAAATATATTTATATTATAATATAAATATATTTATTTTAATATAAATATATTTTATAATTAAATATATGTTAAATATATATTTAGTATAAACACACTCGTTTTTATTGATAGAGGAAATAGAGAAGCTAGTGTCACTCTCTCAAGATAGTGTCGCCCATGAGCATTCAAGGAGCTTGAATTATTTCTCTTAGACTCTGATTCATCATGTTGAGAATTAGGGGTTGTAAAATCCTAAGAATATCAAAGAGATGATGAGAAACATAGAATGGTTTATTGACTTTCTTTTTTTTTCAGGAGACTCCTTCGCCATGCTTTAGAATCATCTCGTACCGAAGATTATCTGAAAAGGGAATATTGCTCATGTTTTGGTGTCTGATGGTATGATCTCAGAGAGGATAGATATTTCTAAGCACACATTCATTGCTTGTATTTATCTATCATATGGCATGATGCCTTGGAAGGTTGTTGACCTAGTTTCTTGTTTTTTCTCTATTTAGGGGTTTTCAGACATCAAATGTGTCTTCCTTAGTCAATGATACTTCAATATACTATTACCATATACAAATATGAAAAGTAGGGATTAGAGTACGGGCTTAGTTAACCTAAGGCTAGGTACTCTAGGTGTTCATGATTAGAATTATAACTTAAATATGAATGATTTTAGAGAAACTTGGGCATAGGTATGGATAAAAATTCATGGTTTGAATTGATTATCATAGAATCTCTAAATATTTTATGATATAGTTTCTATAATTAGAATCCCAATTAGGATGGATAATTCCAATGAACTAGCCATCTTTAACCAATTTTCCAGAGTACTAGTTGAATTAGATCTAAGATCTACTCTTATTGAAAAAGTCATTTTATCCACACCACAGGATAAGGTTTGTCTCAGAATTGAGTATGAGAAGAACCCCCTCCCCTCTGTGAATATTGTAGAATTACTAGGAATTTGATGTCTATGTGTATGGATGAACTTGTTTTCCCCAACTATCAGGTTATAGTATATGACATACCACACTTTTGATGGAAGAAAACTAATAGTTCTGCACATGCCACTGAAAATCAGGTTGAAGAACCTGCTTGGGATCCCACCGTTACTTCTATTTTAGGTAACTTAATCCATTAAAATGATAGGCAAATGCCAATGTTTAATCCTCCTTACAGGGGGTAAAATAGACAAATTATAATGTACCTCTTCAATAGGATGGGTATATTGACAAGCCTAATCTTATCTTTACTCCTTTACCTTGTGATGAAGTTGGATTTATTCCCCATGATCAGTTTGAAAATCATAAGACCGTTAAGTCTTGGGCTGATGTTGAGGATGATATTCTCTAAGCAAATAGTGTTGTTTATTTTAAATATTCATTTTCTAAGTGAATAGTGAGTTTCTATGATGATGGGGAATTATATGAAAGTCAAGCTGCTAAAGAGATATATATAGAGGCTGAAGTGGATTTCAATATGTGAAAATGATAGGAGATAATTACTGCCAAGAGTTTTAAAGGGGAGTCTAAGAGGGATTCAACGACCTTAGTGAAATTCATTTCTAAGAAGAATCCTATTTTTGAGGAGTAGTCTAAAAAACACATATGAATTTAGAGAAAGGTAATGTGGATATATCGGATCCTGTTATTCATTCCACTCCATCTTTTATGGGGTCCTCAGCAAGAAACCTTGATTACAGTGAATTAAAGGTACTTTATTCTCTATATATTGATTATGTTCATAAGGTGGATGGGTCAATTGAATTACAAATACATAAAACACATACTTCTACTACCTTGACTGAAATTGAGTCTCATCTAGTACCTAGCTTAGTAGCATACCCTACAATTGAAAAGAATATTTTTCATACTGCAACTACTTCTTGTAAAATAGAAATCCATCTTGGACGTGGCTTAATTATAGACCCTTCACATGATAGGGATATTTTTTATTCTGTATCCATTATTTTTGATTGTTTTGAAGGTACTAGGATAGGTTCTGGGGATGCTAGAAATTAATATATAGATTTAACTCATATTATTGATAGTGAGAGATTAGAAACTTCACATGTGGAAACCTCTATGTTAGTTAAACCAAGTCCTGTATTTTTTCCAATGACTTATGCTCTTGTTAATCCATTGAAGGAAAAGATAAATATCAAGATAATCACAAATAATTCTTTTAAGGTGCTTGTATCTAGAATAAATGAACATGGTGACAAAAAAAGTGATGGTTCTTAGGGGTATAATAAATGAAGGAAATGAAGGAAGAGATTGATGTGGGATATTTCGATGATGGACGTGGACCTTGGTTTTAGGTCAAAATATAGAGGAAAAGACGACATCTCTATGGTAGGGGTTGATGATTTTATCATTACTGTATGATTATCCATATTATGTTACTTAATTTTTTTTGGTTTTTTCATTTCATGTAATGTATTTGAAAGTTTTTATCTTGTATGTTCCTTCTCTATATCTCACCATTATTTTTATTAATAAAGGGGTATATGATCATCACCTTATATAAAAAATAATATGCATAAATATTTATTTAATATATTCATTAATATAAATATATTTATATTATGATATAAATATACTTATTATAATATAAATATATATTATAAATCTCATTTATGATGAATAATACTTCTTTTACAGTACCCTTCTATAATGGTTTCTATAATAAATTATATAACACTTCTATAGAATTTTCACTAAACAGGATTTGAACAATGGCCATTTTGATATAGAGGTGACATGGAGGGATTAGAAAAATGATTCAATACAACAGCAAGTGGTGCAATATGATGACACATAGGTGCAACTGGGTGGGAGACCTCAAAATAGGGATGTGCGCAATAAATCATATTAATAAGTCATATGTACCCTTTGATTTACAATGTGGTATGGATGGGTTCCCTACCAAATTAATATCATGCTCTTGTACTAGTCAATTGTTGCATCATACTAAGTAGGTGATGCAGTGGGGAAACACACAAGGTAACATTGGGTGGGAGGCTTGAAAGGTAGGTGAGTGTGTCGACACCTATCATTCGACCCTCTACCTACATAGTTCTTTGTTATGATTTAAAGGGTTTCCTACTATTTTTTGTTAGATGATAGCACAATTTAATGATTCTTATCAGGGTTGGGATTTCATACTTTAGATTAGTAACTTTGTTTGACGATTAATTGCAGTAGGTGATGCAAGCTACTCCATTAGGCGTCCAGGCCACATGCTGGGCCTTTGGGCCACTAGACCTTCAGGTCATGTAAGGGTTATTAGCCCAATGGTCCATCAATCCATCATATGTAATAAAATAGGTTTAGTGATTGTTTTTCTTTACTTTGGGAGAGGGGTGAGGCTTAAACCACTAGATTCCCTAACTATGTGTATTTTTTTCTAAATTGTAATCACCTCACCCTAATATATAATAAATATATATCATATTATATTATATTATATTATAAATATAGTATATTACATTTATTTTAATATATTATATATAATTAATGTTTATTATGAGATAGTATTTAAATATATATTATTTTTAATATATTTAATATTATAATAATTATATGATTTCATCTTGAGGAAACATAAGGATCTGATATGGAGAGAAAAAAAATGGAAAAGTTTCAAATCATCCATGGAGATTCTATATAGATCTATATTTCTATTGATTCATGGATTATTTTGACCCATACTAGGAGTTTTCCTTCAAATATGGGACATGGGCTGTATCCGATGATGGAAAACTAGAAGAATGTATAGATTATTATTATTTGAAAGGTAATGAGATCTCATTTTTGGAATCTCTGATAGGGCTTCTAGATATGATCTATAAGGACTCTCCCAAAGATCCTAAAACCATCAAACATGATAATGGTGGATTCTTGAAATTGTAGAATGCAGTGGATATTCTAAAAGGTTTGATCCTTTCAATTTTTCCCCCTTTTATAAATCACTTACATAATGGGAGATAAACCTTGGTCCTTTGAAGAATTGAAATATTTGATAATACATTGTTGGGGTATCAATAATTAGAGATTCATCCTAATTGTAAAAATATTTTTCCATTCACCAATAAGATAAGGATGATCTCAGCATGACATAAAGTACTAGGATTCTATATATAAAACTAGGTGTCCTCAAGATCTCTGATTTTGTTTGTAATTTCAATAATTTCACAAAGAGGAAATCCACTTCCTAGATCTAGGTAATTCTTCACATCCTGAATTGGGTATATTAAAACACAAATATTTTGAATAACCTTTCCTAATTAATTATCATTCCTATTAAGTTGGACAAGAAAACACTCGATTCAGAGATAGGATTTTATGCTCAGATCTTGGTTGATTCCAATTTGTATACAAACTTGTCAGATGTCCTAAACCCAATTTCAAATGAGTGAACAAGTGTCGTTAATATGGAATATAAATACACCCCCCCCCCCCTTATGAGGTTTTTTAAATGGAAAATAATTCAACTGCCCAATGTAGGATAATGTAGAAGTAGGTAAAATCTATCCCTAGTGTCATATCCTAGTGGGAGGTTATTAAAATTCACAAATCAAAGTATTAAATTTTAGAAAATTGGGAATCCTATAAGAGGATATTGAAGATCCCTGCCAGCCTCTAGAAAATGGTTTCCCCAAAAACCACTCTTAAAACAACATGGACATAGATGTTGGAAGAAGAGGAAAATGAAAAAATCCCTTTAGGTCTTATTTTTGTCGGTCCTAGGGATAAGGAGGTGTTATATTATATGGATGATGAAATACTAACCTATAAAATCACACAATGCATACAATAGATAACACTACAATTGTATAAGGATTTACATGAATGTATTATTACTGATGAATTAGTTAAAAATGTGACTCTTATGGAATAGGGACACTTGAGTTCCTCCTTGTAAGGTGCTATCATTAGAATTAACTATACTATAAAATTTTATATGAATGAATTCATATGTCTACCTATTGAATATCCTCCTATTCACTAGGATTATAAATTGACTAATGACTCTACTATTGAATCCAATATGACCAATCCTATCCATAAGGATTATACCCATATTAAAGTAGAATTTCTTAGAAAGGATAAGTTGAATGAATTCCCACATCCACCTATAGACTATTCTCCCAACTATAAGGATGCTGATTTGGCTAAAAACTATTATTCTTGAACAAATATTTAATATCCCAACCAAAATTAAAAGGTGGTTTGGAAATATTTTTTAGGTCCTATCATGAAAAACACAGATATTAATTCTATTCTAAATACAAATCACTCAACATGTGATAAAAGAGAAGAATTGAATCCTAAAACCATTTCTAATTCTATTCAAAATAGACTTACTGAGTCTTCTATATCTCTGAAGGATAAGGGAATTCAAAATAGTATCCCAATCCCAATAGATAAGGATCGATTTTTTTTAAATCTTGGGTTCTGAGGTGAGAAAGGTTGCAGTGATTAAAAAATCTACTAGAAATAAAAAAATTGGAGGTAACAAAAATCAGAGTTCTAAACCCAAATCAAATTAATGATGAATATAATGTTTTGGAAGTATCAGGGATTAGCCAACCCTATAACAATTGACACTCTTATGATCTTTATTCATAAACAAAAACCTAACATTCTTGACTTTTATAAACCCAAAAGGGTATTTTCCTCATGGATTTCCTCTCATGAAGACTTGGGATACTCCATTGTTTTCACAAATCATACATCTTTATAGATTATAAGATTGTGGTTTTTAGAATATTAGAATCTTCTAGGGAAATCATTTGTTATCTCTAGTGAACAATTGGTCACTTTCAGTATGAAATGTGAAGTAAATCAACATTATTGTTCTCTGATATATGCCTACAATCAATATCAAGAATGTAGAGATTTATGGAAGGAGATTCAATATTTTCCAAACATACTCAATAGACCATGGACCCTTCTTGGTAATTTCAAAGAAATACTTAATTCTGATGAGAAAATAGGTGTAATTAATAATTCTTTATCATCTAGAGAATTTAGAGATTGTGTTGACGACAAAAATATTCATAAAATTAACCTTATGGGTGATAAATAAACATGGTATAAGAATCATCTCAATAAAATTGTATCTAGTAAATTGGACATAGATTTTGTTAATTAGAAACCCAAGATTAATGGACTTTTATCACCCACTCTACCTTGGATATAGTAAACTATGATCACTAACATAACTTGTTGAGTTTTCTCAATAGAGACAAGAAATCACCCTTCCCATTTAGATTCAGTAATTCTTGGGCTATACTCCTTGATTTTAGAAATTGTGACCATGAAATTTGGACCTATGTGGATTACAAGGATGATTCTTTGGGTAATGTTTTAATGATAACATTTCTCAAGAGGAAAATGAATGATTAGAGTAGGGACCATCTAATATCTATTGAAAAAGACATTGCATATTTTGTATCATCCCTCCAACTTATTCAATAAGACAACACTTTTCAAAACATATTTTTTGATCCTAAACTTGAAGTTGAGGTCTCTATTGAATATATTAACCTATTATATCTTAATGAGAATATAAAATGATAAAAATTAAAATCCAAATGGCACATGGATGGGTATATAAATTCCAAAATTTTCAATTCTATTAAAAAGGATTGAATGGTTATTAATCCATTGTCCCTTCTAAAGGTTGGTTAACTGTTTTTTATAAAAAAACATGACCTTCTTATCCATGTTGTTTCCTCCTATATGAATTTATTTAATAGAATTGTAACTAATTCTGATTTATTAGAAGTTTCTATTCCCATAATGGTAAGGATCGATAATAATTTGATTCTCCCCTTAGCCCTAGAAATTTTGTGATAAAAGAGGTAGTCTTTGATCTTAATTCTAGAAGTTCCCTATGTCTAGATGTATTAACTAATTATTTCTTTCAATGTTTTTGGGAAACCATTCAACATGATGTATTCAAGGTGTTTTATCATGTATTAAATGGTGGTCCTACTTCCTATGGTATCAATACTCAATTCATTACTCTTATTCCAAAAGTGTAAAATGATAATGAAATAAAACTATTCAGGACGATCTCTCTTATTAACACTCTTTACACAATTATTAGAAAATTATTATTAAATGGATGTCTAGGATATCTGAAAAGTTTTTCTCCTCAAACCATTGTAGTTTCATTAAAGGGATGACCAACCAATATTTTGTCATAAATGATTCATAATGTGTTAATATTTTTATAAAATCTATTAGAGGTTGTAATATTTCTCTAAATATAGATGTTAAAAAGGAATTTGACATTATGTATTGGGGATTCATTTTCTATGTTTTAGCTAAATTTTTCTTTGATGAAACTTTTATCAAATGGGATTAAATTTTTATGGGAGCAGCTCATATCTTAGTTTTGATCTATGGATCCTTGGAGGGATATTTCACTTATTCAATATGAGGTAGGTAGGGTGACCACCTTTTATCCCTTAGTTTTCCATTTTAGAGGATTAATTGAGAAAGATTCTATTTATCATGGTTAAAAATAAAAATTTGAATCCCATTAGTTCTTCTTGAGGTCTTATTACTCTATCCCTATTATGTTATAGTGATGATATAATTATTTTCACTTATGGAGGATAACAAGAATGTCAGGAATATTAAATACGCACTTCTACACAGTGAAAGGGTGCCGAGTCAAGTGATTGGTTATAATAAATCATTTTTTTTTCTGGAAAGAACATATTATATACTGGGAAGATTGATATTATCAATGAGCTATGAAGAAAACAAGGGAATTTCCATTTTATCTATATTGGATTCAACATGTTTTGGGGAAGGCCTAAAGCTTTATATTTCAATCATATTATAGGCTAGATTTGAAGGAAATTGGCTTCTTGTAAGGGTAAGTCTATTTCAATGGCCGGTAGGGTCTGTCTTGGGAAACAAAATATTTCATCGAATTTTGTGCATTCTTTAATAAGCTATGAATGGTTTTCTATGCTTATTAATAAAATTAATATCTTTATCAAAAAATTCATGTAGAGTGGGAACATTCTTCGGAGAATAATTATCATTGTGTCATGGAAAGAGTATTGCAAACCAATTACACATGGATGCCTTGGAATCAGTATTCTATGTAATTTTAACCTTTATTTACAAGATATTTCATTTAGAGAATAATTTAAGAACAATTAAGGACTCATAAATTGGAGAGATCCATATTTTTGAACATGTTAAAGTATTTAAATTTGAACTATATGGATTCCTCTATGTGGCCCACTCTCAAGGAAGACTTCTCTTGCATCACCTCATAAGCACACTAGTTAGTCAACTAAAACTCCTCTCTTAAATTTTGATATTATAATTGGATAGGTGAACCCTTGTGGGACCTCCTCAACTCTATTGAACCAATAATGGACCTCAATGACATGATAAATGATTAGATAAAGGATTATTCTATTGAACTACCTGATGTGGTTAGAGTAGTGGCAAGAAACTATAATTTCATAAATCAGGATGATCTCTTGATATGGGAACTAACTACCAATGGTATTATCAACATAAAAATTATATTATTGGATTAAAATTAATGGGAGTAATCAATTCTATATTGGAAGGCTAAACATGGACCTCATTAACCCTTCTAGATTCATGCTCTTATGGAAACTTGCACATTCCAAACTTCTGGTCGAATATTGTCCCCAAGGGGTTGGAATTTCCTTATACATAAGATTAATTTTATTCCATAAACATAGGGAGGACCTCAATAAACTATTTTTTAGAAATTCGACGACTTCAACTCTATTGAATTACACTTTTGATATTTTTTAAGTGGATCCCCTGTGAGATAATGTTGTATAGGAACACCTCAAAACTAGATCTTAGATTTACCTAAATTCAAAACTCCTTAATTTATTTATTATATAAATATATTTATAGTTATTTATATTTATTTTAATTACAAATATAATTTTATTTCTAAAATTTTATATGTAATTTATATAATTTATAACGGTCTTGGAGGTTAAAAGTAAGGGAAATAACAAATCCTCATGGGCTAGCAAGGATATGCCACAACCCCTCTATGGGTTGACCAACTCCATAATTGGATTATTAAAATTTTATGCTTTAAAGGACCTATGACTTGAAATCCATTATATGGTTTGAAGGCCCCATCAACCTAGACCATATTCCACATACATATTTATTGTGTTTAACTAGTGTGTACCTGAGTCTGCACCCCTACCTGTATTGTTGGCCATAAATGTCCTAGAAATATTTCCAATGGGGGATGCCAAGATTTGAAACCTGGTTATATACGGAATTACAAGGTGAATTTACGACTTAGGAAATCCCCCAAATTAATATATATAAATATTATCATAATGAATTAATTTTTTTAAGTGTTTATATAAGTGGTTTGATTTGGGAATTATTATACATGAGGTTAGTGGTTCAAGTATCAGTTGGATTTTCTAGAAAGAGTACAGAACAATGTTTTAAGGGTGATTTATGTGGTCAGGGATCCATATCAAGAAATAATTTCTAAAAAACCCTTACAAGTGAATATTTTTTAAAAAAACCTATATTAATAATATATCCTATCTATTCCCCATTATTATAGAATATCTCTTCTATTTCATATTCCATGTTGAAGTGATTATCATTTTATCTTTTCCATTTTTCACTAAACTACGTCCTTCCCCTTTATAATTATTTCTCCTACCATTATAGACTTCATATCTTGATTGTATTCTCCTCATGACATTATCTATGTCTTGAAAGGAATTTTCCAAGGGGTTTTAAAAAGTGATTCACATGAAGGTTTCATCTATTGTTAGAACCAACCATAAACATTATATTTTATTATGACTTTAAATATAATTCAGATTCTTGGATTCCTAATGTTCTTTTAGGTTTATATTTTTAGATATCTAGGACATAAATATTACATAAGAAACCCATATATTTCAATATGGATTCTTCCATTCGGTATCCATTTTTTCCACAATACAATACTTTTAAAAAGAAACATGTTTTTTTCATGAAAAACCTTCACAATTTTCATCTTGACTACATCCTTGTCTCTACTAATCCTTTGAAAAACATTTTAAAAAATGGGATGAGAAAAAAATGATCAGTAAGTAATATAAAAAAAATAAATAAACCATCATTACATGAATACTTATAGAAATTTTCCTTTCTAAAATAAACATTAGACATAAAAAAATATTTTCATGACCAAGAAATCAAGTTCTCTACCCAAAACTTTTCATAAAACATTTCATAAAAAATATTAAAGTAAAAAATAAAAGTCATATTTAAAATCATGAAAAAATCATAATAATATTTTCACAAGTTATAATTTTCACCCTTAAAAAGTATCATATACCATCCTTTAAATATAATATCATTATATTACCTTGAGTAATCATACAATTCGCGTAAAAATCCATAAAAATTATAGATACAACTTGTAGGTTAATTAGGGCATAATTTCTATATCACTCATATAATCATTCTTACAAATTTAATAACTATACAATCAACTTCTATATCCAATTCATTGTTAGGATATCATGGACCCACCCACCCTTGGATTATCATAGAACCACCCATTATTGGTTAATAACGTAACCACCCATACATAGTTTATAATGGAACCACCTGTCATCATATCAATTTCCAAGAATCTTAACATAATCAAAACACATAAAATATTTCTATTTCCAACATTACACTCATAAAAATATTCTTTTCATCCATAAGGAAACATTTAAATATATTGAAATATTTGATCCATTTTAAAACTCCCTTTTCAAAATAACTATAATATAAGTAAATAATTTTTTATTTGAATAAAAAAAATTGAAAATTTTTAAAGGAGTCCAAAAAATAAAATAAAATCTATGGTGGTGGGAAAATTCATTGTCAGTGTATATGTTAAAATATATCATTCCTTTTGTCTTTTTTTAAGGAACATCAAAACATTCCATAAAAATATTCCTTTTCAAAACCTTTGAAAGAAATTGAAAAGGGACATAAAATTTTCTTCATAATTATTTAATGTACATATAAATATATCCATAAAATAATTTTATATATATATATACATGGAAGAAAAAAATTTAAAGGAAAATTTAAAAGAAAAATTTTAAAATAAATCTCCTTACGTAAAATCATAAAAGATTATTTTTTACAAAATGATTTTAAAGAAGTAAAATATAGTATGAGAAGGCCTTTATAAAACCTTTAAGTATAAATTAGAAATTTTCTTAAAACATTTATATGTACATGGACATGGAAGATAGTGACTTCGATAAAAAACATAAAAAACATTTAAATAGTGGTTTTTAAAGTAATGTATCCCTCACCTCTAGTACGAATTATCACATATGTTCTTTATAATGTATAATAATAAACAAATTTTTCTTATTTACTTACTTGAGAACATTTTTCAAGTTTATTATTCATTCTATATCACTTGTTACTATTCCATAACAATTAAACAATCATTTAAGTTCACATAGGATGTTTTGATGATTTTCAGTTCATAAGTCCAAAATGGATTTTGTTAGATGACTATGGTCAAATTGGTCATTATTAATTCATCTATAGAATAATAATCATAACATAATTATAATTTTTATTCATAAATTATACTTTTATATCCAATCTTGAAAAATCGTTATGAAAAATAAACTACATTACAATCATGGAGACGATATGTCGTATGTGATCCTGAGTAATGTTTCCATTTTCCAATGATATTTATGGAAAGAAGTGAGTATTAATTTATATTTTTGGAAGAATAATAATATAATTAATATCAAAATAATTATTTAAATATAATTATTTATAATATCCAAGTGATGTGGTGATGATAAATGGATAACATCGTTTCGTGGAGGTGGTAGTTTGTACATACGCACGGATGACGTTATCACTTTTCATTGAATGGAAAGGCATAAAGGTAAATGATATATTAATTTTATCAGAATAATAAATATTTCACTAATATAATATATAAAAATTAATTCCATTATTATAATCTAGTTATGAGAGATAGTTATGGAAAAAAATTACATCAGTTCTTGAGGCTGTAGTTTGTTATATATACGAACGATGGTTTCATTTCCCATTTGATGGAAGTGTATATGGATAAAATTTATGTAATTAACATAATAAAATATTAGTAAATTTTTTATTATAGATTTTTTATTTTTTCACAGTTTAATAAGATTTGAAGGAGGTGTAAGAATAAATAAAACTAACACATGCAGTTAAAAACTATATCTATTCTTTGAACCACCGCCTTTTATTTAAACTTTAATCCCACTAAGGTTAGAATTATGACTAGTATATAACCTCTATAATGTGATTTGTGATTATGGGAATGGATTTGGGTAGGTATTGGCCAAACCAAATGGGTTTTGAAGTGTGTTGAAATGAGAAGAGGTGACCTATTATAAGAGAGGGGAGAGGAACACATGGAATTTCTTAAAATATTAAATTAATATAAATTATTTTTTATATCCAAATGGATCCAAATTTATAATATTATAATTTAATATGAGTATGAGTCAATATTATCTCATACAATAACATTTTTAACATTTTTGGATTACATTTTTACCCTTATCTTTTTATTTTAACCCTTCATTAACCCTTTTGACAATTACCATAATATAAATGTTTTCTATGCTTTAAGAGATAAAAATATTAATATAAAAATATAAACAATGTATAAATAGATCATGGACTACTTAATTAACCATATAATATTAACTTGGATGAATATGATATTTTTATAAATTTTAAATTAATTAATAATTTATTATTTATTATAAAATATAATTATCCACAATTTTAGTACTATTCATTCACTTTGACATTAATAACAAAAATAAACCAATGAATTTGAATATAATAAATTAACATATCCATAAAATTTAATATGTGTCTAAAAATATCATCTGTCATATTAATTCTTTCAAATTATAGTACTTTTAATATTTTTAATATCATTTATTTTAATTTTCTATTAATTGAATAATTATTGTGTCAGTATTGTGTAAGCATTTAAAGAAATTATTTATTTAATAGAAATTAAGAAAAATTAAGATGATGAAAATAAATATTTTTTCTTTCAAAATATGTATACTCGCCTTAAAAAAATTACATTTATTAAAAACAAGACGGTGATATTTTTTACATTTCTTTACAAAAAATATTATAATGGTTTTAATCACATCCAAATAGAAAAAATGTAATATAACAGAATCATGGATGAGTTTTTATGAAATTTACACAAAAATTAAAATTAAGGAAATTATTAGGGTCATTTTATTGTTCATAACATATTATTTTTATCCCTTAATTTCCTAATTTATCTTTTATCATGGTAACAAAAGTTAATATTGTTTCTATTCAGATTCACCAAAAATAAAAGGAAAATATTTAACAAATTTGGACCCCCAGATTCAAAATATATAATACATTTTAAATAATGATAATATATAATTATATTAATTTAATTTAAAATTAAACCAGTAAAATGTGATAAAAAACTATTTTTCAAAAAAATACATTTTTAAATATAAATTGTTTTTATACTAAATTCATGTATAGAAATAATTTCAAAAACCATAATAGTATTATTTTAAATAAAAATGAACTAATTAAATTTTCAAACTAATCCAAAATATAATTTTACTTTTTATATAATTTAAAAAAAATACATTTTTCAGTAAATATCAATATTTTTCACTATTCATTGAAAAACAATACTTTTGAGATAAATCTCAAAATCTCACCATAAAATAATTTTGATATGATTATTTAAAAAACTTAGTTAATTTTATTAAAAAAATTCCTAAATTTCGTGAAATTAATTATAATAGTTTCTCACAAAAAGCAATGAAAATATTTTTTTGAATAAAACATATTTTTTAAGAATAAATTGCCTTTTCTAAAAATAAAATAATTGTTCACTAAGAAATAATAAAAAATATTTTAATTATTATGATGTATCTATATATATATAAATTAAGTTAATCTTATTCATACCTACAAATTAAACGACTAGTATACATCAGTCACATAATAATATTTCACTATTTGTTTAAGGTCACTATTGTGTGTTTTATATGTTATTGAATATAATTTTCTCATTTAATAATATCAGGATATTACATTGTACCCACATTAATAAATTTTGTTCTCTATATTTGGACTCAGGCTCATTAAACAACATTTTAACTTTTCAAATCACCATTGTTGAAATATCACATCTTAAAAAGGGGTAATAAAACATCCCCTTGAAAATAGGGAAATGGGAAGTATGATGGTCATCTAGAATAAAAAATAACTATGTTTCCATGTAGTAAAACATTAATTAAAAGTAAAATCATGGACATAAAATAAAAAAAACTAACACCCATGGACTGATAGATAGTGATAGAGAACTTGGTCATGAGAAAGTTAACCATCTCAAAACCTTAAATTTGTGATGGTTTAAAAGACTATTGATTTCCCTATAAGAAAAAACAAATGTTTAACATTTTTATTTAAAGATATTTTTACTAGATTTTATGAATTAATTTATTATGTGTACAAATAACATTAGGAAATATACTTAATTGACAATTATAATTTTATCCTCTAAACAATTTTCCCCATAATCTCATCATTTTATTCAAATGATAATTATTCAAAATGAATTTTTCATTCCCTAACTTGTCGAGTCAACTTATAATGGATATCATAATCTATAAGTGTATAATAATAAATTAACAAAAACCAAAATGGTTGAGACAATATTTGATAATTCCCTGTCACAAACCAACTCTGGTCGACCCCAAACTGGTCACCTGAGCCGGTCCACAACAAGCCTTGATAGGCATTCTAGATACTTCATTCTAACGAACCATGTTTGATGTACATGTACATTACATTTTTTTGTAATAATTAATTCATTACACAAATATACTCCAGAATATTGTATTATTTTATTCTCTTTTAAATCTTGGAATATAATCTTCTAACTTGGTGAAAGATCTTCAACATCTCCCATAAAGATCTTCCCCTTTTTTCCTACCTAAAACATTTATTTATATCCTGGGGAAAAGAAAACATAAAAACTATGAGCTCAAATTCTTATTTAGGGTAAACATGGATAACATAAAACAAGACATAAACATAAGAATGTAAAAATATCAAAATAATGTTTAAATATAAAAATATTGAGTCATGAAATAAATCTTGGCAGTATATAATACACAGATCATAAAGGGACATTAAAAATGATAAAATAACATTGGAATAAAACATATAATTTTGTAAAATAGATAATCACATAATATGGTTTTCATATTATCCAAGGAATTGGTTCTAAGACCATCATAGTGAACAAAGTCCATTACTGAACCAGGTTTACTTGTCGTTCTAGCCATGTATTACTAAACTAGATTTACCTATCGTTCTAGCCTTGTATTACTGAATTGTATTTACATGTCATTATAGTCATGTTTTTCTCATGAGATATAAGTCTTTACTCAATTAATTATATGGAGATATAGGTCCCACCCATCCCATAATTAAATCATTCTTACATGTACCACAAAAACATAAATCATTCATCATAACATAACCCAGGAAATAAAATGGATTTATTAAACATCATTTTATCCTAACATAATACATATAAAATATCATCTCATAAATAAAAAATAAAATCTTAGTAATAATATGGATATAAATATAACCCAATTTAATGACCATCATCTTAGATGGAAAATAATTTTGATAAAATACTTGAAATTTATTCTTGAGGAAATATCCTTTCTTCTTCAAAAACATTTTATTTTCTCAAAATTCCATGAAATTTTAAAATAAAATAATTTAATTGAAAATAAACTTGAAATATTGTAAACTAATACTCATATAAATAAGGAATTTTCAAGTCATAAAAATCTGTTCACACTGTATAAGTTAAAAAAATTTCTTGTACTCTTTCCAGAAAAGTCAAAAAGGTACCTCATATAGAAAACAGAAGAAAGATTCCTTCCATAACATTTAATAAAAATTAAACAATGGGTAAAAATTAATTTAAAAATAGTATAATAATATAAATAATACTATATATTTATGAAACCTGGATGTGGATGATAAATATACCCCAGTAAATATTTATGAATAAACAATCTCATATAATAACGAGATTGAAAAATTATCCCTCACCTTAGGTCCTATTTCTTTCGTATGTGTCTGAAGCTCCAATATAATATTTTTAAACATATTATTAACTTTCAATAGAAGCATAATAATATTTATTATATCATATATTATTAAATTATGACTTTATATTACTTATTTATTTACCAATTCAATGTTAAAGAAATGTTTTGGGTAATAATCGTTTTATATATCTTATGTGTTTTGATATCCTATTCTTAATATTATTACTTAGATTGTGATTTAATTACTTAAAGAATGTAAAACATGATTTATATATCATTGATATTCAGTATATAAATATATATAATAGATTTATAAATTAAATGGAATACACCGTTCAAGGAGACGGTAGGTTGTACGTACGCATAAACGATGTTTCTGTTTCCTTATAGAATTGAATGGAAGCAAGTAGTTGAAATATATATACATACATAAATCCAGTAGCATTATTATTTAATATATTTCATTATTATTTATTATATATACTATATAATCATTCATTTAATGGTTAACATGGATAATGAATCTCATCGCGTTGTGGAGACGGTAAGTCGTACGCACGCACGAGCAACGATATCATTCACTTAATGGTTAAATGGTATATAATTGGATGGTGTATTAAATATAAATAATAATTATAATGTTATATTCCTTATTCAAATCCATTATAATCATCATTATATCCATCCAAAATAAGTATTATTGAATATCAAATGACACCACGGCGTGGAGACGGTAAGCCGTACGTACACACACATGGAGATATTTTTATTATTAGGAAGGATAAAATGAGGTATAAGGTTTTCCCATAATTATAATAAAATCTTATAATTTATAATACATTGTATTTATTACTTTACTATAAAAACAACATAAGAATAGGAAGTAGAATAAGGAAGAATTTTTGAAAGAGGTGATAAAACAATTACCTATTTTTCGAGTATCTCCTTTTTCTTTTCACAAATGGTCTCCCTATGATTTATTTTTGCCCATATTTTTTCCACTAGAAGTAAGTTATGGATGTTTTAATCTCATTTGAGTATAATTTATATGATCCAAGGGGATTGAGAGGTATGATTAAGTTGGTAGATATGGTAGCCTTTTATAAGAGGCAGGATGGGCACTTTAGGAAAGTCTTGAAATATTATTTTAATATAAAATTACTTTAAAATTTTAATAGTTAAAAAGTGATATAATTTAGGTATAATATGGGTATGGTTATAAATCCTCTCAAAAAATAGGGTTTTATAAATATTTAGGTCATAAAATTAACCTTATCTTTTAGTTTTAACCCTTAGTTAAAATCATTAACTCTTACCAAGTCTTCTTGTATTTTCAAAATATATGGTTACTATAGTTAATATAAAATTAAAATAGATCCAAAAATGAATCTTTAATGATATTTTAATCATTTCATAAGTCATTTTTTAAAATATTATATTTTTAGAACTATTATATCATTTAGTAAAATAGTATTTTATTTAAACCCTTTATGTCAATTCTGACAAAATTTAGTAATTGATTTTTGTTAAAGTCAAAAGAAATTTATTATTTTGATAGAATGGAATTAAATCATCCATATCCTATATATTATATCCAAAAAATAAGTTTATGGAATAAAAATGTTAAAATTAAATTTATTTTAATATTTATAATATCATTTATTTGAATATGACATTAATAAGGTAATCACTTCATCATAATTGTGTCATAAATAAATTTATTTATTTAATGTCTAAAAATTGTAAATAAAATACCATGATGTGTTAAATATTCTTATATTTATAATTTATATTTATAGTCTGATATATCATTTATATAAACCAAAATAAAACTTTTTTAATAAAAAGATACATGCTTATGTTTTTTCCCTTTACTTTAAATTAATTATTATAAAAGGTCATTATTACACCCATGTGGCTCCATGGGGTCCTAAAATCGACTCGAGGATTCTCATGGTTGTCCATATCTCATAAAATAGGACTTGGACATGTGTTATGGTAGTTTTATATTATTATAATATTATTTGTTACACTTATTTACCTGATTTACACTTTAACTTTGGTAAATAAAAATAATTACTGAAGTTACTATTCATAATATCCAAAATTAAAAGGTAACTATTTATACAATTTAGACCTTATGATTCCAAATATGTAATCCATTTTTATAAATTCAAAATACAAAAATGGCATAAATTATTTAAAATTAATTACCATTTTCAAAACTAAAAATTGGGTTTTTAAGAAATAAAAACTATTAAAAGATTCAAATGTGTTCATATCCAATTTAAATGTGAAATTACCGCCAATGAAAAAAAATTGGATTAAATGATAAAACAAAAATACAATTAAACTTAAAAAAAAATTAAAATAACAATTTAACTATATAAATAAATTAGATGAAAATGTAGTTTTGAATTAAAATATATTATTTTTTCCTATTCATTAAAATATTTATTTTAACAGAAAAATACCAAAAAAATCACCAAATAAAATTTTGATTACCTACTTCAAAATAATAAGTTTATTTTTTCAAAAAAAAATATATTAAATTATTAAAAACTAGATTTAAAATGTGTGCTCCATCAAAAGGTGGAAAAACTGCATTTTTTTAAAATACATCTTCTATCCGAAAAAAATGAATTTATTCTTATATCATGTATAGAAATTACATAATATGAATTTTAATGTTATATAGAATTAAAAATGTGGTTAATACTATTCATAAAATCTAGTTTATATCCCATTAAATATTAATATTTTAATAATATATCATTTTTTAGTGAAACTCGGTATTGCGTACAACGCAAGCTATTGAGGAAGGACGCTCTTATATGTAATACAACACAAGCTAGTGTTGTGTGTAGTGAAATATTCTTTTGGTGTTATATATAACATAATCCAAACATAGTTATTTTATACATTTAACAAAATCTATACTCATTGTTGCGTGTATCATACGCCAACTCGGTGTTATGTGTAACATATGAGAATTAAGTTAAGTGTGAATGGAATATTTGACTTAGTGCATTGTAATATATAAATGAAAATTTAAATTTATTCGAAATAATGGTCGATAAAAACACAGAGTGTTACATTATACCCCCTTAAAATTAATTTATCCCTTGAAATACTTCATGGTTTTAAAAGGTTTACTACTTGAAAGTTTCTTTCATAGAAACCCACATTGTAAAAAGGAATACTAAACCTTCATTTTAAAAGGAAAGTTAAAAAAATAATGATTACCCAAAATAACTCATCATTGGGTTTCCACATAGGAGAATATAGTTGGGGTGTGAAAACATTGATATGGAAGAAAAATCTAACCATCATGTTTTGATGGATAGTGATAGAGAACAAGGTGTAGAGAAAGTTAATAACTAAAAATCCATAAATCTGTGATGATTTAAGGGACCATCTGATTCATCATCTAATAAGTTACTAGGATTACATTTTTGGTTATTAATATTTTTTCCCTAAAGTTAACGTTTTTTCATGATAATAAATATATACTTTATTTTGGTACAATATCATCATTGTCCTTACCTTAAACAATTTCCACTTCATCTCTAATTTAAAGAAATTAAGTTTAATTAATCATTCATGAAGTGTTAGGAGATCATGTGATAGAATGATAGGTTATTATATATGTCTCAACAAAAGTTTATCATAGGTAATAAAATATGTATAATTCCACCTATAGTGAGATAATATATTAATCTAAAAATATTCAACTGGAATATAAAACATTTTATCCATAAATAGATAAAATTAAAATCCTTCCAAAAACTGAAAATATCAAACTTTATAAAGAAGTGAACTAAATCAACTTAACATTTATCTCTCATATCTCATAAGGTAGTTCTTGGTTGTCACTTCCCAAACATGTGAAAATCTTAATCATGGATTCTCTTGAAACATGATAATAACATGAATTACTGTAGAACCTTAGTGAAAAACATGCATTATGTCAAAATTAAATTTTTACACACACCAAAAATATCGAAAATTATATATACTCAAACCAAGATATCACTTTTTCCTTATATCATTCATGGGGTCATTAATACAATCAAACATCTCATTATCCCCTTATCCAATTTATGTGCATATCATATGCTTTACAAAAATATTAAAATAAATTTCCATCATTACCGGTACCATATACTTATGGAAAACTATAATGGTCCAATACATAGATATTCCAATATTCCATAATACTACAAAATAGATTCTAAAAAACTATTTTGGAATCCCATTACACAAAAACATAATCATTCCACCACTTCATTTTCATACTCAACATCTCCAACAGTAATCACATGTCATTTGAATTTTTCTTTGTCCTTAAGAGTTTGTTGACGTTGATAATCATTCATAACCCTTGGATTAGGGCATTGGTTAGCATAATGCCTCATTTCCTTGAACATGTAACCTTAATTTGTGGGAGGTTCACTCTTTGTAGCTTTCTGTTTATTTCCATTTACTTCGGTAGTAAAATGATCAATGAACTTCTTTTACAGAAATAAAACATTTATTTGTCACCTTAATACAATTTCCTTAATGTTTCCTTCCACACTTTGAGCATAAAGAAAATCTAATATTCTTTTATATGTAATTTTTATAGTTTCCTTTTAATTCTATACTTCTTTTCTTAACATAACCATGAGATATATCTGGAACTACAATCTCCCTTTTTGTAAGAATAATAGGAGGAAGGTACATAATAAAAAATAAGTTCTTGAACTCATTCCAATCCATGGAGAAAATTTTATCTTATTGCCTCATATTCTTGATAAAGTTCCACCACAGATTTGATTTACCTTCCAAGTAATAAGTTTCTAACATAACCTTTTCTCATTCCTAAAAATGTATAATGAAAAATATCTTTTTAATGGTATAAATCCATTTCTCATAAACTATTGGATCACTCATTTCACCAAAATAATGTGGATGATTCCTTAAGAAAGAATCAAGAGAACGTTGTTCCCACCTTTGGTCATTTGTAAGCCTAACAGGATTTGCAGTCATAGAAACAAGATTCTTTATTTTTACTCTAATAAAATTTGGTTCTTAAGAGTAAAATCATTGAATTACCAATCACATCCATCATTAATGTGGTTCCTTTGGGTTCAATCCATTTTCTAAAACCCTAAAAGAATAGTATTAGAGGCAAAAACCATACTAGGAAAAAAACATAATCAAGGGGAAGTACTTTCAATATATAACATCTTAGGTATAATCCCAGGTTATTCAGGATATTTAAAATAATTCTAGTATAATAAATTATATTTATACTTACCCTAAGGGTACATCCCTAGAAATACATTAGAAATATATCTAGGGGTCTCACTAAAATTTTCACATCCTAGTTTCTAAAGGTTAACTAAACCTAGACCTAATACCAACTCTAACGACCCCTTCCTGACTTACATGAACACTATATTTATTTTACAGAATAACTAATAAATTACACATATATACACCCAAATATCGTATTAGTTTATTTTCTTTTGAAACTTGGAACATAATCTTCTAACTTGGAGAAAGATCTTCAACAAATCCCATAAATATCTTCTCCTTGGGTTTTCCTACCTATAAATTTTCTTTATATCATGGGTAAAAGAAAACATAAAAATGGTGAGCTTAAATTATTATTAAGGGTAGACATGGAGAACGTAAAACAAACCATAAACATAATAATTTAAAAGCATTAACATAAAAACTAAATATAAAAATCTTAAGTCATGAAATAAATCTTGGTTGTACGTAAGACACTTATCATAAAGTAACATTAACCATTATAAAAACTAATTGGAAAATACATGTAATTTTGAAAAAAAATAAGCACATAATTTTATTTCCATAATATCCAAGGCATTTTTGACAATACCATCATAGTGTACAAATTCCATTACTGAACTGAGTTTACTTTATGTTCTAGCCATGTATTACTGAATTGGATTTACCTATCATTCCAGCACTGTATTACTCAACTGGATTTACATTCCATTTCAGTCATGTTTATCTCATGAGAAACAAATATTTACCCAATTCATTTTAGGGAGATATAAGTACCACACATCTCATAATTAAATCATTCTTATATGTGCCACAAAAACATAAATCATTTATCATAGCATAACCCAAAAAATAAAATGGGTTTCTTAAACATCATTATATCATAACATAATCCATATAAAATATCATTCCATCACTAAAAAAATTAAATAATAGTAATAATAGGGATATAAATATAACACTATTTAATTAGAATCATCTTAGATGGAAAATAATTTTGATAAAATACTTGAAATTAATTCTTGAGGAAAATATCATTTCTTCTTTAAAAACGTTTTCTTTTCTCAAAATGCCACGAAATTTTAAAATAAAATAATTTAATTGAAAATAAACTTTAAATATTGAAATTATTATTCATGTAAATAAGGAATTATGAAGACGTAAAAATCCATTCTCGTCGTATAAGTTAAAAAACTTTTTTCTTATACTCTTTCCATAAAAGTAAAAAAGTACCTCATATAGAAAACAAAAGAAAGATACTTTCAATACCGTTTAATAAAAAATTAACAATGAGTAAAATTTAATTTATACAATATTAGAAGAATAGAAATAATATTATATATTTAGTAAAAATGGATGTGGATGATAAATATACTCCAGTAAATACTTACGAATAAAAATCCCAGATAATAATTAGATTGAAAAATTATCCCTTACCTTAGGTCTGATTTCTTCCATATGTTTCTGAAACTCCAATATAATTGGTTTTAACATATTATTAACTTGAAATATAACCATAAAAATATCTATTATATCATATATTATTCACTTATTACTTTATATTACCCATTTCTTTATCAATTCCATGTTAAAGAAACATTTTGGGTAACAATCGTTTTATATATCGTATGTGGTTTGACTTGTTATTCTTGATCATATTACTTAGTTAATGATTTAATTACTTTTAGAATTTAAAACATGATTTATATATAATAAATATTCAGTATAAAAATATATATAATAGATAGATAAATGAAATGGAATACATCATTCGTGGAGACGGTAGATCGTACGTAGGCATGGATGTTGTTTCCATTTCCTTATTGAATTGAAAGAAAGAAAGTAAATGACACATATATATATATATATACATAAATCTATTATAATTATTATTTAATATATTTCATGCTTATTTATTATATATACATTATAATAATTCTTGAATGGTTAATGTGGAGAATGAATCTCATCACGTCAAGGAGATGGTAGGTCGTACTTACGCTCGAGCAACGATATCATTCACATAATGGTTAAATGGTATGAAATTGGATGGTTTAATAATTATAAAGAATAATTATCATGTCATATTCATTATTTACATCCATTATACTCATCATTATACCCATTCAAATTAAGTATTGTTGAAGAACAAATTACACCACGGTGTAAAAACAGTAACTTATACGTACACACACACTGTGATATTGTTATTCATAGGATGGATAAAATGTGGTATAAGGTTTTAAAATAATTAAAATAAAATATAATCATGTATAATATACTGGATTTATTACCTTATTATGGAAACACCATAATAAGAGTAAGTATAATAAGAAAATAATTTTGAAAGTGGTGATAAAACAATTACCTCTTTTTCGAGTATCTCCTTTTGATTTGCACAAATTGTCTCCTTAGGATAGATTTCTTCCAAAAGTGTGGCCTTTATAGGGAAGAGAGATATTTTGGTAGACTATTTTATCATAATTTTTATGATACAAGGGACTTGAGAGATTTGATTATGTGGGTATAGGAGGTAACCTTTTATCATAGGGAGGATGGGCACTTTAGCAAAGTCTTGAAATATTAATTTATTATAAAATTATTTTAGAATTATAATAGTTAAAAATGATAAATTTCGTGGAAAATATGATTATGAGTCTAAATCCACTCAAACAATAGGTTTTAGACACGTTTAGGTCACAAAATTAACCTTATCTTTTAGCTTTAACCCTTAGTTTAAAACATTAACTCTTACCATGTCCTCTTGTATTTTCATAATATATGGTTACTATAGTTCCATTAAATTGAAAAGAGAACCAAAATTGTATCATTACAGACACTTTTAACATTATAAAATTCATTTTTAGAAATCCTATATTTTTAGGACTATTATATAATTTAATAAAATAGTATTTTTTTAAAAACTTTTTTATTGTCAATTTTGACACTATTTAGTAATTGATTTTTGTTAAAGTCATAACAACTTGAGTATTTAGAACCAAAGGAATTAAATCATCTTTCACACGTCTATGTCATCCAAAAAATCCATTTATGGCATCAAAATTTTCAAATTTTATTTATTTTAATATTTATAATATCATTTATTTTAATATTTCATTAATAAGGTGATCACTGCATCATCATTGTGTCATAAATAATTTTATTTATTTAATGTCTAAAAATTAAAAATTAAATACTATGATTTAGGAAATATTTTTATCTTTATAATTAATATTTATTCTAAAATAGATCATTTATATAAACCCAAATAAAACTATTTTAGTAAAAAGATACATGTTTATGTTATATTTCCCATTACTTTAAATTAATTATTATAAAAGGTCATTATCAAACCCAAGTGGCTCCACGGTGTCCTAAAATCGACTCAAATGTGATCATGGTTGGAAATATCTCATAAAATAGTATTAGGATACATTTTAGGTAGTTTTATATTATTATAATTTTATTTGTTACCCTTATTTACCTGATTTACCCTTTAACTATGGTAAACAAAAATAATTACTGAAGTTATTATTAATAATATCCAAAAATAAAAGGTGCATATTTACAAAATTTGGACCTTATAATTCCAAAAATGGAATCTATTTTTATAAAAACAAAACACAAAATTAGCACAAATTAATTTGAAATTAATTCCCATTGTCAAAACCAGAAAGTGGAATTTTAAGAGGTAAAAACTATCAAAAGATTGACATGTGTTCATATCTAATTTAAATGTGAAATTACATTCAATGACCAAAATTATGGTAAATGATAAAACCATAATCCAATTAAACTTTAAAACCAATTAAAAAGATAATCTAACTATATAAATAAATTAGATGAAAAGTCAATTTTGATACAATATTTTTCACTATTAATTAAAATATGAATTTTATTAGAAAAATACCAAAAATTAAACCAAAGTAAATTTTGATTTCTTGATTATAAATAAGAAATTTATTTTTTAAAATATAATATATAAAAGTGTTAAAAACTATATTTAAAATTGTTACTACATCAAAAGGTGGAAAAACTGCATTTTTTTGAAAAATGCTTCTTTTATCTGAAAAATTGAATTTGTTCTTATATCATGACTAGAAAATACATAAAATGATTTTTAATGTTATATAAAATTAAAAATGTGGTTAATAATATTTATAAAGGATATTTTATTTCCCATTAGTAAATAATATTTAAATAATATATCGTTTTTATTGAAACTTGGTATCACGTACAACGCAAGCTATCGAGGAAGGTAGCTCTTTCATGTAGAGAAAGACAAGTAAGTGTAGTCAGTAGTGAAATATTCCATTGGTGTTTTGTATAATTTAATCCAAACATATTTCATTTATACATTGAACAAAATCTATACTCAGTGTTGTGTGTATCATACGCCAACTCGTTGTTGTGTGTAGCATACGACAAGTCAATTTTGTGTGAAAGGAATGTCTGACTTAGTTCATTGCAAGATATAAATAAAAAATTAATTTATTGGAAAAAGTGGTCTATAAAAACTAGAGGGTTTACATCCATGGTTGTAAACAAGTGCCAAAGTCATCAACAAAGTGACGATGGGAACAATTTCAACCAATATAAATAAACAAAAGCAGAAGAATAATAAAAGAGGAGACCAAAATAAATAAACCAAACATAACGACAAAGCAAGAACTAAAACAATAGAACTAACCAAACCTAATGACCACAAAAACTTCAGGTGACCATGAATGTCACTCTTCTATCCCTAAATCAACATCACCCATGGCAACTGAGATCAAGCTAAAACCTACACCTGAGACTAAAAACAAGAATGATGTATAAGATTGAATATTAAAACTCAGTTGGCATGCTCTAAAAAATATATTCCCAATGCATTTACATTAAAAAATAATCATTAATTTAAGGTTTGAACTATAATATATTAAATTATTTTTTTCAAACATTTTCCCTTTAAAGAAAATCACAATTTATTACCCTTTTATTTTAAACTAGTTTATTTTCCAAGAAGAAATCTTTATCCTTTTAAAGAAAGAGGGATCATGATTAAGGAAGTGTAAAAAATTTCAAAACCTATTTCCACAAACATTTGAAAATAATTTTTATCACTTTTAGAAAATATATGAACTATACAAGGTAGAAAATGCATTGATCAACCTTCCTCTAGCCACACCCCCCCCCTTCTACGAGCTCCCCTATCCATGATTTCCACCACATTTATCTGGAATTATCACTCAATACTTTGATGTAAGGTCTTCGGATCCCTCTCCTTATGTTTGTTTGGTGATTTTTCCTCTCCTCATTTCCCCTCTTATCTCAACCGAACCCTAGATCATGGTTTGACCAGATTTTGGTGATTTCTTCCACTTTTAGAGCATGTGGTGGATATTTTGGGACTTATTTGTGCGTGTTTCCGCATCCACCACTGAAGAATAAGCACTTCAGTCCATTCTGGTTCAACTGCCATCATTTGAGGTTGTTCTCTTCCACCCCTTTTTATCGTTTCAATTTTATTTAGAGTCTTTGGTTATTTTGGGTTCCCTCTATGTTTATTATATCATTTCATGGATCCTTTAATGTTTGAACACACATACATAAGTACATATATATATATATCCTCCTTGTACATGTTAACTCATATAGGGGAGAATATGTACATTGGATTAAGGGGTATTTATATATATATATATAGAAGTGTATGTGTGTGCAAGTGTGAACCTATCTTCATCAAAGGCATCGATTGACGAGGTGTTCCACTTGGTTCTATTCCTTTTGAGGTAGGATACCTTTTCATTTTCCCTTAAATTTAATAATACATTGATTTCTTGTATTTTGAACCTTTATTTAATGCTAGTTAGTGACAAATGTTTTTTATAATAAATGGAGTAAATTCCTATTTAAGTATGATTACATGAAATTTTTTTATTCAATGTGCATACTAAGTGTTTTTCAAATTACCCAATTGGCCTTTGTATGTGAATTATGGTTTTTAAAAAATGACTTGGGTTTTAAATTTTTTTTTTGGTCAAATATATTTCAAAAATTGGGTTGTCAATGGTTTGGTTTTGAAAGTGGTGTGTATTTGATTCTTTAGAAATTATTTGGCATGTGAAAGTCATGTGAGTCCTCATTGAATTTTTTTGTAAAATTGGTTATCTTAAAAACACTCCTTGGATGGTTCTCTTGCCTTGTTTATGTTGTGTGATGTGGGAATTCTACCGTGTAGGACTCCCTTGAGATCAAATAGTTGAAAGGAAAGGGACTAGTTCTTTGGGGTGACTTAGGGGTGAATTTTGTGTGTGTGTTGATTATGTGTTATAATAGTTTATGTGATTGGATAATTAATTGGAATTGGTTGGATCACCCCCTTTTTATTAATGACATGGAAACTTTTCATAGAGAGATAATTTTAGTGAATGGTTATTGTAATAGTTTAGATTATGATCTGGTCAGTGGCCCTCAGTATAGACTATATACTTTGGGATTATGACACTTGGTCAGGCTAGGGATGGATTGATTGAGAATTTGGGCATTATTATGTCATCAGGTAATGCATGCCTTCAAGATGAGTCACGTGTATAGTAATCCTTGTATGGTCCTCTTTACTTGGTTATATTGTATGTTGTTGGAGGTCCACCACATAGGACTCCCTTGATATCAAATCGTTTAAATGTGATGGACTTGTTCCTTGGGGTGAATTGGGGGTGAATTTATAGTGTGTGTTGATTGCATGTTATGAAGGTGTATTTGATTGGATTCTTGGTTGGAATTTATTGGCTCACCCCCCCCCCCCCTATTTATGACATGGGAACCTAGAATATAAAGTGAATTTTTGGTGAACGATTGATGCAATAGATTAGATTACGCACTGGCTAGTGGACTTTAGTATAGACTATCTACTTTGGGATTATTCCCCTCGATTAGTCTAGGTAGGGATTGATTGATCATTTGAGAATTATGAAGTAATTGGGTGAGTAATACCTTCGGGATGAGTCACATGTATAGAATTATCTATATTTTTCATGATCTCATAGGTTCTCCCATATACTTCAGTACATAGTAATCTGCAACGGATTATTGAGGTGCATTGTGTTGTTGGTCACTCTTGATTTCTATTTTCAATTTCCCTTGTGTGATAATTTATTTTTCCTCATTTTATAGTTCATCTAGTTGATAAAATTGATAAAAATTATTTTCACATGTTTGTGGAAAATGGTTTTGAAATATTTTTACACTTCCTTCTTCTTCATCCCTTTTTCTTTAAATGGTTAAAGCTTTCTTCTTGGAAAAGAAACCGGTTTAAAAAAAGGGAAATGGATTATAATTTTATTTAATGGGAAAATTTGTGAAAATTTTACTTTTATATATTTTAGTTCAAACCTAAAATTGATGATTCTTTTGTTTAAAGTAAATTCATTGAGAATATATTTGTTTGTGAATGCCAACTAAGTTTTAATACTCATTCCTATCTGTCATTATTGTTTTTAGTCTCAGGTGTAGGTTTCATCTTTATCTTTGTCACTGTGGGTGATGTTGATTATTAGGATCAGAGAGTGACCCATAGGGTCATATGGAGTTTTAGTGGTCATTAGGTTTGGTTAGTTTTATTTTTTTTAGTTCTTTCTTAGTCATTATGTTTGGTTTATTTATTTTGGGATTCTCTTTTATTATTATGCTGGTTTTTTATCTATATTGGGAGAAATCATTCCCATTATCATTCGGTTTATGCCCTTGGAACTTGTCACTATCTTGGGAGGATTTTGACTTCCCCTCGGGCCTTGCCACGAGCCGGCTCGGGTGACCAATTTTTGGTTGACTAGGTTTGGTTTGGGAAATTCCCAAAATGAATAAACCTTCATATAAAGAAATAAAACATTAATATCCAAAATTCAAAATTAATACATGAATTTGGACATAGATTATTTGATAAATAACTAAACTTAGCATTCTTCAAAATATTTCATACTAAGGTTAAAACCCAAAAATCTGATGGATTTGTTCACATTTTCTTCCAAAATAAATGTTTCATTTTTCTCCTATCAATATAATGTAATATACCAAAAATTTATATTAACTAATCATATAATATTAAAAATATTATAATCATTTCCATAAATAACCCGAATCACCATAAAGACACATTAAAAATGTATATGCTTCAAAAATATATTTCAATATTTGATCCTCAAATAAAATCTCATAATTTTTTTTACCTTGATAAAATAATATTCCCAAAATAAATAAAATCTTTTGAAATAACATTAGTCCCCAAATCACTAAATCAATTTTCAATCCCATGATTATCTTATAACATGAAATAGTCCAGTGATAGGTGTTGTTCCCTTGTATCCCTTCGGTTATGGTTTCAATCTCTACATCCTTACCGAATATGAAGGGTTATCACCCAGCCTACGAGTTTTCATTTTTCTGAAACAATTTAATTCTTATATCATTACAAAAAATATAAATTTAATCAAAAAATATCGTATAAACCCTAAATTTTATCAATACCTTTGAAATTATAATCATAAAATAAAAATATAATTCTTCGTCAAATAAATTTTTCACAAGTTAAAATTAATGGTTACATATACCTCAAAATTTTACCAAAACTCAATAAAGTTTTCACAAAATATTATTATCACACATAACATCAAAATAGTGTGTTTAAGACTTTTAACTTATAATAAACCATAAATATACCACTATATAATAAATATTTAATCCCTTTAAATATACACCTAAATCATTCAACACTGTTCATAATCCATTAACCATGATTTTCTATCACATTCCTTAATACTTAATTCCAATAAAAAAATTAATCAGGCCATATGATTTAATAATATTAAAAAAACAATCCAAGATAATGCATACCTCTCATATGTAATTTTTAGTTCCTTATTCTTTAACTGTAATGGCATTATACATTTCTAGACATTTGTTCTTACTCATCTCATTCTTGACCTTTCCCCTTAAGACATAATTTTACAAAATGACCATACTCCCCACAATTAAAACATTAAATTGATACCTTAGTAAGAATTTTATTCCCCTTTATAGAATTAACTAAATGATTTATTTTTTAATTGTAAGAATATTTATTTATTCCCTCCTTTAATAATGGCCAAACATTTTCCTATTCTTTAAGACATTTTTCTTGGTGATTCTTCCCAAATAATTTACTCATAGGTCATTTAATATTGATTTCCATTAAGAAATTTATCACCTAAACATCCATAGATCTTTATATCTATCATATTTTATTCATTGGAAAACTCACCAAAGTTCAAGTTATTAATCATAACATGTGATAGATAGTTAATAATAACCACAATATTTTTCACTACAACTCCTATTTTTTTGGTTTCTCATTAAAATAACCACCACATTCTAATTCACATAAAGTGAAACCAAGGTTCCTATTAGATCTAGAAATTTAATAAAACCAAAAATGTTAGTGTGAGTATATATATACAATCATAATAAACCATCTCATGAGCAGGATAAACACTAATATATACTTAACCAAGTTATCATCAACTCTTCTAAAATAACTATAATTCCCCCTAACATATAACCATTGTGGTAATACGAGACTTTTAACATATTCTTAAATAAAATCCAAACCTTGAAAGTTATATAAAACCTATTCTGACACCAAAAGTAAGGACCCGGCCTTAACCATCACATTTTATAGTGATTTTGACTATATTTCACTTTATTTAATTCAAAAAGATATTTTAGGTTTATATTTCTAGATATTTATGTCATAAATATTACATAACAAACCCATATATTATAAAGTGTATGCTTCCCTTCAGTATCCATTTTTTCAACATAAAATAAACCTAAAAAACACATTTTCTTTTCATGATACATCTTCAAATTTTTAATCTTGAGTTCACCCTGTGGAAAGTTTTATAATATCAAATGAGAGAAAAAATATCAATAAGGGGCATAAAAGAAAGAAGGAAATGGTTATTCCATGAATACTTATAAAAATTTTCCTTCTTCAAAATAAAATTATAGAAAAAAACGTTTTCTTACCTAATAAATCACCTTCTCTATATAAATATTTTCATAAAATGTTTCATAAGAAATATTAAAGGAAAAATAAAAGGTTTCTTGGAAATAAAGAAAAACTCACAATAAATTTTTCAAAAGTTATACTTTTCACCATTAAAAAGTATCATATACCTTCTTTTAAGCATAATATTATTATCTTACCTTGATAAATCATAAGATTCCCATGAAAACCAAAATAATTCATAGATAAAACGTTTAGGTTACTTTGGAAATAATTTATATATCACTCTTACAATCACTATTAAAAATGGAATAACCATATGATTGAATTCCATACCCAGTGAATTAGAGGGATATCACAGAACCACTCATCTTTGGTTTATCACAAAACCACCCATCATTGGTTTATATTGTTACCACACATCTTTGGTTTATAACAAAACCACCCTTCACCATAACAATTCCCAAGAATCATAACATAATCAAAAATATAAAATTTTATAATTTTCAACATTACACTCATTAAAATATACTTTTCATCCATAAGAAAACACTTCTAGATACTGAAATATCTAATCCATTTTAAAGAATCCTTTCTAAAATACCTAAAATATATGGAAATAGGGTTTTTATTTGATGAAAAAGTTGAAACTTTAAATAAATCCAAAAATAAAATAACAGTTATGGCGGTGGGAAAATTCATTTTCACTATATACATAATATAGAACATTCCTTTTTTCTTTTTGTAAATAACATCAAAACATTTAATAAAAAAATTACTTTTTAAAATATTTGAAAGAAACAAAAAAGGGATATAAAATAACCTTTATAATTATTTTATGTCTATGTAAATATATCCATTAAATATTTCTTTTTCAAAAACATCGACAAGGAAAAACTATTTTTAAAGGAAATTTTACAGGAATAGTTTTAAAAGAAAATACATTATGTAAAATATTAAAAAGTTTATTAATTTTAAAAAAATATTAAAAAGTCGTATATAGTCACAAATTAAATTTAGAAACTCTTTAATTATACATCATATTTTTTCTTAAAACATTTTTCAGGATGTGTAAATAGAATAAAAATATTTAGAAAATAAATAATTAAAAACATTTTAAATGTTTATTTTAATGTAACATTATTCTTACCTTGAGTTTGACTCATCACATATGTTATTTATCTTCCAGAATAATAAACTTATTTTAATAATTTTCATGAACCATACCAAGTACCCTGGTATCCTGATAATCAGATCGATCATGACATAGACTGGAGGGTGTTCTCGATCCCCATAGGTTAGTGACTAGCACCTGAAATCACACAAAATGAAATCCCCAACGATTTTGCAACAAACATTAAGAAAGAAGATGAAAAAGTTAGTATGCATAAAATATAAAACTCCATAGAGAGTAATTTAACATAATTAAAATAGGTAAACAACTCAAAATTACTACAAAAATTTACCATAAAAGAGGATAAAAATGAAATCCCCAACATACGACACTCTCTAAGCCCCAAGGATCAAAAAATACTACCACTATGTGGTGCCTTACCCCTACTCAAACCTATAATAAGATAATATACAAACACCAAAAGGCATAGGTATGGGGTAAGCTAAAATCCTAGTAGGTTCTGGCCAATTATTCCATAATAAGATGTAAACGTTTAATTAACCAATCAAATATTTCATGTTTAAATAAATAGGAATGGTAGTTCATAGAATTATTAAAATAATTCACACTTTACATTTCAAATGATGGAAATAATTTAAACAAATAGAATCAAAAAATTATATAAAATAGTTTATACAAATTAATTAGGCATGAAAAATAGTTTACAAATATTGACACGCATTTATATCTCATATATAAATAAGTGAGCAATATGGTCATCTGCTAAAGGGTAAAATAGTTTTGAATGGAGGTATTCCTCATACACTTTAAGGTGATCATAGAAATATGTGTATATAAATGTCCCTCTCCACTGGCCAAAGGCAACTCACCATTATCCCATCAGGAATGTAACCTATTGTATAATTTTTTTTCAGTTATAAAGTATCAAAAGAGTGTTATCCCAATAACTCACTAAGTACTGAGGATTTTTTTCTCTAGTAAAATAAATTGTGGTAAATTTATTTTAAACTATTAAAATTAAAATTCATCCTATCCCCTTATTCCAAAAGTGCCAATTTTCCATTTAAAAAACAGATTTTTAATCAAAACATTCATTTTCCAAGATAAAACTACTAGGTTTTTATCTGAACCATTTCAAGACATTTATCTAAAATACTAATTTGAAATAAATTTCAACAAATAAATTTTATAATTTATATTCATCAATTTAAAATCCAAAATTTTCCAACAATTTATCAAACACACCCCAATTCAATAGAATTGGGGGGTTTTCCCAATTTTGTGCCATAAATTCAATTTCACATTCAAATCCCACAATTCAATGGGATTTAGATTTTAATAAAATAATTGAAAAAAAATTTATGAAATTAAATTTAAATAAAATAATAATAATTTAAATCAATAAATTTAGGTATAATAAAATTTGGGCATCATAACAGAACCACCTACCTTTTTCATGAAAACACAAATCCCACAAAGAAACTCACTAACAAGAATGGAGGTGTAGAGGATCTAAGAACTCAACCTAGAAAAATTATTCAACAAAATGAAGCTTAGATATGTCAATCTCAAGATTTTCTACAAAACTCCATGAAGGGAAATAGAAAGAGATACAGATATGGGAATAATGTTTACATGATGAGTCACACCTCAACCGTAACAATGATAAATTACTGCATGAAATGTCTTGGAAGGGTTTTAGGGCACCAAAATTGCCCGGGGATGGAACTTGTGTTGAGAGAATGGAAATATGTTGAAGAGGAAATAGAAATTTATTCCATGCTTCTTATTTAAAAATATCACTGGAGACATTTCATGACGTGTAACCCAATTATATGTCGTGTAATTAAAAAATCTCAAAATCTCTAAAAACCCCTCAGTTCTGATAAAAAAAGATTTTTTATTATTTTATAATTTATACATTGTGTAACCAAATTAAACAAAATATAAATTCCCAATAGGCTATATAACCAATAGTTTTTATACTCAGAATATAGAGAATCTATGACTTCACCATTATAGGTATCCTCTCAATTCCTCCTGAGCCCTACCCAGACAAAGAAAAAGGAAAACTATGAAATTTTTTGAGATGTACCTGACATAAAGGTAATGAGATGTTACAAAATCTCCACCATAAGAACTTTCTTTCCCCAAAAATCTTGTCAAGGAGTTTTTATTTCAAAAAGGTGAGGCCACTGCTCTCTCATTAGTTCCTCACACTCCCATGCCTCATGAGAATATGAATTGTGCTACCATAGAACTCTAAGCAAAGTTATCTCCCTTCCTCGAAGTACCTTGGTTTTAAAATCAACTTTCATGATTGGTGATTCAGTCACGGATAAATTAAGTTCAATTTCATGATCACTCCAACTCAGAACATGAGATGAATCAGATAGATACTTTCTCATCTTTGATAAATGAAACACATTATGTATCAATGTTAGCTATGGTGGTAGTTCTAAATGGTAAAAAAAATACCCAACATTCAAATAACCTATAAATGTCCCACAAAACTAGGAAAATATTTCCTTTACCTCCCAATCCATTGATGTCCCAACTGAGGTGAAACGTTCAATAACACCTGGTCACTAACTAAAAATTCCAATGGTCTACTACGATGATCAATATAAGATTTATACCAGAACTATATCATCAACATTATATGAAAAATAAATTGGATCTTTGATGTCATCTATTGAACCAATATTGGTCTAAATAAGGAACTTTCACCAATTTTTTACCAACATAACAGAGATCTATAAGGTCGACCATACAAGGCCTCAAAATGAGGAATTCTGATCACATAATTTTAACTATTATTATGAAAAAACTCAACTAGCCCTAAATGGTCATCCCAAGTCATGATAAAGTTGAAAACACAAGCACAAAGAATATTCTCAACAAAATGTATATCTATTTCTGTCTGGACATCCGACTATGGATGGTATACTTTGCTCAAATAGAATTGAGATCCTAGTGCCTCTTTAAGGCCTCTCCCAAAATTTAGAAGTGAACTGAGGATCCCTATTAGAGACTATAGTAGATGAAACCACATGAAAATGAATAGTATTTTTTCACATAGAAATTTCATATCTCCTTATCAATTGTTGTATCACGAATGGGTAAAAAGTTACCTAATTTTTTTGTCCAATTGATCACAACTCATATCACATTTTTCTTTCTCGGGGTATGCCGAAACCCAACCAAAAAGTCCATATATTTATCATCCCACTTTGAAGTAATGAAAAGAATTGGTTAAAGTAATCTCGAAGGTTTCTGGTACTTGTCATTGACTTGTTGGCACATATAACAATGAAAGAAAAATTCAGAAATTTTGTATCTCATACTTGGCCATCAAAATCAACACCCCATGTCATAGAACATCTTCATGGTCCCTGGGTGCACTACCCATTGGGAGTTATGAAAATCCCTCATCACAACTTTCCTTACCCCTAAAGAAACAACAATGTGATTATGACAGTGCAGAATTCCCTCAGTGGAGAAAGACCATCCAGGTACAATATCCCACCATAAAGAGAGTCTCTAATGTTATAAACTCAAAATCAGGCTGTTTTTACTGAAGAATCATCTTGTAAAGATCATATGTCAACTTAACACTGGGAAAAGCAACCTCATACCACAATTTTGGGACTCCAATATGAAACTGTGAAAAAAGATACATCAAGTTCCACTATTCTAATGATTATTTCATAGATTAGGTCAGAAGTTTATGGCTTAAATCATCTGTAATGACATTCCCTTTACCCGGGGTATAGGTAATGTCAAAGTCAAAATATTGAAGGTATGCCACCCAATTCCTCTAGTGGAGATTCAAATATATTTGAGTTAATATATAAATCAAGCTCTTATGGTCTAAAAATGTGGTAAACCATTATCTATAAATGGAATGCAACTAACTCTTAAGAATGTACATCACAATGGCAAGTTCAAGGTCATGGGTTGGATAGTTTATCTCATGTAGCCTAAGATGAAATGATCCATGAGCAACTACATGATCACCTTGTATAATAATAGAGCCCAAACCTGAAACAAATGCATCATAGAAGATTGCATATCCCTAACTGGACTTTGTAAGAGTCAACACTGGAGAAGTCATCGAAAGAGATTTCATCTCAACAAAAGAATTCTAAGATTTCTTATCCCAAAAATACATTATTCCCTTCCAAGTTAGTGTAGTCATCGGAGAATATATCATTGAGAAGTCTTTAATGAAATAGTGACAATACCATGCTAGACCCCAGAATCTCTAGATCTTCATAACATTTCATGGTTATTCCCATGTAATAAAATCCAATACCTTTTCAGGATAAACTGAAACACCATGCTTGGAAACCAAGTGTCCCAATAATTTCACTTACCTAACCTATAAATCACATTTCAAAAGCTTTTCATAAAGAAGGTGATTTCTCAAAAAAAACATAACTACTCTCAGATGATGCACAAGATCCTCCTTGGACTTAGATTAAATGAGGATTTCATCCTTAAAGACATCCAAAAAGGTATCACGATACTCATGGATAATAATTTTTATTAAATCTATAAAGACTATAAGAGAATTTATTAAACCAAACAAAATTATAAGGTACTCATAATGACCGTACCTAATTCAAAAGGAAGTTTTATGAATGTTAGATTATTTTATTCATAACTGATGGTAACTAGATTAAAGATCAATCATTGAGAACCACATCACCCCTTTCAACTGATCGAACATGCCATTAATACGTGCAATAGATACGTGATCTTTACCATAACTCGGTGGAGTTTTGGGTAATCAATGTAAATGTGAACAGAACCATCAGCCTTCTTAGAAAATAGAACTGGTTCCAGCCAAGGTGACACACTCATGTGTATAAATCCTTTATCTATAATATCATCTAAATAGCTCTTAAACTCCTTCTTTGAGTTGTTTCCTTTTGGTAAGAAGTAATAGAAACTGGTTGGGTACTAATTACTAACTCAATATAGAACTCTACCTCTCTTACTGGTTTAAAACTAGAGAAGTCATACGGGAAAATGTTGGGGAACTTGATGAAAACTGGATAGAGATCACCACTCAAAGATTCTTTCTCAAGATAAAAAAGAAAACATAGATATTACTATCCCCAAATATGGATAAGAAGTCCTGTATCTACACGACCATGGGTCCCATTATCCTTGAAAGAAACAACACACACCATTGGGTGTATTAAAGGAGAATTTTCGAAGATAACAATCAATTCAGGATTTAATGGAAATGATCTAATCCATTCTGAATATGACATCAAACTATTTCATGTCAAGAACCAGAAAACTCCAAGCAAGTTCAAAATATGATAAAGATAAAATAAAAGCAATAATATGAAGACCCTAATCTCTCTTCATTCTGTGGGGTCTACCAATATCCATTGCATAAGATAAAAGCTCTATATGAAGATTTAGCAGATTAAAAATACAAATTGAAATAAATGAATGATATGAAATAATATCAAATAAATGTTTTTACTAATGAAGAAGATATAGTGATGGTACATCTCACAGTCACTAGACCCATATCCACTTCCTCTTGAGACTCTACCACTATCTAGAGAAGCTTAATTTTGGATTCCTATAGTTGGAACTCATTTTTATATGATGAATCTAATTTCCCCATAGTTTTGGTAGGAGATGATGATCCCATTCCACTCAGTGGAGTGTAATAAACATGAAAAAATTTCTATAAGTGACTTGAACATCCACAGGAGCCACATATCATGGTTGAATTAGTGAAATTAATCTTTTAGAGCCCAGTATTTTCACACAAGTAAAAAATAAAAGGGAATCTTCTAGGAACTGTTGGAGTTTTATAAAAACCCTATTATTGAGAGACACTATGAGAATCATGATGCTTCCTCTTCCCCTTATAGGAAAACATGATACTACTGGGAATAGGAGAAGCTCTCATGAACACTAACTTGATATCTAGGTCCATTTCATCCATTAATGCTCTATCCATCACATCAGAATAAGAGGAAAGTTTTAGTAAGAAACCCCTAGAATTAATATCCACTCGAAGACCCAAATCAATCCTTCAGGAATTCATATTCTCATTAGATACCACGTCATGCGGAAACTACACAAGTTCCATAAAATGGTTCACATACTTTAAAAACTTTTTGTCAGCCTACTCATGTTATAAGAACTTTAAATCCTTGGATAACAACATTATCTCTAGATAGAACATTTTTGTTAGAAGATACTTGAATTCTTTCCACTCTAATACCTCGTTCTTGTTCACTATCACCATCATGTACCACCATCTTCTACTCAGTCCCTCCAGTATAAAGGTGACAGACTTCGCCTTGATTTCATTAGGTGTTCCTAAGAACTCAAACAAACCTTCAATTATACACAACCATTCTTAATCCTCTTGAGGATCATTGGATCCTTTGAAATCTAGTGGATTTTATTGACGAAACTCCTCAAAACAATGCTGGAAACTTATTCTATAACAACTATTTTAAACTATTAGTAAAGGCTGGACAACCTTCGGTATAACCTATACCAATGGTTCTCTAAACCGTTGGATACTGAGGTGTGGGGATAGACATATACCAATGGTTATTGAATAACCATTGGTATATGGTAGTGGAAAGAAAATTATACCAATAGTTTATAGTAATCATTGGTATAAATATTTACCAGTAGTTTAAGACTCTTGAAATATTAGTATGATCATCTCTACACCAATGGTTTGCAAACCATTGGAATATACTTTTACCAATGGTTTTATGTAAACCATTAGTAAATATTTAGTTCACAGGTATATACCAACAGTTTGTAAACCATCGATATAGACATTTACCAATGGGTAACATGAAATCGTTGGTATAGAGTCGGTTTTCACATATATACCAATGTTTTATAAACCGTTGGCATAGACTTCCTACAATTCTAATAGTAGGCAATGAATTGCCTCCCCTTGTGCAATTACCTATAAGTATAACACATATATAATTAAGAATTTAGAAGGTAATTAGCTTAAATTACCTGTGTAATTGAAATACATTATACATAATTCATTGGTGCATGTTAGTGTTACTCATTACGACTATGATAGGTGGGTGTATTTGACCAATTTCATGTACATTTCCAAGAACAATTTATGTAATTTAGAACTAGTAAAATACATTAGGATTGGACTAGGATTTATAATATTTAGTTTCCCAATAGCGTGGATTTTTCTCATTGAAATTCAGTGGGATGAGCTTATAGACCTTTTTTAATCTCAATGGAATTTGTGGAACCATTTAAAAATGTGAATTGGTGAAGGTCTTACCCTCGGGAGAGGAATAAAAAATCAAGGGAATTACAAGACATCCTATGGGATAGTGTGGTTATATAGTGGGAATTGGTATGGGGCATGGGTGATAAACTATTGATAGTATAGGGTAGAATAATCTTGGGATATCATGAATTTCATACCCAATTATAGAGTTTGGGATGAGTCTATGAGTATGAAATTATAATATTCAATGGGTGAAAATTCTTGTGTGATGATAGACATCTATATTGGTTGATGCCCGAGGATATTTGGTGGGTGTATTCAAAATGTGGGGATCAAACCATAAACCGATAAAGTGTATGACCCATGGTTTAGAATAGATGTGGTGAACATTGATTTAGGCATTGTAGATAGATAAAATCCAAATAATTATTATAGTTTTATGTTATTTCCTAAGTCATCATAGGTTATTCATGCCAGGTTAATAAGTTTAAAATCATACTAAATGAAAATTCTAGAAATTTGATAGGGATTGTGAACTATACCAATAGGGAATGCGATGAGGATGATCATAGATTGATCTGTGTTAGTAAATTAAAATTTTTGTATTTATTACTTAGAGTATGGTTCTTAGGATAGTTATCACAGGATACTTCAGGCATGTATATGAAATTTTGATCTTCATGGGTTATTAGTTATTTGATTATGAACCTGATGTTAGATAATTGGTGATGAATGTGTATATTGACCTATACAGCTAACCCAGCTAGTGAGTGATTGGAGTTTTGATGTTGGAGATTGATGTGGAAAGGATGGGTCATATCTAATTCATTGAAAATACAAAATTTTATGATTCATCTATGGTAATTGGATACGATCTGTTTTCTAGGGTGACTAGTGAGGTATAGATTTTAATGAAGGGATCAAGTATGTATCAAGGTTTAGATATATATGTTTCAAAAAAATATTATAAATATAGGGTAATTAATAGAGGTATTATATAGATTTTAAAATGAATCATGATAACACCTATATAAGGAAATCATGTTTCAGGTTTTGAATATGGCATTGTTGTTCATTGTCTTGGGTGATTTTAAATTAATTCAGTGTGATTGAAGATTAACTAATACTTTTCACATGTAATTAGATATGGAAAGGGATAAAAGAAATCAAAATTTACTATTTCAAAAATGGTGGATTCATAATGGGGATTTAATCTGGAATCTTCATTGAAAAATTAGTTTAATGGGATTCATTTTTTTGACAGACCAATTGTCACTAATTTACAATCATGAGAAAATGATGATATTGGATTTTAGTAGATGGGATGGAGATTGAGATATTATTATGCATACTTATCATGTATTACATGTTTTATGGTTAATATTTTGTTACTACTCACATTTTTATAGGTTAGTATAACTGAAGAAACATTATATTTTCTAGAGTCGTAACAATAATTTGTTTTAATTTCTGATTCTTTTGTCATCCATAATTATTTTACATGAAAACAAGGATTCTTTTTTCATGATAATGGGTTCAAGTGGAGTTTTATAAATTTTACTAGGGTTTGTAGTAGGGTGGTGTTTCTTCCAAGTGTAACAGACACCAATGAGTACCTGGAGTTAATAGACCCAGTACTTAGTGAGGTCTATGTGGTCCTAAATTTCCTTTATCTTACATCTAGAATATAACAGTGGGGTATCAGGTAATTGATATTTTGGACCATTTGGTTACCTTTCATGGTGTCCATTAGGTACATGGGGACATTATACATGGTACCCAATGTGGTTTAATAATTTTTTTATGAAGATGAGCATGGAAAAAAATTTATATTTATCCCACCTTTAATTTTATGAAGTTATACGACAATGTGGAAGTCCATTGGGATAGCTCCTCATATCCCTAATTCTCTATTAAATCTTCCATGATTAAGAGTGATTTTAGTGTTGTGTATACGGAATTTTTAGGTATGATTCATCCTCACCTCCCTCAATTTCACTCTCCCACAATTTCCCTTTGATTCTGTGGTAGTGGATTTAGGAACTATATGAACATTCCACCACAACATAGTGCAATTAAAGAGGATGGGTGTTTTTTTCGAATATTGACAGTGGAAGTATGAAGATTATTAATACTCAATGTTTATTAATTCTTTAGATAGAGTAAATACCTCAAGTGACATATAGTGGGTTAATAGTGATGATATCCTTACTCTATGGGTAGATTAAAAAGATTTTATAAGTCTGTTTATAAACATATCGATCTATTTTCAACTGAACTGACTAGGGACTAAGGGCATAGTGGTGAATAAAGATCCTGGGGTGATATTATAGACCTTGTGAATAATTTAACATGAATTAAGATATGGTATTATCTCGGTGGATGGGATTACATTATTTCAATGTAAAACATTGATTTAAGAAAACCTATGGGTTACAAAATCTAACCTAAAGGGGTTAGAATTATTGTGAGGTGAAATGATATATATATTAATCTATTGACAAAATCATGGGTGAGGTATTTCATTGATGTGACCTACATGAAGGTTACATATAAAAAACATAATTTGTGAATAAGGTATTATGATGGCAATATAGATTCATGTGGGATGGTTTTCCTTGAGGGAAATTTGATACTTAATAGGCTTAACTTTTATGATTGATAAATTAGTTGTGGGGTTTTACAACGATTCCCAGAGTGGTGTTCTAAGATATGGGGTTAATATTTAAATAGAAATTGTTATGGTAGAAATGAATAGATCTAGTTAGGTGATATATTTGGATACATGAAATTCTTATGTACTAGAAATTCTTACATGAATCTAGAAAATTACAGATTTCACTCAAAATCACTCATAGCCTCTCCAGATAACTTATAACTGACCTCAAAAACACCTTCTAGGATCATGAACCATTATTCCATGATGTATCCATACAAAACAAATCATGAATATTCATAATTTATCATCAAATCAAAATATTTTTGGTAAAAAAATAAAACTACACAAAGTATCAAGTACAACATGATCTATTAATGAGACTATATCAAAAATGGTGTCACATAATGTAAAGAATCAAAATACAATGAATCAGATAATGATGACTAAAAACTGGTATGAATAAAATGAATAAGCTCATGTTCTTCAGCCAAGTGTTTTGAGTTTATGTAAAAAGAGAATTGTAAAATATCTTTGATACCATATAAAAAGAGAATTTCTAGAAGCCATACCTTCATATCAATTCAAGTTTTATTATTTATAGATATTGAAATAAAGATATTGTTACCTACCTAATCACACATATATTCAGTCACAACAAATCGTCAAACATCAAGTGTCAGTAATATCAGTCAAAAATGTAATGGATCAATCTATCCCTTATCACCATCACTATCATCACTGTCATCATCAGCCTCATGCTCATCCAAATCCTTATCCCCATCATTAAACTTTCCCTCATCCCCTTACGCATCCATGTCCTCATTCTCGTCCACATCCCTGGCCTCCTCCTCACCCTCCTCCTCGCCCCATTCCTCTACCTCGACATTCTACTCGCCCTCATCCTCAATATAATCCTCATCCATGGCCTCTTCCTCTCCATCGTCATCACTTGTAAGGACTTCATCTTGAACACCATTATAACTACTACCTTTTTCACTATATATTGAATGCATCAATGAAATATATTCATCACAAGCTGTGCTTACCTACTGTGGAAGTAATGGTCATAAGAATTTCATCAGTTTCATAAATTGCATGTTTTCCCTAGAAATCCATTCTTCCACCTATGTGGCCTTTTTTCAGCAGGTTCTGCTCGTTCCTTAACCTATTCGAACTTTGTGGCACAACTACTAGTGTCTGAAGAGGTCCAATATCTTGTTAGGACTATACTCTTCCTAGGTTGACAGCATACTCTTCCAAGGTGCTCATCCCCCAACACCTGATGTAACAGATAATTTGGCCCAAGATTGTTAGTTTTTGGGGAATAAAGGACCTCTAAAGTATCCTGTTACAAATAAAAATATATTATTAAGTTAAAAATAGATATTAAAATTTTAAATCCAAAAAATTAAAACTTACAATCTGCTTCTGTGTCGGTTTGTAAACCGCACTTCCATCTTTTTTCCTTCTACTCAAGAAAGTCAATTTTTCTCAACACGCATGTCCTTCAATATTACAAACTTTCCTCTAAAATGGAATTTAATGTAGGAAACCATAATTAAAAATAGGTTAACAATAATTAATTTTATAACTAATATTATATGAAAACTATAGAAATTGAATATATTATGGAGGAAACAATTGAAAGTTAAATTCCTTAAGAAAAATTATAAACAACTGCCATACCAACTTCCTCTCAGGATCTGACATCATAGTACATCCCAATTTTTGGAGGTATTTGTTAAAATCATTTTTTTTATTTTTTCCATATTATTCGTAAATAAAATTCAATAATGGAAAAGATGGTATTAATGAAAAACATGAAAATTTTCATTTAAATACCTGAAATGTGATTAATACCTTAAACTTGATAGTAGTACAATGAGTATAAATTTTCCGATATTGTTCTGTCAATAAATAATCAACAATAGGTACCACCTCTACCTCTATGTCAACTATAGCATTCCAACCATTATACAACTTGTGCTTATAGGATCTCCAAAGCTCACCTAACTCTTTTAGACATGTTGGTTAGGCACCCTCATGATCAGGGAAATTAAAGAGAAGATGAAAACAAAATATTAATTCATATAAATACAAAAATAATATATTGTATTAAATACAATAGATTTTTTACCCATATCTATGCCCAAGAATTATCCTTGACTTTTTTTTGGAAACTTTCTCAGTGAGAGTGGGCTGACGGGATTGATGTCAGTGTATTTGGTAAGCATTGCCAAAAAACTCCGACATTGCTGCCCTATTTTTTCAATAATTTGATTGTATTCATTATAGTCCACCATCAATAGTGTGTGGCAGTTCCACACCACACACATACGTGTATGCCCCCACCCCCACCTTCTATTAGTAGATGTATCTGTTATGAAATAAAAACAAATATTATATCAAAACATGTTATAATAAAAATAAATAATGGTATAAACATTTCTTAGGGTACTATAAATATAACTATAGCAATCTGATCAAGGGGAACCACTAGATCTGCAAAAACTAAAGGAACACCCTGTACAGGTGATGTGGGTCCCAGTGTATGCTCCTCAGGCACTGAATATGGTGGTGAAGGAGTTTTAGAAGAGGGAATATATAATCTCATAGAGAAGGATGTATAAGTAAAATAAGATGGAATTGAAGGTTGGCCAAATGCATGATATGGTTGAGGAGTGGGAATCATCATCAGATATGATAAAGACGGGTGAGGAGGCTCTAATATAAAGGGTAGTGAAAACATGGGAGGCCTAAATATCATGTGTGTCCCTAATGACACACCAGGATTAGAATGTGGGATATGTGGTACGTTAGTGGGAGGGGACAGGTCTAATTGGGTATGTCGACTAGATCGCCTAGCTCTTGTACCACCCTCCCTCATACCATCGTCCTGAGTACTGGGACCACTACTTAGCTGCTTTTCAAATAATTGTCGCATAAGTTGTGGATCATGAAAAACGTTTAAAACAAAATTAACCACATGACATTATATGTTATTTAAATATATATATTTGAAATAAAATACTCACTATAATAATTAGTGGAGGATCACCCATCTCATCCATGTGACGATTGTTGTCTCTCATCCTTTTTCATCGCATCTCTTCAGTAGGTTTCATTTTCTGCATTTGAAAACAAATATGGTATTAATTGAAAAAGTATAACTAATGTGTTGCCCAAAAAATATGAGAGGGGATAGGGGTATTCATGGGTTCTAGGGTCAATCATCCATGGTTAATAAAGAATTGAAATGTTTAAGGGGGGTCTTAGAGTTATACTAATTTTATACATGGTTAATAATGAATTGAAATATTCACCAAGTTAGAAATGTTAGTTTTGTAGGTTTTAATACAGTTCAATTCCAAATTAGAAAATAAAACTCAAATAAAACTACAACCAATAAACATTGAAAATTCACATTAAGTTCAAGTCGGATACAAAATATTTGTAATAAATATTAAATCAATTTGAATAGTACCAACCTTAAAAACCCAAGTTGAGCTAAACAAAAAATAAATTGAGAACAAGGATGTATGATTCTATATATTTCCCACAACAACTTCGGGTTCACAATCAACTCTAAAAAGTAAGCTATTAGATTCATTATAAGTAATAAATGGATTGGTTCCAATGGATGTAGGGATGGTGTCAATTACATCATCACCATCATCAAAAATATGTCATGGAATTACTTCAATAATGACACTAAATTTATGTCAAATATGATCTTTGACATAAAAAAACAAGTTTCTTCCTTTATGCCAAAATATATGTTTATCGGTAGCAAGAGTGAAAGTCATGTTAATAACTAGAAATCCATAATCATAAATAAAGGTTCCCTACCTCATCATCAAATCAAACCCCTTTAATTTCATCATCGTGACTCAACCATGAGAGTAATAATCCCATATTATTATTTTCTCAATGACTCTATAATATGCTAAATTTTCTAAAAAAGGTATAATATCAGATGCATTTGCATAACAGTCTATTATGGAAGTTAACATAACACCATTATGTTGTGTTCTCATGTTCTTTTATTGTTCAGTGATAATAAATATATACTAATTGATCACAATTGATTTATATTCACAAACCACATTATTAGGACCAAAATCCAAAGCTCTTATTTCTTCAGAAACAGAGTCTGCAGGAAAACTCGATACCTTAAATATAAACAAATATTAATTTTAATTAAATATTAATTTTATTTATTTATTATAGAAATATTTATACATTCAATTTTAACCAAGTCGAAAACTCTTTTTCTATTCAAAGTATATCTCCTTATCAAATATAAATAATGATGCTTTCAATTTATCATTTCTTTATGTTCCATGTAGATAAAAATATAAATATTATAACAGATATGTAAAATTACAAGAGAGGATATAAGATATACAGTTTCAATTTACTTACATCATATAGTCATCGAACAAATCACTGTTTAATAACACTGTGCAATGTGACATCTCTAACTCTTCAAGGCTTAATGTCATAAAATTATATGATATGGGAATTACTCTTGTTTGAGTAAGTGATGGAAAACTGGGTTAAATTTTCTAAAAATGCTCTTTTTATTTCTCATTGTTCTATTAATTATCGTTGTAATATTAGAAAAATACATTGATTTGAAATCCATACATTCTTTATCTAAATAACCATTCACGATAGAACCTTTGGGATGATTCCTATTCTAGACATAAGATTTCAATTTTTTTCATATTTCTTTTGTCTAGATACATCCAATGGAAAGCAACAAGTCCTATGAGAAGTATTTTTGTTGGGAGATGGATAGTTAGATGCATCATTCATGTGAAAAATGATGGAGGAAATATTTTCTCTAACTCACACACAATTAATGATGTCTCTGCCAAAAAAAATCAAGAAAGACTTGGAAAAATAAATAGCATAAAGATCTCTAAACAAATGGAACAATTGAATAAATTCCACCTTTACATTATTGGACAAAATATGATGGATTTATATTGGAATAAACTCATGTAGAAGGATATAATAATCATGAGTCTTCATATATTTAAACTTCAACTCTCTTCTGTTGACCATTTTTGATATATTGCATGAATAGCCATCATTAACGTTAACAGTCTCTAGTACATCTAGAAATTGAGTTTTTTTCTACAAGTTTCATCACACTAAGACCACATATAACTTTCCATTTATTTTCACTAACACACACATGATGAAATTCTGGTCTCGTGCTCCAACCCACCAAATAACACCGAGATAATAAATCATCATTTTTATTTCCCTTGACATGTAGCAGAATCGAAAGAAACTTTTCACATATATTGTTTTAAATGTACGTTACATCTAATCAATGACGTAACAAATTGGTTGACCAATATGACAACTGAAAGAATATACTTCTCTTCTTCCAATTGTAACAGGTATCATTGGAAACATTTTTTCTCTTTCTAGATTTCATTTGACCCTTATCGAATGAAAAAATGAAATCTTTCAATTTAATAAACACATAAATTCCATACATACGATGATGTGGATCATTGATCTACATGGTATTGTAAAATCTTAGATGATTGTTTCCATATGTATGGTCAACTAGAAAAAATTGTCTATGTCCCATAAAACTAAAAATATGGTGATATTTCAATCTTCTTGATTGAGTATTCTTCATAAAAACAGGAAATGATAGTTTTCCCTTCATTCTCCATCCAGAAATCATTTCATAAGATGTAAAATAATTGATCATCCACATAATCACAACATACAATATAAATATTTTTTCCTAACATGCATCACATTTGCGCACACCCACATCCCAAATAAGTTTCAACTCTTTTATTAAGGGTTTCATGTATACGTCTATATCATTTACCATATCAGAAGGTCCGGATATAAGTATAATCATGAAAGTAAAAGGTTTTTTCAAATTTTTCACTCTATCAACATCATCATTTTTATTGGACACATCATCTATGCCCATATCGAAGTCTTCTTTGGTTGAAATCCTTTACTTATCATGATGAAAAATAAATGGAAACTGGTCATATATCAAATTTTCAAATCTAGTCCGCTCATTTGGATCATCATCATTTTGAGATTCCATTTTCTCCACATTTTGATACGACACATAATAGTTTGTTTGAATACCATATTTGGTTATATGGTAGATAACTTTTTCTCAGCTCAACCAAGGACTTCCAATATAATTAAAACATGGGTAGTGTATCTGACCACTGTCTGAAGAATTTTCAAATGATAAATCTAAGAATCTCTCCAAATTTTTTTGAAAATTGGTTGAGATCCGATCTGTTTCATACATCCAACTTCTATTTATTCTGTAAAAAATTGTAACCAATCATTTCATGAAAGAAATTTAATATAAGTAAAGTAAAATAGAAAATATTTTTAAGTAAATGAAAATTTTTCACTTTATATAAAACCATAACTGACCCAATATATAGATATATGTTGAAACATAGAATTGAAAATTACAGTATTGTATCAACATCGATTTTAGACTATGTAAGAGAAAACAATGACACATAGTGGAATTAAAAAAATAGGAGGTTTAGTTCCAAAATAGAACATAGTCCTATCTACATGATAGTAACCCACTACTAAGCACATTTATTTAAAAAATAAAATGAAAAATAACATGGATCAGGTTTTACATGAAATAACTACACACTATGAAGTTGAGGATACAACTGGCCTCTATTGTAGTTATTCATATGATAAATATGTAAAAAGAAGGTACAAAAAGTATCAGATTAAACCCTTTTAAAGAATAAGATAAGTGATAAGTAAATATACATTAAACAAAGGTACAACTCAAATATAAAATGAAATGTAGAGGGTGAATAGTGTATTGAATATTTGATGCAACTCAGTATTAGATCAACTTTGGTTGATGAATTATCTTTAAATATATACCTCATATAAGATTAAATAATTCAATTAATATTTCACTTAGATGTGGTAATAAATCTTAGAAAAAAGTTGTTATGTGGATTAGTAAGTTACATAGTACCCTCATATATTCCATACACCCATTTCATTTGAGGCTTTATTGAATCCATACTAAACTACTAAAAAATTATCCATTAAGTAACAATAATAATTAATTAATCATATTGATAATCTTTTTTGAAAGTATTAAATGGTAAGATATTCATTAATCATATTGGAAATCATTTGGCATAGCATGTAATGAAAGCCACCAATGAATTTTAATTTATTCAATAATAATAATAATTCTTTACAACTCAATGTTTTACAAACCCAATGAGTGTACACTCCCATATCACCTGATCACACCGCTAGGATCATTCTTCAGTGAGTCACATTCCATAAAACCTAGGCTCATTCAACTAAAAATTGACCATGATTCTCATCCATGTCATGTTTATCTAGAAAAAACCACCCTTTGTGCTTCCTTCCCAACAATACTAAGGAATTACACTCATGACATGGATTACTAAATGATAACTAGTCACTCAGAAATTACTACAAAACCAAAAATAACATACGCATGCTCTATCCATCCTAGATCCAACCATATAAAATCATAATTAGTTGTCTCATCAAAAACCACACCCAAAACCAATAGGTCTAGGTATTTAATAAATAATTCCCTCTTTATATAATCATGATTCCTAATTTACTTCAAGTAATTTAAATTAAAAAGATATAAATAATTCTAAATTTATTTACTTTTACCATTACAAGGGTATCAAATTAATCAAGGTGAATCATTCCCACAATGAACTATATTTTTTTGATTACCTTTATTACTTTAAGAAACTAAAAATCCATAAAATTAATAAATGAAGCCCCAAGTGTTAAAAAAAATCCATTTCACTAATGGAATTTATTTACATCATCAAATAACATCCCAAAATAAGATCCACGTGTTCTTTACTCAAAAAAACTATAGTTTGGGTGGGTATAATTCCACTAACAAGTTATATAGGAAACCCATATAAAACTCATTATGGACACTTTATACAACTATGCCCTATGTTATTAGAAAATTTAGTAATACAAAAATATATAAATTTCATGTGAATCCTACATGTCACATATTATGAATGTACAAAATCCTCTTTCCTATATAGTCCAAGTGCCAAAACCACAAATTGAAATACCAAATAAGCACATCATACTTGAGTAAATATCTCAACTATAACATTGATAATCAAGAAGCTCAATTTCTAAACCCTATTAACCGATAATTACCACTGTAGATGGGTTCATGACTCACATATTTTAGGACTATCACCAGTCCAACAAATTCCTATCACCATATAATTATCCAAAAATAGTAATAAAAATAAAAAACATCATATTATTGATATCAAATTCCCATAATAAAATAAAAACAATATGGTACAAGCTGGTGAACAATAACACCTCAGGTGTACCTCTAGATACCTCATATACTATCAACTAGCAGTGAGATACTAAATCATACATTGGGTATACCATGTTTTTGTTATTATTACCATTAATAAAAACTTATTAAACAACATCAATTGTGACAGATAATAAAAGTTCACTTAAATCAATAATACTATTGGATATATCGAGTAAAATGAAATCATACTATCTTAAATCCTAAATGACCTCCCTCAATGATGATGAATGACCGCACAGAGCTCTCATTTTGGACAAATAAAATCAAAAAAAATAGATACAGAACATTAAAACTAAGTTACCACTTACATATTTGAATTGTATAACAAAAAACTTCTTGATTGAATATGGATAGATCGGTGGAAGAATTTTCATAGGCTGGGGAAGAGGGAGCTTCAGTTCAGGGCAGCAATCATGTAGAGGGGGAACTGGAGGCCTAATCTGGATTTGGGGGAAAACATTCCCAACAGTTTTAAAAAACCATTGGAATATATTGTGTATCCCAATAGTTTATAAAAACCATTTGGATATCATTGTAGAAGGGAGAATATACCAATGGTTTAATCAAACCATTAGGATATGTTATTTTAAATATATTATGACAACAATTTTTTAAAACTATTAGTGTAAAAATGTTGTTATAGAGCCTATTTACACTAGAGGAAAGATCTCGAAGAACATTCCTCTAAGTATCCACAGCTGGAGCCTGAATGGGAACAGGTGGTGGTGGCTATCCTAAATCTTGGATAGTGTGCACAATCACCTCAACCAGACTCAGTTCTATGGGAGGATTTTCTCACAATGGTTTATCAGAAGATTCCTCCTAGATCTGATTGTAAAATCATCTTGGAGGCATGATACTATACAACAACATTAGGCAATGTTTGATAAATTAGACTAACACTCAAACTGAGAAACAAAGAAAAATAATCCCAATAGATAGATAAAAAAGATTTGGATTTCAATCTATCCAAACCAAAAATCATGGAATAGACTAGAACTAAACCTCAAGATGTCATTCCCAAAAAACATCTGGTTACTTAAGTTTCATTGTAGTGTGATCTGTTCCTACACACAGTCACAACTACCTCCTAAGTCCTTAGAAGATTACACAAATGCATACTAACTTCAAGAAAAGAAGCTCAACCTAGAAATTCGATGGCACATTGTCACAAACCTTCCCAGGTACCCTAGTAACCTAATAACCTGGATGGTCCTAAAAAATCCTAAAGGGAATTCTTGATCCCCAGGGATTGGTGACTAGAACCATACATCTCACAAAATGAAAGCTAGAATGGTTTTTCCACAAACATTTTAGAAGTAGATAAACAAGTCAGTATACTTATAAAATAAAATTGCATAGGGAGTAGTATACAAGAAGTAAAATACATCAAAATCCAAAAGTACTATATAAAACTATTATAAACTAGTATAAAAAATAATGTCCCAACAAATGCAACTCTTCAAGTCCCAAGGGTCAACAACTACTACCACCAAGTGGCCCCTTACCCTTACTCAAACTTGGAAGAAGATAATCTACAAAAACCTGAAGGCATAGGTAAGAAGTGAGATAAAATCCTAGTAGGGTCTCACTATGGATTCTAAAATAAAATGACAAAAATATAGTTAATCAATTATAGATTTCAAGTTTAAATAAATAGGTATAGAAGTTCATATAATAATTAAAAAAATTCTAGCTTTACATTTCAAATGATGGAAATACATTAAACAAATGGATTCACAAACAATTTATATAAAATAGTTTAAATAAATTAATTAGGCATGTAAAGAAGTTTACAAAAATTGACACAAAATTATATCTCATATATAAAAAAGTGAGCAATATAGTCATATTCCAAATGGTATAATAGTTCCATGCTATGGGATTCCTCACACCCTTGAAGGTGATCAAGAAAATATGTGTATACACATGTCCCTTTAACACTGGCCAAAGGTGACCCATCACCATCCCATTAGGGATTTGACCTACTATACTATGTTTTGTTTTAGTCGTAAATAATTAAAAAGAGTGTTATTCCAATAACTCACTAACTACCTAGGCTTGCATGATATCTAATACAATCAATGATAAGGAATTCATTTTAAAACTATTCAAAATACAATTAACCCCATTACCCCATTCCAAAATTTCTAATTTTCCATTTATAAACCAAAACATAGGTTTTTCATCAAAACATGAATTTTTTCAAGATAAAACCACTATGTTTTTATCAAAAACAATTAAATCCATTTTTCTCAAATACTACATTGAAATAAATTTCAAAAAATAAATTTCATATTTTAGATTGAACAATTTAAATTCCACAATTTTCCATAAATTTCTCAAATACACCCCAATTCAATGGAATTGGGGGTTTCCCCAATTTCATTCCAGAAATTCAATTTCACGTTCAAATCCCGTAATTCAATGGAATCAGGTTGTTAATAACTGAATTTAAAGTAGTTTCAAGCAATTAAATTTAAATCAAACAATTTAATTTAAATCAATAAATTTAGGGTTAATCAAATTTGGCTATCATAATGGAACCACCCTCATTTTCTTGGAAACACAAACCCTGCAATGAAACCCATTGATAGGAATGAAGGCATAGAATATCTAAGAAATCAACCTAGAAACCCAAATGAAAAACACGGATCTTAGATCCATCAATACCAAGATGATCTATCAAACTCCAAGAAGATAAAGATAAAGGTATGGAAAGACCATAAGAATGCTTACATGGTGAGTCACACCATATCCAAAATAACAATCAATTGTTAGATGAAATGCCCAGAAAGGGTTTGAGGGCTCCAAAACTGCCTAAGGATGGAACTTTAATCGAGAGAAATGAATTATAGAGAGGAGGAAATAGAAATTTCAGTAAAAATTCCTATTTAAAAATAACACTTGGGACTTTACACAATGTGTAACCTTATTACACATTGTGTAATTGATATATTCCAAAATCATTAAACCCCCCCATCAAATTTTGTTTAAAATTTATTTATTATTATTTTAGAAGTAACATGTCTTGTAACTGCATTAAACGGCATGTAAATCATGAACGAGATGCAGAATGAATATGTTTTATTTTGAGAATCCAACAAATCTCTAACTTCACCAGTATAGATATCCTCCAAATTCCTCCTTAGCCCTACCCATACAAGGGAAAAGGAAAACCACAACAAGGTTTGAGATGTGACTGAAATAAAACAAAACGTAAAACTATATAATTTCTTGAGAACCATTTTTAAGTTTATTATTCATTTTATCTCACATATTTCCATTTTATAATAGTAACTTCCTCATTTAAGTTCACAAAAGACGTTTTGATGATATTCTATTTATAAGTCTAAAATGTATTCGGTAAGTTGAATATGGTCATAGAGGTCATTATTCCATCATATAAATAATAATAATCATAAAATAATTATCATGTTTATACATCAATTATACTTTTAAACCCAATCATGAAAGATGGTTTTGAAAAATTAACTATATTACAATCATGGAGACGGCAGGCCGTGTCACGACCCCCTCCCACCAAAGATGCCCCTCTTGAGATATAAATGGTGAAAGGGAGATAATGACCCCAGAGTCCTGCCCCTAGTAGGCCCCGGAGTGGGGACTAGAACCAAGGGTATGAGTTTTCACAAATATGGGGGGCATTACCCTTTTTATTATTTAAGATCGGGAAACAGGATGAGTCAAACACCAAAAGAAAAAGGAACAAGTAAATGAAAACAAACCCAAAACCAAACCCATATGCATGTTTTATACAATAATGAAAAAAAAGTACAAGAGTAAGAGAAGCTCCAAAGTACGATACCAAAAAAAGAAAGCAAAAAACTGCAACCAGAAAAACTCCAACGCCCAACTAGTAAGGTCCTGCATGGTCCTTGAAGTCCTCATGAAAACCTGAAAGTAAACGTAGGGTGAGCATACAAGTATACTTAGTAGGAAAACCTAAAGCTCTCGTGCACAGGTGGGGAGACATCCTAATGCCCCGTGAGAAAACAGAAGGAACCAAAGCCTAGAAAGGAATCTATCCACCCAACCTTACAAGCCACACTCACCAAATATCGCAAGTCAATAGAGTATTATAGTAATGTTATCAATGTATGGGTACCCCGTACCACCTTCCCACTAAATACTGCTCAATCCCTCACGCCTAACACTCTGATGCTTCCCCCTCTTTCTGAGCTAGTGTCGTAACCTGGTCATACGAATCTCGAGCTAGTGCCGCAACCTAGCCATACAAAGCTCATAGTATCCCACTGGTACCCAATTTTTGTCCATAACCACATCTCATCCCTCATAGTATCCCGCCGGCACTCAATCTATGGCCATAACCACATATCATCCCGAATACACCTGGGAATCACATCACATATCATCCCAAAGACACCTAGGAACATATCACATCCCCATACTAAAGACTCTTGGTAAAGATCTGTCATAACCTACCCGAAGGATCTTGTGCAATAGAACCTGGAAGAGGGAGCGCAGGGAAGAACAGTAACCATCCATCCTTTAGATGTTTGAGAATCTCACCCCCCGTCCCACTGGTGTTCAGTGCGTAGTTCTCAACATGGGTGGGGTGTGTAAAGAAACCGAAAATGTACAGATTTATATAATTATATCAACCACTCATCCCATCCTAAGGATTCTACCCAAAAGACCTGAGAACATGCCTCAGCACTACTACCTCGAAAGTATGCACACAATAAACAACCCCAAACCCCATTAAGATTTTCATGTTTCAACAGTTTTAGTTTATCAGTTCCTTAACTACCGAGCAACTAACAACAACCAAACCAGATCAATAGTTCGTAAAACATATCCCTTCCAACCACAAATAAAGTTAGGGAAACACAAGAAACACAATACCATTTTCTTTTATCTACCAATCAATTCCATTGATTTTCCGTATTTAATCAACTACCATGCCCCACAATTCATTAGTTAACTCTTCCACTTTTATTCATATGCACAACCCATCCCTGCAGCCCTGCTGCCAACCACCATAACCACAAACACATCAGAAACAAAATACGTACCACATCATCACCCCTTTGATACCATTTATCGCAGCTCTGCTACCCATCACAACCATATCATACACTCCAACCCACAACCAATCCAACCACAGCCCCACTACTGACCCGTTCCACAACAACCCATGAAACACCCCTTCACATAATTAAACCCCAACCAGCACCCACAAATTCATTCTTTCATTTAGTTTAAATAGGGTGATCATACAAGGGTTCCAGTTATTCATTTAATCAACCAACTTTATATGATTAACCAATTTCCACATTTTATGAAATTCCATCCATAATATAATCCAGAAAAAAACAGGGCAACATTTAATTGTGTAAGTAAAGGCCCCCAACGATCAGGATTTTCAGTAGGCATAAGACTATTCAATTAATAACATAATAAAAGGATAAGAATTGATGGAAAATAAAACAATAATATCAACAGAATTTCCCCAAACCCGTTCTTTAACCAGTTATTATCTTTATTTACTGGTTTGACCGAATCTCACAAAAACAAAAGGATACCCACCCCACATGATGCACAAAAGAGAGAGAGATGAAGGTAAGATCCCTACCTAAACAGGTTTTGATGTCTTTCTGCGAGAAAAAACCACCATGAGGATTTCGATCACTCCTCCCGATGACTACGTCCTCCTGTGGACACTACGGCACAACCGCACTAACAACCAAGAGAGACTCCATTAAGGTTTAAGGTGTCACTTGTCATAGCATGACAAGGATTAACAAAAAGAGGAGATCAAGGAAGGAATAAGAATGGGGTATAACGTACCATTAAGATGACATTCATCGAATATCAGTAATCTCCTCGGTAGGACACTGTGAAGAGGAAGTCGAAGAAGAGGGAAAGGAATGAGGTGTACGATGTTCGCCTCGTCGACACTATCCCGTAGCCACCGACAGATCGATGATCAGAGTACAGATGGAGAAGATAGGAGGAAGGATTTTGGGTCATCCCGGAGCATCTCCATGCGAAGAAGAAGAGTGGTCTGTAAATAACACGTGAACCTCTCTTATATAGGCAAAGAGAAGGTAAAATGGTACTCAATGTGTATTAATACACGACGTGACCGTACAACTGTTACGTTGTTTGACTGGTCAACACATGACACGGCACGTGGTCTCCATGCGTTTAATGATAATAATAACTTTAATTAATAATAGGTGTTTTATTGACCCGAGACAGGAGTCATAAAAAGGTATTCATCATTGGTCTTGAAATGACCATTATAATTTTAGGGTTGCAACATCACAGACGGTTCTCCATTCAAACACCGTATGAGGAAGATACGTTGGATACAAGATCCCGTAATAATAACAATATTATTATTATTGGGTGTTTCATGGACCCAAGCCACGAACCATAATTAAATATCCAACCTTAGACTTGAAACGGTCATATTAATGACAGGATCACATCACTACTGAGGAAAAGTCAATCGGATGTCGCACGCAGGAGTTATGACGGGTCGAAGATTTACTAATAATATTAAATCTATTAATTCATGATCATTTAGGGTAATTGATCCAAAAACCCAAAAAATACATCCAATATTGGACTCATAATTTACGTCTCGATGTCAGGGTCGCATTGTCGTTGACGGTTCGTAAAACCGATGTCGCGCGAAGAAGTTATGGACTAAACATGGTTTTCCCAACAAAATTAATAATTACATTATTATATTATTTAATTTAATTTAACATTTATTTTCTTTCCACCTTAAATAAAAACCCATGATCAACCTCTTTAAGAGTGAAGCACATAATCCCCCATGATTTACTCCTCTTTTATATTACCATTATTATCATTTAATCATTATTATATTTTAAATTTTCTCTCTATAATCTTTAATATTCTACCCCCAATATTCACGCCCTCTATTCTCCCTTTATTTATTTAATTTTTAATTCCTCTTATCTTTCTATTCTCTCTCCAATCTCATTAATTCTTCCACTATTTTCACTCACTCTCCAAAAGTGGTGCCTCCCCTTCCTTTACTCCATGTGGCACGCCCCAACTTTCATTTTAAACCTTTATAATTATTTTTTTAACACAATTATCATAAATAATAACATCTCTCATCTATCATCATATCTCAAATCTCATTGCATTGAATTAAAAATTTAAATCTCATTAAATATTTATGAATGGATATTTAAAAATTTAATCCAACATTATTATTATAATTTTTTAGTATAATAATAATAACAAATCCCCAATTAAAATTTCTTAACTCATCACCAATTATTATTAATAATTATTATTATTATTGACGTTCGCCGCGTTGACCATGTCTGACCACCATTACGTCAATGCCGAGCATCCTCCCATTACACACATAATTTTTTATTTATTAAAATGTAAATAAATCAAAAAGAAACCATGAACCTCCCCTCATTGAATTCAATACATTCAATTTTATTTATTTCATTTCACAGTGATTAAATTAAAACCATTTAATATAATTAAAACCAAAAAATTTCATGCCACCATTATCAGTTATTATTATCAAAAATTATTATTATAACACGCGTTGTGTTTGACCACATAAAATTTTTAAAAAGTAATGGTTTGGAGAGGCCTGGGGCATTACATCAGATACCTCTCAAAACATTCTCATTCTTGAGAATTAAAAACAAACCCATAAAAAGGGGGAAATGTTCGAACAACCACCCCGCAAGATACCTCTCAGGGCTCTCTTCATAACAGGAATTTAACCACTATCCTAATTATATGAGTCATGGAATTCCTTCCCCCATGTCGAGATATTATTCGCTTTAGGCGGCACTGACTCGCATGCACGGGTTTAATCACATCCACATTAATGCGTCTCGATTAGGAATTAGGTCCTCCTCTCCCCACATGTTAGGAATCTTCACACACATTTAAAGGAAATAGGGATACAAATTATCATTATAAACTCATGAAAATCAAGGTCCAGGCCCAATCATGGGTGAGAATGAGTTTAAACAAAGGAGGTTGATGCTTCTGAATTTAAACAAAACATAAATGAGAGCATTTAAGTAAAACCGAAAACATCTCTCTCAATATCTGTCCTTGCTAGGTTGCTGATTCTGTTGCGTGAAACTGTCTGTGTCCCACTCCTCTGCCTTTCTGTTGACGTCCACCTCCTAGACCACATCTTGGTTGGGGTCCTTGAGGAACTCCATGTGGTTGGCCACCACCTGCTCTAGCTCCCCTTGGAGGGACTAGAGCCTGTTGCTGCTGGAAGGGTCGGGATGGGAACTACTGCTGGGGCTGGGGATGAACTTGGCCAGTCCCTCCATACTGATTCTGAAAAGGGCAATGTCTGCCATGATGCTCATGATTCACACATACAAAGCACCTCGGTCCCTGGCCCATAGAAAATGGGCGGAAATCGTGAGATTGGTATGGGACCTACTGAAGTATGCTCTCTGCCAGTCAAAACTTAGAAGGTCCTATTGCCGGGGATCTACTGCTGACCGCCTCCTTCTTGGACGAACTTGGGTGACTCCTCTCTCATGGTGGACCTACTCACGAGTGCATCCTCTTGATTTTCTCTTCCTTCTTTTTTACTTCCAGGTACGTTGGTAAGGTGAAAGGGGTCACCACGCACCGAATAGAGGGGTGAAGTTCCTCCTCTAAATGTCTGGATCGAGAATCCTCATCTGGAAAGAGATTTGGGAAAAACGGAGGAGGTCCTTGAACTTGACCCCTAGTTCCTGCACTGACATGCTTCCTTGTTGGAGAGACAACAACTCCTGCCTATTCTCAGCCTTCCTCATCGAGGAAAGAAATTCTCCACAGAACTCCTTCTCGAAGTTGGCCAATAGAACTTATATCTCCTTCCCCTCCCCAAGGTAAAGCATCCACCACTAACGCACTGCTCCTCGCAGTTGGATTACTGCTAGAAGAACCCAGTACTCTGATGGAGCCCTAATCATCCCAAAGGTAATCTTGAGTTCCTCCAACCAACTCTCTGATTCCGCATCCGAAGTTTTGCCTTCATACTTCTTCAATCTTTATCGCTGGAAAGCATGAAACGTGCGCTGCCACAAGTTGTATTCCTCATCTCGGTCAATCCTCAGCTGATCGACCGTCTGAATCTACTAGGCCTCAACTGCCCGAGTCACTCGGAAATGACGTCCAGGTGTCATAGTTGTATGGTCAATAAGGAACACCTAATCCCAAGTAGAAAGAAAATTTTCTCAAGGTTTCCTTTTATCATTTTATTTTGATTTCTTTCCCAGAACACCCAAATCTAGTAAAACACAAATCATGATGAGGCATTTACCTTTCCTAGGGTCTCTACCCTGTAATCAATGTAGTCTTACTTGGTCATTTGGTAAGCTTAGAGTCCTTGCATCGGATCATGGGGGGCCCTAAAATCTCATGTCGTAGCCAGTATTCCCTGGCCTATGTCATGCACTAAGATCAGACAACACTATTGACCTACCATCCCATGAAATCCTCATTGTGCCTAACTCCAGACTCCATCCTATCTCTCAACCATTAGCCTCTGATACCATTCTCTCACGACCCCCTCCCACCAAAGATGCCCCTCCTGAGATGGAAATGGTGAAAGGGAGATAATGACCCCTGATTCCCACCCCCAGTACGCCCCAGAGTGGCGACTAGCACCAAGGGTATGAGTTTTCAAAAATATGGTGGGAATTACCCTTTTTATTATTTAAGATCGTGAAATAGGATGAGTCAAATACCAAAAGAAAAAGGAACAAGTAAATGAAAATAAACCCAAAACCAAACCCATATACATGTTTATACAATACTGAAACAAAAGTACAAGTACAAGAGAAGATCCAAAGTATGATACCAAAAAAATAAAGCAAAAACTGCAACCATCAAAACTCCAACACCCAACTAGAAAGGTCTCACATGGTCCCTGAAGTCCTCCTAAAAACCTGAAAGTAAACGTAGGGTGATCATACAAGTATAATTAGTAAGAAAAACCTAAATCTCTCGTGTACAGGTGGGGAGACATCCTAATGCCCCATGAGAAAACAGAAGGAACCAAAGCCTAGCAAGGAATCTATCCACCCAACCTTACAAGACACACTCACCAAATATCACAAGTCAATAGAGTAGTATAGTAATATTATCAAAGTATGGGTACCCCACACCACCTTCCCACTGAATACTGCTCAATCCCTCATGCCTAATGCTCTGATGCTTCCCCCTCTTCCTGAGATAGTGTCATAACCTGGCTATACAAAGCTCGATCTAGTGTCGCACCCTGGCCATACGAAGCTCATAGTATTCCGCCAGCACTCAATCCTTGGCCATAACCACATCTCATCCCTCATAGTATCCCGCCAGCACTCAATCCTCATCCATAACCACATATCATCCTGAATACTCCTGGGAACTACATCACATCTCATCCCAAATACACCTAGGAACATATCACATCCCCATCCCGAAGACTCTTAGGAAATATCTGTCATATCCTACCCAAAGGATATTGGGCTATAGAACCAGGAAGAGGGAGCACAGGGAAGAACTATGAAAATCCATCCTTTAGATGTTTGAGAATCTCACCCCCATCCCACGAGTGTTCGGCACATAGTGCTCAACATGGGTGGGGTGCGTAAAGAAACATAAAATGTACAGATTTATATAATTATATCAACCACTCAGCCCATCCTAAGTCTTCAACACAAAATATCTGAGCACATGACTCGGCACTACTACCTCAAAAGTATGCACACAATAAACAACCCCAAACCCCATTAATCATTTCATGTTTCAACAGTTTTAGTTTATCAGTTCCTTAACTACCAAAAAACTAACAACAACCAAACCAGATCAATCGTTTGTAAAACATATCCCAGCCAACCACAAATAAATTTAGGGAAACACAAGCAATAGAATACCGTTTTCTTTTATCAGCCAATCAATTCTCTTGATTTTCCATATTTAATCAACTACCATGCCCCACAATTCATTAGTTAACTCTTCCACTTTTATTCATATGCACAACCCATCCCTACAGCCCTGCTGCCAACCACCATAACCACAAACACATCGAAAACAAAACCCGTACCACATCATCATTCCTTTGATACCATTTACCGCAAATCTGCTTCCCATCACAACCATATCATACACGCCAACCCACAACTAATCCAATCGCTGCCCCACTGCTCACCCATTCCACAACAACCCACGAAACACCCCTTCACATAATTAAACCCCAACCAGCACCCACAAATTCATTCTTTCATTTATTTTAACTAGGGTGATCATACAAGGGTTCCAGGTATTCATTTAATCATCCAAATTTACATGATTAACCAATTTTCACATTTTATGAAATTCCATCCACAAAACAATCCAGAAAAAAAAACAAGGCAACATTTAATTGTGTAATCAAAGGCCCCCAACGACCGTGATTTTCAGTAGGCATAAGACTATTCAATTCATAACATAATAAAAGGATAAGCATTGATGGAAAATAAAACAACAATATCAACAGAATTTCCACAAACCCATTCTTTAACCAATTACTATATTTATTTACTGGTTTAACCGTATCTCACAAAAACAAGAGGATACCCACCCCACATGATGCATAAAAGAGAGAGAGATGAATGTAAGACCCCTACCTGAATAGTTTTTGATGTCCTTCTGCGAGAACAACCACCACAAGGATTTTGATCACTCCTCCTAATGACTACATCCTCCTGTGGACGCTGCGGCACAACTGCACTAACAACCGAGAGACACTCCATTAAGTTTTAAGGTGTCACTTGTCATAGCCTGACAAGGAGGAACAAAAATAGGAGATCGATGAAGAAATAATAATGGGGTAGAACATACCATTAAGATGACATTCGTCAAATATCAGCAATCTCCTTGGTAGGAAACTGTGAGGAGGTAGTCGAAGAAGATGGAAAGGAATAAGGTTCATGATGTTCAACTCATCGACACGATCTCATAGCCACTGATAGATCGATGATCGGATTTTGGATGGAGAAGAAATGAGGAATGCTTTTGGGTCATCCGGGAGTGTCGTCGTGCGGAGAAGAAGAGGGGTCTGTAAATAACATGTGACCCTCTCTTATATAGGTAATGAGAAGGTAAAATGGTATGCAGTGTGTATTAACGAATACACGACATGACCGTACAACTGTTACGTTGTTTTACTGGTCAACACATGACACGTCACGCGGTCTCCATGCCTTTAATGATAATAATAACTTCAATTAATAATAGGTGTTATATTGACTCGAGACATGAGTCATAAAAAGGTATTCATCATTGGTCTTGAAATGACCGTCATAATTTCAGGGTTGCAACATCATAGATGGTTCGTCATTCCAACACCGTATGTGGGAGATACGTTGGATACAAGATCCCGTAATAATATTATTATTATTATTATTGGGTGATTCGTGGACCCAAGCCACAGACCATAATTTAATATCCAAACTTAGACTTGAAATGATCGTATTAATGACAGGATCACATCGCTACTGATGAGAAGTCAATCAGACATCGCACGCCGGAGTTATGGCAGGTCGAAGATTTAATAATAATATTAAATATATTAATTCACAAGCGTTTCGGGTACCTGATCCGAAAACATGAAAAAGACATCCAATATTGGACTCATAATTTCCGTCTCGAAGTCAGGGTCACATTTTCACTGACAGTTTGTAAAACCGATGTCGCACGAAGAAGTTATGGACTAAACATGGTTTTCCCAACAAAATTAATAATTAAATTATTATATTATTTAATTTAATTTAACATTTATTTTCTTTCCACCTCAAATAAAAACCCATTCTCAACCTCTCTATGAGTAAATCGCATAAACCCCCATGATTGACTCCTCTTTTATATTATCATTATTATCATTTAATCATTATTATATTTTAATTTTTCTCTCTCCAATCCTCAACCTTCTACCCCAAATATTCATGCCCTCTATTCACCCTTTATTTATTTAATTTTTAATTTCTCTTATCTTCCTATTCTCTCTCCAATCTCATTAATTCTTCCACGATTTTCACTCACTCCCCAAAATTGGTGCCTCCCCTTTACTCCATGTGGCACACCCCAACCTTCATTTTAAACCTTTATCGTTATTTTTTTTAACACAATTATCATAAATATTAACATATCTCATATATCCTCATATCTCAAATCTCATTGCATTGAATTCAAAATTTAAATCTCATTAAATCTTTATTAATGGATCTTTCAAAATTTAATTCAACGTTATTATTATAATTATTTATAATAATAATAATAATAACAAAATTTCTTAACTCATCACTAATTATTATTATTATTGATATTCGCCGTGTTGACCATGTCTGACCACCATTACGTCAACGCCGAGAAGCCTCCCATTACACACATAATTTTTTATTTATTAAAATTTAAATAAATAAAAAAGAAACCATGCACCTCCCCTCATTGAATTAAATACATTCAATTTTATTTCTTTTATTTCACAACAATTAAATTAAAACCATTTAATCTAATTAACACCAAAAAAATAACACCATCATTATCAATTATTATTATCAAAAATTATTAATATAACACATTTCATGTTTGACCACATCAAATTTTTACAAAGTAATGGTCCGGAGAGGTCCGGGCCATTACAGGTCATACATACACACGAGTAACATTTCAAATTTTCAATGATGATTATGGAAAGAAGGAATGTTATATTTTATATTTAAAAAATGATAATAATTTCATAAATATAATATTATTTTTTAAATTATACTTATATATATCATCTACGTGATATGGTGGTGAAAAACAAATCACATCTATTTGTGGAGGTGGTAGACCACAAGTACGCATAAATAACGTCATCATTTTTTAGTGAATGGAAAGTTAAGAAGGTAAATGATATAATTTGTTTTAATAATTATAAATATTTAATTAATATAATATATAAAAATTAATTACTTCATTATAATTCGAACGTGAGAGGCGGTGATGGAAAACGAATTACAAAGGTTCATGGGGCGGTAGTCCGCCATACACACAAATGATAGTTTTGTTTCTCATTTGATGGAAGAGGAGATGGATATAAGTTTTTAAATGTACATAATAACATATCAATATATATAGTATACTAGTGTTATTATTTTATCTTATTTGAAGTATATTTGAAGGAGATGGAAGAATAAATAAAAATAATACATGCGAATAAAAAACTATACCTCCTCTTGGGAAAAACTCCTTTTGTTTACACATTAAGTCATCTATGGTTGGTGTTATGATAAAAATAAAACCTCTATAATGAGTTTAGTTATTATAGGAATGTAATTGAGTAGGTATTTTATGAACCAAATAGGTTTTGAAGTGTGTTTAATGAGAAGAAGTGGCACCCTTTTATAAGAGAGGGGAGGGTCACTCTTGAATTGTCCAAACAATATTTAATTAATATAAATTAATTTTTATGTCCAATTGTCTCAAAATTGATAATATTAGAAATTAATATTTTTTTCATTTTAAATAATCTCAATAAATAAATTTTTTTAAATTTTGGATTACATTTGTACCCTTATCGTTTTTTAACCTTCCATTAAACCTTTTGACAATTACAATAATATTAATGTATTCTACCATTTAAGGGTTAATAATACTACTATAAAAAAATACCAATAAATAGTTTTTTTTGTATTTAATTAACCATATTAAATTAATTTGTCATAATATAATATTTTTATGAATTTTAAATCGTTTAATATAATATTAGTTTTTATAAAATAACATTAATATTAATTTTAGTACTATTCATTTACATTGACTTTAATAACATCAAGAATACCAAGGAAATAGAATATAATAAATTAAAATGTCCTTAAATGTTTTATTTATCTAAAAAATTCTTAGATAACATTAATTGTTTCAAATTATACTACTTTTAAAAATTTTAATATAATTTATTTTATTTTTCTATTAATTATATAATTACTTCGCCAACATCGTGTAAGAATTTAATGTAATTATATATTCAATAAAATTTTAAAATAAATTACCATGATGAATAAAAATATTTAATATTTCAAAATAATATTTATAACCAAACCTATCCTTTGGGAATCATCATGTGAAAAATATTATATTTATTAAAAACAAGTGTGACATTTTTTACTTTTCTTTACATAAAATATTATAATGGTTATAATCACGTAAAAATGGAATAAAAAAGCTATATAACTGAATATTGGATGAGTTAGGACAAAATATACTCATAAAATAAAATTGATGAAATTTTATGGGTCATTTTCTAGTACTTATCATACTATTTTTAATCCTTAATTACCTGATTTACTCCATACCACGGTAAAAAAAATTACTATGGTTGATAGTCATATTATCAAAAAAAGAAATATATAAAAAAATAAACCCATGCTACCAAAATAACTAATCCATTTTTAATGATTCAAAAAATATTAGTAAAATAATTTACTTTAAATTTAAACTAGAAAAACTCGACAAAAAAACGGCTTTTTAGAAAAATGCTTCTATTAAATATAAATTGTTTTTATAATAAATTCAAGTATAAAAATTATATAAAAATAAGAAATTATTATTTTAAATAAAAATTAACTAATTAAATTTTAAATTTAATGAAAAATATAATATTACATTTTAAATACCTTAAAATAAAATACAGTTTTCCATAAAAATCAATATTTTTCACTATTCATTAAAAAAATCAAACTTTTTAGAACACTGTCAAATTTTCACCACAATATAATTTTGATACAATTATTTAAAAAATAAATTTCATTTTATCAAATATATTTTCTTAATGTTCTTGAAATTAGTTATAATATTTTCTCACAAAAAGTGATAAAAATAATTTCTTAAGAAAACATATTTTTGAAGAATAAATTAACTGTTTTAAAATTTTAATGATTAGTGACTAATAATTAGTCAATAATTTTTTATTTATTGAGAATTATATATATATATATATCATTTTTTAATCTTATTCATACCCACCAATTTAATGGAATAGGTTATTACAACCACATAATAATATTTTGTAGTTTTTTTAAGAGTGGTGTTGTGTGTCCAATACAATATCAAATATAATTTCATTATTTAAAAATCACAAGACATTAAATACATGGAAGTTTTTTGTGTGTTTTCATCCACTCAAGATTAAGTCTCAAATTAAGAGTCACCATTGATGATTGGGTGTGGAAAGGTACACCATGATATTTTCACTAGATGCATTATATTCATGAAAACCATCCATTTTTATCATTGTAGTGGATTTTTAGAACATCATGTAGCTCCAGGTCTCCATGGAACCACACCATGAATGGTATTTTAGTCAATGTTTTACTCACAATTTTATTCCTTGTAGGCTATAATTTTCTTTTCATTTCAAAATTTTGAGCATTCTCAAGTTCATCATAGCATCCACCAGTGTCCTTATCCCTTTGTAGGTTTCATAATTCATATGTAGAGGTCTAGTAAATACTCAAAGAGTGAAAACAAGACTTAATAGAGCTTCCATTAGCCTTCCATGGTTGTTTTGTAGGGATTTCGAGGATCATTGCTTGATCCTATGGCAGTGTCAGAATACCCATACATGAAGGAACTATCTTCTAAAAAAAGAAACTCACATCATAAATAAAATTAATAAAAAAAGTATACATGATTCCTATTTTCAGTAGATTTTTTATTCATTGATTTAGGGAGAACACATGAGTAAGACTACTGAAGAAGCAAAAAAATATCTCCTACCATTGAAGGTGCTACATCGACTACTGGATCACGATCTCAATCGGAGGATTGTTTTATGCTTAAAAAGATGAAAATGTATTCATCAAGGGTGATAAGCAAGCTACTGGAAGGAAGATATCTTATAAAAGATTGTTTAAAATAGTTTGTGTACAATAGGATGGATCTCATATATTTATATAGACATCCTTGATTCATTTCATTTAATAAAACATGTTGACCATATTCAACAAATAGACATATGTTAATTTCCATTATCAATTATTAATTGAACACATTAAATTATTATTCAATCCATTTAATACATTCATAGTTGATTATTATCAATGAAACTATGTGGAAGATAAATTTACCTAAATTTAAATATTATATTAAATTATTTTTTTTCACATTAAAAATTCTCCAACTTGAACTAAAATATATAAGGACTATTTTTCAAACTTCAAAACTATTTTTGAATCCATCCAAAACTCATTTTGGATAATGTTTCATCATACTCTCTTATTTTTAGAAAAAAATAATTTTTATAAAATCTAATCCTTATCCAAGGTCCTAACTATTTGACCCTGAGGGACTTATTACTATCAACATAAAATATAAAAACCCTCTTTAATATATGTAATCAAAGAGTGGACTCTAGAAAAGCATCAGTTCTATTCAAGATACTAAGGGGTTGAGTGTGATCTCCATAAAACATACTTATATCTCTATATGAACATGTAAACCAATAGATATATTATAGAAATTGTATGTACAACTATATAATCATTGTTTTATGTCATCTAGTAGCTTCTAGATAATGAAAATGTAAATATAGTATAGTCATCTCACATTTTATTAATTTTCAAAAAATTAATGACCAAGTCGATGAATACATCTAATGTCATTCACCTAATTAATGATCAAATCATACAAACCTCATCAAAGTAGTTGAACATTTAATATTTTAATCAACTAATAATGAATATGCATTTACTTAGTCTTATTAAATTGAGAACTAGATGTATTTAATTTTCATACGAGTAGAAAAAAATCCCATCTTGGTTGCACTCTAATGGAATACATGATCACCAACATACCCAAACTCTCCCTAATTATCTAATTTCATATTTTTACTTTTTTAAGTAGGGTGTGAAATCATGATGGTTCTCATTTTTTGTATCACTTCAGCCTCGGTTAATAATGGTTAATAATAAAGATACACCCCTAAGTATATCTATGAGTGTATGATATTCTATGACATATAATTTAGTGATTTAGTACAAGTAATAATTCTCTAGTTATTAACTCATGAATCCATTAATCATATCTCTTATAAAACCATTTATAATGAGTAAAAGAATCTATTAAATCTAATATTAACATATCATCACAACCCATAATACTCTGTGATGATCATCAATTAGGGGCAACTCAAATTTTTATAATTTTTGGGGATATTTATCATTCGACTATTCATGTAGCATAAATTTAAGCACACATTAATAAATTATAAATAAATATTGACTTTATTATTAAAAAATGATATATATTTACAACTGTTGCATCCAATATCTTAATTATTTAATATCTATATATTCTATATGACTCATCTTTTTTTCTTTGGTAATGGTTTTTAAACATTACATCCATATGTAATTACAATCACATCCCTATGTGATCATCTGATAAAATACTCCCATTTTCGTAATAGTGAGTAATATTTATTAAGAATATATTTTTTATAATGGAAAGAATTAGAAACCACATTATTTATGTTCAAATAATTGAATATATAATCTAACTTCTTTACTTAATAACATTAAATGTTAAAATGTTATCTTTCTTTTTCAACTTAAAACTCTTTATAATATTCACATCATCATTAATTATGAAATTATTCCATCAACCCTCCTCTTTGAGGTCAATATAATCATTTACATTATTATCCATAATATCTTAAACACTTTAAGGATAAAGGGACATTCACTTCATTGTGGTAAACACATGTAACCATTTACATTTCGTTTTACTATTACATCCTAAACCTTTAGGTAATCAAGTGAGTATCATTTTTTAAATAAGATGGTATAATAGTGATATTTTATTTATTAGAGTAAAATAATGTAACAATTTATATTTTATTTTCTGTCAGATATCCCAACTCCTTAATATATTATGTGAAAATCAATCAATATTAGATAGGTATAATCCATTAGTTAAAGGTTATATTCAATTTATCAAAGTAACTAAATATATATATTTACATTTTTTCAATACCATCACATATCATAAAAATTTTTAGTACATTATGTGAAAAATCACTATAATTTGGTGCAACATTTTATTTTTTAAATTTGAAATTATCTAAGTTCAAACATACTCCCACTACCCTCTTAAACATCAAATTCCATATCAGAATATTTTTCTATGATTCAATAAAAACATATTTGTGATAGAAAATAAATTTTATTTCCATTTATTTGGAATATATAACAAATAAACTATTTTTTCATATCTCATAAGGTAATATATTTTTTGGAACATTATTCCATTTGAAAATAATAATTTATTAAAATATACCACTGATGGGTGTAGAGAGAACATTCTATCATATTTTTACATTCTACATAAACACTTAATCCAATATAAAACATTTTTATCCATATAGTACATTTTATAATATATTATAAAAAACTAATTAACTAAATTTGAATAAAAAAAATAACTCATTAATTTAAACAGCTATTGTTCACTATCATAGAAATGAGATATAAAAACACATCCAAAAGATTCTTCCAAATTTAATTACTCCTTATAACAATGTATCTATGAAACAACCACTTTCTCCATACCTTCAAGGTTTATCATTCAGTTTTTCTACTTTTGAATTCCATTAAATTTTCAACCATTTTTAAAATATATAGTTTTTATTATGCATCCTTTATAATTTAAGAATGAAATTCAATAACATTTATACCTAGAGTGTTCTAACAAAATTTCTTCTTATCACCATTATGTCATTCGGGAAAATTCATCCTCTATATGGCTAGTATAACTAAAATGGGAGAATTGTCCATATTTATTATTTTTTGATTTAAAGGGTGGTTTGACATCTTCATGATCTCTATCCATTACTTTATTGAAAAAATGTTTACATTTTTTTAGAACCATCAATATGGAACTTGAGCCTAGAACTCCCAGGTTAATTTTAGTTATCCTCAACATATTGAGGAAATCGGGTAAAGGTATAATGAATTTATTCATATTGTAATTTTAAAAAAAGTTGTCGTAACCTTTATAAAAGTAATTATAGAATTAAATTCTTGGAAATATCAAGTTTAAGTTGTGAACCCTCCCTCTCCAAGTCATTAACATACCCAATCATGTTGATCACATTGGTCGAGACTGAGGTCATGTTAACCATTTTACTTTGAATAATAGCCTTTGAGACTTGATATCTTTCAGGTATTTCTTTTTTTTTATAGAGCCTATTTATAATGTCTATAATTTGGTAAGTATCTATATACTCGCATTTATTTTCAATTTAGGTTCCATGGTAACAATCATAAGAGTTGAAACCAACAGTTGGTCCTTTAGATTCTTATTATAGGCATCCAACACATTTTGAGGTATATCTTCCCTATATGGATTCTCTAGTAAAATATATTCTAATATATATAATTTATAATATTTATAAAATACTATTCTCAAGTTTTGGTACTAGTTGATAAATTTTGTTCTATTTAATTTTTATTTATCTAGTGTTCACCTAAGGGTTAAATTTAATGATTTTGATACCATTATCTATAACAAATGGTTTTATCAGATGAATATCATGTTTTGTGACTTTTCATTAAGTAATTTTAATTATAGTTCTCGCACTAAAATTGATGACCCCATACATTATATACATCTAGTGAGACAAGATCCATATTTCACTAAACAATGACCTTAATTTAGCATAAAACTAATTACTTTACTTATTTAAGTGGGGATTCATCCAAATCACAACAGTTGATAATATTGGACAACTGAGTGAATAAATCTTCATCCAAATCCATTGTATGGAAATATTCAACTCTATTACTTTTTTACACCAACCCTTAGTGTTTCCTATCTATGTGTAACCCAAATAAACACTAAAGTATGATAAAAAAATTTAAATACAAGGACACCCAACTTTAGAGTGAAAATACCAAAGGGTGTTCGAGTGTTTCCTATCAATTTCTTTCCTTATACTAGATAATCTATGGGGACCCCTCTTTGTAATAAAACTACCTGTTTGTATGATTGAGGTCATCATAAGTGTCTCTTTGGATGGAATCTTACACTTAGTATTTTAGGGGTATTTTCTTTTTAATGTATCACCAATTTAATATAAATTATATTCATATTAAATTCATAATTATTATATCCCTTTTACTCGTTATATTTTTTTTATTCATTCATGTGTATATATTCTCTAACGATTTAGATTTTAAAATCCTCAATTCATCCCTTGAATTAATTTTTTTCACACCAAATTAATGTGTAACTCTTTACAAAACCAATATCATGTGTTAAATAGCCAAAAATATAAGTCAAACATATTCATACATATCCAAATACAGTATATGTATAAGGTAGATTAACTCTTTATGTAAAAAAAATAGAGATAAATGAGATTGATAATTTCCACATGAGTAATCCAAGAGTGATAGATATCTAACCTCATTCACCTTTCTAGAACAAGGCATAATCCTTCAGGCCAGTAGGTGTTCTGACCCCAAGTCCCTCTACTAGGGGAGAATTTACTCAATTGATAATTCAATTCATGATATCTCTAACAAATAATATGAAAAAAACTATGCCTAAAAACTGAATTAAAACTAATAATTACAATCACAAACCGAGGCCATGTTAGATGAAAAATAAATTTTCTGGAGTCGCGCTTAGAATGTAATGAAAGGTTGTAAATCCTATAAGCAGTTTAATAGTTAAAATATATTGTAAAAATTAATAATATAAAAAATAAATATGAATAATGTGGTGAATTAACCTAAAAAATTAACAATTTAAATATTTAAACATGAGATAACCATTTATGAACTATTTATAAATAAATCTCACTATAAACCATTCTATAAATTAGATAACATTATAGACATTCCACGGTCACTAATATAAACACTTTTACAATCAATACAATATTAAATATTTTATATTATATATATATATATATTATCATTTTAATTTATTATTTAAGCATTTGATCAAATCATCAATCAAAAAGTTTTGATGAACTTTAAATAATATTTTTAAACAAGGACCCCTTTTAATTTAAAAATTTTCAAACTAATTAATTATGAAAAATTCATAATAATTAATATAAGAACCTTTCATATTTTGACCAAATTTATGAAATTTATAAACTCTTTTATAAATAATTTTCATAATATTTAAATAATTACATTATTTAGATATTACAAAAATGGCATATATTTACTGGTAATGACATTTTAAACATATTTATTATTATTATAACATTTATAAATCATATTAATGAGAAAATCATATTCTTAATATTAACTCTAATATTAAAGGAATTATTTTAATAAGTTTTTAAAAATCATTTGATCAATTAACCATAAACATTTTATAGTCAATTCTTTTCTAAAAAACCATTTTTATAAATTTCATAAATAATCCATAAAAACATTTCATTATTTGTAAAAAATTTATAAATAATATAATTCAATTATTAATTTAATTTTTATTATAAATAAAAAATTTATTTATTTTCCCAAACTTTTTTTGATTATTACTCTATATAAGGCCCCTTAAAATTTGAACAACTTCAAATTAATTATTTTTGAACTATTACAAATTTTAAATATAATCTTTATATTTTATCCTTATTTTATAATTTATAACCCTTTATAAATTACCCCTTATGATTTATAAATAAACACTTTATTTCTATATCATAAGGCATACCAAATAATTTGGTGAAATTTTTTTAAAATATAAACATTTAATATTTTTTGATAAATGTTTCATAAATATTTATATAATTAATTATAAAAAAAATATAATTAATTAATTTATAATAATTTTGTTAAATAAAAAATTCAAAAAATACCATTTTCAAATAATTAAAAACATTTTATAAAACACAATCCAAATCATCTAAATGTAAAAATTTATGTAAATGTTTTTTAGTTTTGAAAAACAGTGATTCAAATAAGATCAAAACTTGGTAAAACTATTTATTCCATCCATGTTAACCAATTATATCAATTATTTTGATGAATTAAATTATTTATTTTATATTTTTATCATATAATAAAATATTAACCAAATTAGAGCTATTAACGTAGCATAAATCTTGTTTTTTTATAAATAAAGATAAATAAATGTTGATATGAAGAGGAATATCCCTTTGATACCATTGTTGGGATTTAGGATCATCATGTGATCCTTTTGTTGGTAAAGAATACCCAAAATAATAGGAACTATCATCAAATAGAATCAAAATACATCATAAATAAAATCCATAAAAAATATAGAAAACATGTTTCATGTTTATAGTGCCTTTCTTATTCATTGAGGTGGGGAGAATTATTTAGAAATAGTAAATGAGAAGTAGACAAAGAACTCATGCCTATGAAGTTGGTACATCGACCACAGGATACTAATGTCAATCAGAGGACTCCCTTATAATTGAATAGGTTCTAGTGTCTTCACTAAGTGTGATAAAAATTCATGATAATAAAGTGAGCTTAGAGAGTTATACAAACAATTGGTTGTTCAAATCAGATCAGATATCATACCTTTATATATCCATCCTAGATGTATTTCATTTAATGAAACATGTCATCCATATTGAACGTATTGACATACATTAATTCCTATTTTCATTTATTCATTGAACCCATTCAATGATTATTCAAGTCATTTAATCAATTCATAATGAATTATTATCAATGAAACCCTGTGGATGATAAATTCAACTAAATTTAAATATTCGACTAAATATTTTGGTTAACATGCAATAGTTCCACCCATCTCTCGATGATGTTATAATCAAATCACAACACTAGTTTTTTGGGAGGAGTTGAAAAGGCAAGTGATGCCATTTTTCTTCATCTGCTGACATCTCATTTTTAAAAAGTTTCTATATTAATCAAACATTCTCTTCAACTAACCACTTATTCATAAGTCATAGTTATTTGTATAATTCGCATGGTTTGCATCTAGTTCTACTCAACACCAAGATACCTACCCTCTTTTTAAAACATCAACCCTTATTGTACTTTTCTCTTCTTTTACTCATGCATAAACTATCCCTTCCAAGACAAGTATTTTCAACCAATTTCAAATCATAAAGTTACATATTAGTTTCTATTAGTGAATTTACAAAATTATCGCTTTAAAAGGGAACTTAATCTTTGATCCCCTTATAGGGGACTTATCCAGATTACATTATCTATTATATATAAAAATAGAATATTATTCTTGGGGTAAAAGTACCAAAACATATGCTTCATTCTTATGCCAAATAAAATCTACAAGAAATATTATTCAAAAATAATTCACAATAATAACAAGTTCATGATAATTTATAACAATTCACATTGTTAAAATAAAAAAAATATATTAAAAACAAAACATGAAATAATTATCTTCCTAAACAAACAATATTATAGAAAGGGCCTTTATCAATTCTCAAAATAAACATTTTCAACGCTAAAAAAGTATCAATGTGAAAAAGAACTTACATGAAAAGAACTAATGTTTAAATAAAATATGTGAAAATCATTGGTAAATATGGTAGCCTTTATCAGTGATGAAACAGTGATGGTGAAAGCTGAATTTTTCAATGCTAAAAAAGCACATATAAAACCAGTATTTATCAGTACTAAAAAAGTGTTGTTATAGGGTGAATTTTATCAATTTGTTTTTAGAACCGATAAATGGTGACTTTATCAGTTCTTTCATAGAAATGATAAATATAGATTTTATCATTTCTATTTTAGTGATGATAAAGGAAAGATTTATCAACTATAAACCAGCATTGATAAACCCATAAGAGTACCTATAGAGTTTCTAACCTACATGTAACATCTTTGCAGCATCCCTAAAACATCAAAAAATTAAGGAATAAAATATTATAGAAAAATATTTCAATAAATATATTATCATAACTAAATATTATCTCGTAGATAAAAAATTCAAATATTAAAAATAAACACAATTAATGTTGTATAAAAATTACATTGAACTATATATTAATCATAAAAAAACATAAATAACAATTGTGTTGATCCATTATTAAATTTACATTGTACCATAATTTAAATTCAGGTATTAAATTATATAATTTTAGTATTAAAAAATTACATTGCTGAAATATTTAATTAAAATAAATGTCACGAACCAGCCCGGGTCGACCCTGAACCGGTCACCCGAGCCGGTCCGCGGCAAGTCCCGAGGGGCGTTCCCGATCCCCCCGGGATGGCAACCAGTGCCGGGAATTAAGACTTGATCGTTGGGAACGATTTCAGCCCAAAACAAAAGTAAATAGAACAGAATAAATAAACACTAACAGCGGAAAAGAAATAAAAACCACACAACCACGTACCTCCATGTGACCTCTCAGGTCACCACCCAACTAGAGAGCAACCTCGCTCCAACACTGAGCGACTCAAAACAGAAGACCTGCGACTGAAATGGTAAAAGATAGGCGTGAGCAAAAAAGTACTCAGTAGGTGAGCCCCACAACAAATCCCAATGCACCGCCAGTAAATAAAGAATCAACATAATCCAGGTTTGAACTATAATGTATAAAAGTTTTCACGATGCTTTACTTGAAAATCAAACACGAGACATTTCCCTTATTCCTTTTTGAAAGTTAGTTCCATTTCATTAGTTTTAAACTCATTCTGATAAGCAAAGTGTTACATTTTCAAATCTAACCCAAAGAGAATAAAGCATTTTCATTTGAAAACCATTTTTCCCAAAGTCTAACAGTATAGGCTGTGAAATATGACTAAAGGCAAACAAGCAGGGAAAACAAGTGCAAGTAAAGGTAAGCAGGCAAGGAAAACCAAGTGCAAGCAAAAGTAAACCAGAAGTTATCAGCAATAACCATGGGTGATCCTGAACATCCCTAGAAAACCCCTGGACGTACTCGGGTTCAGACTACCTTCCGGCATGGTACTCCATAGTCAATAACCAACTGGCCGCCCTAACAGCCAACCAGTGGCACATCCCTCCTGGCCTGTCTGTAACTCCAGGGGGTACTAACCCGTCTAATCAGGGTTAGCAAGCAACCGTCACTCGATAATCTACAAGACGCCCAGGAACCCATAGTAGTTTTTGTAACACTGTGTAAGTGGGAGACCCGCGCACGCGTGACTCATCTCACCGCACTTGCCAACCCCTTACACGGACATCGCTACACGACAACCCTCGAAGGGAAGTCCCCCTGTAGAAATGCCCTCACAAGTACGTATATATATATATAATCACTTCACATTTGATAAAGTGCCAACCGGGCCGTCATGTCACTTACATTTTGATCATTTAAGACGAAAGCATTTTTAAAGAGGTATGACACACGCCATTTCATTGAAAACCAGAAACGCACTTAGAACATTATTTAAGAAACTCAAATCAGCATCTCAAACCTGAAAGACGTTGGTATCACAAGTAAGAAATTATTTTCCCAGTTCCAAACGCACCCCACTTTTATCAAGAGCCAAACGGGCCTTTAAACACCTTTTGAAAGAATAATATTTCTCAAATGAAATCCGGAATTTTAATCACGCATCAAAGGAAAACATTTTTTTCTTTTTCAACTATCAAGAACCACGCTTAATGTTTCCAAAAATCGAGTTTAAAGGTCACACGGCACTTCCTCTAATCAGGGTTCAAATAAAAACACCATTTTCCATAACCAATACACCTACCATTTTACACACACCAAAACCGCTTCAGAACCCAATTCAACATGATCTTTCGTTAATCAGGAAGAACCATCTAGCAAAACTACCATGGAAGCACACAATTAAATCCAAGAAAACGCTTTTAATGAAACGCTAGAATTAAAACAACTTTTATCATCAGCAGATCACCAAACTATGGATAACTACTTAATAATACTTTTGAATTTGCTGAAACTTAATAAAAAGTCAAGGAATAAATAAATTCTAAATTTAAAGGCGAGTGCAAAGGGGGACCTACCTCAAGATCCAAGCGCGACGGTAAAACGACCTTGGAACCGAGGCGCTATGACACGACGTGTGTCCGAAGCCACGTGATAAAGTCCAACACTCTCGAAACTGAGGCGCGGAGACGGCGGAACCTCAACGGAAAGTAGGACAATCCTTTGCGGACAAACTGTGTACGCTGAACAGTGGAAAAAGTGCACGTCACTCAACCCGCGACAGAAAAAGGATTATTTAAAATTAAATAAAAACACTAAGATAAATATATATAGGTAAATAAATAATAAATACATGAATAAATAAATAATCAAAAGAATAAACAAATCGGTAATCAAACAAAATAAAACATAACCAAATGAATGAAAGAATAAGTAAACAAATAAAGAATTAATTAATTGACAAATAATTAAATGAATAAATAAGTAAATAACTAATTAACAAATACACAAAGAAAATGAATAAATCAATAACTAAATAAATAAATAAATAGATAAATAAATGAATAAATAATTTATTAATCAATTAATTAATAAACAAATAAGTAAATAACTAAATAATTGATTAATTAACAAATACTTAATTGAGTAAATAAATAGACAATTAATTAATCAATCAATTAATAAATAATAATAATAATAATAATAATAAGAAGTTAATAATTAAAATAATAACAAATATAATAATAATAATAATAATAACAATAATAATAATATAATAATAATATAATAATATTAACATAATAATAATAATAATATAAGCATAATAATAATATAATTATGATAATAATAAAAAAAATAGTAATAATAACATAATATAATAATAATTAAGACAGTAATAAATATATTCAAAATAATAATAATAATAATAATAATAATAATAATAACTATAATTATAATAAAACAAAAGATAAATAAATAAATAAAAGAAAGAACTTACAGCGGGGCTCCGGCTTGGGCGAGGCGGGACGACAGGGAGCAGGGGTCAGGACGGGGCGCAACGGAGGGCGATCCGGAGAGGAAGGTGAGGGCGGCGGGCGAAGCAGACCCACAGAAGCATGGAGTGAGGGCCTGGTGCGGCAGAGGGTCGTATCGGCGCTGGGAAAAGGCGGAGGGCGAGGGCGCTGTGCGAGCGCGGGTCGACGACGGGAGGGAAGGGAAGAGCTGGGGGAGGGGTTGTCGCGCGGCGGACGACAGAGGGAATAAGGGGAGCAGAAAGGCGGAGGCTGGGAGGAGATGGGAGCGGCGCGGCGAAGGGAGAGCGATGAGGAAGGTGGGGTGAAGGCGGAAGTAGGCTGGGGTCCGAGGCGGTGCAACGAGGGGAGCCGGGGCGGAGTGCCGGAGTGCCGGGACATCGAGCAGGGTTCCAAGGGGCCCGGCGCAAAGTGGAGGAGGGGTATGGGAGTTCAGCGGCCAGCCGTGGAGGGGGCGACGGCACGACGGGGAGGGCCGGATAGGGAGATGCGGTCCAGGTGAGTCCAGGGGAGAGGAGTTTCAGTGCAACGGGAAATGGGGGAGGAGGATCGGCAGCTCGAAGAGGAGCAGGGCGTCGTGCCCGCTGGTCGGCCGGGAGGGTGGCGCGCACCAAGGCCAGGGACGGTGTGCGACGGCGGATGGTCCAGGGAGTAAGGGAGGGGAGTGCGGCGCAAAAGAGATGTAGGGTTTCTTTTAGGTTCATATATATATATATATGATAAGATTATAATAATAATAATTGTGATAATAATAATAATAATAACACTATAATAATAATAACAAAACTTATAATATTAATAATAATAAAACTTATGTAACAATAATAAAACTTATAGTTACAATAAATAATAAATTAGTTAATTCAAATAACAATTATTTTGATCAAATATTTAAAATAATAATTTATAAAATAATTTAAAGATGTTACACATATTTATATATTTATACATATATAGTTCTATATATATATATACATTATTATACATATCTATATATAAACATATATAAACATATATACAATAATAATAACACAAATAAAAAGGTATTAATAATAAAATACCGACATAAAAATTATAATATTTAAATCACCGGGTGAACACACTGTCACCCGGGCTGAACGCACGGTCACTGCTAACGATGCGGTGACCGCGCACCGGCGCGAAACCGCCAATCGCAATTAAACTCCGAAAAATTTAAATCGGGACCAAGAAAGGAGAACAATTACGTACATCCGCGGTCGGGGTGTGACAATAAAAAACAATTACCACCAATAAAAAAGTCTTGTAATATGATTCTCCATCAACCAACAAAACCTTATATTAAATCAAGTGGCTATAATAAAAACAATACTTTTTTTGTAATATTACCTAAAAAATAAAAACAAATTATAATTTCAATGTTATATAATCTATGATAAATTTCAAATCAAACTTTTTATCAAATGTCATGTTCAATCCTACTAAGCAATTCGAGTATAAGGTTGGTGTGCAGTTGATTCCTACAGATCAAAAATGAACTAAAGATTATTTTCCTACATTTTTCTTGTCAATATGAGTTTTTTACATGGTTATAACCCCCACACAAGTAATTTTTTATTTTATATTAAGTGTTAAAAATATGATATCATACTTTCCTTTGCACAGTATATCTGAGAATCGGGTTGATATGTGGTTGATTACAATGGATAAAAAATGATTTTAGGATTATTTTTCTATGTTTTAACATCAATCTGAACTTGTATTCTCATTTTTAAACCCTTTAAGGGTGATATGTCATTTTAATAAAAATAAAAGGTTTAAATGGTAATTTGGATCATATTGAGTAATCTATGTATCATATTGTAACACAGTTAATTATTACCAAAAAAAATTATTTAAGGATAATCCTTTCATTTTTTCAAGGTAATCCAAACTTTTTTACTAGTTTTTACCCCTTTTGGGTGACCTAAAACATTAATAAAAATATGAAGTCCAAATGATACTTTTGATGATGACAAGAAATTTAGGCATTGGTTAGTTTTGTGTTTGATTCATACAGACCTAAAATTAACTTAAGATCATTTCATCAATAATTTTCACTAATATTAAATATTTTTCTAGGTTTTTACCCCTATAATAGTAATTTCCCATTTATTTATAAGTATTAACAATTTGAAATAACATTTTCCATCATACCAGGAAATATAAGCATCATATTGATGTGTATTTGATTATTATAGATAAAAAATGATATTAGTAGTGTTTTGCTAAGTTTCTACACCAATCCAAACTCATCCGTTTGTTCTTGACCCCTTGATTGGTGATATTTTATTTTAATAAAAATATAAATGATAAATTTCACTTTGGATCAAACCGAGAAATACGGGAATCGTATTGATACTCGATTGATTCATATAGATCAAAAATGACTTGAGGATAGTTATCCCATGTTTTCATGTCAATTTGAGGTTATTTTATTAGTTTTGACCACTTTATGGGTGATATTTAATTTTAATAAACATTTAAAGGTGAAATTGTAATTTAGATCATATTGAGAAATTTGACCATCAAATTGATACTTAATTAATTTATATAGATAAAAAATGATTCAACGATCACTATCCTAATTTTTCATTTCAATCTGGGGTATTTTAATCATGTTTTCACTTGATGAGTGATATGTCATTTCAAAATAAATACAAATTTAAAATGATACTTTGAGTTATATAGAGTAATTAGAGCATAAAATTAACACCTGGTTGATTTATATACAATTTTTTCTTATAGATCATTCTCCTAATTTCCCATGTAATTATGAACTCATGTTCTTATTTTTGACCCCTTTTATTTGATTAGTTTGTTTAATAACAATGTAAGGTTCAAAAACACTTTCAATCATACCTAGGAAATTAGGTAATAGATTTATGTTTTTTTGATTCCTATATATAATAAATAACCCAAATATCACTATATTAAGTTTTCAATACAATTCTAGAATGTTTTCTTGGTTATTATCCCTACACAGGTGATTTTTCATTAATTAATAATCATGTGTTCTTCCTCATCCTTTTCTATAAATTAATTATTATAGTTAACATCCTCCTCATCAATATTCACATCATAAATTATGGATTTGATGAGATACCAAGGTTTCTTAGAAGGGTGGGAGAGATGCGAGCTAAGAAACTATGTGAACTACACCAAGAGATAGATGTACAACTTACTCATCATTAATGACCCTATCCCCAGCACATACATCCCTTCCTCATCAAAAACCTTATACTAATCTCCTCCCCATACCTATTAATATAACTCATGGATAAACCAAATCAAAAAGGAATTGTTTTAGTAAACAAACATAAAAGTGACATGTAACCTAAGAAATTTATTAACTATATAAACATGAATATTGTTAAATAATAAAACATATATGTTACCTGGATGAATAATCTCTCCAGGGTTTGTACTGATCAGAATCCATCTTCCATCAAGATGTATAAACAAAATTTTTAATCCTAGTACCACCTAAATTAGAGATAAAGTGTTTCTTAAATAAAAGTAAACCCCCTTCCTTCTAATCCTAAGATGATCCTGATATTGTTTCAACAAGAACACCTCATTACCTATAACCATGTCTAATTGGAATAGACATATATTTATTTAAGAAGAAGAAAGGTTATGCACACTTCAAAATTTATTACTTAAGGATTCATGGTAATATCCATAAAGTGTTATTTTCTATCCATTTTCCATGACTTTATGAACCAAAATTCCCACACCCTTTTTCTCCCGCAAAACCATTTCACCTATGCGATGTTGGAATTTATTACTTTCCTTTATTCTACCTTACTATATGAAACTATACATTCCATAATACATTGAAATATAGGAATCATATTGGTTCATTATTCATTCATATGTATTATAATTGATTAAAGTATTTTTCTTGTAATTTTTATCATTAATCTAAACTCTTATACTAAATTTTGACCCCATGATGGGTAATCTATCATTTCAATAAAAATAGAAAGGTGAAATGGTATTTGGAATCATATCTAGAATAATGAGAATTATATTGATGTTTGGTTAATTAAAAAATTTAAATAATGGTTTAAGGATCATACTATAGTTTTTTTATAGTAATATAAACTTGTTGGATCAGTTTTGAACCATTTTAGGTTACCTCATACTTTCATAACAATATGAAGTTCAAATGACAGTTTTGATCATACCGAGAAATTTGAGAGTTGTACTGACATGTTTTTCATTCCTATAAATCCTAAATCAATTTAAGATAGCTTTCCAATTATTTTTTGTGTGAATCCAAACCATTTTTTCTCAGTTTTGAACTATACACTAGTGATTTTACTTTTACTAATAGGTGTTAACAATTTAAAATAATATTTTCCATTATATCAATAAAATTATGCATCAGTTTGTTGTAATGTTGATTCATAAATATCAAAATTATTCATGGATTATTCTCCTTTGATTGTACACCAATTAAAACTTGACTATTTTTTACCCATTGATGTGTGATATGGAATTTTAATATAAATTCAACATATAAATTGTATAGTGGATCATACCAAGAAATTCGAGCATCAGATTGATTCTCAATTGATTCCTATCGATCAAAATTGACTATAAGATCATTTTACTATTTTTCTTGTCAATTTGAGGTCTCTATATTATTTTTTACCCCATCATGGTGATATGTCATTTTAATAAAAATACAAAGTTGAAATGGTACTATGGATCATATCGACCAATCCAAGCATCGTATTAATGCTCGATTAATTCCTATAGATCAAAAGTGATGTTAGAATATTTTTAATAATTTTTCATGTTAAAAAATTCATTTTTACTTTTTTTACCCACATAAATGTGATATGTTATTTCAATAAAAATACAATGGTGAAATGTTACTTTTGATCATACTAATCAATATGAGCATCAGATTAATGCACGATTGATTCAAACAAATAAAAATGTCCCAAGTATAATTATCCTAATATTCCATAGGAATAATTACTCATTTTATTAATTTTGACCATTTTTAGGAGATTATTTACTCTAATTACAATGTGATGGTGAAATGTCCCTTTTGATCATACCGAGAAATTGGGGAATCTGATTAATGGGTGGTTGATTCATATAGATCAATAATGACTAAAAGATAATTTTACTATCTTTTTATCCAGTATGATCTTTTTTTATTTTTTATTACTGCTAAAAATAATATTTTTTATTTTTTAATAAGTGTTAGCAATATAAAACCATATTTTTTATCATACCAGGAAATCATGGCATCAGATAGATACATGATTAATTTTTACAAATCACTAATTATTTGATGATTATTTTACTATGTATTCACATAAATCATAACTCATATTATTGGTTTTATCCCAATTAAAGGGTGATATGTGATTTTAGAAAAAATAGAAAGGTAAATTGTTAATTTGTATCATATTGAAAATTAACAGAATCAAATTGAAGCATGGCTAATTCTTATAGATTACAAATTATTTAAGGATTTTCTTATTATGTGTTTTTAATAATATGAATCTTTTTTCTATATTTTGAACTCTTTTAGGTTAAATGAAAACTTAATAACAATATGAATTTCAAATGACACTTTTAACCACAATGAGAAATTAGGATAATAGATTAAAAAGTGTTTGATTCCTATATATCCAAAATTATTTTAAAATCATTTGTATAATTTTTTGTTTAATATAAACCCATTTTTTAAATTTTTATATCTACACTATTGATTTTTAGTTTATTAATAAGCATTAATAATTTGAAATTATATTTTCTATCATAATAAGAAATATTGGAATCAAACTGATGTGTGGTTTATTCCTTAAATTTAAAAATTATTTATGTATTTTTTTACCTAAGTTTCTATACTAATACAAACATTCTTATTTGGTTTTTAACCTTTTACTAGTCATATGTAAATTTAATAAAAATAAAAAGATGAAATTTTTATTTGGACCATACTGTGACATTTGAGAAACAAAATGATTCTCAATTGAATCTTATAGGTCAAAAATGACTTTAGGATCATTCCCTTATATTTCCCCAAAAATATAAACTAACTTTCACAGATTTTACTTATTTTATCTGATTTTTTTATTTAATTACAATTTAATAGTGAAACATCACTTTTCATCATGTAAATGAACTCATCATGATCTATATGAAGTAAAAGACTAATTATATATTAAATATGAAATCAAAACTTCATGAGTTATACAAACATATTGATATCATGAACTATACCCACTCATTTCTAAAAATATATACTTCTTTTATTGAATACATAGATAGTCATAAATCAAATTAGTAATGGAGAATATAAAAAAGGTTATTAATAAATATTTTAAATGAATGTGTAATTAACATTATAAATACCTCTATAGAGATGATAGTCTGTTGAAAATATATTAAAACTTTTATAAATTTATAAATATAATATCCACAATAATTTTTATTATTTTTTTGAAACTATAGAAACATTAAGTAAAATAAGTAATTTTTTATATGTTTTCTCATATTAAAATATTATTATATATATGTACCATAATTTGTATCCATGTGGAGATATTTATACACTTGTCGTGCCCAATCACTATCATCATATCATGATTTTGATTATATTTAAGGATTTACCTATTATAATAGAAATTATATTAAAATATATAATTTAATGTTCATCTATAACATTTTGATTGTAGTGAATCAAAAATTCATAACATATATCATGTTTAGTTTATTTTTTGGAATTCCATACTTTATATCCAAAAAATAATCCATCAAAATATCCAAATTGACTGCAATGAGAACCCATCACTCCTTAAAAAACACTATGTAAGGAAATAAATAACAATATATTTTATATGATTATATTGTATAGTTTTAACAAAATATTGTAGGAATTAATAATATCTTTTCATCTGTAATTCTGTTTCAAATGTTATGACTAGTTCATTTCATTTCAATTTCTTTTTTATCCAATGAATTCTTTTTCATAGAAATTATTGAAGGGTTAATGAGTTGAAATTTTGATCCATATGGGTTTCCCATTATATAGTTATGATATATACATTTATAGAAAATGTTGATAGTTATTTACTATAATTAGCATTATAGATCAATTATTGGACAAATATATTATGAACATTTACCTCATGTATACATTGAAAATTGAGATTACCAACCATTCATGCATAAGAATTTCATTTATACTCTCAAGACCAATCACTTCTGTAATGAACTCTCTATATGTTTGTTCTTCATATTCCATATAGGTCATATTTTTATCTTTGAATGTTATATACACAAGAACATGTAATTTTGATAAATGGGTAGCAGAATTAGTGTGGTAAAGGAACTCTCAAAAGGTCCTTTTGATTTCTTGGTTAATACACTAAATTTTTTTGATCCAAAAATTTTTATTTCTCTTTTATTTCTTTATCTATAATAGAATACCTCATTTAAGACATTTTTTAATAATTTTAAAGGTTTTTCATTTAGAAAAAAAATTGTGAAGGATATACCACATTATTGGCATTAATATTTATAAGATTAAATGACTATGATACCCTTAAAATGGGTATTATCAAAAAATGATTAAAAATGATGTCCTTTAGGCCATTCAGGAAAATGAGTATGATATGAAAATTCAAATAGAATGCTCTATAGTATTAACATATAGATATAAAGTGGAACTGATATCACAATGCTTGGTTAATGAGATACTTGATTACATACTCTCATTTAATATTTTTGGAGTTGTTAATTTTATAACATGTCTCCTTGGATATTATATATTTTACCCCTCAAAATAAAGTAGTGGGTGGGTGCTGAATGATATAAATCACAATGAATTTATCCCTATAGAATTTTAGTATAATAAATTTATCAACAATTTCTTGATTTACATTTAGAAAATATTGTTATGACAAAATCAAATTCCTCAAGTAATTAATATGGATAAGGGGAATGGCTAGTCTCAAAGCTACTGGGGTTTATCTCTTCATGTAGTGGTTGTTATTTATATTATTAGTTCTCTTTGACCCCTTTATATATACAATTCCATCAAACCAAAACTAATAATAAATTAATTTAGAGAGCCTATTTTTCCTTTCATGTCTTTGATTTTATCATTTGTATCCCCCTATGGCATTCTTTCTTAAAATATACTTGAGGTTACACTCCCAAGCCTACACCTCTAATGCAGACATATTGTTCTGGACAATTCAAACCTATAGTAAGTAGTTATTATTATGGTACAATTGATAGTGATTTGGGTTTTTAAACCATATAAAAAAATAAAAACATAAGTAGATATTTTTATATAATACTATCATAAAGCATAATAAATTTATATTAATTCATACTTACACATTATTCCAATACTTTTCATGTGTTTTCATCTACTATTTATCATTTTTTATCTCCATAAGCCTCCTTCAAATCACATGATTTGGGATAGATGTGTATTTAGATTATGATTTATCAATTTTTATATAAAAAAGGATAATAATTATTTTTTGTTTCATAACACATAAAAAATTTACTATAGATTTAAAATACCTACTATTTTTTTTCAAGTGAATTATACCCATTCTCACTTTATAGTATGGGTACAATTTGATTTGATTCAAACTATTTATTTTCAGCACACCTTTTATATTTCATAAATTAATAATTTTTAATACAAGGGAATAATATAAAATAAAATAGTACAAATTAAAATGCACTTGAAATGATTCATCATCTCAGTGACCAATGAAATAATTTCATATTTTCTATTTTATCATGTGTTTATACATAGATTTTGGGTGGAAGTTTACTTCCCACAAAATATCCATGAGACATATCTTCTTCAGAAGTGAATGTTTCTAATTTTTTCATAGGGTTCATTGCATCACACATGATTCTATTTCCCAGTATTCTCACATTCCAAAGGTTTGAGGATTTCATCACTTTTATTGGTGATGTCTACTTCTTGATCAAAATGAGATGATGGGATGTAGGATCCTCTTTCCATGGATTCTACCTCGGATATCTTTTCCTAGTTTGGTTATCCCTTATATATTTAATTCCTTTTCATGAAACTCATTCTGGATTCCATCTCAAGTTTGATTCCATTTAATTATGATGTTTTTGCCTCGATAGGGAAGTGACCTTCAGTCAAGGGAGGTAGTAGAATTGGGAACATTGGGTATATTTAAACATTATTTAGGTTGGGAAACTATTATTTATTACTATTTTATAGGAAATATTTTGTTTGATTAATCTCAGGAGTGGAACTTGAGGCATCTCGTGTCATCCATGGGGTAATTGATGCTAGGGGAATAAGCCTTCTGAGAATTTTAACCGCAGAAATCCCACATTTATAACATGGTGTAGGTATTGTAGACCAGGGCATATGTTTAATGTCTTGTGTATATTTTCATAGGTTTAATTAATTGTGGGTATAGATAAATTCATGGTTTTAATTTCATGTGGGAAAAAATAGATGAGTGTGTCCCAAGAAGAGAAGATTTCAAACTATGATAATGAAGTGTGTCCCCCCAGGGGTGATAATTTCATACTATGATGGATGGAGTGTGCCCCCCCCCCCACCTAGGGGGATAATTTTACACTGAGATGGATGGAGTGTGTCCCCATAATTATGATAATTTCACAATGATAAGGATGGAGTGTGTCCCCCCAAGGCAGATAATTTCACACTGAATAATTTTGGTACTGTGTCCCCCTAAGGGGGATAATTTCAAACTATATGATGTTGGGATTGAACCTCAGTGAGGAATCCAACATATATTACTTAATATATACGGATAAAAACCCATATAGTTAAATTTCATAGTTTAAGATCATTAGAAGGTATTGATCTATGAAATTTAACATCATGTGGTAAGGATTCTTGTGTTGCAGAAGAAGAATTGACAAGGGGTTTTGTAGGTCATACGTGTGGAAGTTGCCTGATGATAGATGGTCTCTCTACATGGAGATGGTGTGTGGGGTTATACATGAAAGCTTCCCACTACAATAGGATCATTACATAGTGAGGAAGAGGGTGGAATCTCATGATAGTAGTACATGGGGAATCCTATGTTCATTACACAGGATAAGGATACAATTTTATATCATTTTTTGAGGATGTTTCCATGTAGTTCAACGATGTATGACTAGGATGTGGAGCATGGAATTTTTACATAATGCATCTTAGACGTGGATGGGAATTAAACCTTAAGGGGTACCATGTAAATATGGGAGGAAAAGTCATCATAAGGAATCTCTAACAATATATGTAAATATATTACCTTGAAGATTCCACCTCTATGGATTATATGTCTACCACTCATGCGCCTCTGCATAGGGCATGGCATTGGAACTACCATGGAGGAGTGGAAATGAATAGTATCAGTGTTAGGGTTCCCATTATTAGAAGAAAAAAGCATCAGGGTACCTATGATTAAGATCATAATATAGGGTAATTAATATACTAAAATAATATGGGACATTGGACTAGGATCAGAATTTTTTTGTGTGAAACTTTATTGTATTTTTCACAAGTAGAGTTGCATGAGCCACGGACTCCAACACAATGAAAACACATGGATAAAGATGTCATATTTGTGTAAAAGGTTTGGAGTTATGCACTGTTCAGGGTTGCGTGAAGGATGTTCTCTTTCAAGAACTCAACCAACCTTGGGAGGTGTTCTATAAGTATCTGTCAACCGTAGGCCAAGTCAAGATTTTTCCCACATGTGTTTTTTCATGACAATTCTATACATTTTGAGGTCCATTATTTCTGGTGTTGCATGATGTCATAGAAATAGAATCTTGAGTGCATGATATATTTTATTTTTCTTCTGAAACCCGTCCTCGAGGTGGGGGTGATATTCTATTTATATGAGAAATCATCAGCAATTGTCATGCAACTTCACTCTGGAAGGAATATGGTTGCACACTTCTCAGACCATTGCCGCTAGGGTTTGGTCATAAAACCTCTATGGTTTTACTTTTCCATTATCACATAACTGGAGATGTTATATTACGGGTTTCATGAAAATCTATTTTTTCATGCATATGCCTCAGGTGTTGGGGGATCGACTGCATAACCTATGGGTGTTGTTTCCTTTCACACGCAACTGATTATTCATGAAAATGATGATCTTATGCACAAGCCCCATATTTTGTTCATGGGACATGGGAAGTATTTAAAACAAAGGGTATCCATAGATCTTATCATCATCATTATCTTTCAATTATTTTACAAGAGAAACCACATCTTTTGTGTGCAGTTTTCCAAACATACGTGAAACTGGTTCCTCGGCCTCGTATGGTTCTTTTGGGTTTGGTATCATGATTGGTTCATCTAGAACTATTCTTTCATAGTGAGTGACATGTTTTTGGCTTCAAAAAATTCCCCCTTATAATAGGATATGACAGGGGACTGTATGGTCAGGTTTTGAGGGAAACATCAAAGTGTGTGGCTAATTTCTATGCTTTCTCACAACTCCCTTCTCTAATTGTGAAACTATGTGCACGCTTTATGAAATATGGTGTCTTGATCCTAAAAATTGGGGGAGACACCATTTTCTTGGTACTCTCACTTTTGTTCATGATAAGTCATCTCTCATGTGAAAAACATACCCCTTTGCATGAAATCTCAAGCTTCGTCCGTGAATTTTGTGAAAATCCTTTAGTGAAACAACTTGCATACCTATGACAGAATATTTCATGACTATATCCAAAGTTTCATGATGGGAAAAATTTTACAAACATAATCAAGAATTTTCCAATCTAGTCTTAGAACCCATAAATATTCAATAAATGGTCAATCATGTTAACCAATCTAAGATTGATGTTGTTCATAGTGCCCAAAGGGCCGAGATGGCAGAGAGACCAGAAATTATTTGTCCAAAAGGGTAGTTTCTGAAAACTAGTCACTCTTAGATTTTTTGACCAAAGACTAGAGTGGTTTTATGCTGAGAAACCATCTAACACTATACAACTTCTGACTGATGGATGAATTTTTTATCCCTTCCATAAAAGTGAAGATGCCACACTTCTATTTATGTTATCATGATGAGAATTATCACTGGAAAAACACCACCTTAGTTCATCTTGTTTGGGGGAACAAAGAAACTATTATCTACACTCTGAGTGTATGAATGGGGAAGGACACTGGTGAGATTCTATAAAAATTGAGAGTTTCCACTCCACTATGCCATTATCTTTCATACTACCATCTTAAACAACAACATGGGATGGTAAAGGAATGAGACCTACGGGCTGAAGGATACTTTAGTGATGAGTGGGCCTGGTTGTACTGGGTATGCCTGGATTTTTAAGAATACAAGACTGGTTTATGACACATAAGAATGTATGAGGTAGTGTGGATATCTTAGTTCCATGTGTATCACCAGCATGAGATACTGTCATAGCTCCTTATTTGGTGTACCCTGGACCCCAATACCTTCCACCTCCATCATAGGGAGGTAGGAATCAGCATGTGGCACCATCATTGCATTAATTACATCCCAATGATGGGATTTTAATATGATGAGTTCCTATAATCATTTAATGCTTGGGGTGTCTTGGAGTAAACCTCCCCTTTTAGTATAGATCCTTTTGTATGTGTTGTCACAAATACTGAAGCATCACCCCTCCCATCGGGAAATCATGTTCAAAACATAGAAGGGGATGTTCCTGAAAAAATCCCCAACCATGAAAATGCTAGGGTGAGTAATGTGGTGTCTATCATCATAGTAGAGGAGGAAGTCAAGATCCTATTGTATTATCTTGAGGGAGGGGAATTATGAGTTGTGGGGCTACTACATGAATTAATGTTGGCAGCTGATGGTCCACTAAATTGCATTTCTGGCCACCTACCATAGAGGATGGATACATTTGGTGAGGGATGTGCATGGACTTTCACCCATGGATGCTTTTGATGGAGGCTATCATTGTGTCTATCAACCAGGTAAACTTGGGGGTACCAGTGTTGGTCCATCTCTATGGACAGTTAGGGTATGTGGGAAGGTTCAGTATGACTAGGAGAATTTGTGGTTCAATACAATTACAGAATGTGTGGATCAAAATTCACATTAAAAGCTATGAATTCATGAATACCATCACACCCCCAAATGATGGTCTATGGCCATAATTTTTCAATATTTTTAGGGTTTATTTATTGGTGCTTAATGAAGTCAGGGACATGATCATCATTGAAAATGATACAAAATTCAACTTCTGTCCAATCTCAAATCCATTTGGTGAAATGGTGGACAATCTGAAGGGGAATATGGAGCAATAAAAGTACATGAAAACCTTATGAGGTGTAGTAATAGTCACCCAAATATATGAAAACACTTATTATAAATTTTGTAACACCCCAAGCTTCTACGATATTCTCCTCTTTGGATAATACAGTAGCGTGTGTTGTATGCAACTTCGAGTTCTAATACAACACAACCAATCAAACTAGCCGTTATGAATAGTAATACCCAATTTTTGAAATTTTATAAGTTTTATACTTTAAAATGGACTTCATTTTTGGATTCGGAATATCGAAATTATCTTAGGGTGAGTTTTTGGTATTTTTCTGAAAACTTTCAATTTTTGATGAATAGTGAAAAACATTGAGTTATAGTTTAAAAGAGAATTTTTATTTAAATAATTAGTTATTTTAGTTAAATTTATTTTAGGTCAAAATATATACATAATACAAATATAATTTCAATGTAATTCATTGGATTAATTTTATAATAATTTTAGATATATAAAAATTTTATTGAACTTTTTACCGTCTTTTACCCACCTCCTAGGAGCATTTGCAAATTTACATAAAACTTAATTTTACTGCTAATGTGAGTTGAATTTCAAAAATATGAGAGACACGGTTGATATCAGTAAGTAAAATTTGGCTCAATAATATGAAAATATTTTTTGGTGAATAATAACTTTTTACTTTTATTTACCATGGTTAAAAGTAAATAGGGTAATTAAGTGTAAAAATATTATTATTATTACCCTAACAGATGTCCTAATTCTATTAGATAATTATAATTAGACCAGAAACGACCTTAGGAATAAAATATGAACATATTTGGTCCACTTGGATTAGATTAGGACATTTATTATTATTTTATTTAAAGAAGAGTTAAAAGAGTTAAAATCAAAGTTTAATTACTAAACCATTTTTAATATAGGGTTACACATAAGATAAATTCGACTATAAATATTCATTATAAATATAAAACTATTTAATAAATAATTTTATTTTATTTATAATTTTTAGACATTAAATAATTTAATTTATTTATGACACAATGATGATGCTGTAATTACCTAATTAATGAAATATTAAAATAATTGATATTATAAATGTCCAAATAAATGTAATTTGAGACTTTTTATGAATTAAACTTATTTTATAGGTTAATATGACATGTTATGGTTGGTTAGATGAATTTTTTTTGATGTGATAATGCTGTTATAAATTAAGAAAAAACAAAATACCAAATAGTATCAAAATTGACATAAAAGAGTTTTTAAAACAAATATTATATTATTAATTGATATTCTATTCCAAAAAAATCTAAGGTTCATAAAAATGTCTTAAATAATATTATATATGTTATTAATGAACCACTTGAGGTTCTCTTGGAAGTTTATAGTAATTTTATTAACCATATAATATAAAAATACAAAGAGACATGGTTAATGTCAAACTATTTAACTAAGAGTTAAATCTTAAAGATAAAGTTAATATAGTGAACCAAACCTATCTAAAACCTATTGGTTGAGTGGTTTTAGACCCATCACCACCTTATACTTTAAATAATTCATTTTTGATCCAGTATAAACCAAATATCATTTTATTATAAAATAATATTTCTAGCTTTTCCTAAGGTACCCCTCACCCCTCTTATAAAAGGGCACGCCCCCTTCCCTCAAATTCACACCTTAAAATCCATTTAAATCATAAAAACCCTACCAAAATACCCTATAAATTGTACTCCATTCATCCTATATGCCTTAATTTAGTCATAAAGCCAACATAAGGAGCCCTTTTGATCAAATCAAAAGGAAGAACCTGAAGAAGAGGTAAATATTTCATCACCTCTTTCAAGTTCCTTTCTTCTTCCACTTCCTCTTTCTTTGTTTTTACATTATAAAATAATAACTCCAGTATATTATATATTATGTTATGTTATTATAAATATGTTACAACCATATTCATTATTATATCCATCCTTTGAATGACATGTCACCATACGTGTGTACGTACGGCTTACCGTCTCCACGTCGTGGGGTAATTGTTATTCAATACATTATTATTTGTATGGGTATAATAATGATGTGTAATTGATGTAAATAATAAATATAACACGGTGATGATTCTTTATATATAATGTTCCATACAATTATATATTATTTTAATATCAAAATAATGATATTGTTGCTTGTGCGTACATACGGATTATCATCTCCACGAACGCGTTGAGATTCATTCCCCATCATATCCATTAAAGACTAATTTTCATTAGATGATTAAAAATAATGTTTAAAGACTTAATATCATTCTGAATATGAATAAGATACATCCTATCAATAACAAACATTACTTACATAAGAAATAATATAAAGGAAAACAAATTAGTTAACACCCGAAACGACGATAATACTAAGATATTATTAACGAAATAATGTTAAAATATCATATATGATATCATATTAATGTATATAATTCTTTTATAATTTAATAAAAATTATTTCACCATTATACAGGACGTTAACCTACCCTCTACCAAGGAAAAGTAAAAGGTTAGGGTTAATTTCACAATCTCTTTATTATCCAAGGTTGTTTTTACGTAAGTATCTACAGGGACTTCTTTATCATCCACATCCATGTTTCTAAAAAATGTATTCCAAAAAAAATTTACTATTTACTAGAGTATCGTTTAAAGTCATTTATACCCTTTTTTTACTTTTTATAAAATGGTTTGAAAGGAATATTTCCGCCATTTTCCAAACAAGTTACTTTTTGACCTTTTCGACAAATTTAAGTTATGAATGTTTTTTTTAACTTATACGGCAGGTGAAGCTATTTTCTACCATTATAACATCATCGAAGATTCCCTTAAAAGATTATAAGAATATTTTAAAAATAAATGTTTTCTTAAATGATTATAAAATAGAAAGAGATATTTCTGTAAAAAAGGTTTTGATTTCATCTATGTCAACATCCGATGATAGATTTTAAGCTTATTTGAAGTTGATTTATTATGATACAAAACATCCATATTGTATTGAAGGTTTTGTGATATGTTTGACTGTGGATGTGTTATTTTTACACCATTCATGGTTTATGGATAAAGTATTGACATTTCATATGCTAGTTTTAATATGAATGTTTATGTTATGTTTAAAACTTTTCATTTGAGGAATGCATTGGAGTTAGTAAGTGACGGGTGGAGCCCGCTATAACTCCTCAATGCATCGGTCAGTCTCATGAGACAAAATAGTGTCTTGGCACAAGACCTTGAAAAAATATTATTTGTAGTCTTGGCACAAGGCCTTGACTATGTGGTTATGAATGTCTGGCATTATGCATTCCATCATTATGAAAGTGGCTATTGATATTGCATGTGATTATTCGACTAGTAGAATATCCATGTGAGTAAGTAAATGCCATTATTTGGAATAATATTTTTTATATTATGATAAATTTTATGTTGAAATGATTTTTTTTAGTTTTATACATTTTCTTAAATGTTTATGCTTATTTATAAAGTTTACCGCTATATTGTTATCCGTACTGAGCATCAGAGCTCACCCCTTTCTATGTTTTATTTTTTCAAGGATACGAAGAAGTATATTATGACTGAACTACAGGAATAGTATAAGGGATATGAGTTTGGAATATGGAGACTATGTTCTTTTAGTTTTTCATTTTATAATGTAATCTGAAACTTATGAATTTATCTAGTATTTCCAAGGCAACTAAACTAATCAGTCTTTCGAGACTTGATATTTTGTTATCATGCCAATTTTATGTAATAATGCACTGACTCTGGGTAACTAGGGTTGGGGAATTACAGTTGGTATCTGAGGAATTTTAGTACAAACCTTGGAAACTAGATTTAGATAAACTCTAATCAGAGCACATAGCCCTAAGATAGACTTTGAGAATTAGTATAGAAGAACTTTCTAGAATTTTGGTATCATAGATATTTTGTGAGTTTTACAATAAATACATCCCTATTTGGATACAAGCGGGTAGAGGTGGCTCTAGCATAGATTTAACTAGGGTTAAAACCTAAAAACACTTCTTTGACCTAGACTCGAACGGGAACTGGTGCATGACAATGGGCCTTGTTGTACTCTTAGTTATGAGACTCCCAGGGGATATACGTAGGATAATTCTCATTTTCTTTACAAATCATTATGAAGGTTTTATTAGTATTTACTTCCTCAAAGAAAACATTTTTTATTATTATGGATTAAATCCATAAACTGTTCAATTTAGGTTAAGTGTTTTAAAAGTTTGGAATTACATATTTTGATTCATAAACTAATCTAGTTTATGCCATTATTTATAAATGAAGCTTAGTGGAAGGACTGTAAACTGTATCAATGCATGAAATCCATGTAGGGATTTCCCTCCTGCTCAAGATAATTATATTGGAGTTGGTGATACAACTGGTGCTGATCAGCTTATCACTATATTGGGACAACTCACTCAGGTTATGAATAATAACCTTACCCATATGGAGCACCCTGATCCGCAACATGGAGGATCTAAATAAGATCACTTCATGAGGAAACAACCACGAATATTCAATGGGGGTACAAATCCAATAGTAATTGAGCAATGGATAAATTCCTTAGAGAAAATATTCCACTCCTTAGGTAGTAGAGAAAGGGAAAAAGTTGTCATGGAATTTTACCATCTCACTAGAGATTCTGATCAATGGTGTTCATTGATTCAAAACTCAAAGGAAGATGATGAAGTATCAAATATGGAATAGAATGAGTTTAAAGAAATTTTATTAGAAAAATACTTTCCTCATGACCATCGAGCGGATATGGAAAAACAATTTATGAATCTGAGGAAAAAGGAGGATGAGAACGTCGCAAAGTATGAAGCTAACTTTAAAAGGTTAGCGAGGCATGCTATAGATTATATACATAACCCAAGAAGTACTATCGATCATTTCTTTGATGGGTTAAAACCATTTCTCCATCGATCATTAGTCTCACAATCCTTCTCGTCGCACGACGATATTGTCTCATGTGCTATCAAAATAGAAAAATAATTATCTAAGTCTTATGACTTTAAATAAATTCAAGAGAGGAAGATGTATGTTGAACACTCTGGACATGGAAATAAGGGGTAGAAAGGAAAAGTTGAATATCCATCCTGAAGTAAATGTGGGGAGAAACACCCTGGTACTTTCCTGAAGGGAATTGGTGTCAGTTACAAGTGTGGTGAAAAAGGCCAGCAAGATCGTGATTACAAGGGGAAGAAAGAGGCTATCGATGTTGAATGCTACAATTGTAGATAAAGGGGGTATTATGCGAATGAATTTCTTAATCTTCAGGGGAACCTACCTCAAAAAAGGCCAAGGGATAAAGGACAAGCTTATGCTATCACTACTGCTGAGGTTGAAGCTCTGAAAGATATAGTGGCAGGTAATTTAATGGCTTCCTCATGTTTAGAAAATTCTTTATTTGATTATATATCATCACATTTTCTCATATCTTCCCAGTTTTCTAAAAAATTAGATATTTCCAATTTCATTTAATAAGGGAGTTGTCAGTAAAAAATCCAAAAGGAAGTATCATTACAACAACGTTTTGTGAATCAGTCCCTATTAGGGAATATAAATGTTCTTTATCTGATAAGCTCATCGTCATACCCATGGTTGAATTTTATATAATACATAGTATGGATTGGATTTCGGGCCATGATTCAAAAATTTATTATAAGAAGAAGAAGGTTACTATTTTTATGATGATGACAAAGAACACCTTATTATTAGAGCAAAATCGTCACCACCTAATTCTTATCTAGATCTACCCCCAGTAGCTCAACTAAATTCAATTATTGGGGAGGAAGATAATTAAATAACTGTGGGTGAGGAAAGGAATGTTCAAATAGAGGACTTACCTATTGTGAAATAATATGTTGATGTGTTTCCATAAGATTTACCTGGACATCCTCCAGAACAAGAAATTGAGTTTTCCATTGATTTAATTCCTGGATCAAGACCCATATCGAATACCCCTTATAGAATGGCCACTGTAGAATTAGTGAAACTAAAGAAAAAACTAGATGAATTTAGTAATAAGGGATTTAATCTCCTTAGTGTTTCTCCATGGGGAGCCCCTATCCTTTTTGTTAAGAAGAAAGATGGATCAATGAGGTTGTGCATTGACTATAGGGAGATCAATGCTATAACAATAATGAACAAGTATCTCATACCTCGCATTGATGATTTATATGACCAAATTCATGGAGATCAATACTTTTCAAAGATTGACCTTCAATATGGATATCAACAGTTTTGTGTGAGGAAGGAATACATTCCAAAAATAGCATTTCAAACTAGGTATGGGCATTACGAGTTTACAGTAATGCCTTTTGGATTGACTAATGCACCCTCTGTCTTCATGGATCTAATGAATAGAGTTTTCAAGTAATATCTTCATGACTTTGTAGTGGTATTTATTGATGATATCTTGGTATACTCCCAAATCTACAAAGATCATTAAAATCACATGTGCATTATCCTAAAGACTCTTAGAAGACACGAATTATATGGGAAGTTTAGAAAGTGTGAATTCTGTCTTCTAGATATTTCTTTTCTTGGACATTTTATCACTAAGTATGGAATCACTGTTTATCCTTCTAATACCAAGGCAATCCAAGAATGTCTAGCACCGATGAGTATAACTGAGGTATGCAGTTTTATCAGTTTAGCAGGTTATTATCAATGTTTCGTCTAGAATTTTTCCCAGTTGGCTAACCCATTAACAAAGCTCACACGAAAAGGGGTTAAATTTGTTTGGAAAAAAGAGTGTGAATAATGTTTTTAAGAACTGAATAGAATATTAGTCAATGATCATATATTGACTCTACCATCGGGGAATGATGGGTTTCTTATTTATAGTGATGCTTCAAATAAAGGACTTGGTTGTGTCCTTATGCATAATGATAGGGTTATTGCCTATGCATCACGATAGATAAAAATTCATGAGAAAAACTATCCTACTCACGATCTTGAGTTAGAAGCCGTAATCTTTTCTTTGAATATTTGGAGACACTATCTCTATGGTGAAAAATGTGAGATATATACCGATCACAAGAGTTTGAAGTATATTTTCTCACAAAAATAACTCAACATGAGGCAAAGGAGATGGCTTGAACTACTCAAGGATTACGATTTCACTATACACTACCACCTGAGGAAGGAAAATAAGGTGGAAGATTCTTTGAGTAGAAAGGATCATGGAGTTTTGAACAAGATGAGAGTTGAAAAGGATCCTATATATATAGATCTAGTAAAGATGGATATGGGAATCACCATGGAAGGTGAAACATCAATACTTTTTCAAATGGTTTCCAAACTATCTTTACTAAAATATATAAAGAGTTCTCAAACTGATGAAGAAGAGTTTAAAAAGAAGATTAAAGATGTGAATGATGGGAGATTGGGTGAAATTTTATATGAAGATGGGATTTTAAAATTTGGGAAGAGACTTTCTGTTCCTGATATACCTGATCTAAAAAGGGAATTGTTAGATGATTCTCATAGTTCCAATTTCTCAATACACCCCAAGAGCATAAAAATGTATAGATATTTGAAGGAACATTTTTTGTGGTACAACATGAAGAGGGAGATTGCTGATTTTTTGTCAATATGTATGGTTTTTCAACAAGTAAAAGCTGGAAGGCAACAGCCTGGAAGAGTCATGCAACCTTTTCCTACACCTGAGTGGAAATGGGATAATATTATGACGGACTTTTTCATTGGACTACCAAATACTCCTAGAAGGAACGATGCAATATGGTCCATTGTAGATCATTTTACCAATTCAGAACATTTTCTTGCTATAAGAGAATATTTATCACATGAACATTTAGAAATATTGTATATTAATGAAGTTATAAGACTTCATGGAGTGCCCCTATCAATTGTTTCTGATCGTGATCCCTATTTTACATCAAGATTTTGGAAAAGTCTTCAGAAATCCATGGATACTGAACTTCGTTTGAGCACTGCCTACCACCCTCAAACTGATGGAAAATCAGAATGGACTATTTAAACCTTATAAGACATGTTGAGATCTTTTTCACTTGACATTCATGGTATGTGGGATCAATATTTACCTCTAGTAGAATTTTCCTATAACAATACCTTTCATTCAAGTATTTAGATGGCACCATATAAAGCATTATATGGAAAGAGATGTCACACACCAACTTTTTGGGATGATGTTGGTGAAAGAAAACTTGTAGGCTCAGAACTTGTGGAGGAAATGATGGAAAAGGTAAAGGTAATCCAAAACCACATCAAAGCAGCTCAAAGTAGACAAAAGAGTTATGCTAATAACTGAAAGAAGGATTTGGAATTTTAGCTAGGAGATCATGTTTTCTTGAAGGTATCTCCATGGAAGGGTGTTATATGTTTTGGTAAGAAGGTTAATTTGAGTTCTAGGTACATCGGACCTTTCGAAATTATAGAACAAATTGGGGTTGTAGCTTACTATTTGGCAATGCTGCCAAGTCTCTCTAAAGTTCACGATGTGTTCCACGTATCACTATTGAGAAAATACATGCCTGACCTAATGCATGTACTCCCCTATAAGGAATTAGAACTGTAACCCGATCTATCTTATTGCGAAGAGCCTGTCAAGATTCTTGATACAAGAGAACAAGTGCTGAGAAACCGGACGACTCGTCAGGTAAAAGTTATATGGAGAAACCATAAGATGGAAGAGGCAACGTGGGAACCCAAGGAACTTATGATGAAGAACCACCTAAGTCTTTTTACGTAGTAATACTCTAGAAATTTTTGAGGACGAAATTATTTTAAGGATAGGAGAATGTAACACTCCAAGCTTCCACGGTACACTTCACTTTGAATAATACAGTAGTGTGTGTTTTATGCAACTTCGAGTTCAAACACACCACAACCAATGAAACTAGCCATTATGAATAGTAATAACCAATTTTTGAAATTTTATAAATTTTATTTTTCAAAATGGACTTAATTTTTGGATTCGGAATATCGAAATTATCTTAGGGTGAATTTTTGGTATTTTTCTGAAAGCATTCAATTTTTGATGAATAGTTAAAAACACTGAGTTATAGTTTAAAACTGAATTTTTATTTAAATAATTGTTTATTTTGTTTAAATTTATTTTAGCTCAAAAGAGATACATAATATCTATATAATTTCAATGTAAATAATTGGATTCAGTTTATAATAATTTTAGATATATAAATATTTTATTGAACTTTTTACTGTCTTTTACCCACCTCCTAGGAGCATTTGCAAATTTAAAAAAAACATAATTTTACCACTTATGTGAGTTTAGTTTCAAAAATATAAGAGACATGGTTTATATTAGTAAGTAAAATTTGGTTCAATAAGATTAAAATAATTTTTGGTGAATAGTAACTTTTTACTTTTATTTACCACATCTAAAAGTAAATAGGGTAATTAAGGGTAAAAACTATATTATTATTAAACTAAAACATGTCCTAATTATATTGGATAAGTATAATTAGACCAAAAACAACCTTATGAATAAAATATGAACCTCTTTGGTCCACTTGGATTAGATTAGGACATTTATTATTATTTTATAAAGAAGAGTTAAAAGAGTTAAAATAAAAGTTTAATAAATAAAACATTTTTAATATAGGGTTACACATAAGTTAAATTAGACTATAAATATTAATTAGGAAGATAAAAATATTTCATACATAATGGTATTTTATTTATAATTTTTAGACATTAAATAAATTAATTAATTTATGACACAATAATGATGCAGTAATTACCTAATTAATGAAATATTAAAATAATTGATATTATAAATATCCAAATAAATGTAATTTGAGAATTTCCATGAACTCCACTTATTTTAAAGGTTGATATTACATGTTAGTGTGTTGGTTAGATGAATTTTTTTCGAAGTAATAATGCTGTTATGAATTTAGAAAAAAACAAAATATCAAATAGTGTCAAATTTGATATAAAAGAGTTTTTAAAACAAATATTATATTGTTAATTGATATTCTTTTACTAAAAATATAATATTATGAAAAAGGTATTAAATAATACTATATATGTCATTAATTAACCACTTGAGGTTCTCTTAGAAGTTTATAGTAAGTTTATTAACCATATAATATAAAAATACAAAGAGACATGGTAAATGTCAAACTATTTAACTAAGAGTTAAATCTAAAAGATAAAGTTAATATAGTGACCCAAACCTGTCTAAAACCTATTGGTGGAGTTTTTTTCGACCCATACCCACCTAATACTTTAAATAATTCATTTTTTAGCCATTATAAACTGAAAATTATTTTATTATAAAATAATATTTCTAGCTTCTCCTAAGATGCCCCTCACCACTCTTATAAAAGGGCACTCCCCCTTCCCTCAAATTCACACCTTCAAAGCCATTTGTCTCATCCAACCTCTACCCAAATACCCTCTCAATTTTCCTCATTTAATACTATAGTCCTTTCTTTAGTCATAAATCCAACCTAAGGATCCCTTTTGATCAAATCAAAAGGAAGAACCCGAAGAAGAGGTAAATATTTCATAACTTCTTTCAAGTTCCTTTATTCTTCCACTTCCACTTTCTTTTTTGTTTCCATTATAAAATAATAAATCCAGTATCTTCTATATACTTTGATGTTATTATAAATATGGTACAACAATATCCATTATTCTATTCATCCTTTTAATGACATGTCACCATACGTGCGTACGTACGGCTTACCATCTCCACGTCGTGGTGTAATTGTTATTCAATACATTATTATTTGGATGTGTATAATAATGATGAATATAATTGATGTAAATAATAAATATAACATTATAATGATTCTTTATATATGATATACCTTCCAATTATATATTATTTTAATATCAAAAGAATGATATTGTCGCTCGTACGTACATACGGATTATCGTCTCCACAAATGTGATGGGATTGATTCCCCATCGTATCCATTCATGGATAATTTTCATTAGTTGATTAAAAATAATTTTTAAAGACTTAATATAATTCTGAATATTAATAAGATATTTCCTATTAATAACAAACATTACTTACGTAACAAATCATATAAAGAAAAACGAATTAGTTAACACCCAAAATGATGATAATGTTAAGATATTATTAACAAATCAATGTTAAAAGATCATATATGATATCATATTAATGTATATGATTATTTTATAATTTAATAACAATTATTTCACCATTATACATGTGGTTAACCTACCCTCAACCAATGAAAAGTACAAGGTAAGGGTTAATTTCACAATCTCTTTATTATCCGAGGTTGTTTTTACGTAAGTATCTACTGGGACCTCTTTATCATCCACATCCATGTTTCTTAAAAATGTATTCCAAAAAAAATACTATTTACTAGACTATGGTTTAAAGTCATTTAAACCCTTGTTTTACTTTTTATACAATGGTTTGAAAGGAATATTTCCGCCGTTTTCCAAACAAGGTACTTTTTGACCTTTTCGACAAATTTAAGGTAAGAATGTTTTTTAACTTATATGGTAGGTGAGGCTATTTTCTGTTCTTATAACATCATCAAAGATTCCCTTACAAGATTATAAGAATATTTTCAAAATAAATTTTTTCTTAAATTATTTCAAAATAGAAAGAGATATTTCTCTAAAAAAGGTTTTGATTTCATCTATGTCAACATCCTTTGATGGATTTTAAGCTTATTTGAAGTTGATTTATTATGATACAAAACTTCCATATTGTATTGAAGGTTTTCTGATATGTTTGACTATGGATGTGTTATTTTTACACCATTCATGGTTTATGGATAAATTATTTTCATTTCATATGCTAGTTTTAATACGAATGTTTATGTTATGTTTAAACCATTTCATATGAGGAATGCATTGGACTTAGCAAGTGACGGGTGGAGCCTGATATATCTCCTCGATGCATCGGTAGGTCTCATGAGACAAAATAGTTTCTTGGAACAAGGCCTTGACAAAATCATATTTGTAGTCTTGGAACAAGTCCTTGACTATGTGGTTATGAAAGTCTAGTATTATGTATTCCATCATTATGAAAGTGGCTATTGATATTGCATGTGATTATTCGACTAGTATAATATCTATGTGAGTAAGTAAATGGAATTATTTTGATTTATATTTTCCATATTATGATGAAGTTCATGTTGAAAAGGCTTTTTTAGTTTTATACATTGCCTTAAATTTTTATGATTATTTATGAAAGTTTCCGCTATATTGTTATCCTTACTGAGCATCTGAGCTCACCACTTTCTATGTTTTAGTTTTCCCGGGATGCGAAGAAGTATATTATGACTGGTCTTCAGGGATAGTCTAAGGGATATAAGTGTTACATATGGAGACTATTTTGTTGTAGTTTTTCATTTTATAATGTAATGTGAAACTTATGAATGTATCTAGTATTTCCAAGGCTACTAAACTAATCGGTCTTTCAAGACTTGATCTTTTTTTATCAGGCCAATGTTATGTAATAATGTACCAACTCTAGGTAATTAGGGTCAGGGCATTACAGTTGGTATCAAAGGAGGTTTAGTACAAAACTTGGAAACTAGATTTAGATAAACTCTGATTAGAACACATAGTCCTAAGATAGACTTTGAGGATTAGTATAGAAGAACTTCCTAGAATTTTGGTGTTGTAGAGATTTTGTGAGCTTTCCAAGCAATACATCCTTGTCTGGATACGAGCAGGTAGAGGCGTCTATGACATAGATGTACCTAGGGGTAAAACCCAAAAACACCGCTTTGAGCTAGACTTGAACGGGAACTGGTGCACGACAATGGGCATTGTTGCACTCTTGGTTACAACACTCCTAGGGGATATACTTAGGATAATTCTCATTTTCTTTAAAAACCATTATGAAGGGATTATGAGTATATAATTCCTCAAAAAAAATTATTATTATAGATTATATCCATAAATAGTTAAATTTATGTTAAGTGTTTTACAGGTTTGGAATTATGTATTTCGATTCATAAACTAATCTAGTTTATGTCATTGTTTAGAAGTGGCGCCTAGTGGAAGGAATGGAAATCGTATCAGTGCACGCACTCCATGTAGGGATTTCCCTCCTGATCAAGATAATTATAGTGGAGATGGTGATACAACTGGTGCTGATAAATGTATTACTATATTGGGATAACTCACTCAGGTTATGAATAATAAACTTACCCGTATGGAGCACCCCGATCCACAGCGTGGAGGATTGATGTTAGATCGCTTCACAAGGAAAAAATCACCAACATTAAATGCAGGTAAAAATCCACTAGTATCTGAGAAATGGATAAATTCCTTAGGGAAAATATTCCATGCCTTGGGTAGTAGAAAAAGGGAAAAAGTTGTCGTGGCAGTTTACCACCTCACTGGAGATACTGATCAATGGTGGTCATTAATTCAAAACAAAGAGGAAGATAATGAAGTATCAAATATGGAATGGAGGGAGTTTAAAAAAAATTTCTTAGAAAAATACTTTCCTCATGACCATCGAGTGGATATGGAAAGACAATTTCTGAGTCTAAAGAAAAATGAGGATGAGAATGTCGCAAAGTATGAAGCCAACTTTACAAGGCTAGCGAAGCATGTTGAAGATTATATACGTAACCCAAAAATTAATATTAGTCATTTCTTTGATGGGTTAAAACCATTTCTTCGTTGATCATTAGTCTCAAAATCTTTCTCATCGAATAAAGATATTGTCTCATGTGCTATCAAGACAGAAAAATAATTCTCTAAGTCTTACAATTTTAAAGCAAAGAAATAGAAGAAGAGATCTGCTGAACACTTTGGACATGGAAATAAGGGGAAGAAAGGAAAATTTTAATATCTATCCTGTTGTAAATTTGGGAAGAAACACCCTGGTACTTGCCTGAATGGAATGGTAGCCTATTAAAATTGTAGTGAAAAAGGACACCAAGCTCCTGATTGCAAGGGGAAGAAAGAGGCTATCAATGTTTAATGCTACAGTTTTAGAGAAAGGAGGAAATATGAAAATTAATGTCCTAAGCGTCAGGTGAACGTTCCTCAGAAAAGGCCAAGGGATCAAGGACAATCTTATGCTATCACTACTATTAAGGTTGAAGCTCTGAATGATGTAGTGGAAGGTAATATAATGGTTTCCTCAAGTTTATAAAATAATTTATTTGATTCTGGATCATCCCATTTTCTCGTATCTTCCCATTTTTTTAAGAAACTTAGATATTTTCAATTTTATTTAACAAGGGATTTTTCAGTCAAAACTTCTAAGGGAAGTATCATTGCAACAAAGTTTTGTGAATTAGTCCCTATTAGGGCCAATAAATGTTCTTTATCTGTTGATCGCATCGTTATACCCATGATTGAACTTTATATAATCCTCAGTATGTATTGGATTTTGGACCTTGATGCAAAAAATTATTGTAATAAGAATGAAGTTACTATTTTTTATGACGATGATAAAGAACACCTTATCTTTAGAGCAGAATCATCACCACCTAATTCTTATCTAGATCCACCCCCAGTAGCTCAACTAAATTCAATTATTAGGGAGGAAGATAATGAATTAATTGTGGGTGAGTAAGGGAATGTTCAAGTAGAGTATGTACATATTGTGAAAGAATATATTGATGTGTTTTCAGAAGATTTACTTGGATATCTTCTAGAATAAGAAATTGAGTTTTCCATTGATTTAATTCCGAGATCAAGGCCCATATCGAAGACACCTTATAGAATGTTCACTGTGGAATTAGTGGAACTAAATAAACAACTATAGTAATTGAGTAATAAGGTATTTATTCACCCTAGTTTTTCTCCATGGGGATCCCATGTCATTTTTTGTTAAGAAGAAAGATGGATCTATGAGGTTGTGCTTTGAATATAGGGAGATAAATGCTATAATAATAAAGAAAAAGTATCCACTACCTGGAATTGATTATTTATTTGACCAAATTTAAGGAGATCAATGCTTTTCAAATATTGACCTTCGATATGGATTTCATCAGTTGTGTGTAAAGAAGGAAGACATTCTGAAAACAGCATTTTGAACCAGGTATGGGCATTACGAGTTTACAGTATTGCATTTTGGATTGACTAATGCACCCTCTATCTTCATGGATCTAATGAATAGAGTTTTCAAGTAATATCTTGATGAATTTTTAGTGGTATATATTGATGATATCTTTGTATACTCCAAAAGATATAAAGATCATGAAAATCACATGTGCATTATCCTGAAGACTCTTAGAAGATATGAATTATATGGGAATTTTAGAAAGTGTGAATTATAGATTTAGGATATTTCTTTTCTTGTATATATTGTCTCTAAGTATGGAATATCTATTGATCCTTCTAAGACCAAGCCAATCCAATAATGGCCAGCACCGACGAGTATAACTTAAGTACACAGTTTTATTGGTTTAACAGGTTATTATCGACATTTCTTCCATAATTTTTCCTAGTTGGCTAACCCATTTACAAAGCTCACATGAAAAGGGGTTAAATTTGTTTGGAAAAAAGAGTGTGAAGAATGTTTTTAAGAACTAAATAGAATATTATTCAATGCTTCTATATTGAATCTACCATCGGGGAATGATGGGTTTGTTATTTATAGTGATGCTTCAAAGAAAGGACTTGTTGTGTCCTTATGCAGAATGATAAGGTTATTGCCCATGCATCATGATAGCTAAAACTTTATGAGAAAAACTATCCTACTCATGATCTTGAGTTAGTATATGAAATATTTTCTTTTAGGATTTTGAGACACTATCTCTATGGTAAAAAATGTGAGATATATACCGATCATGAGAGTTTGAAGTATATTTTCTCACAAAAAGAACTCAACATGAAGAAAAAAAGATGGCTTGAACTAGTAAAGGATTATGATTAAACTATACACTACCACCTGGGTAAGGTAAATAATGTGGAAAATTCTTTGAGTAGAAAGGATCACGGAGTTTTGAACAAGATGAGAGTTGAAAAGGATCTTATATACCTGAATCTAGTAAATATGGATATGGGAATCACAATGTAAGGTGGAACATCAATACTTTTTCAAATGGTTTCCAAAACATCTTTACTAGAAAGGATAAAGAGTTCTCATACTAATGATGAAGAGTTTCAAAAGGAGATTAAAGCTGTGAATGATGGGAGATTGAGTGAATTTTTATATGAATATAAGATTTTAAAATTTGGGAAGGGATCTTATGTTCCCGATATACCTGATCTAAAAAGGGAATTTTTGGATGATGCTCCTAGTTCCAATTTCTCGGTACACCCTGGGAGCACCAAAATGTATAGATATTTGAAGGAACATTTTTGGCGGGACAACATGAAGAGGGAGATTGTGGATTTTGTGTCAAGATGTATGGTTTTCAACAAGTAAAAGCTGGAAGGCAACAGCCTGGAGGAGTCATGAAACCTCTTCCCATACCTGAGTGGAAATGGGATAATATTACGATGGACTTTTTCATGGGACTACCAAAGACTCATAGAAGGAACAATTCATTATGGGTAATTATTGATCGTTTTACCAATTCAGCACATTTTCTTGTTATAAGAGAAGATTTACCACTAGAACTTTTAGCAAGACTGTTTATTAATCAAGTTGTAAGACTTCATGGAGTACCCCTATCGATTTTTTCTAATCTTGATCCCCATTTTACATCAGGATTCTGGAAAAGTCTCCAGAAATCCCTGGATACTGAACTTCGTTTGAGAACTTCCTATCACCCTCAAATTGATGGACAATCAGAATGGACTATTCAAACCTTAGAAGACATGTTTATATCTTTCTCACTTGACTTTCAAGGTATGTGGGATTAATATTTACCTCTAGTAGAATTTTCCTATAAAAATAGCTTCCATTCAAGTATTCAGATGGAACCATATGAAGCATTATATGGAAAGATATGTTGCACGCCAACTTATTAGGATGATGTTGGTGAAAGAAAACTTTTAAGCTCAGAACTTGTGGAGGAAATGATGGAAAAGGTGAGGGTATTCCAAAATCACATCACAGCAGCTCAAAGTAGACAGAAGAGCTATACTGATAACCGAAAGAAGGATTTGGAATTTCATGTAGTACATCATGTTTTCTTGAAGGTATCACCATGGGAGGGTGTTATACATTTTGGTAAGAAGGGTAATTTGAGTCCCAGGTACATCGGATCTTTCCAAATTCTAGAACAAATTGGGGTTGTAGCTTACCATTTGGCAATTCTGCTAAGTCTCTCCAAAGTTGATGATGTGTTCCACGTATCACTATTGAGAAAATACATGCCTGACCCAACGCATGTACTCACCCAAGAGGAATTATAACTGGAACCCGATATGTCTTATTGCAAAGATCTTGTCAAGATTCTTGATACAAGAGAACAAGTGTTGAGAAACCAGACGACTCGTCAGGTAAAAGTTCTATGGAGAAACCATAAGATGGAAGAGGCAACGTGGGAACCCGAGGAAATTATGATGAAGAACCACTCGAGTATTTTTACACAGTAATAATCTAGAAATTTCGAGGATGAAATTATTTTAAGAAGAGGAGAATTTAACTCCCCAAGCTTCCATGGTATGCTTCTCTTTGAATAATATAGTAGCGTGTGTTTTACGCAACTTTGAGTTCTAACACACCACAACCAATCAAACAAGCCTTTATGAATAGTAATATCCAATTTTTGAAATTTTTTAAATTTTATCTTTCAAAATGGACTTCATTTTTGGATTTATAATATCTAATTTATCTTAGGGTGAATTTTTTGTATTTTTCTAAAAACTTTCAATTTTTGATGAATAGTGAAAATCACTAAGTTATAGTTTCAAACAGAATTTTTATTTAAATAATTATTTATTTTATTTGAATTTATTTTAGGTCAAAATCGATACATAATACCTATATAATTTCAATGTAATTCATTGGAGTCAGTTTATAATAATTTTAGATATATAAAAAATTTATTGAACTTTTTACTGTCTTTTACCCACCTCCTAGGAGCATTTGCAAAATTAGATAAAACTTAATTTTACCACTTCTGTGAGTTGAGTTTCAAAAATCTTAGAGACACGGTTGATATCAATAAGTAAAATGTGGTTTAATAAGATGAAAATAATTTTTGGTGAATAGTAACTTTTTACATTATTTACCACGGTTAAAAGTAAATAGGGAAATTTAGGGTAAAAATTATATTATTATTACCCTAACACATGTCCTAATTCTATTGGATAATTATAATTCGACCAAAAACAGCCTTAGTAATAAAATATGAACCTCTTTGGTCCACTTGGATTATATTAGGACATTTATTATTATTTTATATAAAGAAGAGTTAAAAGAGTTAAAATCAAAGTTTAATAACTAAACCATTTTTAATATAGGGTTTTACATAAGATAAATTAAACTATAAATATTAATTAGAAAGATAAATAGATTTCCTACATAATGGTATTTTATTTATAATTTTTATACATTAAATAATTTAATTTATTTATGCACAATGATGATGCAATAATTACCAAATTAATGAAATATTAAACTAATTGATATTATAAATATCCAAATAAATGTAATTTGAGACTTTTTATGAATTAAAATTATTTTTTAGGTTAATATGACATGTTAGGGTTGGTTATATGAATTATTTTTGAAATAATAATGCTGTTATGAATTTAGAAAAAACAAAATACCAAATAGTTTCAAAATTGGCATAAAAGAGTTTTTAAAATAAATATTATATTATTAATTGATATTATATTCCTAAAAATATAAAGGTATTAAATAATATTATATATGTAATTAATTAACCACTTGAGGTTCTCTTGGAAGTTTATAGTCTGTTTATTAACCATATAATATAAAAATACAAAGAGACCTGGTAAATGTCAAACTATTTAACTAAGAGTCAAATCTAAAAGATAAAGTTAATATAGTGAACCAAACCTATCTAAAACATATTTTTTGAGTGGTTTTCGACCCATACCCACCTTATCCTTTAAATAATTCATTTTTAAGCCATTAGAAACCGAAAATTATTTTATTATAAAATAATATTTCTAACTTTTCCTATGGTTCCCCTCACCCCTCTTATAAAAGGGCACTCTCCCTTCCCTCAAATTAACAGCTTAAAAGCCATTTGGTTCGTCCAAACCCTTCCCAAATACCCTCTAAACTGTCCTCCCTTCATTCTAGAGGCCTTTATTTAGTCATAAAGCTAACCTAAGGAGCTCTTTTGATCAAATCAAAAGGAAGAACCTGAAGAAGAGGTAAATATTTCATCACCTCTTTCAAGTTCCTTTCTTCTTCCAATTCCTCTTTCTTTGTTGTTTCCATTGTAAAATAATAACTACAGTATATTATATATACTATTATGTTATTATAAATATGTTAAAACCCTATTCATTATTTTATCCATCCTTTTAATGACATGTCACCATACGTGCGTACGTACGGCTTATCGTCTCTATGTCGTAGTGTAATTGTTATTCAATACATTATTATTTGGATGGGTATAATAATGATGTTTAATTGATTTAAATAACAAATAGAACATGATAATGATTCTGTATATATGACATATGATCAAATTATATATTATTTTAATATCAAAATAATGATATTATCGCTCATGCGTACGTACGGATTACTATCTCCACGAACGTGATGAGATTCATTCCCCATCGTATCCATTCAGGACTAATTTTCATTAGATGATTCAAAATAATGTTTAAAGACTTAATATCATTCTGAATATGAATAAGATACATCCTATACATAACAAACATTACTTACGTAACAAATCATATAAAGGAAAACAAATTAGTTAACACCCGAAACGACGATAATACTAAGATATTATTAACAAAAAAATGTTAAAAGATTATATATGATATCATATTAATGTATATGATTTTTGTATAATTTAATAACAATAATTTCACCATTATATAGGAGGTTAACTTAACCTCAACCAAGGAAAAGTACGAGGTAAGGGTTAATTTCACAATCTCTTTATTATCCAAGGTTGTTTTTACGTAATTATCTACTGAGAACTCTTTATCATCCACATCCATGTTTCTTAAAAATGTATTCCAAAACATTTTTACTATTTACCAAACTATGGTTTAAAGTCATGTATACCCTTGTTTGACTTTTTATAAAATGGTTTGAAAGGAATATTTCCGTCGTTTTCCAAACAAGATACTTTTTGACCTTTTCGACAAATTTAAGGTAAGAATGTTTTTTAACTTATATGGAAGGTGCAGATATTTTCCCCCGTTATAACATCATCAAATATTGCCTTACAAGATTATAATAATATTTAAAAAATAAATGTTTTCTTAAATTATTTCAAAATAGAAAGACATGTTTCTCTAAAAAATGTTTTGATTTCATCTATGTCAACATCATTTGATAGATTTTAAGCTTATTTGAAGTTGATTTATTATGATACAAAACTTCCATATTGTATTGATGGTTTTATGATATATTTGACTATGGATGTGTTATTTTTACACCATTCATGTTTTATGGATAAAGTATTGACATTTCATATGCTATTTTTAAAACGAATGTTTATGTTATGTTTAAACCTTTTCATATGAGGAATGCATTGGACTTAGTAAGTGACGAGTGGACCCTGCTATAGCTCATCGATGCATCGGTAGGTCTCATAAGACAAACTAGTGTCTTGGAACAATCCCTTGACAAAATATTATTTGTATTCTTGGCATAAGGCCTTGACTATGTGGTTATGAAAGTCTGGCATTATGCATTCCATCATTATGAAAGTGGCTATTGATATTTCATGAGATTATTCGACTGGTAAAATATCCATGTGAGTAAGTAAATGGAATTATTTTTATTTTTATTTTCCATATTATGATAAAGTTTATTTGAAAAGGATTTTGTTTTAGTTTTATACATTTCCTTAAATGTTTATGCTTATTTATGAAAGTTTCTTCTATATTGTTATCCTTACTGAGCATATGATCTCACCCCTTTTTATGTTTTATTTTTCCTAGGATGTGATGAAGTATATTATGACTGACCTGCAGGGATAGTATAAGGGATATGAGTGTGGAATATGGAGACTATGTTGTTTTATTTTTTCATTTTATAATGTAATGTGAAACCTATGAATGTATCTAGTATTTCCAAGCCTACTAAACTAATCGGTCTTTCGAGAATTGATTTTTTGTGATCATGACAATGTTATGTAATAATGCACCGACTTTGGGTAACTAGAGTTGGGGCGTTACAAGTTGTATACTCCATCTCAGATCTCCTTATATTTCACATGAATCAAATGGCCATTAAAGTTATATTAAATGAGGATCATTGGAGAGAGGCATCCCTATATTCTTTTTAAGCTATGGGGTATTTCTGTGGGTGAAGGAATAAGGTAAGTCATAATGTTTCCACATAAAAATGTCAATACTAGCCTTTATATGCATTATATCTGCAACTGGGTAGCATCCTATCCATGCATGATCTCGAGCCAACATTTTTGGGTAATCATTCCATCAAAAGAGGCATAGAAACAGTATGGTGGAAGGTATGATGATCTTTGAGGGGCTCACCAAACATCGAGGGATCCAGATGAGGCTACAACAGGGGCGCCTCAAGGAATTGTTTCACTCCCGCCTCCATAAGGTATGAGACTCCCTCAGAAATGATCATGAGACTAGGATGAGGTCTCTTACTCTAGGACCAATATATCTAGGGAGGCTCCAAGAATGAATTTACGATATCTACTATAGCCGACCACTGATGATTCATTTTACATTCTTTTGACATACTAGGGGATGTTGTAGATGAACCTGATGGAAGTAAAGTGGTAGAAGAAACTAACTTAGGAAGATATTGAGCTTCTTGAGGTGGAGATCACCAGCATAACTACCAAGGTGAATTTCTATGAGTGGTTTGAATATATATTAGCTATGAACACTTTTTTGTGACTGCATGGGGTACCCAATATCTCTTATTTCCTAGTGCATGTGATGTTCGGTGGTCAGGATAAACTTGAGGAGAAAATATCTTCCAAATAATCAGTGTAGGAGGCATCAGCTTTTGGTGATTTACAAGGTGCTGACAATGAAGAATCATGGGGATTGGTCACTGATTAGGTGAATCCCCAGGAAAGTGGTGTTGTCCCCCTTATGAAAGAATACTTAACTGAGCTATTTCTCGGCAAGGTAATCCTAGTTTGTTAACTCATATTCCTCTTCAAACCCATAAATTTATATTTTTAGAGGAATCAAATAATATTTTCCAAATGTAGAAGCAAGATAAAGGTGAAAAAGGGGTCCCATTTAGATGGTATGAGGGTTCCCCAATAGATGTTAGTGGGAATACCTAAAAATATATTATTGAGGTTTCTACAAAAGGAGGGCCCAGTGATGAGGTTTTTGGGTGACTTCAGACCCCTTTTTCCTCCCAGTAATCTACAGGGCACCACGCACTGATATTCTAATGACAAAGTCTACTTCTAGTGAGGAAGATCATCTGAGTTGAATCATTATTTGGATCCCCATGAAACATTGTAATATTGAATCTCAAAATGTCTAGATCTTTTCAAACTTCCATCGAGATTTTGAATCATTGCATCAACATGTTTTTTCCTTTATGTATCATCCACTCAAGCAGCACTGAGTGGCCCAATATCAACTATTGAAGTACCAATAGACGTCGGGGGTCCCCTATGGAGAAATTACCTATCAAAACTCCAAGACTATAATTTTCTCCAATTATCCTATTCTATAAGTATTTTTCCTTACATGATCCAAGATTACCCGATCTATTTCCATTGGTTAACGTAACTTCCATGCTTATTTTTAACAAAGTGCTCGATATTGTGATTTCTCATAAAAAAGATATGGTTAGTGAACTTGGGGTGACTCCCCCAATAGATTTTCCAACTCTTGGAGAGCCATCCATTCAATGTGATCTAGCCTCAATCTTGGGAGGGTAGTCTGTCACAGATGCATGTGGTGTCTTTGAAGAGGTGGACCTCGTGGTTGGTAGAAATGGAATCTCCAATAAAGAGTCGGATGAAGATTCCCCCTCTCAACCAGGATCTTAACCCATTTGATTTTTATGGCCTTCTAAGAGTATGAGAATGTTCCACTTGAGTGATTGGATGATTCAGGGTCTAAAGTTCCAGAAGTGAATCACATCATGTGTCACATGGCATAAGGGAGTGTGAAAAACTTTATCACCCACACTTCAGAGTTATATCTGATTAGAAATATTTGGTCCCTCCACCATTGCCTATGTAAGTTGTGAACTAAAGGGTGGGAACTTATTCTCTCCATGTGGTGGTGTGTGATTACCTTGATGAGAAGTTGCATGCATAATGGAAACAATTTAATGTTTCCAAGAATAAGGAGAAATCTAAGGGCACCAAGAATCTCCCAAAGTATAATAAATAACTTAAATGTCTGTAGAAGTATGTGAATGATCATGAAAAAACCATCAATGCCCGAGAAGGGATCATGAGTCAGTTGAAGTCTCATCTGGCAATGGATAATGTTTAGACAGAGGAGTCAGTATCTTAGATAGTTGAGTTCTAGGATGAGTAGGACTAGGTGTAGATCATGGATGGTGAGATTATCCCCATGGATTTGGATGAAGAAGTATATCTCTTTAGTCTAAAGCAGTTCCTCAAGGAAACGCGCTAAAGTATGGTTGGGTTAGAGCACTCGATTATTAAGGGAGAGCTATAGGGGGGATTTTTCTGGAAAAAATCGATGCTCTAATGTATGGAAGACCCCCCAAAATAATTGATGTCTAATTTTTTAACTTATATGCATGTTCATGTTTTTTTCATGCTTTTTCTACCATACTTCAATAACACTAATGAGATAACCAAGGATAAATCCCTAAGCTCACGTGATTCATGGCTAGTGTGAGAAATAAGGGATGGTTGTAATATTTCCCATTTATATGAGAGTGTTAATAAATTGATGAACACTCAGGTTCTGAACCAATTTATTGGCCACTAGAAGTGTCTTGGCTGAGAAGGGTTATGGATTGAGGACGAGTCTCTATGAATAGATGACTTACTTTCTCAACATGCACTAGTTCATGAATAGGGTAAATCTAGGGGCATTTAATTCTACCCAAATAGAGGGGAATGAAGAATGCGAATTGAGATTCCCAAGATCTATAACACAAAGGGGTAGAGTGAAAATTAAGGATAACTATTGGCCATGTTCAAAACATATAATATGTTATCATTTTGATGATAATGGACACAAAAAAATGAGTTTCGACCGCTAACCTTGTTCAAAACATGAGACCTAACCCAAAATTAAATCAAAATGAATCTGGGGTATGTTCCTAGGATGATAGGTGATTCATCAAGGCATGGTACCATGCCATCAAGGGGGACTATTCAGAAATATATGAGGATTGGGATCCAAATAAAGAGACACACAAAGTGTGAGGACTAAGTGTTGAAATGTTAAAATGGATTCAAAAACTCACAAGACTATGAAACCATGGATTTGAGAACACTAGGTAAGCATATCATCCTAGAAAAAGGTTATACTTGTATTCTAAAGGGAGAATCGTCCCGAATGATGAGCAATGATCGAAAATCATGAATGATGAAATAGGTGACTGGTGCCAAAGTTAGAAAAGGGATCCTCAAGTGATGGCCGAATAGGATCTACTATTTTATTTATTATAATGATGATAATGGACATGCAGTTTAACATTTGATAGTGAAGATGGTGGAAACATAGTTTAACTCCATACGGTGAGGACAGTGTATCATGTAGTTTAAATTTGTGTGATTGGGATGATAAGTCTTATAGTTTAATGTCTTGTGACAAGGATGTCAGGCTCTTAGTTTAAGTTTGTAGAGTTTAGACCAATTGTAAATAGTTTAAATTTATAATTCTTAGACCATAAATATGTTTTTCTCAAAATAATATTCACACCATCAAAGGAAGATTACCCAACATGAAAGGAGGGTCCTATGAGACCATCTGATGACACATGATATATCTCCAAGACAACTTGTACATAGTTTAAGGATGTGATTCTTAGACGCTAGTGTGGGAATCTGAAAAGGACATGCATGGCATCACTAAGTAAAAAATTGATGTGAATTGGGGGCTAAGGAGGCTCGATGACACATGACATATTTCTAAGAAAACTAAAACTTAGATTAAAGTAATGATTATTAGACTAGGGGTATTAGTTTAAGGTCATAGAGATTGTACAATGGGATCTTAGTTTAATGTAATAGAGTTTAGAACATGGGATCTTAGTTTGAGGTCATAGAGTTTGGACCACAGGTGAAGTAAATTTTTTTTCATTACATGAAAGAGTAATAAGCTTATGTGAAAAGAGGTATAAGGGAGGCCTTGCATCACACAAAACATATGGGGAATGTCAAAAAAAAGTTTAATGATGTGGTTATTGGACCTGGGATCCTAGTTTAATTTCATATATATTAGAGCATGGGGAACTCAGGCATCTCAAACTTACTTGGATAAAAATTCCCTGAACCCCGAAGGCCACGCGATCCATTATCAATGTAAGAAATAAGGAGTGGTATGGAGTTCCCATCATTTGCAGGGGAGAACACGGTGAGGGGAAAAAGTTACCAATGAATCTCGTAAGAGAGATTGAGAGATTCAAGACCTGGATAGTATTAAGGGGATGACCAATTATTATGGAAAAACTATTTAATGGGTTTGAAACTTAGGTTATATACCTGCGTCTTTTTGGGATGGGGTGAACAAATGCGGGATCAATCTTTGAATGTGTTTGAAACACGGGAGTCATTATTTGTTATCTAAGATCTTTGGAGGTGTAAGCCTAGGATAGTAGGTGAGCCAGTGTAGTGTATGACCATTTCATTAGGGATTATGTTCAGATCGAGAGGGTAAAAATTATCCAAATTGGATAAAATGTGAAGCATGGGAGTGGAAATGGGGAATGTTCCTGGGGGATTATAATGTGCCTTGGAAGATTTTCCTCCATACACTCGAATATACAAGATAAAAAATAGGGTAGGAAAGAATAAATCCTACCATAGAGGGTAAAGACCCTGAAATTAGTTGATGGTGGGGTTGGGCCCAAGATGAAATATTTGGGTGTCACTACGTATCCCATGTAAATGAGAATCAAGCCACACATAGTTCTGGGAAATGGAATGGTAGGAGAATGACGATGGTGGGGTAACATCCTATATGGTGACGATATCAATACATATCATATTATATGGAATCTTGGTTTTTTATGGGGTAAATTTTTTTGGTCAAACCATACTTATCATATAAGAAATCTCAGTTTCATAAGAGGTAATGTTTTTTGGTCATCTCATACCTTTTATATGAGGCACCCCAGTTTCATATGGGATAATATTTTTTTCTAATCTCATACCTATCATATGAGTAATCCTAAATTTATATGGTGTCATGTTTTTTGGTCATCCCATACCTTTCATATGTGTAATCCCACTTTTATATGGGGTCAAGCTATAATTTAATATCATGGGCTGAGACATTGGGCTTTTCAGTTTAAAGTTGCAAAACATAGACTATGGTTTCTACCAGTTTAAAGTTACATAGCTTGGATTATAGGGGCATTTTATAGTTTATGATCACATATATTAGACTAAATGGGGAAATGAGTTACCTATGTTTGTTTTTTAGGCATGAAAGTGTGATAAAATGATGTGAAAGGAGGGAAAAGGGACCCTCTACCACAAAAAACTCAAAAAACCATACCCTGGGTCAACATCATGATTTTGGGGTGGGGAATGACCCCATAATGAGTTGATGAAGGGATTTAGGCCTAGGATGAGATATCTGAGTATCACTACATATCCCAAGGATGGGAATTAATTCATATATACTTTTGGGAGATGATGAGGCAGGAGACCACCATCGGTAGTGGTATTTTCTCTTGAATATGCATATTGAATCATCTAATATTAGGATATGATGCATCCTAAATTTATGTGGGGTATGGATACTATTTAATTTCATGTTCGAGTATGTCAATGAGGCTTACGTAATGAGATTCCCATTATTTTCTTACCCATGTAGAGTCATGAGGGTATCTCATCCCACTAATGTATCAAGTAATATGAATGGGGATTATAATTGAAGAGGAGGCCCATGGGGTCATTTTGGGGTGATAGCGTCATGGGTAGTGGGTGGTTTTGAGGTGATTTCAAGATTGGGCCTGGATACAAGAGTTATAGTTATCACTATGTATCCTATGATAATGAAAATTAATCCACACGTAGTTCTAGAAATTAGTGGGGGTGTTGTAATGGCATGGACCTCTCCGGTCGATTACTTTGTAAAAACGTTTTTTTTTATGTGGTCAATGCGACGAACATCAAAAATAGTAATTATTAATAATAATAAATGGTGACGTGTTAATAAATTTTATTTTGGGTTTTGTTATAAGTGTTATACTAAATAATTATAATAATAATGTTGGTTTTTTTTTGATAGATCTGGTAATAATGATTTAATGAGAATTATGTTTTGAATTAATTGCAATGAGATTTGAGACATAAGGATAAATAAGAGATGGTATTATTTATGATAATTGTGTTTAAAAAAATAAAATAATAATAATAATGATAAAGATTTAAAATAGGTGTGTGTCATGTGGGTTTTGATGGGAGGTGATCTTGCATGTTTTTTTGGGAGATTTAATCATTATTATTGAAAATAATTATGATAAAAAGAATGGAACTAATGGTGTAAAATCAAGGGAGGCGCCACTTTGTTGGAGAGAATTATATTGGAGAGAGAAAAGGTTTAAATAAAATAAAGATTTAATATTTAAACCAATAAAATAAATAATTTAAAGAGGAGTCAATCATGGTACGTGTTGAACATGGAGAAAAGAAAGTGGGAGGCGCCACTTGTGGAGTGAGTTAAAGATTTTAAATAAATTAGAGAGAGAGTGTGAGAATTAAAAGAGAAGTAATAAAAGAAAAGAAAAAGAAATCAATGAAGGAGAAAAGGAGAAAGGCGCACCAAATTGGAGAGAGAGGGTTGGGTGGATTTAGGTATTTGAAATAAATCAATTAAAAATAATAATATAATAATCTTGTTAATGTTTTTGTAGGTAAAACACTTTTCCGACCATAACTTATTCATGTGACCTCGGTTTCATGAACCGTCTGCGGTAGTGTGACCCTGACTACGAGACGGAAATTATGAGTCCAATATTGGATGTCTTTTTCGGGTTTTCGGATTGGGTACACGAAATGCTCATGAATTAATAGATTTAATATTGTTATTATTACGGGATCTTGTATCCAACGTATCTCCCTCATACGGTATCAGATTGACGATCCGTCAGTGACAGCATAACCCTGAAATTATGACGGTCATTTTAAGACCATTAATGAGCTACTTTTATGACTCATGCCTCGGGTCAACGAAACACCACATATTAATAGAATTATCGTTATTATTAAAACGCGTGGAAACCGCGTGACGTGTCGTGTGTTGACCAGTCAAAACGCGTAACGGGTGTACGGTCACACCGTGTATTCATCAATACATGCTGCATACTGTTTTACCTATTCGTTGCCTATATAAGAAAGGGTCGCGGATTATTTCCAGACCAATCACTTCTTCTTCGCACGACGACACTCTTGGATGATCAAGAAGTCTTCCTCCTCTAACTTCTTTGTCCGAGCTCCGAATTACGATCCGTCAGCGGCCACAGGATCGTAGCGACGAGACGAAGCTTCTAAGCCTTGACTTGTCACCTTTACTTCAGGCCTTCCTTCTCCAGCTTCCATCCTAGTAGGCGTTTGTCGGGTTTGGCGAAGGCGGAGGACAACGAAGGACGTCGTCGGAAGCGACGTGATCGGGACCTTTTGAGGTAGGGGTTTACCTTCGTCTCTCTTTTTGGTGCAACATGCAGGGTGGGATATTTTTCTTTTGTTCCATGGGATGCAGTTGAACTTTAAATAAAGATAATAACCGGATAAAGAAGGGTTTGGGGTTTTGTGCTGTTTCTTTTGCCTTCCAGTTTCTTTATCTTCTGATTGTGATTTTGGATTGAAAGGCCTTTGCCTACTGAAAATCAAGGTCGTTGGTGGCCTTTGCGTGCGCAATTGATATCTAAATTGTTTGTGGTTGGTTTTTTTAAAACATGGAAAATGAATAAGCACGTAAAGACTGGATGATTAAATGAGAATGAAAACCTTGTGTGATCACCCCGGTTGAACAAAGTTGGAATAATGAACATGTTGGTGGTTTGGTTGTTTTGTGGAAAATGCCTTTATTTATGAAAATTGTTTTGATTATGAAATGTGTTTTGAAGTAAAAGGTGTTTTCAAATGCGGAAATGTTTTGTGTGTAGAAAGGGTTTTATGTGTGGAACTTTGAAATAAATGAATGATGGAATGTTGTATGGTTGTGATAATCTTTTGTAAATGAAATGGCATGTGGTTGCTTGCGTTTTACCTAACCTTGGTTGTGGATGGCAGGGATATGTTTGTGAAAGGTTTTGTCTGGATGATAGTTGCCCAGTAGTAATAATTTGTTAAACCATTGCATGAAACAGGAAAACCTAAATGGGGTTGGGGGATGATTGTTTGGTTGTTGATGCATGCTTTGTGGTGGCAGTGCCGAGGCACATGCTCAGTTTCTCTTTTTAAGAAGCCATAGGTTGGGATGTGTGTTTGGTATATGTATATATATAATTGTATCTTTGTGTTTTGTCGCACCACACCCATGTCAAGAACCTAGTGCCGAACACTCCCATTTTATGGGAGAGGGTGTTCCCCCTTAGTTACTAGCTCCTTCCTGCTCCTTCTTCCATAGGCTATGATGGCTTGAGGTGACCTGACACCCAAGACTATTCGGGTAGGTCTTGGAGGCTGTGATGGCTTGAGGTGACCTTACACCCAAGACTCTTCGGGTAGGTCTCGGAGGCTGTGATGGCTTGAGGCGACCTTTAGACCAAGACTCTTCGGGCAGGCTTACCGTTCCTAAGAACCTTCGGGATGAGGCCCAGGTGTTTGCGGGCGGGTTAGTGGTTGTGGCCCAGGTGTGTGCGGGCGAGATGCGTGGTTGTGAGGCCCAGGTGTGTGCGGGCGGGATGCGTGGTTTGGCCCAGGTGTGTGCGGGCGGGAAGAGTGTGGTAGCGTCAGGACGTTTGCCGTTAGGAAGAGCAGCATCTAATTAAGTGGGAAATGGTGCGGGGTACCCAATACTTTTGTTCTATATATATATATATATACTAAAGTTGTTTGTGTTACTTGGTGAGTGTGACCAGTGAGACTGGGTGGATAGTTTTTTCCTTGTTAGTTTCTGGTTCTTCTGTTTTCTCACGGGACTTTAGGGTGTCTCCCCACTTGTGCACGAGAGCTTTAGGTTTCCCTACTGAGTATACTTGTATGCTCAACCTACGTTTACTTTCAGGTTTCCAGGAGGACTACCAGGGTCGTGCGGGACCCTACTAGTTGGGCAGTTGGAGTTGTTGCAGTTGTTGTTCTCTTGTTTTCTTTGGCATTGTACTTTTGAGCTTCCTTGTACTTGTACCTTATTATAAAAATTGTTTAAACATGCATGTGGGCTTGGTTTGGGTTTATTTATATACACTTTTTCTTTTCCCTTTTTGGTGGTTGACTTGTCCTATTTCCCGATCCAAAATAATAAAAAGGGTAATGCCTCCCATATTTGTGAAAACTCATACCCTTGGTGCTAGTCGCCAACCCGGGGCCTACTGGAGGCGGGACTCGGGGGTCATTATCTCCCTTTCACCATTGCCAGCTCAGGAGGGGCATCTTTGGTGGGAGGGGGTCATGACAGAATGGTATCAGAGGCTGATGGTTGAGAGATAGGATGGAGTCTGGAGTTAGGCACAGTGAGGATTGCATGGGATGGTAGGGCAACAGTGTTCGTTAATCTTGGTGCGTGACATAGGTCGGGGAAGACCGACTAGGACACGGGATTTTAGGGCCCCCCGTGATCCAATGAAAGGACTCTGAGCCTACTGAACGACCAAGTGAGACTATATTGATTGCAGGGTAGAGACCCTAGGGAAGGTACATGCATCATCATGTTTGTGTTTTACTTGATTTGGGTGTTCTGGGAAAGAAATTGAAATAAAATGATAATTAAAACTTTGAGTTTTTCCTTACTACTTGGTCTTAGGAGATCCTTGTTTACCGTACATCTATGGAACTTGGACGTTAACAGAAATGAAGAGGAGTGGGACGCAGACAATTTCACGCAACAGAAGTGGCAACCCCAGCAAGGTGAAAGATCGAGAGAGATGTTTCATGTTTTACTTAAATTCTCTCATTTATGTTTTGTTTAAATCCAGGAGCATCACACTCAATTGTTGAAACTCATTCTCGCCCATGCTTTGGGCCTGGACCTTGTTTTTCATGAGTCTATAATGCTATGTTGTTTCCCGCTTTTCTTTAAATGTACGTGAAGAGCCCTATCATGTGGGGAGGGGAAGACCTAATCCCTAATCGAGACGCATTAATGTGGATGTGATTTAACCCGTGCAGGCGAGTCAGTGCCGCCTAAAGCGGATAATATCTCAACATGGGAGAAGGAATTCCTCAAGCCATGTGTCCGGGCAGTGTGTGGGTTGTACGTTGTTGGCTGTAGTGTAAGTTGGAAAAAAAACCTAATATATGGGAAAGGAAAAACCTGATCCTTAATCAAGACGCATTAATGAGGATGCGATTAAACCCGTGCAGGCGAGTCAGTGCCGCCTAAAGCGGATAGTATCTTGACATAGGAGAGAGAATTCCTAACTCATAGAGTTGTTGGTTGGTTCCTTGTCATGACGAGAGCCCTGAGAGGTATCTTGTGGAGTGGTTCTTCAGATCCTTTCCTTCTTCTGGGTCAGTTTTTAATTCTCAAGGACGAGAATGTTTTGAGAGGTATCTAATGTAATGGCCCGGACCTCTCCGGTCGATTACTTTGTAAAAACGTTTTTTTTATGTGGTCAATGCGGCGAACATCAAAAATAGTAATTATTATTAATAATAAATGGTGACGTGTTAATAAATTTTATTTGGGGTTTTGTTATAAGTGTTATACTAAATAATAATAATAATAATGTTGGTTTTTTTTTGATAGATCTGGTAATAATGATTTAATGAGAATTATGTTTTGAATTAATTGTAATGAGATTTGAGACATAAGGATAAATAAAAGATGTTATTATTTATGATAATTGTGTTTAAAAAAATAAAATAATAATAATAATGATAAAGATTTAAAATAGGTGTGCTTCATGTGGGTTTTGATGGGAGGTGATCCTGCATGTTTTTTTGGGAAATTTAATCATTATTATTGAAAATAATTATGATAAAAAGAATGGAACTAATGGTGTAAAATCAAGGGAGGCGCCACTTTGTTGGAGAGAATTAGATTGGAGAGAGAAAAGGTTTAAATGAAATAAATATTTAATATTTAAACCAATAAAATAAATAATTTAAAGAGGAGTAAATCATGGGACGTGTTGAACATGGAGAAAAGAAAGTGGGAGGCGCCACTTGTGGAGTGAGTTAAAGATTTGAAATAAATTGGAGAGAGAGTGTGAGAATTAAAAGAGAAGTAATAAAAGAAAAGAAAAAGAAATCAATGAAGGAGAAAAGGAGAAAGGCGCACCAAATTGGAGAGAGAGGGTTGGGTGGATTTAGGTATTTGAAATAAATCAATTAAAAATAATAATATAATAATCTTGTTAATGTTTTTGTAGGTAAAACACTTTTCCCACCATAACTTATTCGTGTGACCTCGGTTTCACGAACCGTCTGCGGTAGTGTGACCCTGACTACGAGACAGAAATTATGAGTCCAATATTGGATGTCTTTTTCGGGTTTTCGGATTGGGTACCCGAAACGCTCATGAATTAATAGATTTAATATTGTTATTATTACGGGATCTTGTATCCAACGTATCTCCCTCATACGGTATCGGATTGACGATCTGTCAGTGACAGCATAACCCTGAAATTATGACGGTCATTTTAAGACCATTAATGAGCTACTTTTATGACTCATGCCTCGGGTCAACGAAACACCACATATTAATAGAATTATCGTTATTATTAAAACGCTTGGAAACCGCGTGACGTGTCGTGTGTTGACCAGTCAAAACGCGTAACGGGTGTACGGTCACACCGTGTATTCATAAATACATGATGCATACTGTTTTACCTATTCGTTGCCTATATAATAAAGGGTCGCAGATTATTTCCAGACCAATCGCTTCTTCTTCGCACGACGACACTCTTGGATGATCAAGAAGTATTCCTCCTCTAACTTCTTTGTCCGAGCTCCGAATTACGATACGTCAGCGGCCACAGGATTGTAGCAACGAGATGAAGATTCTAAGCCTGGACTTATCACCTTTAATTCAGGCCTTCCTTCTCCAGCTTCCATCCTAGGAGGCGTTTTTCGGGTTTGGCGAAGGCGGAGGACACCGAAGGACGTCGTCGGAAGCGACGTGATCGGGACCTTTTGAGGTAGGGGTTTACCTTCGTCTCTCTTTTTAGTGCAACATGCGGTGTGGGATATTTTTCTTTTGTTCCATGGGATGAAGTTGAACTTTAAATAAAGATAATAACCGGATAAAGAAGGGTTTTGGGTTTTGTGCTGTTTCTTTTGCCTTCCAGTTTCTTTATCTTCTGATTGTGATTTTGGATTGAAAGGCCTTTGCCTACTCAAAATCAAGGTCGTTGGTGGCCTTTGCGTGTGCAATTGATATCTAAATTGTTTGTGGTTGGTTTTGTTAAAACATGGAAAATGAATAAGCATGTAAAGACTGGATGATTAAATGAGAATGAAAACCTTGTGTGATCACCCCGGTTGAACAAAGTTGGAATAATGAACATGTTGGTGGTTTGGTTGTTTTGTGGAAAATGCCTTTATTTATGAAAAGTGTTTTGATTATGAAATGTGTTTTGAAGTAAAATGTGTTTTCAAATGTGGAAATGTTTTTTGTGTGGAAAGGGTTTTATGTGTGGAACTTTGAAATAAATGAATGATGGAATGTTGTATGGTTGTGATAATATTTTGTAAATGAAATGGCATGTGGTTGCTTGCGTTTTACCTAACCTTGGTTGTGGATGGCAGGGATATGTTTGTGAAAGGTTTTGTCTGGATGATAGTTGCCCAGTAGTAATAATTTGTTAAACCATTGCATGAAACATGAAAACCTAAATGGGGTTGGGGGATGATTGTTTGGTTGTTGATGCATGCTTCGTGGTGGCAGTGCCGAGGCACATGCTCAGTTTCTCTTTTTAAGAAGCCATAGGTTGGGCTGTGTGTTTGTTATATGTATATATATAATTGTATCTTTGTGTTTTGTCGCACCACACCCATGTCAAGCACCTAGTGCCGAACACTCCCATTTTATGGGAGAGGGTGTTCCCCCTTAGTTACTAGCTCCTTCCTGCTCCTTCTTCCATAGGCTATGATGGCTTGAGGTGACCTTACACCCAAGACTCTTCGGGTAGGTCTCGGAGGCTGTGATGGCTTGAGGTGACCTTACACCCAAGACTCTTCGGGTAGGTCTCGAAGGCTGTGATGGCTTGAGGCGACCTTTAGCCCAAGACTCTTCGGGCAGGCTTACCGTTCCCAAGAACCTTCGGGATGAGGCCCAGGTGTCTGCGGGCGGGTCAGTGGTTGTGGCCCAGGTGTGTGCGGGCGAGATGCATGGTTGTGAGGCCCAGGTGTGTGCGGGCGGGATGCGTGGTTTGGCCCAGGTGTGTGCGGGCGGGAAGAGTGTGGTAGCGTCAGGACGTTTGCCGTTAGGAAGAGCAGCATCTAATTAAGTGGGAAATGGTGCGGGGTACCCAATACTTTTGTTCTATATATATATATATACTAAACTTGTTTGTGTTACTTGGTGAGTGTGACCAGTGAGACTGGGTGGATAGTTTTTTTCCTTGTTAGTTTTTGGTTCTTCTGTTTTCTCACGGGACTTTAGGGTGTCTCCCCACTTGTGCACGAGAGCTTTAGGTTTCCCTACTGAGTATACTTGTATGCTCACCCTACGTTTACTTTCAGGTTTCCAGGAGGACTACCAGGGCCGTGCGGGACCCTACTAGTCGGGCAGTTGGAGTTGTTGCAGTTGTTGTTCTCTTGTTTTCTTTGGCATTGTACTTTTTAGCTTCCTTGTACTTGTACCTTATTATAAAAATTGTTTAAACATGCATGTGGGCTTGGTTTGGGTTTATTTATATACACTTGTTCTTTTCCCTTTTTTGTGGTTGACTTGTCCTATTTCCCGATCCAAAATAATAAAAAGGGTAATGCCTCCCATATTTGTGAAAACTGATACCCTTGGTGCTAGTCGCCAACCCGGGGCCTACTGGAGGCGGGACTCGGGGGTCATTATCTCCCTTTCACCATTGCCAGCTCAGGAGGGGCATCTTTGGTGGGAGGGGGTCGTGACAGGTGTTTTCTTTCTAAAACACCATGTATGAAGAAAAAAATATGAACAAGGGGTCAAGGAGGTTGGATGAAAATATTTTAAGGTCATAATTCTTGGACAGTGGGTCCTAGTTTAAGTTAATTTTTCTTGGACTATAGGTAATCACTTTGAAGATGTACAAGTGGTGTTAAAAAAGTTAATCATGATGTGAAAGGATCCAAGAAGGCTTTGTTCCACACGAAGTGATCCTAAAGCTAGTTTCACATAGTCTAAATTCATAAGGCTTAGAATAATGGGGAATTGGAAAATGGTTTAATGTTGGTATTTTTTGACCGATGTGGTGTTTGTTTCAAGTGTATTTGTGTGGGGAAAAAGAGGTAGAACCCAATGTGAATGTATGGAATGAAGTCTCATGTACAACATTAACACCTTTAAACAAACAAAACATAGTTTAAGTTCATAATTATTGGTCTATAAGTGAGAAAAGGGGGAAATGTTGGTATGTTTGCGGATTATCCTGGAGACATGATTTCTAGGAATCACTACATATCCCATGGGGATGTTAATCAAGCTACACATATTTATGGAACATAGAGTGGTATAATATAGACACCCGAAATAGGGGAAACCCTCCCTGATGACATAATTGATTCATCCCATGATTATTGTGGAGAATCCCATACCAATGATAGGGAATAAGGGTATAGTTATTATTGCGTGCTGACGACCTTCCTTTGGTCATCCCATATTTGGTATTTGAGGAATCCTATGTTTATTTTACTAGGTAATATCATAGTTTAAGGACATACTGTGGGGACATTGGGTTTTTCAGTTTAAAGTCATAAAACTCAGACCATGGTTGCTACTAGTTTAAATTCATATATCTCTAATTGTAGGGGGTGAAAATAGATTAAGGAAACAATATAAGAATCATGAATCCATGTTTAAGGCCATAGAGTTTGGACCATGGTTGTTGTAGTTTAATTTCGTGTATCATTGATCGACTGTAATAAATTTAAGTTCATGATTCTTAAGCCATGGGTATACTATTAGTTTAAGTTCATAGAGCTCATAAAAATGTATTCACACAAAATACTACTTGAAAAAATTAGGGTTGGTGGGAGGTGTGTTATGCTCTCTTCCCATAGTGATCAAAGAGTACACTTCATTAGAATATACCATATAGATGATGTATGTTCCTTCCCCCTTGGGATCAAAATCCAAAGGCCTTTTTCGGGTATCATCATAATTCTAAGATACAGTTCCATTTCTCCCTGAATAAAGGAGTATAGGAGAACTTTCTTGTTGAATGCTCTTACCATCATGTTCTGGTTCCTCTCTAAGTTGTGCAATTCCTGTAGATAATTTTCCTTAAAGGCTTCCAGCTCATGTAGATAGACTCATTCTAATCTTTCTTTCATATTCTAGTCATAGAAAGGTTTTTGGAGTGACAAAAGCTGAACATCAATGGGTATGAATTCCTATGTTCTATACACCAGGGAGTATGGGGTTGCCTGGGTGGAGTTCTAGGTTTTTGTTTGATAGACCTAGATGGCATTTGGGAGCTTTTTGGGCTAACTAATATTTTTATGGCCTAAAATATTATGAAATATGTAAGAGTGGATCTTATTGAATGCATTGATATTCTAATTTTCATGCACATGGTAGCGAGAAGTATGGTTAAATCATATTTTGTACTTAGCATAAAATTTCATCAGGTCAACAACCAAGAAGATTTTCTGTTTTTTGTGATAATAGGGTGTATAACTCTAAATTTATGGATGATGAGGGAGCCTAAAAACTCAATCACTAACTGGATTTTTTACTTCTTTGATAGGAATGGATTCTATCCATTTGGAAAAGAAGTCATTTGTAATCCAGATGAACCTGTACTTTTGATTTTTCACTAGTAGGTATGGCCCCACAATATTGTGTCCCCATATAGAAAATGTCCAAGAATATATGGTGGAGTGGAGAAGCTCCGGTGGATGATGCACAAAGTTGGTATGGATCTGACATGCATGATACCTCTCAGATAAATCAATGGAATCATAGACCATTGTCGGCAAGAAGTAACCCAATATCTTTATTTGGCGGGAGATCTTCAATCATGCTTGAAGAAAGAAACATGACCTAACATGGAACTATTGCATGACCCATGTTATATTGTATCCTAAAATGAAAAAATATAATTTTATTAAACCCACACCTGTAGAATAATTAATCCATGATATTTATAGTCTGTAGGGTGAACAGTTCTACATGTCGATGTATTTTCTAACGCTCGGATCAGTCTGAAGTGATAATGTCATGTTGGAAATACTAGATGAAGGGAGTTTCCAAAAAGGGTTCTCCCTTGACTATAAGGGGACTTAAAGATCCTGACATAGAGGAACTAGAAACTAGCTGATGCACCTTTTGGTGGGAATCATCTGATGTTGTGGGGGAAATGACCCTCTAATAAGACACATGAATGACTAGGTTATCCTATTTATGTTTTTTGAGAGGAACGTTCAGGATTTCCAATGCATTGGGTTAACCATTATACGACTGAGTTATATGATTCACCTTTGGTTGGGCAGGTAACTGGGCCACTAGATGATGGGTACACTCTAGCAGGGGTAGAAGATCTTCTTTTCTGAAGAATTAGTCACCCTTGATCAATTTGATGACTTAATTAGAGACTCCATTAAAATGTAAATAGGGGGAACTGATCTAGAGGTATAACTGAAGACCAATAATAAGGGTTTCATAATCTACCTTGTTGTTGGTGTAATTTTATGACAATAGATATGAGTATGAAAAGATGACGTATGTCGAGGTGATGAAGACGATCCCCAATCCTACCCTATTAAGCTTGGGATTGTTGAGCCTTCTATCAGCTAGGATTCGGGAGGCACCATTGAAATGAATCTTCCAACATGGTACAACCTAATCTATTGGGATAATTTCTTTATCTGAGAAAATAATGTTTAGGGGTAGTCATTTAGTGGATGGATGTGCAACCAGATAGTCTACCAATGCATGGCCTTTGACATCCTTTTATGGGAGAAACCTAATGTTGAAATACAAAAGGATTATCACCCATATTTGCAATCATCCCATAAACATGGAATGATTGATGATATAATTTAGTGGGTCTAATTGGGACACCAAATATATTTAATTATGTTTTAAATAATGTATCAACTTCTATACCAAAAAAAACATCATGAGGTAACTCTTCTTGATTGGGAGTATCTGGTCTCTCTGTCAAAGATCATGAAGTTGAGATAGTATAAGTTGTTCTATCTTCCCTCATTGTTTTTCTAAGCTATTATGGTTTTAAGGGATCCTTCTAGGGTGGTCATGTAGAGGACCAAAGGCTTTCCTGACATGGGTGGAATTAGAACCAGAGGTTATAGAAGATACTTCTTGGTGTCCTCAAAGGTTTTTTGGCACTCCTCATCCCACTAGTAAATGGTGACTTTCTTCATGATCCTCAATAAGTCCATAAAACTGTTTGAAATAGTTGAAATAAATCATAATATATATGATAAGTGGACTTAGAGGCCCCATAATTCTTAAATATTTCTCAAAGGAGGCATTTGACTGATGGTCTTGATCTTCTTTGGGTCAATCTCAATGCCTATATATCTTACAAAGAATTCATGAAACTTCCCAGAGGTGACCCCAAATTCAAATTTCAAGGGTTTCATATTTAAGTTCTAGGAGAAGAGGAATCCAAGCACTTTATAAAGATCCTTGATATGGTCATGATGCTGGAAATATTTGACCACCAATTCATTCACATAGCACTCCACCAGTGTCCCAAAAATTGGATTAAAGATGTGGTGTATAGTCCACTGATAATTGATCTAGTATTCTCCAATCCTAAATGAATCACTTGATAAAAGAAAGTCCATTGGGATACCTAAAGGTGTTGTGTAAAGACCCAGAAATTTCAAGGAAATTTTTTTCTTAAATTCATTATAATTTTACGAGTCTATGGCTTCTAAACGCACTTGATTCTGAGGCCCGGTGTTCCCGGAATCAATTTCTAAAGTTTAGCTCAGGTATGTTCAGTAAAATAATGAGTGGGATTTTCTATCTTTTGAACCAGTGCTCAGAAATGAAATCTGAGGGCACCGGTGAACTCGCAGCGCCAGTAATTTCTTAAGAGGACCTTTACCGAAGATACGTTTGCACGGGAGAAGAATTTAATTTTTGTGGATTAATTGAGAGGTGAATAAAATTGTGGAACAGTTTTATTTTTATATATTAAGTGGTTATAACCTACATGGGAAAGTTAGGGTGGGACCCACTAACATCCTAATTACCCATGTAAGGATAAATGTAATGTGGGGCCCACACGATCCCCAACCCTTCACATTTCCATAACTCTCATAAACTCCCCCTTTAAAACTTTTTAACTCTCTTAAATTAAGTAACTCTCCCTCTCTCCCTCTTTATTGCATGCCAACACACACATTAATTAATTAATTGAAACACTTCATTAATTAATTAAGTGTTTGAATTTTGTAAATTGGAATGCATGGCATGATTTAATAAAATAAGGGAAGCCTTATTTTATTTTTGGGGGTTGGTATGTTGTGTTGAGATTTTTGGGAGAGAGCTCCAGTTTTATTTGAAGAACTTCATCCTCAGTGAAGAACGTCAACTCTTCGACGAAGAACATCGACTCGGCGACCCCGGTTTCTCCATCCTCTTCTTCATCTGCAACAAGGGAGGAGACATCGACGTGGGAACTCACCAACAACGTCATGCCTTTCAATCTTCTCTATGTGACAAAAAGGGGAGACGCCACTTCCCCCTCGGATGCTCTCCGTCGACATCTACAAACCCTCATCCCGCGACGCCAACGCTCATCATCTTTTGTTGAGGTAGGTTGTGTTGATTCAATTTTATTGAGAATAAAATTGTTTGTTGTGTTTCGTGAACCTTGTTCATTCTTGGCCATGTGATACCATCTAACGTGGAGGGCGCGGGCCAAACGAACATGGCCCGACAACCCTCTGCTGGAACTTTATTCCTTTGGAATTGTCAACCAGAGGTGGAGGAAACCCACGGCGTCGTCACGCCCTGCCAGGATCGTGATGAAGGGAAATGGCGTCGTCGTGCCGGTTGTGCAGAATGAATCGCGGACCGTGACGTGGGCCGCTTTGGCGAAAGAACCGGTCGGCCCTTCGACCCGCCGGGCGAAGTGGAGCCGCAGCGCCAGGAGGTCGCCGCACTAGAGAACGGCGGCCCACCCATGCAGGTCACATTCACTAAAGACCGTCCGGTTCGGGGAAGGGTGTCGCCGGTGCAGAAGACCCCCCCCCCCTTGGAGCCCGCTTGGCTTCGGCCGGGCCTCTCGGCCAGCCGACCCGCGCGCCCCGTCGGGCCGTGTCAGGCCGGGCCGAGTCGGACCGCACTAGGCCGGGCTGAGCCGGGCGGCGTCGGGCTGATCCGGGCTGCGTCGGACCGCACCAAGCCGCACCAGGCTGAGTCGGGTCGTGATGCGCCGGGCCGGGCCACGCCCCGCCCTACCAGGCCGGACTGCGCCACTTCGGGCCGGGCCGCGCCACTTCGGGTCGGGCCACATCCCTTTGTGCCGAGTTATGTTTTTCTTCGGACCGGTCTGACACCCCTACTTGGTCGGACCCAACAAACTAGGTCAACCTGAACCATCGGCCCACTATGCTAAACGGGTCGGGCCCATTATTCACTTAAACGTGAATAACTTAAGGATCGCGCGTCCGATCGACGTGCCGTCTGCAGCACTAGGACTCTTTCGACGAGAAGGTCATTTTACGATACTCTAAGTGAGTTTCGGATGATTTTGGATATCGTCCAGTTTAGAAATGAGCATATTTCTAACCGGGCTCCTGGGACAGAATAGCCTATATCTCTCAGACCGGGCGTCCGATTGACGCGCCGTCTATTGCGTTGAGTTCCTTTTGAAGAGACGGAACTTCGGGATACATCAACTCTAGAATTTGTGACAGTTGATGTATCAACCCTCTTGGATCGTGGAGTGGACCCTCTCGGAATCGAGTGTGCTGTGTGTGGGAACCCTAGAGCTGGCTATGACTGTGACGACGATGATGACTGTACTTGGATCCTACGTGGGTTTGGCAGCGAAGACGACTGTACTTGGATCCTACGTGGATTCGGCAGCGAGGACGACTGTACTTGGATCCTATGTGGGTTCGGCAGCGATGGTTATTGTACTAGGATCCTACGTGGGTTCGGCGGCGACGACTTCTGTACTTGGATCCTACGTGGGTTCGGTAGGGGAGATGATTCAGAGGCTACATCTATCATCTCCACCCCTCTTCATGAGTAGTATACTTGTGTGAGCTGAGTCTTGACTTTCAATCTTTATCATCGATATGATTGAATTTCTTTCCTGTGTGGATTGGGTTATGCTTTCCTGTGTGGACTGGGTTGTACATGGGCTCGGGAGTTGGAGCCGAACTGGAATTGATGACTTAGGTATATGTATGGGCATATACCTAAGTAGTGTTGGTTGATACTTCGTGTTTGTATTATTCCTTTGTGGATTATTCCTTTGTGGATTCTGGGAGACCTTCGGGAGTCTCGAGGTCCCTACTGAGTATCGTATACTCACCCCTTCATGGGCTATGCCCGCACTACATTGTGTTGGATGCAGATAAAAGACAGCACTGATCGAGGTGGAGTCTTGTGGAGCGGGACGGTACCTAGAGGTGGACCACTTGGCGGGACGTACTCAGAGCAGATGGTCGGACCCGAGGAGCCGATGAGACTATATGTACCCACCCTTCAAGTGGGAATTCAAGAGGATGACTTGGTGGTTACTGCTTTACTTTTCACCTGTTGTACTTTCTTTCTCAGTTGTATTGTACATTCAGTTGGGTTTGTATACCGGCCCATTTACTTTCCAGCACTTACTTTTGTACTCAGTTTACTTAGTGTTTACTTCTTCTTGCATACTCTGTTGTGTTTTTTTACTTATATAAATTCAATGCCTTCCCTTTTAATGGGATTTACGCCTTTGGTTCTAGTCGCCAGCCCCTGGCCTATGGAAGGTGGGCTTGGGGTAGTCGTGGCACGGGCCCCGAGGACGGGTCGTGACAAATTGGTATCAGAGGAGTCGGTTCTACTGCAGAACTCAGGACTCTGATAATTTCTTCTCTGTGAAGCAATAATGTTTAGATTATTGAGTGTGGTTATCAGTCCATGGAGTCCAGTGTTGGTGCGGTGGCCGACGTATCCATACACCAGGACCCTAACTTCTGATTTCTGACTCAGTTCTCGAAAACACTGATTGCATGTGTGTTTCAAAAGTTTTATTTGTGATTACTTTGTGTCAGCTCACCAGGTATACTGTTTTAACCGTGGAACACCTGTTTCTTTTCAGGTTGGCCCCATAATGGCATCCAGCTAGGGTTCCTAGTTACGTGCGATATGGCAGCCCATCGAGCGACGAGGCCTCAGTGCATGGCCCCATTACAGCGGAGGCACCGGCGGTACCTCTACCTGCCGAGCCACCGATGCCACCAACCCCAGTAGCTGAGAGTGCACGTCACCTAAGTGCGCTATACAAGTTTCAGTGTTAGAGGTCGCCCAGAAACTGTGGAGAAACGGACCCTCAGGCAGCCGAGGATTGGATAGAGGCTATCTTCCGAGTCTTCAGATTAGTAGGGACACCAGCAGATCTTATGGTTATCCTTGTGGTGAGTCTCCTGAACTCGGTAGCAGGTAGATGGTGGAGCCTGATACTCCAGGTGCACGATGAGGCATCACTACTTTGGATGGACTTCGAGAGCCTCTTCCGCTCGGAGTTCATTTCATCCACCCTCGGGTCAGTGCACATCCAGGAGTTAATACAGCTCCGACAGGGCAGCATGATAGTAGCCCAGTACTCAATGAGATTTACCGACCTCTCGTGCTACTCCACGGACAGGGTATAGGGCCCATTATTTCGGGCCCGGACCTTCGAGCAGGGACTGAGGCATGAGATCAGGGCTTCGATGATATCCCTCAGCATTCCAACATAGGTAGGAGTACTGGAGTGGTCCCTTCTTGTGGAGAGCTTCCTTACAGAGCCTATACCAGCTGCGAGGCCTACCGCAGGGCGACATGTAGCAGAGTCTTCTACAGCCAGCAGTTGACAGATGTCGCAGAGGTCCAAGCGTGCCAGGACATCAGGTGGGCAACCTCAGGATACTGGTTCGGATGTGCGGGGAACACACAGTAGAGCCAGTCATTCGAGATGCAGGAAGTGATATGCATGCGGCGGGCATGGCCAAATGGATCGTGACTGCCCGACCAGACATGCAGAGGAGCAGAAGATGGTTGAGAGACCACCCAGGAAGAGGCAGAGGTTCGACCGTGGTGGTCCACAGGGATCAGGTGGATGAGGCAGAGGAGCTGGCCGAGTAGCGGGTGGTGGGCGATGCTTTGAGGCTCTACCACCACCACCACCAGGAGGTCCACCCCGACCACAGGGAGTTGGCAGACAGAGGTAGGATCAGCTTCAGGCAGTGGAAGCTTACAACCACGACACAACTGAGATGATTCGACGTACTATCTGTGTCTACTCTACCCTTGTTGCAGTTCTTATAGACACAGGAGCGAGTCATTCTTTTATTGCCTCTGCCCTTGTTCAGAGCTTGAAGATTCCGACGGAGTCGTTGGCTCGATACTTACGACTAGAGACTCCTACGGGAGAAGACTCGATGATTACGCACTGGATCCGGCAGTGTGATCTTCCTCTAGGAGGTGAGATATTCAGCTGGGATCTTCTTGTAGTGGCATCGAGGCCTTACGATGTCATCTTGGGCATGGATTGGTTATCTACAGTACATGCTCAGATCAACTGTATTTGGCGCAAAGTGTGGTGTGTCCGCATATATGGGAGCAGGTTCACATTCACCAACGAGAAGGGATCCTTTACAGTGCAGGATGGACTTACGTAGAGGAGAGGGCAACTGATCACACATCAGTTGGCTAGTCTCATTCTCAGAGTAGTTGATGTGCGGAGTCCAAGTTTTCCTATGGTGGTGGATCAGTTCGTGGACGTTTTTTCTGACAACATTCTAGGACTACCTCCTCGTAGAGAGGTAGAATTCTATATTGAACTGTACCCCGGGATAGCCCCTATATCTACTCTAGCATATCGAACGGCTCCCATAGAGCTTCGTGAGCTGTGGGTACAGCTGGAGGACTTGCAGGGCAAGGGATTCATCTAACCCAGTGTTTCACCCTGGGCTTCTCCGATTTTATTCACCAAAAAGGCGGATGTGAGCGTACTATTGTGTTTCGACTACCGTCTCTTGAACCAGGTGACTGTGAAGAACAAGTATCCACTTTTGAGGATTGAAGACCTCTTTGATCAGCTCAAGGGACCACAATGGTTCTCTAAGATAAACCTCAGGTCAGGCTATCATCAGCTCAGAGTTCGAGACAAGGATGTGAAGAAGACGGCCTTTAGGTGTCGGTATGGCCACAATGAGTTCTTGTTTATGCCTTTTAGCGTAATCAATGCTCTAGCAGTGTTCATGACTCTCATGAACAGGATCTTCCAGCCTTACCTTGACCGATTTTCCGTAGTCTTCGTCGACGACATATTGATTTACTCGAATTCTGAGGAGGAGAACGCCTACCACTTGCGAGTTGTACTAGACACACTCCGAGAGCACCAGCTTTATGATAATCTCTCAAAGTGTCAGTTCTGGATTCTATAGGTCCACTTCTTGGGGCACGTCATCTCTGAGGTAGGAGTTGCGGTGGATCCTGCGAAGATCAAGGCAGTACTAGCTTGGGATCCACCCAGGAGCGTGATGGAGGTGCGGAGTTTCCTAGGTCTGTCTGGGTACTATCGGAGATTTGTGCCAGACTTCTCCAGAGTTGCAGAACCACTTTCAGCTTTGATGAAGAAGGGGAAACCCTTCGTGTGGTCAGATAGATGTCATCAGAGCTTCCAGGAGATGAGACAGATATTGACCAGTGCACCCATCTTGAGGCTACCGGAGGAGGGCGTAGGGTATGTAGTTTACTACGATGCATCAGGGACTGGACTCTGGTGTGTCCGGATGCAGGAGTGGGCAGTGATCGCTTATGGTTCACGACAATTGAGGCAGCATGAGAAGAAATAAACTACCCATGACCTGTAGTTAGCAGTAGTGGTCTTTTCCTGGAAGATGTGGTGGCACTATCTTATGGGCGAGCGCATTAAACTCTACTCTAACCACCATAGTCTCAGGTATATCTTCTCGCAGAAGGAACAAAACCTAAGACATCGGCGATGGCTCGAGTTCTTCAAGGACTATGACTTTGAGATCGTCTATACTCCTAGGAAGGGGAACATAGTAGCTGATGCTATCAGCAGGAAATCGGGTATTCAGCTACTAGGAGAGGCGACAGAGCAGCTAGCCGCATTGCAGATATCCTTTGTAGATAGAGATGGAGCAGCCTTTCTACAGTCGTTCACAGTCACTCTTCCACTACTTCAGTGGGTCAGAGAGGCACAGTATGAGGATGTTGACTGTGAGACTCTACGTGCACAGATATCCACAGGATAGGCAACTGATGGATTTTATATAGGAGGAGAGCACGTCATTATTTTTAGAGGACGTACCATTGTACCATTTGAATTACAGGAGGAGATATTAAGGTAGTTTCACACTTCCCCATTATCATTACATCCAGGAGTAGCGAAGATGTACCAGGATCTCAGAAGGGAGCACTGGTGGCCGGGTATAAAGAAGCATGTGGAAGAGTTTGTTTCACGATGCCTCACCTACTAGCAGGTAAAGGCGGAGCACCAGGTACCGGTAGGCTTGGTGCAGTCCTTAGAGGTCCCAGAGTGGAAGTGGGATGGGATATCCATGGATTTCGTGACGGGGCTTCCACGTACTTACAGAGGACACGACTCCATCTGGGTGATTGTTGACCGACTCACCATGTCGGCCAACTTCCTACCTATTAGAGAGAAGGGCTTAGTGGAGAGATTGGGACACCTCTACGTTCAGGAGATCATACGACTTCATGGTATTCCATCATCTATCACCTCTTATTGATACGTTATCTTTACTTCCCAAATTTGGAAGGGGTTGCAGGAGACGTTTGGGATGCAGCTACGCTTGAGCACCGCCTTTCATCCTCAGATAGATGGCCAGACAGAGAGGACCATTCAGACTCTCGAGGACATGCTCTGTGCATGTGTCCTCAACTTTGGTCGCAGTTGGGAGGACCACCTACCTTTAGTGGAGTTTGCGTACAACAACAGCTACCATCGGGATGGATTCATATGAGGCATTGTATGACCGACCTTGCAGATCACCTCTGTGTTGGACTGACCTTGGGGACTCAGCACTTTTAGGACCAAAGATGGTCCAGGCTATGACGGAGAAGGTGCTAACCATCTAGGAGAAGATGAGGACTACACAGAGCTGACAGAAGTCCTACGCTGATAGGAGGCAGATACCACTAGAGTTTGAGGATGGCAAACACGTTTTCTTACATGTCTCACCTTGACGTGGATTACAGAGATTTGGCCAGGGCGGCAAGTTATCTCCGCACTTCATCAGACCATTCCAGGTTCTCAGCAGGATAGGCGAGGTGGATTATCACTTGGCCATTCCACCTCAGTTGCACCGAGTGCACAAAGTCTTCCACGTATCTCAGCTGAGGAGATACGTGCATGACCTGATGCATATCATCGACCACGGGGAGCTGGACATCGATGATGGGGCGACATTTGCAGAGGTCCCGGTGGAGATCGAGGATTTACAGGAGTGGGTCTTACATGGACGGTCGATTCCTCTAGTGTGCATCAGGTGGTAGCACAGGAACCTCCAGGAGAGCACATGGGAGCGGGAGGCTCAGATACGTGCACAGTACCCTCATTTGTTTCCCTAGTTTTTGTTATAGATTTACAGGGACGTAAATCCATTAGGTGGGAGTAATTTAAAGACCCATAAATTTCAAAGAAATTTTTTTCTTAAATTATTTGTAATTTTACGAGTCTATGGATTCTAACGGCACTTGATTCTGAGGCCCAGTGTGCCCAGAATCAATTTCTGAAGTTTTGCTCGGGTACATTCAGTAAACGAACGAGTGGGATTTTCTATCTTTTGAACCAGTGCTCGGAATTGAAATATGAGGGCACCGGTGAACTCGCAGCGCCAGTAATTGCTTAAAAGGACCTTTACCAAATATGTGTTTTCAAGGGAGAAGAAGTTAATTTTTGTGGATTAATTGAGTGGTGAATAAAATGGTGGAACAATTTTATTTTTATATATTAAGTGGTTATAACCTACATGGGGAAGTTAGGGTGGGACCTACTAACATCCTAACTACCCATGTGAGGATAAATGTAAGGTGGGGCCCCCACGATCCCCAACCCTTCACATTTTCATAACTCTCATAAACTCCTACTTTAAATCTTGTTAACTCCCTTTAATTAAGTAACTCTTTCTCTCTCCCTCTTTATTGCATGCCAACACACACATTAATTAATTAATTGAAACTCTTCATTAATTAATTAAGTGTTTGAATTTTGTAAATTTGAATGCATGGCATGATTTAATAAAATAAGGGAAGCCTTACTTTATTTTTGGGGGTTGGCATGTTGTGTTGAGATTTTGGGGATAGAGCTCTAGTTTTATTTGAAAAACTTCATCCTCAACGAAGAACGTCTACTCTTCGACGAAGAACATCGACTCAGCGACCCCGGTTTCTCCGTTCTCTTCTTCCTCCACAACAAGGGAGGAGACACTGGCGCGGGAACTCGCCAACGACGTCACGCCTTTCAATCTTCTCTCCGTGACAAAAAGGGGAGACGCCACTTCCTCCTTGGACGCTCTCTGTCGACGTCTACGAAGCCTCATCCTGCGACGCCAACGCTAGTCATATTTTGTTGAGGTAGGGTGTGTTGATTCAATTTTATTGAGAATAAAATTGTTCATTGTGTTTCATGAACCTTGTGAATTCTTGGCCATGTGATACCGTCTAACGCGGAGGGCACGGGCCGAACGAACATGGCCTGACAACCCTCCGCTGGAACATTATTCCTTTGGAATTGGCAACCGGAGTCGGAGGAAAAACACGGCGCCGTCGAGCCATGCTGGGATCGTGATGAAGGGAACCAGCGTCGTCGCTCCAGTTGTGTGAAATGAACCGTGGCCCGCAACGCGGGCCCCTTCGGTGGAAGAACCGGTCGGCCCGTCGGTCGGACGAGCGGAGCTGGACCACGGTGCCAGGAGGGCTCCGTGCTGGAGAATGGTGGCCCGCCCATGCAGGCCGTGTGCGCTGAAGACCGGTCGGTCTATCCGGCCAGTCCAAGGATGGGCAGCGCCGCCTGGCACCGCGGGTGTAGAAGACCGGGGGGCGCCCCCCCTGGAGCCCACTCGGCTTCGGCCGAGCCGCTCGGCCAGCCGGACGAGCCAGCGACGTCAGGCCGAGTCGTGCCCCACCGGGCCGGGCCACGCCCCGCCGGGCCGGACCACGCCACTTCGGGTCGAACCGCGCCACTTCGGGTCAGGCCACGTCCCTTCGGGCAGAGTTATTTTTTTCTTCAGACCAGTCTGAAACCCCTGCTGGGTCGGACCCGACAAACTGGGTCAACCCAACCCGTCGGCCCACTAGGCTAAACGGGTCGGGCCCGTTATTCACTTAAACGTGAATAACTTAAGGACCGCACGTCTGATCGACGCGCCGTCTGTGGCACTAGGACTCTTTCGACGAGACAGTAATTTTGTGATACTCTAAGTGAGTTTCGAAAGATTTTGGATATCGGACAGGTTAGAAACAAGCATATTTCTAACCGGGCCCCTGGGACGGAAAAGTCTATATCTCTCAGACCGGGCGTCCGATTGACGCGTGGTCTGTTGCGTTGAGTTTCTTTTGACGAGAAGGAACTTCTGGATACATCAACTCTAGAATTTGTGACAGTTGATGTATCGACCCTCTTGACTCATGGAGCGGACCCTCCCGGAATCGAGCATACTGTGTGCGGGAACCCTAGAGTTGGCAGCGACTGCGACGACGATGACGACTGTACTTGGATCCAAAATGGGTTCGGCAGCGAGGAAGACTGTACTTGGATCCTACATGGGTTCGGAAGTGAGGAAAATTGTACTTGGATCCTATGTGGGTTCGGTAGTGATGGTTACTATACTAGGATCCTACGTGGGTTCGGCGGCGACGACTTCTGTACTTGGATCCGACGTGGGTTCGGTAGGGGAGATGATTCAGAGGCTACATCTATCATCTCCACCCCTCTTCGTGAGTAGTATACCTGTGTGAGATGAGTCTTGACTTTCAATCATTATCATCGATATGATTGACTTTCTTTCCTATGTGGGTTGGGTTGTTCTTTCCTGTGTGGACTGGGTTGTACTTGGGCTCGGGAGTTGGAGCCGAACTGGAATTGATGACTTAGGTATATGTATGGGCATATACCTAAGTAGTGTTGGTTGATACTTCATGTTTGTATTATTCCTTTGTGGATTATTCCTTTGTGGATTCTGGGAGACCTTCGAGAGTCTCAAGGTCCCTACTGGGTATCGTATACTCACCCCTGCATGGGCTATACCTGCACTATGTTGTTTTGGATGCAGACGACACAACACTGATCGAGGTAGAGTCTTATGAATCGGGATGGTACCTGGAGGTGGACCACTTGGCGGGATGTACTCAGAGCGGACGGCCAGACCCGAGGATCCAATGAGACTATCTGTACCCACCCTTCAGGTGGGAATTCCGGAGGACGACTTGGTGGTTTCTGCTTTACTTTTCAGTTGTTGTACTTTCTTTCTCAGTTGTACTGTACTTTCAGTTGGGTTTGTATAGCGGCCCATTTACTTTCCAGCACTTACTTTTGTACTCATTTTACTTAGTGTTTACTTCATCTTGCGTACTCTGTTGTGTTTGTTTACTTATATAAAGGCAATGTCTTCCCTTTTAATGGGATTTACGCCTTTGGTGCTAGTCGCCAGCCCCTGGCCTATGGAAGATGAGCTTGGGGTAGTCACGGCACGGGCCCCGAGGATGGGTCGTGACATGGTGGACTCCTCATCCTTGGTTTCTATATGAATCTAATTATATCTAGAGTATCCATCCATAAAAGAGATAGATTAGAACCCTATTATAGCATTGATCAATAGTAGTGTCACCAGAAGGGGAAGTAATACTTTGGGAACTGGTTGTTGAGGTATCCAAATTTGATGAAAATTATGATCTGTAAATTCTTATTCATGATTAGAATGATGTTTTATAGACATCTGGGTATTGTAATTCCCTGATGAATTTGTATTTGATAATATTTTCAACAAAAGTATCAAACATAGCACCATGAGAGGGGTCCATATTTCTAGGAGTCTGTTTAAACCCATGATGACTCACTGTGATGAAAAATGGTGAACGATGACCTGAGAGTCTAACCCTAGTATCTCATCATATCTACATGTGAATACATCATAGTTCTTTTTCAATAAGGCCACATACTACTTTTGATCTTCTAAATACATGGATGCACTGATTAATGTTGTCCTTATAACTTCCTCAGTGCCACGGTTCATCTAGGCTAACTCATCAATGATGTCGGATACACCCTATAAAAATACAATTGGGGAGTCTTCCAAATCCTATTAATCATTTGAGATAGGAGAAAAAAGGGAGGAGGTGTCTCTTCTAGGATAGTCGACCCAGGGGGGAGCATTTGGGTCATCTTTGGAATCCTCTAAAGGGGTTCATTTTCTAGGGAAAGTATGTATATAGAAGATATGGGGCTAATTTCATCCAATTCCTAGTCATGATGTCCATTATTGAGGTCAAGGTAATGGTGATTATTAACTATTTTTTAATTTAGACCTACTTTGTGGGGCATACAATAATGGCACAGATCAATAGACATGGTGTGAAATTCTTGTTACTTCATAGAATTAGGGTCTTCCAGTATTAGCGGTCTTGTCTGGTGTAGGAGTATGAGGTAATTTGGGGGATCTCCTTTTTCATAGAGACACCAAAACCCTTTTTCATAGAGAAAAAAATCTTCCCAGGTCCAACATTGTGGGATCTAACCTATGAATAAGGAGAAACAATCTATCATTCAAGTCCACCCATGGATCAGATGCAATGAACATGAGATCCTTAGAGTCATTGATGCAGTTAACCTCATCGGCCTAAATCTACTCCCCCTCTCTTTTCTATTACCTATAATCTAGATAATGGGCCTCACAGGATTCAAATGGGGATGCATCACCCTGGATTACCCATACTCCACCTTTGAGAGAGTATTTGAGGCACTGGTGGTAAAAATAGGGGACCTCTACATGAAAAGGGAGCTTGGGTCTTATAAAAAGTACATTATAGGAAATGTCTAAAGATACTACCATGAATTCAGTTCTTGATACCGAATTAAGGAAATGAATCTTATTATGAATCTCTCCATGAGTTTTTTTCATAATTTTATCATACCCCTAAATCCTCAGGTTAGAGGGAGTCAGATCTGCCTTCATGAGTCCCAGCTTGTGGAGCATATGAGTCAGGATGAGTTTGATACAAGATCTAGTATCAACTACTCAGTGGTGAATCTTCATTCCATTGAACTAACCAATGATATATAGTGGGTATGCATGGCCTTTCCATATGACATCCATGACATCCTTGGAAAATGATATGATGGATGAGAACTCCCCTTGCTCGGCTTCTTCTACATAGAAGGCATTATTGGAAGCTACCGAAGCCTCGAAATGGAGGGGGATTCTCAATGATTCATTAAGGACCTCACGCAATTCTTTAAATAAGTGTAGATCCGTAAGGATCAAAAGTATCATAGGTATGCCGATTAGGTGTTTCATCACATAATATTTTGATGTAAGGGAAATATTATTGCCTATAGGGGGTCACTCTTTTGTAAAGGGTGCAACAAATGTTATTGAATGGACCATTGGGACCAAGATAATACTAGAAAAAAGTATTTTGATGACTAGATGGTATTATATGAGAAACAATTGGATATATATCAGTTGTATGAGTTCAATCTATGGATGATCATGGTTGATCATGGTACTATTATAGATGAGCTACATGGTCAACTAACATGAATGTCCTTGTTTAGAGAACTGGACTGATCACTCTGATGAATCCTATGTCATATTTCTCTCATTTAATTATGTCATTTAAAATTATCCAAGGGGTTTACATGGTATTCTTAACTGTCTGGTGATGTGAAGAGGTCCACCAACTCAATGGAATTCACAGAGGCATACTCCAACTCAACATTTGTAGAATAGTCCAGGGCATGGATGACCATAGTACCATATTCTAAATCTAGATTCATGAAGACTTCAAGAGTGTGAGATATTTTTGGCACTGATGGGAGACTCTGATTTTCCTTATACCATCAGAGTTTGTTCTTATTAGACTTGGAAGGCAACAATGGAGACACGGTGGTAGCAGTTGGAGTAGGCGCATCAACCATAAGAGGTTATGACTTTCTCTAGAGGTAAAATATAATACCATGAGTGTAAGAAACTTATTTATATTTCAATAAATCATTTTAATTCTATGTACCATGGTTGGGAACCTTTTAAATTCAATAGAGTTTTCAATGTCACTATCGGAGTCAGCAGAGACATGTGTCACCTACGCTGGAACATCTCCTAACATGACTAGGCTAGGATCCACTTGGTCCTAGAGATAATATTTGAACCAAAATCATTCTTTGATGGTGTGTCTGAGGATCCTATGGTATGGGCACTATTCGGCATGGCCAGTGAGTTCGGCCTCCTTGGGTCTCTAGTACTTTGGTAATTTAACAATTCATTTTTTCATGGAACAGATGAAATACCCTAGGTTTTATGAATCCATACTAAATTATGTCATATTTCTTCTATATAGAAAAGGGTTCCTAGGAGCTTCTCCTTGACGTGGGGCTAGAGTCAAATTTTCTTTTCATGGTGGTTGTGCTTGGAAAGGCTATTCCTAGAAGGGTTGTGTTGGGTGAGGCTGAACTTAGTAGGGATTCACTCATCAAGGCTAATCCATAAAAGGTTCCAACATGTGTACTAGCTCAGGAAACTCTGAAATCATAGTAGTGGTTAGCTCTGATATTGAGAGTCTCCTCACATGTGCTAAAAGGGGAAATGTGAGAAACTATTTTCTAGTCTACTGCAAAGCTTATTCCAGACGCTGATCCTTTTAAGATAATTCCTAAAATCCACCAGGGTAGTTCAAGGAGATGAGGGTGGGATTTATCTCGTTATTGACATTCTCTATGAACATATTGAGTAGTTTTTTCCAAATAAAATGACATATCAAGTGAGTACATGAGGCCTTCCCACCTGGTAATGAAGTCAGAAACTTTATCATCAGGACTATGCTTATATTTTTAGTGGTAAAAGATGCTATTAATGTGTGTGGTGAAGATAAAATGATATATTTACTATCATCAATGATATTACCAACCATAAATAGACCTTATGGGAAGCTGGCTATACTAGACAAATGCATACCCTTCCAGAGTCTGAACAAAGTAAAAAATCTTGGCGACCTCCTACTATTCGAGAGTCCCCAAAATTGGAACACACCTTAAGGCGATGTGGGACAGATGCAGTAGTAGGTCACCCATTCTATCAAATTAGGTGAATATAGAATTACAAAACTATGTGGGTGCTCGGACATGGTACACCCATACTGGGTACAGATTTACATCAGATAGTATTTCCACCTATTGTGTTTCTAGAGCCTCAGGGAAAGATATAAGAGAATCTATCATGTCATCCTATTGGGGGTCTCTGGACACCAATGTATTGATGGGATCATTGAATTAAAGAGAAACACCTACTAGATCCTAAGGTGAGTAATAATGCTACTCAGGTGGGGTGGTGACTTATATCTTGGTCTCTTCTGGTATCCCCTCGCTTCTTCACTGATTGGGTGCACGAGACAATAAAGTTCAAAATGGTGAATTTGGCCATTGAGGACCGGGTGAGCCAATATAAGGGAGATAGGGTCTCTTATATAATTTATAGGGTTCAGAAGCTTCTTAGAAATGAGATCAGTGGTGAGACTTTTATGTTCCTTGATCTACTAGAGCAAGGCGGCTACCATAGGTTTTGAGTCTGCTTTGGGTAAAACTTCAGATGTTTCATAGGGTACGACATGTACATTTCCTTATTATTTTACATATGGTAAGGTCGTAGTGTCTAATTTAGAAGACTCCTGGGATGTCTCTTAGAGATAGCTCCAACTTCAAGATCATTTCCATATAGGATGGGGTGTCCACCACTGTGTCATGTGAAAGGGTGGTAGTGTCCATATATGGATTAGTTGAGTGCTTTCTATCATATGAGGGCATCAACCTAGACCCTAACATTTCTCCAACTTCTTATGTAGAGGTATAAAGGAAAGAAACTGGAATTTATGGAGATAGTTTTACTGTAATTCCCTAGATGGGGGCCATAACGTCCTCCACCTGTAGGTATATACAAAGGGATCTAGGGATCATGTGGACCTCGGCTTCTGGAATGGTAATCCTCAATTGTTGGGATTCTTTCCCAGACTCTGATAGATGGGTTGAATATTCCCTCATTGGTTCATCTATTATTTGGGAATCTAAGAGTTCATTGATGACATGAAGCTTCCTAGGGTTTCACCTCTGACAGTGGGTGTTTTCCCTCTTACGCTAAGATGGTTTTTCAAATAAGGTTATGTCTTTAACATGGGGATAACTTCCACACTGGTTTGTGATAGTTTGGGTAGGACCTCCACCGTGGTTGGTGGTAGTTAGTGGAGGATGGGGAGGACCCCCACATAGGTTGGTGATAGACTGGGGAGGACCTCCACATTGGTTATCAGTGACACAGGGAGGACCTCTTTGTTAACTGGTGGTGGTAGAATGGGAAAGAACTCTATAATGGATATTGATGGAGTGTGGAGGAACTATGATTTTCTTAATATGGTCATGGGGAGGACCTCCAGGTTGGTTGATGTCATTGTAGTAAGGAACTCTGCTGTGGTGTTTCTTATCATAGGATGACCTGTAATTCCCAGTGGTGGTGTCAGTGACTAAGATATCCAACCCGTCTAGCCTATGAGGTTGGTGGAGTCTTGATTCCAGGTGGGAAAATATGGATCTATTTTCACCAATTATAGTGATCTAGTGGGATATTCTGGTGGTGAAAGGGTTTGTAGGGACTATAAAATATACCCCTTGTCAGGTAATGTCATGATTTTCCCCCTGGCATCGGTGCCAAGTGTTTTAGACTGGGGCTAGTGGAGCAAGGATAAAATATAACTGTTCATTGGCCTATGGGACTGGTTGATGATGGTTCTAGCATGACCTGGTGGGGTCCCCCTATGAGGATCCTGAATGATAGCCACTACAAGCATGGTTCGAACATTCCCTACATCCTTGGCGTATGGGTGTGAGTTGTTCGAGTTCTCCAGAGAGAGACTCCCAAAGAGGTTCACCATAAGAATGAGGTGTGGTTTCCCCTTGCATGTCCCTCATTTGTGGAAGTGTTGGAATGGTGTCGATGCCTGTAGATCTTTTGGGATATATAAATCACTATAATGACCCTTTATTTATCATATTGGAACGTGAGGGTTCTGATCACCCCCGATTGATGATATCAGAGGGTGATATGGGGTGTGGGAACCTAATAGACAAAGGCATGGTGGAAGTCATGGTAGGGTTGTAATCATATGGGATTCCCATAGTGGAATTTCACCTTATCCTATGTATGTTAGTACTAAGTTTCCAGCCTCCAAAATCTTGAGTCTTGTAAGGCATGTGGATTCATCCTTTAGTTCAGGTACAATGAAAGTGATTCCCAATACCCTAAAACCATACAATCTTCCTGAAACCAAGGATGGATAAACATTTATGATATCGTTGACTAAGGATGCACAATGTCAACTATCGTGGTTCGTAGGTGAGTTTCATGTTGGTCCCACCATTTTTTTGCTGCTACCTCATGTCAAATATCTAGATATGGTGACGTAAAAATCCAGTAGTGCCCCAATTTCTACTAGCCCTTATGGTTGAGGAGAATAGTTTCACATTGGGTTCACCATTTCTATTTATGGTGCTTTAGCTGGGTCTCGTACATTGCACAGACTTCTTTTTCCATGCATTCCCACTTTCCAAAGGTGGGAAACATTCATCATTTTCATTGACAATGTCTATTACATGATCAAAATGGGGTGATGGGACATTAGTTCCTCATTCAATGAATTCTTTCTTGGGGTTTGTTGGTTAGTCCAGGTTTCCCTCATTGATTTAATTCATGTTTATTAAACTCATTCCCAGTGTTGTCTCGAGGTGGATGCTAGTAAATTATGATGCTTATATCTCAATATGGAAGTATCCTTCAGTCAGGGGAGGTAGTAGAATTTTCTATGTTGGTAATGTTTGGATGCTGGATAGGTTGTAAAACTGTAAAGTCTTCCTTCTTTAGAGGTAATCTCATATGTGAAGAATCTCGAGCAAGGATTTCAAGAAAACCCGTGTCTTCTATTGGGTAATTGATGCTAGTGGAGTATGTCTTCTAAGTATTTTCACCTTAAGATTCCCATATATATTTCATAGGGTATTTATTATGGATTGGGGAATGATTTTAACATATTATATAGATGGTAATAGGTATAATTTCTATTGGTTATAGATCATGTCACATGTTTAATGTTCTATGGGGACAGATGGTGGAGTGTTTCCCTATAAGGGAATATTTTACACTAGGATAATGGGGTGTGACCCTTTAAGGGGAAACATTTCTCACTAGGATGAATGGAGTCTGTACCACCAAGGGAGATAATTTCATACTGGGATGGATGGAGTGTGTCCCCTCCAAGGGGATAATTTCACAATAAGATGGATGGATTATGTCCCCCAAGAGGATAATTTCACATTGGCTGATGTCGGTAGTGTTTCCCCCAAGGGGGATAATTTCACACTGGATGATATTTGAATTTAACCTCAGGGAGGCATCCTACGTACCTTGTTTAAGAAATAGAGATCAAAATACATGTAGTTTCATGTTGTAGTTTAAGGTCATGTGATGAGACCAATCTGTGAAATTTAATAACGCATGGTAAGGATGCTTGTGTCATGGAAGGAGCACCGATGAAAGATTTTTTGGTGCTTATTCATGGAAGATTCTAGATGAAAGATGATTACTCCATGAGGAGATGGTGTGGGGACTTACATATGAAAGCTTCATGTAGTAAGAGGATCACCACATAGTGGGGAAGATGGTGGAATCCCATGATGGACGTACATGGGTAATCCTATGTTCATTTCATAGTATAAGACTATATTTTTATAATGTGTTATAAGGACATTCATGTAGTTTAACATTGTACAACTAGGACATCGAGCTAGGAAGTTTTAAGTCATTAAGCTCAGATGTGGAAGGGGATTACACCTTAAGGGGGACTATGTTAAGGTGGGAAAAAGATTTGTCATAAGGAATCCTCAATTATACTTATAAATAGTTTCCCTCAAATATTCCACCTCTAGGGCTTACATTTCCACCACGCAAGTGCCTATGGATGGGGCATGATGTTGAAAATTCCACGGACTAGTGGAAATTTGGATTCCCGACATTAGGGTACCTATTTTTTAGGATAAAAAGGCATTATGGTGCCTTTTCTTAAGATAATAAGGTAGGGAAATGAATTCACTAGAAGTATAGTGTATGTCAATTTGGGGGCCAAAAATTTTTTGTGTATATATTTATTATAATGCATGAAAGTTGAGTTGTACGATCCATGGTCTCCAACACAAGTACAACACATGGATTCTGAGGGAATAGTCACATTAAAGGTTTGGATTTTCATGTTGTCTAGGGTTTCATGAAAGCTTATTATCCTATGAAAACTAGATCAGCCTTGTGAGATGTTGTGTGAGGATCTCTCAATTGCAAGAAAATCCATGTTTGGGCCCACATGAGGTCTTTTGTGAAAATGATCTACCTTTGAGGGTCCATTATTTCGAGTGTTATGTGATGTATTGGAAAGAGTGGTTTTCATGCATGATATTTTCACTTCATCTTATGAAATCCTCCTCATTTTTGGGTAGGGTGGTGTTCTATTTCTTTTTGAAATCATCGGATTTTTAATTCAACTTCACTGTGGCACAAAACAAGGTTGTGCACTTCTCTGTCCTTTGCTAATAGGGTTTGGATTCACAACCTATATGGTTCTATGTATCCTTTCTAACACAACTAGATTTTTTAAAAATGGTTTTATCACAAATATATTTTTTTCATGAACATTCCTTGGGTATTGGGGGATCGACCACAAAATCAACAGGATTTGTTTCTTCATTAATCATGCAACTTATTCAGCACAAAAATTAATATATTATGTGTAAGCCCCCTTTTGTGATTATGGGCCTTGTGAATTATTTGAAACATGGAGATATTCGCATAGATCAATTTCAAATTTGGCACATAATTCCTTTGCATGTAGAACTTCCTCTTTTTCTTGTATTCATCAAAACTTGTGTTCAAATGACTCCTTAGATCCATAAAGTTCTTTTACAGTGGGTCACATGTTCAGTTCATCCAATACTATCCTTTCGAGGTGAGAGACATGATTTTAGCTCCAATAGTATCCAAAAAGTTCTTTGAACATTTACAGTGAAAATTAATATTAATCTGATAGAAAATTAGATTTTTTATTTTAAAATAAATTTTGTGGAAAAAGTGGGAAACCTACAAGTACCAACTAGAAAACATCAAACACTATAGGATATTAGAAAATTATTGAAATAAAACTTGATCCAATTAGAATAAATATCCATGTATAATTTTTAAAAAATATCATTTAGCATTTTATCTGGTTTATCTTTGATAATGTCATTTAATTGATAAGACATTTTCCCCAATCTTGGATAAATTATTCCATAGTTATCTTTCTTTTGTTGAATCCTCTTGTCTGAATTTGATATTGCTTGTTGATAAAATCAACTATTAATATGAATATATTATAGAAATAAACTAAAATGAATGCACACTATAAGGGATAATTAATATTAAATCAAAATTTCATTATATGATATTTCATTAAAATGGAAAAATTATATCATAACATTACCCAAATGACTTCCTAAATGACTATCATCAATACAACTTAAACTTTTTCCCACATATCTATATTAATATCTACATGCATTCAGTTGTAAGACTAATATAAATAATTAAAATTGAATTGTTGGGTTTAATAGGATGATTGTGCGGATTCCACCCAAGCATTAATTTTATAGCATTTCAAATTTCCTTAATATCTTTTATTAACACAATCGTGCTATTACGATCATGTTTTTTTATCAACATGTTGTAAAAATCCTAATAATTCCTTAGTTTCAACATTGATAGTTTCTTCTTCTTTGATATTTGTAGCATCAACATATAGAGAAGCTATTTCCTTAATTATTAGTTAAATATTTAATTTATATTATGTAAATATAGTATTAGACACATAATATTATGGGGGAAAAATATTATATTATAAAAATTAACATGTTCATTAAACTGTATTTTTTTCTTCAAAGGATGATGGGATTTGGATCATGTATCAAGAATCCAAAATCCGCTCTTTATGGTACCCTCTAATGTAAAAGAAACTATCTATATTGGTATCATAATAAAATTATTGTGATGTTCCAATGAAAGGTTCATCCTCAATTAAACTTGTATCTAACCATACATTGTTTTATTTTACAAAATAATAGTCAACTAAATTATGTTTACAAGATCTAGGAAATAAAATACATGTACTTCCCATGATTCCATTATGAATGATTCATCCTAATTTCCTTCCACATATGAATTCATCTTTATGAACCCCAATTCATCTACTTTAACCACACTTCTATTTTAAATCCATTTTTAATAGAAAATAATCAAATTAAATTTTGTATGATTAAACTAATATATTTGTTCGATGATTCAAAATTATGACATACTCCTCTAAATTGTATTTTTTTCCCTTGGTATGGGATACATGCATTACGTCTTTCACTAGAGTAACTTCATTATTTCTCATCATAATACATTATTTGTGTTCCATTTTATAGAATTTATAACAGTTAATTAACTAACCACTATAAGATAATATATGTAAATTTGGTCCTCTGGCGGGCCACTAAAGGAATTTGGAAATTAAACTAAAATTTGTGGATAAATCCATAAAAATTTGACAAAAAAGAACCTATTAACTATTGATTATGTGTATTTAATATCCATATTTCTACCCTTGATGGATTCAAATTCCTAAGACTTAATTTTTTTGTGTTGACATATGAAGAATCCTCTATACTATAATTAAAAATGTAAAGGTGATATTTCTCCCACTCTATAATGTTTTTTTTAATATGATATGTAAATAAATTCTCTAACAAGGTACCCTCCATGATGAGATTTTGGGATACCAATGCTATCAACATATAATAGGTAGTCCTTATAGAATTCGCCAACTTCTTCAATAATATATTTCTCTCTAATAAATCCTTTTGTAAAACTCTAATTCCTGATTTACCCCTTTAAAATCATTACACATAATTCAATAGGGTATATATATATATCTAATTTACAATAAAACATAGTTGAATCTAACTAATTAATTGAACCATAATGTGGACCATTATATTAAAGAAGGATGGTTAAAGAACTACTACAGTTCTAACAATATGACTGTAATTTCATTATTCTTAGTTGGAAACTTCATTGGGTTAATAACATTGTAACATATGGATTTGAAAATTAACCAAATACTAGTTAATTTATGTCATTAATTTTTTAGAAGAATACAATGTAAATCCACATGCATTAAATCTTATATCAAAACATAATGGTTAAGTTATTTTATACCCTTTAAATCCAAATTAATCATTAACACATCATTCTTGATATTTAATGATCACAATCTAGGAACAACACTCCAATATAAAACTTGAAAATTTTAGCATTATCTCACATCTATATATTTGAAGCTGCTGGACAAAGAAAAGTACATATTTCGCCCCTTATCGGTGGCATCTCTTCCCCTAACCCCATGTAAATCATATCCAACCTTGCCTTGATTCTATATTTTTTTGTTTTATGTATTTATTAATATTCTAATAACACTACAACAAATATTTTTTACATTCATGGAATAAATAAAATGTTTTATGTACAAAAAATTCCATTACTATAATTCAAAAAAAAATGATTTCTTTTTTCAACCTATTTTTATAAGTTTTTTTGAAATAGCTTTATAGAAATTAATGAAAATATCTTATACTTTCTCAAATTATTGATCATGTGTTAATAGAGATTGTGTTGTACCTATTTATGTGTTCCAATTGAATTATTTTCTTCAATATCGATATTTATGTCATTGGGTTAAAATTTTATGATTCTCTAAAAACACAGTCTTTGAGGAATGCTTCAACTTCATTAAGTATGTACCTCCTTCCTAGATAGAAAACCATGAAATTCCTTTAATGATGTATCTTAACAAATTTATATAAGTATGAAATAAATTTATCATATTCTACAATATTTCTCTCAATGTAAACACTACACTTATATGAGCATCATACAATGTAACACTCATATCACACATCAATTTCAGATAATCAATCTATTGAGCCAAAAAAACCATTGATATCATTACCAGGTTTTTTTGGTCCGATATAATTAGACACAACATAATTCATTTTCACTTCATGTTTAATTATGGTGTAAAATTTTAATTTACCAACATAATCATCCATGTAGTATGAGTATTAATTTTTACACCAAATTGATTTATTCCATCTATAGATAGTGCAAGATAGAGGTTTCTCTACTCGTTTATAAATTCAAGATACTCATGATTAATTTTCCTCCAATGAGGAGAGTTTGTTTGGTGAAATAGTTTCCCATCTTGAATTATTGTATTTGATTGCCACATAAATTTTCTAATAGTCTCCTCACATCATTATAGTCATATAAACCTTCAAATTATTAGAAATTACTACACAAATTTTGAATGACTTGATTCATATTTTCTAATATCGAGTTGTGCCATACTTAGGTATTTTTTAAGTTATTCATGTTCCTTATGAAATAATATACAATCATTTTGACATGCATGAATTCTTTCAAGGATCATACCAATTGATTATAGCATTCATTAAACATAAAATATTTAGGGAAGAATCTCATTTTCTTCTGGTATCATATCATTCAGGAGACCAAACTATTCTATAAAGTGAGTGTCACTCCATCCACTACCATCGTTCAAATTACATAGCTTTATTACATATAGAAATGTTGTATATTTAGTACAATCAATAAACAATGGTAACTTTTCACAACACTTTAAGTTCTCAAACAACTTTGGACCATTGTGAAATACATCTTTAATTACCATTTCTATTTCATCAATACAACTTCCATTATCATTTAAACTTGTAATCATATCAGATGATCAATAAATCATATTATCATCCCAGTATGCATCTGTATTCAGTTCTCCCCCATGTTTAGTCTAAAATTTATTGGTTTGATATATTCTATGACAAATCAAATGTTCTTCTAAATCCCTTGGAAAATGTTTTCTTGAAAAACAAAATATTAAACATGGATAAATGATTTGAGAAGTGTCATATGCATGCTCTATATCAAACATAGAGAACTATTTAACCTCATCCTCATACTGCTTTTTCATGTGATTAACATCCATCCATTTTTAATTCATATCTTTCTTATTTAGTTTAAAAATATTCATATTTTAAAATAAATAAATAAATATACACAAGTTATGCATATAATATTCCATTTTATATATCTGTATATTATAAAAATTATAACTTTTTAAAATAAAATTATAAATTCTAATACATGAAAATATAAATTATATAAAAGAATATATTTAAAACATGTGTTTTATAATATGATTCAAAATATATACATATAATAAAGACTTTTTTGAAAATAATTAAGTCTCCTATCCTGGTGAAAATTGTTTGCCTAGTGTAATGTAGGAAACTTCAAGCACAATGTGTTGATTTTTTCCCAAAAAAATTAATTATTTAAATATGTTATAAACTATTATTAACATATAAAAACACACACATACACACTCATACATATATATAAATAATAAAATACATAAAAACAAAAACATATATTCAAATATAATTATGCATATAAAAATATGTGAAATGCACACACACACATATTCCTATATATAAAAACATCATATATCATGTCATGTTTCTATAAAAAACAATAATCATACTCTTTGATCATTACCATTTCAAATAAAGTTACTAGTTTGATACAAACCATAGAATAATGAATAATCTTGAGTCTATTAATATTTATATGGCCTTAACTTATTTTTAAAATTACTAAATTTTATTTATTATCTAAAAATTACCCAAGATATTAATTCACCACCTAATTAACCGATTAATTCTATATTATTTTGCCACAAAATTTCATTTAATCAAAGAAACCATTTTCATTCTTATGAGGAAGTTTTAAATTTTGAATTTATATCAATTAACATTATTTTGAAATTATTTTTTATTTAATCCCTATCTATAGTCTATATTTATATATACAAAGAGAAATAAGAACCAAAAAATGGGAAAATAAAGAAAGATTGATGAACCAAAATGGAAATCACTCTAAAAGGTTTGATTCATTCCAAAAAATGGAAGAAAAATTAAAAAATAGGTTATAGGAGAACACATATGGGGAATTTTTACAAATTAACATGGGACAATAAACAAAAAAAATCATGAAAAACACATGATAGATCGACTAAGAATCCTTGAAAATAAATTAGGAATGTCATACTTTCAATTTTGAGGTTCGATATGTCCAACAAATATGACTCCCGCTGTCACAAAGCTTCAGTTCCATGAGATCTTGATTATGGTGTGATGAGGAATCAATTTGTTAGGGTTCTTTTTAAAATAGGTCAAAGATTTTTATCAATGCTTACAAAAAAAATGACTAATAAAAGCTCTTTTTATCAGTGCTAAAAGTCTAAGAGTACATAAATAAAGATTTTGTTAGTGCTGATAAATCAACATTTTTATCAGTGCTAAAAAGGAATGATAAAATCCATATTTTTGTGATCTTATCTTTAGTGCTAATAAAATATAGTTCTACTAGCATGTAATCCAATGATGAAAAAATGCAATAAAAATGAAAAAAATTAACTATAAAAATTTAAATAAAAATTAAAAATAGATTATATTAACTACTTAAAATAAGAAAATATTAAAAAAAGAATTTAAATAAATTAATTATATAAATTACAAACATATTAAAATTATTAAAATATAATAAATAAAATAAATAAATATTAATCACAAAAATTGCAAACATATTGAAAATATTAAAATAAATATTAAAAAGTAAATAAATTCCAATAATAGTAAAAATTGGTAAATATTAAAAATTAATGAATAATATTAAATGAATGGATAATAAAAATGAATAAATTAAATTTAATAAACAACAAAAATATTTAAAATATTGAATTCATAAAATTTATTACCTTGATTACAAACTCATAATAAATGAGTATAAATTTATAAATAAATTATATTAATTATTTAAATAAAAAATTAATAAAAATTAAGTATTTTAATAATTAAAATTACAAAAAAAATACATTTAAATAAATAAATTACATAAATTTTAAACATATTTAAAATATTAAAAATTAATAAATAAAAATGAATAAATATTTATCACATAAATCAAAAACAAATTGAAGATATTAAAACTTATTAAATAAATATGTAAAAATAAAAAGAAAAAATTAGATAAATTCAAAAAATATTAAAAATCTGTAAATAATATTACATGAAAAAATATTAAAAATGAATAAATAAAATTTAATAAATTAAAAAATATTTGAAAAAAGGAATTTGTAACAATCATTACATGAATTACAAACATATAAAAAAATTAATAGAATAAATAAATATATAATATTAATTAAATAAACAAAAAAATATTAAAAATGAATTATATTAACTATTTAAATTTCAAAATATTTTAAAAATATCAAAAAAAAAATTACAAAAATTTCAAACAAATTAAAAATATGTAAACTTAACAAATAAATACTAATTATATAAATTAAAAAAATATTGGACATTAAAACATAAAAATTTAATATTTTTAAATCACTGTTAAATTATGAATAAATAAAATTGAATTAATTAAAATAATATTTAAAAAAAGTTAATTCATAACATTAATTACTTAAATTTCAAAAAATATAAAAAAGAAATAAATATTAAAATTTACATTTAAATACATAAGATTTATATAAGATTGATAGTTAAAATTGAATAAATTTTAACTCTTCAAGGATTTATGTAATGACCGAGAATGTTATCAATGAAATTTTCCTTCTTAAAATTATGTCATAAAGCACATACATCAAATAGGGAACCCAATAAAAAAATTGTTTTCATAAATGAATAATGATACATTTTTGAATAAATAAACCATTACTAATTCCAAATATTAAATTGGGGAAATAAATAAAAAATAAGATAAAAAGAATTGGAAAATTTGGATTTCTCGATCCACTTGAATGACCACACTCTTGAACAAAGCTATAGAAATAAAACATAATGTCAAAAATATAATATTCATTTTGAATATGAAAAAATATATAACTTTTAGAGAAAGTAAATGTGAATGGATAATGGATGAAATAAGGGGTATTTATATAAATTAAGAAAACTATATGACCATTATAAATCTAAACATTGGAATAGTAATCTGACCATTTGGAATAGAAATCTGGTCATTAGAATAGTAATCTCAACTGTAAAAGTATAAAATAAAATTTTTGTATATTATAAATAAATAAATTAATAATTTCTATCATGCTATAATTAAATAAATGTTTTAAATTTTATAAATTACACATTGTTTTTTAAAATATTACTATTTAATTAAAATTTTATAATTAAAATAATTTTTTAAAGGAAAATTTATTTTCATAAAATAAATTCTTGAATTAATATTATTTTTTTATTAAAATTATAATATAATTCTATGTTACCTTAATTAATTTTTCAACGTGTTGAAAAATTAATTATAATATTAAAATCAATTTGTTTTAATAAATGATGATTTTATTTAAATATAAAATTTATCATATTTAGAAAATTATATTCAAAAATTTGATTCCATTTTTGAAATCTAAACATCAAAAAAAATATAGTAAATTTTTAGGATTTTTCTAAAATAGTTGATATTTTATGAATAGTAAAACACGGTAGTTTACTGTATTTAACATTATAAGAAAAATACATCAATTTTTTAGTCATGTATGATGAAATAAACAATTAGTCAAAAATATCATAAACCATTTACTTTATTTATTCCTAGTAATCAACACTATTTATAGTCTTGATCCAAAAAAATAAACTAATGAATATAATAATAAAAAACTCCTCTCTCACCCCTATAAATACCACCCCCAACACACCTTCTCCTCACACCTTCTAAGACTTGTATCTTGTCAATATTTTTCCCAGTTCCCCTCCAAAGCCACTTACCCACATCCATGTTCTTGTGGTCTCAACAAATTACCAATTCCAAGTTCTTTAAGGGGTTCTTCAAGGAGGTGATATTTGAGAGGTAACTTTCTTAAACCAAATCATTAAATTTAATTTATTATTCTAGATTCTAATCATGTCATTAATTAATAAAATAATAATAAATATATTTTCATTTATATACTGTAATTTTATATTTATAATGGAATGTATTATGTACACCTCTTTTCTCATCTCCATTTATTCAAAGAAATGAAACAATTGTCTAAATTATAGCAGTTTATCGTTACTAATGATAATGGTTTTTCATTTTCCATTACCACATTCAAAGATGTTAAAAAAAATTCATGGTTAAATAATATTTTAATATGTATATTTAGTTTTTGGAACTATTATTTAGAAAAAAATATTAAATAAAATTAAAATAGTTCATGATGGTTAGAAAAACGGTCAAAATAAACTAAACAGTTATCATTAAAGTTTTATAAAATTAATCATATTATTACCAAAAAATGAAATATGATATCATTTAGACTTATATATGTTCATTAATACCACTTAATTTCACTTCTATATGATTATTCCCATTTGAAAATAACATCAACAATTTTACACAAGCGAACTGACTTTGAAAACATGAAACGAACGATCCCAGAATGATGAGATTGAACTTTATAACTCATTGAAATGGCTATAAATTACATTAATAAAAGTATAATAAATAAAATAAATGTATAATATGTTATGAATTATGAAATTAATGAATTTAATTTTATTATCCAGAATATTAAGGGCATGTTCAGAACACATTTAGACATAAGCTAAGGGATCTATATGAACCTCTATTTTTTTCCTTCAGTTACGCTTTCTCTCTCTTTCACCTAACATATTTTTTAATTATTGTTATATACTACTCCTAAATTTTTTTTATATGTTTGATACATATTTATATATCTAAATTCATCTTTATTTTATTGGCAAATACAAGTTTTAAAAGGATATCTTCTCAATTCCTCTCAATAAGAAAACTCAATTAAAGGGAAATTATTTATTTCATACCCATTTTCAAGTAAACTCCATAAACTATTTTAATCCTCTAATATTTCTATAAAATATAACTTTTTATCATACTAAATAACTTTAGTTAATTTATGGTTGTATTTAAATAATTATGCATTTACCCACTTTAAAAACACTTTATTCATTTCCCTAAAACTATGCTTAAGTGGAACATTTCTAAAGATACCTAGACACTCATTTTCATGATTTAAATTTAGTTGTAATTCATTATTCATGAAAAAAAATTATATTTCCTTTATTAATTTCCAAAATTTATTTAATTCCTTATTTCATGGATACCATTATGAAACTCCCTTCAGTTATGCCTTATAATATGATTAATCATTCTATTTCATTCCATGGGAAATCCTTATGATTATTCCCTATTTTTGATTCCTTTATGTGGAAAAAATATGCATGAACATGTTAGGATAGGTGAACCAAGATATTTCTTCTATGAATTGGGTAATTTTTTATTCCAATGAGATGTTATTTATGGGTTTAAGAAAAAAATCTAATTCATTATGGGACTTTGTCCACCATGTGATACAATCTTGAAAGTAAACCTTGACTCATGTTTATGTCATCTTATGTGTTGTTACCACAATCCAATAATTCTATGATAATATGATTCCAGGTTCTATATGTTCCATATGTTTATTAATGATCTATGTTATCATGTTATTTCTTATAACTCGTATGTTATGCTTTCATTTCCATTTTTATTCCTTTACTAGTCTTTTTAGCTCATCTATTTTGTCTATGTATTCCCTAGGTTATAATATGCAATTACAAGAGATCAGGGGTATTTATAAGATCGTTAAGGAGATTAAATAAAATATATTTTTTAGTTTCATGTGTTCTTATCATGTATCTAGTCTTATAAAGACAATAGAATATTCGATCCTTGGTTTGTATTAAGCTTAAAATCATATAATAGTATATATAAAAGGCTAGGGTCATTATAGTTTGTATCAGAGCATGATCTTGTTATTTTGGTGATTATGACTAGAAAACATTATTAAGAACCCCAGGGATAATTCTATCACCATGAATAACCTATATTAAAACTTATGGAATCATAATTTAGGATATAATTTTCATTTATAAGTTATTCCTTCCAAGTTTATGGTTGCCTTTTTATATTCTCATTAGATAAGTATTTAATCACCCTAATTTGATTTTATTTATTTTTATATTTTCGTAATTAATGGTGGGAAATAGGAGAACCCATGATAAGAATTTGTGTGATAGTAAATGTGATGATTTCCCTAATGAGATACCAAACCTAAAGGGAATGGGATCCTATAACATCCTGACAGTACTGGATAAACTGGCTCAAGTTATGAAAAATAACTTGAAACATGTGGAACTCCCTCTATATCATTAGAAAGAGGAATTTTATTTTAAATCCTTTATGTAAAGACTTCCTCCTATATTTGGTGGATATTCTGACCCCCCCCCCCCCCCCATAACAAAATAATGGACTAACTTTATTGAGAAAATATTCTCAATTATCTAATTCTCAGAAGAAGAAAAATTCATATTAGTGGTCTATTATTTTGATGGGGAATCTCTTCAGTGGTGGACGCTGATAAAAAAAAGTATAAAGATAAAATTGATTCCATGTATTTGGAATGATTCAAGAAAATATTTTTCAATAAATATTTTTTCCTAAATATCCATTTTATGATAGAGAGGTAGTTCCTTAAACTAAAGAAGAAGAAAAAGGAAGATGAATCTATCTGGTAATATGAAGAAAATATTAATGGATTTCATGATATTCCTCTAGATTTATCATGAAAATTGAAATCAATGTGTATTTCTTATTTATTTGATTAAAGGTAAGTCTATAAAATTCATTGGAGATTCAAGACTTTGAATTCTATAAAGAGATTATCTATTTTTACCTTATGGTTTAGATAGATATTGGTGACTCTCAGTTGTCTCGTGATCCTAGTGATAATGGTGGAAAATGGAGCTTAATGTGGGGGTATTAGTAGATAAATATCATAAAGGAAATAAAACCCAACATCCCATATGTCAAAAGTGTGGGAAGAAGCATCCTAAGAACTATCTAAAAGTGACAAAAAGATACTTCAAATCTGAATGATAGGGGCATCAAAATAATTTTATTCAAATGGATTTGAAGAATCCCACTAATGTAGATGAATAAAGGAAGGTTTAAATAAACCCACAACCTTTAGTGTATTGTTTAAATTGTAAGTAACATGATCATTATATGAGATAATTCCCTAAGACAAGGGTTATCGAAGGAAATAAACAAGAACAACCTCTAAGGTAGTAAGGAACAGCATATGCTATTATTACTACCGAGGTGGATCCTGAAAATGATGTGGTGTTAGGTACACTGGTTATTCATTCAATAATATAGAATGTACTATTTGATTATAGTTCTATAAATTCTCTCATATCATGAAAGTTTAGCAGAACTATTAAAATACCACCTCAAATTTAAAGGTTGGGCTATTTGTGAGAATATAGAATAGGGAAATTATTGAATCTAAAGTATATAACTTCTCCCCAGTTAATTTTTATTCAATGAACCTCCCATAAAATATCATCTTTCTTACTTTGGTGGAGTTTGATGCTATATTAGGAATGGATTTCCTATCTTTATACAAAGACAACATAAACTATCGAGAAAGGGAGATCACTTTTCCCATTTCTAGGTATCCCACATTTAATTGCAGGTGTTAAAAGGAGTATTAATCACCTTCATAATCTTCATCTCAATTGTGGATATTATTTCCTTCTGAGCAAGCTATCTCAAATTATTGAGATAAAGGATAGGATCATGCTTGAAGACATTCCCACTGTGAGGGACTACACTTATGTGTTCCCTAAATAATTTCCTAGTCTTCCTCCTATCTGATAGGTTTCATTGTCAATTGATCTTATACCTAGATCTCTACCCATATTAGAGACTTCTTACAGGATGGACACTATTGATTTGGTGGAATTTAAGAAGCAGTTACAATAAAATATGGACAACGTATTTATATTCCAAAGTTCTGCACAATGGGGTTTTCTAGTCTTATTCATCGAGAATAAGGATGGATTAATGTGCCTTTTCATTTATTATCATGGTCTCAATAAAATCATGATAAATAAAATATATCCCCTACCATTGATAGATGACTTCTTCGATTAGATATTTGGGAACAAGAGTTAATCTATAGTGGATCTTTGGTTAGGATATCACTAATTAAAGGTGAAGAGTGAAGATATTCCCAAGAATGAATTTTGGATGATTTCTAGACACTATGAGTTCATAGTGATGCCCTTAATATTCACTACTGCTCCAAAAATTTTCATGGACATAATGAATAGAGTCTTTAGAGATTCATCAAAACATTTATAGTAGTCTTTATAGATGAAATTCTAATATACTCTAAGAGAAAGGAGGAATACAAGGGGATTTTGAAAATTGTTCTAAATAATTTATTGAGGGAGAAACTAGACTCAGAGTACTATAAATGTGGGTTCTAGATGGAGGATACATCATTAATGGGGAATGTTATCACCAACGAAGGGGTATCTATAGACCCTTCTAAGATATGGTCAATTAAAGAGTATCTCAGGCCATAATCTATAAGGGATATCTATAGTTTCCTTGGTCTATATGGGAACTACCGATGATTTTTGAGTAACTTATCATTATTTTAAAATCCACTAACCATGATAACTCAGAAGATATTAAAGCTTTTCTAGACTGGTGAATGTGAGGAATACTTCAAAGAGTTTAAGAAGAAGCATATCATTTCACCAGTACTTACACTATTGAAAAGTGTGGAACTCATTGTGGTTTAAAACAATTCTTCAAAGAATAGATTAGGCTACTTACTTATGAAAAAAAATAAATTAATAGACTACACCTTTAGGAACTAAGAGTTTATGAGAATAATTATCCCAAAAATGATCTGGATATGGAAGCTATGATCTTTTGATAAATATTTTGTGGAATTATCTCTATGGGGAGAAGTGTTAGATATATCCTGATCATAAGAGCCTCAAATATAAATTCACACAGAAGGATATTAATAAGTGCTAGATAATATGAATAGAACTCATCAAGGATTATAACTGCTCAATTCACTACCATCCTGATAAAGAAAATAAAGTTGTAGATTCTCTAAGAAGAAATGATCCTATAACTTTATCAATGATGAGAATTAAGAAGGTTCCAATCTTTTTAGACTTGTAAATGATGGAAAATGGAATCCTAAAGGAAGGTACATCACCATTCCTTTCACAAATTATTTCTCAACCATCCCTTTTGGAGAGGATAAAGGATGATCAAAGAGATGATATAGAAATTTAAAAGAAGTTAGAATCTATCAAAAATGGGAAATCCTGAGAATTCAAAATTGATGAGAAAGGAGTTGTAAAATTTTAGGCACAACGATTTGTATCATCCAATCTGGAGATAAAGAAAGAGGTTTTGAATGATGCACATAGATCAACCTTCTCTATTCACCGAGGGAGCACAAAGATGTATCAAGTTCTCTAATAACACAATCAGTGGGACAATATGAACAATTAGATCACAAAATATGCATCAAAGTGCCTAGTATTTCAACAAGTAAAGGTTGAAAGAAAATTTTCTAAGGGAATGATGAAACAACTACCCATACCTACATGGAAATGGGAAAACATAATTATGGACTCTGTCATCGGACTTCTGAAGACATATAGAGGAAATAATTTTATATGGTTCATTATGGATCATAATACAACGACTTCTCACTTTATTACAATTCTATAAGACTTCTCACTCAAAAAACTTGCACAGATATACATCATAGAAGTGGTGAGGCTGCATGGAGTACAATTATCGATTATATCCTATCATGATATGAGATTTACCTCTATTTTTTTTAAAAAGTATACAACATTATCAAAATACTGAGTTGAACTTTAGTACAACTTATCACCTCCAAATTAATTACCAATATAAGAAGACTATTCATAACATAGTAGATATGATGAGAACATACTCAGTGGACTTAAAAGGATGATAAGATTGATATCTTACACTAGATGATTTATCTTACCAAAATATTTTCAACTCAAGCATCTAAATTGACCCATATGAATCCCTTTTTAGTAAAGGATGTAGAACACTTTCATGGTGGGATGAAGATGGAGAATGTAATCTTCTGGGACCTAAAATGGTCTAGTAAATGACATAAAAGGAAAAGATCATCCAACAGCATATCTGAGATGCCCAAAATTAACAGAAGTGCTATAAAGATAATAATTTTTGAGACTTAGAGTTTTAGGTTGGTGGCATGGTATTCCTCTACATATCTCTATGGAAGAGGATCATGATATTTTGAAAAAAAATCCAATTCCCACATACATCGGCCCCTTTGAGATTCTTGATCATGTCAGATTTGTAACCAATAGACTAGAACTTCCACCAACCATGTCTCAAGTACATTATGTATTCCATATATCCCTCTTAGGTAAGTACATACTAGATCCATCACATGTACTGAACTCAGAGGTGGTATAGCTTAAAAATGATCTCTCCTATAAAGAGCATACTGTGAAGATTTTGGACTGTAGTGACAAGGTTCAATGTAACAAGACAACTCACTTGGTTAGTTATTATAGAGAAACCATAAGTATAAATAGGTTACACGGTAACCAAAGGAAGAAATGAAGTAGATATACCCTCACTAGGTTTCACAATAGTATGTCAAATTAAATTTCAAGGGAAAGATTTCCTAAGTGGGGAAGAATGTGATGACCCATAATTTTTTCAATGGAATTTCCCTTCTTATAATTATGTCATAAAACTCATACATCATAGATAAAAACCAATAAAAATTTTATTCTCATAAATTAATAATGATACATTAGTTAATAAATAAACCAATAAAAATTCCAAATATTATATTAGGACAAAAAATATAAACTAAGATAATAAGAATGAGAAAATTTGGATCTGTTTGATCCACTATAATGACTGCACTCATGAACAAAGGAGGAAGATAGAAGTTTTCATTCAAGAGTTATGGAAAGACTTATTCCTTGTCTTTCAATAAGGCTACAAGTATCTTGAATATTCCTTATGATGGAGAAGTAATCTTTTGATCACACGAATTTTACGAAAAGGAAGGATCTTTTGAGAATGTTAAGGAATTTAAGTGTCTTGTACTTAAAGGAGTAAAATCACCAAATATTTCTTATATTTCAACCAATCATAGATTACTAGATCTATGGATGCAAGGTTTTCTCATTCTGAGAAAGGGAGACAAGGATTCCCTTAAGAAATACGATATATTCATGATGGATTTCTTGGTTAATATAAGGAAGATAAACCTCATCAAGTAAATTATTTGGACAATAAATAATGTTATGAATGGAACCATTAAGTCTCAGATCATTATGTAATCAGACTTCTTGTCATGGATTATTGTCTTATGTTTGCACTCTTTGAAAATCCCATGCATATCAAAATCTATAGTTTTAAAAATAATGTTTTTAAGTGATGATACTCTGAGATGGATGAATATTGGTTTTGGTATTAAGCCAAGATAGTTCTTTTAATTTCCTAGTAAGGATGATCTAGCTATCATCAAGTAATGTGAAGTAGGAGAAAGTTCCAAGCAAACCCTAGAGAAAAGAAAAAAAAAAGAACCAGACCCGAAAGTGAAATCACCAGTACCTGAGTCAGTATCTGCTCCATCCAATCCAACAAAAGAAAAATACATTTTTTGATGAAGTGGTAGCCAAATTGAGAGATTAGAAGAAGAAAAATAAATAGGGGGAAGCAGTTTTTTGGGTTATACCCAGTTCAGGCTAGGGATTTCAAGATTCAAGTAGGTGAAGATCTTGAGAAATAATCTAAAGAGAAGAAGTTGAAGAATAAGATGTCAGAAGACAAGATTGTTCAAGCATTTCTTAGATATACAGAGAGGGCATTTTAAGAAGTTCATGTACCAGAATCCTTCTTGCAAGAACCAGTTTAAATTGAAACTCCGAGTGCTGATAAGAGAAATAATGTTATTTCAATTCTAGATCACATTGTTGAAGAAGAATATGTTCAGCAATAAGAATAAGAATAATAGGAAGAGGAAAGTGATGATGTAATCAAAATGTTAGAAGAATATCAAGAGAAGGAGACCCATTCTGACAAGAAATCTATAATAACATCCCAAGCTGAATCTACCAAGATAATCTCAGAAGGTCAATTAGTTATGAAAAAATGATGATGCTCAGGATGAGGTTAATAAAACAAAAGATGATGAAAGTAATAATCATGATTTTATTCATCCTAATGATGGTAAGGAAATTGGATAAAAATTTACTGATAAATAATTTTATTATGATGATAAAATAGTCCAAATTTCTAATAGTGAGCATGAGGCTCAGAAAGTCAAGAAAGAAATCTATAAAGATGAGGAAGGTAAGAAAGTGTTTGTTGATTCACTAAAGAAATATAAAGTTACAAAATCTGAGAAGGAAATTGTTGTTAGAACATATAAGTAAAAGAAGATAATGAAGATAATGTTCCCTCACCAACAAAAGAATATTTTATAGGATCTTTATCTTCCTTAGGACATGATTTTGTTGTTCAGTCCTTGAATAAGCTTGTGAATATCATTACCTTATTTACAATTATTGATTCAAGGTACCAACTAATTCAACAAACAATTAATTAGAAGTAATATTCAACAACCATTCTCATGGAAAATTTTATCAAATATAAAGCTGAGTTCAGGAATTTTCAAATCGATTATAATTCTCATAGAAGATCTTGTAAAGAGATAACCAAGTGATCTAGGTTAGTGATTGATGATCTGGAAATTATGGATGATTTTAATGATTCAGTCAAGGGTGAATTTGATAAGTCTGATGACATAATCAATAACCTTTAAACAAGTATTTCTGAGAAGCTGATTCAAGATAAAGTTTCTTGGATCCAAGAGAATAAAGACTAGAATGGAAAGTTTATTTTTTTTATTTAAATTTGAAAATGGAAAGGGAAATCAAGGAAGAAATGGATTCAATGAGCATGAAGATGTGATAAATTCTCAAGGTAAATCTCTTAAATCACAAGAAGAGAGAATCAAAGTTTGCGAAAAGAAAAATCAGGATCAGGAATAGTTGATCCAGAAATATGAAGATGAACATAAAGAGATGAAGAATCTGAAGGAAACTCTGAAAAAGATAAATCTTAAGGTTAAAGAGAAGGATGAATGATTTTTTCAAATCCTATCTTTTGTTGTATTTTCTTTTAAACAAATTTTACCATCTTAATGAAATTTTTTATCTTTCCATTGTTTTTTCTTGTATATTCCTAACCTTTCAGGAACAATTTTTTTCTTCTTTCCCTCTATTATTTTTTGAAAATCACAAAGGGGGAGAAAATAATGAACAAAAATAATATTAAGAAAGATAATGCCTAAGTAAGAGGGGATTACTTAAAGAATAAATTATTAATTAAGAAATAGTTATTTATTTAATAAATTCAAGAGTATGATCCTTAGGGATTTCAAAACCTAAGAAGGAGTTATTCATATTCATTACATATCATAATTAAAGGGAGATAAGTATTTCTTTTAAGTTCAAAATGAAAACCGTAGTTCTTTATATTATTTTAAAAAAAGTGGTTTGTGATTTCCAAAAAAGGGAGATTTTTGAGTCAATAAGTTTCCTTATAACTTTTCCATTCATTTATGTTTTGAAAATCACAAACACATTCTCATAAATAAAATTATATTTCTCTAGGAAGTATTTTCTTAAGGAAATTTTTATTTCTCTAAAACATTTTTAAATTTATCTATTTTTTCATTGTATTATCATGTGTTTTCCTAAACCAAGACTTACCATATTTTTCTTAAGTGAAAAAATTGGATCCTTATCTAACCTAGAATCTTATAGTTCCTTAGAATCTTATTTCCCTAGAATTGTGACTCCCATATCTTTTGAAATAAGACTCTGATTTCTTCTGAAATAAGACTCTGATTTCTTCTAAAATTAGGCTCCAATTTATTTAGAAATTAGATTCTGACTTCATCAGAACTCATACTCTGATTATCTTTTATTTCAAAATATGATTATCATTATTTATAGACTTTATTTCTCTCTATCTTATGAATCTGATTAAATTCTTTTCTTACTGTTACTTCATTTACTTAAATTAATGTTTCATTTTATCAGATCCTAAACTTATTAATAATATTTTCAATGTTTTATTTCTTATATATTATTATTTCTTACACATGATAATTTTTCCCATGTTTTCTTACATGAAATGATGTCCTACAATCTATTTTTAACTAACCGTTGGCTTAATGAAATGTGTATAGGTCCCTCCAAAATTTAAGGAAAAGTATGATCATTAGAGGAGGAAGTCAGCCATTGGAATTCATGCCTATTAATACCTAGCCATTTGAACAAAGTTTGTGTGGAACTATTATGTGATAAATTCTATAGAAAATATTTGTGATGTGAGAGCTCTGCTCAAACCTTCCATGTGTGAATGTTGTGAACAACTTGTTCAAGCTGTAAACTTCTTATTCAGTTTTCCTAGTGTATTTCTAATTATTGATGATCAATTGAGGGATATTTGGGATAGGAATACAAAGGTTATGATCACCTTAGATATTGAAGGATTGCGGGGATAACAAGATAGATTATCATATTCTTATCGAGGGATTACCCTGGTGTGGGTAAGATAGACTTTCTTGAAATTATAAATCAAGATACATTTATCCAAGGCTTTTGGATACCCTTCTCTTTGGGTTAAAATATTTATCATACTTGTTTATGTGTATTTTTTATAAGTTTTTAATTATCTTGTATTTTTTAAGGAAATAAAGTATAAATTTATTATACTTTCTTATACTTGTATACTATGATAAATAAGATTCTATACTCTTTAAGGTAGAATATTTCCCTAAGTAAACTTTTCTTAATTTTCATTTTTAGATCCATATTATCAGATCCTAATCAAGTTAGTTTCTTAGTTATGAACTAAAGAGAGTTTGTGAATCCATATTGTTTAACTTTTTTAAACATGGATTTTATTAAGGAAAAAAATGAAAGTTTTCAAACCTACAATTCACCCCCTTGTAATTGATAAATATATATCTATAATTTGATCCAATAATTGGTATCAGAGACAGTCTCTGAAATACTTATTCTTACATATAAGTTTTCTTGCTCAACTATACTTTCTTATATTTATTTGTTCAAGTATTTTTTAATGATTTTCTTTGTTTATAACCTTTTAATACTAATATTTTTTGTGGAAAAGATATTTTGTATTTTCTTATAAGATAGAAGGAATGAAAATCTGATCAATAGACAATATAAATCCTACTAAAACACTAATATTTGATGGAAATGACTATGAATATTGGAAAGATCAAATGAATACCTTTGTTATTAAAACTAGAGTAGACAACTTTTTAATGCTTACTGGGGATTACCTGATACTAGAAAAGGAAGTTAGAACCTTCGCAAATCAAGAGAAACATAAATATCAACTTAATTACAAGGTATGAAATACTTTATTATGTTCCATTACCAGGAAGATATATAGTCAAATTTCATATTGTGAATATTCCAATAGCATATGGAAGAAGTTAAAAATTACACATTTTGGAACATCCAAAGTGATTGAAACAAGAAGCACTATGGTTATAGTTGAATATCATGGATTTTTTATCCCTTATAGAGAACCTGTATGCAAATTTCAATAAAGGATTATAACCATTATCAATATTCTTCAGTCTATGGGTGAGAAATGACATTATGGTGAAATTATTGTGGATAAGATAATAGATATTATACCCAATGAGTGGGAATTCAAAAGAACAACTATTGATGAGAATAGGAAAGTTTCAAACATCACTCTTGATGAGTTATTTGGGACTCTTCTACAGCATGAAACTAGAATGAAGAGATTTGTTGAGATCAATAAGAAAAATAATGGTAATGGAAGTGTTTCTTTCACTTCTACATCGAATCGTATGAAATCCAATACTCCTAAAAGGGTTACAAGATCAAAAGCTAAGAAAGATATTGTTATATCTGAATCAAGTGATAGTGATCATTCTAATAATGAACTTTCCAATCTTGCTCGAATAATGAACAAGATTGTGGGAAACAAATATTTCCAATAACAATAAAAGAAGAAAGACAAAAAGGATAAGAAATATTCATAATTGACTTATTATGAATGAAAGAGGGAAGGTTACATAAGACTAAACATTCCTATTCTCAAAAAAAGAAAGGATTGGTATTCAGAAAGAAATAATATGGAGTACTAAAAGTTTCAATCTAAGAAAGTACGGAAAGCTAATGAAACCTAGAGTGCTAGTGGTGGATATTCCTCTGATATTGAATCTTCAGGAAAAAATAATATTGGTCTTATAGCCATAATTACTACTAAATATAAATGTCTCATGGCTAAGGAAAATACTGCTAAATATTTAACCAATATTTCTTTAAATAATAATTTTTCTAATGAAGAAAATTATGAATATTTGGATGAATATTCTTCCTCATCATAAGATAATACTTTACATTCACTTGAATAAGTATCTAGTTTTTCTATGTTACTTGAGAATGAAAATACTAAGATAAAAAAACATAATAAGAAAAATTCTAGAATTTCTATTTTAACAAATGAAGTATCAAATCTTTCAAAAGATCTTGATCAAAAAATTCTTGATTTTGAAAATGTTTCCAAAAACCTTAAGGAATTTAATTCTAAGAGGGATAAACATTATAATTATATTGAAAATGTTATTTCCAAGAAAAATGTTATAGAGACTAACTTAAATTATAAAACTAATTACTATGAGGATAAGAATTTTTTCATTAGACTAAAATCTAAAATATTTTTGTCAAAGAAACTTTTATCAAATTTTACTTCTCGAAGGAAAGAATTTGGTAAAATGTTTTCACAGCTTCTTTCTCTTAGGAATAGTTATGGATTTTGTTATTCTCATTAAAAACCTATTATTAGTCATAACTATTTTTTTCCCCAAAGTGCTCTTTTTTACACTAATTTTAAATGTGGTGGACATTGGGAGATAAAAAATTCATTAAATAAAAACCAATCCTTAGGTTTTCATAAAGATTGATTTTTTAATGAAATGTGGATACCTAAGATTTCAATTTCTAACAATTTCAAATCCAAGAAAGTTTGGATTCCAAAAGTCTAACTTTTTTAATTTCAGGAAAACAAAGTAAGTGCCAACAACAATACATGGTATGTGGATAGTTGATGTTCCTGGTGCATGATTGGTAACAAAAACTTCTTTGAAAAGATTATCAAGATGAAAAGTGGAAAAGTAACTTTTGGAGATAATGCACAAGGATAAATTGTTGGTATAAGTAATATTATTTCTCTTGGAAAATCTTTAATTTCAAATGTTTTATTTGTTAACAGTATTAAAAAACCCATATAATCATAAGTCAATTAAGTGATGAAGGTTGCCTTTGAAATTTTAGGAATGATAATTGTATATTATATAATTCCACAGAATAATTTATTCTCTTTTTCCATAGGCATGAGAATGTTTATACACTTAACATAGATATCCTTATGAGACAAGGCCTAATTTGACTTAGTGAAATAGAAGATCAATCTTGGTTATGGTATAGAAGAATAAGACACTATAATCTTCAGAACTGATGAAAACTCTCAAATAAAAAACTTATTAAGGATCTAATGGAGGTTTTATTTGATTCTTAAAAAGTTTTTGATCATTGTCAATATGGAAAGAAACATAAGTAAAGATTTAAATCAATCAATAAAGTCTAAACTTTTGATGCATTACAGCTAGTGTATATGGATCATTTCAGTCCAACACAAACTAGAAGTATTAGAGGGAAATACTATGTATTTATTTTAGTTGATGATTACATTAGATTTACATGGTTCTATTTTTTAACAAAGAAATATGAATCCTTTTATTATTTTAAAACATTTTTCAGCCAAAGTTAAAAATGAGAAAAACCATCCATTGATAAATATTAATAGTGATCATGGGGGATAATTTGAAAATTCATATTTTGAAAAATTTTGTAGTAAGAAAGAAATTACTCATAATATCTCATCCCCAAGAACATCTCAAAAAAATGGTGTTATTGAAAAAAGAAACTGAATTCTTCCTGATATAAATATAACCATGTTGAGTGAATATTCGATTTCCAAACACCTTTGGGATGAAGTTGTATGTACTGATTGTTATACTATATACTGAGTTTTAATCATAACATTTTTTAATAAAACACCTTATGAATTTTGGACTGGTCAAAAACCTAAAGTTTCTTACTTCAAAGTATTTGGATGAAAAGTATTTATCTTAAATACTAATGATAACTTATATAAATTCACACCCAAATCAAATGAAGTAATTTTGTTAGGCTATTTCACTACTTCTAAGTATTATATAGTTTTAACAAAAATTCATATACTATTGAATAAACTGTACATGTTAAATTTGATGAAACTGGTCCTTTTTTTTTAAACAACCCCAACCTATATCCTCATATGTGTTTCCAAAAATTGATTATCAACCTTTGATGGAAGATTCTTCTAATAAGTGAAATACTAAAGAAATATTATCTGAAGTATTTACCCCAGATGATTTTTTACCTTATGTTGATGAACAGGTTTTAAAAAACCCAAATCAGTTATTTCTTAAGAATCATCTCAATGATAGTATAATTGGTGATGTAAATCAACCCTTAAGAACTAGAAGTTCTCTAATAAATGATGTAGAACATATATAATTTATTTCCCAATTAGAACCCAAAATTACTAATAAAGCTTTAGGTGATGATGACTGGATTAAAGATATGAAAGAAGAACTAAATGAATCCAAAAGGAACAAAGTCGAGGCCTTGGTTGAAAGACCAAAAGAAACTTCTGTTATTGAAGTAAAATAGGTCTTCAAAAATAAATGTAATAAAAATGGAATCATTGTAATAAATAAAGTAATATTAGTTTCTAAAGTCTATAATCCACAAGAAGGAATGGACTGTGAAGAAACCTACACTTCAGTATCTAGACATGAATCTATTAATATTATACTAGCCTTTGCATCATTCTTTACTTTCCAAATTTTTCAAATGGATGTGAAGTATACTTTCCTTAATAGATATGTTCAATTGGAAGTTTATGATGAACAACCTCTTAGTTTTGAAGTCACAAAACATACTGATCAAGTTTTTAAACTTAACAAAGATTTATATTGACTTAAACAATCCCCTAGAACCTGGTATGACAGACTTAAAGTATTTTTGTTACAAAAAAAATTATGTTAAGGGAACTGATGATTCAACCCTTTTATAAATAAATATAAGAAAAATGTTTTGATTGTTCAATTTTATCTGGATGAAATTATATTCGGATAAAATTAGAAATACTTATTTAACTCTTTTGTGAATCTTATGAAATATGAGTTTGAAATGAGTATGATGGGTGAGTCAACATCTTTCCTTGGTTTTTTAAATTTCTCAAAAACCAGAAGGAACTTATATATTTCAACATAAGTATATTAATGATCTTATTAATAATTATGGATATAAAAATACTAATATTATAAGTATTCCAATCATTACCTAAAACACTCTTGATCTTGATGAAGCTGGGAAACCAGTATATCAAACATATTTTAGAGGTATGATAGGAAGTTTATTATACTTAATAGCTAGTCATACAAACATAATGTTTTCAGTATTCTTATGTGAAAGATATCAATATAATCCAAAATAATCCCATTTAAAATCAGTAAAAATTATTTTTCATTATTTAAATGGAACCATTGATTTAGGACTTTTCTATTCTTTTGGATATGATTTTGTTTTAAAAATATTTTGAGATGCTAAATTTGGTGGATGTAGAATGTATAGAAAAATAACATCTAGAACTTTTCATTTATTAGAAGATTCATTAGTTTTTTGATCATGTAAGAAACAAAAATCAATAGCACTTTCCACTACTGAAGTGGAATATGTAGTAACTCGAAGTTATTGTGCTCAAGTGTTGTGGATGAAACACACACTCACAGATTATGTCATGAGTTTTACCAAAACACAGATAATGTGTGACAATACTAGTGTCATTTCCCTATGTAAAAAACCTTGAACATCACTCCCATGTAAAGCACATAGAAATTAGGAATCACTTTATTAGGGATCACACACTTAAAGGAGATATCATTCTTTAATATATCTGAACACAAGATCAAATTGTTGACATATTTACAAAATCATTACCATCTAATAGATTTGAATACATTATGAGAAAGTTAGGAATGATAATTTTAAGGTAATCATCCATATTAACTTCTTGTTAAAACTATCTCCTAACATTATGTTTCTTAATTACATAGGGGGAGTACATATGTTCATTTCATATATATATATATATATCATTTTCCAAAAAAATCAGAAACTAAATTTTTCGTAACTTAAAATGTTTTTAATTCCCTAATAAAAAATTCATAACCTAAGTTATTCAAGAAGAACCTTAAAAATATTAACAATTCTTTTTGAGAATTCCAGAATTTATGTTCCATTACTTAAATATTTGTAATTACATTTATACTTTTTGGTATTTCTTTTATTTTTTTAAGAAAACCCTATTGGATTCAATTTTCTTAAATCTGATTCTTTTTTAAAACCTCAAAAGATCAGAACACATATAAAATTTTCTACATCATTCATCTCAACCATCATATCATATTAAGAAAATATCAACCTCTGGATTGATTTTAGAATATGAATCTTCACCACAAATCCTATATAAAGGACCCTCTATCTTGCATCCCACATCGTTTATATCAATTATTCTACGCCGAATATCTACTGCTCTTCAATGTTCCCATTCAGTTTTCCTTTTTTCCTTAAGATCTGAATATCTCTTGAAGTTTCCATGTAGACTCCGATGGGATAAAATAAGGAACTCAAGGATTAGTTAATTTATAGATAAAGGTTGGTGAACCCAAATTTCTCTGTCAAGTATGACTCCTTGATTTAAAAAATAATAAACAAGAATTTTTGGGAAAGTCTATGTGTAGCCAAAGAGAAAAACCAAGATTTGGTATATCATGGTCTTCTTATAAAATTTTATTATACAGTTCAATTTTAAGAACAAGGAGGAAGAGAGATGCTTTCATTCAATAGTTATGGAAAGACTTATTCCTTGTCTTTAAACAAGGCCTAAAGTATCTTGAATATTTCTTACAATGGATAAATAATCTTTTTCTTACAAAAATTTACATAAAATTAATGATCTTTTGAGAAGGATAAGGAAATTGAGTGTCTTGGACTTAAAGGAGTAAAATCACCAATGATTCGTCATCTTTCAACCAATTATAGATTGCTAGCTCTATGGATGTAAGTTTTTCTCATTCTAATAAAGGGAGAAAGGGATTCCCTTAATAAATACGATATATTCATGATGGATTTATTGTTCAATCTAAAGAAGATAAACCTAATCAAGTACATTATTTTGACAATCTCTAATGTTAAAAATGGAACCATTAAGTCTTAGATCATTATGTACCCAGTAATCTGGTTAAATATTATTGTCTTATGTTTGGACTCTTTCAAAATCTCATGAATCTCAAAAGCCAGAGTTTTCAAGATAATGTTAGTAAGTGATGATACTCTGAGAAGGATGAATATTTGTTTTAGTATTAATATAGGAGAGTTCTTTGAACTTACTGATAAGGATGATCTAGCTGTCAATAAGAAAGGTGAATTAGAAGAATGTTCCAATAAAATCCCAAAGAAAATAAAAGAAAAAGAACCAGAACTGAAAGATAAATCACGAGTACTTGAGTTAGTATATTCTCCACCCAGTCCAAAAAATAAAATGAAATGTTTTGATGAAGTGGTAGCCAAATGGAGAGAGAAGAATAAGAAAAATAAAGAGGGAGATTTAGTTTTTGGGTTAGACCCTACTAAGGTTAAGGCTTTAAATATTCAAGCAGGTAAAGATCTTTAGAAAAAAGATAAAGAGAAAAAGTTGAAGAAAAAGATGTCAGAATCCAAGATTGTTCAAGATTTTCTTAGATATACTGATAAGGAATCTAAAGAAGTTCAAGTACCATAATCCTTCTTGCAAGAACCATTGGAAATTGAAACTCTAAATACAAATAAGAGAAATAAAGTTATTTCAATTCTGGATCCCATTGTCGAATAAGAAGATGTTTAGAAATAAGAAGAAGAATAAGAAGAAGAAAGTGATGATGTAATCAAAATGGTAGAAAAATATCAGGAGAAGTAGAGCCCTTCTGATAAGCTATCTATAGTAACTTCTCAAGCAAAATCCACCAAGATAATCTTGGAAGGTCAATTGGTTCTAAAAAATGATAATGCTTAAGATGAGGTTGATATACCAAAAGATGATGAAAGTAGTAATCATTATTTCATTCATCCTGATGATGATAAAGAAATTGGTGAAAAAATTTCTAATAAATAATTTTATGATGATGATAAAATAGTCCAAATATCAGATTGTGATCATGAGACTCATAAAGTCGAGAAAGAAATCTATAAAGCTGATAAAGGTAAGAAAGTTGTTGTTGATTCACCAAAAAAATATAAAGATACAAAATCCAAGAAGGAAATTGTTGTTAAAACATCTAAGGTAAAAGAATATGAGCAAGATAAATTTCCCTCGCTTAAAAAAGGAATCTGCTTCAGAATCTTCATCTTCGTTAGGACATGATTTTGTTGTTCATTCCTTGAAGAAGCTTGTGAATACCATTACCTTATTTCTAAGTATTGATTCAAGGTGCCAATTACTTCAAAAAAATCAATTATAAGTCATATTCAACAATAATTCTCATGGAAAATTTTATAAACTTTAAATCCAAGTTCAAGACTTTTATAATCAATTATGATGCTTGTAGAAGATATTGCAATGAGATAACAAAGTGGTCTAAGTCAGTGATTAATGATCAAAAAATTATGGATGATTTAAATGATTCAATCAAGGGTGACATTGATAAGTCTGATGAAACAATAAAGAACCATTAAACAAGTATTTCAAAGAAGCTAAATCAAGAGAATGCTACTTGGATCCAAGAGGATAAAGACCTGAATAGAAATATTAATTATGTTTCTTTAAATTTGAAAATGGAAAGGGAACTCAGGGAAGAAATGGATTTAATGTGTAAAAAGATGTGATAAATTTTCAAGGTGAATTTCTTAAATCCTAGGAAGAGATAATCAATGTTCTCAAAAAGAAAAATTGGGATCAGGAACAGTTGATCATGAAATATGAAGATGATCATAAATAGCTAAAGAAGCTGAAGGAAACTCTTAAAAGTATGATTCTTAAGGATAAAGAGAAGGATGGATGATTTTTCAAATCCTATCTTTTGTTGTATTTTCTTTGTAACAAAGTTTACCATATTAATGAAATTTTTTATCTTTCTATTGTTTTTCCTTGTATATTCATAACCATTTAGGTACAATTTTTTTATTATTTCCCTCAATTCCTTTTTTAAAATCACAAAGGGGGAGAAAATAATGATCAAAATTAGTATTAAGAAATATAATGCCTAAGTGAGGGGGATATTACTTAAAGATTAAATTTGTAAGTAAGGAAGATTTATTTCTCTAATAAAGTCAAGAATATGGTTCTTAGGGATTTAAAAACCTAAGGGGGAGTTAGTCGTATTCATTATAGATCATAAGTAATTGGAGATAAGTATTTCTTTTATGTTCAAAATGAAAACCTTAGTTATTTATATTCTTATACAAAAAGTTGTTTTTTATTTCCAAAAAGAGGAAGATTGTTGAGTCAATAAGTTTCCTTATGACTTTTCCATTCATTTATGTTTTGAAAATCATAAACACATTTTCTTAAGGAAAATTATATTTCTCTAAGAAATATTTTCTTTAAGAAAATTTACTTTCTCTATAAACATTTTTGACTTTACCTATTGTTTTCATTTTCTTATCTATTGTTTTCCTAAATAAAGACTAACCATATTTTTCTTAAGTCAAAAAATCGGATCCTTATATAACCTATAATCTTATAGTTCCTTATAATCTAATTTCCCCAGAATTGTGACTCCCATTTCTTCTAAAATCAAACTCTGATTTCTTCTAAAATCAAACTCTGATTTTTTCTAAAATCAAACTCTGATTTCTTCATAAATCAGATTCTGAATTTATCAGAATTTAGACTCCAATTCTCTTTTATTTCATAATCTTATTCTCAATATTTCTAGACTTCGTTTCTCACATTCTTAAGAATCAATTAAATTTTTTTCTTATAGTTACCTCATTTACTTAAAGTAAAGTTTCATTTTATCATATCCTATAATTTTTAATAAGATGGACAATGTTTTATTTATTACATATTATTGTTTCCTAAACATGATAATGTTTCCCATGTTTTCTAATATGAAACAATGACATACAGTCTGTTTTTAACTAATAGTTGGTTGAGTGACATGTGTACAGGTCCCTCCAAAATTTAAGTAAAAATATGACCATTGGAGGAGAAATTTGGCCATTAGAATTCATGACTATAAATACTTGTCCATTTGAAAAACATTTGTGTGGAACTCCTATGTGCTATATTCTAGAGATAAAATTTGTGCTGCAGGAGCTATAATCAAATCTGCCTTGTGAGAATGCAATTAACAACTTGTTCAAGCTATGAGAATTATGTTCATACTGCCTAGTGAGACTCTGATTATTGTTGATCAATAAAGGGATTCTGGGGATAGGAAGATAGAGGTGTCGATCACCTTAGAGATCAAGGGCTTGTGGGGATAGAAAGATAGATTCTGATATTCTTATCGAGGGCTTACCCTGGTGTGGGTAAGAAATACTTTCATGAAGGTATAAGTCAAGGTACCTTTAACAAATTTTTTTGGGTACCCATATCTTTGGGTTAAAAGATTTCATATACTTGTTTACTTGTCTTTGTTACAAGTTTTTAATTCCATTTTATTTTTTTAAATAAAGAAAGTATAACTTTATTATACTTTCTTATACTTGTATACTCTAATAAATAAGATTTTATACACTTTAAGGTAAAATCATTCCCTAAGTCAACTTTTCTTAAGATTGTTTTTCAAATCCATATTATCAGATCCTAATAAAGTTGTTTTCTTAGTTAATAACAAAAGAGGGTTTGTGAATCCATCTTGTTTAACTTTGTTCAACATAGATTTTCTTAAGGATAAAAATGAAAGTTTTTAAACCTAAAATTTACCCCACCTATAATTGAAAAATCTACATCTATGTGTCTATCCTACAAAATGATATAATTATATCGTGGTATAAGTAAATAAATTTTTTTTAAATGATAAATTACGTGTTGGTATTTTTTCAAAACATAAATGTTTAATTTTAATTCAATAATTAATATAATGATTGAAAACAAAATTTATTTTAATGAATTTGATTCATAAATTAATATTATGATTTATTATCATTACAATATAATTTTTTTTTACTTTAATTAAATTTTCAAAGGGTCATAAAATAAATAATAATAATAATAAAATCGATATTTTTTAAATAAGTGGTGATATTGTTTAAAAATTAAATTTATTATATTTATAGAATTATTTTTATAAAATGGTTTCCATTTTTTAAATATATACATTGACTAATGTTTACTGTGAATTTTTTTAGTTTTCCAAAAATAGTTGATTTTTTGTGAATAGTGAAATATGAAAATTTACGATATTTAACATTATAAGCCAAATACATGAATTTTTTAGTCATAGATGACGCAAGAACCCATTAGTTAGAACTCACATGAAATATTTATTTTATTTATTCTTAGTAATCAACACTACTTATAGTCTTGAGTGAAAATAATAAACTATTGAATGCAATAACCAAAAACACCCCCCTCCTCCCCCTATAAATACCACTCCTCACCACATGTAATGCCCATACCTTCTAAGCCTTGTTGCTTGTCAATATTCTTTCCAATTAAATTATAAATATTTTTACCCACATTAAATTTCTAATGGTATTAATTAAATACAATCCCATGTTCCTTAAGTGGTCCTTCAAGGAGGTGATATTCAATATGAAACTTTTTTAAACCATATCTTTTAATTTCATTTCATATAATACCTTATCCTCACCTCATTCATCCATAAAATCATAATAAATCTAATATCATGTATATTATGTAATTTTATATTTCAAATGTAATATATTATATCCACCTATTTTCTCATCTTCTCTTATTCAAAAAAAGGAAATCGTTGTCCAAATTATGGTAGTTTACCATCACCATGTATAATGATTTTTTGTTTTCCATTACAACCTTCAAGGATGGTCATAAAACTATTATTATGGTTTAATAATATTTTAATATGTATAATATAACTTTTTCATTTTATGGAACTAATATATATATACATAATATTAAATAAAATAAAACTATTTCATGATGGTTGGAAAAATCACCAAAATAAACTAAACAATTATAATTAAAATTTTACCAAATGAATAATCCTCATACTAGAAATAAAAATGATATATGGGACAATATAGACTTATGGAATTGAATTAATTCCACTTCATTTCTCTTTTGGAAAATTATTACCATTTGATAGTAACTTCCATAATTTAACACAAGCGAGCTGACCCGGAAACCATGAAACGAACACTCCCGGAATGACGAAATTAAACATTATAACTTATCGAAATGGCCATAAATAAACATAATAAAATTATAATAAATAAAATATATGTACAATGGGTTTCTAATTATGTAATTAATTAATCTCATTTTATTATCCATGAAATTAAGTGCAAGTGCTAAGCGCATTAAGACATAATGTAAGGGATCACTCCATACCTCCAATTTTTTCCATTCAGTTACACTTTATATATCTATCTATCTATTTACCACAATTAAATTCTTAATTATTCTTTTATAATTATTATAAATTATATTTATATGTTCTAAATAAATTTATATATCTCAATTCATCTTTCTTTTATATGGGAATACATGTTTTAAAATGTTTCCTTCTCAAGTCCTCTCGATAAGCAAACCCAATCAAAGGGAAATTCTTTATTTCTTACCCATTTTCAAGTACACTCCATAAACTATTTTAAGGATCCAATATTTTTCAAAAATATATCATTTTATTATAAAAATAACTTTAGTTAATTTATTTTTTATGGAAATAATTATTCCTTTACCCTCTTAAAAAACACAAAATTTATTTCTCTAAAACTGTAGTTAAATGGAACATTTCTAATGTTACCTAGAAGCTCTTTTTCATGATTTCACTGCATCTAGACTTCATTATTCATTATATATGATTAAATATACTTTATGAATTTCCAAAAATGATTTAAATCCTTCTTTCATGGATACCATTATGATACTCCCTTTGGTTATGCCTTATGACATGATTACAAATCTCGTTTTTTTATGGGAAACCCTTATGATTATTCCTTATGTTTGATTCGTGTATGTGAAACACATATGCATTGACATGTTATTATGGGTGTACCCAGATATCACTCCAATGCATTGGGTAATGTTTTATCTCCAGAGATTTTATATAAGAGATTAGGGAGTAAACCTAATCCATTATTGGACTTTGTCCACAATGTGATATCATTTTAGCAGTAAGCCTTGAATCATGTTTATGTAATGTTATGTGTTGTTGCCACATTCCCATATTACCATGATCATATGATTCCATTTTATATTTTTTATTCTTCCATATGTTTATTCATGACCCTTGTTATCATGTTATCCTTCTATATGTTTATTCATGGATCATGTTATCATGTTATTCCACATGTTATGCTTTCATTTCCATGTTTATTCAATTACTGGGTTTTTTAGCTCATCTATTTTGTATATATATTCGCTAGGTTATCCTAGTTAGTTATAGGAGATCAAAGGGAGTTAGAATATCATTACGGAGATTAAATAAAATATTTTTTTATTTACATGTGTTTTAATCATATACCTAGTATTCTAAAGACACCAGATTATTAAATCTTTAGTTTTTATTAATCTTAAAATCATGTAATATTATGTGTAAAAGGGTAGTGTAATTATAATTAATACATAAAAACATTAAAATAAAGTGAATAAATTTTATAAATGAATATATATAATTATATAAAATAAAAAAATATTAATAATATTACATATAAATATATAAATAGTAATATCATGTACAAATGTTCATCAATATATATATAACTAAACATAAAACTATAAAAATGAAAAGTAAATATATATATATATATATATATTGTTTCTAATATATAGATATATTATTATTTATAATTAATTATATAGATGTATATAAATTCTTTTATATATTTATATATTTATTTATAATGTTCATTTATGTGATATTTTAAATGTAAATGAATAAATAAAATATGATTATTTATAATGTTATTAATTAAATGGATGAATATTATTTATTATTTATAATTAATTATATAGATGTATATACATTCTTTTAATATATTTATATATTTATTTATAATGTTTATTATTATTATTTATAATGTTTATTTATGTGGTATTTTAGTTTCTAATATATTAATATATTATTATTTTTAATAATTATATAGATGTATATACATTATTTTAATATATTTATATATTTATTTATAATGTTCATCTATTTATATATAGATTTTTATTTTCTAATATATAGATATATTATTATTTATAATTAATTATATATATATATATATATATTATTTTAACATAAATGAAAATGAATAAATTGTAAAAATTTAAAAATTTAAAAAAATAATTATTTTAAATGTATTAAAATTGTATTAATATTATGATAAATGTATTAATATTAAAAAAATCTATTTCTAAATGTATTAGTTGATGTATTATTTATAATTAAAAATATTATTGTTTATATACTTTTTTTTAAAATGTTGTTGAAGCCTCTTTTAATTATGAAATCAAAGATCTCTTTATATCGGGGTAGTGGGATACTCATTACATATCCCATAGGGCAAGTCCAAGTGGCACATAAATATGGTCCAAAGGCCCTATACAGTATCATACCTGCATCATCCTACCTGAATTGCCATCACCGCATCATGCCTGTGCCAAAATACTAATATTATGTATTAATGGTTTTTAAAATATAGCATTAATTATGAAAAAAATTAATTATAATAAATTTAATAACTATATTTAAATATATTGAAAATTTATATATAAATATATTATTATTATTATTATTAACTATAGATGTATGTACTGGTGACACAACATGTTGCATGAAGCTCAATTGGGCATTCAAGCTATATGTTGGTCCTTCAAGCCACCAGACCTTCAAAACATGTAATGGACTTTGAGATAATGGGAATTTAGGCCAAAAACTGTAATAAATTAAGACAAGTTGGAGTTTTCTATTCCTTGTGAAGATGGATGTGGCTTTACCAACTGGGTTTCATGGGGGTGAGTGATGTTTGGTTGCTTGTAATCCCACCTACCTATAATAATAATAACACACACACACACACATACAAAAACACACACACAAAGAAACACACACACACACAGATATATATATATATATATTCACACACAGAGATACATGAAAGATATTTGGTAGATATAAACCCTATGCATGGTGGGGTGGGTAATCATTCGCTGACATGTCCCAACTTCTTTAAGTTATGAATGACGACCGCAGTATCCATTCTCAATAGAATATATGTATATATATTTAATTTATAAAAATATTTACTTAATATTATACAAATAAAATTTAAAAATATATACATATGTGGAAAAAAATTAAATTATTCAGATTTCCTTTTATCAGTTCATTTTCAATGATTAAAAATTCATTATTTATCAGTGGTAAACAAGGGATGATAAAAGTTTTCATTTATTAGAATGTTTTTTAGGGATAATAAAAAGTAAAACATTTGCATTTATTTTAATTATCACTGATAAAGGCTATCCATTATATAAGGCCCAGCCTTAAACCTTACTTAATATTGAATTAAATAAATAATTCACATTGAGGATCTTTTCACAGTTTAGAGTTTTAGAGAATTTGGATATAACTATTACATCTCAAAAGATTACAAAGTAGAAACTTCTACTAAGATTCCATAAAATAAAAACTCTTAAAAGGAAACATGTCTAGTTCCATGTTTTAGATAGCATGACTTTCTCTTGATCCCATACTTGACCCTATTCCACATTAAGTCCTGTGAAAAACAGTTCAAAAAAACTTGGGGTGAGCATAAAAAGCTCAGTAAGGGATACACAATGAATGAAAACTGTTAGTTTTTCAAAACAACAAGTAAACCATTTATACTTTATCAATGTAATACTTTTCACCTTTATGAAGAAGTAAAAACTATTCACTGAATAAAAGATCATTACTTACCCTTTTGTAACCAAAATATTACCATAAAACCCATATAAAGATCAAATAACATATAAAGGTAACTTGGGACATAAACATACTTAAATGGAATAACCATACGGTCGACTTCCACACATATCACTTAATGGAATAGCCATACGGCTGACTTCCATACCCAATGCATTAGAGGTTATAACTTAACCACCCGTCCTGGTATTCACGGCACCACCCGTCATATGGTTTATCACGTAACCACCCGTCAAATGTCCAAGTACCATTATAAAATCATAAGACATAAAAAAAATATAATGGAAAGAAAACATTTCCACACTTTCATCACAATATATCACTTAAATATATTGACATAAAAAATCCATTATAAAAACAATTTTCAATACCAAAATATATAAAAGATTATATGGTATTTATTTCATTTTAAAAACATTACGGCTTATTGAGGAAGTCAAAGACAAAATAATACTCTCGGCGGAGGAAAAGGTCATTGTCACCGCGTACGTTAAAAGAAACATTCCTTTTTGTCTTTTAGTAAAATGCTTCGTAGAAAAAGATTCCTTTTGTATAAAAGTAAAAGTCAAAGGGGTTTATACACCATATAAAAGAAAGTTGTGTATAAAACGAAATATGTCTCAATGAAAGGAGATTGAGACGAAGTCCCTTACCTCGGGTCCGACTTGACTCGATCATTCTTTAACGTCCTGAATAATAAACTTGAGTTAATTTCTACTTGATTAATAACCTTTTTCAAGTTCATTATTCCTTTTATATCACTTATTACAATGTTATAAACATTATGTAATCATTTATGCTAATAATGCTTATTTTGTCGATATTTGGTTCTTAAGTCAAAAGTGGACTTCTTACAATTACATGTTGTTCATGTGGTCAAATATTCATTATATCCATAATGATATTCATGATTTGGATATCATATATATCATATATATCCATAATATAAATGTATTTATAATATTACATAATCATTTAGAGGTAAGAAATGAAATGCACCGTTCATGGAGATGGTAAGTCCTATGTACGCATGAACGCTACTTTCATTTCTATGTCATATTAATGGAATTAAAACTAAATTAGAGATATGTATATTTTAATTCCAGAATTATATTAATCATTTAGATGTAACATACATCATATATATCCATTATGTATATGTACTTATAATAGTACATTACATTTGGGGATAAGAAATGAAATGCACCATTCATGGAGACGGTAAGCCGTACGTACGCATGAACGCTACTTTCATTTCTATCTCATACTTTAATGGAATGAAATAATAATGATATAAAGGTATATTATAATTCCATTATAAAATCATATATAATAACTTTAAATCCATCCTTTATACGTCCAACATATGGCATTAACGAATCAAATCACTTTGAGGGGGCGGTAGTCCGCACTTCCTAAAATGAAGATATCGCATATACCCATAATGGAAGCCATAAAGGTATTACATAAATGAAAAATACAGAATCTTAAGGAAAAAATAAACATATTATATATCATATATAAATATAGTGACATCTTAATGTCCACCTTTTAAGGTGTTAGAAAAATATTGAACAATCATCGTTTCATGAGGCAGAAATTCACCATCCACAGAAACAATATGTTCTTTAACCATTAGATGTAGGTGTGTGTAAGTGTAGCTCGAATGCTTATTATAAAAACATCCTAGTATATTGAATATACTGTATTTGTTACAAAATAAATGAATAAAAAGAGTTTAGGGGGTTGGAGAAGCAAAATAAAACAAAAGAACACAAGTGAAGACATTACCTTAAAATCGGGTAACTCTTTTTTATTTGAGCTCAAAGGCTTCCTTGGGAAGACTTATGACCAAAGTGAGGCTTCTAGGAGTAATATAAGGATGTGGAGAGACAAAATGGGCAGGGTTTGGCCGATCCAAAGGCTTTGGAAGTGTGGGTAAGGAGGTAGAGGTGGGGGCCTTTTATAAGAGGAGAGGAGAGGCACTCTTGGAAAGTAAAGAAATGTTACTTTATTATAAAATTCATTTCAGATTTAAAAGGTCCCACATTGATATAATTAGAGGATAAGGTGGTAAGGGTTCTAAATATACCCATCCAATAGGTTTTTGACAAGTTTAGTTCTTAGATTTTACATTATATTTTCATTTTATTTAAATCGTTAAATAATGAGGTAATCGCTGCATCATCGTGGTGTCATAAATAATTTAATTTATTTAATGTATAAAAATTATAAACAACTATCATGATGTAGGAAACCTTTTTATATTTCTAATGAATATTTATAGTCAAAAATATGACTTCTATAACCCCATGTAAAAATTGTTTTAGTAAAACAACACATGTTTGTGACATTTTAATTTTAACTTTAAATGAAAAGGAATTAATGTCATTTTCCTACCAAAGTGGATTCATGGGGTCCCCAAGTTGACCCATGGACTTTCTTGTTCGGCCATGACACATCCAATAAGGGTAGGACATGTTTCAAGTTCATTTCATATTATTAAAACATTATTTTTACCTTAAACTACACTAATTACCTCTAATCGCGATTAAAAACTTAAAAGTTACTATTCACCAAAAAAATTTATTTTAATCCCATTGAACCACATTTTACATCTTAATGACTACCATGTATGTCGGATTTTTGAAATTCAAAACACAGAAGTGGTAAATTTTCATTTAAACGGAAAATCAGTTTTTATAAGTACCACTTAGTGGTTTCACTATTCATCAAAAATTGAAGTTTTTCAGAAAAATACCAAAAAATCACCCTAAGCTATATTTGATATTCTGAACTCAAAAATGGTGTCTATTTTACAAAATTCAAAACATATAAGTTGCATTAATTAATTTAATAATTAATTCCCGCTGTTAAAGCAAATAGCGTGTTTTTAAGAAACAATATCTATTAAAAGATTGACACTAGTTTAAGTCCAATTTCAAAGTGAAATTAATTCCAATGACCACTATTGGATTAAATGGTAAAAATATATTCTAATTCAACTTTAAAACTAATTCAAAAGATAATCTAATCATATAAATAAATTAGATTAAAAACAGGTTTTGAATTAAAATACAACATTTTTCACTATTCATTAAAAATGAACTTTATCGGAAAAATACCAAAAATTTACACAAAGTAAATTTTTATGTCCTGATTCTAAAGAAGAATTTTATTTGGTCCAATAGAAAGTATAAGAGTGACCAAAACTATATTTAAAGAAGGTTCACCATGAAAAGGCGATAAGTGGACCTTTAGTGAATATTAGAGTATCTATGCCTAAAATTGAATTCTTTTCTTATTTTAAGCCTTTATCTTTTATTGGATAAATGTAAAAATAATTAAAAACATATATAATCATATTTTAGTTATTTCTATTCATTCCTGCCAATACAAAGGCTCCGTGTTAACTACCATTTAAAATAATATTGTTTTATTACTAGTGTGCAACGTAATATTTCAAAGAAACTCTTTGTTGCGTATCGGGTACGCTATCGAACATAGCAACCCCTTTAAAGTAAAATTAATATTCAATTCTAAAATATTAATAAATATGAAAATGTTTTATTCTTTATTTACCTGGGATGTTACATCCTTCCCCCCTTTTGGGAATTGCGTCCTCGCAATTTTATTCACTTATCAAAATAAGTGGGGGTATTTATCCCTCATAGAATTTTCAGATTCCCATGTCTCCTCTTCAACCATATGGTTTTTCCACAAAACCATTACCTGGTGAATTACCTTATTTCACAACACTTGCACTCTTTGGTCAAGAATCAGGACTGGTTGTTCTTCATAAGAGAGATTCTCTTCCAACTGAACTACCTCTGGGCTCAAAACATGAGATGGATCTGGCATATACTTTCTCAACATCGAAACATGAAAAACATTGTGTACCTAAGATAAACTCGAAGGTAAAGCCACTTGGTATGCAACTGATCCAACTCTCTCCAGAATTTCATATGGTCCAATGAACCTTGGACTCAGCTTTCCTTTCTTACCAAATCGCATCACACTTTTCCATGGTGAAACTTTGAGAAAAACATGATCACCTACCTCGAAAGATAGATCCTTCCTCTGGTTATCCGCATAACTCTTCTTCCTGCTCTGAGCTATTCTCATGTTTTTCTGAATCAACTAAACTTTTTCTGCCATCTCTTCTACCAATTCTGGTCCCATCAGCTTCCTTTCACCCACTTCATCCCAAAAAGCTGGAGTTCGGCACCGCTTCCCATATAATGCCTCAAATGGCGTTATCTGTATACCGGAATGAAAACTGTTATTATAAGAAAACTCAACCAAAGAAATATGTTCGTCCCAAATTCCCTGATAATCCATAGAACAAGCACGTAGCATATCCTCCAATGTCTGAATTGTTCATTCTGACTGCCCATCTGATTGCGGATGAAAAGTTGTACTAAAATTTAATTTAGTACCCAACGACTTCTGAAGGCCTTTCCAAAATTTAGAAGTAAACATGGGATTACGATCAGATACAACGGAGAGGGGAACTCCATGCAACCTGACTATCTCTTTAAGATACAATCGAGAAAGTTGATCTAGAGAGAATGTATCTCGAATATGAAGGAAATGAGCAGATTTAGTCAATCGATCAACAATAACCCAGATTTCATTATTACCTCAAGATGTCCTTGGTAATCCCACAACAAAGTCCATGGATATATTTTCCCATTTCCACTCTGGCACTGGTAATGGCTGAAGCATCCCTTTCGGTAACTTCCGCTCTACTTTAACCTGCTGAGAAGTCAAACATTTCACAGTAAAATCAGCAATATCTCTTTTAATTCCATCCCACCGGTAATACTCCCGCAGATCTCTGTACATCTTAGTACTGCCAGGATGAACTGAAAACGGGGAACTATGAGCCTCACATAACAACTCATTCTTCAACTATGAATCACCAGGTACACATAATCTCTTCCCAAACCTCAAAACACAATCATTATCAATGTTGAATTCAGGAAACTTACCCTTCTGAACAAGCTCTACCTTTTTCTGCAACTCACTGTCTTGCTTCTGTGCTTGCTTAATTTTGTCTGATAGAGAAGATTTCACTGATACCTGAAAAAAAAATAGAAGGACTTCCTTCACAAACAACTTCCATGCCAAATTTCATCAAATCAAAAACCAAAGGATCTCGTTCCAAACGTAGCATGGTTAATGAAGCATTACTTTTTTGACTCAAATCATCAGCCACTTTATTTGCTTTCCCTGGATGGTAATGAATTGTACAATCATAATCCTTGATTAATTATAGCCATCTCCTTTGTCTCATGTTCAATTCTTTCTGAGTGAATATATACTTTAAACTTTTTTGATCGGTATATATTTCACACTTTACTCCATACAAATGATGCCTCCAAATTTTTAAAGAAAAAACAACATCAGCTAATTCCAAGTCATGTGTAGGGTAATTTACCTCATGAGTTTTCAACTGACGTGAAGCATATGCAATTACCTGATCATTCTGCATAAGGACAAAACCAAGTCCTTTCAATGAAGCATCACTGTAGATAACAAACTCACCATTCCTGGAAGGAAGTGCCAAAACTGGAGCATTCCCCAATCTTCTTTTCAACTCCTGAAAACAATCATCACATTCTTTTGTCTAGATAAACTTAACACCCTTCCGAGTTAACTTAGTCATTGGACTAGATAACCGTGAAAAATTTTCAACAAACCTTTGGTAGTAACCTGCCAAACCAAGGAAACTACAGATGTTGGTTACAATTGTGGGTCTTGGCCATTCTTCAACAACTCTTGTTTTTGCAGGATCCACAGTTATTCCATCTTTAGAAACAATGTGACCAAGGAAAGAAATTTATTGCAACCAAAACTCACACTTGCTGAATTTCCCATACAATTTCTTTTCTTTTAAGGTTTCCAAAATAACCCTTAAATGACTTTCATATTCCTCTTTACTTTTAGAAAACACCAAAATATCATCAATAAACACAACCACTATTTATCACCTGATTCAAATGTGTCATCACTGCAACAAACTGTTCAGTTCCAATTCTAACCATCTCAGGTTACTGATTTGGAAGGTTGTCTTCCTCTTGATGTCGTCCCAACCTAGCTGCTTTGTTTCCTCTGCGGAAAACCATTCTGAACATAGAAATACCTTAGGCGAAGCAACATGGTAATCTTTAAATTCTATATCATTTCAATCATACCATAAATTAATTTATAATTTAACAATTTTCTAACTCCTAAAGTTGTCTAAACCGACCTTTGATACCAACTATAAGGCCCCATGCTTAAACCTTACTTAATATTGAATTAAATGAATAATTCAAATTGAGGATATTTTCACGGTTTATAGTTTTAGAGAATTAGGATATAACTATTACATCTCAAAATATTACAAAGTAGAAACTTCTACTAAGATTTCATAAAATAAAAACTCTTAAAAGGAAACATGTCTAGTTCCATGTTTTAGATAGAATGACTTTCCCTTGATCCCAACCTTGACCCTATTCCACATTAATTCTCGTGAAAAACATTTCAAAAAAACTTGGGGTGAGCATAAAAAGCTCAGTAAGGGATACACAATGAATGAAAACTGTTAGTTTTTCAAAACAACAAGTAAACCGTGTATACTTTATCAGAGTAATACTTTTCACCTTTATGAAGAAGTAAAAAATATTCACTGAATAAAAGATCATTACTTACCCTTTTGTAACCAAAAGATTTCCATAAAACCCATATAAATATCACATAACATATAAAGGTAACTTGGGACATAAACATACTTAAATGGAATAACCATACGGTCGACTTCCACACATACTTAATGGAATAGCCATACGGCAGACTTCCATACCCAATGCATTAGAGGTTATAACGTAACCACCTGTCCTGGTATTCACAGCACCACCCTTCATATGGTTTATCACGTAACCACCCGTCAAATTTCCAAGTACCATTATAAAATTTTAAGACATAAAACAAATATAATGGAAAGAAAACATTTCCACACTTTGATCACAATATATCACTTAAATATATTGACATAACAAATCCATTATAAAAACCATTTTCAATACCAAAATACAAAAAGGAGTATATGGTATTTATTTCATTTTAAAAACATTACGGCTTATTGAGGAATTCAAAGACCAAATAATACACGCGGCGGCGGAAAAGGTCATTGTCACCGCGTATGTTAAAAGAAACATTCCTTTTTGTCTTTTAGTAAAACGCTACGTAGAAAAAGATTCTTTTTGTATAAAAGTAAAATTCAAAGGGGTTTATACACCATTTAAAATAAAGTTGTGTATAAAACGAAATATGTCTCAATGAAAGGAGATTGAGATGAAGTCCCTTACCTCGGGTCTGACTTGACTCGATCGTTTTTTAACGTCCTGAATAATAAACTTGAGTTAATTTCTACTTGATTAAGAACCTTTTTCAAGTTCATTATTTCTTTTATATCACTTATTGCCATGTTATAAACATTATGTAATCATTTATGTTAATAATTCTTGTTTTGTCGATATTTGGTTCTTAAGTCGAAAGTGGACTTCTTACAATTACATGTTGTTCATGTGGTCAAATATTCATTTTATCCAGAATGATATTCATGATTCGGATATCATATATATCATATATATCCATAATATACATGTATTTATAATATTACATAATCATTTAGAGGTAATAAATGAAATGCACCGTTCATGGAGACGGTAAGCCGTACGTACGCATGAACGCTACTTTCATTTTTATGTCATATTAATGGAATTAAAACTAAATGAGAGATATGTATATTTTAATTACAGAATTATATTAATCATTTATATGTAACATACATCATATATATCCATTATGTATATGTACTTATAATATTACATTACATTTGGGGATAAGAAACGAAATGCACCGTTCATGGAGACGGTAAACTGTACGTATGCATGAACGCTACTTTCATTTATATCTCATACTTTAATGGAATGAAATAATAATGATATAAAGGTATATTATAATTCCAGTATAACAACATATATAATAACTTTAAATCCATCCTTTATACGTCCCACATATGGCATTAACGAATCAAATCACTTTGAGGGGGTGGTAGTCCGCACTTCCTAAAATGAAGATATCGTGTATACCCATAATGGAATCCATAAAGGTATTACATAAATGAAAAATACATAAGCTTAAGTAAAAAATAAACATATTATATATCATATATAAATATATTCACATCTTAATGTCCACCTTTGAAGGTGTTAGAAAAATATTGAACAATCATTGTTTCGTGAGGCATAAATTCACCATCCACAGAAACAGTATATTCTTTAACCATTAGATGTAGGTGTGTGTGAGTGTAGCTCGAATTCTTCTTATAAAAACATCATAGTATATTGAAGATACTGTAGTTGTTACAAAATAAATGAATAAAAAGAGTTTAGGGTTTGGAGAAGCAAAATAAAACAAAAGAACACAAGTGAAAACATTACCTTAAAATCGGGTAACTCTTTTTGATTTGAGCTCAAAGGCTTCCTTGGGAAGACTTCTGCCCAAAGTGTGGCATCTAGGAGTAAGTGAGAGATGTGGAGAGACAAAATGGGCAGGGGTTGGCTGAGCCAAAGGCTTTGGAAGTGTGGGTAAGGAGGTAGAGGTGGGGGCCTTTTATAAGAGGAGAGGAGGGGCACTCTTGGAAAGTAAAGAAATGTTACTTTATTTTAAAATTATTTTCGGATTTAAAAGGTCCCACATTGATATAATTCGAGGATAAGGTGATAAGGGTACTAAATATACCAATCCAATAGGTTTTTGACAAGTTTAGTTCTTAGTTTTTACATTATATTTTCAATTTATTTAAATCGTTAAATAATGAGGTAATCGCTGCATCATTATGGTGTCATAAATAGTTTAATTTATTTAATGTCTAAAAATTATAAAAAAAATATCATGATGTAGGAAAACTTTTTATCTTTCTAATTAATATTTATAGTCAAAAATATGACTTGTATAACTCCATGTCAAAATTGTTTTAGTAAAACAACACATGTTTATGACATTTTAATTTTAACTTTAAATAAAAAGGTACTAATGTCATTTTCCTACCAAAGTGGCTTCATGGGGTCCACAAGTTGACCCATGGACTGTCTTGGTCGGCCATGACACATCCAATAAGGGTAGGACATCTGTCAAGTTCATTTCATATTATTAAAACATTAGTTTTACCTTAAACTACACTAATTACCTCTAATCGCGATTAAAAACTTAAAAGTTACTATTCACCTAAAAATTATTTTAATCCCATTGAACCACATTTTACTTATTAATGACTACCATGTATGTCGAATTTTTGAAATTCAAAACATAGAAATGGTAAAATTTCATTTAAATGGAAAATCAGTTTTTATAAGTACCACTTAGTGGTTTCACTATTCCTCAAAAATTGAAGTTTTTCAGAAAATTACCAAAAATTCACCCTAAGATATATTTGATATTACGAACTCAAAAATGGTGTCTATTTTACAAAATTCAAAACATATAAGTTGCATTAATTAATTTAATAATTAATTTCTGCTGTCAAAGCAAATAGCGTGTTTTTAAGAAACAATATCTATTAAAATATTGACACTAGTTTAAGTCCAATTTCAAAGTGAAATTAATTCCAATGACCACTATTTAATTAAATGGTAAAAATATATTCTAATTAAACTTTAAAACCAATTCAAAAGATAAACTAATCATATAAATAAATTAGATTAAAAAGAGGTTTTGAATTAAAATACAACATTTTTCACTATTCATTAAAAAATGAACTTTATCGGAAAAATACCAAAAATTTACACAAAGTAAATTTTGATGTCCCGATTCTAAAGAAGAATTTTATTTGGTCCAATAGAAAGTATAAGAGTGACCAAAACTATATTTAAAGAAGGTTCTCCATGAAAAGGCGATAAGTGGACCTTTAGTGAATATTAGAGTATCTATGCCTAAAATTGAATTCTTTTCTAATTTTAAGCCTTTATCTTTTATTGGATAAATGTAAAAACAACTAAAAAATATATATAATCATATTTTAGTTATTTCTATTCATTCCCTCCAATACAACGGCTACGTGTTAACTACCATTTAAAATAATATTGTTTTATTACTAGTGTGCAACGTAATATTTCAAAGAAACTCTTTGTTGCGTATCGGGTACGCTATCGAACATAGCAATCCCTTTAAAGTAAAATTAATATTTAATTCTCAAATATTAATAAATATGAAAATGTTTTATTCTTTATTTACCTAGGATGTTATAGCCTTCCCCCCTTTTGGGAATTGCGTCCTCTCAATTTTATTCAATTATCAAAATAAGTGGGGGTATTTATCCCTCATAGCATTTTCAGATTCCCATGTTTCCTCTTCAACCATATGGTTTTTCCACAAAACCTTTACCTGGTGAATTATCTTATTTCGCAACACTTGCTCTCTTCGGTCAAGAATCTGGACTGGTTGTTCTTCATAAGAGATATTCTCTTCCAACTGAACTACCTCTGGGCTCAAAACATGAGATGGATCTGGCATATACTTTCTCAACATCGAAACATGAAAAACATTGTGTACCTGAGATAAACTCGGAGGTAAAACCACTCGGTATGAAAATGATCCAACTCTCTCTATAATTTCATATGGTCCAATGAACCTTGGACTCAGCTTTCCTTTCTTACCAAATCGCATCACACTTTTCCATGGTGAAACTTTGAGAAAAACATGATCACCTACCTCGAAAGATAGATCCTTCATTCGGTTATCTGCATAACTCTTCTTCCTGCTCTGAGCTATTCTCATGTGTTTCTGAATCAACTGAACTTTTTCTGCCATCTCTTCTACCAATTCTGGTCCCATCAACTTCCTTTCACCCACTTCATCCCAAAAAGTTGGAGTTCGGCACTGCTTCCCATATAATGCCTCAAATGGAGCCATCTGTATACCGGAATGAAAACTGTTATTATAAGAAAACTCAACCAAAGAGATATGTTGGTCCCAACTTCCCTGATAATCCATCGAACAAGCACGTAGCATATCCTCCAATGTCTGAATTGTTCATTCTGACTTCCCATCTGATTGTGGATGAAAAGTTGTACTAAAATTTAATTCAGTACCCAACGACTTCTGAAGACCTTTCCAAAAGTTATAAGTAAACCTGGGATCACGATCAGATACAATGGAGAGGGGAACTCCATGCAACCTGACTATCTCTTTAAGATACAATCGAGAAATTTGATCTAGAGAAAATGTATCTCCAATAGGAAGGAAATGAGCAGATTTAGTCAGTCGATCAACAATAACCCAGATTGCATTATTACGTCGAGATGTCCTCGGTAATCCCACAACAAAGTACATGGATATATTTTCCCATTTCCACTCTGGCACTAGTAATGGCTGAAGCATCCCTTTCAGTAACTACCGCTCTGCATTAACCTGTAGACAAGTCAAACACTTCATAGTAAAATCAGCAATATCTCTTTTCATTCCATCCCACCAGTAATACTCCCGCAGATCTTTGTACATCTTAGTACTGCCAGGATGAACTGAAAACGGGGAACTATGAGCCTCACATAACAACTCATTCTTCAACTGTTAATCACTAGGCACACATAATCTCTTCCCAAACCTCAAAACACAATCATTATCAATGTTGAATTCAGGAAACTTACCCTTCTGAACCAGCTCTACCTTTTTCTGCAACTCACTGTCTTGCTTCTGTGATTGCTTAATTCTGTCTGATAGAGAAGATTTCACTGATACTTGAAACAAAACAGAAGGACTTCCTGCACAAACAACTTCCATGCCAAATTTCATCAAATCAAAAACCAAAGGATCTCATTCCAAACATAGCATGGTTAATGAAGCATTACTTTTTTCGACTCAAAGCATCAGCCACTTTTTTTTCTTTCCCTGGATGGTAATGAATTGTACAATTATAATACATGATTAATTCTAGCCATCTCCTATGTCTCATGTTCAATTATTTCTGAGTGAATATATACTTTAAACTTTTGTGATCAGTATATATTTCACACTTTACTCCATAGAAATGATGCCTCCAAATTTTTAAATAAAAAACAACAGCAGCTAATTCCAAGTCATGTGTAGGGTAATTTACCTCATGAGTTTTCAACTGACATGAAGCATATGCAATTACCTGATCATTATGCATAAGTAAAAAACCAAGTCCTTTCAATGAAGCATCACTATATATAACAAACTCACCATTCCTGGAAGGAAGTTCCAAAACTGGAGCATTCACCAATCTTCTTTTCAACTCCTGAAAACAATCATCACATTATTTTGTCCAAATAAACTTAACACCCTTCCGAGTTAACTTAGTCATTGGACTAGATAACCGTGAAAAAATTTCAACAAACCTTCAGTAGTAACCTACCAAACCAAGGAAACTACAGATCTCGGTTACAATTGTGGGTCTTGTCCATTCTTCAACAACTCTTGTTTTTGCAGGATCCACAGTTATTCTATCTTTAGAAACAATGTGACCAAGGAAAGAAATTTATTGCAACCAAAACTCACACTTTATGAATTTCCCATACAATTTCTTTTCTTTTAAGGTTTCCAAAATAACCCTTAAATGACTTTCATACTCCTCTTTAATTTTAGAAAACCCCAAAATATCATCAATAAACAAAACAACTATTTATCACCTGAGTCAACTATGCCATCACTACAACAAACTGTTCAGTTCCAATTCTGACCATCTCAGGTTGCAGATTTAGAAGGTTGACTTCCCCTTGATGTCGTCCCAACATAGCTGCTTTGTTTCCTCTGCGGAAAACCATTCTGAACACAGAAATACCTTAGGCAAAGCAACATGGTAATCTTTAAATGCTATATCATTTCAATCATACCATAAATTAATTTATAATTTAACAATTTTCTAACTCCTGAAGTTGTTTAAACCGACCTTTGATACCAACTATAAGGCCCCAGCCTTAAACCTTACTTAATATTGAATTAAATGAATAATTCACATTGATTATATTTTCACGGTTTAGAGTTTTAGAAAATTAGGATATAACTATTACAAATCAAAAGATTACAAAGTATAAACTTCTACTAAGATTCCATAAAATAAAAACTCTTAAAAGGAAACATGTCTAGTTCCATGTTTTAGATAGCATGACTTTACCTTGATCCCATCCTTGACCCTATTCCACATTAATTCCCATGAAAAAAATTTCAAAAAAACTTGGGGTGATCATAAAAAGCTCAATAAGGGATACACAATGAATGAAAACTGTTAGTTTTTCAAAACAACAAGTAAACCATGTATACTTTATCAAAGTAATACTTTTCACCTTTATGAATAAGTAAAAACTATTCACTGAATAAAAGATCATTACTTACCCTTTTTTAACCAAAATATTACCATAAAACCCATAGAAATATCACATAACATATAAAGGTAACTTGGGACATAAACATACTTAAATGGAATAATCATACGGTCGACTTCCACACATATCACTTAATGGAATAGCCATACGGACAAATTCCATACCCAATGTATTAGAGGTTATAACGTAACCACTTGTCTTGGTATTCACGGCACCACCCGTCATATGGTTTATCACGTAACCACCCGTCAAATGTCCAATTACCATTATAAAATCATAAGACATAAAACAAATATAATGGAAAGAAAACATTTCCACACTTTGATCACAATATATCACTTAAATATATTGACATAACAAATCCATTATAAAAACCATTTTCAATACCAAAACACATAAAAGAGTATATAGTATTTATTTCATTTTAAAAACATCACGGCTTATTGAGGAAGTCAAAGACCAAATAAAACTCGCGGCGGTGGAAAAGGTCGTTGTCACCGCGTACGTTGAAAGAAACATTCCTTTTTGTCTTTTAGTAAAACGCTACGTAGAAAAAGATTCCTTTTGTATAAAATTAAAATTAAAAGGGGTTTATACACCGTATAAAATAAAGTTGTGTATAAAACGAAATATGCCTCAATGAAAGGAGATTGAGATGAAGTCCCTTACCTCAGGTCCGACTTGACTCGATCATTCTTTAACATCCTGAATAATAAACTTGAGTTAATTTCTACTTGCTTAAGAACCTTTTTCAAGTTCATTATTCCTTTTATATCACATATTTCCATGTTATAAACATTATTTAATCATTTATGTTAATAATGCTTGTTTTGTCGATATTTGGTTCTTAAGTCGAAAGTGGACTTCTTACAATTACATGTTGTTCATGTGGTCAAATATTCATTATATCCAGAATGATATTCATGATTTGGATATCATATATATCATATATATCCAGCATATACATGTATTTTTAATATTACATAATCATTTAGAGGTAAGAAATGAAATGCACTGTTCATGGAGACGGTAAGCCGTACGTACGCAAGAACGCTACTTTCATTTTTATGTCATATTAATGGAATTAAAACTAAATGAGAGATATGTATATTTTAATTCCAGAATTATATTAATCATTTATATGTAATATACATCATATATATCCATTATGTATATGTACTTATAATATTACATTACATTTGGGGATAAGAAATGAAATGCACCATTCATGGAGACGGTAAGTCGTATGTACGCATGAACGCTACTTTCATTTCTATCTCATACTTTAATGGAATGAAATAATAATGATATAATGGTATATTATAATTCCAGTATAACATCATATATAATAACTTTAAATCCATCCTTTATACATCCCACATATGGCATTAACGAATCAAATCACTTTGAGGGTCGGTAGTCTGCACTTCCTAAAATGAAGATATTGTGTATACCCATAATGGAAGCCATAAAGGTATTACATAAATGAAAAATACAGAAGATTAAGGAAAACATAAACATATTATATATCATATATAAATATAGTGACATCTTAATGTCCACCTTTGAAGGTGTTAGAAAAATATTGAATAATCATCGTTTCGTGAGGCAGAAATTCACCATCCACAGAAACAGTATGTTCTTTAACCATTAGATGTAGGTGTGTGTAAGTGTAGCTCGAATTATTATTATAAAAACAACCTAGTATATTTAAGATACTAGATTTGTTACAAAATAAATGAATAAAAAGAGTTTAGGGGGTTGGAGAAGCAAAATAAAACAAAAGAACACAAGTGAAGACATTACCTTAAAATCGGGTAACTCTTTTTGATTTGAGCTCAAAGGCTTCCTTGGGAAGACTTCTGCCCAAAGTGAGGCTTCTAGGAGTAAGATAGGGATGTGGAGAGACAAAATGGGTAGGTTTTGGCCGATCCAGAGGCTTTGGAAGTGTGGGTAAGGAGGTAGAGGTGGGGGCCTTTTATAAGAGGAGAGGAGGGGCACTCTTGGAAAGTAAAGAAATGTTACTTTATTTTAAAATTATTTTCTGATTTAAAAGGTCTCACATTGATATAATTAGAGGATAAGGTGATAAGGGTTCTAAATATACCCATCCAATAGGTTTTTTACAAGTGTAGTTCTTAGATTTTACATTATATTTTCATTTTATTTAAATCGTTAAATAATGAGGTAATCGTTGCATCATCATGGTGTCATAAATAATTTAATTTATTTAATGTCTAAAAATTATAAAAAAAAATATCATGATTTAGGAAAACTTTTTATCTTTATAATTAATATTTATAGTCAAAAATATGACTTGTATAACACCATGTAAAAATTGTTTTAGTAAAACAACACATGTTTGTGACATTTTAATTTTAACTTTAAATAAAAAGGTATTAATGTAATTTTCCTACCAAAGTGGCTTCATGGGGTCCCCAAGTTGACCCATGGATTTTCTTGGTCGTCCATGACACATCCAATAAGGGTATTACATCTTTCAAGTTCATTTCATATTATTAAAACATTATTTTTACCTTAAACTACACTAATTACCTCTAATCGCGATTAAAAACTTAAAAGATACTATTCAGCAAAAAATTATTTTAATCCCATTGAACCACATTTTACTTCTTAATGACTACCATGTATGTCATATTTTTGAAATTAAAAACACAAAAGTGCTAAAATTTCATTTAAACGGAAAATCGGTTTTTATAAGTACCACTTAGTGGTTTCACTATTCATCAAAAATTGAAGTTTTTCAAAAAAATACCAAAAAATCACCCTAAGATATATTTTATATTCCAAACTCAAAAATGGTGTCTATTTTACAAAATTCAAACACATATAAGTTTCATTAATTAATTTAATAATTAATTCCCACTGTCAAAGCAAATAGCGTGTTTTTAAGAAACAATATCTATTAAAATATTGACACTAGTTTAAGTCCAATTTCAAAGTGAAATTAATTCCAATGACCACTATTGTATTAAATGGTAAAAATATATTCTAATTAAACTTTAAAATAAATTCAAAAGATAATCTAATCATATAAATAAATTATATTAAAAAGAGGGTTTGAATTAAAATACAACATTTTTCACTATTCATTAAAAAATGAACTTTATCAGAAAAATACCAAAAAATTACACAAAGTAAATTTTGATGTCCCGATTCTAAAGAAGAATTTTATTTGGTCCAATATAAATTATAAGAGTGACCAAAACTATATTTAAATAAGGTTCGCCATGAAAAGGCGATAAGTGGACCTTTAGTGAATATTAGAGTATCTATGCCTAAAATTTAATTCTTTTCTTATTTTAAGCCTTTATCTTTTATTGGATAAATGTAAAAACAATTAAAAAACACATATAATCATATTTTAGTTATTTCTATTCATTATCACCAATACAACGACTACATGTTAACTACCATATAAAATAATATTGTTTTATTACTAGTGTGCAACGTAAGATTTCAAAGAAACTCTTTGTTGCGTATCGGGTATGCTATTGAACATAGAAACCCCTTTAAAGTAAAATTAATATTCAATTCTCAAATATTAATAAATATGAAAATGTTTTATTCTTTATTTACCTGGGATGTTACACATTATCAATTATTTTATCTAGAACTGATAGAATCCACTACTTTGGAAACATGAATATGTAGTAGTGAAAATAAACTGAAAATAAATTTGTAAAATATAGATATCAATATGTATTTAATTTTTAGAGGTGTTATTTTGTTTTTACAATATCATTATATCATATTATTAGATATTTCATTTTTTTAATGTTCCTTCCCTTTCATCTTCACTGATTACTAAAGTCATAAGCGGTCCCATAGGTTTCCTCAGTATCACTGGTGGAGATATGATAGCATCACTACCTTCATTTGAATCAGATATTATGAAATAGGGATATCATAGGTTTTTATACTTAGTCTATCATAAATTTCCACCACCTACCACTCATATCATCTTAATAATTTTGGTTCCATAATATGAAATATTCTTGCTACCACACTATTACAAGACTAAAAAAATGTGCATCATTGATTGGTAGTGGAACGATAATGTATTAAATAGTGGCTAAAAAATCTCCTACATTATGAGTGAATAATAAACTATGGCTCACCATTATCATTGATTCTAGTTTTCCATATAAAATTAAATATATATATCATTCCCTATAGTGGTATCATAGTTAGGGATATCTTATTTTCAATAAATAAGGGATATATAACAAGATAAGGACATGGAATTATAATTACCTATGATAACATTGTGTCTGTAGAAAAGAGTATATCACAACCTTAAATTTTAATTTATCATTTTTCTATGATAGGATAAAAATTCTTTCAATAATAGAAATGTGACCAAAAGTGGAGGGGTAAAATGAGAGACCTCTATTAGTGGTTTCTAAAGGTATGTGTTGAAGACCACCTTTCATGACCACCCTTATTTTTATTTTTGATTTCAAAAACCCAAACAACCCACCCAATATAATACTATCCATGACTATAATACTCCTATAATTTACTATTTTCTAAATCTATACACTGACATCGCATTTCCTCTAATCTCCATCGTCACATATTCCTTGTCATGGAATCATTTCCAAACCCTGATGCTACTACCCTCATGTCTCACCATTAAAACCCTCAAACATCTCCCTCATTATCATTTCACTTAGATATTGTGCATTTCCATTACTAGAATCACTATCACTGCCATCACACCTCATTGATGACATCTCTACCCTCACACCTTATGTCTCACCATAACCATTTTCATCTTCTCCATCACTACCCATACCTCACTATCACTGGACTCATGCATCGTCCATCCCATCTCCTACACTACATCCCTATGTCACACTCTGTTTCCTAGAATCCCTTGGATATGTTCTATATTATTATTATTATTATTATTATTATTATTGTTATGAATTATTTATTGAATCTGTGTTGGATAATTGTCTGGTGTCCCACCCTAATTCATTGCCTTTATTTCCTCCCCACCTTGGTCGTCCCTTCTCTGATTTCCTTCCTTCTCCATCGTCTTATCTCAGAGGGTGTATTCAAAAAATATCAAATAAGAAATTTTAGGTGACTATGAATAGAGTATTTTCAACCCCATCTATCTTGACTACCAAAAGAGATTGTGGAGTAGTCACCCACAATTCCAAATCCCCTTTTGCAACCACTTTTTATGGCTATAGATATTTATTTCTCAGGTATTGATTTACCCATGGATATTCAATATATATAGTATTAATTAGACCTATATAAACCTAAAAAAATAAAATAAACTAAATTAATGTTCAACCATGGTGTTTAATCACTAATATAATATTAAATAATAATAATAATAATATTTGGAATATTTCACAATTATGCATGGAAAATATATGATTATTAAAAAATTATTCCTATGAAAAAAATGATTATGATGATTTTATAATGAAAAATATGAAAATATGATTATATTTTTCCTTATCAATGAGATTTATCCATAACCTAACATTTTAATGGTTGAGTAAAATAATGATGTTTGGAACCTATATAAGAAGATATGATTATAATCTACCACTAATAAAATAAACTATAAGAACAAAAATAAAAGAGGTAATTCCTATTAAATACTAAATATTAACTCCCATGATAATGTGGAAGATAATAAGATCAATTATTTAAGAGATGAATCAAATAAAAAGAGGATCAAAGGTGGGAGTGTTTGAGGGAGAAGCTATGATGACTAAATGAGTATAAATCCCATTTTGGGATAATATGTGGGGTTATGTTTTTGTTATAAAATAACCAATATACAATTATTTTGAAAATATACCCTAGTATTCTATTTTATACTAGTTACAAGGTCACCATGTTACCTATATAAATATCAGTAGAGACACTAAAATAATAGATACCAACGATTATATAATTCCCCTACATCATGTATCTTGTGTCACACTTATTTATATACCCTATATCAATTCATCCCCTCAATTATATTGTTAAATAATAATTCTAATATTTGAATTATCATTTAATAAATGAAAAATTATTAAAAATACTTATCCATTAAATTTGGGTTATTAAAAAAATCCCACCATTATTATTCTTATCCTCATGAATCTTTAATGTGTCACTAGGGAAAAAAATTAGGTCACTAATATTTCATATCAACCTCTAATTCCTATGTTTAATCCTAAAATGAAACATGTTTCTATTATAAAGATAAAAAAATAATAACCTTTCTATCAACTCCTTTTCCACTTTTGGAAATAATCCATAAAACCCACTCTCAATATGATGCATTGACCTCCAATTTTATATTTTATAATTGGATAACAAAAGTTGGATTTAGTACCTGATTCCAAAAATATGAAACATATTAAACACCATCCACATTATTGAATAAAGAAAATAAGATATGCCGATTATCTATATCTATAATTTCCTATAAAATATAAAATAGTTCACTAATTCAAGGTTTTATCTTACATTATTTCCCCTTAAATCAGTATCATAATCTAAGAGAAACATGACGAAAAACATGATCATTGACCATAAATTCCAAATACCTTATCCTATGGAACTAAAATTATAAATGGATATAATGATACTATATTCAAATACTAGTATGAATAACTATCTTAGATAAATTATATTCCCTTAATAAATTCTCTATCATCATTTTCGAAACTACCATCCTTCAATGTATATTGAGGATGGAATTGGAACCATTAAACTACTGCAAAAAGGATCTCCCCTATCAACTGTTTCTTAAAAATGATACAATCATGATAAAAAATAAGGTATCCCTTGACTCATTCCATTATATATGGAATAAAATCAATATGGAACAAATTTATCATACCTCAATCATCATCAACATACAAATAGATTAAACAAGAAAATAAATAATCCTACACCCTTCCTTTTCCTCCAAAACATTTTGATGATCACTACAAATGTTTAGATTATTCCAAATGTATTTACTTTTTTAAAAATTCATTTTATTCACTATAAAGAGACAATTTCAGATTAAAATAGATTCTAAATATTTCATATATTAAAAATTATTCACAATTGATATCATTTGGGATTGATCATTGATAATAAAATGAGCGAGGAAATTTTTTACAGTTAAAAAGTTTCATCATAAAAAATAATTATCCATTTATTATTATCGATAGAATAGTAATATTTATTCAAATAATTAGAATATTTAATTTTTTAAAACACATATTATATTTCCCTTAAAAATGATAGTTTCTATAAAGATGTTTTGTGGTAGGTTATTCTTGTAGAAATAATATTGAAAAAAAAAATCATGTAAAATTTAAAACTATAAAAAATCACTCATAATAAAAATTTTAAAACATTTTACACATAATTAATTTATTAAAAATATATTTAAAAATAAGAAAAAGTAGGGGATGTGGATATTCTACATGAGGGTTTTGAGGTGGATGGAAAACTATCCTAATGATGCATGTGAGTTGTCATATGTATTCCATCATATTTTCAAGTTCATATTACTAACAGAACTTGTGTGCTTTATTCACTCTAATAAATCTTTTTGCAGTATCATTTAATGCTCTTAGTATCACCTAATACTATACAACAACAAATTGTGATGATGCTTTATAAACACTCTTTAAATAGGATGATGTTACTAATGTAGTCCCACAGTAACTATTCCATTTCGAACATGAATGAATACTGATAACCAAAATTTTATCAATGCCACTATTGGTTTCCTATATTAAGGCCACCTTATCAAAAATATATTGGAAGAAGACTTAATTTTCCTAAACATATACGTTTTCATGTATCCCCCTACATATGAGAGGTTTATCCTCATATAACTCTTATAAATTTTTAATTAGAAAATGAAATAGCTAAAATATAATATTATGTTTATTTAAATAATAATAATAATAATAATCCTATACCATTGATTATCACTAGTAACCTACCTCATAGAATGATCATATTACGTACTCTTATACACATGAAACAATATAAGATTAAGATTAACTACCTAATGTTTAAATTTAACATGTAAGTTTAGTAATAAAAGTATATATCTATATTAAAAATAAATATAACTTACCTTCCCTTGATGATGTATATTGAAATTAAGACTCCCAACTCTTTGGGTGACTTTCTACCCCCCCTAATTATTTTAACCAGGGGATGATATCCTCCTAAAATTCAGCCATATCCAATAGGTTCGCAAGCCCTACTATTTCTAGGTGGGTATGTAGTTGGGTCAATGATGCATAGAAAATGTATCAAATATATTCATATAATCTCAATAAAACAAAAATTTTAATTTTTTTGTTAAAAATAATGGAAATTCTCATGTATAAAGTCCTACCATGCCTCCTAGATTAAGGTTCTCATGCTATCATCAATAAGAGACTTAAATCCTTACAAATATTAAATAATAGTCAGATTAAAACTATATAAAATTAAACTTAAATACATTTTTATATAAACCATTCAACAATAAAACATGGATATCATATATTGGTGAGACATTTACCCCATGATACCCATGGAGTATAGTAATAATTCTATAGAATGGCACTTGCCTCACCATTAATTAGGTGTGAAAATACTATGAAATTAAGAAAGAATAGTAAAATAATGAATAAATTAAATAAATTAATGAAAATTAAGAAAATAACATTCTTTGAAACACATACTCAAACACGTATTGAAATTATGTAATAGAATTCACTCAGAAATAGGGTTGGCAATCATCAATTTGATTATGAACAACCCCTCCAAGTAAACATTGTAGTGGAAATATTCACAATATATAGATTGTATGATAGAATAGGGGGCTCATAATTTTCTAGAACATTTTTAAATTATCTATTAATTTGATCATCGAAATCATATTCATATATTTTAAACATAAAAATAATATTATCTGATAATATTTATTAACATAATAATAAAACATGGAAAAATAATAAATTATTATTTAAAATAATTAATAAATACCCATTATGATCCTTTGTTGAATTTAATATATAATTATTCATCTCTATCATCATAGTCACTAAAATCATTATCTTTGACTTCGTCTCAACATCATCAATTTCTAAAAGATAATTAATTTCATCATCTATCATAGTTTTGAATTCATTAATATTTATAAAATTTACATTATCAACACTATCATCCCTCAATTAGAAAGTATCATCATCAATGTCTATATCTCTTCATGTAAGAGATGTGATTAGGGAAGCCGCATGAAAATTTTAAATATTACTACACTCTATAGAATCATTTTCATTCTAAATAAAAAGACTATCATAATATATAATTTTTATTAAACTCCAAATTTTTTATATATATCCTACAAAATAATAAAATTGAAATTTTTATATGATTCAAAATCATAGTAATATGTTTAAAAACCTTAACAATATGTAAAGTTTACCCATTATCATGGTTTTAAAGTCCATGGTTGATATCATTTTTAGTCTGGTAGCATTCTTCTATGGTTTATCAAAATGGTGTCTAAAGTTTCTTATTGCAAAAATTTTCATATTGTTGTAGAAACATGGCTATATAGAGTAATGAAAAATAAAATTTCAGGGTATTATAAACTAGGTATCCCATAAAACAAGGAATATAGTAACTACTAGCTTATTTTGATGCATTTAATATATTATATTTCTTTTAATTACATATTTAATAATTATATATAGTAAATTAACATAAAATAGTTAGTTAATAATTAATATCACCAAAAAATCATTAATGATATATTATTGAAAAATAATTTTGAATTTTTTAATTATATTTATTATGAGTTAATTATAAATTAATTAATCATATAATTTATATACATTTAATAATATTTAAATTAAGAATACTACATGTATAGTTTAAAAAAATTCAGTTGTATGACAACCCATGTTTGTAAAATGCTTTAATTCATGATCTATTCCATAAAGGTACACATAAAATAGTCCCAAAACATAATGAGGCCTAGTTTACTTGAGAAATTAGGTATATATAATAACAATATAAATATAATGAAATTATTTAAAACCACTTTAACATGATCCTAAAATTCCATCATTCTTCTAAAACTACATGGGATAACTTGAGGATGCACATAATAAATGGGGGAGATATAAAGCCCATTTAGGGAATAAATAGAGAATAAAATAAGTTAAAGATGTGCATGTGATCTAAGAGGCTTATCAAGGTAACATTAAAAGGGTGATAATCATAATATTAAACAATGAGTTATGATATAACATGATAACAGAAAGGAAATATGGGAATGTGGTAGCAACTTTAAACATGACATCATAAACATAGGTGTAGAATAACCTCAAAAACATCATAAAATAAATATGATTTTTATAAATTTTAATCCCATGATCAATGATTTTGGGTTATATAAATGGAATTAACCAATAAATTAATTATACATACATATAGGTGAATACTATTGAGTGGAAATGAGGATTGGTATTTACAAAAAAAATGTTTATCATGGAAAAATCAAAACTTAATTCTGGAAGCATAATAGAGTTACATAAAGGTTCATAAGAGGTATTAATGAGAGTGATAGGGGTATATTATAACTTTTTAATAATAATTTAATTAATATGGGTCTTTGAAATCATATCCAAACATGAAAACTTGAAAAACCAATGTTATAATATAAAGTAGGTTCTTAAATAATGAGGAGAAGGAGAGGATCCCTTACCTTAGGAGGGAGCTTCTAAAAGCATATTAGGATCCTATTGAGAGCATGAGGGAACATTTTTAGGGCTCTGGGGAGGTAATATCATAGTAATATCATGCTCCAAGGGTTTTTAGTTAAGAGTAATAGGATTTTTGTGGGTTTATATAGAAAAATAAAGGAGAATTCTTGATTAATTTGTAAATTTAGGTTTTGGAATCTATATGATAATGTAATCAAAACCAAAAACTTTCCTATGGTTTTTTCCATTGGTTTTAGAAAAAATGAAGTTTTTTAATTATTTTACATGTTTAATAATATATCTGATTAATGTAATACCCTTGGTGATGTGGGAGAGAGTCATGTTTACAAATAACTGATTTTAAAACCTTAAATATAATATTGGGTTTGGAGCATCCATTAAGGGGTTATAAAATTAATAAAGTAAAGTAAAAACGCATTATATTAAATGGAAAATTTATATTTTTCCATTTATAAAATTTATGTCATATATTATATAAATTTTGGGTTATTATTGTATCATAATAAATATGTATACTTATACAGTATTTAATTTTTACCTGAAAATTTGACTATCTAAAAAAATAATGAAAAAATCACCATTGGATAATATTTACATTATGTTTTCAAAAATTATATTTATATTATAAAAATAATTATCTTTTAATTAGATTTTATGCTTTTAAATCAAAATCCATATTTATTGAAAAATACTGGTTTTTGTTTATTAATAGTTTTCTAACCCTTATAAAATTATTTTTAACTTTGTAAAATTACATTATAATTTATATTTTATAAAAATTATTTTATAAAATTATTTTATTAAAATAATATTTATTTAAAAAAATAAAATTCATTAAAATATTGTGTCTTGACTAAAAAAATATATTTTCCAAAAATACAATTTGTGTTTCATCATATCAAAATCTAATTTGTTTTCATGATCATAATTAATCATTTAAAATGAAATATTATAAAAGGATAAATATAATAAATATTTTATTAAAATAAAATATACAAATTTATTCTATTAGGATATATATACATAGCAATTTATTACACTGGTGAATTCTTATGGGTAAGGTCTGCGGTGGTGATATTTTCTTATGGTAGTTTGATGTACATAGTTTGGGACATGATATCAATGAGCATGAAATTATCATGTAAACGTCTTAGTTCATGATTTAGTTATTTAATATTTTATTGGTCTTGATCAATAGTGAATACCAATGTTTCTATCTCCCTCGAAATATCCAATAAATTGGTTCCATGGGGTATGCACCTACTGGTTGAGGCCATCAATTCTTTCATCAATATCAATTAGATTTTATCATAAACCTTAATATACTAATATTAATGTTCATTTTAAAATGGTTGTATTATCAATATTTATGATGCATAATGGTCTTTTTGATTTTATAGACCATATAAATCTTCAAAAATAACCAACGTAGTGTATATATTTTATATAAATCTATTGTTTTATAATTTAGTTATTCATATATAAAGAGGTAATTTCATTTATAATATTTCATGTCATTACATTTTTAGTGTCCTCATATCTAAAACTCTCTCATGTGGCCAAAATGGATTGGTTATGATACCTCAAGTACACCTCCCTATATGCCAGATAATTCCGACTAGTAGTGGGGGTGTGGTGAATATATTGGGGAGACTATTCCACTTGGTATAGAGTTACAACATAGTGTAATAATTAAATAATAATAATAATATCATAGTAACGAAGAACAATGAAAACTATATATCAAACTACTAGAAAGTAAAGGAGAAACCATTAAAACAATAATGAAAAATCTTGTAATGAAAAGATGAGATGTATCTAAATTTCAATTAGAAAACAATACAAATAAAAGAACAAGATGACTCATTTTAATATCAAAAGATCCTAATCCAAAACCCCATGTCAAACTCATTTACACACTCTATCCCTTCCATTAAGAGAAAATTTATCAACAAGTCCCCTCTTCACTGTCCAAACCTACATCCATATAATCTACTCGAGTACCAAATGAAGGCCCAAATAGTGTGTGAATAAAACTCAGTAGGTCAACACCACCATTCTAAAATGAAACCAATCCGATAATAAGTACATGCATGTAAACGATATATAGGTGTATTAATTAATATATTAATGCATCAAAAAATAAACCTAATTTTGAACCATGCCAAAATATCTTCTATTATGTATCACAACCATGCCAACTATAACCACAAACAATGGCATAATAAAATGATTGGGAATAGACCTCTGAATGATCATTTCATCCTTCGAGAAGAGCCCTATATATAATCATATCAGCATCAAATGGGACAATCCCTCTATATAATCATTTTAGCATATATCACTAGGTTTAGGCCAATATACAAGCATTTTACAATGTATCACTTGGAATATCCCTCTATATAATAATTTCAGCATGTATCACATAGCATAGCCCACTATATAATAATTTCATTATGTATTACTAGGAATATCCCACTATATAATAATTTCAACATGTATCAATAGTCATATCCAGCTATTTAATTATTTCATCATGTATTAATGAGCATAGATCACTATTTAAGAATTTTATCATCAACTCAATCAGTCATAAAATAAAGGATATCACAATATCACATCCAAATCCTCAATGGTTAACAATGAAAATTACCATTTGTATTTAAATTACACGTTCATTTATATATCAATTTATCAATAATAATGTTAATATAGCATAATATATTTCTAAATTTTTTCTATATCAAGTAATCACCTATAATCTCATGTCATACTACACACACTTTAAACCATCATCCAAATCATTATTAATCAAAGGATTCACTCACCCCATGGGGGGCCATAAGCCAAGTTGTAAAAGAATTGAATACAAAGTGATTGAAGGAGTAATTTGTCACATTATTTATCATCATTATTCATTCAATTAATCAATGTGTACATCATTATGGTGCAATCACATTATTTCCCATACTCAATAATTAAACAAATCATAGGGTTAGGCTTTATACCACCTACCTTTATCCAGCAATTTAGTAACACTTCCAATGAGAACCACCAAAAACAACAGATGCAATGAAGAAGTAAAAAAGGGATCCTTGATCACACAGAAACAATATCAACATGATTCCATAGTGGATATCACAATGAAATGCCACTTCAATTTAAGAATATGGATTGGAGAATAAGACCCAATCAAAGGGACCTATAAGGGATCAAACACTAAATCGTGATGTCTATAGGTGATAAAAACACACCAGAATCACTAGGAGTCGCTTAGGGATTGATAGGAGGGGTTGAAAAATGGTGGAATGAGAAAACAATCATAAATCGCTGCCTAGAACCACTTATTGTGAGAATTACACTATCTGTAACCCATTTACATGTCATGTATTATTTTATAATGGTTTACACTGCAAAACATGTCACCTCAGATTGATTTTAACTTGCTCAAACATTATACATCATGTAATGTATTAATTGTGTTTATTCAATTCACATAATGAACCTAGTTCATGGGTTGTTCTTGGTAATAGTTACAAATCATGTAACATGTACACGGTGTGTAAATTCCATGTAGACAGTTTCCATTATAGCTTCTACAATAGCGCTAAACCCACCTCTGAAGCCTTTCAAATACAAGGAAAGCCCTCATAATCCAATTTAACACATTTATACCTAGACTCCATTAATTAAAATAAACATACATCCCTAAATTTAGTTCATTTTACCCAAAAAAGTATCTCCATCTCCGAACAAGACTCAACCACCAAGGTTCAAAAACAAAGGAAAACCCCAAAAAAATGTTTAACACAAAACATGAAGATATAAGTACCTATAAAAATATGAGGTCTTATAACCTATCAATAATATAAGATATCATCCCCAATATTCTCTAAGAATCTTGTAGGTTTCGAGCTTAGTGGAAGCACGTTGATGGGTGTACCCAACTTTAATTTTTCTATTAACAACGATCAATCTAAGATCTGTCCGGATGATAAAAATGTCAGATCATCAGAATAGAACAAAGAACGAAAGGAAAGAGGAATGTCCTGGAACTAAACAGAGGATCATCATATGTTGGTTATTATTAATTTAATTAAAAGAAAAGAGTTACCTAGATGGAATTCTCTCTCTGTTGATTTTTTCAGTCACAATACGATGTGATTTGTTGTTGCATCGCAAAATCCAAGTATAGGATTCCACTAGCAGTGATCCACAAATTCTCCAAGTATCTATTGACGTCGCCGAATGGATCTCTAGGTGCTAGCACAGAAGAGATTTCACTTGCGATGTTCACCTTCGATCTCCTTGAGAGCTGCTTCTAAATATATCTCCTTGATCCAGTGGAGGAGGATCTATCTCATAACTTGAGAGAATTCTTGGAGGAAAGTAATTATCTCTTGGCATTGAGATATTTCTCCAGATCTGTTGTGCACAACCACATAGAATAGATAGGATTAATGATAATAATGTAATTGGGATTTATAGTACTTAGAGTAATAAACTAAAATAATTACTCATAGGTATTTATTTATTTCATTTAATTCTTAGATTGACCTCATGTCTGATAATATCATTTGACTATTATTATTACTTTACATGTGACTAGATAATTACACCTAATATTATTTAATTAAATAAATAATATTATTTCTCCTAAATTCCCAGAAAAACCACATAGTGTGTATATTAATATACACAATGTGTACTTTTGTTTTTCCATTTTCCTTTATTTCCTCCACCACATTTATTAAACATTGAATAATGACTATTTATTTCTTAAATAAATATCACTACATTATTCACTAATAAATATATATATTATTTCTCCCACAATATATTCTCTCAAATAACTGGTGTCGAAATAAATGTGATTAAGCATCCTTGAATAATTATTAAACCACAATCGAGAATAATCTTTATTCAACTTGTTAAATTAATATTTAATTAAGATACTTGGATACACTTAGTGTGTTACCCTCTAGGCTTCTTTCTCAGTGGCATTAAGTAGAGCCTTCCTAAAGTCTAAGGTTAGTGTCTAGTAGCATGCCAAGGAACCAATAGAGAAATAAGTTAACTCCTCAATGATGTGTCACATCATACAAACTCTTACCATGTAATGTAATTCCTTTGTCTCAATATCTCCAAGCAAGTGGGTTTCATGCTAGTTATATCTACCCATGTGATCGATTATTCTTTCTTTGACTTCATAGAATTTAACTTTCCCATTACTCACCATGGCCATGGATTTATTTAGGCTATATCAATTCCATAAAAATAACTGAGATATCAACTTCTGTTATGGAACAGAGGGGAAAAATACTTTCTCATATTATCAATTAATGTGATATTACTCGTGATGCACCCAATATATCCTACCTCACTGTGAATAGTGTGTCATCACAGTTTTTTTCAATACATCTAAGTGCGGGATTTATAATACCAATTAATAATAATATTAAATTTTAAGGACCAATACACATGTATGTAGATAAGAACACCCAATTACACTATGAAATTTGGATTTTCTAATCGCATATCTCGTTCTCATAATATCCTCATGGGTATTACCAAGGGCGCACACCATGAGAATATGCCTAAATGTTTTATGATTATTCACCCCTAATGGCATGTATTATTTTTTTCCCTCAAATAACATTATCCATCCATAAAACATATATTCAATAATAGTGTTGTGTCACTTTTGGGTTCTCATTATAATAGGGATCTTTTATGACCCTTTAGTGAAACAGTTATCCTTAGGAAATTATCACATGCATTGTCATGTAGAAGAAAAATCAAGATGTGATAAGGTATTTATTAATATTCAAATCAATGAATACAAGTTCATCACAAAGTACAAAGTAGTTGGTTCTAGGCCACCAACTCCAACAGACTCCCACTTGGACTAGAGACAACTGCTAACAACCTTTAGCCCACTAGCTCTCACATGATATTCATGCTTCTGTTGAGATAGAACTTTAGTCATGGGGTCTGCCACGTTCTCTTCCATGGAAACTATCCTCACTGAAAATTCACTACTTTGATATAAATACCTCAAGAGGTGATACTTCCGGAGAATGTGTGTTGTCCTTTTATGTGACTTTGATTCTTTTGAAAGAGCCACTACTATAGTATTATCACAATACAATATGATAGGGTCTTTACTTCTAGGAACCACATCAAGCTCCTGGATAAATTTATGAATCTAGACGGATTCCTTGGATGCATCAGAAGCCTCTATATATTCTAACATCATTTTAGAATCAGTGACAACTGGCTTCTTTGAACTCTTCTATCTCACAACTCCTCTGTTGAGACAAAAAACATATTCTGATTGTGACTTCAAATCATTCTGATCTATCTGAAAACCATCATCAACATACCCCCTTATGATAATCTCCTCATCTCCTCCATACACCAAGAAAAAATCCTTAGTTCTTCTCAGATACTTAAGGATAGTCTTAACAGCAGTCCAATGATATTCTCCTGGATCTTCTTGATATCTGCCTACTATGCTCAGTGCATATAAAACATCAAGCCTAGTACATAACATGGCATACATGATGGATCCTATAGCCAAATTGTATGAGATATTACTCATCCTTTCGTTCTCCTATTGTGTATGAGGACATATTCTCTTAAAAATATGTAGGTCATATGAAAATGGAACCAATCCCCTTTAGGATTGTTCTATTCTAAATCTCTTTAATATCTGGTCAATGTATGTACCCTGACATAGTCCAAGTAGCCTCTTGGATCTATCACGAATGATCTTGATCTATAGAACGTATATTATTTCACCTAATTCCTTCATGGAGAAACACTTGTTCAACCAATCCTTAACTGAATGTAAGACTGGTACATAATTTTCAAAAAGTAATATGTCATCAAAATATACTACTAGGATAATGACCGAATTCCCATTAAACCATTTATAAACACATGTCTCACATTCATTCTTAATGAAACCAAATTCTTTTATGTCTTCATCAAATCTAATTTTCCATGACCTGAACACTTGATTTAATCCATAAATGGATTTTTGCAACTTACTAACCAGTTTGGCTTCACCTGGTGTCACAAACCCTTCTGGTAGTGTCATATAGACATCTTCTTGAAGGTTCTCATTAAATAATGTTGTTTTTACATCCATTTACCAAATATCATAGTCATGCTAAACTGCTATGGCACGTATGATTATTAAGGATCTAAACATGGAAACTGGGGAGAAGGTTTCATCATAGTCAATTCCTTGACCTTGTCTAAATCCTAGTCGCTAGCCTTGATTTATCAATGCTAACTTGACATTTCTTGTCCTACTTTCTCTTGAATACATGTTTTCATCTAGCAGGCTTTACATCAACTAACTCATTGACCCAAACCCAAAATTGGTTCTAATACATGGAATTCATCTCAGAATTCATATCTTCTAGACATCTTTTAGATTTTTAGCTCTCTACTACTTCTTTTTAGGATAGAGGTTCATCATTGTCCAACAATAATGATTCACCATCCTCGATGACTAGGAAACCAAATCTCTCTGGTTCCCTTACCTCTCTTGAGCTCCTATGCAGTACTTTTGTTTCTGGAACCCCTTCCATGGGGACTTATGGAACTTATTCCTATACCAACTTTCGTGTATCTTGAGCATCAACTTCATCAAATTCAATATTTCTCCCACTATCCTTTTTGAGTATGTTCTCTGTCGCAAGAAAGATGACTTTTCTAGTGACAGTCACTTTCTTGTATGAAGGGTTATATAAGTAATATCCATTAGTTTCCTTGGGATGTCCTATAAAGATCTACCTTGTGTCTCGGGGTTCTATTTTGTTTCCTGCAAAGGCCTTAAAAAACACCTCAAATCCCCATACATGTATGTGCAAAAAAATGGTTTTCTTTCCATTCCATAACTCTAAAGGAATCCTAGTTTCTGCCTTAGTTAATACTTAGTATAATGTGTATGATGTAGTTTATATTGCATATCCCCAAAAGGATAATGAAAGATCATTATGACTCATCATCAACCTCAACATTTCCAAAAAGGTGTGGTTCCTCCATTCACTCACACCATTCCATTGTGGTGTATAAGGAAGAGTGAGTTGAGGTAGAATCCCTGACTCCCAAAAAAGGTCGATGAACTCTTAGTTTAGATATTCTCCACCTTGATATGATCAAAGCTTATTTATTTTCTCACCAAGTTGATTCTATACTTCACTTCTGAATTCCTTAAATTTCTCCAATGACTCGTACTTATAACTCATTGAGTAGATATATCCATATCTACTCAAATCATCAGTAAAAGAAATGAAGTAAGAATATAATCCTATAGATTCTACTATGAATGGTCCACACACATCCATGTGTACCAATCCTAGAATCTCTGTGGCCCTTTCACCCTGTCTAAAAAAAGGTGGCTTGGTCATTTTCCCTTGTAAACAATAGTGACATTTATCAAGTGGTTTTAGATCAGTAGATTCTAAATAACCATCTTGGCAGAGATTTGTCAAGTGCTTCTAATTTACATAACCAAGATGGTGATACCACAATTGTGTGTTGTATGAGTCATGTGAGTTTTTTCATTATCAATTGCCAACACATGGTTTTTGTAATTTAATACATTCAAACCGTTATTTAAATGCACCATACCATAACATGTATTTTTCTTATAAAAGAAACAACCCTTATTTCCAAACTTGAAAATAAATCCATCCATATCCAAACATGATACAAAAATTATGTTCTTGGTAACACTAGGTATATAATAATAGGTATGTAAATAAAAATCATTCCAGTTGGCAATGAGAGATGGTAATCGCCAAGGGCCAACACAACTAGCCTCGCACCATTGGTAGCTCCAAGATCCACCTACCATCTAAAAATCATTCTAAATATACTAGGTTTCTGAATTTGAATACTAATGTGGGCCTCATGTGTTGTATCTAATACCCAATGTGTAAAAATTGAATGATTGCACTCAATAAAAAATTCACCTTTAGCATCCTCATGCTTCTTGGTGTAGTTTCTCTTTTAGTTTCTTGTCTTTCTACATAAAAAACATACTGCCTCTCATTCCTTATCCTTCCTCTGGATCATCCCCTTCTTGGAGGGATTATTCTTAGGGGCTTCAGACCGTTTATAAATCCTTGACCTCTTTTCCTTGTCCTTCCTCTTCTTATTCACCATAAGGAATGTGGTCTTGTCACGCCCAATGTCCTTATCTACTTGGAGAATCAAGCTCAGATGTTCTGATATAATCTTGTCATTATTTATCATGTTTTAGTTGACAATAAATCTAGATAAGGTCTTTGGTAGTGATGATAGGATGAGATTTGTATGCAACTCATCCGGGAACATAATCCCTAAGATGTTCAGGCGTTCAATGTAGCCAGTAAGCTTGACTACATGAGGCCTAGCTAAAACAGACTCTCCAAGATTATTTGTGAAAAAAGAATTGGAGATCTCATATCTCTCCTATCTCGCCTTCTCTTGATAGAGATCTTTAAGGTGAGACGTCATTATATACGCATCCATGTTTTCATGTTTCTTTAAGATCTCATTAGACATTTTCGATAGCATGAAACATTGTAAATCTATGGAATCATCCAAATTTTTTCTATACAGAGATATTTTATCATAATTTTCCTTGTTTATAGGTGCAACTAGAATAGAATCTTCTAGAACATACAATTTCCTCTCATGGCGAAGGATGATGCGTAAACGCCCATGCCACTCCTAGAAATTGGTGCCATTTAGAAGGTTTTCCTTCTCAAATATGGTTCAAAATGATAGGTTTGATTTCATTTTTCTTTCCATTTCTACAAATTAAGATGAGAAAAGATTTATTACTTTATCATGATAAAACTGAGAAAAATAAATAAATTAATAGTTTTTAGTCTCTCACTATTTTATCGAATTCTTGTAGCCCTCACCATTGACTTTGGAATATTATTTTGCTTGAATATTCTAGTGGCAAGGATCCATATTTCCCATCTCATTACGCCAACAAGGGTTGGTCAAGAAACTTTAAAGGTTTTAGTTAGGCATTCCAAATGCAAACTGCATTAACTCCAAGCTCCTTGATCCTCTGAGTGGACACCCCAGTCCTAAAATCCTTTTATTTTGGATTTCCTCAACCTTTGCCTCTTGTCCAGACAAGGTCCTATTATGGAAGTCAAACCTTTTGTGAACCAAGTCATGTCAACCCAAAACCTAGAATTAGAATTCCACATTAATTGAAAACACCCCAACTATGTTTGGTCAAACACTTTGAAATATGGTTTTATTCTAACCAAGATTATGGAAGGCTATACCGAGTTAATATTTCCTTGAGGGATTTTATCCTTATACTTAAATTTCCATTTTATTATCCTTTTTATATTCTTATTAATATTAAGTGGGATATACTTAAGTGATTAACCATGTCATAGATAATATTTATTCATAATTTGGTCTTATTTTAGTTCCATATTACACATTTGTTTAATTAATTAATTTTGTGATCATGAAAACACACCCACAATAAATAAATCATGCAACTGACAGAAATAAAATAAATGGAATGATAATTATCTTGTCTTATTGGGTATTTTATCTAGAGGTTGATAAACTAACCCAATACCTAGGGGAGAAAATACTTTCAACCTTTTGGGTTCGTGTTTACAACTTTCCACCTGTCCATCTTTGTATCTCCTTGGGTTGGTCTCACCTCGGCTCCTACCTTGAACCATCTACACTATCTTGGGAGATCCATCCATTATATATGATTTTATCTCACACACATGTGAGGGGTAAAAATTGGGTTTTCCATAAAATAAACCATGGGAACCCAGACCCTATATATTAATGAGGAGAATGCTCGCAGGCCAACAAATTTAATTTAAACAAATAAATTAAAAGAAACCATCCACATAAAAAGGTACTTGTGTAGATCATGATCACCCATACATGCAATGATATTTATGAAAGAATATAACTAGAATTAAATTATTTAATTTTTCTTGTTTAAGATAAATCACACTCGAATCAATTAATTATTATCTTCAATTAATCAATCATTTTATCTTAAACCATTTTCTGAATTTCCTTGAGATTATCATCCATTGTAATTTTAAACAAATAAATTCATTTAAAATTATATTTGTACGTAACTTTTACCTCGAAGGAAACCCTATAAATTCTTGTTAATAACTACCCAATGAGTATAAATGAACATTATGCAGATGTTAAATTAAATGCATATATATAAAACACCTATCACATGTTGTGCCCCAACTTTATTCTTGCACTATGGTACACATCTCAAAGGTTTGCATAATATAATAATAAATTTTAATAAATATGTATAATTTTGATGAGAACATGGTGTGTAGTTCCTACTACACTGTGTGTACTATCATTCACCATTCATCCAAAGTACATGCCCGGGGATACATCAAGTAGATGTACTTTAGATATCTTCGGATTACATGGTGTGTCTTGTGGGCCACACACCTTCTAGTATCTTTGTTACACAGTCTCCAGTTGGGAAAGTTGTGTATGCGGTACATGGTCTAAACTAACCCGAAGAGACTACAAACTATATCCAGTGGGTTATACAACATGTAATCTGGAAACCATGTTCCACCTATTCTCGGTCAACACATAGAGTCATTAAGACTTAGAAAAACTCCAATCACATGGATTGGTTTAGCAGACCAGTTTCAATGAATCAACCCATAACTACACGACATGTACTATCGAATACACATCGTGTGTTCTGGTGTTGTATGTCCATGAACCTTTGGAACCTTTGGAAGAGATACTATATTTTATTTTAATCAAAATTAAAATAAAAAGATTGTTTTTGTAAGGTTAATTAGAAATGAAAGAGGAGGAACAGATCTTGAGATTCAGATTTATAGAATGATTTACTTGAATTGAAACAACTAAATTTTTAAATACGTAAAGCATCAATGAAAAAATAAATAATTATAATCAACAAAATGACCTCTCAGATACCATTTGTAGGTTCTGAGTGCAGCGGAAGAGCATGGATGGGTGTACCCAAAATTAATTTTCCTATTAAAAATGATCAATCTGAGATCCGTCATGATGATAAAAATAGGGGATCTTTGGAATAGAATGAAGAATGAAAGGAAAGAGGGAAGTCCTAGAACCATATAGAGAATCATCACATATTTTTTATAATTAATTTAATTAAAAAATAGTAATTACCTTGATGGAATTCTCTCCCCATTGATGCTTCCAGTCACGATCTGATGTAATCCGACATTTCCTCACAAAAGCCAAGTATAGGATTCCTCTAGCAGTGATCCACACGTGCTCCACATATCTTTGTACATCGCTGAACTGATCTCTGGGCGCTAGAATGGAAGAGAATTCTCTTGCGATGTCTTCCTTCAATCACCTTGAGAGCTGCTTCCAAAGTGCTCTACTTGATCCAGTGGAGGAGGATCTCTCCTGTAACATAAGAGCATTCATGGAAGAAAGGAATTCTCTCTTATCTTGATAGATTTCTCTAGATCCCTTGTACATAACCATAGATAATGTCTAGGCTTAATGAAAATAATTTAATTGGGATTTATAATACTTAGAATAATAAAATAAAATAATTACCCATAGATATTTATTTATTTCATTTAATTCTTAGTAAGAACCCATGTCTAATAATAGGGTTTGACTATTACTATTTCTTTACATGCACCCTGCAAATTACACCTGATATTATTTAATTAAATAAATAATATTATTTCTCAAAAATTCCCAAAAAAACCACACGGCATGTATATTAATATACATGGTGTGTACTTTTGTTTTTCCATTTTTCTTTACTTCCTCCACCTTATTTAATAAACCTTGAATAATGACTATTTATTTCTTAAATAAATTTCATTTCATTATTCTCTAATAAATATATATATTATTTCAACCACAATATATTCTCTTGAATAACTAGTATTGTAATTAATGTGATTAGGCATCCTTGAATAACTATTAAACCACAATTGGGAATAATTTTTATTCAACTTGTTAAATGAATATTTAACTGAGATACTTAGATACACTTGGTCTGTGACCCTCTAGGATTCTTTCTCAGTGGCATTAGGTAGATCCTGCCTAAATTCCAATGTTAGTTTCTAAAAACAAACCAAGTCACCTATAGATAAATAATTTAACATTGTAATAACATGTCACATCATAGGAACACTTACAGTGTAATTTAATCCCTTTTTCTTGATATCTCCAATCAAGTGGGTTGCATTCTAGTGCCATCAACCCATGTGCTCGATTATTATTTCTTTGACTTTCTGGAATTGAACTTTCCCATTACTCACCATGGACATGGATTTATTTAGGTTATATCAATTCCATCAAAAGGCCTGAGATATCAAATTCCGTTATGGAACAAAAAAAACAAATCCTTCCTCACATTATCTATTAATGTGATATTACTCATGATGCACCCAACATATCCTAACTCACTGTGGATAATGTGTCGTCACAGTTTTCATCATTAAATCTAAGTGCAAAAGTTTTAATACCCATTAATAATAATCTTAAATTCTAAGGACTAATACACACGCCCACATATAGGAACATCAAATGACACTATGAAATGTGGATTTCCTACTGGCGGGTCTCGTTCTCATAATATCCTCATAGATATTACCAAGGGCGCACACCATGAGAAGTTGGCTCAAAATTTTATGAGTCTTATCCCCTAATGTCTTGTATTATTTTTTCCCTCAAATAACATCATTCGGCCATAGAATATATATTCATGAATAGCATTCTGGCACTTCTGGGTTCTCATTATTGTAGGGATATGCTACGACCCTTTACTGTAACAGTTATCCTTAGGACATTTTCACATGCCTTATCATGTAGAAGAATAATCAAGATGTGATAAGGTATTTATTAATATTCAAATCCATGAATAAAAGTTCATCATAAAGTACAAAGTATTTGGTTATATGCCACCAACTCTAACACATCACTATGGGATATCAGTGAGAAAATCTAGCCACTCTACTCATATATCAGATTCCATATCCTAGGTCTCCTTCTAAACATGACCATGATGCTACTAAACTCAAACTAGAGGTATCTTCTTTCCATATAGATACATATCACTATGATCCACAATCCATATTGGATTATTCTCAAATGATGCATCAAAACAAATATCAATGTCCTCGATGTCTACCACATGATAAGGGTTAGGAAAATATCATCAAAGTTTTAACACATGAAACATGCCATGCATGATATTGTAGCACTCTAGAAGGGATAACCAGTACACCACTGGACTGAACCTTTCCACCATATCAAACATCCTAAAAAACCTAGGCACTAAATGTCCCTATTTCATGATAAAACATTGCTCCAACCTACGTGACACCCGATGAAAAACATTATGGTCTGAACATGATTTATACCTACTCTATAGGTTCACCAATCACCTCCTGATCTATTATACGTAGTCAGTCATCTTTTATATGAGACTAGGTCTAACAATTGCTAACTCACCTACCTCCAACCAAAGAAGAAATGAATAACATGGCCTGCCATAAAAATCCTTGAAAGGTTCCATCTAGATCGATTAATGGAAGCTATTATTATATGATAACTCAACAAGTTTCATACACTTCTCCCATGACACAAAAAACCCATGACATAATCTTGTAACATTTCCTCAAGAACCTGAATAATTCATTTAGATTAACCATCAGTTTAATGATAATAAGATGTGCTCAAAAGATCATGTGTTCCCAAATCCTTCTGAATACCATTCTAGAATAGAAACATGAAACTATGATCTCTTTCAGAGAAAATACTCCTAGGAACACCATGAAATAAAACCATCTTTCACACATAAAGACCACCCAGACCATCAATAGTGAAGGTCTCCCTAATAAGAAAGAAGTGGGATACCTTAATCAGTCAATCCCCAATCAACCATAATACATCATTCTTATGGAGTTTAATAGGTAATCCTATCACAAAATACATATTAACATCATCCCATTCCAAATATGGAATAGGAAGAGGCTACAAAATGCCAGTAGTCCTTTGATGCTCGGTTTCACCTTTTGATAGTCAAAACATCTTGCTAAATATTATGCTACCTCCTTTTTCATTCCTAACCATCAGTACTTTCTATGGAGAACACGATACATATTTATCAAATAAGTATGTACCTCCCATCTAGAGGCATGAAATTATATCATTATCCCCTCATGTAAGCCTGTAGAAATCTATACTCGACCATAGAAAAAAAAAATTGATGCTTCCAAGAGACCATCCTAATGGTTTCTCCCCATCATATAAGATATATTTTAAAAGTAATACCTCTAGATCAGATAACTACTTTTTCTTGATCTGGTCTAATTGTGTGGGTATGAGAGACATCAATATCAAAGCTACTCATCCTTGAGACTCTTGAACATCTATATGCATGTATGTAAAGAGTTCCATCATCTTCCAATAATCGAATGAATCCCTTATTTCCCCTATCTATGTATTATATCTCAATACATCATCAATGAAATTTCCCATTACTAGTGTATGAGAACACATGAAGTCAAAAAACTGAAGATACTCAAACCACCTCCTCTATCGTAGGTTCAGGTCCCTCTAAAAAAGATGTATATGGGGATATTTTGGTCCATGTACACCACAAACCTCTCTCCCATAAGATAATGTCTCCAACATCTTAAGGAATGTACCACCACTTACAACTATATATTGTGAGTAGGTTAATTACTCTCATGCAGTCTTAGATATCTAGATCCATAAACAACCACTCAATCCCCTTGTATCAGAACCACTCTGATTTCAATTCAAGATGCATTATAGTACACAGTATATGATTTAACTGACATAAGTAAATTGATTATAGGTGTTGAGGTCATCCTACCTTTCATATCCAAAAAAATATCCCTCATAAGAATCTGACCAAAAAAATATCACCCCTTTCTTGGTCATCCCGACATCAGTGCATCCATATGGGAGAAGTCCTAGATAAAGCACCAATAATAACCTGCTAAACCCATAAATAATTGAATCTAGAATAAATTATTGGTTCACTTCTAAGATACCATTGCTAGAACATTATCTAGGTCTACTAACATTCCTACCTCTAAGATGAAATTACCCAAGAAGTGAATTTTATCAATCCATAAACTACATTTGTTTATCTTGGTGTAAAGCCCATAGCCTCTGAATGTAATCATGATTATGTCATGATGTTTCTCCAGATCATTTACAAAATGGGAGTAAACTAATATGTATTTGACAAAAACTACCACAAACTGGTCCATAATAGTATGAAATATCCAGTTCATCAAGACCATGAATATCATTGGTGTGTTCATCAAAACAAACGACATCACTACATACTCATACAATCCTTAAATGATCCTAAATGTAGTCCAAGGTATGTTTGATAATCTCACCCTAAATTGGTGGTATCTAGATATCAAATAAATCATGGAGACTATCTTAGAACCTCTCAGTTGATCAAATATATCATCAATTCATGGAAGGATATGCTTGTTCTTAACCACCATCCAATTCAATCTCTGATAACCCACTTAAAATCACAAATTTCCATCAAAATTCTTGGAAAAATAGCTAGAGAACCCCATAGAAGAATACTAGGCCCTATTAAACCTTTTTCTTCTAAATATTCCAGCTAAAATTTTATCTTCTGAAACTCTACTAGTGATATCCTATATGGCGGGATAGAAACTGGTTATGCTCCTGGTACCAACTCAATCGTGAAATCATTCTACCGCTCAGGTGGTATTCCTTATAACTCATCAGTAAATAAATCATGAAAATATTCTACCAATGGAGAAATATAATCCTAATTCATTCCTCCATAATTCAAAACAAGACTTTCTATCTGATCAATGAGACAATCTAATCTACACTATATTTATCTGGAATGACCATCGTGAAGATCCCACCCACCTTTTTGAGAATAGATACCTCCTTATGGAGAGAGAAAGGTAACTCTCCTCTAGTAATAATCAATATGATCCTGGTATAGGACTAACCAATCCATAATAAGAATCAAATCAAGACCTGTCATTTTTAGCACAAACGGTTCCTATAAGAAACGGTAGCCACTAATCTATAGAGAACACGCCTTCCAATGTCTGATATTTTGTGTCCACAATACCAATGGTGTTTCGATGGTCCAAGAACCATACAAACTTTCTACAAAAAGACCAATCCATTTTAAAAATAATAAGATAAAAAATAAATGTGATGCAGCTATATAAAAAAATCACAAGAAATGGTATATGATACAAGAATTGTACATCAGATGATATAAGTTCATGCTTCCAAAATAGTTAGATTAGTCTTAAATAAATGAAACTAACATAACCCTCTATCATGGGATCCATCCTAACTCCACTGAGCTATTCCCTTTGCATGGTACTACTATTCCTTCACCGAGGTACCGTTTCCCCTTACTCAACCTAAAATTCTTATGGAACCCCATATACATATCTACTGAGGAGTAGCTTAGTCCTTCCCAGACTCTAGTACTTATCCATATCCCCTAACACTACTATGCTATGAGATTTTCTGAAAAAACTTCTGAAGATGTATAGACAACTATAAGCATGGAACTCCAAACTAGGGTATGAACACCAAGGCCACTTGTGTCCTAACTTTCCACACTAATATAACTTCAATGTAACACGGAATTGAGTTGGTTTCCCACTACCCTAACTACTATACCCATTGTTTCCTTGGTAAAAAATACCATAAAAAGATTCTTACCACCAAAAGAACTCCTAGTTCACCCTACTGAAATTGTATGGTCGCTGCTTGGGGCCTCTCTCAGATTTCCTTCTGTGGTGAGTTCCTCATTCATTACATTAGAAAATATAATCAAGATAAATACATTCTGATGTAACCTAATATCATATTTAATCCCATCCTGAAAACGTCTCACCTTATAGATATCATTATCTTATAAATATGTAAAAAAGTGCTACATTTCGGTGAAATGTCCTACATAGTCCATCATTGACATAACTCCTGTATCAGGTGCATAAACTCAAGAGCCTTATCATCCCTTAACATATATGGATATAACTGGATTAGGAAATTCTTCTTGATTTCCTTCTATGATAACTCCTCTTACTTCACATCTTTCTCCATAATATCCCACCAATGCTTGGAAGGTTCAAGGAAAACATATGTAGGAAGCTTCACCCTCATATCTATGGTTGTCTCAAGATGCTTGAAGATCATATGGACTGAGTCAATCTAGAACTATATGGCCTAGGTTTTTCCCTCCCCAATAACCATAGGTGGATGTTGTAGCTAAAAATAGCTCTCCAGATAATACATTTAAGGCATGATGCAAGCAGTCCCCCTTTCCATGGATCGCATGACCCTCAGAAAGCTATCATGAAGAATCAACACCCATCTAATCCACAAGAGATATGGGAAGCTCCAGATTAGCAGCATTAGGAGCATGTTGATTTCCACTCTCTTAATACTCAATTCAAAGATGATGAGGAGGCATTTTCTCTATGAGAAAAATTCCCTCATTAGAACACTGGATAAAAAAAATTCCAACATCAAAAGGTGATAACAACAGCTAAACACTTCTCTTAGTCTCTCTAAACATGTATTTTGAGTGTTTTAGCATGACATATCTATTAATTTCATTTAATTTATCAAATATATTAGATATATCATTTCATATTTTATATAGGAAAATATATGACACATTCAATAAATATGTCCCTATCATTAACAATGCATGTCAACATATATCCCTATGTGTATATTATGATCCATGCATACTCATCTCATGCTATAATTGGACACAAGTGTAAATATCAAGAAATAATAACATCACACAACATTTTAATCAATCATGGTGAAATAAAATCAACTATAATAATCAAACATCATGAACAACAATCCCATCCATGGGCACTCATATTTCCCCCCATGTATGGGTTAGCTACTCCCATGCACAATATCATTACCAAGTACTAACACATCCTAGTATTCTTTCCACCTTTACTTGAATAGTAAAGAAATATAAAATTAAAACTTTCTTCTTTAATACCACTTTTTAACATCCCTCAATACACGACTCTCTCATGTGGCCAAAACAAGTTAGTTACGGTACCTCAAGATTGCCTCTCCATACTCTAGAGGCTTCCAACTAGTAGTAAAGGTGTGATGAATATAGTGGGGATACTATACCCCTTGGTATAGAGTTAAAACATATAAGAATAATCAAATAATAATAATATCAGAGTAATGAATAATAACAGAAATCGTATATTATATAACTAAAAAGTATAGGAGATACCAATAAATAAATAATTATGAATCATGTAACAATAAGCTGAGATATATCTAAATGTCAAAAAAAAATAAAAATAAAATAATCAGTTGAAAAAATATAATATCTAAAGATCCCAATCCGGAATCCCATGTTGTACCCATCTGCAAACTCCATGCCATCCATCAAGTAAAAAATCAACCACAAGGTCCCTTTCCCTTGTCCAAACATGCATCCATATAATCTACTCGAGCACCAAATGGAATCCAAAATAGAGTGTGAGTAAAACTCAGTAGGTCAATAGCACTGTGTTTAAATGAAACCAGACTATTAATAATTGCATGAAAATAAGTGATAAATAGGTGTATTAATTAATCAATTAATACACCATATAAATTAAACTACTTCAAAACCCTTCCATAATATCTTTGAGCATGTAGCACAACCATTCCAAACATAACCATAAACCATTTCATAATTAAAAAACTGGGAAGATCCATTTGTATAAGAATCTCATCCTATGGGAAGATACCTATATATAATCATTTCAACGTCAACTAGGTTAATCCCACTATATAAGAATTTCAGCATGTGTCACTGGGTATAACCCACAATAAAATAATTTCATTATGTATCACTAGTAATAACCAGCTGCATAAGGATTTTAGCATGTATCATTGGAAATAAACTACTATATAAGCATTTCAGCTTGTATAATTGCGAATAGACCACTATATAAGAATTTCATCATGTATTATTGGGAAAACCCTCTATATAATCATTTCAACATGTATCACTATGCATGGACCACTATATAATAATTTCAGCATCAACTCAGAAAGTCATAACATAAATTATATCACTATATCACATCATAAGCCTCAATGGTTAATTATCAAAACTACCATTTTATTTTAATTATACTTAAATTAATATATCAATTTACCAACAGCCATATCAGTAGCATATAATCTATTACCAAAGTTATTATATATCAAATAATCACCTAAAATCTCATGTCATGATGAACACACTTTAAAACATTATCCAAATAATTATAAATCAAAGGGTTTTCTCACCCCATGGGTAGTCATAATCCATATAAAAAACCTATTTGAATATAAATGGATATAAGGAGTAAACAATCACATGATTTACCATCATTAATCATTCAATTAATTAGTGAAAAGTTCATAGTGGTATAATAATATTCTAGAATATACTCAATTATTAAATAGATCATATGGTTAGTCTTTATAATTCCTACATTTATCTAGTGATTTAACATTGCTTCCAAGGCCTTCAGGCTAGTAAGGAACTATAGAAGACACTATAGCGGGTCTGTAGAAATACTATTATAATAACTATAGTAGACACTGTAACAAATACTATTCATTACTGTAGCGGTTGAAACTATTCATCTGTTTGGGATTTCGGGCCCCTAGTTTAGTCCTCTGGTCCTTCAAGGCCTTCGGGAAAATAAGACTTCCGGGCCACCTGAAGAATTTTGGGCCACCTGAAATTGTGCTTAATAGACCAAGAATACTCTACAAGGAGTAGACTCCATATAATGATTCAGATCAGGCGTATTCCCCAGAGTAGAAGCTAATAGATTAGGAAGAAAGAGAGGGTATGGTGTTGCCATCGAGACCAGCCTATACATGCACATGAATCCTATCTGAACTACCATGTGAAGGTGGAGAGATGATATCATGATGTAGATGTTGGGGAGGAGTGGTTCCATGTAGTTATAGTCTAGATATTTCCTCTAAGACCTACGGGTCATGTAATCTCTAAGCCTACAGGACTTGTAAGGGTTTCCCCTCATCCCTTGAAAGGGGGGTTTCAAGAATAAATATAAAAAGAATTCCTTTGGTCTATTCAGGCAAACAATGCTTCCAACATGAACCACCAACAATAATGGTGGAGATGAAGGTCACAAAAGGGAACCTAGATCACACAAAAATAATATCAACATGATCCTATTATGAAGATCAAAATAAAAACCTTTTAAATATAAAAATGGGGAATGGAGAAGAAGACCAATGAAAAGGAACCTACCAGGGATCAAACACTAATCCACGATGTTCGAAGGTGATGAAAATTCTACAAAATCATAAGGAGTCACCTAGGGTTCAAGAGGAGGGGCTTCAAAATTGGTGGAATGATAAAAAAGGTGAACAATTATACTTAAAACTACTAATTTCAAGGATTAAAAAGTGTGTACCGCCTTTACAAATCGTGCATTCCTTCATAATGGTTTATGCTGAAAAAATCACCGTCTCAGATTGATTTTAACCCTGCATGAACATTACAAGTTGTGTAATGTCTTCATAGTGTTCATTCACTTCACATCATGAACTTGGTTTATAGATTGTTCCTAGTAATAGTTAAACATCATGTAATTAGTAAAATAGTGTAAATTCCCTATAGTTAGTTTCCAACCTAGTTTCTGAAAGAGCCTATACCACCTCTGAAACCATATAAACACACATAAAAGCTTTGTAATACTAATTAACACAATTATATCTAGACTCCATTGATTAAAACAGAAATACATCCCTAAAATTTAGGCTATTTTCCTAAGAATTCTATTCTTCTATGAACAATACTAGGCCACCATAGTTTAAAGACAAAGTAAAACAAAATGAATAATGTATAACACAAAACTCAAAGAGGGATGTACCTAGAAATAGATGAGATCTTATAACATTATACCCCTTTATAAATTTCACCGTCTAAATTTTTAATTTCATGCACTAAAATAGGTGTGGGTACTTTAATTTACTCACCTATTCTGGTTCCCATGTCACTTCTTGAAACTTTTGGTTCCTCCATAAAACTTTGACCATGTGAGTTGTCTTGTTTTGTTGAACTTTGTCTTTATAATCTAATATTTTCATTGGCTTATAATTTTATGAAAGTTAATTTTCCAATAATACCACCTCTGGGTTCATCACATGTGAGGGGTCTAGTATGTACTTACTCAAGAGGGATACATGGAACACATCATTTTCTTAATATATGTTAGGTGTGAATGCTAGTCTATAGGCCAGCACTCTAATACAATCAAGGATCTCAAAGGGACCGATGTATCTAGGATTAAGATTTTTCTTTAATCCCAAACCTCATTAATTTCTTTTATGATGATATATTAAGGAACACTTTAGCTTTGAAAAAAAACCAGATCACATCGATTATTTTTTGCATATATATGTTTTCGACATTAAGAAATTTTCATATGATGTTGAATGGATTGAATCTTATCCATCATACCTTGGACAATATCATGTACCATAGTATTCTTCTCTCTAACATCATCTGAGCATGTCAGTGTCTAAAAACTCTTCCCATACAGAGCCTCATAAGTTTCCATTTTAATGCTAGAATAAAAACTGTGGTTATATGACAACTCTACTAGGGTAAGTTGATGATCCCAACATCCTTGGAAATCCATTGAACAATATCTCAACATTTCCTATAGAGTTTTAATGATCCATTCAAACTGAACTTCCATTTGAGGGTGATAAGTAATGTTGAATATTTGTTCTATATCCAAAAATTTCTGAATTATTCTCTAGAACATTTATGTAAAACTTAGATCTCCATTAGATACAATAGAGATTGGACTCCATACAGTTCTATCTTGGTAAGGTGATTGAATACCACTAAAATGGAGTTATTTACTTAAGGTGTCTTGGGGAGTCATATGATGAAATCCATTATTATGTTTTCCCATTTTCATACCAGTATAGGAAATGGTTTCATCATACCCTTAAACTTCTTTCACTCAGTCTTGAGTTGTTAGCAAACCAAACATCGAGATACAAACTCTACAATTTCCCTCTTCATGTTATCCCACCAGAAATTTTTATTTATATATATATACATATTAGTGCTTCCTAGATAAAAAGATAATTATGAGATACGAACATAATCTAAAAGTTCTCTCTTGATATATAGTTTAATGGGACATATATCAGGGTTCCAAACCATATAACTCCATCTTTAGAAAAATTAAAATCTATAATATTCGCTACCTCTTATGTACCACCTCATCATATTTCTTGGCCTCCTTGATCCTCTAAACAATTTATGATTGATTATTGATTTGAGAAATGCGTGATGAATATCCTCTTATTATTCCTATATCCATCCTTTTAATTTCCAAGAATATTGGAACCCATTCAATCCTCATCTTGGATATAGTTTCAAGAACCTTTCTGCTTAGAGAATCATACATTTTATTTTCTTTTATAGGATAGTAATGAATTGCACAATCATAATCATTGATTAGATATATCCACCTTTTTTGGAACATATTAATCTACTTTTGTGTAAATATATACTTAATGATTTTATGATCAGTATATATGTCACACTTCTCCCCATAGAGACAATTCCACCAAATCTTTAATGAAAAGATCACTGTAGCCAATTCTAGATCATGATTTGGGTAGTTATGCTCATGGATATATATTTATTGTATGGAATAGTCTATCAATTTTTCTTATTTAATGAATAAACAACCATGTCCCTTTTTAGATGCATCTCTTTTGATAAAAAATCCTCCCGAGTAAGTTTAGTCAATGGGATTGAAAATCATAATAAGTTTATCAGAAATTGATGATAGTACCTAAATAATCTAAGGAAAATTCAGATTTCCATCACATATGTTGGCCTTAACCATCCTTAAATAACCTGAGTTTTTGTAAGGATCCACAAATATCACTTTATTGGTGGTAACATGTCCCAATAAAGTTACTTAATCCAATCCAAATTCACATTTATTGTAATTCACATACATATTTTCCTTCAACAAGGTATTCAGCATGGTATTCAGATTCTCCTCATGTGTCTACTTGCTTTTGGATTAGAATATAATACCATCTATAAATACTAACACAAATTTATTGAGGTAACATCTAAAGACTCTATTAATCAAGTCCGTGGATATTTTTGGAGCATTGGTGTGTCCTAATGGATTCACTATTAACTCATAGTGCCTATTCCTTGTATGAAAAGATTTCTTAGGGATATCATGATTCTTCACCTTTACTTGATAATATCTCAACAAAATATCCACATTAGAGAAATATTGGGCTCTATTTAGTTGATATAACAAGTAATCAATCCATGTAATAGGATACCTGATCATTATCATGATCTTTTTGAGCTCACAATAATCAATGTAGAGGAGAATTAACCCATCATTCTTCTTAATGAAGAGGATTGATGCACCTCATAGTGAAGCAGTTGGGTGTATAAACCCTTTATCTGGATTCTCCTGTAATTGTTTCTTCAGCTACTCAAGTTAAAAAATGGTCATTATGTATAGATTTTTGGATATTGGAAAAGTTATGGGTATAATATTGATTAAAAATTCAAACTCCTAACTAGGAGGAAGATAAAGAAATTCTTCAGAAAACACATCATCATATTCCCACACAATGGACATGTTTTCAAGGATGGCCTTTTCTTTAATTTTAGCCATTTAAGTTAGATATTCTTTCTAATAAGGAATTAATATCCATGATTGAGATATTGGTACTAAATAAGATCTTTCCTCTTCCTTTCACTTGTATAGAATTATGGAGTGATTCACGATATAAAGGATTATTTCATTCTCTCAGTAATTTATATTGGCTCTATATAAGTAAATCCAATCCATAAATAGAATTGAATTGACTTATGCTAAAGTAAGGATCACAATGTTTTCTGGTAAGTTAAGACAATAAATTTTGATAGGGTAGAAGTTATATACTTGATATGTGATAATTTACCAAATTTTTTTTTCATCGATATCTCTAATTCCATGCTTTGATGTGATGTTTGAATAGTTATACTAAACATGAGAGATAAAAACAAATGTAAAGAACCATAATAAAAAAATATTCTCACTGTCCTTGAATGGATAACTAGTGTAACTTTCACTACATTGTTATAGGTTTCCACCTTAGTAATTATGATGACATAAGATCTCTCTTTTTTCATTATAGGTTGTTATAATTTATTGTCTCTAACGACCCTTAGCTTAGGGTATTGGCTTTTGTAATGCCCATGTTCCTTGTAATTTAGACATTATAATTCTGGCTGAGGATTGATAAGAGGATTCATTTATTCCATCATATTGTTGGATTTTTTTCCATCAGTAATTGGTATCTAGGTTTTATTCCTTCCCACACCTAATGCATTTATTAATCCCCTTTAATCAATTTTTGGGATGCTTTATCCCATACTTTTGAAAAGTGGGGTGTTGAGATTTATTTCTACCATTAGATTTCTCAATCATACCTATAGAATGAAAATCCATTTTATAATTTTTAGCCCCATGAAAACCATAAAATTTACTAATCATAATTTTGGTTCTGAGGGAACATGAGAAAAAATCCCTATAGTTTTTAAATTATTGAATTTCCATGGTTTTTCATATACTTGGATTCATCCCACCAAATAAGTGGTCAACATTACTTTTGGGGGGTAATGATAAAGTCAAAGGCATATCATGCAATTCATGTGAAGTTTTCATCATATAACCCAATGTATCCATCATCCTTTTTCTTGAGGATAAGTAATCCCCTCTAGATTTTTAGTCAAAGAGTGTGAGGAAAATAGTTATTGAAAAATATTTTCCATAATTCCTTCCACTCCATTACTTAAATATCATCATTGGGATTCGTATTTTTGACCAAATCCCACCATTGATCAGATTATCCATCCATATGATAAACATCCAACAAGACCTTCTATTGTTCATACCATTAAAGGATAGAAAAGATATTTTAAATGGATTTTATCCATTGTTATGTGATTAAGGGATCGAAATATCCAATACAAGTCAGATTCCTTTGTTGTGTAAAGGTATCAATTTTAACTTCCTATTTCTTAGGGGTATTTCGGAATTACTCCAGATTCATGTTTTAGTTCAAAACTTGAATCAATTGAGAAATTATTATCACAAAGTTCATGATTCCTAGTATCATTAAGTTTGGCATTTTATTTTGGTATTCATTACATTTTTCTTCACATTGGTTGTTGACTCGGTTCCTCCTATTCCAAACCATTCTCTATAATAAAATAAAAATTAGGTTTGAATAATTTCAAACTATTATACATATAAATTGGAAACCATGAACATTAAAAGATTTCTTTATAGATGACATCTATTCTATAACTTATGGGTTTATATGTTTCAATCTATATTCTCCATGATCTATTTTATAACATAAAATCTTATGTGTATTTTTGTTCCCTTAATAATGGTTCATAATGAGATTGTGAATTTACCATATAATATCCCCATGGAGGGTTAAAATAGGTGTGCATTAAGGACTATTTTCATGCACCTAGTGATGATCGAGTCCATCTCAATGCACCCTTTTGGGGTTATTACCCCTAGGTACCTTTATGCTAGATCCACATTCGCTTTTAGTGTCTAGAAAGGGATGAATTTTCTTAGAAACCACTTAATATATAGTTTTCCAAATTTTACAGATGTTTTACTATGTGAAATTTGGTACATAGCATAACAAATTTTGATGATAATATAATGAAATTATTGAAAACATCCATAACATGCTCTTAAAATTCCATCATTCTTCTAAAACTACATGGGATAACATATAGAAACACATAAGAAAGGGGTAATCTATAAAGATAAATAAGAGAATAAAAAAAGAATAAAATAAGGTAAATAAGTACATGTGATCCAAGAGGCATATCAAGGTAACATAAAGGGATGATAATAATAATCATGATATAACATGATAACATAAAGGAAACATGTGAATTTGGAGACAAAATTAAACATGACATCATAAATATAGGTCAAGACTAACCATCAAGACATAATAACATGGTGTATGAATTCCCATAATGGATTAGTTTTACACCCATCTCCCATACACAACATCTCATCGACTAAAACATTACCCAATACATTAGAGCACTATCTGGGTACACCCATCATTTTTATATCATGTACTTGAATAAGTGTGCCACATTAATCATACAACATAAAGATGGATTTTATAAATTGTAATCCCATGATCTAGGAGTTTGGGTTATATAAATTGAATTCCCCAATCATTTAAGGATAGGTATATATAGTTGAATACTCTTGATTGAAAATAAGGATGGGAATTCACAAAAAAAGGTTTGGAATAGAAAAAATCATAGGATTATTTCGGAAGAAAAATGGGGGTATGTAAATGTTCATTGGTGTGACGTCCCAACTAGGGTTCCAAATACCAATTCCCTGAGCTGGTTGGTCAGATGACCTTATACATGCCTCCATATACACTAGAGGTTTCCAACTAGCAGTGACGATAAAATATAAAACATGGGGATACTATAAACTCTTTATCAAAGAATAAAAGTAAAGGAAATAAATAAACAATAACAAAATGATATAAGAAACAACCAGAATAATACCATAACCAATACATACAAGTGTCACATGATAAACTGAAATAGTGAAACAATATCCATACTATAGTTGTATATATGAAATAACATACATGTTTCACGTTTCAATATGAAAAAATAAATAAAGACACACTGAAAACTCCCAAGAGGGTCCCAACATCATGTCTGGTCCCCATATCAATGCTTCATCCTAACTCATAAATCTAACATAAGAATGTTTCCCTTATCCTACCATGAGAACATGAAATCTATTCCGGTACCGATCAAAAATCCCAAGTAGGGTGTGATTACAACTATTTAGTCCAAAAACAATGGTTTCTAAAACAATATATAGTCTATAACAGTTTGTATGATTGTATAAAGAACAATGTACAATAAACAAGGTGAATAGTTATCACATTTCATTATTCTTTAATTAACCACGTAAATTTCATAGGTTCATGATGACACCCAAACCATCAATACTTACTTTGGCCTATCTGGGATTCTGAACTATATAACATAAGGATTCATAATTCCTTATATAATGGTATTTCATCATTCATTTCAATTCAATTTCATTTCATGACTACTTGGAACACTAGTCCAATGCTAATGTATTGGGCTTATAACGTCATGTCTAGCACCTCATGGGTATTTGGAGCATCATTCCATATCCCACACCCCATGGGTATTTGGAGAATTAGTCCTTTTCCCATACAATAATTTTCACATGAATTCATTTGGGTATAGAATGTCATGTCTAGCACCCCATGGGTATTTGCAGCATCAGTCCCTATCCCACACCCCATTTATAAAAAAATCACACATATATCTCTTATATCACATTCATCAAGGTTAATCATCATTAACCTTATTATCCAACATTATCATCATGTTATACCATTTCAATTTCTCAAATAATCATGGTTTATCACTTTAATTCACATGGAATAATATGAACAATTCACCACTAAACCATTTATCAATATTTAATCATATAATCCGTTAACCCATCAAGGTTAAACCAAACATACCTTAATTACCATTATCAATCAATTCCATAATCCCATTAATTACCCAATTCCATAATCAAAACTTTCACTAATTTCATAATCACATTATTACACCAACTCTATAATCCATTAGTTAATTAACATGTTAATTAATACAATTTTCAAATGTGAAAATTGAAATTCCGAAATAACATACACACAAATATAATTCAAGATAATGATAATTGACATTTGTACCACCTTATTAGTTTTCTCCAAACAAAAATCTCAAAATTGAAGTAGATTGATCGAAATCACAATGGTGTGGAAGATCTAGGACCAAATCCCAGAAACAAGATCAAACCAAATAAGATCCATGAAAACCCAGATCTAAAAAAATTTCTAACAGTGGATAAATCATTCCCCTTTATCAGGAAAGAGGGATGAGAGAGATAAATCCAAGTAGGGAATAAAAAACTTACTATTAGATAGATGATACTTCGAACGGATATTTAATTCATCATGAATGGGGTTAGAGGAGCCTTGGAACCCTCCCAGGAGCTTCAAAATTCATAGGAATGATTTTAGGTCTGAGTATGGGTTTTAGGGATTAAAACCAGGGGGTTCAGTATTTTTTTATAATTTTTTAGGTGATTAAATTCCTTCATGCATGGTTTCCTATACGGGGCATAGGGTTTTCTAAACCATACACCTCAACCATGTGCCTCTCTTTATGGGTGCATGATTTTTACTAAGAGGTCACAAAATTTGACAAAACATGTTCCAACCATGCAATCCCCCTCTTTCCTCTGATGCATGGTTTACTAGGGATAGGCCTATACCTTGGAAAAATGATACACGAACCTTGAAATGACCCTTTTCTTCCAAAATTCTCAAATTTTCACCCAAAATACTCTAAACAAAACCCCACCCAAGGTATACAAAAATAAGATTAAAAGGTGCCTATAAATGAACATTAGACATCGATAAAAAAGGTTAGGATATTAAAATATATTCACCTTATAATAGCACTTCCTCAAGCTATACTCCCAAGAATCTCTAAGATTATGAGGTAAAAAGGTTGGGCTACTGATCCTGCGTATCTACTTATCTCTCCCATGTTCCCTCTTGAAGATGGCCATGTTTCCACAATACTTAAACTGTCAGCATAGTCATTCCCCAAAAAACTTTCTCACTATAATCCATAATAATTATCAGATGCTCCTCAAAGTACACATCAGTATCAAGATCAACATCATTCACATCAATCACATGAGATGGGTTGAGGTGATACAACAGAAGTTGTGACATATGAAAATAATCATCCATAGAACTATATCTCTGTATAATATCCAATTGGTATTCCACCGACATGATTCTATCTACAACCGTGAAAGTTCCAACAAACCAGGGTTCCAATATTCTCTACCTCCAAATCCTACGATGACTCAATCTAGGCGACACTCGAAGTAACACATGATCATCCACTTTAAACCCAAGGTATCATCGAATTCTATCACCATATGACTTCTGCCTACTCTAAAACATTATAATACATTTCCAAATCATATTAACCTACTCTAAAATCACTTGAATAAGACTCGATCCCAAATAATCTAACTCACCTACCAACGTCCATCATAGAGGTGATCTGCATGGCCTACCATAAATATCCTCATATGGTTCCATCTGAATTGTCACCTGATAACTTTTTCTATAGGCCAACTCAATGAGTACTATGTGCTTCTCCCAAGACCCACCAAATTCTAGGACACACGCACATATAATACCCTCAAAAAACTATATATTATGTTCCTACTTCCCATCCATATGTGGGAAGAAATATGTACATAGAAATACCTAAGTACTAAGAACTTTTTTTAATACTTTCCAAAAGTGTGAAGTGAAATTTGAGTCATGGATTGAAACTGTACTCCGAGAAACCTCCTGTAGATAGAATATCTCCCAAACATAAAAGTCTCCCAATTGATCCACTAATAAAGTCTACCAAATTGTCCAGAAATGTTTTAATTCCATCATTCAATTCACAGTCACCAAAATAACATCATTCTTCTAAGGCATCCTCAGTAGACCTACAAAAAAATCAATGGTAAAATTGTCCCACTTCCATTACTGAAAGGGAAATGGTTGTAGTAAACCACCAAGTCATCGATGCTCATCATTAACCTATTGAAAGGTGTAGCGTTGTGTCATTAACCCTAAAATCACAATTTGCATGCCTAACCACCAATACTATCAACATAGGTCATGGTAAATTTTGGTCAAAATTGGATGCACCACCCACCTCGAGGCATGAAAATCACACATAAAATCCTCCCAAATACTCTTAAGTAAAAAAACAGGGTTCCTGACATAGATGATCTCGTACTCTTCTATATTCCAATGAAAATGTGATTACCCACCTTCAAGGATTCCCCTCTAGGAAGAACAATCCTAATCATCATACTGCCTCCCCCTGATTTGACCCAAAAGTTTGGATTCCACTAATTTTGAGATGAGTTATATTAGCTCTTGGACCTTTTGAACCACAATAATAATCCTAGAAAACAAGTTTATCATCTTCCACTCTGAATTATATTCCTTAACTTCATGATTTTGTGTCTCTCTACTTAAAGCGTCAACAAACCGGTTTCCCTTCCTGGGTGTATATTCCATCACAAAGTCAAAATATTGCATTTACTCAACCTATATATACTTTCAAAGATTCAAATCCTATAATGAAAAGATATAATTTAATCTCTTATAATTAGTATACATAGTAAAATTTTCACCTAATAGATAATTTCACTAACAATTCAAAGCATAAACCACTACTTCTAACTTGATACCATTTGTAGGGTAGTTCCTTTCACGTGGAATCAACTTCCATGACCCTTACACTATAACTCAACCCCCTACATCTACACTAATATATTTCCTATCCTAGATGCATCACAAAACACTATATACTCCTCACCCTAATATAGTAGGATCAAAATTGGTGTAGTTGTCAAATAGTTCTTCAACTCCAAGAAAGTATTCTCAAATTCTATAGACCATTCAATCTCAACTCCCTTATTGGTCAATCTCTAAAGTTGTACTTACAAGTGGGTAAATTATTGTTTCAACCTCTGATAGTATCCCACAAAACCCAAAAATCATTAGATATGAAAAAAAAATCCTAAGATTCTCCCAAGAAACCATTGCTTCCACCTTCTCTAGGTCTGCTAACACACCTTCCTTCAAGATGATGTGACCCATCAAATGTACCCAGTAAATCCAAAATTTCACATAGATTGATTTTCATATAGTTGATTCTCTCTCATTATACTCGGGATGTTGTCAAGATATTGGGTATGATCGCCATGATTCAAGAAGTACATCAAGATTTTATCCACAAAACAACCATAAATAGATCCAGGTATGACTAGAAAATTTGGTTCATCAAGGACATAAAAACTATCAGATCATTCTTCATCTCGAACAACATCATGATGAACTCATATAGGCCATAAATTATTCTAAAAGATGTTTTTGATATATTAGAATCTAAAACTCTCAAATGATGTATCATGACCTACCTTCACCAAAATGAGGGAAGGGACAACAGATTGTCAAACCATGCCTTCCTCTAGTTGAAAGAGAGATAATGACCCCTGAGACCCACCTTAAATATCCCATGGAGTGGTGACTAAAACCAAGGGTATAGAATCACAAGTAAAATGGAAGGAATTACGCTTTTTATTTAGTAGGATCAAGAGATAAGATAGTAAACCCTAAAAACACCAAAAGTGGAAGTTAAAGTAAATCCAAAACAATCCATTCTCGTATGCATGTTCCAATAATAAGTGCTACAAAAATACAGAAAACTCTAAAGGGAAGTACCAAAAGAAAAGAAAACCAACGGTGTCAACAGTCCTGAAATCTGAGCTAATAGAGTCTGGCACGGTCCTCGAATTTTTCCTAGAAACCTGAAAGTAGTTTTATATACGTAGGGTGAGCATATAGGTATACTTATTAGGGAAAACCAAAAGCTCTCATGCACAAGTGGGAAGGAATTATATTTCCTTGTGAGAAAAAAGGATATAACCAAATAACCTAGCATAGAAACTATCCACCCAACCTCACCAAGGCACACTCCCCAAATAACACAAGTCAAGTTAAGTAATAGTAATAGCACATCAATATTTGGGTACCCCGCACCACTTTCCCACTGGTTATTGAAGACATCCTATATGTTCGAACTCCCCCGACAATCTCATCGTAGTCCCACTAATATACCCCGCCCACACACACCTGGGCTACCGAAACCATACATCCCACCTAAAAACACCTAGGTCACACCAACCACACATAACCACGCCCGCAGACACCTAGTCTAAAATAACTACCGCCACGCCCAAAGACACATGGGCCTCATCCTGAAGACACCTGGGAAACAACCTGCCCGCACACACCTGGAAAAACCACCACAACTACTCTACCCAAATAATCTTGGGCTATAATGGACCTCAGGCTGTCACAACCTGCCCGATGAGTCTAGGGATAAATGGGAAAGGGAGCAGAAAAGGAGAAAATAACCACCCACTCATAGGAGAGTTGGGAAAAACACCCTCCCCTATGAAATGGGGTGTTCGGCATGAAGTGATCAACTTGGGTGGGGTGCAAATAAAAACATAAGAACTAAATTATACATATAGTTAAACAAGAACTCATCCCAACCTAGAGGTTCCAAAACCAGCTCATATACAAACACCCTTGTTATTATTCATTCATAAGAAGCACAACAGCCTAAACCTAGTCACAACTCATTCTCGGAAAACAATTCCCCATTTAACCCATTATTGTTATCACATTCAAGTGGTTCCATTTAAATAATTCTTCACTATTGGGCAATTAATAGGCATAGCCACAAGCCAAGGAAGGAAAAACAACCAAGCACCAAATTAATCATTCACAGCTGGTTCTCTTGTAATGTCACAACCACAAAAGGGATCTGTGAGATCTCTTAGAGTACTGGAACCAAACCAAGCCCCAACATACAGCCCCACATGGCCTTGGATCTACAGACCAACAATTTCACCACAACAGGGGATCCCATCCTAATCCATGTAACCTCACAAGCATCAAGCAGAACAACCATACACATCATCAGAATAGAGTAAGGAATTTTCCTGATTTAAACACACCATTTCTTTTGTTTCGTATTTCTGTTTGGTTAACCAGGGTGACCAAACAAGGATTATTATTCATTGGGAAACCATTTAATTAATATAGTTTACGTGATTAATCAGTTTCCATGTTATAGCCATTCAATCATAGAAATGTCTAGAAAACTGAGGTTCGTTAGTGCGCAAGAAACGACCACCAATATCCATGATTTTTAGTGGACATAATCCCATACAATTCACAACATATTTTCAGTGGTAAAAGAGTACAATAGCATTATCAAACACACCCCTTCATTCTTTAAATCCATTTATTATCTTCGTTAAGGTTTGGTTTCATCCATCCCTACAGAAACATCATCATGCCCACCCCGCATGATACATGGTAAAAAGAGACGAAGGAAGAACCCTACTTGGATGATCAACGATCAAATTTTTTCTCATCACACCATTAACTGGGATGCGTGACTTGCAGGGGAAGAACTTCGGGGACTCCAAGAGTGAGCAGGAAAGGCTCCAGCATAGGCGCACCACTAGCCTTGGGAAGGGGGACTCCAAACACACTAAAGAAAGGAAAGAGACCAGCCAAGAAGAAGAAAGAATGAATTCCCATGTGATAAAAAGGCGAGATCCTAGAGTTACAGGATATGAATTTTGAATGGATTTAAAGGCGGATCATGGTTTCACCATGTAGTTGGGTAGTTACACACGATGGAATTAATTTTTATTTAATAATTCTCATCAGAGGGGTGGCCATAACAGTTGTGCGTTACACTACTGGAAATTTAGGCTATAGCCACGGTTCTAAACCGTGGATATAGGCCCTTAAACCGTGGCTATAGGTAATAGCCACGGTTTGAGGAGCCATGGCTAAGTTTGTCGTGGCTATAGGCTCAGTCCTATAGCCACGGTTCCAAACCGTGGCTTTAACTCTATAGCCACGGTTCAAACCGTGGCTATAGTTTTAAAGTCACGGTTCTAACCCTGGTTGTATACCTAATGCCACGGTTGGAACCGTGGCTATACTAAAGGACGGACAGGCTTTATTGCCAGGGTATAAAACCATGGCATTAGGTCTATAGCCACGGTTTGAGCCGTGGCAATAAACCAATAGCCACGGTTTTAAACCGTGGCAATAAACCAATAGCCACGGTTTTAAACCGTGGCTATAGGGTGTCCAAATCCATAAAAAAATACCCCCCCCCCCCCAACCCCCGCGACACCCCCCTGGACACCCCATGGACACCCCCCTGGACACCCCCCTGGACACCCCCTAGACACCCCCTGGACACCCCCTGGACACACCCTGGACACCCCCCTGGACACCTCCTGCACCCCTCCCCTATACCCTGCAGACCCCCCCCCCCAACCCCCGCGACACCCCCCTGGACACCCCATGGACACCCCCCTGGACACCCCCTGGACACCCCCTGGACACCCCATGGACACCCCCTGGACACACCCTGGACACCCCCCTGGACACCTCCTGCACCCCTCCCCTATACCCTGCAGACCCCCCCCCCCCCTTCCCTCCTCCCAACTACCTTGCAGACCCCCCCCCTGCTGGACAGCCCTCCCCCTACTGGACAGCCCTCCCCCCCCCTCGCACCGCCTGGACAGACCCCTTTTACCCCCATGCCCCCCCTGGACAGCCCCCTTGCACCCCCCCTGGATAGCCCCACCTCTCACTAGACTGCCCCCCCCCCAGACAGCCCCCTTGCACCCCCACAGGACAACAGTAAGGCAAAGAGCTGAATGATTCCAGTTTTTGCACGGTCTGAAAAAGAAATTTCAGCAAAGGGTTGACGTGAAGGAACAATATGTCCCTGGGCTGCAATTGATTCCACTTGATGATGAAGTGACAATTCAGAACATGCTTCCAGGTACAATTGATTGTCGCAGATTGGGGAAGTTTGTCTTACCTTCTTCTCTCGATGGCCAAGTCATACGAACTCTCTCGATGGGGTTGGATCCTAGTAATAAGTAATCACTGGAGCCTAGACCATGTGTTGAAGATTTAGAAATTTGTGGTGCTAGAGTTCAAAAGGAAAGGAGATGATTCAGAGGCTGAGTATGGATACGGACGAGGAAAACCTTTTTTATTTGCAGTAAACAGTCCAGAAGTGTGCCTTAGGAGTTTCCAGACTGGTTCTTTTCCTTGGTTAGCAGTTGCATGGAAATCTAAAGAGCTTTTGTTCACTACTTGGTACCTGGTTGGGTGAATGCTGTTGTTCAGTTCAGCAAGTGGAGGGCATTTTGAATGCCTGCAAACTTGATAATCACAAATAAAGAAGCTCACCATTTCCCAAGTTGCCGATCAAATATACTTTGCTCCAATGCTTCTGAAATTGAATGGAAAAAGGTTCAAATAGCTATGTGTGGTGCCTATTTTCTCATAATGGGAACTGTGGTTAATTTGTTAGAAAGCATGGTAGTATGCGCAAAAGCGAGGATTCGGGAAACATGTATTTTAAGGTTCAGCGTGCTGTTCAGTTTCAAATTTTCAAGGTTGACCAATCAAAATTGGTTGTAGCTGCACACCCAACCTACACCCCTCCCCTGCACACCACCAGCCCCGCCCCCCCTCCTCCCCCTTCACACCAGACCCGGCCTCCCTCCCTCTTTGCACTGCACCCGATCCCTGCACACCACCCATCCTCCTCCCCTTCAGCCCTACACCGAACCACAACACCCCCCCTGCCCCTGCCCAGTCCCCTCCCCCCTGCTACTTTCCCCCCCCCCCCTTCTAGTTCCCCCCTCTCCCTGCCTCAGTCCTACCCTCCCCCCCAAACCCCCCAGGACAGACCCCCCCAGACCCTGGACACCCCCCCCAACTGCCACCCCCCCACCCAGGACAGACCCCCCCCCCCATACCCTGGACACCCCCCACCCAACTTCACTCCCCCATGCACCCTTGCACACCAGCATGCCCCCCAACCTCAGCCTGCCCCCTCCCCTGTTGGAAACCCCTCCCCCTACTGGACACCCCTCCCCCCCTGTTGGACAGCCCTCCCCCATGCTGGACAGCCCCCCTGCTGGACAGCCCTCCCCCCTGCTGGACATCCCTCCCCCCCCCTGCCGGATAGCCACCCCTGCCGGAAACCCCTCCGCCCACACCTCCCCCCTGCTGGAACACCCTCCCCCCTGCTGGACAGCCCTCCCCCTGCTGGACAGCCCCCCTCCCCCCAGCACCCCCTGCACCTGCACCCCCCCTTCCCCCTGCCCCCCTCCACCCTCCCCCCTGCCCCTGCCCCCTGCCCCCTACCCCCTGCACCCCTGCCCCCCTGCACCCCTTCCCCCCTCCCCCCTACCCCCCTGCACCCCCAACACCCCCCCACCCCCCACACCCCCCTGACCTTGCCCCTAATCCCCCCTACCCCCCATCCCCCCTGCCCCCATCCCCCAGCACCCCCCTGCACATGCACCCCCTGTAAGTACATATAGATGACTGGGGATTTGGCTCCCTCTCACTCAAGCCAGGTGTAGTACATATACATGACTGGGATCAGAAATTCAACCCATATGAAATTGGTAAGACCTCAGTTCAGGTATGGGTTAAAATATATGGCTTAAATGGGGTCTTATGGCATCCTATAATTCTATATGACATTTCATTAACTGTTGGAGTTCCAGTTAAGATGGATCGAGAAACTGAAATTGATCGATTTGGCCATTATGCTAGATGTCTAATTGAAATAGACCTTTGCTCCACATTAGTATACAAAATTTTGTTTATCTACTGATGAAGAGGAGCTGGAACTTAGTGGAATTTGAGAACATACCAAAATTTTTCCCAATTGTAAGGTCATTGATCATGATGTTAAAAACTGCAGAAGATCTGTTATTTGAACCCTTTGTTCTCAACGAGGACATGATCATAAATCATGTTCCAACCTTGATTTGGAGAGGAAAACAATACAAAGCAATAAATCTTGCACCTCTGGTTCTGAAAACCATGTTAATGGCAGTTTTTCTGAGCCTGTTAATCAAGGGATGGTTTGTTTATGACTCCAAGAATGATAATGAGAAGGTATGTACGCCCAGCCATAAAACATGGACTGACATTGTGGAAGAAGTGTGGATCCTTCACCTGCTCTCCCTGTTACTACTACTGTCCATTATTATGCTCAAGTGGTTTCTCAAAGCAAGGAACTCAGGCCCCCTTCACTGTGTCAATCTGATTCTGCTCAGATTGACACTAGTAAGGAGGTTTCCTCCTTGGATGGTGTGGCAAATGAAAGTCTCATGGAACAAGATTTACTTTATACTGCCTCTAGTGATGCCTCTAGTTCACAGGTAAACATAAATCTGAAGGAAGATGGACAAGACATAGTGAAGGAGGCAGATATTGTTAATAAACAAAACCATCCTACCTCTGTTTCTCATTTTTTTGAATCTGGGAAATTCTAGTGTGGGATTTCTGCTTCTGCTGACCATAATCTGTTGATGCAAAAGCTGTTACACCTGGTTCTGAAGAAGTATGTATACTTATAGGGGAGCTTTCTCTTGATCAGACAACTTCTTATAGTGTTCAGGTGGTGTCAAAATAAAAGACAACAAAACAGATTGCTGAACAGCCCCGCCCCCTGCCGGACACCCCCTCCCCACTGCCCACTGCCGGATAGCCCGCCCCCCTTCCTGATAGCCCGCCCCCCTTCCGGACAGCCCGCCCCCAGCCCCACCCCCTGCCTGGACACCCCTCCCCCCTGATGGACACCCCTCCCCCCTGCTGGACAGCCCTCCCCCCTGTTGGACAACCCTCCCCCCTGCTGAACAGCCCTCCCCCTCTGCTGGACAGCCCCGCCCCCCTGCTAGACAACCCGCCCCCCTACCAGACACCCCTCCCCCCTGCCGGACACCCCTCCCCCCTTCCGGACACCCCTCCCCCCTTCCAGACACCCCTCCCCCCTACTGGACAGCCCTCCCCCCTGTTGGACAGCCCTCCCCCCTACTGGAAATCCCCTCCCCCTGTTGGACACCCCTCCCCCCTGCCGGATAGCCCGCCTCCCTGCCTGACAGCCCACCCCCCTGCCGGATAGCCTGCCCCCCCTGCTGGATAGCCCCGCCCCCTGCCTGGACACCCCTCCCCCTGTTGTACACCCCTCCCCCCTGCCGGATAGCCCGTCCCCTACCTGACATCCCGCCCCCTGCCGGACAGCCCGCCCCCTGCTGGACAGCCCCGCCCCCTGCCTGGACACCCCTCCCCCTGCTGAACACCTCTCCCCCCTACTGGACAGCCCTCCCCCCTACTGGATAGCCCTCCCCCCTCCTGTACATCCCTCCCCCCTGCTGTACAGCCCCACCCCCCTGCTGGACAGCCCGCCCCCCCTACCGGACACCCCTCCCCCCTGCCGGACACCCCTCCCCCCTGCTGGACACCCCTCCCCCTGCTGGACAGACCTCCCCCCTGCTGGACAGCCCCTCCCCCTGCCTGGACACCCCTCCTCCCCTGCTGGACAACCCCTCCCCCTGCCTGGACACCCCTCCCCCCAGCTGGACACCCCTCTCCCTACTGGACACCCCTCCCCCTACTGGAAACCCCTCCCCCTGCCTGGACAGCCCATCCCCCCTGCCGGACACCCCTCCCCCCTACCGAACACCCCTCCCCCCTGCTGAACACCCCTCCCCCCTACTGGGCATCCCTCCCCCCCTGTTGGACAGCCCTCCCCCCATGCTGGACAGCCCCTTCCCCTGCCTGGACACCCCTCCCCCCTGCTGGACACCCCTCCCCCCTGTTGGACACCCCTCCCCCTACTGGACCCCCCTCCCCCTGCTGGACACCCCTCCCCCTGCCTGGACAGCCCATCCCCCCTGCCAGACACCCCCCCCCCCTGCCGGACACCCCTCCCCCTACCGGACACTCCTCCCCCTGCCTGGATAGCTCTATTGGTACTCACACAATTTTTGGGAAATTTTCTCAGTCGTGGGGAACTCAATTTGGTTGGATATACATACTGATAACCCAAGGTTTGGACACTATGTGATAACCCATGTGAATGTGGACATGTATATAATGATTCTAGAAGAAGTAGTCTTAACAAACTAGATGAATGTATAGACTTTCTGATCCATTATGAAAGGAAACCACAGTTCTACATGAATTATATGTTTTTTCCATCATTCTCCAGAATGTAATAGGGACAAGGAGTGTTCTTTTTACAATATGAAGGGGAATGATGTCTCTAACTATGAAAGTTGGAACGGTAAGATGAATATTCCAATCTATGACTTGGAGAGAAAATACACTATTGTCCCTTATAATGTGGATAAGATAGGGGTTATATCAGTGTAGAAGGATACTGGGAAAACTACAGACTTAATCACTTCAACATCACCTTAGGATGGTCCTTCTAATGAAAAAAACATGGATTATTCTCAGTGTGTTGTACTTACTCTAGAGGGCCCACCCCCGGGAAAATCCTTGAATGAGGACAATGTACCCCTTCCTGATAGAGAGATAAACATTGGATAGAACATCCAGTTCGAGGGGCATGTATTTTGGGGGCACCTTTCCCTGATGTTTTGTACTGATCCAAGGGACTGTAGGTATTTGCAACTTTTTAGGAAAGCCTAATGTAAATACTCACTAATGGGAAAAATAGGCATAAAGTCAATGTGGACCTCTATACAAATGTAGCTGGTCTTGAAGAGAGTACTTCAAATGAGGCAACATTTGATGGCATGCCTACATAGAGGTGTTGCTTTTAGGATGATTTACCTAACCTGATTGCATCTCATGGTTCTCAAGTGGTGAAAAATGGGAAAAAATTCTTGCAGGTTCCTACCTATCATTAATTGATGATGACACATTCTGAGGGACCCCTCATGCATGTTTCATACATAGATATCTGGGAACAATCTAGGAAGAAAACCTCACCAGGTTCGCTGAATATGAGTACACCCAAGGATCATCAAAATAAGTTGCAGCAGAATCCTTTACCTACTAAAAATAATGATCAGTATGGGTTTTCACGAAAGTACCTGCTGCAATGATTACTAAGAATAAGGCCTCCATAGATTCACAATCTTATCCTAGATAGTATATGGATAAATTTACACACTTAAGTCATGTATTATGGTATGATGATGATGAGGAAATTTCAATCAGTTAGAAGGTTATCATCACCTCCAATATGGTAAATGAAGATGAATATCCAAAAGATAAATACATGTATGATAAAGGCATGGGTAGTGACCCAAAATTAAAGAACAAGAAAAATAATTGGAGTAATGGTATGGAGAAACTGCCCCCTGCCCCCTACCCCCCTACCCCCTACCCCCCTCTATCCTACACCCTTCCCCCTGCCCCCTGCCCCCCTCCACCCAGCCCCTTAGCCTGCACAACACCCCTTTCACCCCCCCCCCCCTACACCCTCCCTGCCCCCCTCCACCCTCCCCCCCGCCCCTGCCCCCTACCCCCTCCCCCCTACCCCCCTCCACCCTGCCCCCCCCCCTGCACCCCTCCACCCTACCCCTGCCCCCTGCCCCTAGACACCCCCCTGGACACCCCCTGGACACCCCCTAGACACCCCCTGGACACACCCGGGACACCCCCTGGACACACCCTGGACATACCCTGGACACCCCCTGGACACCCCCTGGACACACCCTGGACACCCCCCAGACACCCCCCTAGACACCTCCTGCAGACCCCCCCCCCCCAATGAGTGCTACATGAGATGAGGGAATTATGGAAGGAATTTCATCTAAAACAGCCAAAAGCATACATTGAATTTCCATCACAACAGGCTGATCCGGTTCAGACGACATGTGCAGAGGATAAGGATGATCTGGTTCGAACAACATGTGAAGAGGATGAGGAAAAAGAAGAATTACCGAACAAATATTATGTGATACATTTACAATAAAATATGCCAGACAATTCCAAACCAATTTTTTCAGTTGAATTGAGCCTTTGTACCACCTGCTATGCACTTTTTGTGGAAAGATGGATGAGAGGCAGCACTGAGAGGAGATATAGTTTAGGAATGAAGAAATACGAAAAATTATAGAGCTAACCATTCCATGTTTCTCTAAGGAGGAGTAACAGCCGCAGGGTGTCGTCCTGGAGCAGGGCCAAATCACGGCGTGACCGCGGCGTGACCGCGGCGTGACCGCGGCGTGACCGCGGCGTGACCGCGGCGTGACCGCGGCATGACCGCGGCGTGACCGCGGCGTGACTGCAGCGTGATCGCGGCGTGACCGCGGCGTGACCACAGCGTGACCGCCGTAGGGTGTCGTTCTGGAGGATTAACCGCCGCAGGGTGTCATCCTGGAGCAGGGCCAAATCACGGCATGACCGCGGCATGACTGCGGCGTGACCGCGGCGTGACCGCGGCGTGACCGCGGCATGACCGCCGCAGGGTGTCGCCCTGGAGGAGTAACCGCTGCAGGGTGTCGTCCTGTAGTAGGGCCAAATCACGGCATGACCACGGCGTGACCGCAGCGTGATCGCGGCGTGACCGCGGCGTGACCGCGGCATGACCGCGGCGTGACCACTGCAGGGTGTCGTCCTGGAGGAGTAACTGCCGTAGGGTGTCATCCTAGAGCAGGGCCAAATCACGGCGTGACCGCGGCGTGACCGCAGCGTGACCACAACATGTTGGCCCGGTCCAGTGACATCCGCGGGGCAACATCTTCCACTTAGTTTCAAATAGGATGATATGGATGACATGAGAGGATGTTTTCTCAGAAGATTTAAAGAAATGAATGCTAATATTTGATGACTAGAGGATTGGATGACCCCTGATATACCTAATTCGGTGAGGTTTGGAGATCTAGAAATGTGTAGGAATACCTAGAGGAATACCCCATGGGATCAGGAAAATCACAAGTTACATAACATGTAATCTGACATTACTGGTATTGTGGGACCCCTGGGCTGTGGAACTGGGCTTTTGGTTGGATTTAAATATCACATGCCATATGACATGGTCACACAACATGGGACCCATCTTAAAAGTCTAACGGCACTTAAAGATTGCCTTGGTTCAAACAACTATTTTAATAAAAAGAGGGAAACCCCCTATAGGGATATAAAAAGGTTCAAGTACGATGTGTGCTTTATGACTAACAATGACATCAAGTATAAGGAAAACATCAATGCAATAATGTTAAGCAAGGTATACCACTGTGAGTTTTCGCAGACAGCGCACCTCCGTTGGAGGGGTTTTATTACAAAACCAGGACTTATTTATCAAACGAAACAATTATCTAAACTAACACTTATTCAAGAATTGCAATTTAATATAAACATGAAAATTTAAGAAGGCAAATAAATTCAATTTAAAACATTCTCGAATTAAATGGGCTAGGAGAGGGACCCTACCTCAACCTCAAGGTGCGTTTTCTTTTGACGACGACAACTCGAATCTTCGTTTTTTCCGCTTGCACGCATATGCAACTTAACATATATGTAAGGACACCTAGCCCCTATGTACATATTTTCATGGCCAAATATGCACAAGGGGGGCCTTAGATATATGTTTATACTTGAATGTACCCCTTTATACTTACACGTGTATGCATTTTTCATATCTATATATAAGCACACCTAGCCCCAATATATATATTCATACTACCATGAGTGAATATATATAAAGGGGGAACTTATATATGCATATGCCTACCTATGCATACACATGTAAGCCTTCGTCAACGGTGACTCGAATCCACCTCAATGAAATCTAAAACACACAACAAAAATATAAAGAACCCAAGCCCTGAACACCCCTGCCAGTCCCCCCCCCCCAGACCCTGGACACCCCTGCCAGTCCCCCTCTCCAGACCCTGGACACCCCTCCCCCCTGGCTGGACAGCCCCTCCCACTGTTGGACACCCCTCCCCTTGCTGGACACCCTTTCCCCCTACCCCCTGCCCCTTGCCCCCTCCCCCCTGCTGGACAGCCCCACCCCCTGCCTGGACAGCCCCTCCCCCTGCCTGGACAGTCCCTCCCCCTGCTGGACAGCCCTCCCCCCTACTGGACACCCCTCCCCCCTGCTGGACACCCCTCCCCCCTGCTGGACAGCCCTCCCCTGCTGAACAGCCCTCCCCCCCCCCCCTTGCTGGACAGCCCCCCCTGCTGGACAGCCCTCCCCCCTCCCCTGAGAGACAGCCCCTCCCCCTGCTGGACACCCCCTCCCCCCTGCTGAACACCCCTCCCCCCTGCCGGACACCCCTCCCCCCTGCCGGATAGCCCTCCCCCCTGCCTGAAATCCCACCCCCTGCCGGACAGCCCGCCCCCCATGCTGGATAGCCCCGCCCCCTGCCTAGACACCCCTCCCCCTGCTGGACACCCCTCCCCCCTGCTGGACAGCCCTCCCCCCTGCCCCCCTTCCCCCCTCCATCCTGCACCCTACCCCCTGCCCCTGCCCCCCTCCACTCATCCCCTTAGCCTGCACAACACCCCCTGCACCCCCCCTGCACCCTCCCTGCCCCCAGCCCCCCTCCACCCTCCCCCCTTCCCCTGCCCCCCTCCACCCTCCCCCCTGCCCCTGCCCCCTGCCCCCTGCCCCCCTGCCCCTGCCCCCTGCCCCCTACCCCCCTCCACCCTGCTCCCCCTGCACCCCTCCACCCTGCCCCCCGCCCCCCTCCACCCATACCCCTATCATACTTCAATACATCCCGAAGATATTATCAAAAACACTTCAAGACATAAAATGACTATTTTCAACAAATATAACAAAAGACCAAAATATATGATGCAAGAACCACAAATCAAAGACCCCTCTCAAAATACATGATGTAGTATGGTAAAAAGAAATAAATGAACTTACCAAAATGTTACCATCATACAAAATGGTGCCTTAAGAGTACTTTGGGTGCATATTTCTTTTTCACCCTAAGCCTATATTTTACCTACAAGAAATAAAGAAAAAAAAGATCAAAATAAATCAGAAGTAATTATGTAGAGAATAAATAATTGATAAGAAATATATTTGTGTTTATGTGCCTGAATACAAACATGTATCCTGCAAAAATAGTAGATGCAAGAACCACAAATAAAATCTTACTTGAGAGTAAAATGTTTTGTTTTGAAAAGTTCAACTATTAGAAATTAGAGCTTCAAAAATTTCATCACCAGTTGCACCCTATCTTCATCAAACTGTAAAAGGTTTATGGAAGAAAGAAGTTGATACAATAATATCGAGCACAACAATTGAGTACCGTAGAATTCAGCTCATTAAAAAGATTTTAGAATTGGAACCATAAAACTATGATTAAATTTTTATTTTATGTTTGTAAAACTACATGGGAACAAAATAATATGTTAATATCACTCTAATAAAAAACAATAACTGAGAAGTGAATTTCACATAGATGCCCATTACCAAGAATGGATGTTCCCCCTTGCTTGTCGGTTGCATGCCAACGTGCCCGCATTTGAACCAACACCAACCACCTCGTCCTATGGTAGAAATGATTAATTAGATATATATGCATCAATTTGTAACAATAAATAATTTTTTTATCTAATTACAAACAAAGCATATAACTAATATATTAAAAACAAAAGAAATGAAGAATATAGAGTTCAAACAATCACACAAAATTCATGAATGATACCCACTAGTTACTATATTGACAACTTCAACACATATTCATGGATTTTAATGTAGATGCATGTTAACATTTGAAGTTCAAAAATGATTTTTAGTAAAACATTAAAATAAGCATACACACCAGAATTTCAATACAAAAAGGTAGTAAAAAAGGAAGCAACAACCATCAGATTTAACAAGATGATTTCAGCATACAAAATTTATTAAAAGGAAAATTCCAACCATTTATTTCAACTAAAAAAAGAAGTGAATTTTCAAGTTTAAGTAGAAAAATCACAGAATTTAAAATATTACTCCCATGGTGTAGATTCTCTATTCATTTGAGATCATTGGAAAAAAATTCCCTTCTTTTCTTGTTGAATAAATACCTTTGGTTTCCAAAATTTCATCTCCTATAAGTGTAAACATATACATTAATTTATAAAATTTAAAGTTCAAAATAGAACAAAACTAGAGTAAAAACTAAGGTAGATTGGTTCAAAGTTACTATAAAATATAACTTCTCTAGATCTATAAAAATCGTTGAATCTATACTTCAATAGGATGTGAAATTATTCTCACCAAAGTACTAAAAAATAGAAATTATAACGTACATTCACTTATTCTATGTGAATAACATAATTTTTTTTAATAAAAATCAATAAAAAGGAATGCTTAAAAAATGATTTATAATTATAAAATTTAGGATTAGAAAAAAAAAATTGTACCCTTACCTCACACTTAATTTGAAGTATATAATAAGAATTTAAACTCTTAAAAATTTAAGGGTGGAAGGAAACAACCTGAAAATTTTCTTAGAGTGAAAGAAGTTACTCAAAATGGGCTGCCATGTGAAGTGACCCACCTAACTTCCTACAAAAAAAGACCTCAATCAAAAAAACTTTATTAAAGAAGGAAAAATAAAAAAACTAAAAAAAGTAACAAGATAATCTTGGGTTTATCCCCCAAGGGGTTCTATATTTAAATTTCTCACAGTTGAAAAATCATTGATTCAACCCCAATTAGATGGAGGATGTGTCTTCTTACTTAAGAACTAGCATAAAATCTTATTTCTAGCTATAGTAATCAACTCAAATAGTTTTTTAACACCCCATTTTCATATAATTTTAATTCCACCACTTTGAAATTATAACTTCCTAGGAGTAGTGGAAAGGGGGGAAAAGGGGGTATATTCCCTCTTCTTCAACTTGAGGAGTGATGTGTATAAATAGTAAAAATTCAATTCTTGGATGTGATTTTTCATCCGATTAAATATCCTATATAAATTCATTATTAAAAACCACATATGTATCAATATCCACTTTTTCATTAGTGCGCAAATTCAAAATATCCTCTTGATCTTCGACCACTCCCAAACTTTGAATTACAATTAGATTTTTTGAGTTTAAAAAGTTTCTCATCAGGTGTATTAATAACCTTCTCATGTACCTCTAGTAAATCATGAAGTTCACTTGAATCTACACAACATACATAGGGAGAAGAGAAATCAAAATCATACACAAAAAAAATCACAATAATATAAAAGAAAAGCTTGTTCAATTAAATAAAAAACTTCATTAATTTGGTCATCTTGATCTTTTTAAAGAAAAAATGGCGATCCTAGGAGTGTTTCTAAGTTAGAAGTGATTTATTCAACCTCCTCCAACCTCTTATCAAAACAAAAATCCTCAATTTTATAATTTTTCAAAGTAAAGGAAAGGGTATCTTTAATTGGTTCATCATCTTATGATTTCACAAGAATTTTGAAAGGATTATCAGGAATATCCCACCACTAAAAGACCACCTTGGAGAGGTGGGTTACATTCCTTATATTTGTCCTTTGACATATTCATAGACCTAGTCCCCATTGGTAGAGAAAAATATGAGTAATCCCTTTTATCTTTCTAGTTGACCCTCCCTATCTTACTCTTCTCATACATGGATACATTTAATCCTGAACCTCGTCCTCTAAATCACATAAAAAGTGGAAAGAAAATTCATCACATGACCAATTTTCAGGGACCTGCTCCTCTCCAACGGTTCTGACCAGGTATTGTTCAAAATTCTGGACTAGTTCATCATATGACAAAAGATCAAAATGGTTATCCATCACAATACCTACCACTTCTGTAGAACTCTTCATGAATGTGGCCTAACTCCCTTAAACCTATTCTGATACATTGCCGCTTGTTGAAAATGAGAAAACAGAGGGATTCTTGGGACCAACCTCATCCATATTCTTCAGTTCCATAACCGAGTAATGCTCACTAACACCATGGAGAGGAGTGCGTGGCATGGAGGGCGCGGTGAGGAGGGCGCGGCGAGGAGGGTGCGGCGCGGAGGAGGCGTCGGTGAGGAGGCTTCGGGGAGGAGGGCGCGGTGAGGAGGCATCGGGGAGGAGGGCGCGGCGAGGAGGAGGGAGGGGCGAGGAGGGCGCGGTGAGGAGGGTGCGGCGAGGAGGGCGCGGCGCGGAGGAGCCGTCGGCGTGGAGGCATCGGGGAGGGGGAGGGCACGGTGAGGAGGAGGAATCGTGAGGGGGAGGAGAAGGAGCCTGATGGGTTTGGGGAAAAAATGGGGCTGCTGGATTTAGCCACAGATGAAATAATTAATCGTGGCAGTATAAAAGATATAGCCACGGACCTAGTGTAACTTTTACTACATTATTATAGGTCTCCACCTTAGTAATTATGATGACATAAGATCTCTCTTTTTTCCTTATAGGTTGTTATAATTTATTGTCTCTAACGACCCTTATCTTAGGGTATTGTCTTGTGTAATGCCCATGTTCCTTGTAATTTAGACATTATAATTCTGGTTGAGGATTGATAAGAGGATTCATTTCTTCCATCATATTGTTGGATTTTTTCCCATCAGTAATTGGTATCTAGGTTTTATTCCTTCCCACACATAATGCATTTATTCATCCCCTTTAATCAATTTTTGGGATGCTTTATCCCACACTTTTGAAAAGTGGGGTGTTGAGATTTATTTCTACCATTAGATTTCTCAATCATACCTATAGAATGAAAATACATTTTATAATTTTTAGCCCCATGAAAACCATAAAATTCACTAATCATAATTTTGGTTATGAGGGCACATGAGAAAAAATCCCTATAGTTTTTAAATTATTGAATTTCCATGGTTTTTCATATACCTGGCTTCATCCCACCAAATAAGTGGTCAACATTACTTTTGGGGGGTAATGATAAAGTCAAAGGCATATTATGCAATTCATGTGAAGTTTTCCTCATATAACCCAATGTATCCATCATCTTTTTTTCTTGAGGATAAGTAATCCCCTCTAGATTTTTAGTCAAAGAGTGTGAGGAAAATATTTATTGAAAAATATTTTCCATAACTCCTTCCACTCCATTACTTAAATCTCATCATTGGGATTCATATTTTTGACCAAATCCCACCATTGATCAGATTATCCATCCATATGATAAACATACAATAAGACCTTCTATTGTGTATACCATTAAAGGATAGAAAAGATATTTTCAATGGATTTTATCCATTGTTATGTGATTAAGGGATCGAAAGATCCAATACAAGTCAGATTCCTTTGTTGTGTAAAGGTATCAATTTTAACTTCCTATTTCTTAGGGGTATTTCGGAATTACTCCAGATTCATGTTTTAGTTTAAAAGTTGAATCAATTGAGAAATTATTATCACAAAGTTCATGATTCCTAGTATCATTAAGTTTGGAATTTTATTTTGGTAGTCATTACATTTTTCTTCGCATTGGTTGTTGACTCGGTTCCTCCTATTCCAAACCATTCACTATAATAAAATAAAAATTATGACTCGGTTCCTCCTATTCCAAACCATTCACTATAATAAAATAAAAATTAGTTTTGAATAATTTCAAACTATTATACATATAAATTGGAAACAATGAACATTGAAATATTTCTTCATAGATGACATCTATTCTATAACTTATGGGTTTATATGTTTCAATCTATATTATCCATGATCTATTTTATAACATAAAATCTTATGTGTATTTTTGTTCCCTTAATAATGGTTCGTAATGAGATTGTGAATTTACCATATAATATCCCCATGGAGGGTTAAAATAGGTGTACATTAAGGACTATTTTCATGCACCGAGTGATGATCGAGTCCATCTCAATGCACCCTTTTGGGGTTATTACCCCTAGGTACCTTTATGCTAGATCCACATTTGCTTTTAGTGTCTAGAAAGGGATGAATTTTCTTAGAAACCACTTAATATATAGTTTTCCAAATTTTAAAGATGTTTTACTATGTGAAATTTGGTACATAGCATAACAAATTTTGATGATAATATAATGAAATTATTGAAAACATCCATAACATGCTCTTAAAATTCCATCATTCTTCTAAAACTACATGGGATAACATATAGAAACACATAAGAAAGGGGTAATCTATAAAGATAAATAAGAGAATAAAAAAAGAATAGAATAAGGTAAATAAGTACATGTGATCCAAGAGGCATATCAAGGTAACATAAAGGGATGATAATAATAATCATGATATAACATGATAACATAAAGGAAACATGTGAATTTGGAGACAAAATTAAACATGACATCATAAATATAGGTCAAGACTAACCATAGAGACATAATAACATGGTGTATGAATTCCCATAATGGATTAGGTTTACACCCATCTCCCATACACAACATCTCGTCGACTAAAACATTACCCAATACATTAGAGAACTATCTGGTTAAACCCATCATTTTCATATCATGTACTTGAATAAGTGTGCCACATGAATCATACAACATAAAGATGGATTTTATAAATTGTAATCCCATGATCTAGGAGTTTGGGTTATATAAATTGAATTCCCCAATCATTTAAGGATAGGTATATACAGTTGAATACTCTTGAGTGAAAATAAGGATGGGAATTCATAAAAAAAGGTTTTGAAAAGAAAAAATCATAGGATTATTTCGGAAGAAAAAAGGGGGTATGTAAATGTTCATTGGTGTGACATCCCAACCAGGGTTCCAAATACCAATTCCTTGAGCTGGTTGGTCAGATGACCTTATACATGACTCCCTATACACTAGAGGTTTCCAACTAGCAGTGACGGTAAAATATAAAACATGGGGATACTATAAACTCTTTATCAAAGAATAAAAGTAAAGGAAATAAATAAACAATAACAAAATGATATAAGAAACAACCAGAATAATACCATAACCAATACATACAAGTGTCACATGATAAACTGAAATAGTGAAACAATATCCATATTATAGTTGTATATATGAAATAACATACATGTTTCAAGTTTCAATATGAAAAAATAAATAAAGACACACTGAAAACTCCCAAGAGGGTCCCAACATCATGTCTGGTCCCCTTATCAATGCTTCATCCTAACTCATAAATCTAACATAAGAATGTTTCCCTTATCCTACCATGAGAACATGAAAACTATTCCGGTACCGATCAAAAATCCCAAGTAGGGTGTGATTACAACTATGGAGGCCACAAACAATGGTTTCTAAAACAATATATAGTCTATAACAGTTTGTATAGTTGTATAAAGAACAATGTACAATAAACAAGGTGAATAGTTATCACATTTTATTATTCTTTAATTAACCACGTAAATTTATTAGGTTCATGATGACACCCAAACCATCAATACTTACTTTGGCCCATCTGGGATTCTGAACTATATAACATAAGGATTCATAATTCCTTATATAATGGTATTTCATCATTCATTTCAATTCAATTTCATTTCATGACTACTTGGAACACTAGTCCAATGCTAATGTATTGGGCTTAGAAAGTCATGTCTAGCACCTCATGGGTATTTGGAGCATCATTCCATATCCCACACCCAATGGGTATTTGGAGCATTATTCCTTGTCCCATACAATAATTTTCACATGAATTCATTTGGGTATAGAATGTCATTTCTAGCACCCCATGGGTATTTGCAGCATCAGTCCCTATCCCACACCCCATTTATCAAACAATCACACATATATCTCTTATATCACATTCATCAAGGTTAATCCTCATTAACCTTATTATCCAACATTCTCATCATGTTATACCATTTCAATTTCTCAAATAATCATGGTTTATCACTTTAATTCACATGGAATAATATGAACAATTCACCACCAAACCATTTATCAATATTTAATCATATAATACGTTAACCCATCAAGGTTAAACCAAACATCCCCTAATTACCATTATCAATCAATTCCATAATCCCATTAATTACCCAATTCCATAATCAAAACTTTCACGAATTTCATAGTCACATTATTACACCAACTCTATAATCCATTAGTTAATTAACATGTTAATTAATACAATTTTCAAATGTGAAAATTGAAATTCCGCAATAACATACACACAAATATAATTCAAGATAATGAGAATTGACATTTGTACCACCTTATTAGTTTTCTCCAAACAAAAATCTCAAAATTGAAGTAGATTGATCGAGATCACAATGGTGCAGATGATCTAGGACCAAATCCCAGAAACAAGATCAAACCAAATAAGATCCATGAAAACCTAGATCTAAAAAAATTTCTAACAGTGGATAAATCATTCCCCTTTATCAGGAAAGAGGGATGAGAGAGATAAATCCAAGTAGGGAATAAAAAACTTACTAGTAGATAGATGATACTTCGAACGGATCTTTAATTCATCATGAATGGGGTTAGAGGAGCCTTGGAACCCTCCCAGGAGCTTCAAAATTCATAGGAATGATTTTAGGTCTGAGTATGGGTTTTAGGGATTAAAACCAGGGGGTTCAGTATTTTTTTATAATTTTTGAGGTGATTAAATTCCTTTATGCATGGTTTCCTATACGGGGTATAGGGTTTTCCAAACCGTACACCTCAACCATGTGCCTCTCTTTATGGGTGCATGATTTTTACTAAGAGGTCACAAAATTTGACAAAACATGTTCCAACCATGCAATCCCCCTCTTTCCTGGGATGCATGGTTTACTAGGGATAGGCCTATACCTTGGAAAAATGATACACGAACCTTAAAATGACCCTTTTCTTCCAAAATTCTCAAATTTTCACCCAAAATAATCTAAACAAAACCCCACCCAAGGTATACAAAAATAAGATTAAAAGGTGCCTATAAATGAACATTAGACATCTATAAAAAAGGTCAGGATATTAAAATATATTCACCTTATAATAGCACTTCCTCAAGCTATACTCCCAAGAATATCTAAGATTATGAGGTAAAAAGGTTGGGCCACTGATCCTGCGTATCTACTTATCTCTCCCATGTTCCCTCTTGAAGATGGCCATGTTTCCACAATACTTAAACTGTCATCATATTCATTCCCCAAAAAACTTTCTCACTATAATCCATAATAATTATCAGATTCTCCTCAAAGGACACATCGGTATCAAGATCAACATCATTCACATCAATCACATGAGATGGGTTGAGGTGATACAACTGAAGTTTTGACATATGAAAATAATCATCCATAGAACTATATCTTTGTAGAATATCCAATTGTTATTCCACCGACATAATTCTATCTAAAACTGTGAAAGGTCCAACAAACCAGGGTTCCAATATTCTCTACCTCAAAATCCTATGATGACTCAATCTAGGCGACACTCGAAGTAACACATGATCATCCACTTTAAACCCAAGGTATCATCGAATTCTATCACCATATGACTTCTGCCTACTCTAAACCATTATCATACATTTCCAAATCATATTAACCTACTCTAAAATCACTTGAATAAGACTCGATCCCAAATAATCTAACTCACCTACCTACATCCATCATAGAGGTGATCTTCATGGCCTACCATAAATATCCTCATATGGTTCCATCTGAATTGTCACCTGATAAATTTTTCTATAGGCCAACTCAATGAGTACTATGTGCTTCTCCCAAGACCCACCAAATTCTAGGACACACGCACATAGAATACCCTCCAAAAACTATATATTATTTTCCTACTTAACATCCATATGTGGGAAGAAATATGTACATAGAAATACCTAAGTACCAAGAACTTATTTTAATACTTTCCAAAAGTGTGAAGTGAAATTTGAGTCATGGATTGAAACTGTACTCCGAGAAACCTCGTGTAGATAGAATATCTCCCAAACATAAAAGTCTCCTAATTGATCCACTAAGAAAGTCTCCCAAATTGTCAAGAAATGTTTTAATTCCATAATTCAATTCACAATCACCCAAATAACATCATTCTTCTGAGGCATCCTCAGTAGACCTACAAAAAAATCAATGGTAATATTGTCCCACTTCCATTACTGAAAGGGAAATGGTTGTAGTAAACCACCAAGTCATCTATGCTCATCATTAACCTATTTAAAGGTGTATCATTGTTTCATTAACCCAAAAATCACTTTTTTCGTGCCTGACTACCAATACTGTCAACATAGGTCATGGTAAATTTTGGTCAAAATTGGATTCACCACCCACCTCGAGGCATGAAAATCACACATAAAATCCTCCCACATACTCTTAAGTAAAACAACAGGGTTCTTGACATAGATGATCTCGTACTCATCTATATTCCAATGAAAATGTGATTACCCACCTTCAAGGATTCCTTTCTAGGAAGAACAATCCTAATCATCATACTGCCTCCCCCTGATTTGACCCAAAAGTTTGGATTCCTCTAATTTTGAGATGAGTTCTATTAGCTCTTGGACCTTCTGAACCACAATAAGAATCCTAGAAAACAAGTTCATCATCTTCCACTCTGAATTATATTCCTTAACTTCATGATTTTGTGTCTTTCTACATAAAGCGTCAACAAACCGGTTTCCCTTCCTGGGTGTATATTCCATCACAAAGTCAAAATATTGCATTTACTCAACCTATATCTACTTTCAAAGATTCAAATCCTATAATGAAAAGATATAATTTAATCTCTTATAATTAGTATACATAGTAAAATTTTCACCTAATAGATAATTTCACAAACAATTCAAAGCATAAACCACTACTTCTAACTTGATACCATTTGTAGGGTAGTTCCTTTCACGTGGAATCAACTTCCATGACCCTTACACCATAACTCAACCCCCTACATCTACACTAATATATTTCCTATCATAGATGCATCACAAAACACTATATACTCCTCACCCAAATATGGTAGGATCAAAATTTGTGTAGTTGTCAAATGGTTCTTCAACTCCTAGAAAGTATTCTCAAATTCTCCCGACCATTCAATCTCAACTCCCTTATTGGTCAATCTCTAAAGTTGTACTTACAAGTGGGGAAATTATTGTTTGAACCTCTGATAGTATCCCACAAAACCCAAAAATCATTAGATATGAAAAAAATTCCTAATATTCTCCCAAGAAACCATTGCTTCCACCTTCTCTAGGTCCGCTAACACACCTTCCTTAAAGATGATGTGACCCATGAAATGTACCCAGTCAATCCAAAATTTCACATAGATTGATTTTCATATAGTTGATTCTCTCTCATTGTACTCAGGATGTTGTCAAGATATTGGGTATGATCGTCATGATTCAAGAAGTACATCAAGATTTTATCCACAAAACAACCATAAATAGATCCAGGTACGACTAGAAAATTTGGTTCATCAAGGACATAAAAACTATCAGAGCATTCTTCATCCCGAACAACATCATGATGAACTCATGTAGGCCATAACTTCTTCTAAAATATGTCTTTGATATATTAGAATCTAAAACTCTCAAATGATGTATCATGACCCGCCTTCACCAAAATGAGGGAAGGGACAAAAGATTGTCAAACCCTGCCTTCCTCAAGTTGAAAGAGAGATAATGACCCCTGAGACCCACCTTCAATAGCCCACGGAGTGGAGACTAAAACCAAGGGTATAGAATAACAAGTAAAATGGAAGGAATTACCCTTTTTATTTAGTAGGATCAAGAGATAAGATAGTAAATCCTAACAACCCCAAAAGTGGAAGTTAAAGTAAATCCAAAACAATCCATTCCCGTATGCATGTTCCAATAATAAGTGCTACAAAAATACAGAAAACTCTAAAGGGAAGCACCAAAATAAAAGAAAACCAACGGTGTCAACGGTCCTGGAATTTGAGCTAATAGAGTCAGGCACGGTCCTCGAATTTCTCCTAGAAACCTAAAAGTAGTTTTATATACGTAGGGTGAGCATATAGGTATACTTATTAGGGAAAACCAAAAGCTCTCATGCACAAGTGGGGAGTAATTCTATTGCCTTGTGAGAAAAAGGAGATAACCAAATAACCTGGCATAGAAACTATCCACCCAACCTCACCAAGGCACACTCCCCAAATAACACAAGTCAAGTTAAGTAATAGTAATAGCACATCGATATTTGGGTACCCCGCACCACTTTCCCACTGGTTATTGAAGACATCCTACACGTTCAAACTCCCCCGGCAATCTCATCGTAGTCCCACTAATATACCCCTCCCACACACACCTGGGCTACCGAAACCATACATACCACCTGAAAACACCTAGGCCACACCAACCACACATTACCACGCCCACATACACCTAGTCTAGAATAACTACCGCCATGCCCAAAGACACCTGGGCCTCATCCTAAAGACACCTGGGAAACAACCTGCCCGCACACACCTGGAAAAACCACCACAACTACTCTACCCAAAGAATCTTGGGCTATAATGGACCTTAGGCTGTCACAACCTGCCCGATGAGTCTAGGGCTAAATGGGAAAGGGAGCAGAAAAGGAGCAAATAACCACCCACTCATAGGATAGTTGGGAAAAACACCCTCCCCTATGAAATGGGGTGTTCGGCATGAAGTGATCAACTGGGGTGGGGTTCAAATAAAAACATAAGAACTAAATTATACATATAGGTAAACAAGAACTCATCCCAACCTAGAGGTTCCAAAACCATCTCATATACAAAAACCCTTGTTATTATTCATTCATAAGAAGCACAACAGCCTAAACCAAGTCACAACTCATTCTCAGAAAACAATTCCCCATTTAACCCATTCTTGTTATCACATTCAATTGGTTCCATTTAAATAATTCTTCACTACTAGGCAATTAACAGGCATAGCCACAAGCCAAGGAAGGAAAAACAACCAAGCACCAAATTAAGCATTCACACCTGGTTCTCTTGTAATGTCACAACCACAAAAGGGATCTGTGAGATCTCTTAGAGTAATGGAACCAAACCAAGCCCCAACATATAGCCCCACATGGCCTTGGATCTACAGACCAACAATTTCACCACAACAGGGGATCCCATCTAATCCATGTCACCTCACAAGCATCAAGCAGAACAACCATACACATCATCAGAATAGAGTAAGGAATTTTCCTGATTTAAACACACCATTTCTTTTGTTTCGTATTTATGTTTGGTTAACCAGGGTGACCAAACAAGGATTATTATTCATTGGGAAACCATTTAATTAATATAGTTTACGTGATTAATCAGTTTCCATGTTATAGCCATTCAATCATAGAAATGTCCAGAAAACCGAGGTTCGTTAGTGCGCAAGAAACGACCACCAATATCCATGATTTTTAGTGGACATAATCCCATACAATTCACAACATATTTGCAGAGGTAAAAGATTAAAATATCATTATCAAACACACCCCTTAATTCTTTAAATCCATTTATTATCTTCGTGAAGGTTTAGTTTCATCCATCCCTGCAGAAACATCATCATGCCCACCCCGCATGATACACGGTAAAAAGAGACGAAGGAAGAACCCTACTTGGATGATCAACGATCAAATTTTTTCTCATCACACCATTAACTGGGATGTGTGACTTACAGGGGAAGAACTTTGGGGACTCCAAGAGTGAGAAGTAAAGGCTCCAGCACAGGCGCACCACTAGCCTTGGGAAGGGGGACTCCAAACACACTAAAGAAAGGAAAGAGACCAGCCAAGAAGAAGAAAGAAGGAATTCCCATGTGATAAAAAGGCGAGATCCTAGAGTTACAGGATATGAATTTTTAATGTATTTAAAGGCGGATCGTGGTTTCACCATGCAGTTGGGCAGTTACACCCGATGTAATTAATTATTATTTAATAATTCTCATCAGAGGGGTGGCCATAACAGTTGTGTGTTAAAGGAATTCATTTAAAGAGAGGAAAACAGGTCCGTTAAGGGTCACCCTACTCCTAGGGGATTTAAATCATTGTTTATAGCACTAAAAATGGCCTTGAACCACTTTAAAAAGGTTAAAATACTTAAAAGTGGTTTTATGGGAAAAATTGGGGAAGGAAACCCCGACACCCCTCTGTGGCCGATTAGTGAGACTGATCGGTGAAACTGATCGGTGGAGCTGATTAGGTGAAGATGATTGGGTGAAGATGATCCCGTGAAGTTGATCAGTAAAACTGATCAGGTGAAGCTGATATGTGAAACTGATCGGGTGAAACTGATCAGTGAAACTGATTGGATGAAACTGATTGGGTGAAATTCATCAGTGAAACGGATCGGGTGAAACTAATTGGGTGAAACCAATCGGTGGGACTGATGGGTGAAACCGATTGGTGAGACACTGATTAGTGAGACTGATGGGTGAAACTGATCGGTGAGACCGATGGGTGAAGCCAATGGGTGAAACCGATCAGTGAGACTGATGGGTGAAACCGATCGGTGAGCCACCGATGGGTGAAACTGATCGGTGAGACCGATGGGTGAAACTGATTGGTGAGACCGATCAGTGGCACTGATAGGTGACATGTTGACACTGACATCGACATCCTCCAGACTCACCGATGGTTTCCAGGATACCTCAACACTTATAAATTGTAAAATTAATGGACCAGGAGGGTCCAGGCCATTACATCAGATACCTCTCAAACTATTCTCGCCCTTGAGAATACAAGAGTAACCCGAACAACCACTCTAGAAGATACCTCTCTGGGAAAAACCACCCCAAATAGCTATACAAATCCCAAGGATCAAATTGTCCTAACACACGGATTAGGGAGTTCTTTCCTCCATGTCAAGATACTATTTGCTTTAGGTGGCACTGACTCACCTGCATGGGTTTAATTGCATCTATGTTGATGCGTCTTGATTAAGAATCAGGTTCTCCCTTCCCCACATATCGAGACTTTTCATAAACATTCACAAAGTGAGGAAACAAATCATCTCATAAACCAAAAATGTTAGCATTACATCACAATAGGTCACAAAAACAAGAACATCAAGGAGGGCTCAGAACAGAAACTCAAAAAAAATCTGGGTACTGGGCGCGCATTTGAGCTTCTCGCTCCCAAGTACTCTCATTGTGGCCATCATGCCTCCACAACACATGAACCAAGGGGATGGTTCATCCATAAATCACTTTCTCATTTTGATCCTCGATCCTCACTAGTCGCTCTACGAATGTAGCATCATCCCCTATATCCAACTCTCCCCATTCTATGACATGGGAATCTTCGGGTCGATATCGACGAAGCTGGGAGACATGGAAAACGTTGTGGATCCTTTCCAACTGAGGTGAAAATGCCAGTTGATATACCACCTCACAGACTCACCGCAACACTTAAAAATTCCCGACGAACCTAAGAGAGATCTTTCTCCCCTTTCCAAACCTTCGCTACCCACGTCGAGGGGAAACCATCAAGAACACATGGTCTCTAACCTCAAACTCCAAGGGCACCCTTCTATGATCGGAATATCACTTATACTAGTCATGGGATGCCTTCATCCTATCACGCACAATCTGAACCTTCTCTATTGTACTCTGCACTACCTCTGGGCCAAGAACACCTACCTCCCCAACCTCAGTCCAGCACATGGGAAAATGACACGGCCTCCCGTACAAGGCTTCAAATGGTGTCATGCCGATAGTAGAGTGATACCTATTATTATAGGAAAATACTACTAAAGGAAAATGTAATTCTCATGATCCCTCAAAGTCCAAGACACATGATTGTAGCATATTCTCCAATGTATCGATGGTTCGCTCTGTCTGCCCATATTTATAGGGGTGGAAAGCAGTGCTAAGGCATAGCTGGGTGCCAAAAGCAGCTGCAATCCCCTCCAGACTCGTGAGGTAAACCATACATCCCTATCTAAGACTATGTACCCCGTAACTCCATGAAACCTCACCACCTAATACATGTATCTCCGTGCTAAGGCATCCACCACACTCAACTCCTTGATCACTAGGAAGTGAGCTGATTTCCTCAACCGGTCTACCACTACCCAGATAGCATCATAACCTCTTTGAACCCTAGGTAGTCATGTGATGAAATTCATCGAGATGTCATACCACTTCTACTCGGGGGCATCTAAAGGCCGCAACAAACCTCCTGGGATACGGTGTTCAGCCTTCACCTGCTGACACACTGGGCACCTTTCCACAAACTCAATCACTGCTCGTTTCACCCTGAGCCACCAAAATTGTTCCCTCAGGACATGGTACATCTTGGAAACTCATGTGTGTACCGCTACAAGTGATTTATGGAACACATGGAGAACTCCATCACACATCATCTCTGGGACAAAAAAATTCCCTCAGAAAAGAATATGATTCTGACCATCCTCTGACCACCCTTCTGGAGTATTTCCTTGGTCAACCCGATCGTGCATCACTTCACTCTCTATGTCTCCCCATTGAGACTCATCCACCTGCCAAAATATAAAGGAATTCACTATCATTTGAAACAGACAACCTCTAGAACCATCCACCCTTGTATCTAGGTGTAAGGCAGCCAACTCCTCAATTTCCTTCAAAGAATCCACAGATTCCTGAACAGCTTCCCTCTGTGTCTTCCTACTCAAGACATCATCCAAAATAGTCCCCTTACCTTCAGTATAAGAGATATCAAAGTTGTAGTCTTGAAGAAACTCTACCCACATTTGTTTTTGTAAGTTCAGGTCCTTCTGGGTAATGATATAACTCAAACTCTTCTGATCCATGAAGACCACAAAGTGCTCCCGGATTAGGTAATGTCGCCATAAATTCAATGTGAACACTACTGCTACAAGCTCTAGGACATGGGTGGCATGGTTATTCTCATGAGGACATAACTTCCTAGACCCATAAGAGATCACTTCCTACTACTGCATCAGCACACACTCTAGGCCAATTCCAGAAGCATCACAAAACACCTCATAAAAAACGCCTTCCTCTAGAAACCTGAGAATTGGAGTGCTGACCAACCTTTCCTTTAGATAGCTAAAAGATGCTAGACATTTCTCACTCCACACGAAGGCTTGGTCCTTTCTGTTCAAAGATTTCAAAGGAGTTACAACTTGAGATAAGTCAGGTATGAACCCTCGATAATAGCCTTCCAGACCCAGAAAACTACGAACCTTCATCACATTCTTGGGTTCTTCCCAAGAAACAACTGCTTAAACCATTGACGGATCAACCGCTACCCCTTGATGAGACACCATGTGTCCAAGTAAATGAACTTCTCATGTCATGAACTTGTACTTGGATAATTTCTCATAGAGTTAGTGATGTCGAAGGATCTCCAAGACCATCCTAAGGTGCTTAGTATGTTCCTCCTATGATCTTGAGTAGATCAAAATGTCATCGATGAACACAATGATGAACCGGTCTAGAAACTCACAGAAAACAAAGTTCATGATCCCCATGAACATAGCAGGTGTGTTCGTAACACCGAACGACATGACTAAAAACTCAAAGTGCCCAAACATGTACCTGAAAGTAGTATTTGGGATATCACTATCATTCACCCTTAACTGGTGATACCTAGACCACATATTGATCTTAGAGAACCAACCTTCTCCCCTCAGCAAGTCAAAGAGATTGTCTATCCTCAGGAAACGGTAACAGTTCTTGAACATTATCTGATTCATTCTCTGGTAGTCTATGCATAGCCTGAGACCACCATATGCCTTCTTCGCGAGCAATACTAGAGCACCCAATGGTGACATGCTGGGTCGGACAAAACCCTTCTTCATCAGCTCGTCAATCTGAATCCGCAACTCCCACAACTCAGAAGGCATCATCCTATAAGGATCCATCAAAATCAGACGGGCACCGGGATGTAAGTCTATCCTAAACTCAATGTCATGTTGAAGGGGTAGATTCACAACCTCCTTAGGAAAAATGTCCAGGAATTATTTGAAAAATCCCAAAACATCCATCATCTCAGCATACACTAATTCTTCTGAAATCTCTGCTAACTTAGAAAAAAGAGGCTTCACACACCATCTCCCAACCTGACAACTTTGTTCGCTAACAAAATCCACACACTGGCCATCATCATTGGAGAACATAACTCTTATTTGGAAGCAGTCGATAACGGTATGCACAGAAAATAGCCAATCTATGCCTAAGATGACATTGTATGGCTGCATTTGTAGTAGAAGGAGATTCCCACTAGACTAATGTAGCCCCAACATCAGTCTGCATCCTTGACTAACATCAAACAGGCTGGTATGACCCCCAACTGGAGTACTTAGCACCAGGGGAATAGAGAGTCTCTCTATGTCTAGGTCCACGATATGGGATAGACCTGGTGTAAAAAAGGAGTGTGAAGCTCCTGAATCAAACAAGGTGTAGGCAAGAGTACTAAACAAGCTGATCGTACCTCGAACGACTTCCAGTCCTACTGGAACTACTGCCTCTACGGCGTGCAACTGCCCATGCCCAGCTTCTCTACCCATCGGCTATCGGCCACCTCCCTGACCACACCCTGGTCGAGGTCCCTGAGGAGCACCTTAAGGTTATCCTCCTCCTACAACGTCTTCTCTCAGAGGAGCGGGAGCTCAGTGTCCCTGGTGCTGCTGCTGAAAGGGCCTAACTGGAAACTGTTGCTACTGAGGTGGGCACTAAACCTGCCTAACCCCACTATACTACACTCAATTCAAGAAATGATTCTGAAGGTTCCCACGGCTACCACATATGAAGCACCCCGGTCCTGGGCCTGCAAAGAAAGGATGGGGACTGGGAGATCGAAACTGGAACTGCTACGGACTGCTCCTCACTGGACGAAACCTAGAAGGTGATGATGCTAGAGGCCTCCTGCTAATGGCCTTCCCCTTTGACTAGCCCAACTGGCTCCCCTCTCGTCGAAAACCCCCCAACGTGTGCATCCTTTACACCACTTTATACTTCTTCTAGACCTCCAAGTATGTTGGTAGGGTGAAGGGAGTAACAACACACTAAAGAGAAGGTCGGAGTACCTCCTCTAAACATCTCACCCAAGACTCCTCATATGGAAAAAGTTCTGGAGAAAAATGAAGGATATCCTTGAACTAGATCCCCAACTCCCTCACTAACATGCTCCCCTACTGAAGGGAGAGTAGCTCCTGCCACTTTTCCACCTTCATCGTGGAAGAGAGGAATTTTGCCTAGAATTCCCTCTCGAAGTCAGCCCACAAAACATCATCCTCCCTCTTCTCCCTGAGATAGAGTATCCACCACTGATGCACCACTACCCACATCTGGCTTACATTAATTGGAACCCATCACTCCGTCGGAGCCCAGATTAAGATGAAATCTATCACCAGCTCCTCGATCCAGCTCTCTGTCCCCATGTCTAAGATGCTTCCCTTGTACTTCCCAAGGGTCTACCAGTGAAAGGAATGAAGCATCCTCTGCCATTGGTCATCCTTCTCCTATCAATCAGTCCTCTACTGATCAGCCAGATCAGCCTTTTGGGCCTCGATCACCCACACTGCTCGTGGTCATCGTCTATGTGCCATAGCTTCAAGGTAAACAAGGAATGCCTAAGCCCGAGTAGTGTATAGGATTTTTTAAAAAAATAATTTCTTAATCTTTTTATTTATTTAAATTCCCAAAACACCTAGAACACACAAGAACATGAGTCATTATGATGCATGTACCTTTCCTAGGGTCTCTACCCTGTAATCAGTGTATCCTCACTTGGTCGTTCAGTAGATCCCGGGTCTTTGCATCGGATCATGGGGGGCTAAAATCCCGTGTCCTAGCCGGTCTTACCTGGCCTATTTCACACACCAAGGTTTACTAACACTATTTCCTTACCATACCATGTAATCCTCACTGTTCCTAACCCTGGGCTCCATCTTATATCTCAACCATCTCCTTTGATACCATTCAGTCACGACCCACCTTCACCAAAATGAGGGAAGGGGCAGCAGATTGCCAAACCCTTCCTTCCTCAAGTTGAAGGAGAGATAATGTCCCCCAATACCTACATTTAATAGGCCCTGGAGTGGAGAATAGAACCAAGGGTATAGAATCACACATAAAATGGAAGGCATTACCCTTTTTATTTAGTAGGATCGGGATATAAGATAGTAAATACCAACAACACCAAAAGTGGAAGTAAAAGTAAAACGAAAATAATCAATTCCCATATGCATGTTACAATATTAAGTGATACAAAAATACAAAAAACTCCAAAGGGAAGTACCCAAAGAAAAGAAAACCAACGATGTTAACGATCCTGGTGTCCAAGATAATAGAGTCCAGCACGGTCCTCTAAGTCCTCCTAAAACCTAAAAACAGTTTTATATACATAGGGTGAGCATATAGGTATACTCAGTAGGGAAAACCAAAATATCTCATGCACAAGTGGGGAGGAATTCTAATTCCCTTTGAGAAAAAAGAAGATAACTGAAGCACCTAGCAAGGAAACTATCCACCCAACCTCACTAAGGCACACTTCACAAATAACGCAAGTCAAGTAAATTAATAGTAATAGCACATCAATATTCGGATACCCTGCACCACTTTCCCACTGGTTATTGAAGACATCCTACGCGTTAGACCTCCCCTTCCATTCTCACTACAGTCTCACTACCATACCCCACCCGCACACACCTGGGATACCATAACCACACATCTTGCCCAAAAACACCTGGTCCACAAAAACTACCACCACGCCTAAAGACACCTGGGTCAAAACAACTTCCACCATTCCTGAAGACACCTGGGACTCATCCCAAAGACACTTGGGAAACAACCTTCTCGCACACACCTGGGAAATCCACCAAAACTACCATGCCTGAAGAATCTTGGACTATAATAGACCTTAGGCCATCACATCCTACCCGATGAGTCTTGGGATGCTCGAGAAAGGGAGCAGAAAAGGAGCTAATAACCAACCACTCATAGGAGTGTTGGTAAAAACATGCTCCCCCATGAAATGGGGTGTTTGGAACGAAGTGCTCAACTTGGGTTGGGCGCAAATAAAAAACATAAGAACTAAATTATACATATAGGTAAACAAGAACTCATCCCAACCTAGGGGTTCCAAAACCATCTCATATTTAAACACCTGCTTTACTATTCATTCAAAAGAAGAACAACAACCTCAACCAAGTCACAAGTCATTCCTATAAAAAAATCCCCCATTGAACCCATTCATGTTATCACATTCAAGTTGTTCCATTTAAATAATTCTTCACTACCGAGAAACTAACAGGCATAGCCACAAGCCAAGGATATAAAAACAACCAAGAACCAAATTAAGCACTCACACCCATTTCTCTTGAAAATTCACAACCACAAAATGGATCTATGAGATCCCTAAAAGTACTGAAACCAAACCAAGCCCCAACATACGGCCCCACATAGCCTCGGATCCACAAACCAACAACTACATCACAATAGGGGATCTCATCCCCATCCATGTCATCTCACAAGAATCAATAAGAACATCCATACACATCATCAGAATAGAGCAAGGGATTTTTCAGATTTAAACACACCATTTCTTTAATTCCATATTTACATTTGGTTAACCGAGGTGACCACACAAGGATTCTTATTCATTGGGCATCCATTTAATCAACTCAGTTTATGTGATTAACTAGTTTCCATGTTATAGCCATTGAATCACAGAAATATCCAAAAAAAATAGAGGTTCATTAGTGCACAAGAAAGGACCAACAATGGCCACAACTTTTAGTGGACATAAGACCATACAATTCATAACATATAAGTAGCAGTAAAAGAGTATAGTAGCATTATCAAACACACCCTTTTATTATTTAATACCATTTATTATCTTCGTTAAGGTTTGGTTTCATCCATCCCCATAGAAACATCATCATGCCCACCCCGCATTATACACAGTAAAGGGAGACAAAGGAAGAAACCTACTTGGATGATCAACGATCGATGTTTTTTTCATCACGCCAATAACTGGGATGTGCGACTTGTAGGGGAATAAATCTAGGGACTCCAAGAGTGATCAGGAAAGGCTCCAGCACTGGCACACCGCTAGCCTCGAAAAGGGGGGACTCCAAACACACAAATGAAAGGAAAGAGACCATCCAAGAAGAAGAAATAAGGAATTATCATGCTATAAAAAATCAAGATACTAGAGTTACAAAATATGAATTTTGAACAGATTTAAAGGAAGATCATGGTTTCACCACGCGGTTGGACGGTTACACATGATGGAATTAATTGTTATTTAATAATTCTCATCAAAGGGGTGGCCATAACATTTGTGCATTAAAGTATTTCATTTAAAGAGATGAAAACAGGTCCATTGAAGGTCTCCCCACTAGTAGAGGATTTAAAACATTGTTTATAAGGCTAAAAAAGGCCTTGAACCACTTTAAAAAGGTTAAAATGCTTAAAAGTGGAATTACTGGAAGAATTGGAGAAGGAAACCCCGACACCCCTCTATGGCCGATTGGTGAGACTGATCGGTGAAACCGATCGGTGGAACTGATCGGGTGAAGCTGATTAGGAGAAGATGATCCCGTGAATCTTATCAGTGAAATGGATCAGGTGAATCTGATCGGTGAAGCTGATTGGGTGAAACTGATCAGGTGAAACTAATTGGGTGAAACTAATCAGTGAAACAGATCGGGTGAAACTGATAGGGTGAAATCGATCAGTGAGACTGATGAGTGAAACTGATTGGTAAAACCGATGGGTAAAACCGATCGGTGAGACCAATCAGTGATACCGATCAGTGAGACTGATGGGTGAAACCGGTCGGTGAGACCGATCAGGGAGACCGATGAGTGAAACCGATCATTGAGACTGATGGGTGAAACTGATGGGTGAAACCGATTAGTGAGACACCGATGGGTGAAACCGATCTGTGAGACTGATGGGTGAAACTGATTTGTGAGACCGATCAGTGGCACTGATAGGTGACACGTTGCCACTAATACTGACATCCTCTAGACTCACTAATGGTGTTCAAGACACTCCAACACTTAGAAATTGTAAAATTAATGGACCAGGAGGGTCTGGGAAATTACATGATGATACCCCGATCTCAAGTCAATCTTGGAGAAAAAAAGGTCTCATCTCAACTGTTCAAATAGATCGTCAACATGTGGAATAGGATTTTGGTTCTTCACTTTCATCTTGTTCAACTTCTAGTAATCAAAACATAAATGTGATGTCCTGTCAGCCATATTTTCAAAAAATACTAGGGAACCCCAAGGTGACGTACTCAAATAGATAAATCCTATATCCATCAACTCTTAAAGTTGATTCTTAAGATCTTGAAGCTTTGTTGGTGTGACTCAATAAGGTGGAATGGAAACCAGCTTAGCTCTAAACATGAATTCAATTTTAAACTCAACATATCTATCAGGTGGTGTTACTAATAATTCCTTAGGAAATACATCCTGGAATCAATCTACTACGGGTGGAAAGACATCATACTTTGCACCCCCATCATCTAGAAAAAGACTTGAAACATGGGTGGTGATCTCCCTCAGTTGTTAATGAACTAAACCTGCATGAACCATATTGATATACCACTCTCCATGATGAACATAATTGTCACCCTCATGAGACATAAAGGTCACTCTTTAGTGGTAACAATATATGTGGGCTCGGTACACTGCTAACCAGTCCATATGAAAAAATAAATTTAAAGCCTCACATATCATTGATGTAAAGACTAAGGGAATTGAAATTTAGACCACCTACCTCAAGGTCATTGATGAGTGTTTTGCAAATGTAAATCTCCAAATTTAAGTAGAATAATCAAGATAAAAAAGGTGCATAAATCTAGGACCAAATCCAAAAAAATATAAAATAGAATAAAATCCATGAAAATCTAGATCTAAACCATCGCCAATAATGTATAAATAATTCCTCTTCATCAGGAAATAGGTACAGAAGATAAATAAATCTAAATGGGGAATAAAATTCTTACCAATGGTGGTATGATCATTCTAAGGGTTCTTTGATTCATCAAGAATGGGGTTCGAGGTGCCTTGGAACCCTCCCAGGTGCTTCAAAAATCATAGGAATGAGATTAGGTCAGAGTATGGGTGAATAAGGATTTATATTGGGGAGGTCAGTTTATTTTTATAAATTTTTAGGGGATTAAATTTTTTCATGGATGGTTTTCTTTATGGGGTGAACATTTTTTCAAATAGTGTACCTTAAATGTGAGCTTCTTCTTATGGGTGCATAGTTTCTCCTAAGTGGGTGCCTGTTTTGATAAATCATGCACCAACCGTGAAAACCCCCTTTATATGGGGATGAATGGTCTGCTGGGGGTAGGTACATGGTTTGGGAAAACCATGCACCAACTATGAAATTCCCCTTTTCTTCCAAAATTCTCAATTTTCACCTAAAAAAGCCTGAACAAAAACCCACCCAAGTTATACCGAAATAAGGGGAAAAGAGTACCCATAAATGAGCAAGAGACATATGTAGATAAGGTTAGGATCATTAAATTAGAGGTCTTAGTGTGAGTAAAAGGGGTAAATAATCATTTTTAAATTATAATGGAAGTAATATAGATGTTTTAAATCATATCCCAAATAGAAATCTAGAATGAAAAGGGCATAATATAAATGAGGTGCTTGAATAAATAAGAGTTGTAGAAGATCCCATAGCTTGAGAGTGTTCTTCTAAATGATTGGGAAGATATTTTTAAGAACTTGGGGGAACCATAGGAGGGATCTAGATAAGAATGGGTGGAGTAATGTCATTATTCATGGGTTTTTAGTAAAGATAAATTGGATATTTGGTTGGTTTATATAGAAAAATAGAGGATAATTCTTTATAAATTCCCAAATTTAGGATTTGGACTCTATGATAAATTAATCATAAAAAAAACATCCAATGGGTTTTCACATGTTTTCAACCAATGTGATGCAGTTTTAATTATTTTACCAGTTTAATAATAAATCTCATTAAAATAATAACCTTAATGATTTGGAAGTCAGTCATGTTAACAAATAAATGATTTTAAAACATAAAAATATAATATAGGTTTAGGAGGATCCATTAAGGGTTTATAAAATTAATAAAACAACCTCAAAAATAAATTATAGTAAATGGGAAATATATATTTTTCTATGGATACCTTTTATGGCATATGTAAAATCACTTTGGTGCCATTATGATGTCATAATACATACTATATATTTATACCATATTTAATTTTTACCTGAAAATTCAACTACGTTAGAAAATTATGAAAAATAACATTTTTATACTTTCAATGTGATAATTTCAAAAATAATATTTATTTTACCTACTAATTCTCTAAATATGATAATCTTCACTTTTAAATAAAAAAACCATTTATTGAAAAATGTTGTTTGTTTGACAATAATAGTTTTATAAACCTTATAAAAATTATTTTTGAATTTATAATATTATTTTATCATTTATATTTAATAAAAATTATTTAATAATAATATTTTTTATACTACCATTTATTTCAAAAATTATTAAGTTTATTAAAATAGTTTCTTGACTGAAACTATATATTTCCCAAAAAATACAATCTTTGTTTCAAGGTATCAGGATATAATTATTATCAAAATAATTATTTAATTATTTAAAAAGGTATATAAATATAATAATTGTTTTATTAAAATAAAATATAAAAATTCATACTGTTAGGGTCTAGATACATAGACCTTTATTACACTAATAAACTGACTATGGGTAAGGTGTGTGATGATGACATTTTATTAGGTTGGTTTGAAATACATTGTATGGCCCATGATCTTGATGAGATTAAACTAATACTATAAATAGTTTAATTTGTGATTTAGTTTTTTATTCTAGGATTAGGATTTATCAAGGTTAACGACCAATGATGTTATCTCCCTCAGATGTTTTGATAAATTAGATTAAAAGGGAATGACCCTACTGGTCAAGGTCATCATTTATTTCATATGTATCAATTATATTTTATCATAATTCTTAATAAACTAATAATAATGGTCATTGTATAGTGGATATATTATCAACAGTCATGATGCATAACAATCTTTTAAATTTTACAGACCATATAAATGTTTAAAAATAACCAAAGTAGTGCATGTATTTTATATAACTTCATTAAATGATAAATAATTTATTAATTCAAAAAGAGGGAACTTCATTTATAAAAATTCAGGTCATTATAGGTTATACCACTATTTTTAAACGTTTTTTTAATTTACAGCCATATATTTCTTATATTTTTTAAAATACCCTATAATAAAATAACTAATCAATATTTTTGGAACCAATAATTATTGTGTGGTGTTTTTTTTTGTAATTTGAACTGATTATCACTTAGATTATATTTTTTTCTTAGATAAGTTTTAGATGGAATCCAGATAAATCATTTTTTGAATTATTTATAAGGATTTAGGAAACCCATGAAATAATTTGGGTATTTATGATGTTTTGGAATAGAATAAATGGTTATGTACTAAAACTCCAAGTATATGTAAGATGTTCAGCTTGATTTGAAAAATGTTTAAAGGTTTATGGATTTTGAGTTTTGGAAAAGGCATGAGGTTAACCCTAATTACATAAGACATCCCAAGGTGATTGAATACAAAAAATGGAAAACCTTTCCTATATGAATAAGATGTATGGATTATATGTAACATATTTTCCTAGAGTTCATGGAAATTATAAAAGAAGGGATTAAATGTATTCAAAATAGGTTCTTTTTTATAGATAAGATTCTTATTTCTCGATACATAAGATGTTATCCAATATGTAAGAATGTATTCCTCATATATTAGAATATCATCCTAATATGTAATATGTTCATCGTTATATTTAAGTTTTTTATTGAAATATAAGAGTCAATTCTAAAGTTGGAATTTGAAATTTTGATAGAGGAATAAAGGATAAATTATTTTGTAATAGTCATTACTTGGTGAAAATAATAAAAGTAGAAATATATGAACTATATTTTATAATATTCATATGAGAAAATGTAATTTTTTATACATTTAAAATATTATAGGAAATTACCTATCATTTTGTGATATATTAGTCATTCCATGAAGATGGTTACACATATTTTAATGGTTCTATAGATTTAGAAATATCCCTATTGTGGAGAGTTTTTATGTCACAACATATATAGTGTTTAAGAACCTAAAAAAGGACAAGATGTGATTTGTGAATGGAACTGCTATCTAGTTGAAGGAAAATGTGGACCATTATATAATATATTGGGTGCATGATGTGAGGTTAGTTTTCCAAATAATTTATTTTTTTTAATTTGATGAATTTACAAGTCTTCGCACTTTGATACACTAATATCACACCACGAATTATCAGAAAGATGAAATTATTGGGATAAATTAACATGTCACACTATAAAGATGTATGTTAAACCGTGAATAAAATAAATTTAGATAATTTAAACAAAAAATATGTTGTGGTTTTCTTACAATGGTTTAGTGGATAATTGAAAAACTAATAACCAAATATTCAAAAAAAATTGATGTAAATTGATCTGAAGTAGATCCAAGGGATGGAATTGATGAAAATAAAGTTAGAAGTTATCATATAATTGAAATTTTATTTTAAAAGTAAAATGTTCTAGTAGACTACTTGGAGGTGACTCTTCATAGGAAATCACATATTTAAAATAAATATAGGAATCTTGATGGTCAATAAATAGTGAATTAGTTGTGAATTTCATTTAATATTATTAATTTTAAGTTGATGTGTGATCAATATAAGTTGAAATGAATATCAGGAATAAATGATTAATATTTTTTGTATATCTGTGAAGATTTATAATTAAATATATAAATCCTCATGGAAAACACCCATTCCTATTTGGTATTGAAACATAAACTATTATATTTTTGAGTTCAACCTATTTGTTTAACGGACTGAAAAGTTATTTTTTATTTGATTTTCAAAAGCTGCTTTTTGGCTGAGCGGTAACCTACACACCAAGAGGGAACCAAATTACCCAAATACAAACTTCAAAGTTAAAAATTCAAAAAAACACCCACAGTTCGCCACTAGTGTCTTCATTTTCTTCATCGCCATCCAGCACCATCGTCGAGTCAAGCCAATCACAGAATCTCCCAAAAAACCCAGAATCCACAAACAAAATTGAAATTTCAATAAACAGACAAGAAACTCATCGATCCCTGCACCTTCCGCGAAACAAGGCCACACAACGCCCCAGACATATTCATCACCTCTTGCACGCTGGCGTTCACACCATCGTCATTAGACTCTCCATCGACGCATCACCACACCATCATCAATTAAGCCACGAACCATCACCGGATCAACAGAAGGGTCTTTGGATGCCACAATCAACAGAAACAGGGCAAACTGAGATCGATGTTCTTGAAAAAGGGAATGAAACAATCTCCTTGAACCAGCAAACAAAGAATATGAAGACCAGCACCATACAACATCAACATCACTGAACACATCGTCATGGGAGAGGCACCACCACCCATCGGCGTTGTGACCATGTTGTCGTCGTAATAAAGGATTTACCCTTATTTTATGGATACAACAATCAAATTTTTAATATAATGATATCAATTTAAATATCTCATAGACTCTATGTATACTCAATAGAAGTATATAGAATTAAAATAAGTTATTCTTTATATGATCAATGATGGAACATGACAAGAAGTTATTAAATGATGATGTAATGGATCAAAATTCTTTATCTGGGGTATGATATAATAAAATATATATAAATATGATAGATATACATATAATAAAAAGAGTTTGGTATAAAAATTTTAACATCTATAAAGGTGATAGAAAAGTATAAAAACTACAGTTTTTCCAAAATAGGTTTAATCATATGAAGATGAAATCTAATGAAAATTTGGATGGATTCTTTAAAAATATTGAAATTTTTTTTGTTGAAATATGTATACTCGTTCATGAGATCAAGGATTATGATATTGTAAAGAATATCATTAGAAGGTCACCAAAAGTGCATAACCTAAAATTTTTAGTACTTAAATAAATGAACCTTGGATAATTATCCATTTATAACTTATATAATAAGAAAGATACATTTGAAATGCCTGAAAAGATAGAGAACTCATGAGAATAATCATGTAAGGATACATCACTCAAATTTTTTAATAATAAAGTGGTTTAGGAGGATAAACATGAAGATAATATATGTGATGAGTTCTTATCACTAGAATAATGAAATTTTGAAAAAATAAATAGAATATTTGAAGTCAAAGTATCCCTATAATGTTTCCATTATGGAGATATTTGGAAAATAACTAATGGTTTTTTAAATAGATATGATAAATAGGATGGTGAGTTTGATTTATCATAAAAATAGAAGAATAAGTTTCCCTCTAAAGGAAATTTAAATCAGCTAGTGAAAGTGTAATGAAATTTAAGAGGAAGGATGTGGTAAACATAGTCTAAAAAGATGTAGTGAAAGATATATTTATTAGAATTGAAATTGATCTTATCTCAGATATAGAATATTTAATGGTGGATATATTGGAGATACCTAAAACATAAGTTTTGGAAAATGATAACCTAGGGGGAGTTGTAGATCTAAAAAATTAATTATAGGATCTCTTGAGGAGAATAATCAGTAAATAAATAATAATAATAAAACTAGATATTTTTAAGGAATATTCAATTATATTTATTAACATGAATTACATTTTGAACATCTTAAAATTCCAATGGAATAATATTAAAATAATTAATAGAAATATGAGGATGTTCTGAATTAATGATTGAATATTGAGTAAAAGATCAAGATCATTGATGATATTAACATGTATGAAAAGGAAAAAGTTAAAAAAAAATGATACACTAGAGGATGAAGTAATATCCATGATAGAGTATCTTGAAACATAGATTAAAACCTATATTTCGATGAAAAGGCTATATTTTTAGAAATTCTCTGATTATGTTTTGAAAGAAAGGGAAGATCATGGCATAAAAACCTTAGAGGAACTACTTAGTGCTCAATACCCCAATCCTATAGTTAAAAATGGTCTTTATTATTAATTTAGTATATAGAAAATAGTTTCATCCAATTTGAAGAGCAATTTAGTGAAGAATAAAGGATAATGTTTTCAACTACCGAGAACATACCAAAAATCAAGTGGGTATTCAAAAATAGGATATTTATAGAGAAATGATAGAAAAAATATATTTCTATTAATTAAGCATCTATTATTTTTTTCATATCTAATAAATGTATTGTTATGATGGATATATAAGTTATTTAATAGGAGATGATATTGGAACTTGGAAAAGGAGAGTTGAATCATATCCTATATATCATAAAATAAATTTATTTTATGGGTACTATTTTAATTACTCACATTTTTGAAATAAAGTAGTAAATTACAAGAATAGAAGTGGTAGATATTATTATAGAAGTTAATGTATATTAGATGCAAGAAAATTTGATTCAATTACTTTTAAATATGGGTTTTTTCTTCCTGAATAAAAATATTTCAATTTGAATACTTATGATAAATAAAATGAGAAGAGATCAAGTAATGTCGCAACTCATTTGGGAATATATTAGAAGTAAATTTAGAATATTAAGAAGGATAATTTGGATAAAACTAGATTGAAATCATTAAAAAATTTCAGCGCCTAGATTTTGGGTAGTGAGTGTTTATCTCATATGATAAGTAATATGAATTTTGTAAAGAATGTAAAAAAACAATAGTTTACCAATCAATTGGTTTTGGGAATGATGGAACATTAATTATTAAAGTATATGGAAATACATGATTTATTGGTAATGAAATGAATAATATTGATTTTATGTTAATGGGTTTCAAAAAAATTATTAACTATTAATCTTATTTATGAAGTAGGTTTATAAGTCACATTCAATAAAAATTTCTTCAGTATTAAAAAAATTATAGAATCTATATAATTATTCTATGGATAATGAATATCAATTTTTATTAGGTATAAATCAAGTAATATACTTATCTCTTTACCCCTAAAGAAGAAAATAATTTATGGCCCCGAATATATATCTATCTTCATTATAAGAGTATGGAGAATTTTATAAGATTAAAGGATGTTATCGATATTCCAATTTTGAATAGAAATAGAGATAAATATTTTTATTTTTTATTGAGATGAAAGATGGTACAAATTAATAACTATCTATAGAATAAGAGAAAATTAGTTGTGATGGTTTTTTCTCACATAGACATATGAGTTAAAATTGGTTATATTGGAACATATAGTGATGTGTATTTTATTTTATTTTTCTTGATGATTATAGTATAATTAGAAGTGATATGTTCATGAGGTCTAAGAGATTGGTATTGGATAGTATAAAAAGATTTATAATAAGAGACTAAAATGAAACCAAAATAATAATAATGATTCTATGGATAGATAATGAAAATGAATATAATTCAACTATAGCTGGGAATTATATGAAAAAAATGTAATAAAACATAAATTCTTATCTTGAGGACTCCTAAATATAATGGATTCATAAAGAGGAGGAACTTCATTATGAATATGATAAACAAGAAATTATTTACATAAAGTGGAATCTCTCTCAACTTGTGAGGTCCAAGATTTCTAAAACCCTTTATGTTTTTACCAAGGCATAGAGGTACCCAAAGGGTTCCTAGATTCTTTTCAGTTTTTGTTGTTTTATTTATGTGGTAGGTTCATTCATGTTCTAAATTTCATGATTATTCATTTTTTCATGTGGTAGTTTCATGCCTTTTACAAATTTCATGGTTGGTCATTTTGGTTATCAAGTAGGTTCATACCTTTAAAAAATGTTATGGTCAATAATTCAGTCATGCAGTAGGTTCATAACATTTATAAATTTCATGGTCAGTAATTTTGGTTATGTGGGAGGTTGGTGCATTTTCCAAATTTCATAGTCAGTCATTTTCGTTATATGGTCAGTCCTTTATGGTAATCATTTTGGTTATGTGGTAGGTTTATTTCTTTTCCAAAATTATATTTCATTCGTTTGGTCATGCGGTTGGTTCATGCCTTTTCCAAATTTCACGGTCAGTTGTTTGGTCAAATGGTGGGATCATGCCCTTTCAAAATTTCCTAAATTTCAAGTTTTTCATTTTATAGAATAAAAATTCATAAAATACCCCTTTTAATGTAATTAATACCTTTTTATGAAATATAAGTAATATTAAGTTAAAAAATGGGTCTTTTAATCCTGATTCAAAGAGAGTAGATAAATCATTTAATTATTTAATGTTGAATACTTTAAATGATTCATTATTATAGGTTTTTAATGAAAACCTAAATAAATTCATTGTAAATGGAATTTATGGACGTTATTATAGGATAAATACATGGACACATCTATTTTTTATAAAATGAGGAGTACCCGAGTCATTTTGATTGTTTTATCCTGAATTATTGATGATCCTACCCTTCATATTAGAGTCTTATAAACCTTATTATATTGGATCAAGTTCTTCTTGTGAGTTCTATTCTGTGTATAAACCTCTTTTTTTTCTATAAAAAATGTGTAAAACTTCATCAAAAAGGTAGCATATCCATTTATTCTCCTTCCCTTTTTCTAAAGGTGTGTAATAATCATGTTTTTTTACGTTTTCAAAATGGGTTAAATTAACCTAAAAAAGATCATAATCTGGTTATCACATGAAATAAATAAATCATACATATTATTTATAATACTTTCAACGATGGGGATTTAAATAATTCAAAATTTATATCTTAATGAATTAAACCTTTATTATTCTATAAATTATTTAATAAAAATAAAAAAAATAACAACATGAAGTAAATTATTTCTTTAGTTTTTGAACATGGAAATAGAATGTTGATTCTTAATTTGTATCATTTTATGATTTTGGATCTTAATAAATTGGGAAGGTTACTATATCATGATAAAGATAATTAATATTCTATATTAGGAATTAAATAAATGGTTATCTTAGTGATTGAATGAACTTTATGTGATTTTCTTAATAATTACCATTATTATTTATTAATATACAATGCTATATGTTTAAAAATATTTTTTTTTGATTGTTTATCATAGTTAATTTCTTGAAAATGTTAAACTATGTAATGTAGGAATGATGTTATAATTTGATAAAAGAAACATGTGTAGTATAATTATCACACTTCTTGGAATTTTTTAAACATATAAGTAATTATTGAATAATGTTTTGTTGTTTAATAATTATTGTTAACTACTACCTTAGGTTTCTTCATTGTGGAAAACCTATTCTCAATAAACTAGTTAACTCAAGATAGAATTAAAATAGTTCTTTTCTAATGAATAACTATTTGAGGATGAGAAAGCCTATACATGATTATGGGATGAAGAACTAACATGATTCTTAGACTTGGTTACCTTTACCTATGTGAGTAAAATAAATTTAATATTTATGTGTTCTCTAGTATTATTAGATCCTTGGTGTGATTTATTATGACTATGATATGGTCAGAAACCATAATGATCAATGGGTTGGGAGCTCGGGGCTACAGTGATGGTTATTTCTGGGGATGGAAGGGTATATTATACTATATGAAAGGGTGTGGGACACCATGCAGTAAGGAAGAGTTTATAGAGAGCCATTCTTATTGATATTTATACATATAACTTGATAATTTTTTTATGGCCTATTGGCCAAATGTTATTTTATATTGATTTCCAACATATAGTTATAGTTTTACTCCATGAACAACATTTATATTTTTTAAGTGTTATATTAGGTTGAGTATTAGACTAACTAGATGATTAATAAACTTATAAATCCTTTAATAAAATAATAGTGTTAGTTCTTGATGTTTTAGATGATGATTAAATTCTTGAGAATATAGATAAGTTAATTAATAGTTCCATCCATACATGGTTAAGAAGATTAAAATTTTTATCATGGAAATTAAATATGGGAATAATATTAATTTTTATAGGCCCATATATATGAATGACTAAATTATATGACATAAAGAAAATATTTTAATTCTATACATTAATAATAAATTTTAGGTTTATATTTTTAGTTAATTAAGAAATAAATATTAAATAAAGAAACTATTATTAGTATAATGTAATGGAAATTTTTTACACTACATAGGAAAATTATTAATCCATAAAAAGTATTCAGCATATCCCACTAATTATTCATATAAAATAATCTTTTAGATGTTTCATACTTTTCTTATCAACATAACCTAGGGAAATAGAAACACAATAATTGGGTGAGCTCAAATGCTCAGTAAGTATAAACAAAAATGATAATAATAAAAGATCATAAGTGAGAATAAGATGAGCATATAGATATAATCATGATACATAAAAAAGTTATACTGAACAAATAATAAATCATAAATCATGGCACAACATAATAATTCATCACAAAAAATTCACATATTATAGAAACATGGAATGCTTGAGAATTATAGGACATCCATAAGCATAAGAATCATAATATAGTGGATGAGGTATCACAACCTGGTTCCCTTAGTGGATCAGTCTTCACTCACATTTTTCCCTTGGTGGATTAGGCTTCACCCATATGTTTCCCTTAGTGGATTAGGCTTTACTCGCATGTTTCCCATTTTGGATCGAGCATCACTACTCGTTTCACTATTATATCATGATATTAAAAGACTTACCCAGTGCAATATAGGTATATATGGCGCCCACCCATCACTTAAATATTATATACACATACTTTCCACATGAAAACATGCAATCCTTATGTCATTAACATCTATAAATTAGAAAGGTTTTCATATTACATTTCCAAATTGTATCACATAAATAACCACATAAAATAGATTGATAGATAAAAAATCAATAGCCTAAATTGAAACTTAATAAACCATTTAAAGGATTTATTATGAAATATAACATCATAAAATATATTTCTCATGAGATAAATAGTAATATTTAAGTGAAATCATAAAATGATATCTTAGAAAACATTTTTTTAACAATATCAAAAAGGATAGAGTTATAGATCATTTTAAAAATTCATTATAAAATAGGTAAAGTGAAAGAATTTGGAATATTTTTATTTTAAAAATAATATACTATAATGGATACTTGATCAAAAAAATTATATAGGAAATATGGAATCAAAAATAAAACATCTTATTTTTAATGGAAAAGAACTTTTGATATTCTTAAATACCTTTTATAAAATCACGCATCATAAAAAGGGTAATAAAACTCATCTTTTAAAAGTACTAAAGGGAATTATGAAGATCACATAAATTATTAATAAATTTATTTAAATACACAAATGGAAAACATTGGTGGTAAGTGAAAATTGTACTTGAAATAAAGATTAAATTAAGTGATGGAGGTTCATTTTTTATAATGTTATGATTTTAGGTGAGAGAACAAACAAGTATGAATATTTGAATCAAAATATCAATTTCCACCAAAATATAAAATATAAAATTTTATAAAAAGGTAAATAAATTAATAAAGATAATATTAATGGTTAAAGTTAAAAATAAACCAAGTAACTCAATGAAAGAGATTTGAGTTACTAAATTCCCTTACATGAACCATGGTTTATGAAGTAATAAACCTTTTAAAAGGGATTTTGTAGTAAAAATTTAAATCAAAATAATTAAAATATAAAATAATAGATAATAAAAATATAAATAATAGTTCTCTCAACTTATATAAAATATTTTCAAAAATAACAATTATAACTCAATGAAAGATAATTGAGTTAACAAAAAACCTCACAACACGAGGATAATTTAAATTAAAACATATTGAATGAAAAATATTTAAATTGAACTTAAATTACCATGAATAATATTTATTTCATGATATCTTATCTCAATTATGCAGTATATACCCCACATAAAATAAATTAGGTTCATAATAAAAAACTTGTCTCAAAGAGAGCAATTTGAGATGAAAACCCTTACCTTGGCCCTGATCAATTATGCACTTTCACAAAAAATCCTAAATGATTATATTGACCTTATTAATTATATACCCAAAAACCATATTCATAACTTTAAAATTTTATAATCCCCATTTATAATAATTCCATACATATATATATTAGTTAATTTTTACCTATTTTCCCGTTACATGTGTTTATAATTTTAATAGTTTATATGAGTTTCGTAAGAGTGGTGTTGGTATTTTTTATTATACTAAATTTAATCATTAATAAATAATTAAAGATATTTTATAGGATGGTTTATATTTATTTAATAAGTTTTTATTTCCTTTTGTGAGTGTCTCATCCTTTATCCTTGAAGATGATATCGACATCAACCACATTTTCGTGATTCCTAACCAACAAAAGAAGTTTTCTTAATTAATAAATTTAATATTTATATAACAATTGAAACCCCCTATAAAATAATTATTTAAATATTTATATTATTTTATAATCATAATTAATTTCCCATAGTTATCCATGATATAAATTCATAATATGGTTCAAGTATGTGGTTAAAATGGTCCCAATGTGAACATACCATGATTCATGGATGGTTATGAGATGGGTTGGTTGAAATATCATTATAAAAATATCATAATGATTCTTTTAGTGTGATATATCAAAATTTTAAAAAATAATAATGTGAATCTAATTTATATAAATCCATTTCTTAGAATAAAAATAGTGTTTCCCTCACTGTGTGTTAGTTTTAATAAAGTTGATTTTATAACAATTTTTTATTGTTCATAAATTTAATAGGTTATTAAATTTATCTTACCATAACCTTAATAATTACATAAAAATAATATTTATCTTTTAAAACCATTATTATAACCATCCATGAATGGTGTAATGAAAAATAAACACATTACTTCGGGGAGGCGATAGTACGTGCGCCCCCACACACACACACATGTTTCACATTTTCATTTTTCATAAATAAAAAGGTTTAATGTGGTTAATGATAGTAAAGTAATTATAATAACAAATAATTATACTAAGGATAATTATATGATCATTTTAATATGTTTTAATTAAATTTTAATAATAACGAGTAAACAAAATGAAATCTAAATGAGAAAGAGAGGTTAAGAACTTATACCTCACTTCTTAGATTGTCTCCTTTGTGAAGGGGGTTAATCCATTGAGATATGGTCTTTTGAGAATATAAGAACCTATTTAAGGTGTATAGTAATGTTAATGAGATTTTATAGTAGATTTTGTTCCTAAATAAAGTGGTTTTGGTGTGATGGGAAGTGAGGAGAGGCATGCCCATTTTATAAGTGAAAAGGGATGTCAATTTTATAAATACCCAAATTTTTCAATAATGGGAAGTCACACTCATGTAATGTGGACAATATTTTCATTAATATTGGATTGGGTTAGATATAATATTGATCCACATTTTAACCTCCAAATTAAAAATATTTTTTAACATGTTCGACCCTTTATCTCTTAAGTTATTCATTTTTACCACTTTGGTTTTCACTATGGTTACTAGTATTAACCGAGTTAGCATGAAATTTATTCCCAAAAATAAAATGGTAATTATTAATAATTTTGACCTAATAATTGAAATGTTTAAATCCATTAAATAATATTAAATTTCTAAAATTGATAAAAAAAATAATTTTAAAATAATAATAGTATAATGTATTTAAAACATTTTATGAAAAAATTAACTTAGGATATAAAATTTCAATATAGGATTTTCAATTAAAACCAAAATTTTGAAAATTTTAAATTCACTTATAAAAGAAATATTTTTTCTTATAAAAATGGTTTTATGAATTTCCAATTTTTACATATATATTAATAATTTCATAAAATCCATGTTATTTATAAATACATGTTTTCAGTATTCTCCTAAAAGTCAAATTTTTAGAAAATTTCCAAAAATTAACACTAATATAATTTTTATATTATAAATTAAAAAAAATAAAAAACAAATTATAAAATATATATTTATTTATTTATTAAAATAAAAAATATAAGGAAAAAACTATTTTTATTAAAAAAAATACTTAAACTTAAATTTTCTTTAATATTATTTCATATAAAATTCTAAATAATTGAATATTTAAATAATTGTTTAAACATCTAAATATTAACTAATATAATAAACCTTTAACAATGATCAACATAATTTTATAAAATAAAATACCTCTTTTAAATTGTTCTATGAAAGGAATCCTTTTGAAAATATTAATTGGATAAAATATTAATTTATAATTATTTTAATTGATTATTATATTTTTTATATATTAATGAGTATATAATTCATGCAATTTTAATATAATATGGTTCTATTTTGTTGGGTGTTCTTTATGTTCATTGTTACATGTGACACAAGTTATTAATGATAATATTAATTTAAATGATCCAAAATCATGGGTTATTACATTCTACCCCCTTAAATAAATTGAATCTTCACAATTTTAATTATTACTCAATGATGAATGTATGTGAGGATAATCTTATCATATCCATAATTCTGGATAAAACTTTTAATGTGACATCTACCTTACTCTCTTTGGTTATATCAAGCTACTTATATTTCCAGAAAGTATATTAATCATTCATTCAATCATATAACCAATTAAGTGTATACCATAATCATATATTCTCTATTATATACCTTTCCTAAAACCAATTGATTATAAAAGATATCAAACCCTATAAAAATCATGTATTCCTTATAAAATTAACTCTTATCATTAACCACTAGTTCATAAATTCACACACTAGTCTATATATATCATGATCCTCAAAATGAGAGAAAACATCTCAAAACAAGTTGTTGATAACTTTTTAATTAAATAAATAATATATTAAAATGATATGAATATTATCTAAATCACTTTTATCCAAATCAATCAACCCTTTGCTACCTCAAAATCAAGAATATATTAAACCAAATTTTTTTTTCATACCTCAATGATTTGTTCTGAAATAGTTTTCCCTAAAATATAATATTTTCATAAAATCAATTTTCAAGGTTATTTATACCATTTAATATATGTTTCTAAACCATTACATCATAACTCATACAGAACAATCCTTAGTTGTTGTACATAATCTTTATAACTTTTATAATATTCTATAATATCATTGATAAATATAACACATTAATGAAAGTATCTAAGAGTGTAAAGATTTGATTTCTATTAATATATCATCCTCACTACCTTAGGTATGAATTAGAAACATTACATTTCTATAACTGTAGACATATAACAATATTCCTATCCATTTAATCATGCTTCCTAATTCAATTATAAGTCATAGTGGTTTCTATATACATACCTTTTTTGGATTCATTTTTGTGATCCTTTTTAAAATTAATACAAAACCCCAAATGGTTATAAATAAAATTAGAGTAAATGATCAAATGAATTTGAGAACTCAATCCTAATATGTATTATTAAATAATACTTTAATTATATCAATTGATACTTATATTTCAATCTATTTTACTTTAAGTAAGATTATCTTGTAATTCTTAACCAAATACCTTAAAGTAATTAGGAAATAAGTCCTTCATAATGGTTCAAAAAGAGACTATGATATACCAAAACATATCCCCAAGGAGTCTCTAGCTAGGTGTGCAGTCTTACGTCAACCCATATTTCAACAGAGTGAAGATCAAGTCAATTCACAACCAACCTTTTTTGGTGTGATTACCCCTAGCTGCATTAGTTCTATATATGCATCCACTTTATAGTATCAATATAGGGATATAATTTCTAATAGAATCACACAATATATACATTACTAATTATTTAGGATGTTTTCATACACTTAGAATTATCCCTATGGATTTCACTAAATTCCACTTATCATAATCCCCAAAATACTCAATATTTCCTCAATAAACCCATAGGGTTATCTATATCTTTGAAATTATAATCAACTATAACTTATAAAAAATCTATAAAAATTTTAACTCTTAAAGTATCTTGAGCTGATTACATCCTAATATCCAAATTTATCTAAATTCTTCTCAGATACTAACTATATAGTCCAACACTTGTGACCGTTTAAATTATATGAAATAAAGAAAATATTTTATTACAATACATTCCAAAGACGTTTTTGTTTATAGTTTTAGAGAATTAGGGAAAAAATTAAATAAAAAACACATGTTTTATCAACCAATGGACACTTTACCAATATATAACCAACTAATTAATACATAACATGTATTTAAAATCTCAAAATAAATCTTTACATAATATACACTTCTATAATTTTTATAATTTTTGTATCTTAGTAACCTAGGGAAATAAAATCATAAGAAAGGGGTGAGATCAGATGATCTATAAGGAAATAAATGAGTGATAATAATAAAATATCACAATAATGAATAAAATGATAATATGGGTAAAATCAGTATATATAATAAATTTATACCCAAAATTCATACATCATAAATCTGGCACAATATAAGAATGCATCATGAAAATTACATATATCGTAGAATCATAGAATACTAGAGAATTAGAGAGAATATTATAAGAATAGAAATCATAACATAGAGGATTATGTATCATAACTAGTTTCCCTTGATGGATCGAGCTTCACTCACCTATTTCCCTTGGTGGACCCATCTTTACTCATATGTTTCCCATTTTTTGATCGAGCATCACTAATTATTTTACCATTATCTCATGATATGTAAAGAGTTTCCAACTATATTATAGGTCTATATATGGACCAACCAAAACTAAAATATTATCCACACACACGTGTGACACATAAAATCATACAATAATTACATTATTAAAACCCAATAATAAGAATGTGTTTCAAAATTATATTTCAACAATATATCACATAAATAACTACATAAACTAGTTTGATGGATGCCACATTCAATCACCTAAATAGAAACTTCATAAAATCCTTTAAAAGTTTGGATCATAAAACAAAACATAATATAATATATATCCCTTGAGATAAATAGGAACATTTTAGTGAAATCATGAAATAATATTTTAGAAAATAATTGTTTTACATTGTCAAAAAGGATGGAGTTAGAGATATTTTTCAAAATTTATTTTCCAAAGAGGTAAAGTGAATTTTACTAAATATTTTTCTTCAAAAAATAACCCCTTTAATTGATCCTTTAAAAGGATATAAAAAATTATATAGTAAATTTGGATCCAAAAATAAAACATCACATTTTAAAAGGGGAACCATTTTTGATATTTTTAAATACCTATGTTAAAAATAAACATTATAAAAAAAATAAAACATATCTTTTAAGATTTGAAAATGAAATTTTAAAAATCAAAAAAATGTTATTCTTGGATTTAAATACATGTAAGGATGAAAATTTTGGTAAGTGAAAACATCGACTTGAAATAATGATCCAATTAAGAGATGGAGGATCATTCTTGAAAATGTTATACTTTTTAGAGAGAGAACAATCAAGTATGAAACATTCAATTAAAATAAAAATTTTCCTTATAAAGATAAAATATAAAATCATATAAAATTTTAAACCAATTAATAAATTTAATATTGAAGGTTGAATTTCAAAATTAACCATGTAACTCAAAGAAATATATTTGTGTTACCAGTGCCCTTATGGGTAACATAGTTCATAAAGTAAAATACTTTTGTACGGGGTTTTATGTGGTAAAACAGTAAATATGTATAATTAAAAGAGAAAATACTATATAGTATAATCAATGGGAATATTTTACTCAATATATATAATATTTGTTCAAAAATAATGATAATAACTCAATGAATAATAATTGAGTAATAGAAACCATTACAAATTGAGGGGAATTTATATCAAAACCTATTGAAAGAGAGAGATTTAAATTTAAATTTAAATAGCCTGAAACAAAATTATTTCATTATAAAATATTTATATTAGGTATCATAAACTAAAAATAAAATAGATTAGGTACATAATACAAAACATATCTCAAATAGAAAAATTTGAGACGAAAACCTTTACCTTAGTCCTGATTTGTTCATCACTTACAAAAACATCCAGAATAATAAAATTAAGTTTATTAATTATATACCCAAGAACCTTATACATAATTGTAAAAACTTTATACTCCTCATTGATAATAATTCCATTCATATATATATTATTTAGTTTTTACCAATTTTCCCACATATGGTGTTTACAATTTTAATGGATTATAATAGTGTTACAGGAGTGATATCAGTATTTATTCTTATTAAAAAGTTCATCTTTATAAAATAATTAAATTTAATTTAAGGTATTATTGTAAAGACCCATAAAATTCAAGGAAATTTTTTTTCCTTAATTTTCTTTGGGATTTTACAAGAACACAGTTTCTGATGGCACCTGATTCCGAGGCCCGGTGTGCCCGGAATCATTTTCCAAAGTTTAGCTCGGGTACGTCCAGTGAACAAACGAGCGGGTTTTCCTAACTTTTGAACCGGTGCTCGGAATCGAATTCTGAGGGCACCGATGGAATCGCAGCGCCGATAATTTCTTAGGAACACCTTTTCTGGAGTTGTGTTTGCTCGGGTGGAGTTTTACTTAATTGGGTTAACTAAATAATAAAATAAAATACTGTGCAACAGATTTTATTTTTATTCAAGGTAGTGTTAACCTAAGCTAAGTGGTTGAGTGGGACCCACATCCTAACTAATCCACTAGGTAGGATATTAGTGAGGTGGGGCCCACATGATCCCCACCCTTTCAACTTTCTCAACCCCTTTAATTAAGGTAACGCACCCGCACCCCCCCCCCCCTTTTAAATGAAGTCAACTCGTGCATTTAATTAAATATTAAATGCCTCTATTAATTGGGTGGTTTAAACGTTGCAATTAATTCAATTAAATTATTCGATTCAATTTTGAATTTCTAACTTATGACATGGGTAATAAAATAATAGAAACACTTATTTTATTAAGGGGTTATCTTGTTGAGAGGATTTTGGAAAAATCTCTAAGGCTTGAAGATCTTCATCCTCTTCGTTGAAGAACGCGAAGAAAGCTGGTCTCCAACGAAGAATGCTGAATCCTCAGAGATCGACCACGCGACGCCGTGTACCGCGACGTCGTCAATCATTCTCTCCGCGATACCGACAATGCTTACGGAGTCTTCTTCCGCGACGGTCAAATCTGCGACGTCCCTTTCCGCAACAAATCTCGTTCGACGACAACGCTTGAGGTATGGGTTTTATTGTTGTTGTTATTCGTGAATTCTTTCGTCGTCGTTCCTCGTTACAAATTGGAACGCTTGATATCAATTAACGGGAGGGGGACGGAACTTACAAACATGGCCAACCCTCCTCCCTTATCTTTGTGTTTTTGCAGTTCAAAGGAAAGTGACGCGGTGCAACGGCACAGCGTGGGATCATGCGGCAAGGATGTGCGGCGCCGTCGCGCCGCGTCGGAGAATCACGAAAACACCACGGCTGCAGCAGGGCCGTGGCCGAGGGGCGCAGCGCCGTCACGCCGCGCTGGAGAATCACGAAAACACCGCGGCCGGAGCGGGGCCACGGCGGAGCAGGGAGCGGCGGCCGGTTTCTGGCCGCCGGCGTCGGAGCAGGGGGATGGGACCCTGCCGGTCCCGTGGTGGCAGCAGCCGGCCGGACGGAGTGGGTCGGCAGGTCAGAGGAGAAGCCAGGGGTTCGTAACCCCTGGCTGGCCAGACAGCAGCGGCCCCCACATGGGGGGCCACGGTTACGCAACAGGGGGCAGCGCCCCCCCCCCCCCCCCCCCCAAACCGCTCGACCGTTTCGGTCGAGCCACCTGGCCGCTGGCCGCGCCAGTGCACCGGGCCGGGCTGCCCAGGCCGGGCCGGGCCATGCTCACGCCGGACCGCACTGTGTCCAAGCGGGCCGGACCCAGACCCGGTTCGGTTTGACCCGGTTTCGTCCGACCCAAGGGGTCTCGGGCCGGGTCGGTCCGGGCCCGAAACCCCCACTTCCGGACCTCTTTTGGTCTTTTGCTCATAACGTGGGCTACAGACCTCCGATCGATGCACCGTAAGCTGCGATGCGATCCTTGGATCGAGACGGTCGTTTAGGTATATTACACTCAAGGTTTAGGAGAACTTTGGGTTCGGCCAGGTTGGTTCGTACACGAAACCAACCGGGCCCTCGGAGCGGAAATGCTTATAACTTGAGTTCCGGACGTCCGATTGATGTGCCGTTGACTTTGTTGGATTCCTCTTAGTGAGACGGACCTTTTGTCTTACTCTGCTCGAGGTTTGGACGCAGTTGGAGTATGGTCGGGTTGGTTTTGACTTAAAAACCAACCGTGTCCCTCGGACGAAAAAGCCAATAACTCACAGACCGAACATCTGATTGACGCGCCGTCTGTGATGTTGAGTTCCTGTTGACGATACGGAACTTTTGGATACATTAACTCTGGACTTCATGTCATTTGATGTATCAGCCCCTCGTCTCATGGAGCGGAACCTCCCGAACGAGCTTGCTGTGTGCGGGAACCCTAGAGTTAGCTGCGACTGCGACGACGATGACGATAGTACAGAAATCCTTCATGGATTCGACGGTGATGACTATAGCACTCAGTGATCCTACGTGGGTCAGTGCTACCGATCCTGTGTGGGTCTGATCCTGTGTGGATCAGCGCTCAGCAGTTCTGTGTGAGCCAGCGCATACCGATCCTGTGTGGGTCAGATCCTATGTGGGTCATTGCGGGGGTTAGTACCTTTAGATCATGTGTGGGTCCGGTGACTTAGATGATTCAGTGGATACATCTGATCATCTCTATCATCTTTCGAAAAAGTATACCTGTGTGATCTGAGTCTTGACTTTCAATATTTATCTTCGATAAGATTGACTTGATATCCTGTGTGGATTACGTTATGATTTTCCTGTGTGGACTGGGTTGCACTTGGGCTCGGATGCTGGAGCTGAACTGGAATTGATGACTTAGGTATATGTATGGGTATATACCTAAGTAGTGTAGGATGTTACTTCGTGATTGTATCTTTACTTTGTGGATTATCCTTTGTGGATTTTGGGAGACCTTCGAGGGTCTCGAGGTCCTAGTGAGTAGCATATACTCACCCCTACACGGGTTATGCCCACACTACATTGTGTTGGTTGCAGACGAAGGACAGCGCTGATCGTGGTTGAGGCTTGTGGAGCAGGTCGGTACCTGGAGGTGGACCACTGGGCGGGACATACACGGAGCGGACGGTTGGACCCGAGGAGCTAAGGTGTCTATCTGTACCCACCCTTCAGGTGGGACTACCAGTGGACAGCTCGACGTTGCGGCTTTACTTTCAGTTGATGCACTCCCTTTTTTAGTTGTACTTTACTTTCAGTTTGGGTTTCTATTCTGGCCCACTTACTTTTCTGCACTTACTTTTGTACCCAGTTTTACTTAGTGTTTACTTCTGCTTGCTTACTCTGTGCGTTTTTTTACTTTACAAAGGCAATGCCTTCCCTTTTTTATCGGGAATTACGCCTTGGTGCTAGTCACCAGCCCCTGGCCTATGGAAGGTGGGCTTGGGGTAGTCACGGCACGGGCCCTGAGGACGGGTCATGACAAATTGGTATTAGAGGAGTTCGGTTCTACCGCAGAACTCAGGACTCTGATCTTTTTCTATGTGAAGCAATAGTGTTAAGGGTATTGAGTGTGGTTATTAGTCTAGGGAGTCCAGTGTTGGTGCGGCGGCCGACGTATTCGTACACCAGGACCCTGACTTCTGATTTTCGACTTAGTGCACGAAAACATTGATTGCATGTGTGTTTTAAAAGTTTTCTTTGTGATTACTTTGTGTCAGCTCACCAGGTATACTGTTTTGACCATGTAACACCTGTCTCTTTTCAGGATGGACTCATGACAGCAGCCAGCTAGGGTTCCGAGCGTTGTGCAGGACGACAGCCCACCGAGCGATGAGGCCTCGGTACAGGGCCCTTTGACAGCAGAGGCACCAGCAGTACCTCTACCTGCCGAGCCACCGATGCTACCAGCCCCAGCCGCTGACGGTGCACGTCGCCTTAGTGCACTGCACGAGTTTCAGCATCAGCGACCACCCAGGTTCCGCGGGGAGACGGACCCTCAGACAGCTGAGGATTGGATGGAGGCAGTTTTATGAGTTTTTAGGTTAGTGGGGACACCAGCTGACCTCATGGTGATCCTCGCAGCGAGCCTCCTGCACGCGGCAGCCGGAAGATGGTGGAGCTTGATGCTCCAGGTGCACGACGAGGCATCTCTCCTCTGGATGGACTTTGAGATCCTCTTCCGCTCAGAGTTCATCCCATCCACCCTCTGTGCAGTGCACATCCAGGAGCTACTACAGCTTCAGAAGGGCAGCTTATCGGTCGCCCAGTACTCGGCGAGATTTACCGACCTCTCGTGTTGTTCGACGGACATGGTACGGGATCCGTTCTTCCGGGCCCAGACCTTCGAGCAGGGATTGAGGCATGAGATCAGGGCATCGCTGATCTCCCTCATCATTCCGACACAGGCAGGGGTACTAGAGCGAGCCCTTCTCATTGAGAGCTTCCTTGCTGAGCCTACATCAGCAGCGAGACCTACCGTAGGGCGGCACGTAGCAGAGTCTTCTGCAGCTGGCAGTCAACGGATGACACATGGGTCCAGGAAGACCAGACCCTCAAGAAGACGACCTCAGGACACTGGCTCAGAGGTGCGGGGCACTCAGCATCGAGCTATTCTTTCGAGAGGCATACAGTGCTATGCATGCGGCGGGCAGGGCCACATGGCTCGTGACTGCCCGACCTGCCGTACAGAGGAGCAGCAGACGATTGAGGGACCATCCAGGCAGCGGAGGCCTACAACCACGGAGCGGCCGAGATGATTCGAGGTACTATCTATGTCTATTCCACCCTTGATACAGTTCTTATAGACACAGGAGCGAGTCATTCTTTCATAGTCGCTGCCCTTGTTCGGAGCTCAGAGATTCCGATGGAGCCGTTGGCTCGATCCTTACAGCTAGAGACTCCTATGGGAGCAGACTCGACGATTACGCACCGGTGCTGGCAGTGTGATCTTACTCTAGGAGGCGAGATCTTCGGCTGGGATCTTCTTGTAGTGGCGTCGAGGCCTTACGACGTCATCTTGGGCATGGATTGGTTATCTATAGTCCATGCTCAGATTGACTTCATTAAGCGCAAGGTGCGATGTGTACGCACCGACGGGAGGAAGTTCACCTTCACCGGTGAGAAGGGAGCCTTTGCAACACAGGATGGACTCACTCAGAGGAGAGGACAGTCCATCACTCATCAGTTGGATAGCCTCATCCTAGGATCAGTTGACGGGCAGAGTCCTGGTTTTCCTGCAGTGGTGGATCAGTATGCGGACGTTTTCCTCGATGATGTCCCAGGGCTACCTCCTCGCAGAGAGGTAGACTTCTATATTGACTTGTACCCTAGGACAGCCTCGATATCCACTAAATCATATCGGATGACCCTCGCTGAGCTTCGAGAGCTATGGGTACAGTTGGAGGACTTGCAGGGCAAGGGATTAATCTGACCCAGAGTTTCACCTTGGGCTTCCCCGATATTGTTCGCCAAGAAGGCGGACAGGAGCTTGCGACTGTGTGTCGATTATCGTCGCCTGAACCAGGTGACCGTGAGGAACAAGTATCCGCTACTGAGGATTGACGACCTCTTCGATCGGCTCAAGGGAGCACGGTGGTTCTCAAAGATAGACCTCAGGTCAGGCTATCATCAGCTCAGAGTTCGGGACGAGGACGTGCAGAAGACGGTCTTCAGATGTCGGTATGGCCACTATGAGTTCTTGGTTATGCCATTCGGCATAACCAATGCTCTAGCAGTGTTCATGGGTCTCATGAACAGGATCTTTCAGCCTTACCTCGATCGATTTTTCATGGTCTTCATCGACGAAATTTTGATATACTCGACGACTGAGGAGGAGCATGCCTACCACTTGTGGGTTGTACTGGACATACTCTGAGAGCACCATCTTTATAGAAATCTCTCGAAGTGTCAGTTCTGGTTACGTGAGGTCCACTTATTGGGACACGTCATCTCTGAGGTGGGAGTTGCGGTGGATCCTGCGAAGATCGAGGTAGTACTAGCTTGGGAGCCACCCAGGAGTGTGACGGAGGTGCAGAGTTTCTTGGGGCTAGCTGGATACTACCGGAGATTCATGCCAGACTTTTCCAGAGTTGCGGCACCAATCTCGGCTTTGAAAAAGAAGGGGAAACCCTTCGTGTGGTCAGGTAGATGTCAGTAGAGCTTCCAGGAGCTGAGACAGAGATTGACCAGCGCACCTATCTTGAGGCTACCGGAGGAGGGAGTAGGGTACGTAGTCTACTACGATGCATCAGGGACCGGACTCAGATGTGTCCTGATGTAGGAGCGGGTAGTGATCACCTATGGATCACGTCAGTTGAGGCAGCATGAGCAGAACTATGCTACCCATGACCTAGAGTTTGCAACAGTGGTCTTCACTCTGAAGATGTGGCGACAATATCTGATGGGCGAGCACTTTACAGTCTACTCTAACCATCAGAGTCTCAGGTATATCTTCTCACAGAAGGACCTGAACCTAAGACAGCGGCGATGGATCAAGTTCCTCCAGGACTATGACTTTGAGATAGTCTATACTCCTGGAAAGGGGAATGTAGTAGTTGATGCCCTCAGCAGGAGGACGGGCATCCAGCTACTTGGTGAGGCGACAGAGCATCTAGCCGTTTTGTAGATATCCTTCGTGGATAGTGATGGAGCAGCCTTTCTGCAGTCACTCACAGTCACTCCTCCACTTCTACAGCGGGTCAGAGAAGCGCAATGTGGGGACGTTGACTGTGAGACGCGGTGTGCATAGATATCCTCAGGACAGGCACCTGATGGATTCTCTATGGGAGGAGAGCACGTCATCCTTTTCAGAGGACGTACCATGGTACCAGTTGCTTTACAGGAGGAGGTTTTGAGGGAGTTCCACACCTCCCCTCTAGCGGTACATCCAGGGGTGGCGAAGATGTACCAGGATCTCAGACGACAGCACTAGTGGCCGGATATGAAGAAGGATGTGGCAGAGTTTGTTTCTCGATTCCTCACCTGCCAGTAGGTGAAGGCAGAGCACCAGGTACCAGCATACCTGGTACATCCCTTGGAGGTCCCGGAGTGGAAGTGGGACGGGATATCTATGGACTTCGTGACTGGACTTCCACGCACTTCCAGAGGTCACGACTCCATTTGTAACATCCCAAGTAAGTAATGAATAATAGATATTTTTATCTATGTCTATTAATGAATTAGATAGTGTTTTATAGGCTTAAAATGAGAATAAATCCAATCTTAAGCATGGAATACACTAATATTTTTATAAGATTGTTTTACTGCCTTTTGATGGCAAACCATTTTTAAATAAAACTTTTGACAATTTTATAAGCTCTATTTGTAAAAATAAACTTATTATTTATGATTAGGACATTGAAATTTACATTGGATAATTTTTTGGTATTTTTCTGACAATGTTCATTTTTTAATGAATAGTGAACAATACTGCATTTTACATCAAAACTGCTTTTTCATCTAATTTAATTATATGGTTAGATTATCTTTTGAGTTGGTTTTAAATTTAAATTAGAATATATTTTTACCATTTAATCCAATAGTGGTATTTGTAATTAATTTCACCTTGAAATTGGACTTAAACTAGTGTCAATCTTTTGATACATATTGTTTCATAAAAACACGCTATTTGCTCTGACAGCGAGAATTAATTATTAAATTAATTAATGTAACTTATATGTTTTGAATTTTGTAAAATAGACATAATTTTTTAATTCAGAATATCAAATATAGATTAGGGTCAAGTTTTGGTATTTTTCTGAAAAACTTCAATTTTTGATGAATAGTGAAACCACTAAGTGGGACTTCAAAAACTGATTTTTCATTTAAATGAAATTTTACCACCTCTGTGATTTAAATTTCAAAAATACGACATACATGGTTGTCATTAAGAAGTAAAATGTGGTTCGATGGGATTAAAATAATTTTTTGGTGAATAGTAACTTTTAAGTTTTTAAACGCGATTAGAGGTAATTAGTGTAATTTAAGGTAAGAATAATGTTTTAATAATATGAAATGAACTTGACACATGTCCTACCCTTATTGGATGTGTCCTGGCCGACCAAAACAATCCATGGGTCAACTTGGGGACCCCATGGAGCCACTTTGGAAGGAAAATGACATTAATATTTTTTTATTTAATGTTAAAGTAAAAATGTCACAAACATGAGTTATTTTACTAAAACAATTTTTATATAGGGTCATACAAGTCATAATTTTGACTATAAATAATCATTATAAAGATAAAACGATTTCCTACATCATAGTATTTTTTTTATAATTTTTATACATTAAATAAATTAAATTATTTATGACACCATGATGATGCAGCGATGAGCTCATTATTTAACGATTTAAATAAAATGAAAATATAATGTAAAATATAAGACCTAAACTTTTCAAAAACCTATTGGATGGGTGAATTTCTAACCCTTATCACCTTATACTCTAAATATATAATTTTGGGACCTTTTTTATCCGAAAATCATTTTATAACAAAGTATCTTTTCTTAACTGTCCAATAGTGCCCCTCCTCTCCTCTTATAAAAGGCCTCCACCTCTACCACCTTACCCACACTTACAAAGCCTTTGTCTCGACCAACCCCTTCCCATTTTGTCTCTCCACATCCCTATATAACTCTTAGAAGCCTCACTTTGGACAGAAGTCTTCCCAAGGAAGCCATTGAGCTCAAATCAAAAAGAGTTACCTGATTTAAAGGTAGTGTCTTCTATTGTGTTCTTATGTTTTATTTTACTTCTCCAACCCCCTAAACTCTTTTAATTCATTTCTTTTGTAACAAAACCAGTATATTAAATATACTAGGATGTTTTTATAAGAAGTATTCGAGCTACACTTACACACACCTACATCTAATGGTTAAAGAACATACTGTTTCCGTGGATGGCAAATTTCTGCCTCACGAAACGATGATTGTTCAATATTATTTTAACACCTTAAAAGGTGGAAATTAAGATGAAAATATATTTATATATGGTATATAATATGTTTATGTTTTAATTAAGATTCTGTATTTTTCATTTATGGCATACCTTTATGGTTTCCATTATGGGTAAACGCGATATCTTCATTTTAGGAAGTGCGGACTGCCGCCCCCTCAAAGTGATTTGATTCGTTAATGTCATATTTCGGACGTATAAAGAATGTAATTAATGGTATTATATATGATATTATACTGGAATTATAATATACCTTTATATAAATATGATTCCATTCCATAAAATATGAAATAGAAATGAAAGTAGCGTTCATGCGTACGCACGGCTTACCGTCTCCATGAACGGTGCATTTCATTTCTTACCTCTAAACGTTATGTAATATTATAAATACATGTATATACTGGATATATATGATATATATGATATCTACATCATGATTATAACTCTGGATATAATTGATACATGAAAAACTTGTAATTATAAAGAGTTTATTTTTTACTCAAGTACCAATGATCGTTAAAATGACCGTTATTAACTTAAATAATTACATAGTGTTCATGACATGTTAATAAGTGATATAAAAGGAATAATGAACTTGAAAAAGTTTCTTAATCAAGTAGAAATTAACTCAAGTTTATTATTCAGGAGGTTAAAGAACGATCGAGTCAAGTCGGACCCGAGGTATGGGACTTCGTCTCAATCTCCTTTCATTGAGGCATATTTTGTTTTATACACAACCTTCTTTTATATGGTGTAAAAACCCCTTTGACTTTTATTTTTATCCAAAAGGAATATTTTTTTATACAAAGTGTTTTACTAAACTAAATAATGGAATGTTTTTGTCATATGTATGCGGCGACAATGACTTCACCGCCGCCATGACCATTATTTGAGTTTCGGCTTCCTCTATAAGCCAAACTTTTTTTAAATGAAAAATAAATACCATGTTTTACTTTTCTTTTATTTTGGTATTGAAAATGGTTTTCATAATGTTTTTATTATATCAATGTGTTATATTGATATCTTGTGATTGAAATGTGGAAATGTTATGTTTCCTTTATGCATGTTTTATGTAATACGATTATGTTATGGTTCTTAGGGATTATTATGAAGACGGGTGGTTCCGTAATAAACTAAGGGTGGGTGAGCCCGATATAGCTCTCCAATGCATTGGGTAATGTGAAGGAGCTAAACGTTAAGGTTTCTCCGAAGAGATTTAGGGAATATACTGTGATGGGTATTCCAAACATAACCAAGAGGGTTACTCCCTACGTAAGAATGTTATGAATGCATCAAGTTACCTTTATGTCTTATGATTTCTATGATTTATTCATGGTTTGATGAGGTATGTTAAAGTGATTATGTTTTATGAGTAGAGTATGATTTCATTGATTCTTATGTATACATGTACTCATGTTGCCTTTCCATATTTTTATATCCCTTACTGAGCTTTTTATGCTCTTCCCAAGTTTTTGAAATATTTTTCACAGGTTAAGGGAAGGGTACATGATATGATGATAGTGTCAAGTAAGTGTCAAGAAAGAATCCATGTTTTATTTTAAATATGTTTCTGTTGATGGGAAAAAATGAATATTATCTTTTATTGTAACCACTTTGTTTAAATGTGGTATGTAATGCAAGTTTTATGATCTAATTCTCTAAAACTCTAAACCTGAAAAGATCCTCAAGGTGTATTCTTGAAATATCTCAATATTAAGTAATTTTTAAGGTTGGGGCCTTATAGTTGGTATCAGAGGTCGGTTTAGATAACTTTAGGAGTTAGAATTTTATTAAATGATTATCCAAAAAAAATTTATGGTCAAAATGAAATGATATAGAATTTTAAGATTACCATGTCGCTTAATCTAAGACATGTTTGTTCAAAATGGTTTTCCGTAGAGGAAACAGGGAAGCAGTGCTAGGAAGTCATACAGAAGGAAATAACCTTCCGAATCAGCATCCTGAGATGGTCGGAATTGGAACTGAATAGTTTGTTGCAGTGATGGCTCAGTTGACCCAGGTGAAAAATGTTGGTTGTTTTTATTGATGGTATTTTGGTGTTTTCTAAAATTAAAGATGAGCATGAAAGACATTTAAGGGTTATCTTGCAAACCTTAAAAGAAAATAAATTGTATGGGAAATTTAGCAAGTGTGAGTTTTGGTTGTAACAAATTTCTTTCCTTGGTCACATTGTTTCTAAAGATGAGATAACTTTTGATCCTACAAAAACAATGGTTGTTGAAGAATGGCCAAGACCCACAAATGTAACTGAGATTCGTAGTTTCCTTGGTTTGGTAGGCTATTACCGAAGGTTTGTTAGAAATTTTTCACGGTTATCTAGTCCATTGACTAAGCTAACTCGGAAGGGTGTTAAGTTTATCTGGACAGAAGAATGTGATGATTGTTTTCAGGAACTGAAAAGAAGATTAGTGAATGCTCCAGTTTTGGAACTACCTTCCAGAAATGGTGAGTTTGCTATCTACAGTGATGCTTCATTGAAAGGACTTGGTTGTGTCCTAATGTAGAATGATCAGGTAATTTCTTATGCTTCAAGATAGTTGAAAACTCATGAGGTAAATTACCCTACACATGATTTGGAATTAGCTGTTGTTGTTTTTGCTTTAAAAATTTGGAGGCATCATTTGTATGGAGTAAAGTGTCAAATATATACTGATCACAAAAGTTTAAAGTATATATTCACTCAGAAATAATTGAACATGATACATAGGAGATGGCTAGAATTAATCAAGGATTATGATTGTACAATTCATTACCATCCGGGAAAAGCAAATAAAGTGGCTGATGCTTTGAGTCGAAAAAGTAATGCTTCAATACCAATGTTGTGTTTGGAACGTGATCCTTTGGTTAAGGATTTGATGAACTTTGGCATAGAAGTTGTTGGTGTAGGATGTCCTTCTGTTTTGTTTTAGGTATCAGTGAAATCTTCTCTATCAGACAGAATCAAGCAAGCACAGAAGCAAGACAGTGAGTTGCAGAAAAAGGTAGAGTTGGTTCAGAAGGGTAAGTTACCTAAATTCAACATTGATAATGATTGTGTTTTGAGATTTGGGAAGAGATTGTGTGTGCCTTGTGATTCACAGTTGAAGAGAGAGTTGTTATGTGAAGCTCATAGTTCTCCGTTTTCAGTTCAACCTGGAAGTACTAAGATGTACAGAGATCTATGGGAGTATTACTGGTGGGATGGAATAAAAATAGATATTGCTGATTTTACTGTGAAGTGTTTGACATGTCAACAGGTTAAAGCAGAGCGGAAGTTACCGAAAGGGATGCTTCAGCCTTTACCAGTGCTAGAGTAGAAATGGGAGAATATATCCATGGACTTTGTTGTGGGATTATCGAAGACATCTCAAGGTAATAATGCAATCTGGGTTATTATTGATCGCTTGACTAAATCTTCTCATTTCCTTGCTATATGTGATACTTTTTCCCTAGATCAACTTTCCCGTTTGTATCTTAAAAAGATATTCAGGTTACATGGAGGCCCTCTCTCCATTGTATCTGACCGTGATCCCAGGTTCACTTCTAACTTTTGGAAAGGCCTTCAGAAGTCGTTGGGTACTGAATTAAATTTTAGTACAGCTTTTCATCCTCAATAAGATGGGCAGTTAGAATGAACAATTCAGACTTCGGAGGATATGTTACATGCTTGTTCGATGGATTATCAGGGAAGTTGGTACCAACATATTTCTTTGGTTGAATTTTCATATAATAACAATTTTCATTCCAGTATACAGATGGCACCATTTGAGGCGTTATATGGGAAGCGGTGTCGAACTCCAGCTTTCTGGGATGAAGTGGGTGAAAGGAAGCTAATGGAACCAGAATTGGTAGAAGAGATGGCAGAAAAAGTTCAGTTGATTCAGAGACACATGAGAACAGCTCAGAGCAGGTAGAAGAATTATGCGGATAACCGGAGGAAGGATCTATCTTTCTAGGTAGGTGATCATGTTTTTCTCAAAGTTTCACCATGGAAAAGTGTGATGCGATTTGGTAAGAAAGGAAATCTGAGTCCAAGGTTCATTGGACCATATGAAATTCTGGAGAGAGTTGGATCAGTTTCTTACCGAGTGTCTTTACCTCCGAGTTTATCTCAGGTACACAATGTTTTTCATGTTTCGATGTTGAGAAAGTATATTCCAGATCCATCTCATATTTTGAGTCCAGAGGTAGTTCAGCTGGAAGAGAACCTATCTTATGAGGAACAACCGGTCCAGATTCTTGACCACAGGGAGCAAGTGTTATGGAATAAGGTGATTCATTAGGTAAAGGTTTTTTGGAAAAACCACATAGTTTAAGGGGCAACATGAGAATCTGAAAATGCAATGAGGGATAAATACCCCACTTATTCTATAAGTAAATAAATTGTGGGGATGCAATTTTCTAAAGGGTGGAAGGATGTAACATCCCAAGTAAGTAATGAATAATAGATATTTTTATTGATGTCTATTAATGAATTAGATAGTGTTTTAGAGTCTTAAAATGAGAATAAATCCAATCTTAAGGATGGAATACACTAATATTTTTAAAAGATTGTTTTACTGCCTTTTGATGGCAAACCATTTTTAAATCAAACTTTTGACAATTTTATAAGATCTATTTATCAAAATAAACTTATTATTTATGATTGGGACATTGAAATTTACATTGGATAATTTTTTGGTATTTTTCTGACAATGTTCATTTTTAATGAATAGTGAAAAATACTGCATTTTACATCAAAACTGCTTTTTCATCTAATTTAATTATATGGATAGATTATCTTTTTAATTGGTTTTAAAGTTAAATTATAATATATTTTTACCATTTAATCCAATAGTGGTCTTTGGAATTAATTTCACCTTGAAATTGGACTTAAACTAGTGTCAATCTTTTGATACATATTGTTTCATAAAAACACGCTATTTGCTCTGACAGCGGGAATTAATTATTAAAATAATTAATGTAACTTATATGTTTTGAATTTTGTAAAATATACATCATTTTTGAATTTGGAATATCAAATATATCTTAGGGTGAAGTTTTGGGATTTTTCTAAAAAACTTCAATATTTGATGAATAGTAAAACCACTAAGTGGTACTTAAAAAACTGATTTTTCGTTTAAATGAAATTTTACCACCTCTGTATTTTGAATTTAAAAAATCCAACATAAATTTTTGTCATTAAGAATTAAAATGTGGTTCAATGGGATTAAAATAATTTTTTGGCGAATAGTAACTTTTAAGTTTTTAATCGCGATTAGAGGTAATTAGTGTAATTTAAGGTAAGAATAATGTTTTAGTAGTATGAAATGAACTTGACACATGTCCTACCCTTATTTTATGTGTCATGGCCGACCAAAAAAATCCATGGGTCAACTTGGGGACCCCATGGAGCCACTTTGTAAGGAAAATGACATTAATATCTTTTTATTTAATGTTAAAGTAAAAATGTCACAAACATGAGTTGTTTTACTAAAACAATTTTTAAATGGGGTTATACAAGTCATAATTTTGACTATAAATATTCATTAGAAAGATAAAACGATTTCCTACATCATAGTATTTTTTTTATAATTTTTAGACATTAAATAAATTAAATTATTTATGACACCATGATGATGCAGCGATGACCTCATTATTTAACAATTTAAATAAAATGAAAATATAATGTAAAATATAAGACCTACACTTGTCAAAAACCTATTGGATTTGTGGATTTCAAACCCTTATCACCTTATACTAGAAATTTATAATTTTGGGACCTTTTTTATCCGAAAATCATTTTATAACAAAGTATCTTTTCTTAACTTTCCAAGAGTGCCCCTCCTCTCCTCTTATAAAAGGCCCCCACCTCTACCACCTTACCCACACTTCCAAAGCCTTTGGATCGGACAAACCCTGCCCATTTTGTCTCTCCACATCCCTCTATAACTCTTATAAGCCTCACTTTGGGCATAAGTCTTCCCAAGGAAGCCTTTGAGCTCAAATCAAAAAGAGTTACCCGATTTAAAGGTAGTGTCTTCTATTGTGTTTTTATGTTTTATTTTGCTTCTTCAACCCCCTAAACTCTTTTTATTAATTTCTTTTGTAACAAAACCAGTATATTCCATATACTAGGATGTTTTTATAATAAGGATTCAAGCTAAACTTACACACACCTACATCTAATGGTTAAAGAACATACTGTTTCCATGGATGGCAAATTTCTGCCTCACGAAACGATGATTGTTCAATATTATTTTAACACCTTAAAAGGTGGCCATTAAGATGAAACTATATTTATATATCATATATGATATGTTTATGTTTTACTTAAGCTTCTGTATTTTTCATTTATGGAATACCTTTATGGTTTCCATTATGGGTAAACGCGATATCTTCATTTTAGGAAGTGCGGACTACCGCCCCCTCAAAGTGATTTGATTCGTTAATGCCATATGTGGGACGTATAAAGGATGTAATTAATGGTATTATATATGATATTATACTGGAATTATAATATACCTTTATATCATTATGATTCCATTCCATAAAATACGAAATAGAAATGAAAGTAGCGTTCATGCGTACGTACGGCTTACCGTCTCCATGAACGGTGCATTTCATTTCTTACCTCTAAACGTTATGGAATATTATAAATGCATCTATATATTGGATATATATGATATATATTATATCTAAATCATGAGTATAACTCTGGATATAATGTATACATGAACAACTTGTAATTATAAAGAGTTTATTTTTGACTCAAGTACCAATGATCGTTAAAACGACTGTTATTAACTTAAATAATTACATAGTGTTCATGACATGGTAATAAGTGATATAAAAGTAATAATGAACTTTAAAAAGGTTCTTAAGCAAGTAGAAATTAACTCAAGTTTATTATTCAGGAGGTTAAAGAATGATCGTGTCAAGTCGGACCCGAGGTATGGGACTTCGTCTCAATCTCCTTTCATTGAGGCATATTTTGTTTTATACACAACCTTATTTTATACGGTGTACAAACCCCTTTGAATTTTATGTTTATCCAAAAGGAATATTTTTTTATACAAATTGTTTTAATAAACGACATAATGGAATTTTTTTGTCGTATGTATGCGGCGACAATGACTTCTCCGCCGCCATGACCATTATTTGAGTTTCGGCTTCCTCTACAAGCCATACTTTTTTTAAATGAAAAATAAATACCATGTTTTACTTTTCTTTTATTTTGGTATTGAAAATGGTTTTCATAATGTTTTTATTATATCAATGTGTTGTATTGATATCTTGCGATTGAAATGTGGAAATGTTATGTTTCCTTTATGCATGTTTTATGTGATACGATTATGTTATGGTTCTTGGGAATTATTATGAAGATGGGTGGTTCTGTGATAAACTAAGGGTGGGTGAGCCCGATATAGCTCTCCAATGCATTGGGTAACGTGAAGGATCTAAACGTTAAGGTTTCTCTGAAGAGATTTAGGGAATATACTGTGATGGGTATTCCAAACGTAACTAAGAGGGTTACTCCCTACGTAAGAATGTTATGAATGCCTCAGGTTACCTTTATGTCTTATGATTTCTATGATTTATTCATGATTTGATGAGGTATGTTAAAGTTCTTATGTTTTATGAGTAGAGTATGATTTCATTGATTCTTATGTATACATGTACTCATGTTTCCTTTCCATATTTTTATATCCCTTACTGAGCTTTTTATGCTCATCCCAAGTTTTTTAAATATTTTTCACAGGTCAAGGGAAGGGTACATGATATGATGATAGTGTCAAGGAAGTGTCAAGAAAGAATCCATGTTTTATTCTAAATATGTTTCCGTTGATGGTAAAAAATGAATACTATCTTTTATTGTAACCACTTTGTTTAAATGTGGGATGTAATGCAAGTTTTATGATCTAATTCTCTAAAACTCTAAACCTGAAAATATCCTCAAGGTGTATTCTTGAAATATCTCAATATTAAGTAATGTTTAAGTCTTGGGCCTTATAGTTGGTATCAGAGGTCGGTTTAGATAACTTTAGGAGTTAGAATTTTATTAAATGATTATCCAAAAATATTTTTTTATGGTCAATTTGAAATGATATAACATTTGAAGATTACCATGTCACTTCATCTAAGACATGTTTTTTAAGAATGTTTTTCCACAGAGGAAACAGGGAAGCAGTGCTAGGAAGGCATACAGAAGGAAATAACCTTTCGAATCAGCATCCTGAGATGGTCGGAATTGGAACTGAACAGTTTGTTGCAGTGATGGCTCAGTTGACCCAGGTGAAAAATGTTGGTTGTTTTTATTGATGGTATTTTGGTGTTTTCTAAAAGTAAAGAGGAGCATGAAATACATTTAAGGGTTATCTTGCAAACCTTAAAAGAAAATAAATTGTATGGGAAATTTATCAAGTGTGAGTTTTGGTTGCAACAAATTTCTTTCCTTGGTCACATTGTTTCTAAAGATGGGATAACTGTTGATCCTGCAAAAACAAAGGTTGTTGAAGAATGGCCAAGACCCACAAATGTAACTGAGATTCTTAGTTTCCTTGGTTTGGTAGGCTATTACCTAAGGTTTTTTAGAAATTTTGCACGGTTATCTAGTCCAATGTCTAAGCTAACTCGGAAGGGTGTTAAGTTTATCTGGACAGAAGAATGTGATGATTGTTTTCAGGAACTGAAAAGAGGATTATTGAATGCTCCAGTTTTGGCACTACCTTCTAGAAATGGTGAGTTTGTTATCTACAGTGACGCTTCATTGAAAGGAATTGGTTGTGTCCTAATGAAGAATGATCAGGTAATTGCTTATGCTTCACGACAGTTGAGAACTCATGAGGTAAATTACCCTACACATGATTTGGAATTAGCTGCTGTTGTTTTTACTTTAAAAATTTGGAGGCATCATTTTTATGGAGTAAAGTGTGAAATATATACCAATCACAAAAGTTTAAAGTATATATTCACTCAGAAATAATTTAACATGAGACAGAGGATATGGCTAGAATTAATCAAGGATTATGATTGTACAATTCATTACCATTCGGGAAAAGCAAATAAAGTGGCTGATGCTTTGAGTCGAAAAAGTAATGCTTCAATAACAATGTTGCATTTGGAACGTGATCCTTTGGTTAAGGATTTGATTAACGTTGGCATAGAAGTTGTTGGTGTAGGATGTCCTTCTATTTTGTTTCAGGTATCAGTGAAATCTTCTCTATCAAACAGAATCAAGCAAGCACAGAAGCAAGACAGTGAGTTGCAGAAAAAGGTAGATCTGGTTTAGAAGGGTAAGTTGCCTGAATTCAACATTGATAATGATTTTTTTTTGAGATTTTGGAAGAGATTGTGTGTGGCTTGTGATTCACAGTTGAAGAGAGAGTTGTTATGTGAAGCTCATAGTTCTCCGTTTTCAGTTCATCCTGGCAGTACTAAGATGTACAGAGATCTGCGGGAGTATTACTGGTCGGATGGAATGAAAATAGATATTGTTGATTTTACTGTGAAGTGTTTGACATGTCAACAGGTTAAAGCAGAGCGGCAGTTACCGAAAGGGATGCTTCAGCCTTTACCAGTGCCAGAGTGGAAATGGGATAATATATCCATGGACTTTTTTGTGGGATTACCGAAGACATCTCGAGGTAATAATGCAATCTGGGTTATTTTTGATCGCTTTAATAAATCTGCTCATTTCCATGCCATACAAGATACTTTTTCCCTAGATCAACTTTCCCGTTTGTATCTTAAAGAGATAGTCAGGTTACATGGAGTTCCTCTCTCCATTGTATCTGACCGTGATCCCAGGTTCACTTCTAACTTTTGGAAAGGCCTTCAGAAGTCGTTGGGTAGTGAATTAAATTTTAGTACAGCTTTTCATCCTCAATCAGATGGGCAGTTAGAATGAACAATTCAGAATTTGGAGGATATGCTACATGCTTGTTCGATGGATTATCAGGGAAGTTGGGACCAACATCTTTCTTTGGTTGAATTTTCATATAATAATAGTTTTCATTCTAGTATATAGATGGCACCATTTGAGGCGTTATATGGGAAGCGGTGTCGAACTCCAGCTTTCTGGGATGAAGTGGGTGAAAAAAAGCTGATGGGACTAGAATTGGTAGAAGAGATGGCAGAAAAAGTTTAGTTGATTCAGAGACACATGAGAACAGCTCAGAGCAGGCAGAATAATTATGCAGATAACCGGAGGAAGGATCTATCTTTCAAGGTAGGTGATCATGTTTTTCTCAAAGTTTCACTGTAAAAGTGTGATGCGATTTGGTAAGAAAGGAAATCTGAGTCCAAGGTTCATTGGACCATATGAAATTCTGGAGAGAATTGGATCAGTTTCTTACCGAGTGGCTTTACCTCCGAGTTTATCTCAGGTACACAATGTTTTTCATGTTTCTATGTTGAGAAAGTATATGCCAGATCCATCTCATGTTCTGAGTCCAGAGGTAGTTCAGCTGGAAGTGAACCTATCTTATGAGGAACAACATGTCTAGATTCTTGACCATAGGGAGAAAGTGTTACGGAATAAGGTGATTCATCAGGTAAAGGTTTTTTGGAAAAACCACATGGTTGAAGAGGCAACATGAGAATCTGAAAATGCAATGAGGGATAAATACCCCACTTATTCGATAAGTAAATAAATTATGGGGATGCAATTTTCTAAAGGGGGAAAGGATGTAACATCCCAAGTAAGTAATTAATAATATATATTTTTATCTATGTCTATTAATGAATTAGAGAGTGTTTTAGAGGCTTAAAATGAGAATAAATCCAATCTTAAGCATGGAATACACTAATATTTTTAAAAGATTGTTTTACTGCCTTTTGATGGAAAACCATTTTTAAATCAAACTTTTGACAATTTTATAAGCTCTATTTGTCAAAATAAACTTATTATTTATGATTGGGACATTGAAATTTACATTGGATAATTTTTTGGTATTTTTCTGACAATGTTCATTTTTAATGAATAGTGAAAAATACTGCATTTTACATCAAAACTGTTTTTTCATCTAATTTAATTATATGGTTAGATTATCTTTTTAATTGGTTTTAAAGTTAAATTAGAATATATTTTTACCATTTAATCCAATAGTGGTCTTTGGAATTAATTTCACCTTGAAATTGGACTTAAACTAGTGTCAATCTTTTGATACATATTGTTTCATAAAAACACGCTATTTGCTCTAACATCGGGAATTAATTATTAAATTAATTAATGTAACTTATATGTTTCGAATTTTGTAAAATAGAAATCATTTTTAAATTCTGAATATCAAATATAGCTTAGGGTGAAGTTTTGGTATTTTTCTGAAAAACTTCAATTTTTGATGAATAGTGAAACCACTAAGTGGTACTTAAAAAACTGATTTTTTGTTTAAATGAAATTTTACCACCTCTGTGTTTTGAATTTCGAAAATCCGACATACATGTTTTTCATTAAGAAGTAAAATTTGGTTCAATGGGATTAAAATAATTTTTTTTTTGAATAGTAACTTTTAAGTTTTTAATCGCGATTAGAGGTAATTAGTGTAATTTAAGGTAAGAATAATGTTTTAATAATATGAAATGAACTTGACACATGTCCTACCCTTATTGGATGTGTCATGGCCGACCAAAACAATCCATGGGTCAACTTGGGGACCCCATGGAGCCACTTTGGAAGGAAAATGACATTAATATCTTTTTATTTAATGTTAAATTAAAAATGTCACAGACATGATTTGTTTTACTAAAAAAAATTAAATGGGTTTATACAAGTCATAATTTTGACTATAAATATTCATTATAAAGATAAAACGATTTCCTACATCATAGTATTTTTTTATAATTTTTATACATTAAATAAATTAAATTATTTATGACACCATGATGATGCAGCGATGACCTCATTATTTAACAATTTAAATAAAATGAAAATATAATGTAAAATATAAGACCTACACTTGTCAAAAACCTATTTTATGTGTGGATTTAGAACCCTTATCACCTTATCCTTGAAATTTATAATTATGGGACCTTTTTTATCCGAAAATCATTTTATAACAAAGTATCTTTTCTTAACTTTCCAAGAGTGCCCCTCCTCTCCTCTTATAAAAGGCCCCCACCTCTACCACCTTACCCACACTTCCAAAGCCTTTGGATCGGCCAACCCCTACTCATTTTGTCTCTCCACATACCTCTATAACTATTAGAAGCCTCACTTTGGGCAGAAGTCTTCCCAAGGAAGCCTTTGAGCTCAAATCAAAAAGAGTTACCCGATTTAAAGGTAGTGTCTTCTATTGTGTTCCTATGTTTTATTTTGCTTCTCCAACCCCCTAAACTCTTTTTATTCATTTCTTTTGTAACAAAACCAGTATCTTCAATATACTAGGATGCTGTTATAAAAATGATTCGAGCTACACTTACACACACCTACATCTAATGATTAAAGAACATACTGTTTCCGTGGATGGCGAATTTCTGCCTCACGAAACGATGATTCTTCAATATTCTTTTAACACCTTCAAAGGTGGCCATTAAGATGAAACTATATTTATATATGATATATAATATGTTTATGTTTTACTTAAGCTTCTTTATATTTCATCTATGGCATACCTTTATGGTTTCCATTATGGGTAAACGCGATATCTTCATTTTAGGAAGTGCAGACTACCGCCCCCTCAAAGTGATTTGATTCATTAATTCCATATGTGGGACGTATAAAGGATGTAATTAATGATATTATATATGATATTATACTGTAATTATAATATACCTTTATATCATTATGATTCCATTCCATAAAATACGAAATAGAAATGAAAGTAGCATTCATGCGTACGTACGGCTTACCGTCTCCATGAACGGTGCATTTTATTTCTTACCTCTAAACGTTATGTAATATTATAAATGCATGTATATAATGGATATATATGATATATATGATATCTAAATCATGAGTATAACTCTGGATATATTGTATACATGAACAACTTGTAATTATAAAGAGTTTATTTTTGACTCAAGTACCAATGATCGTTAAAACGACCGTTATTAACTTAAATAATTACATAGTGTTCATGACATGGTAATAAGTGATATAAAAGGAATAATGAACTTGAAAAAGGTTATTAAGTAAGTAGAAATTAATTCAAGTTTATTATTCTGGAGGTTAAAGAACGATAGAGTCAAGTTGGACCCGAGGTATAGGACTTCGTCTCAATCTCCTTTCATTGAGGCATATTTTGTTTTATACACAACCTTCTTTTATACGGTGTACAAACCCCTTTTACTTTTACGTTTATCCAAAAGGAATCTTTTTTTATACAAAGTATTTTACTAAACTACATAATGGAATTTTTTTGTCATACGTATGCGGCGACAACGACTTCTCCGCCGCTATGACCATTATTTGAGTTTCGGCTTCCTCTACAAGCCATACTTTTTTTAAATGAAAAATAAATACCATGTTTTACTTTTCTTTTCTTTTGGTATTGAAAATGGTTTTCATAATGTTTTTATTATATCAATGTGTTGTATTGATATCTTGTGATTGAAATGTGGAAATGTTATGTTTCCTTTATGCATGTTTTATGTGATACAATTATGTTATGGTTCTTGGGCATTATTATGAAGACGGGTGGTTCCGTGATAAACTAAGGGAGGGTGAGCCCGATATAGCTCTCCAATGCATTGGGTAACGCGAAGGAGCTAAACGTTAAGGTTTCTCTGAAGAGATTTAGGGAATATATTGTGATGGGTATTCCAAACGTAACTAAGAGGGTTACTCCCTACGTAAGAATGTTATGAATGCCTCAAGTTACCTTTATGTCTTATGATTTCTATGATTTATTCATGATTTAATGAGGTATGTTAAAGTGCTTATGTTTTATGAGTAGAGTATGATTTCATTGATTCTTATGTATACATGTACTCATGTTTCCTTTCCATATTTTTTTATCCCTTATTGAGCTTTTTATGCTCATCCCAAGTTTTTGAAATGTTTTTCATAGGTCAAGGGAAGGGTACATGATATGATGATAGTGTCAAGGAAGTGTCAAGAAAGAATCCATGTTTTATTTTAAATATGTTTCCGTTGATGGGAAAAATGAATACTATCTTTTATTGTAACCACTTTCTTTAAATGTGGGATGTAATGAAAATTTTATGATCTAATTCTCTAAAACTCTAAACCTGAAAAGATCCTCAAGGTGTATTCTTGAAATATCTCAATATTAAGTAATGTTTAAGGCTGGGTCCTTATACCATTTGGGTGATTGTCGACCGACTCACCAAGTCGGCTCACTTCTTACCCATCAGAGAGCATGGCTTAGTGGAGAGCTTGGTATGCCTCTACGTTCAGGAGATTGTACGGCTTCATGGTGTTCCATCATCCATCATCTCCGATCGAGATGCTCACTTTACTTCCTGGCTTTGGAAGGGGTTGCAGGAGGCGTTTGGGACGCAGCTACGTCTGAGCACCTCCTTTCACCCTCATACAGATGGTCAGACGGAGAGGACCATTCAGAATCTCGAGGACATGCTCCGCACATGTGTCCTAGACCTTGGTCGCAGCTGGGAGGACCACCTACCCTTAGTGGAGTTCGCGTACAACAACAGCTACCACTCCACCATCGGGATGGCACCATACGAGGAGTTGTATGGACGACCTTGCAGATCACCTCTGTGCTGGACAGACCCTTGGGAGTCAGCACTTGTGGGACCGGAGATGGTCCAGGCCACGACAGAGAAGGTCCAGGTCATCCAGGAGTAGATGAGGACAGCTCAGAGCCAACAGAAGTCTTATGCTGACAGGAGGCGGAGGCCACTGGAGTTCGAGGATGGCGACCACGTCTTCTTGCGGGTCTCACCTCGATGTAGATTACGAAGATTTTGTCGGGGCGACAAGTTATCTTCGTGCTTCATCGGACTATTCCAGGTCCTCAGCAGGATTGGTGAGGTGGCATATCACCTGGCTCTACCACCTCAATTGCACCGGGTGCACGACGTCTTCCACGTATATCAGCTGAGGAGATACGGGCACAACCCGATGCATATCATTGACCAAGGGGAGCTAGACATAGACGATGGGGCGACTTTTACGGAGGTCCCAGTGGAGATCAAGGATCGACAGGAGCAGTTTCTACGTGGATGGTCGATTCCTCTAGTGCGCATCATATGGCAGCACGGGAACCTCCAGGAGATCACTTGGGAGTGGGAGGCTCAGATGCGTGCTCAGTACCCACATTTGTTTTCCTAGTTCATGATGTATCTTTACGGGGATGTAAAGCCCCGAGGTGGGAGTAATGTAAAGACCCATAAAATTCAAGGGAAAAAAATTCTTAATTTTCTTTGATATTTTACAAGAACGCAGTTTCTGACGGCACCTGATTCTAAGGCCCGGTGTGCCCGGGATCATTTTCTGAAGTTTAGCTCGGGTACGTTCAGTGAACAAACGAGCGAGTTTTCCTAACATTTGAACCGGTGCTCGGAATCGAATTCCGAGGGCACCGATGGAATCGCAGCACCGGTAATTGCTTGGGAACACCTTTTGCAGAGTTGCATTTGCTCGGGTGGAGTTTTACTTAATTGGGTTAACTAAAGAATAAAATAAAATATTGTGCAATAGATTTTATTTTTATTCAAGGTAGTGTTAAACTAAGATAAGTGGTTGAGTGGGACCCACATCCTAACTAATCCACCAGGTAGGATATTAGTGAGGTGGGGCCCACACGAGGCCCATCCTTTCAACTTTCTCAACCCCTTTAATTAAGGTAACGCACCCACACCCCCCCCCCTTTTAAATGAAGTCAACTCGTGTGTTTAATTAAATATTAAATGCCTCTATTAATTGGGTGGTTTAAACGTTGAAATTAATTCAATTAAATTATTTGATTCAATTTTGAATTTCAAACTTATAAAATGGGTAATAAAATAAGAGAAACACTTATTTTATTAAAGGGTTATCTTGTTGAGAGGATTTTGGAAAAATCTCTAAGTCTTGAAGATCTTCATTCTCTTCGTTGAAGAACGCGAAGAATGCCGGTCTCCGACGAAGAACGCCGAATCCTCAGAGATCGACCACGCGACGTCATGTACCGCGACGCTGTCAATCCTTCTCTCCATGACGCTGAAGATGCTTACGGAGTCTTCTTCCGCGATGATCAAATCTGCGACGTCCCTTTCTGCGAAAAATCTTGTTCGAAGACAACGCTTGAGGTAGGGGTTTTATTGTTGTTGTTATTCGTGAATTCTTCCATCGTCATTCCTCATTACAAATTGGACCGCTTGCTATCAATTAACAGGAGGGGGTCGGACCGCACAAACACGGCCGACCCTCCTCCCTTATCTTTGTGTTGTTGCGGTTCAAAGGAAAGTGACGAGGTGCAACGGCACTACTTGGGATCATGCGGCAAGGATGAGTGGCGTCGTCGCGCCGCGCCGGAGAATCACGAAAACACCACGGCCGGAGCGGGGCCGCGGCCGAGGGTCACGGCGCTGTCGTGCCGTACCGGAAGAACCAAGGCCGCGGCGGAGCAAGGAGCAGCGGCCGGTTTCTGGCCGCCGGCGTCGGAGCAGGGGGACGGCACCCTTCCGGTCCCGTGGTGGCAGCAGCCGGCCGGCCGGAGCGGGCCGGCCGGTCAGAGGAGAAGCTGGGGGTTCATAACCCCCGGCTGGCCAGATAGTAGCGCCCCCCCACATGGGGGTCGCGGTTACGCAATAGGGGGGCAGCCCCCCCCCCCCCCAAACCACTCGGTTGTTTCGGTCGAGCCACCTGGCCACTGGTCGCGCTAGCGCGCCGGGTCGGGCCGGGTCGCGCTCAGGCCAGTCCGAGCCACGCCAACCGGGCCGGACCTGGTTCGGTTTGACCCAGTTCGAGCCGACCTAGGGGGTCTCGGGCCGGGTCGGTCCGGGCATGAAACCCTCACTTCCGGACCTCTTTCGGTCTTTTGCCCATAACTTGGGCTACAGACCTCCGATCAACGCACCGTCAGCTGCGATGTGATTATTGGATCAAGACGGTCGTTTCAGTATATTACACTCAAGGTTTCGGAGAACTTTGGGTTTGGTCGGGTTGGTTTGTACACGAAACCAACAGGGCCCTCGGAGCGGAAACGCTTATAACTTGAGTTTCGGACGTCCGATTGATGTGTCGTCGACTTTGTTGGATTCCTCTTACTGAGACGGACCTTTTGGCTTACCCCGCTCGAGGTTTGGACACAGTTGGAGTATAGTCGGGTTGGTTTTGACTTAAAAACCAACCGGGGCCCTAGGACGAAAAAGCCAATAACTCACAGACCGGACGTCCGATTGACGCGCTGTCTATGACGTTGAGTTCCTGTTGACGATACGGAACTTTTGGATACATCAACTCCGGACTTCATGTCAGTTGATGTATCATCCCCTTGGCTCGTTGAGTGGACCCTCCCGAACGAGCTTGCTGTGTGCGGGAACCCTAGAGCTGGTTGCGACTGCGACGACGATGACGACAGTACAGAAATCCTTCATGGATTCGACGGCGACGACTACAGCACTCATCGATCCTACGTGGGTCAGTGCTACCGATCCTGTGTGGGTCCGATCCTGTGTGGGTCAGCGCTCAGCGATTCTGTGTGGGCCAGTGTATACCGATCATGTGTGGGTCAGATCCTATGTGGTTCATTGCAGGGGTTAGTACCTATCGATCCTTTGTGGGTCATTGTAGGGGTTAGTACCTTTTGATCTTGTGTGGGTCCGACGACTTAGATGATTCAGTGGCTACATCTGATCATCTCTATCATTTTTCGAAGAAGTATACCTTTGTGAGATGAGTCTTGACTTTCAATCTTTATCTTCGATAAGATTGACTTGATATCCTGTGTGGATTACGTTATGATTTTCCTGTGTGGACTGGGTTGCACTTGGGCTCGGATGATGGAGCCGAACTGGAATTGATGAATTAGGTATATGTATGGTCATATACCTAAGTAGTGTCAAATGTTACTTCATGATTGTATCTTTCCTTTGTGGATTATCCTTTTTGGATTCTGGGAGACCTTCGGGGGTCTCGGGTCCCTACTGATTAGCGTATACTCACCCCTACACGGGCTATGCCCGCACTACATTGTGTTGGTTACAGACGACGGACAGCGTTGATCGTGGTTGAGGCTTGCGGATCAGGTCGGTACCTGGAGGTGGACCACTGGGCTGGATGTACACGGAGCGGATGGCTGGACCCGAGGAGCTGAGGTGGCTATCTGTACCCACCCTTTAGGTGAGACTACCAGTGGACAGCTCGACGTTGCGGATTTACTTTCAGTTGCTGCACTCCCTTTCTCAGTTGTACTTTACTTTCAGTTTGGGTTTGTATTCTGGCCCACTTACTTTTGTACCCAGATTTACTTAGTGTTTACTTCTTCTTGCTTACTTTGTGCGTTTTTTTTACTTTACAAAGGTAATGCCTTCCCTTTTTTTTCGGGAATTATGCCTTGGTGCTAGTCGCCAGCCCCTGGCCTATGGAAGGAGGGCTTGGGGTAGTCACGGCACGGGCCCCGAGGACGGGTCGTGACAATTATTTATATTTATTTATGTTTTTTATATTTAATTTCATGAGTGTTTCACCCTTTATACTTAAAAATTAGATCAATGAAAAGCATATTTCAGTGAATCGTAACCAATGAAGGGTGTTTTCTTAATTAAGGAATTAAATATTGATATAAAACATAAAAACCCAATAAAAATAATTATTTTTATATTTAAATGATATTATACTAGTAATTAAGTTACAATAGTTATACATAATAACCATTCATAGCATTGTTCAAGTATGTGGTTAAACCTTACCAAATATAAATATACCATGATTCATGAATGATTATAAGATGAATTAGATGAAATATTATTATACCAGTAGCATAATTATATTATTTATTTTTTGTAAGTTTTATATATAATTTTTTTAAATATTTATATAGATATTATGACTTATATAAATCCATTACTTAGAATAAAATGATCGTTTCCCTCTTAGTGTGCTTGTTTTAAGACAGTTAATTTTAGAACGATTGTTTATTGTTCATATCATTAATAGGATATTAATTTTTTATTAAAAATACCATGATAATTACATAAAAATAATATTTATCCTTTAAAACCATTTTTATAATCATACATTAAAGGTGTTAATAAAAAACAACCATGTTACTTCATAGAGGTGGTAGTCCACACATGTGCATGTTTCTGATTTTCATTTTTCTTAATGTAAAATAGAAAAGGTGGTTAATTATTGTACCATAATTATAATAGTATATCAGTTTAATAAAAATAATGATGTGATCATTTTAATATGTTTTAATTAAATTTTAATAAGAAGTGGTGCACAAAAATAAATAGAAGTGAGAAAGAGTGGTTTGGAACTTATACCACACTTCTTGGATTATCTTCTTTGCTAAGGGGCTTAGGACTTTGAGGGATGTCCTTTTGAGAAGAAAAGAACCAATTTATGGTTTCTATGAATTTTTAGTAGAGTTTATTTTAATAGTTTGGACCAAGATAATGGTGTTTTAGTGTGAGGTGATGTAAGGACAAGAGTGACCCTTTTATAAAAAAAAGGGATGACATATTTGTAAATGCCCAAAAATGTTCAATAATGAGAAGTCACTCACAAGAAAGGTTGTTAAAAAATTGATAAATAATGGAGTAGGAAAGATATAAGGTCTATCCAGACCTAAAAAATTCAATTAAAAACATTTTTTCATATTTTAGTCCCTTTATCTCTTAAGTTACTCATTTTTACTATTTTGGGTTTTATTAGGTAACTAGTTTTTACCTAGGCAATTTATCCTCTATACGCAAAAATAAATTATAAATTATTACATATTTTGGAACTAATGATTAAAAATATGAAATAAATTTAATAATATTAAATTTTAAAAATTGATAGAAAATAATTTTAAAATAATAAATGTATAATGAATTATTTTTAAAAAAAATTATAAATTACGTTCTAAAATGTCAAATATGAGTTTATAAATTAAAAATGACATTTTTAAAATTATAAATTCACTTATTAAATATATATTTGTTCTTATAAAAATGTTTTTATTATTTCCCAATTCATACATAAATACTAATAATGTTATTAAAGTCATGTTATTTGTAAAAACTATATTTTTCACTATTAACCTAAAAAACAATCTTTTTAAAATAGTTATAAAAATTAACCATATGATAATTTTGACATTATAAATTTAAAAAAATAGGTTTTTTATCAAAATAAAATTTCAAAACTAATATATTTAGTTATTTAAATGAAAATATAAAAAAAAATATAAAGAAAAACTATTTTTTTAATTATTATTCCATCCAGTCTTTTTTGATTTTATAAAACACTTTGAGGCTAAGTGAGAACCACCAATCACACAACCATAAGTGGGTCAGACTTGGAACCATGCCCAAGACCAAACTCACCCAAAAACACATGACAACAACAAGAATCCAAAAAATGGACCGGCCATGGAACGCTGCCTAAACCGACCCACACAAAACACACGACCAAAACATCACACACTGATCGTAAGGACGTAGCACCACCGCCGCATCAGGGACCTCCCATCCATGTCCTCCGGGTCAGGAGTTAGAAATCCAGATCACTGGGAATGGGCACGAGAGAGGGACTCAAACCAATGAAGGCCGACGGAAGAACTAGAGGGAGTAGCTTGCACCACCACCATCACCGAAAAATTCCAAGGGCCAGCCACATACCACATCATTGGAACCAATCCATCCGCACATCGCACCCAACAACCACTCGGAGAAAAACTATTTTTTATTGAAAATGAATTTTTAAGCATAAAGTGACTTTAATATTATTTAATATAGATTTATAAATAATTGAATATTGAAATAATAGTTTAAAAATATAATTATTACCTATTATAATAATCTTTTTATTATAATCATTTTTCTTTATTAAAATACAATACTCCATTTTTTAAAATGGTTCTGCAAAATGCATCCTTTTTTAAATTTTAATCAAAGAAAATAATAATATATAATTATTCTAATTTATTATTATATTTTAATCTACCGAGGATTATATTATTCATGGAATTTTAATATTTCATGGTTTTTTAGTCAGGTTTTTCATTAGTTTGGTGTTATGAGTGACATAATATATTAAAGATAATATTAATTTAATGAATCCAAAAACGTAGGTTGCTACATAATTAATGGATGAAAAATTAATTAATATGGAACATGATTCCTATTCCTGTTTGATATATAGACCTTAATAGTGGTGTTCAATGATCCTATGCAACAATAATAATATTCATTTATACGGATATGTTGTTTCTCTTGGTTTGGTTTGTTCATTATAAAATTCTATATTTTTGGATTTCTTATGCTTCACCACTCGTGTTGATAGGAAACTGATACCCAAATGTGTTTAATAGTGTTTCTCCAATATCAAGGTTTTTTTGGGAACATATGGATGAATTCTCTCCCTTATTATCCCTTTAGAAGTAGTATGAGTAGTTGTATCCTAGGATATAATGGATTATGGTATAGTGTGTGTTCCTACCCGGATTGTGATGTCTCTTGGTTTCATTATAAATTTATGTGAGGTCTATAAAATATTTATGTATACCCTATACTTCTATATAGACATGGTGGATATTTCTTAAAATTAATTTACATTCATGGGATGTTATGGATTGAGGTATAATGCAAATACACGAGCTATGGTGGCTTCCAGAACACTGCCTAGTTACTATTGATATGGTTTCATGAGGTACAAGATGAGATGATGATATGGATATAAATATTGAGTCCAAATAAGATATTAGGCCTTATGTTGGACTAAGGTAGGTAGGGACGAGGCACAAATCACATATGGTATGGCATTAATTATATAAGGAAAGAGCATAAGATGTGTGGTATTGTGACATGAGAGTGAAAACCCAGTTGGGAATTTGAAGTGGGGTACCTTCATTATATATATATATATATACATATATATATATATTCTTTATATAAAGAATATTTTACTTATATGTGTTACTTATTGTGTGAGCCATGGTGAGCATGGAAAATTGGTATTACCTGTTTAGGTGATGAGTTAGTTTCATTTTTTTATTCACTGGGATTTAGTATGCTTCTTTAACATTTTTCATTAAATGATTTAGGGAGCTTATTACTGAGTATACATGTTATACACACCCTATATATATAAAATGTTTTTAGGACCACAATAAATAGTTGGAGATTGATCTGGGCGGTACTAGTTTGAGTATTTTTTCAAGATTTGTTGGTGCTTTGAGTTCATTACGGAGGATTTACTTTGGTCACTTTCAATTTCTATTTAGTTGAATCTGTTTCTATATGCCATTATATGTGTTGTGATTTATTCCATATTTATGCATGATGTTGGTTGGTGATTTCTAATCATATGTCTTACTCCTTAAATATATATGTTATGAATTCCTCCCATTTGTGTGATCGATTTATCCTTAGTGCTAGTCACAAACTTGTGGCCTATTGAAGGTAGGATTTGGGGGTCATTATTTCTCTTTATTCATTACTGACTCAGAAGGTGTACATTTTGAGGGAGGGGTTGTGATATAGTGTTATCAGAGTTTATGGTTTATATATAGGATATAATATAGATTTATACACTTTTGAGGATGCATGAGATGGTAGTTAAATAGTGTTAGTAGGTCTTAGTGGATGCTATTAAAAAGGGATACCATCAAAACATGATATTTTCTATCTACATGTGATTTTATGCAAGAACCATCAAGTTAATTGAACATTCTAATCAAATTGATGCTTATTTTGGGGTAGATACCTAGATTTAGATTGTGTATCATTATGTTCTTTACTTGTGTTTTAATTTGGTTGAAAATGGAGAATTTTAAAAAAAAAATTAAATAACCTTAGAATTTTCTTTTATCCTAGGATATGTAGTTACTAACATTTTTTCTTTTATAGATATTACACCAGATTTATTTTACCTTCAAGTTCTTGAAGAATATGTTCAAAAAGATGTTATAGTGGATCACTATAGAGTGGATATTGAAATTGATAATACTTTTAGATGGACACTCTTAGTATTCTAGTTCCAGGGTCTATAGAAGTATGAGTGATCATTCATAAATAAAGAGATATAAAAATTTCTAAAGGAGGTGGAGATAGACTTCAGTTTGATTATTTCACTGAAGAATCACTAGATTTATTTATCTATGATTATACTATGTGGGTTAGCTCATTATTGGTGGATTTTTTTATCTTAGGTATCATTAAGAGTTTACTATTACATAGGACAAGTTTAGGGATCAGTTCTAGGTGGAGTTCTTATCTTTGATCACTAATGAGGCCTATCAATAAGATATCATAAACCTTTGATAGGGGATTTCTATTGTCTAAGAGTTTAACATCATGTATACTAACCTCCTATGTTATGCATCATGCTATCTTCCAAACTATGGTACTAGTGAGAAAAATTTTGGGGAGGATTTACATTTAAATATACAATGACAAGTCACTATATTTATGTTAATGTAATAATCTAAGGATCTATATAAGGTGGAGGAAATTGAGAGGGTTTTGGCTAGGATTGGATCATCATGAGATGATATTCTTCAAGATAATATAAATAGTGTATATTTTATTGGTAGATCTTAGTTATCTAGCTAGAAGAAGAATTTTTAATCATCACAGAGGAGGTTAAATATTTCTTAGACTCTTTTTACTAGAGATAACAATTCTTAGACCCATTTCAGTGGGTTGATCATGGTTTTTTTTCTTATATAGAGTTCATAAAAACATAATTTATAGTTTTTTATCTTCTTTATCACTCAACATGTGGCCGGTGTCCCATTTAAATCTCAGCCTCTACAACAGTACTAGTTGAGGAAGCAACAACAATAGGGTGTTCCAAATCATGATTAGTAGTGAGGGGATGAGTAAAGTATATGTAATCCATATGATATCCATTATCCTCTAGTTAAATAGGTAGAGAGTTTCAGTATAGTTAGTCACTATTATGGAAATTAGGTCATGGAGCTAGACATGGCCAGATGCATGCTTTAGCGTTGCTAATGACCAACGATCCGAACATTTTACTAGTTACTATCTTCCTATTTTCTACTTGGGTTTATGAATTATTTGATTTAGGAGATAAAAAATCCTTTTTTAGATACACTATTACATTATTTGGGACTTGAGGTCAAGATACTTATAGTTCCCTTAATATTGACTACACCAGTTGGAGGTTGATCTGACCAATTTAATGCATAAAAAATCTATGTGTTGGGGATAGACAATCACCATTCTTATGGAGATTTCCTATATTTATAAATAAATATATAATAAATCATATTTATCATATTTATCATATATTGGAATTTTTTGGTGTAATATATCATGGATTTCTTCACTAGTCATGTCATATTTTATGACACTGGTAAAGAATATGTGGTATTTTTCAATGAGTGATACCTTCAGATGGGTCAAAGGCGTGTTGATTTATTATCTTCTCTAATGTATAGGATAAGGTTTTAATCCATATAGAATCATTTATTTGTGTTTCCTAGGTATTTTTAATAGTACCTTGATGTTTTTTCTAGAGATGTTGTGATGCTCTCCCCTCAATAAGGGATTGGGATTGGGATAAAGATACAACTAGATATTTCTATGATATCAATGTCTTTATATTGTATGCCCCCTTATTAGTTGTGGAAAATGAATATTTAAATTGATTATATCTTATATATGGGATTCATTCATCCTTATGTGTCACCTTAGAGAGTTCCAATTTTATTTTCAAAGATTAAAGATGGTAGACTTTGATTATGTGTTCATTGTCTCTATTTTAATTAGGATACCCTATCCCACAATTTGACAATGTATTTATTTAGTTTAAGGGATGTATCCAGTTATCATAGAATGGAGTTACAATTTGGATATCATTAGTTGTGAATAAAGGATGATTATATCCCAAAGTCTACTTTCAAATGTCGTTATAGGTATTATGAGTTCATGATGATGCTATTTGGAGTTATGAATGCTCTAGTCGTGTTCATGGGATTGATTAATATAGTGTTCCATGAGTTTTTGGACCAATTTATGGTATTCCTTATTGATGAAATCCTTATGTTCTCTATGTTAGAGGTGGAGAATATATATCATCTATGAGCTATGTTGGTTGTTCTTTGGTTTCATCACAATTATATGAAGTAGTTGAAGTTCAAATTTTTTGATCTTGTGGTCCATTTCATAGGGAATTTAATATATCAGTGTGGATAATCCATTGATATTTCAAAGATTGAAGTAGTAGTTTTTTGGATTATATCCCAAGAATGTTTCATAGGTGTAGAGTGTTCTTGGTCTTGATGATTATTATAATATGTTCATGCTCAAACTCTCCCAAACTATGAATCCTATGATATAATTGACTATATTGGATCAAGAATTTGTGTAGACTTACTAGTTCTAGTATGATTTCATATATTTGAAGGAGAATTTGTTCAGTGCTTTGGGTATTTATTTTTCAAAGGAGGGAATTACATTTTAGGTTTACTATGATGCTTCACATCTGTGATTGGGTTGTGTATTGATAAAGAAAAGAGAAGTTATATATTAGAGGACTTTATAGTTATTACCTTATGAATGTAACTATTCCACCAATTACTTTGAGCTTGATACATTAGTGTTTTACATGAATTTGTGGAGGCATTTTCTTATCAGTGAACATTTTGTGGTCTTCACAGATCACATGAGTCTAAAGTATGAATCTCTGCAAACAACTTTAATTTTCAACAATGATGGGGGAAGAGTTATTATAGGACTAAAAATTTTGGATTTCATTTACACCTGTTAAGTTTAATATTTTAGTATATTCCTTGATAATGAAGTGGTATATTGGTGTTGAACTTGAGTTTGGTGACTCTTAGTGAGTGATGGATGAGATTCTAGTGTTACACCTTGATATCGAAGTAGTATATGATATAGGATGTCTTTACCAGATGATATTGTAATCATAATTAATTTAATAAGTGAGAGAGTAAAAATTTGGGATTCTGAGGTTAAGGTTTAGTGCGATTGAGTTATTTTTGGAAATGATCCTAAGGGATGGTATGATGATGGAAAATATAATTCACTATTCTTGGGAAATATTTTCATTCCTTCACTAATGTGTGAGGTTCATATCCACGAGTTCTATAGTTTACACTTGGTGGTACATCCTAGTGTGGAGAATATGTATCATTTCTAGATTGACCAGTTTTGTTGGTATAGTTTGAAGATCTCATTTTTGTATTTTTTTTTTACTCAATTTTTGTCTTACCAGATGGTGAATATTGAGAATTATGTTCCTGATGGTTTTTTCCAGCCACTTGATATTCCTCAGTGGAAGTGGATAGACACATTTATGAACTCCATCACTATCTTACCTAGAATGTAGGGTGGTTATGAAACAATATATATGATCATGGATCATTTGAAGAAGTCATATCACTTCTTAGAGATTAAGGAGTCCAAATAAGTGGAGGTTTTGTCGAGTAAATATCTAGAGAAGATAGTTAGGATTCATGAGGTTTTGATTGCTATCATATTTTACAATGATCCCAATTTTACCTCTTGGTTTTGGATATGTCTCCAAAATGATTTTGGTTCTTATTTATTCCTTAACACCACCTTTAATCCATAGACGTGATGTCAAATAGATCATATTATTTATACTTTATAGGACATTTTTCATACATTAATTTTTATTTTTGGAGGATCGTGGTTGAAGAAATTACCCTTAGAAGAGTTTAATTATAATATTAGTTATTTCTCTAGCATTATTAGGGACCCATTTGAAGAATTATATCAATGATCATTTTTTATATTTGTTGTTCTAGACCAAGGTTGGAGAGTCATATATTCATGAATCATAATTGGTGTAGATCTGATAAAGAAGGTACATGTGATCTATGAGAAAATAATGGACAAAAAAATTCCTCATATGTCCTATATTGATAATATTAGTAGTAATATAGAGTTCAATGTTGAAGATCACATGTTCTTGATGGTGTTTCCATATCATGGGATGTGAAGTTTTGGTCATGAGAGTAAACTTTTTCCTAGGTTCATTGGTATTTTTGAGGTGTTTCCTTGGGTTAGAGGTGTGGCTTCTTGGTTAACACTACCCCCCCCCCCTCCATAGAGGATCTAGATTCATGAAATATTCCATGTTCTATAGCTTCAATGGTATCATCATGATGATTCTCATTTCATTGATTGGGATGATATAGATGTCGATGATGGTGAAACCTTAAAGGAATGTCCTATTGGGATTCAAAACCATCCGAAGAAGGTACTATGTGGGTGTGCTATTTGTTTTGTTAATAACCTGTGGTGGAATGATGTCTTATAGGGGAGAACATGGTAATAAGAGTCATAGATTCATGCTCAATGTCCTTAAATATTTTGATACATTTTTTGTTTGATTTTTTTTTTTGAGATAATACGTTTCACCTTATGTTGTTTTATGAGATTTTTCCCTTCCTCAATATAATTATTTCTTATATCCTTTCCCTTTTTTGAGGTGTCTCCCCTAAGAGAGTTTTTTTAGTGTTGTTGATGATAAATGGTTATGAAATTTGTTTCTTTTGTGGGTTGGATATATTCTCAATATATATATATATATGAGAGGTATCTCATGGGGTGGTCAATCATACCCCTTTCTCTTTTTCATCGTTTTGTTTTAAATTATAGAGGACTAGAATTGTTTGAGTGTTATTTGATGTAAGGTCCCAAATTTCTATAACTATTTCTATTATTCCTGAGGATTAGAGGTGTCCATAGGGCTCTCAGAGTCTTTTTATGATTGGTTGTTTTGGTTATGCAGTATGTTTATACCTTTACCAAATTTCATGGTCAGTTGATTGGTAATGTGATAGGTGCATGCCTTTTCTAAATTTGATGGATGGTCATTATGGTCATGGTTTAGGTTCATGTCTATGAAAACTCTCTTAGTTAGTCATTTGGTCGTGTGGTAGGTTCCTTCTTTTTTTATATTTCATGACCATTCATTTTTTTTGGTGGTAGGTTCATGCATTTTACAAATTTTAAAGTTATCCATGTGGGTCATATGGCTGGTCCTTCAAGGTCATATATTTTTGTTATACGGTAGATCCATGGCCTTTATTAATTTCACATTATATATTTTTTCAGGTGATAATTTCATAACTTTTCCAAATTTCATAGCCGGTTATTTGGTCATATAGTAGGTTCGTGGTTTTTATAAATTTATGAGATTTATTTCATTTCCCATCATCTCCAAAAATTATCAAAATACCCCTTTTAACATAATTAATTCAATTTTATGTAAAATAAGTAATGTTAAAGGGAAAATTGAGTTTTTAAATCCTAATTCAAAGATGATCATTAAATATTTTAATTTCTTAATACTTGAGGATTTAAATGATACATTACAATGGGTGTGTATTGAAATCAAAAATAAATTTAGTGTAAATAAGAAATCCTATAAGAGTTTCCTAGATAGATGTGAAAACAAAACTATTATTTCAAAACATGGATTCTTTCCCCTTGAATGATTAACTTGTGAGCTCCAACCCACACACCATCCTCTATTTTGGTGAATAAAATCATGTTAATATTCTTCCAAAAGGAAGGGGATTTCTTAAATTTATTTTCATTTAGTTCAAGGTGTGGATTAACATTTATTTAATACCTTTTTCTAAATGGGTATTATTAACCTCTAAAACATCATAATCTATTGATTTCATAGAAAATATATATTTTTTATATAATTTTCAATACATTAATTAATGGTGATTTAAATAATTCACATATTGTATCTTAATGAATTAAGGATTTATTATTTGGGTAATTTTCTAAGAAAGATAAAAGAATAATTACATATAGTAAATTATTTGTTTTGTTTTAAAACATAAAAATAACATGTTGATTCATGATTTGAATCATTTTATAACTTGGGATAATAATGATTTGGAATTAGTATTATCGTATGAAAAAGATAATTAATATTATAAGTTTAAAATAAATGTTAGGTTTTGTGATCGAATTATCATTATATTATTTTCTTGATACTTACCATTGTTATTTATTAAGATAGTGTACTATATGCTTGGAATTTTTTTTGTTAATTATTTATGATGGTTAATTTCTTGAAACTATTACACAATGTAATGTTGGTATGCTTTTGTAATTAAATGAATGATGCATTCCAAATAAAATTACTATTTTTTTGAATTTATTAAAAATGTATATAATGAATGAATCATGTTTTTTATAGTGATTTTTAGCTATTGAATTAGGTTTCCTTATTGCAGAAAACTCATGCATAAAAAATTAGTTAACTAAAGATGGAATTAAAATGCCTGCTTTCTGATGAATACTTATTTGTGAACAAGTGATCCTAATCATAATTATTGGAGGCAGAACTTCTTCGATGATTTTCCTTGGTTTAATTTTTCTATGTGTAGAAAATAAATTTAATATGTATGTATTCTGTAGGATGATTAAATCCTTAATTTTTTTTTTGATGAAATCAATAGGGATGGAGACCATGATGAGAAATGGGTTGGGAGCCTAGGGTTGTAGTGATTGTCTATGTCGGTGATGGAGGGGCATACCATACTCTACAAAATGGTTTGGGACACTAAGTAGTTGGTATGAGTTTAGAGCAAGTATTTCTCATTGATATTGATACTTCTTTCATTATAATTTCTGTATGTATTTCTAGAAAGATATTATTCCATATTGGTTTCAAAATTCTAGATACAATTTAACTCTATCCAAGACATGTTCATCTTTTATGTGGTAGAATAGGCTATGTCCCATAGTACATGAATGATTAATAAATTGAAAAATGAATTATTAAAAAATGATTTTAGTTCTTGATGTTTTAGTTTATGATGACATACATGAGGATAAAAACAAGAGAGTTAATAGTGTAATCTATACTTGGCTTAAAATATTAAAATTTTGATCTTGGAAATTGAACCATAAAATAATATTAATTAACCTATAATGATATAATTATTATAGAAGTTGATTCATTTTCTAGTTTCATATTTTGACCTTAGTAGCAGCGGATGGAGGTCATGTGTGAAGATAGTGGTTGTTGTGTCTATGGCTAGGTAGTTTCACTTAGTGTGATTTTTACATGATATTATTTTCTATTTTTTAATTTCATATGATTCATCACCCACGTTGGTAGGTTAATTGACACAAAAATATGTTGAGGAGTGTTTTCCACAATATATAGGATGACTAGGGAATGGATTCCTAACTTATCCCAATTTATCTCTCTACCTTCAGACGTATTATGATTAGGTGTATACCTGGATATAATGGCTTACAATATAAGGTGTATTCCTTCCTAGTTTTTTATGTCTCTTGGGGTCACTATAAATTTATGTATATAACGGCTTGAGTAATATCACAAACCTGTATCTATATATTGTGGTTAAAGATTCATATAGGTGTACTTGCATGAGCTATGATGGATTGAAGCATAATTGGATTAAATAGGCTATGTTGGATTTCAAACTACTAACTAGTTACTATTGATATAGTTGCTTAAAGTACATGATGGGATGATGATATGGATATACAAAGTGATGCCAACATGAGATGTGGGTCCTTGAGTGGGAATAAGGTAGGTAGGTCTGAGACTCGAATCACTTCAAGGATGAATTTACATATGGAAAGGATAAACAAAAGATGTGTATAATTGGGATGTTAGAGTGAAAACCCATTAGGTATGTGTAAGTGGAGTACACTCATTATATATATGTGTGTAATAACCCAGGTACTTATATAATAATTTGTTTTCATTTTGGAATTAAAAATTTAAATTTATTATAAATGTATAATGAATAAGTAAAATTTATAGACATTAAGGAATTTAAACTGATGGAATAGTAAATTGACCTTAGGAATAGTAACATGACCATTAGGAATAGTAATCTGGTCAATAGAATTGTAACCTCACCTATGAAATTAAAAATAAAATTTATCCATATTATAAGTGAAAATATTATATATTTATATCATTAAAAAAGTAAAAAAATTAAAATTATTAATTAAGTGATGGTATTTTGTGAGTCATAAATATTTAATTACAATTTTATAATAAATATAATTATTTAAAAGAAAATATATTTTCATAAAATAGATTCATGAATTATTATTTTGTTGCCTTATGATTATAAGATAATTTTATTAGACTTTAATTAATTTTTCAAAGTTTTATAAAGTTAGTTATAGTTTTAAAACATGTATTTTTTGAATAAATTATGTTTTAAATTAAAAATTATATTTCCTATAAATTGAAAATTATTTTCAAAAAATGGATTTAATTTTTGAATTCTACTCATTGAAAAATGGTTAGGGTGAATTTTTGGGATTTTTTTTAAATAATTGAATTTTTGGTGAATAGTAAAATACGATAATTTACTATATAATGTTTTTCACAGGGTTTAATGATGGGTAGGAGAAAAGGAGAAGCCAAGATGAATGTTGTGAAGACTTTTTATGAATATATTTCATTTTTAATATTAAAATCTTTTTTATTATGAAAAAAATGGATATTGTTTTAGTAGTATTCAATTTGTATGCTTATGGGTTGATATTTATGAATTATGTCCTAACCTTATAAAAATATAAACCAAAAAGATCTTTGGGAATGTAAAGAAGTTAATTATAAAGAAATTTTCTAGATTATGTAATGTTTAAGTCCATGTCCTTATAGTTGTTATCAACGAACGATTTAGATAAATTTAGTGGTTAGGGTGGTGTTAATAGAATACTATAAATGATTTTTACCTTATGTTTATGTTGAAATGATATAGTATTTGAAGAATACCATGTTTCTTCATCTAATATATGTCTGTTCAAAATGGTTTTCCATAGAATAAATAGTGAATTTGAAGTAGGAAGGCACCAAGAGGCTCATATCTATCCAAATCTATAGCCTCAAATGGTGGGAATTTGAACCGAACAGTTTTTGATAGTAATGGCTCAGTTAAATTAGGTTATAAATGGAGGTGGAATCCATGAAGGAGAGCAATCAGAGCTTCCAAAAAGGAATATGATGATAGTGGAACATTTTATGAGGTAACACCCTCCTTCTTTCATTGGATCTTCTGACTCAGTGGTGGGTGAAGGATGGATTAAATTCCTTAAAAAGATATTTGATGTAATGGGGGGGTTCAGATAATCAAAAGGTTAGTCTTTCCATTTATCATTTTGAATGTGAAGTTGTCCAGTGGTTGTAAATGGTCAATAATATCAGGTATAGTGAGGATATTGATAACTTGGAATGGGATGAATTTGAAAATACCTTCCTTGAAAAATATTTTCCTAAGGTGGTTTGACTTAGGATGGAGAAGAAATTCATTGAATTGAAACAAAAGGAGGAGGATTTAGTGGTCATGCATGAAGAAAACATCACCTGATTATCAAGGTATGCTCCAAATTTTATTCAAGATCTTGATAAACAAATCAATAATTTTTACTCAGGATTAAATCCAAGATATCAAAGGGCATTAAATTCCCATGATTTCAAAAGTTATGATAAACTTCCCTGATGTGCTGAGAGGGTATAAATGGAGTTTTTTTTATGATCACATGTACTTTGAAAACAAGCAGAAGAAGTGGTCCAGATGGAAAGCAATGAGTAAGAATCAATCAAAGAAATTTGATGGTGATAATGTCTAGTTTTTACTTTGTGAAATGTGTTGTAAAAAGAACCCTGGGTAATTCCTTAACAAAACTAGGATGTGTTTTCAATGTATTATGTTTGGACATATGGACTGATATTGTAATGAAAATAATCTTAAGATTAATTCTGATAAAAAAACTATTAAGTGTTTTAAATGTGGTGAGATGGGTCATTATGCAAATACCTGCCTAAAGAAAGATTTGAATGATAGAAAAAAGACAGATTATAAGTAGAAAGGTGTAGTGTGATCCTTTGCAACTAAGCCAGTAGATGTCGAGCCATCCAATAAAGTGGTATTGAGTACTTTTTTGTTGACTCAGATTTTTATAATGCCTTGTTAGATATGGGGTCTACACATTCCTTTATTTCTAAGAAATTTTTTTTAGTAAATTGTAAATTTCACCTTAAGAAATGAGACCTAAACTTATGGTTAAAACACCAGGGGAAATATTACATCAAAAAATAAATTATTAGAATCTTCCTATTGTTTTCTATGTTAATAAATTACCTTCAAACCTTTTTTTCTTTATTAGAATTTGATGTCATTCTGGGTATGCATTGGCTTTCAATTTATGATGTTAAGATTGATTGTAGAGCTAAATAAGTTGTTTTTTAGAAATAGTTTCATTTTTTATATAATATTGAACCCATAAAATTGATAACATATCAAGAAGATGAGAAACTGTGAAAAGATGGAAATTCAAGTTATCTTGCTCATATTGTTGGAAATAAGGGAACTATTTAGATTAATGATTCACCCATGGTAAATGAATACCTAGATGTTTTTCTTGATGAGTCTCCTAGTGTTATATATGATCAGGTAGTTGAATTTACTATTGACTTGGTTCCTGGTGCTAATCGAATTTCAAAACCCCCTTATCGTATAGATCAAGTGGAACTTCATGAATTGAAAAATTAGTTATAGGAGTTTCCTGATAAAGGCTTCATTCATCCTAGCACTTCACCATAGGGTGATCATGTTTTTTTCATTAAAAATAACGATGGTTCCATGAGACTTTGCATTGATTATAGATATTTGAATAAAATTATTGTTAAAAATATTTTCATTTTCCTTATATTTATGACTTGTTTGATTATATCTAGGGAGATCAGTATTTTTCTAAGATTTACTGGAGATATGGGTACCATCAGGTAAAGGTGAAGAAGGATGACATCTCGAAAACAACTCTTCATACTAGATATGGGCATTATGATTTTTTTGTTATGCACTTTGGTTTGAAAAATTACCCAATTGTATTCATGGATCTTATGAGTAGAATATTCCATGAATATGTGGATAAGTTTTTTGTTGTTTTTATTGATGATATTTTGGTATTTTCAAAAAGTTATGAGTATCATGAAGAACATTTAAGGATTTTCTTGAAAACTATAAAAGAAAAGAAGATATGTGGAAAATTTAAAAAATTTTATTTTTGGTTGCAACCGATTTATTTTTTTGGAAACATTGTAAATAAGGATAGAATAACAGTTCATCCTGATAAAAAAGTTGATGAATGGATAATCCATACAAATGCTACAATGATTCATAGTTTTCTTGGATTAGTAGGTTATTACTGATGGTTTTTTAAAAACTTTTCACAGTTATCTTTCTCGCTAACTAAGTTAACACGAAAAGGGGTTAAATTTATTTGGATAGAATGATGTGATGTTCATTTTCAGAAACTGAAGAATAGATTAGTGGATACTCTAGTTTTGGCCTTGCCTTCCATAAATGGTGATTTTTTCATCTACAGGGATACTTCATTGAAGGTAATTAGGTGTCTTTTGATACAGAATGATACGATGATTTATTATGATTCAAGAAAACTGAAACCTCATGAGTTAAATTTTCCCAAAATTGATTTGTAATTAATAGATGTTTTTTATGCTTTTAAAATTTTGTGTCATCATTTATACAGAGCCAAATGTGAACTATATACTAACCATAAATGATTTAAGTATATATTTACTCATAAGGAATTGAACTTGAGGCATATAAGATGGATTGAACTGATAAAATATTATGATTTTACGATCAATTACCATCCTAGAAAAGAAAATAAAGTGGCAGATGACTTAAGTCAAAAACATCATGAATCATTAACTATGTTATGTTTGGAATATGGACCGTTGATTAATGATTTGATGAATTTTGGCTTGTAAGTTGTATGTGTAGGAAATTCATCTATTTTTTTAGGTGTCAATGTAGTTGTCTCTATTAGAAAGAATTAAATAGGTGCAGAAATAAGACTGTGAGTTATAAAAAAAAGTAGAATTGGTTAAAAGGGGTAAGGTTACAGAATTTAACATTGATAAAGATTGTGTTTTAAGATTTCTAAAATGATTATGTGTGCCTTTTGATTCACGGTTGAAGAAATAGTTGTTAAATAAATATCATAGTTATCTGTTTTATGTTCATCCTAGTAGTACAAAGATGTACATAGATCTTCAGGAGTATTACTAGTGGGATGGAATGAAAAGAGATATTGCATATTTTACTGTGAAATGTTTGACATGTCAACAGGTTAATGTAGAGAGAAAACTACCAAAGTGGATGATTTATCCTTTTCTAGTGACAGAGTGAAAATGGGAAAACATTTCCATGAATTTGTGGTAGGACAACCAAATTCTTCTTGAGGTAACAATACAATTTGGATTATTATTGATCAGCTGACTAAATCTTCACATTTTATTCCTATTTGAGATATTATGTCTTTGGATAATATTTATCGACTATACCTCAAAATATTATAAGGTTACATGGATTTCCTCTTTCCATTGTATCTGACCATGATTCCAGGTTCACTTATAACTTTTGTAAAGGCCTTCAGATGTCATTAGGCATAGAATTAAAATTTATCACTATTTTTCATTCGCAATATGATAAACATACGGAGTAAAAAAATTAGACATTGGAGGATATTCTTCAATCTTATTCAATGGACTGCTAGGGAAATTGGGATCAATATCTTTCTTTAGTTGAGTTTTCTTATAATAATAGTTTTCATTCCAGTATACAGATGGAACCTTTTGAGGAATTGTATGGGAAGTGTTGTCGAACACCAGAATTTTGGGATGAAGTTGGGGAAAAGAAGTTGATGGGACCAAAATTAGTAGAGGAAGTGGATGATAAAGTGAAGATGATCCATCAACACATGAGGACAAATCATAGCAGGTAGAAATGTTATATAGATAACAAGAGGAAAGATTTTCCTTTTGAGGTAGGAGATCATGCTTTTTTATAATCTCACCATGGAAAAGTGTTGTGTGTTTTGGTAAGAAAGGAAAGCTAAGTCAATGGTTCATTGGACCTTATGAAATCCTAGATAAAGTTGGACTATTCACCTACCAAGTAACTTTTCCTTTGAGTTTATCTTAGGTACACAGTGTATTTCATGTTTCGATGTTGAAAAAAATAATATGCCAGATCAATCTCATGTTTTGAGCCAAGAATTAGTTCAGTTGAGAAACTTTTTCAGATCCTTGATCATAGAGAGAAAGTATTGTAGAATAAGGCAATCCACTAGGTTAAGGTTTTGTGGATAAACCGCATGGTTAAAGGAGAAACATGAGAATATGAAAATTCTATGATATAAAGTTACCCTCACTTGTTTAATAAGTAAATAAAATTGTGAGGATGCAACTTTGAGAATGTGGGGAGAATGTAACAACCCCAGTACTTATATAATAATTTGTTTTCATTTTGTAATTAAAAGCATAAATTTATTATAAATGTTTAATGGATAAGTGTCATTTTTATAAAATAATGAATTTAAAATAATGGAATAGTAACTTGACATTAAGAATAGTAACATCACTATTAGGAATAGTAATATGGCCAATAGAATAGTAACCTCATCTAAGAAACTATAAATAAAATTTAGCCATCTTATAAGTAAATATATGATATATTTATATCATTGAACAAGTAAATATATTTTTTTTAAATTATTAATTAAGTGTTGGTATTTTGTGAGTCATAAATATTTAATTATAATTTTATAATTAATATAATGATTTAAAAGAAAATATATTTTCAGAAAATATATTCATGAATTATTATTTTGCCATCTTATTATTATAAGATAGTTTTATGAGACTTTAAATAATTTTTCAAAGTGTTATAAAGACAATTATAGTTTTAAAAATTGTATTTTTTGAATAAATTATGATATTAATTACAAATTAAATTTATCATATATATAAAATTATTCTCAAAAAACATATTTCATTTTTAAATTCTACGCATTTAAAAATAGTTATCGTTATTTTTTTGGATTTTTTGAAATACATGAATTATTTTTGAATAGTGAAATATGGTAATTTACGATATAAGCTAAATACTTGCTTTTTTTAGTCATAGATGATTTAAAGATGATGTAAGCCCAAAATATCGAAATCTAACTCATTGTTTTAATATATTTAATTATAATTATCAAACTATTCATATTCTTGAGGAAAATTAATAACCTAATGAATATAATAATGAGAAAACACTCATCTCCTTCATTATAAATACCTCCCCTCACCACCTCTTCCCCTCACACATCAAAGCCTTATATATTGCTTAATTTATACTCAAATCCATTCCCAAGACTCTTCCCCATGTCTAATACCTTTTGGTCTCACCAAAAGGACAAAACCAAGGGCCTTAAGAAGGTTCTCAAGGAAGATAATTCAAGAGGTAAAAATCATCTCTATCATTTTCTTTAATTTTCTTTTCAATTAGTTTTCTTTTCATATACTCTCTTCACCTCCTCTTATCCAAAAGGCTTAAAAATTCAATTATATTATATATACTTTATTTTTATCAGGTTTATGTAAAAAATCATCATTATACTTCTTCTTCTCTCCCTTTTATTCTAAAAATAAAAACATCGTCTGTGATATGTCGATTTACCGACATTGTGGATGATGTGTTTTCAATTTCAATTACCGCCTTTAAGGCTGGTCATAAAACCATTAATTTTGTCAAATAAGATTTTATTATACATATTATAAGTTATTTAATGTTCTGGAATTATTTTATAAACATGATATTAGATAAAATGATTTATGTTCGTGATGGTTGTAAAAACTGCCAAAATAAACTAATTCATTTTCATTAATGTTTTATATAATGATTCATCTTCATATCATAAAAAATTATATATGGAATCATTTAAAATTATGGAATCATATTAAAACCATTTCATTACACTTCTATATTTTTTCTTCCATTTGAAAATAAATTCCTTAACGAACCAATCATCAAAACCATGAAATAAATGCACCAGAAACAATGAAAATAACAAAATATTATTAACAAATGGGTGAAAATATATTATAACTGTAACATATAAATAATTATAAATATGAATATGGTTCTTTAATATATTAATAACACTCTTTAAACCATTATAAAGGAGGTTTTAACATAATAGAAGTAAGATGAACCCGAGGTAAGGGGATTCTTAACCCAATTTCCATTCTTTGGGTTAACCTTCTACTCTAATGATTATGTGGTACTATGATTATTTGTGAAATAAATTTTGATTATATTAGGTTTTATTATTTTTATTTACAGTGTATGCACATATTCCATTTTTTTTATAAACTCTCACTTCATATATATGTTATTTGTAAGAGACTTTTCATTAAAAATCCTCTTTTAAATATCTCTTTTTAAAAAATTCAAAAGAATGATTTTTATGATGTAAGTATTCTTGTTTTATAATTATATTCTAGTTATTTCTCATTATTTATTATGAATGGTGGGACCTATATCTCCCTCTAATACATTGGGTATGTTTATGTTTGAGTTTGACTGTATGGTTACTCCAAGTGTAATTGTGATGGTTACACCATAAGGTAGCCACAAGGGTTACATTGTAAGGTATCTGTGAGGGTTAAAAATCATAATTTAGTCATGAGGGTTGCATTATTAAGTAAGTAATGACCCAAGTTACCTTTATGGTATTATTTATATTTTCTATGTTTTATGGAAATTTCATATTTTCACAATGTAACTATATGATGCTTATTGGGTGAGAAGTATGTCTTTGTGAAAATGATTTCATACGTTTATAATTATTCATGTACTAATGATTTCCATCCTTCTTTTTATATCCCTTACTGATATTTTTGTGCTCATCCCAAGTTTTAAAATGTGTTTCACAGGGTTTAATGATGGATAAGATAAAATGATAATCCAAGATGAATGTTGTAACGACTTTTCATGAATAGATTTCAAGTTTTTTATTATAAACATTTGTATTATGAAAAAATTGATATTTTTTTAGTAGTATCCAATTTTTATTCTTATGGGTTGATATGTATGAATTATGTCCTAACTTTATAAAACTCTAAACTTAAAAGTTATTTGGGAATGTAAAGAAGTAAATTCTAAAGGAATCTACAAGATTATGTAATGTTTAAGGTTGTATCCTTATAATATATATGAATTTGATAAGGAATTCTTTAATTTTATACCTTACTAGGTGAGCAAATTGTGGTGTGGTTTGGAAACTAGTATTACCTATTTAGGTTAAAACTAGTTTCAATTGTTTATTCACTGTGATTTAGTAAAATTATTTCACATTTTAGACGTGAGGTTTCAAGGATGATCCTATTAAGTATACATGTTATTCTCCCTAACATATATATAGATTTTTGAGGACCAATGGAGCTGGCTATTGATCTATATAGGATGTACAAGTTTGAGGATACACTAAGGAGTTTTTGGGTATTCAAGTTCACTACCTAGGATTTAATTTTCGTACTTGCATGTTACTTTTTTCATTTTATCAGTTTCTATTTTACATTACATGTATTGGGATTGATTTTATCTTTATAAATGGTGCTTGTTGGTAGTTTCTCATCTTATTTATTAATTCTTAAATTTATATTAGGGTAATGCCTCCTGTATTTGTGATCTATATAACATCAGTTATAGTATATAATATGTGGCATGTTGGATGTGGGCTTTAGGTTTCATTATCTATATTCCTTATTTTCTGGTCATGGTGTGGTACCTTTAGAGGGAGGGGGTTATGAAACACTATTGGAAAGAAGTTTAATTATCCATATATAGACAAATCCAAGCACTACTCAAACTTAATAAAGTTAATACACCATATGAGATATAAAATTGATGGAAACCATCTTTGAATCATATCAGGATTTTTTCAAAAAAATTGTTTATTTAAAATAAAGGAGGAAATTAGGGAAAATATAGTGATGTAAAAAATAAATATATATTATTAGGTTAATCATCAAATATTAAATCCAATAAATATTTTAATAAAGGGATAATTGATACTATATAATGTAGTTATGTGAAGTTCATTGAGGATGAAGGTAGAGAAAATTCAAGAAACCTAATTCCTTATAAAGTGTTTGAAGAATATGAAGAGATTAATATAGATTTAGGAGAATATTAAAACATATAAATTTATAATAATGATAAATTTGAATCGGTAGAATAATATAGTGAAGAACATAGTCAAACAATGTTGGAAAAATACCTCTTGATGGTTTTTTTTGGGTTGTTTTTCTTTTGTTGATAAGGGTAGAAGTTATTTAAAAAGGTTTTTCGTCAAAGGTAACATGATGTTGTTTGAATTTTGGGATAATTTTGATAAGGAGGAGGCTCAATGCATAAGTCAAAAAGGAACACATGATTACTGGAATCTTATAGGATCATGTGATGATATTAATCATAAAGAATCATGTGATCTTATAAATCATAAAGGATCATGTGATTATTAAAAAAGGATCACATGATCACAGATCACAAAGGAAGTTCTTTAGAACAAACTCTAACTAAGGAGGATGTGTCTCGTGGTTTCTCATAATCATGAAATTTCTAGAAGTTATGTGAAGAACATGAAGTAATTTAAGTTAGAAATAATGAAGTCATCTTATGGTCTCTTAGAATCAAATGAAACAGTATTACAAATTGCATAAATTAATTTTAGATAGAGATAATGATGTAATATCATGGTCACTCAAAATCACATGAATAGATTAGTGTCATTAGATCTTGTGATGGACTCACATGATGTTCTTGGAGATAATGAAGCTAATCGAGGTAGAAGGGATTACAACATTAAATGTAGTCCATGCACATAAACTCAGAGTTTTATCACAATTACATGTGACAAATGATATTATGGGTAGTGAATTAGGAAAAGGTAGGGTTTTATAGAGGTGTAATGAACAAATTAATGATTTTTTTGGAGTTAGAGCAGTGGAATTTTGTTTATAAATACCTCATAACTTATCTGTATAAAAGGAGAAATTTTCATAAACATGTTATCTGAAAAAAAAATTATAGGGAAGGAGTTTCATGTGATGTAAAGGATGTTACATGAAAATATATGTCACATAAATAAAAAATACATAATTAGTTTCACATAAAGTGAATGAGATCACATGATTTCTTGTATGTACAAGGGAGATAACAGTATGTGTTTTGTGCATATAAAAATTTACTTAGAGCCATGTGATCACATAATCTAAATAAGGCCTCACGCTACAGTCTTGTTATCATGTAAGATGAAAATAGACTTATAATGGGTTCTTATGATCACATTACATAGTAAGGGTTATGTGTTTCAAGAAGAATGTTTTTTGACTCAAAGAAGAAAAGTCCCGCATAAATGTGATTTTCATCACTTTGATGAAACAAGAGAATAAAGACACACTCAAGTGTGAATAAACTTAGAACTAATCATAAAAATATTTTAATAGAGGATAATTAAATTCAACTCAGAAGATTGAGAGAGTAGTGAGCTTTAAAATTATTAAGGTTTGTAAACTAGGAGGGATAGTGATTCCTTTCGAAACTTTTCAACAGTAATGAACTTTAGTTTATTTTTTACATTGATTCATTCCCTTTATATTCTACTTGGATATAGGCTAATGAGGGCATACCAAGTAAAAAGTTTTGTGTCCTATGCATGTATTAATTTCCATTTATTCTTTACAATGTGAAAGATAGAGAATGTAGTTTTGTTTAACAATGAAAAAGATCTAATGAGGTTGTTGTTTTAATCTATCATAGACTAAGTCAAACCCTCTCTTAGGGTATTTTACCTAGTTAGGCTAAAAATTGGTATCAAAGGGAAAGGATAAAGATGTAGTTTCTCTCTCATTAGAAGAAATAGTAATTTTAATCACAAAGGGATTCTAGTCTTCAATGGAAACAATTTTCATCTTTGGAGGAATTAGATGTAATAAAACATTCCGTCATTAGTTATGGATATGTTTACAACTATTATTCATGGTATTTTAGCTAGTATGGATAATTGAGACTTATCATAATTAGACTGAATATAATTGTATGTTGATGCTAGAGGAATCAATTCTTTAGGGGGATCTTTATACAACACAATCTAAATGAAGTTAATGTCATTAATGTTATCTCATTCCATGTGGGAAAACCTTTTGAACATCTAATAAGGTTATTCAAAAGTCCAAGAATCTAAATTTTAGGTTCTATGGAACAAGTATGATGACTTATGGATGCAACCTAATGAGTTTTTTGATGCTTTATTTGATCAATATAATGTTATGGTGGAGGATATGATATGTATAATATAAATCCTTATTGATGCAAAGATTGTCAAATGCATCCTCAGAAGAGTACCACCTTGATTCAATCTGAATGTCTCTATACTTAAGGATAATGATCCAAAGTAGTTTACATTGGATTGTTTTCATGATAACATTATTCCATATGATATTTGAAATGATGATAATGAGTTTGTGTAAAGGAGGAAGTCTAAAGATATAACATTCAAGTCAATGAAGAAGCTCACTATAGAGTATGGTCATGAAGAATACATTATGTATGAAGTCATGCCATTCCAATCCTCAAATATGAAAAGGGGAAAATTAGGGTTTAAATGGAAACTTATAATGATGTGTTTTCAATGTGGAAAATTTAGAAACCATGCTGCAAAGTGTCCCAAGAAGTTTCAAGATGATGATAAGGATGATGATGAAATTCCCAAGAAGTCTTAATCTAGTGTGAAAGGTACGAAAAATACTAAGTGAAATTTCTTCACAAATAAGAATGTGTTTTCATAATAAAATTTTAGTTCCTAATAATATAAGTCAGAAGAGATGGAGTACTTCATGTTCTAAGGAGAAAATTATATGGTAGAAGTTGTAGTTATTTCCAAAACAAGGAAAGAAAGTGACAATGATGAAGGATAAATAGAAGGAAGATTTGATCTCCATATTGAATTAGACACAACTATTGGGGATATATTTGTTTGGAGAGGAAAAATAAAGAAATTCAACATAGTAGTTCATGATGCCAAAATCTATATGAAATAATAGGGAAAACAAAATTCATAGCTAAAGGAAGAAGTTGAAATTCTCAAATCTAAAATACAGAAAATTTATAGAATGTCATTGAGTGAAAGATAAAATTTGAATAATATACTAGGGTATTGATGGTTTGACTATTAAATTGAAATACCAAGCCAAACATATCGAAGAACTTGAGGAGGAAGTTTTCATTCTATGATGAAAAGTACAAGATCAATATAGAAAGTTGACCCATGGTATTACATTGGGATAGTAGGTCACATGAAAAATAAAAAAGGGGAAATGTGAGTAAAATGGTATGTAAAAATAATCAAAGGAATTTTAGGAGAAGAAAATGACACATCAACTAATATTGGGCTTTATTGAAAGAAAAATGTAGTAATGTAAGTGTTATTCCACAAGTGCCCACTCTAAGGATAAAGATTGATTTGGGTATGAATTATAATTTGATAATTTAGATAACCGAAGGGATAACCAGTGTTGTAATAATGAAACATAAGAATACACATCATATTAGGTGTTATTATTATGGAAAGATGATACAATCTCAAAAAAAATTATTTCATAGCCAAGAGGTATCAAATGTCATAAGAGAAAAAAAAATATAAAAAAGTGAAAAAATTTATGAATGAATTTTTTGGTCACTGGTGTGGAAGATTTGGACACATAACCAAATATTACTCATCAAAAATGTAGAGGAATGTGCCAAAGAAGACCCAAAATGGTTGTAAGAAACATCCCAAGGGATCACCAAATTTTTTGAAAAACAAAATCAATTTTTATATTTACAAGATGAGGATGATCAATTATACACTAAGGAAGATCAAGAATGTTAGGAAACATCATGTATGAAAATAAATACATAGATCAAAAATTAAATATTTGAATCGAAAGTGGTTCAAGAGATTTCATTCAATACCTCATATTACACTGAAATTTGGATCATTTATAGTGAATAAACATCCCATTTTATAGGAAATAAGGATCTTGTGATAGCAATCAGATATTATAAGAAAGGCATCATCAGGTTTTACAATAATGAAGGATTGAAGATTATTAGCTCAGGAAAAGCCAAGTTTGGGGACAAAGCCATGATACACATTGATGTCTTGTTTATTTAAGGTCTTAGACATAAATTAATAAGTTTTAGTTTACTACATGACTCAATAAACACTATAATATTTACCAATATATTGTGTATCATGCAAGGAAAATATGGTATTGTTTTTTTCTAGAAAAATAAAATGAAGGGGAATATCTACCTTGTGAGTGGAGAAGAAGATATGTGCTTTCTGTCAAGGGATGAAGAAAAAAGGTTGTGGCATAAATGTATTAGTCATCTGTTATAACCATCCTTGTAATATCTAGAAAAATTTTATGTCAATTGATATCTCACTAAGTTATTATGTGATCATACTCATATGTGAAATTCATTACAACAAGAGATGATTTCATATGAGCTATGGTATAGAAATCTGGTAACATTAAAGCACTTTTGAGTCTTCAGAGGTAAGTGTTTCATTATCAATAAGGATTAAAAAAAATATTTTTAACTCCAATGGAGATGATGGGATATTTATTGGTTACTCCAGACGAAGAAAATAATATAACTTCATCAATAAGTGATTGGAAAACATTTTAGAGAGAAATATTGTTGTTATTATAGAAAATGAGTAGAATATTTAGAAAATATATAAATTATATCATGTGGATAGTGATGAATAGATGATTAGATAAAGGGGAGTGAAAATACACAGGCAATGTTTAGAAGAATATTCAGATAATGAACTTGATGATGTTAGACTAGTATCTATATAGAAACTGAATGGTCAAGCTGAAATTGATTGTCCGAACATAATCAATAATCAGGTAGCACTAGTAAAGAAAAAAGGATGTAGAATCTACAACAAGGATATTTTCTATCAAAATTAGATCCAAAATTCCATAAATTATATGAAAGAGATGAGAATTGGGTTCAAGTGATGAATGATGATCTTGACCAAATTGAAAAGAATCATACTTGATGGATTATTTCAAGGTTGGTGGATAATAATATCAATGAGACCAAATGGATCTTCCATAACATGTGTAATGAAGATATAATGATAATTCGAAACAAATAATGAATTTTATGATTGGACACTATTTGATAGAGGGTGTTGTGGTTGACAGAACATTTTCACCTATTGCAAGAATAGAGAAAATTAGTGTATTCTTGGTAATACTAGTACATGTGAAATTAAAAGGTTTCTAGATGGATTTCAAGTCATTATTCAAAAATTGGGTTCTTTAAGAAGAAGTTTATATTGAACAAAATATGGTTTTATCTTTCATGAAAATGAGAAAAAAAATCAGTTAAAGAAGGTTCTCTAAACGTTGAAGCAGGCTCTAAAGAGCATGGTACTCATGACTTGGTTGGTATTTGATAAAGTTCAGTTTCCAGCATGGTAGAGTGTATTAAAATCTATATTTCAATAATGAGAATAATCGAAGGATTATGGTACTATTATATGTTTACTATATAATATTTATTGTATTTAATGAAGCATAATGATAAAATTTTGGATAATTCATGAAATACGAGTTCGAAATATCAACAGTTAGTGAGCTAACATTTTTCCATGGTTTTCATGTAATGAAAATAAAGGAATAACACTTTTATTTCCCAATAAAAATATTCCAAGGAGTTTCTAAGAATATTTATAATGGTTAATTTCAATGAAATCAGTTGTTTTAACCGAGATGAAATTGTCAAGGGATGATGAAGGTAATGTGGTCAATATCATAGAGTATAAGGAGATCATTAGGATCTTACTATATTTAATAGTAACTTGACTTAATATTGTTTTTTCTACATTCTAGGTGGCATAATATTAATCTAATCCTAAAGAAATCCAATTTATTATGTTTTAAATAATTATTCGATATGTTAATGACATAGTGGATTTCAGTTTTTTGTAAAATAAAAAATATTAACAAGAGTTGTTGTGTTTTATAGATGTAGATTGGGATGGTTCAGAAGATGATTGAAATGTAACATCTAGTGATCAATTCCATCTTTTTGGATTATGTATCTCTTATCTATGTAAGAAACATGATTATATTTATTTGAGAAATACATAATCTTAATACATTATGGTTAATCAAGCTTGTTCATTGTTACCATGGATGAAGCGATAGCTTAATGATATGAGATTCTCAGGGAAGTCTCCGATCGGAATCTATTATGATAATTCACATGCTGCAAATCTTAGAAAAAATCCATTCCATAACTGAAGGATAAAGTACATTGAAATCAAATATAAATTTATCAAAAAGGAAAGTTAAGAATGGTCTTGTGGTGTTGGAGTATGTGCCTATTGAATAACTAGTTGCAGACATCTTGATGAAGGTCTTAACTAAATAATATTTTTAGTAGAATTTACTGGCTCTTGGAGTTCAATCAACTCCCTATAGTTGAACAATGTGGATGTGGGATCCCATATCCCTGAGGTACGTTTTTTCACCATATATAGATATGTGTTCATTATCATTTTTTTACCTAAATGGAGTGACCTTTAGGTTTATTGAGAAAGTGGTAGAAAATAATGATGTCTTGATCATGATAGGGGATAATATGATAGGGGTATCAGTAAATATGATGATGATGAATCTGGTCTATCAGAGAAGAATATTCATGAAAGGCAGTGATGGGACCATGATGCTAGTTATCGATATGTGTGGGTTCATATGTTATCTTGAGTGATGATCATGTTTTATCATTTGGAATCGAGATAGTTTCTAAATAAAGGATTGAGAATGAAGTGATTCATAGATGAACATTTCAGGCTACTCTTGTTTCTCATGACAAGATTGACTCGTATGGGCTTAAAGTATGTGTTGAGAAAGTTCTTGATCACTATCTAGGATTTCAGAAGGAAAATGGTTTTCAAATGTGTGTTCTTTGTCAACACTATGCTTCTTCATGTTTTGAAGTATTTTCAAAAAACCAAAAGGGGTTATTGTTGAAAAAAAACCATATTGATGGTGGTTTTGGATTTTTTTTGTTTTTTGAAAAGGTTGGTAGTTGTTGAAAAAGGATGGTCATCAAACACAGTGTAAATTTTCTTGAATTTTGGGAGAATTTGGTCAAGTAGGAAGCCTAATACATATGTACCAAAGGATCATGATATTGCATGAATATTAAAGGATCACATAATCACGTGAATCTTAAAGGATCATACGATCACATGAAGCTTAAAGGATCACACAATCGCATCAATCAAAAAAGATCATGTGATCACATGGCATGATAGAAGTTCATGAGATCAAACGTTATATGAGATGGAATTTTCTCATGGTCAATCGAAATCAATAGAATACTAGAATTCATGAAAATTGCATGGAGTAAATTTAGAAGGAAATGAAAAAGTTATCATGCGATTGTTTGGAATCACATGAAATAGTATTTTGAATAAGATGAATGAATTTTAACTAGAAATGATGGATCTATCTTGCAGTCACTCAAAATAAAATAACTGCATGAGTGTCAATGGATCTTACAATTGACTCATGCAATGTTCTTGAAGATAGTGAAACCGATCGAGGTGGAAGGGATTGCGACATGCGATGGATGTTGAGAACATAATCTCATAGTTGTCTTGTGATTGCATATTCTAGATGTTGTTACATGCAGTGCATAAAAATGAGGTAAAGTTTGATAAGTTTGGGGAATGACTGATTGGTCATGTTTTTCATAGTTAATGTGGTGGAATTTTAGTTATAAATACCCCTCAACATATCTGTAAAAATGAATAAGCTTTCATAAATAGTATATCTAAAGAAAATTATGGAGAAGGGGTTTCATATGAAGAAAAGAAGGTTACACGGCCACATTAGTCACATAAATAAGTAATGCATAAGCTATTTTGTGTAAATAAAAGGAGATCATGAGATTCCACATATGTGCAAGGGATTTATGTTCTTGGGTTTTCATGAATAGGCATACCCTCTTGGAGTCATGCAATCTCATAAGCTATGTAGGGTCTTGCATCAGAGTCTTGTGATCGTGTATGTCGAAAAGGTTCATGAAATGGGATATTTTTATCATATAAACCAATAAGGGTTGTGATATATAAGAAAAAAGCTTTTTCACACAAAGAAGAAAAGTCTCACAGAAAGGTGATTCTCATCTGTTGGGTGAAATAAGAGCAATAAAGACATACTCAATTGTGAATCAACTTAGAATTGATCATTTTTTTTATTAATACTAGAGGAGAAGTTCATTCACTCCAGTAAAGAGAGAAAAGTGAGCTTTCAAATTGTGAACGGTTGTAAACATGGAGGAATAGTGAGTCTACACCAAAAACTTTAACAGCAGTGTGGTTTAGTGGATGTGGTACATTGACACATTTCCATTGTATTCTCCTTAGACATATCTCAATGAGGGTGAACCAAGTAAAAATTGTTATTTCATGTGTATGTTTCATTTTCCTTTTATTATTTTATATGATAAGGGGATAGAAGAAATTGTTTTTGAGTAATGAAACAAGATCCAAATGGGTAGTTATTTTAATTTATCATATCCTAATTCACTCCCTATGAAGGTATTTAACCTGGTTGGGCTAATAACATGTGACTCAATCAAGAAGGAAAAGTGTTCAAGTTGATTCGAGAAATATTTTTAAAGACAAATATTCTTCAATATAGATATATAGGATGAGGAGAATGGAGAACAATACTCTATTATCAGAAATAAAATGCCCTTATTTTGAATAAGTAGTAAAGGGAGAATCATGGGTGAAATCCATGCTTGAAAAATTGGATCAAATTGAAAAGAAGAAAACATGGAAGGTGGTTATCAGAACTAGAAAATTAATGTGATTTGTATAAATTAGTCCATAAATTTTTTTTGATGAAAATTATAAAGTGATCTAGAATAAATTAAGGCTAGTTTGTAAAGGTTATACACATTTTGTTGGAGTTTATGTTGAAAAACATTTCAATCCAATGGAAATAATTGATTATATTATATTTTTTCTAATAGTTTTTTTCATTGAATGTTTAGAGTATTCTAAATATATGTGAAGAAAACGTTTATGAATGGAGTCCTAAATGTAGAAGTTCATATTGAGAAGCTTTTTGGATTAGTTATCGGATAATATGACTCAAAGGTGTCCATGCTGAGAATGGATTTATATAGCCTAAAGAAAGAACCTCGTTCATGGTATACAAACAAATATTATTTTCTAATAAATTTAGATTCATGAGAGGAGGGGTTAATCAAAACCACTATATAAAAATCTCAAAAGAGGAATACTTTAGGTGATGGAATGTGTGGATGAAATCATCTTTGGAGGCGATAAGAAAAATTCATTTGATATGTTTCTCAATTAATGAGTTTGGAATTTGAATTTTTTTAATTGGAGAATTGAACTACTTTTTACTTATTCCATTACAACAAAAACAAAAAAAAATATTCATATCTTAGGTAAAATATGAAATTAAAGTGTTTATGAAATTCATAATGTAAGAGTGCAAGCCAGTTTCAACACCTATATCAATTGGAAATAAACATGGAATGACAGGGACATAGAGGGAGTACACTCAACTTTGTATAGAATAATCTCGTATATAACTCTCACATGAATCATATTGTGATATGGAATTTTTTTATAAAAGTGATAGAGAACAATATTGTGAAATAAGAATATATAGGAACAAAAAAAATCAAATGGTAGATATCTTCATGAAAATTTTGGATGAGTACATGTTTTTGAGAATCCTTAGTTAAACCTTTGAGTTCAACCGAATCCCTTGAACCGAATAGGTATATATATCTCACTCCCCACTGTATATAATGTTATAGTTGGTAGTTTTATGTTTCTTCATGAGAATATGTCTTGAAAAGTGTAAGAGGATATAGTTAGATACTATCCTTAGTGCATGCTTGAAGGAAAGATTAAACTTGATCAGAATTATATAGAGAACATTATAGTAATAAACTTATGTTTATTGTTTCCTACAATTACCATTGACTTGATTAGGCTTAGATACATGGTTAATTGATCTTTTCATAGTTCCAAATATAATAAAGGATCGCCTTTTCATTTTGTTTTCAAAGGGGGTGAGAAGCGAAAGAAGCATGGTAGCATGATATCATGGAAGCAAGGAGAATGTCAATGTTGGGGAAGTAAGTATGGAAGAATAATTGAGTATTTGAAATAATTGAAAACATCGGGTTTGAAAAAAATTCTAAAATGGGAGAATATTGGAAACATATCTTACAGTGTTGGATTTTTTTTAATTGTGTAAATTGGGAGTCACACAAATTAGATTTATTTCTTATATGGTTTTTTAAAAGAATCTGGATAAATTGGTTTTTTAAATATTTCTAAGGATATGGAAATGTATTAGAATACTCAGGGTATGTATGATGTTCTATAATGAAAGAAATGGTTATATACTAATCTCTATATATTCATAAGAGGATTAGTTTTATTCATAAAATGTTTGAAGGATAGTGGAGATGTAGTGTTGGGAAAGGCATGAAGTGTACCCAATATATGTAAGATAGTTTAGGGTTATGGAATAAAATAAAAGGAAAACATTCCCTATATACATAATATGTATAGATCATATGTAACTTATTTTCCCAGAGTTCATGAAATCCAGTAAAGGCAGGATTCACTCATACATAATAGGTTCTTCTTTATGTGTAAGATTTTTTCCCAATATGTAAGATATTGGTCAATAATAATATTACTCATATGTTATAAGATCATCCATGTATGTAATAAGTTAAAATTCTTATATAATATTTTTATTGAAGAATAAGATTCAATTCTGAAAGAGGAAGATGAAAACCCAACAAAGACATGTAGGTTCCTTAATTACATAAGAGTCCTCACTTTTTCAAATTCAAAAATGTATCAAGATGTATACTGGAGTTTGTAAGATTAATATGAGAAAATTAAATGTTTCATACTTTAAGAATATTTAAAAACCTCCCACTCACATCATTATATATTGTCTTTATCATGATAATGGATAGGCATATTTATTTGGTTTTAGAGGTTTGGGGAATTCCAAGATATTGAGGGGGGTTCAAAACATATATGAAGTTTGAAAACCTAAAAGAGGCTATAAAGTGATTGATAATTTACATATCTGGTTGAGGATAAAGAAGGACCACACTAAAACATATTATCTACACCATTATGGGTGAGTATTTGGAATAATGGTATAAATTTTAATTTTCTAAATTTACAGGTCTCTTCATAGTGAATCAAAAAATTTACTCTGTGACTCATTTGATAGTTGAAATTAATTTGTGAAATTGATATGCCGCACTATGAATATGTATTCTAGGATTTTATTACATTAAATATTCAGAATTCAAATATAAATGATGATATTGGGGGTGTCATTATGGTTTGGTGGCTAATTGAGAGGTAAAAAACATAATAAAATTTCTATGATGGGAATTAATCTAAATATGATCCTTGGATTGTAACTGAAGCAAAAGAAGTTTTAAATTATCATATATTTGAATTTTACATTTAAAATTCAAATATTATTAGAGTATACTTAGTGGTGGGTGTGCCAAGAAAGTGGAATCACACATATAAAAAAATGAGAGTAATCTTGACGATCTAGAAATAGAGAATCAATAGAGATGTTCATTGAATAACAAGAATTATAATGTAAAGTGTGACCAATATTTACATCAGGTTTTATTGATTAATAGGTTTCATATATCAGTGATGATTTAAAAGTGAAGATCAAATGCATCATGGAAAACGCTTTTTGCTGTTTAGTATTGAAACATTAATTACTATATTTTTGAGTTTGACCTCTATGTTAATCATATGTTTGTAACCCTCTTGAAAAGTAGTGACCATAAGGGAGGAATAGGGAATGGAAGTTGGATGAGTAGTGATATTATCTTATTTATTTTAATCATATACCAGGGGAGTAGTGGTTAATTGGTATATCAATACATTGATGAAATGTGCTCCTTGAACATAGACTATTATGGGTGAAGTAAAATGGTGTTCTCATGCTCTTTATTGTTTTGTATATGATTGTAATTAAAATATAGATTAAATGTGCCTTTTCCAACACAAAGAAAAGATCCTATTTATTTTAATGATTATTATATTTTTTAGGACACCTTAATTCAACCCCGCCTCATTAGGTGTATAATAGGAAAAAAATTACAACAAATATCTGGTTTTCACAAAATCTCACCATAACAAGCTATATCCATTATTATTAAAATCATGGAAAATTTTCATTAAAACCCAAAATTCTAGAAGTTATAGAAGCATAATAATTTGTGTAACAAACTTGATGTACTAATATAAATGATTATTTTGTTTCGTGATGGCTTCTATACTTAATTTGAATGAATCTATAGAGTAAAAAACACAGACCTTTATCAGTATCAAACCATGGGTATTTAATCATTATTATATAATTTTATCCCTGATAAAGTTATTGAATTATTTTATCTATTATGCTAAAAAATTCAATTTCACTTTGTCTTTGATGGGTATCTTTGAAACAAACACCACTGGTAATTGATTTTTTTTACTCACTATATGTGTCTATATAACATCAAAATCTATTAAAAACCTAAGAATTGTAATATATTTCCAATTTGGATGGTGGCATACTTAGTTCACATAGTTAAAACTAAATTATATTTCCTTACTTCGATACATGAATAATTTAAATAAATTATTATTATACTAAATAGCATATTTATTTTTATATTTGGTTGTAGAAAAATCTATTACAAGACATTGAACGCAGAACAAAAAATTACATTTTTGATGGTCATCAAGAGTATTTGGGATTTTTTTTTTTTTTTTTGATTTTTTGATATGTTTATCATATAATCTATAAAATTTAAAAAAAAATCTATGTGAAAAAATTAAGGAAAAATAATAACACTTACTATATGAATAATATCATTTCATCATAATTTATCAAAACATATATATAAGACCAATGTACTTTATTATATGAATGTCAACATTCATTTTCACCAAAAAACACAAATACTAGGTTGATTAAATACAAATATTCGACTATATATGTCATCATCATCATTTCTATCATTATAACCCATTCGGTAATGTTTTGAGAAATATTTGGATTGAAAATTATAAGAGAAGAAATTTATAATTTCCTTCTACAAGTATGATTCTCTAATTTACCATTCAACTGATGATTTATTGTATACCGCTCTTCAATCCTTGAATTCATATCTCAAATGTGTACATCTATTGAAACTATACAATTCCTTCATATTTCTATTCATAAGAAAAATATAAAAAGTAAAATTTTTATTAAAATTATTACAGACTGGTGAAATGATTTTAAATATACATAATCATATGACAATACCATCTTAATGATTATTCAAAATATCAAAGTATGATGTTGTAGTATAGATATCATTTGGAAAATATGATATTTTGGTCAACACATCTCATATTGACGAGTTCAAAGATCCATCCAAGACCAATATAATGAAGTATTTCCATTATGATACGCCAGTCATGAATTTTCAACCTAGAAATGTCTCTGTTTCTAACACATGAAGAGAAATTAGAAACATAGACATCATGTAGACACGAATCCATAATCCACAAATATAATAATAAAAAAATTTGTTTAAAAATGGTATCAACTAATTTTAGAATCATTTTATTTTAGAAACTTTTGTTTCAAATAACTCAAGTTTAGCATGCCTATAAATTTGTGAATGATCTAATAGTGATTTTACTATATGTATAATATTTTCTATTATATCTAACAAATTATAAAATATATGATAAAAATAGTTCTAAATATTAATAAGAATTATTATGTGGTAGACTAATAAATTAGACCAATGTTGAAAATTCTAAAAAACAATTCTCATTATCTAATTGCAATATCTCATCAAATAACAATTTTTTTCGAATAATAGTTTTTATAAATTTAATACAAGGTAATGAAGAGAGAATATTATTCACTTGAATTACTGATATCACTATTATTGTTCTACCTCTTTAAATTATACTTTTTATAACTCTTTGTATTTTTATAAAAATGAATATTGACTCTAAAAATCATTCATGGAAGTAAAAAATATGGTTTTCCTCTATTGATAAGAAAAAAAGTGTAGATTATATAGTAAAAAATGATTTAGGACCATGTGTACTCCATCTATCACATAAAAAATGTCAGAAATTCATTTTTTGTTAATAATCATTCTACTATTAGAATACAATTCTTTTGCACAACTACATTATAAGTAATTATATCACCAATCCAAAATAAATTGAATTGATAAATCAATGGTTTCAAATAAACATATATAACCATAATTGGATGAGTTTAAATTAATAACACTAAAGAGATATAGAGTTCTTTCATCATATTATGAGGAGGTAAGTTGAATGAAGTAATAAGAATAGGTTTACAATAATATTGATGACCATAAGTTGAAAAAAGAAAAAAAACATATATAGAAAGACTTAACCAAACATTAAAAGTTTATTATGAAAAAAAATAATGCAGCTGATGTAGGTGTATCATTAATCACAATCAAATGGATTATTTAAGCTCAATTTATCATAACTTTAAATTTATTACATGTCATAATTGTTGTTTTGTTATGAGATCCAAATAAACACTACGATATTAGAGTAATTAGAAAATACAAAAACTATTTTAAATGAACAAGTAATGGTTTTCCTTGTTTAATGTCATTATACTTTATTGTTAATAAGTTTAAAAATTAATTAAATATTAATAATCATGAATATGTAAAATGAAATCATTTGAATATACATGAATCTTTTGATCAATAAGACCAAAATCATGTACCTAATTTTTTTATTTTCATATAAATTTCCTACATTTGTATTTGAAAAAAAAAATATTTGATCCATACGATTATTAGAAATACCAAAATTTGATTTAATATGAATAAATTTCATAACACCTAATTTGGATTCTCTTACAACAAAGGCATAATCAATATATTTCAACAATTCATAAAATTGAGTTGGTTACATTTGGGTAATCAAATCATCATTATGGGTGTCTCTCTCCCTGGAGAGTTCTTCCCTCCTAGGGCGTCCTAGAGTTTTGGGTTTTGGTGTGATTGCAGCGGCGACGACGACCCTCTCGTTTTTGAATCTCAGCAGCGACTCCTTTGTGACTTGTAGTGGCGGCTCCTTAGTGACTTGTAGTGGCGGCGGAGGTCCTCTCATTCCTGGATCTGTGTTTCTGTTGTTGAGCGGTGAACATCTTTCTTTGCCCTCTTCTTCAATTTTGGGCCTGTGGTGGCATTTCGCTTCTCCCAGTCTGTGATTTCTACGGAATCGCGTTTCGGTTTTGTTTTTCTTCATCTCCTCACGTTTGCTGCGGATCTGTTGTTCGGTGTCGAAGGCTTTCTGCTACCCTTTTGTTGGCTGTTTCGACTGGTTTGCGTAGGGTTACGACTTGCGAACTGCGAAGGTTTTCCTCGCGTGGGTTTCGGCTCACGAAGGGTTTTCTTGCAAAGATTTTGCTTGCGCAGCTTTTGCTCACGTTGGAAGCAGTCCGCAAAGGCTTCGATCCACAAAAGGAAGTGGACGGCGCAGGAGTTGTTTGGGTTCACGAAGGGCTCTCTGCGCGGAGGATTAGATTCATGAAGGACTCTGCTCGCGAGGGGCTCTGTTCGCGGAGATTCAGGTTAGCAGAGATTCAGGTTCGCGAAGGGCTCTATGTGCGAAGGATCACGTTTGCGAAGGGCTTTGTTCACGAAGATTCAGGAGTTGCTTGGGTTCGCAGAGGTTCTGCTCGCGGAGGTCTCGCGAAAGTGTTTGTGCGTGGAGGACCTCCCCTGCAGAGATCTTGGCTTGCAGAAGTTTTTGTTCATGTCTCTGCCCGCGGAGGGACCGCCTCTCGCATGCCCTCTGCCCGCGAAGGATTACCTCGCGGAGATATCGCTCACGAAGGGGGCTTTGCTCGCGAAGGTCTTCAGGGATCCCCTACTGATCGTGAAGAAGGCTTTGCTCGCGATATTCTTTGCTTGCGGAGGTCATCTGCGGACCCAGGTGACAATTATTGAGAGGGGGTCCTATGGAATCAGATTTGGTGAAATGTTGGCAGAATCTTTCATTGATAGACAAAGAGAAATCGCAGATTGCCTGTCACGACCCGCCTTCACCAAAAGGAGGGAAGGGTCAGCATATTGCTAGGCACTTCCTTCTTTAAGTTGAAGGAGAGATAATGACCCCCGAGACCCACCTTCAATGGGTCCCGGAGTGGCGACTAGCACCAAGGGTATAGAAATTACACACAAATGGAAGACATTACCCCTTTTTATTTTATAGGATCGGGAGATAAGATGATGAAACTCAACAACACCAAGATAAAAGAAAGTAAAGCCAAAAGTAAACCATTTCCACATGCATGTTCCAAAAGTAAAAGCCACAAAGTACAAAAAAGGTAACTACAAAGGTAAGTACCAAAGAAAGAAAAGCAACAACTGCAACTGCCTCAAGGGTCCGAACTAGTATGGTCACGCGCGATCCCCGAAGTCCTCCTGGAAACCTGAAAGCAGTTTTATATACGTAGGGTGAGCATACAAGTGTGCTTAGTAGGGAAAACCAAAGATTCTCGTGCACAAGTAGGGGAACGTACTAAAGTCCTGTGAGAGAAAAAAAGGAGTAAACAAAACACCTATCAAGGTAAATTATCCACCCAAGCCTCACCAAGGCACACTCCCCAAATAACGCAAGTCAAGTAATATATATAATCAGAGCACATCGATGTTTGGGTACCCCGCGCCACTTTCCCACTGGTTATTGAGACATCCTACGCATCGGACCAATCCCGCCATTCTCACCGCAGTCTCACTGCCACACCCGCCCGCACACACCTGGGCCACAACCACACGCAGTCTCACTGCCGAATTCTGCCCGCAAACACCTGGGCCACAACTGTCACATGTAACCACGCCTGCAAACACCTAGGCCGGAACAACCACCACCACACCCGAAGACACCTAGGATAGAAAATCCACTGTCACGCCCGAAGACATCTGGGCCTCATCCCGAGGACACTTGGGAAACCACCTGCCGCACACACCTTGCCAACCACCACACTACCTCGCCCGAAGGTTCTTGGGCTAATAATGGACCTCAGGCCATCACAATCTGCCCGAAGATACTTGGGCTATCCGGGAAAGGGAGCAGAAAAGGAGGTAATAACCAGCCACTAAGAATAGTGTTGGGAAAAACATCATCCCCATGAAATGGGGGTGTTCGGCACTAAGTGCTCAACTTGGGTGGGGCGCGAATAAGAAACACAAAGCTACAGGTATATATATAGGTAACAAGCACTCACCCCAAACTAGGTTTTTCTTCAGACAGCCTACAGATCACAACAGCACTCAAGTCTGAGTCACAACTCTCGCCAACAAAACTCATTTGTCCCATTCTTGTTTTCATGTTCAGTAATAATGTTCAAATAAGTTTATGCACTACTGGGAAACTAACACCATAAGCATAACCAAGGAAAAGAAACCAGCCAAACGTCAATTTAAGTATCCACACCCAGTTCTCTTGTAAAGTCACAAAACAAGGAAAAGTGAGAACTCTCGAAGTCCTGGAACCAAACAACCCTGAGACACTGCCTCGTGTCCCCTCCCCCAAAAAGGTTTTTCATCAACAGAGGATCTCACCCCAATTCGTGATATAAACAAGTACCCACTCGGTCTTAAAACTCACAACCACTGAATCCATACCAACAGGGGATCTTATCCCCAATTTCACACAACCACCGAGAGTATATATAAAAAAACAGGGGATCCCATCCCCTCCCACATTTCCACCAATCGGCCGCGAAAGAAAACAACCAAACCACTGTCACCAACACTAAGCAGGGTCATGCCTGTATTTTCAGATTTATAAGATTTAACACACTTCATGATTTCATTTCCGTGTTTTGATCGGGGTTAGCACAGAAGGGATTGATCCTGGTGCTTTCAATTTATTCAGCCGGGTATACGTGATTAACCAATTTACTTTTCACAGCAGGAGTTTATAATTACAAAACAAGCCATTTAAAACATCATGAGGGGTTCATTAGTGCACAGACAACGACCACCAACGGCCTCGATTTTCATAATGCGTAAGCCAGCACAACTCAGAAAGATGATTTTAATAGAACAACATCAACAATCACAGCCCCCCCCCCCCTTCATTCTTTACAGGATTCGTTCATTATTTTTAATTAGGTCTGGTTTATCCAATTCTACAGAATCAAAAGCACGCTCACCCCGCATGATACACAAAAGAGAGAGGCGAAGGAGAAATTCCCTACTTGTTGGATCAACGATCTACGCTGAGGCCGGGGGAGGAACTTCACGGATAGCGATGCGGCTCGCCTGAACGAGAATCGCTTTGTCTATCAATGCTTAGGTCGGGCGCGGAACTCTACGCATAACGATGCGGCTCGCCCGATGCACCAGAAGCTCTTCGTGAAAAGCCGCGATCGAGGAAAGAAGAAACCACGGCTAACCCTTGGTTTATAAGAGTCGCGGACGGTTGAGGTGAGAACGCAAAACCGCGTAAGGAGCGGGGGTCCTGGGTTGACCACGCGGTTGGGCAGTTACACACGGAGGTCTCTCGGGATTTTTAGGAATTAATTATGGGGTTTAAATGGTTTTAAAAAGAGTAAAAGAATTAATTTACGTCGAAACTTACGTTGCGGGAGCGGAAAAGCCAGGTATTGGAAAGAAAGACGAAAGGCTCGCGAGGGGACATGGTGCCACCGTCACGGTGTCACCCTCACGGTGCCACTGTCACGGTGCCACCCTCACGGTGTCACCGTCACGGTTCCATCGTCACGGTGTCACCGTCACGGTGCCACCGTCACGGTGTCACCCTCACGGTGCAACCGTCACGGTTCCACCGTCACGGTGCCACCCTCACGGTGCCACCCTCACGGTGCCACCGTGACCGGTGTCACCCTCACGGTGTCACCGTTTTGGTGGAACCTCACTTTGGCAAAGTAATGGGCCAGGAGGGTCTGGGTCATTACATTAGATACCTCTTAAACGATTCTCGCCCTCGAGAATCAAAACAACCCAAGAAAGAAAGAGAGGGTCCGAACAACCACCTCGAAAGATACCTCTTAGAAGTGAACTCATGCTAACCAAAAACACTTCCCTGTCAAGAACCAAGCAACATACCATGCCAAACTGCCCGGGCATGTGGGTTGGGGAGTCTCCTCCCCCATGTCAAGATATTATCCGCTTTGGGCGGCACTGACTCGCCCGCACGAGTTTAATCGCATCCACCTTAATGCGTCTTGATTAAGGGTCGGGTTCTCTCCTTCCCCATAGCCAGGGCTTTTTACACACAATCAAAGGAAAGAAAACCAGTACATTTCATAGCCAAAAGACAAAACGTTCTACCACAACAGGTACAACAAGAAACAAAACTTAAAACAACTCTGGGTACTGGGTACGCATCTGTGCTTCCCTCTCCCACGTACTCTCCTCAAGCCCACCATGTCTCCACAACACACGAACCAATGGAATGGTTCGCCCACGAAGCACCTTCTCCTTGCGATCCTCGATCATCACTGGTCTCTCCACAAAGGTCACGTCGTCCTCGATGTCCAGCTCACCACAATCAAGGACGTGTGAATCGTCGTGCAGATACCGACGGAGCTGGGACACATGAAAGACATCATGTATCCTCAGTAGCGGCGGTGGTAATGCTAGCTGATAAGCCACTTCGCCGACCCGCCGCAACACTTCGAAGGGTCCGATGAACCTGGGAGAAAGCTTACTCCCCTTACCGAACCTACGCTGCCCACGCCGAGGGGAGACCTTCAAGAACACGTGGTCTCCAACCTCAAACTCCAAGGGCCTCCTCCTGGTATCAGCATACGACTTCTGTCGGTCCTGGGCCGCCTTCATCCTTTCCCGTATGAGCTGAACCTTCTCTGTCGTGCTCTGCACCACCTCCGGGCCAAGGATGTTTGTCTCTCCTACTTCGGCCCAACACATAGGTGAACGGCAGGGCCTCCCGTACAAGGCTTCAAACGGGGTCATACCGATGGTAGAGTGATAGCTATTATTGTAGGCGAACTCTATCAGGGGCAAGTGTCGCACCCATGATCCTCCTGAATCCAGAACACATGCCCGCAGCATATCCTCCAAGGTCTGGATGGTGCGCTCTGTTTGTCCATCTATCTGGGGATGAAAAGCAGTGCTAAGGCGTAACTGGGTGCCAAAAGCATGCTGCAATCCTCTCCAGACTCGCGAGGTAAACCGTGCATCCCTATCCGAGACTATAGACCTCGGAACTCCATGCAACCACCTCATCCACATACCTTCGTGTCAAAGTATCCACTGCACTCGACTCCCTGATCGCCAGAAAGTGAGCCGATTTCGTCAACCTGTCCACTACCACCCAGATGGCGTCGTATCCCCCTTGGACCTTGGGTAGTCCCGTGACGAAATCCATCGAGATGTCGTCCCACTTCCACTCGGGGACATCTAGAGACTGTAGTAGGCTGCCTGGAACTCGGTGTTCAGCCTTCACTTGCTGACACACTAAGCACTTGGCCACAAACTCTGCCACTGCTCGCTTCACTCCGGGCCACCAAAACTGTCCCTTCAGTCCCTGGTACATCTTGGAAACTCCTGGGTGTACCGCCAGGGGTGAGTTGTGGAACTCACTGAGAACATTGTCGCGCATCACTCCTGGAACAAACAACCTTTTCTGGAAAAGCATCTGGTTCTGATCATCCTCTGTCCATCCTTTCGGAGCATTGCACTGGTCAACTCGGTCACGCATCACTTCGCACTCCGGGTCTCCCCACTGAGACTCCTCCACTTGCCGAAACAGAGATGACTGCACTATCATCTGATATAGGCAACCTCTACCACCATCCATCCTCGCATCCAGGTGTAAGGTGGTCAACTCCTCCAGCGCTTTCCAGGCGTCCGCCGACTCTCGGACCGCATCCTTTTGTGTCCTGCTCAAGGCATCGGCCACTACATTGTCTTTGCCCTCAGTATAAGAGATCTCAAAGTCGTAATCCTGGAAGAACTCCACCCATCTCCGTTGTCGCAAGTTTAAGTCCCGTTGGGAGAAAAATATACCTCAAGCTTTTGTGATCCGTGAAGACCACAAAGCGTTCTCCGATGAGGTAGTGCCGCCATAACTTTAGCGCAAAAACGACCGCTGCAAGCTCCAGGTCGTGGGTGGCGTAATTACGCTCATGGGGGCGTAGCTGCCTGGACCCATAAGAGATCACCCCTTGTCGCTGCATCAACACACATCTCAGGCCCTGTCCTGAAGCATCACAGAACACCTCATAGGCTGCCCCTTCTTCTGGTAATCTCAGCACTGGGGCACTAACCAACTTCTCTTTCAGATAGCCGAAGGCTGACTCGCACTGCTCACTCCACCCGAAAACCTGGTCCTTCTTGGTAAGGGCTGTCAAAGGGGCTGCTACTCGGGAGAAGTTGGGTACGAACCTCCGATAGTAACCTACCAGCCCAAGGAAACTACGGACCTCTGTCACATTCTTGGGTGCTGCCCAAGAAACAACCGCCTCAACTTTTGATGGGTCCACCGCTACCCCCTGCTCGCACACCACGTGCCCGAGGAAGTGCACTTCTCGTGTCCAGAACTTGCATTTCGACAACTTCTCATAGAGCTGATGATGTCGGAGGACCTCCAAAACTGTCCTCAGGTGCTCTGCATGGTCCTTTTCTGACCTCGAATAGATCAGGATATCGTCGATGAACACAACCACAAACCGATCCAAGTACTCCCGGAAGATGGAGTTCATAAGCCCCATGAACACAGTCAGGGCGTTCGTAACACCGAAGGGCATGACTACGAACTCGAAGTGTCCATATCTGCACCTGAAGGCCGTCTTCAGGATGTCGCTCTCCTTCACTCTCAACTGGTGGTACCCAGACCGCAGATCGATCTTCGAGAACCATCCTGCCCCTTTTAGCTGGTCGAAAAGATCGTTTATCCTCGGAAGAGGGTAGCGATTCTTGATCGTCACCGGATTCAGCCTCCTGTAGTCTATGCACAACCTGAAACCACCATCTGTCTTCTTTGCAAACAAGACTGGAGCACCCCACGGTGACGCACTCGGCCGAACATAACCCATCTTCATCATATCGTCAATCTGAATCTGCAACTCCCGTAACTCTGAAGGTGCCATCCGATAAGGAGCCATCGAGATCGGACGAGCGTCGGGCTGCAAGTCTATCCCGAACTCGATATCACGTCGAGGGGGTAGAGTCGTCACCTCCTCAGGAAAGATGTCCATAAACTCACGGACAACCTCTGGCACCCCCATCATCTCAGCATCTACTAACTCTACTGACAGCTCGGCTAACAAGGAGAGGAGGGGTTCCTCTCGCCTGTTGCCCTTCTGACCGCTCCGCTCGTCGGTGAAGGTAACACGCCGGCCGCCCAAGTCCGAGAACACGACCCTTCTTCGGAAACAGTCGATGACGGCGCACACAGAGAATAGTCAGTCGATGCCTAGGATGACATCGTATGGCTGTATCTGTAGCAGAAGAAGATCTCTAACCGGCTGATGTGGCCCCATCATCAGTCTACATCCTCAACAAACAAACGACAAGTCGGTCTGACCTCCGACTGGTGTGCTCAACACCAGAGGCACTGGAAGTCTCTCGGCATCTAGATCCAAGGCACGGCTAGACTGGGTGCAACAAAGGAGTGCGAAGCTCCGGTATCGAACAAAGCATAAGCAAGAGTGCTAAACAAACTGATCGTACCTCGAACAACCTTCGGCCCTGCTGGAACTGCCGCCTCTGCGGCGTGTAGCTGTCCACGCCCGGCTCCTCTACCCCTCGGCTGTTGGCCACCTCCCCGACCACGCCCTGATCGAGGTCCCTGAGGAGCGCCCTGAGGTCAGCCTCCTCTTCCTACGTCTGCCCTCGGAGGAGCGGGAGCGCGTTGTCCCTGTTGCTGCTGCTGGAAAGGCCTGGCTGGAAGCTGCTGCTGGGGCGGGTGCTAGGGATGTCCACCACTGTCGTACTGTACCCGGTCCGGGCACTGACTCTGGAGATGTCCAGGGCTCCCACAGACGAAGCACCGCGGTCCTGGGCCCGAGGAAAAAGGGCGAGGACCAGGGGATCGAAACTGAAACTGTTGCGGTCTGCTCCCTGCGGGTCGGAACCTGGAGGGTCCTGACGCTGGAGGCCTGGTGCTGACGGCATTCCCCTTCGATAGTCCCAGCTGGATCCCCTCTCGTGACACACCTCCTAGAGCGTGCATCCTCTCCACCACTTCGGCCTTCTTCTGGACTTCCAAGTACGTCGTCAGGGTAAAGGGGGTAACAGCATACTGGAGGGAGGGTCGGAGCGCCTCCTCCAAACGTCTTGCCCGAGACTCCTCGTCGGGAAAGAGGTCCGGAGCAAAACGTAGGAGGTCCGGAGCAAAACGTAGGAGGTCCTTGAACTTGATCCCTAGCTCCCTCACGGACATACTCCCCTGTTGGAGGGAGAGTAGCTCCTGTCTCTTTTCCGCCTTCATCGTCGAAGAGAGGAATTCCGCCCGGAACTCCCTCTCGAAATCCGTCCAAGCCACCTCAGCCTCTCTCCTCTCCCCCAGGTAAAGTGTCCACCACTGACGTGCAGCTCCCCGCATCTGGCTGACGGCCAGAGGAACCCAGTACTCGGTCGGGGCCCGAATCAGGCCGAAAGCTATAACTAGCTCCTCTAGCCAGCATTTCGTCTTCATGTCGGAGATGCTGCCCTCATACTTCTCGAGGGTCTGTCGCTGGAAGGCCCGAAGAGTCTTCTGCCACTGGTCGTCCTCTTCCTCTCGATTAGCTCTCTGTCGATCGGTCAAAGTAGTCTCTGGGGCCTCGATCGCCTGTACCACACGTGGTCGCCTTCCAGGTGCCATAACTGCAAGGTAAATAACGAATGTCTAAGCTCAAGTAGTGCAGAATATCGTTCTTAAAACTTCTTAAAATTTTAATTTATTCTTAATTCCCAAGACATCCCAGAAACACAAGAACACAAGTCATTATGATGCATGTACCTTTCCTAGGGTCTCTACCCTGCAATCAACGTGGCCTCACTTGGTCGTTCGGTAGGTCCAGAGTCCTTGCATCGGATCACGGGGGCCCTAAAATCCCGTGTCCTAGCTGGTCTTCCCTTGCCTAATTCATGCGCCAAGGTCACCCAACATTGTTGTCTTACCATCCCATGCAATCCTCATTGTGCCTAACTCCAGACTTCATCTTATCTCTCAACCATCCCTCTGATACCATTCTGTCATGACCCGCCTTCACCAAAAGGAGGGAAAGGGTCAGCATATTGCTAGGCTCTTCCTTCTTTAAGTTGAAGGAGAGATAATGACCCCCGAGACCCGCCTTCAATAGGTCCTGGAGTGGCGACTAGCACCAAGGGTATAGAAATTGCACACAAATGGAAGGCATTACCCCTTTTTGTTTTATAGGATCGGGAGATAAGACGATGAAACTCAACAACACCAAGATAAAAGAAAGTAAAGCCAAAAGTAGACCATTTCCACATGCATGTTCCAAAAGTAAAAGTCACAAAGTACAAAAAAGGTAACTACAAAGGTAAGTACCAAAGAAAGAAAAGCAGCAACTGCAACTGCCCCAAGGGTCCAAACTAGTATGGTCCAGCGCGATCCCCGAAGTCCTCCTGGAAATCTGAAAGCAGTTTTATATACGTAAGGTGAGCATACAAGTACGCTCAGTAGGAAAAACCAAAGAATCTCGTGCACAAGTGGGGGAACGTACTAAAGTCCCGTGAGAGAGAAAAAAGGAGTAAATCAAACACCTATCAAGGTAAATTATCCACCCAAGCCTCACCAAGGCACACTCCCCAAATAACGCAAGTCAAGTAATATATATAATCAGAGCACATCGATGTTTGGGTACCCCGCGCCACTTTCCCACTGGTTATTGAGACATCCTACGCATCGGACCAATCCCGCCATTCTCACCGCAGTCTCACTGCCACACCTGCCCGCACACATCTGGGCCACAACCACACGCAGTCTCACTGCCGAATTCCGCACGCAAACACCTGGGCCACAACTGTCACATGTAACCACGCCTGCAAACACCTAGGCCGGAACAACCACCACCACACCCGAAGACACCTGGGCTAGAAAATCCACTGCCACGCCCGAAGACACCTGGGCATCATCCCGAGGACACTTGGGAAACCACCTGCCGCACACACCTGGCCAACCACCACACTACCCCGCCCGAAGGTTCTTGGGCTAATAATGGACCTCAGGCCATCACAGCCTGCCCGAAGATACTTGGGCTATCCGGGAAAGAGAGCAGAAAATGAGCTAATAACCAGCCACTAAGAATAGTGTTGGGAAAAACACCATCTCCCATGAAATGGGGGTGTTCGGCACTAAGTGCTCAGCTTGGGTGGGGCGCGAATAAGAAACACAAAGCTACAGGTATATATATAGGTAACAAGCACTCACCCCAAACTAGGTTTTTCTTCAGACACCCTACAGATCACAACAACACTCAAGTCCGAGTCACAACTCTCGCCAACAAAACTCATTTGTCCCATTCTTGTTTTCATGTTCAGTAATAATGTTCAAATAAGTTTATGCACTACTGGGCAACTAACACCATAAGCATAACCAAGGAAAAGAAACCAGCCAAACGTCAATTTAAGTATCCACACCCAGTTCTCATGTAAAGTCACAACAACAAGTAAAAGTGAGAACTCTCGAAGTCCTGCAACCAGACAACCCTGAGACATTGCCTCGTGTCCCCTCCCCCAAAAAGGTTTTTCATCAATAGAGGATCCCACCCCAATTCGTGATATAAACAAGTACCCACCCGGTCTTAAAACTCACAACCACCGAATCCATACCAACAGGGGATCACATCCCCAATTTCACACAACCACCGAGAGTGTATATAAAAAAAACAGGGGATCTCATCCCCTCCCACATTTCCACCAATCGGCCGCGAAAGAAAACAACCAAACCACTATCACCAACACTAAGCAGGGTCATGCCTGTATTTTCAGATTTATAAGATTTAACACACTCCATGATTTCAATTCCGTGTTTTGACCGGGGTTAGCACAGAAGGGATTGATCCTAGTGCTTTCAATTTATTCAGCCGGGTATACGTGATTAACCAATTTACTTTTCACAGCAGGAGTTTATAATTACAAAACAAGCCATTTAAAACATCACGAGGGGTTCATTAGTGCACAGACAACGACCACCAACGGCCTCGATTTTCAGAATGCGTAATCCATCACAACTCAGAAAGATGATTTTAATATAACAACATCAACAATCACACCCCCCCCCCTTCATTCTTTACAGGATTCGTTCATTATCTTTAATTAGGTCTGGTTTATCCAATTCTATAGAATCAAAAGCACGCCCACCCCGCATGATACACAAAAGAGAGAGGCGAAAGAGAAATTCCCTACTTGTTGGATCAACGATCTACGCTGAGGCCGGGGGAGGAACTTCACGGATAGCGATGCGGCTCGCCTAAACGAGAATCGCTTTGTCTATCAATGCTTAGGTCGGGCGCGGAACTCTACGCATAACAATGCGGCTCGCCCGATGCACCAGAAGCTGTTCGTGAAAAGCCACGATCAAGGAAAGAAGAAACCACGGCTAACCCTTAGTTTATAAGAGTCACGGACGGTTGAGGTGAGAACGCAAAACCGCGTAAGGAGCGGGGGTCGTGGGTTGACCACGCGGTTGGGCAGTTACACACGGAGGTCTCTCGGGATTTTTAGGAATTAATTATGGGATTTAAATGGTTTTAAAAAGAGTAAAAGAATTAATTTACGTCGAAACTTACGTTGCGGGAGCGGAAAAGTCAGGTACTGGAAAAAAAGACGAAAGGCTCGCGAGGGGACACGGTGCCACCGTCACGGTGTCACCCTCACGGTGCCACCCTCACGGTGCCATTGTCACAGTTCCATCGTAACGGTGTCACCCTCACGGTGTCACCGTCACGGTTCCATCGTCACGGTGTCACCCTCAGGGTGCCACCGTCACGGTGTCACCCTCACGGTGCCACCGTCAGGGTTCCATCGTCACGGTGTCACCCTCACAGTGTCACCGTCACGGTTCCACCGTCACGGTGTCACCCTCACGGTGCCACCGTCACGGTGCCACCCTCACAGTGCCACTGTCACGGTTCCACCGTCACGGTGTCACCCTCACGGTGCCACCGTTTTGGTGGAACCTCACTTTGGCAAAGTAATGGGCTAGGGGGTCCGGGCCCTTACATTGCCCCCACAGAAAAATGAAGACGCGTTTCTTGCGCATCGCATGTCTCTTCTGATTGTTGGAAAATTCTTGGGAAAATGGTCGTTCAATCTGGGTGCGCTCAAAAACACCCTGCAAAATATCTGGAGGTTAGAGGAGGGCGTGGCTATTAGAGACGTGGGGGATGACCTCATCTTTGAATTTTTCATAGAAAAGGATAAAGAAAAGATCCTTAAAGGTAGATCATGGTCATTCGATAACCAGATCATTCTCATGGAGGATTTGAAAGGTGGGGAAGATATTCAGAAAATTATTATGTTCAGGTCCTCCTTTTGGATACGAATCAAGGGAATTCCGTTCTATGGTCGAACTGAACGAGTCATGCGGGAAATTGAAGAACGCATTGGTACATTCTTGGAATGGGATCGATCAGACCCAGTCCATTGGGGACCCGTTGTGCGAATTAGAGCTTTGATGGATGTGGCACAACCACTTATGAGGGGCATGTTCTTGTCTAAAGAGGATTCTAACGCCTGGATATCCTTTAAATTTGAAAAGATTCCAATTTTCTGATTCTTTTGTGGGTGTCTCGGACATTCGGAGAAGGATTGTGGTTTAAAGAAGGACGAACAAGGCAATATTGTTATGCAATACGACCCTTGGTTGCGTGCAAAAACTTCTGGACAAGCGCTTTTCTCCGATGTTGAAAAACAAAAGGATCGTGACAAACTTGCATAAGCTTTCATTAAGAACCAAAACACAATAATATCGTCATACTTGGCCCATCGAATTTCTCCGAGGGCAATCATGTAGCCCAGAGGGCGAAAGGAGGGCCTATGTGCAGCGCAAGGGTCGTGGTCAACACGGGGGGACAAACATGTGAGTCAGAGTACGGACTCGGCTATCATCTCACACCAGGCTCCTGTTACTATGAAAGACGGTGTCGGAGCACCATTTGGTCCGATGTCAAATTGTAAGGAACCACTAGACTCGGTTACAAGGCTAAAGCGTCATTGTATCAAACCACCAGAACCTGATCCTGATCTAGATTAGGTTACACCAGTTATCACCTCCCAGGACAAAATTGATATGATCGGGGTAACATCATTTGGTCCTTCTAATCACCAGACGTGGAAAAGGTTGAGTTACGGAGATATGGGCGGTGAGCCTACCAATGCGAAGGCCAAGGAGCATAAACGGCGCTTGGAGTCGGATCATTTGACTGAGAACCTTCCAAAGAGGTGGAAAGCGGCGAGTGACGGACAATTCATTGAAATTACAGAGGCGGAGGCGGGTAAGTCCCAGCCCCGCTTAGAGCAATGAAAATCCTATGTTGGAACTGTCGAGGGCTTGACAACCCACGAACAGTTTGGATGCTCCAGCACCATTGCGCACAAAGTTGCTCTGATATGGTTTTTCTGTCCAAAACCACATTGGAAAACAAGGACAACACTAGTATTGCGTACAAATGTGGCTTTCAGGGTTACTTCTCGGTCCCCTGCCAAGGCCATTCAGGGGACTGTGTTTTCTTTGGAAGGATAACATGGACATCAGAATTATCTTGTACTCTTCGAATCATGTGGTTACTTCCATACATGATGACCTCTCTCCGCCATGGACATTTGTGGGTTTCTACGGATGGTCATCACAAAATGATAAATGGAAATCTTGGGACCTCCTATGTTCCCTGCGATGAGGAATGCTTGACTCTATCCTCTTTGGCAGCGATTTCAATGAGATTCTCTTCCAGAATGAAAAACGCGGAGAAGCATGTCGGTCATTTGCCTCGATGTCAGGTTTCAGGGATGCGATTTCAAGTGCGGATTTGGCAGATCTGGGCTATGCAGGCAGTCCTTTCACCTGGTTTCGGGGAAACATGGAACGCACGCGCATTGCAGAGCGTCTAGACAGGTTTCTGGGATCGACGGATTGTACCAACATTTTCAAGATGTTCCAGATCGCCCACCTGGTGCCGAATTGCTTGGACCATTGCCCTATTGTCATCGACTTCTCTCTCAGTGGTCGCAACCCAAGATACGGGAAACCCTTCAGGTTTGAAAGCTTCTGGATTAAAGAACGCGAGTGTGAAGAAGTCATCTGATCATGTTGGAAGGGTGGAAACGCAAACACTGGTTTTAACCTCCAGCAGATGGCTACTAATCTGAGGTCATGGAGCTATAAAAAAATTCTGTCAACCCGATAAGCTCTGTGACTCTTTAGAGAGACAGCTCAACGCCCTTCTTGCCTGGTCCCCAACTGATGGTATTCTCTCCAGAATTGGTGTTATCCAAAGTGAACTGGATGTGGCTCTTCGCATTAAGGAAAACTTCTAAGCAATGTGTGCACGCGAAACTCACATTAAAGAAGGGGATGCAAACACCCATTACTTTCATCACAAGGCTTCTGTTAGGCGTCGTAAAAACAATATTTTGTCACTTTCTCACCCTGATAGTGGCATTGTTTCCAATATTGAAGGCAGCCACGATATTATCTCATGTTATTTTCAGAAACTCTATATTGCAGGAGATTCCACCATTTCTTCTGAGGTTGAGTCTTGCATCAAACTTGTGATCACTGATGAGATGAATCGTCAGCTTACAAAAGATTTTTTCGGATGAGGAGATCTTTCAGGCTATTAAACATATCCATTCCACAAAAGCTCCGGGCCCTAATGGCTTTCATTCTCCTTTCTTCAAGAAATACTGGCACATTCTCGGCCCTGACATCTGCGCTCTTATGAAAGGTATTTGTGTTGGGGAAATCAACCTCTTCTCTGTTAATGAGACAATTCTTACCCCCATCCCAAAGATTAAGAAACCCCTCTTGGCTTCGAACTTCAGGCCAATCAGTTTTTGCAACGTCACCTACAAGATCTTCTCAAAGATTTTGGTTAATCGTTTGCGCACGTGGTTACCTGTCGTTATCTCTAAAAATCAAAGTGTCTTTGTAACAAAGAGTCTTATCACAGATAATGTCATTGTGGCTCATGAAGTGTTTCATTCTATGAAAACACGAACTACTGCGAAAAGAGATATTATGGCCTGGAAACTGGATATGACCAAGGCTTAAGATAGAGTGGAATGACATTTTCTCTGGTTCGTTATGACAAAAATGGGTTTCTACTCAAAATTAACAGATATGATCATGCACTGTGTTTAATCTGTCTCTTTTCGGATTAATGTCAATGGTGGCCTCACCCAAGGCTTCTCACCAACCTGTGGCCTTCGCCAGGGAGATCATCTCTCTCACTTTCTCTTCATCTTGGTGGCTGATGTTTTTTTAAACCTTATTTCCTTGGCAGCTTCCTCTAAGTTGATTCATGGGGCAAAGGTTTGTCGAGTCAGCCCATCTCTTTCGCATCTTTTCTTTGCGGACGACTGTCTGTTATTCTCTAGAGCTACTCATAATGAATGTCTCGCTATCCTCCGTGTGATCTGCCTGTATGAGAGGGCCTCTGGACAAGTAATTAATCAAGGCAAGTCAGAAATCTCTTTCAGTATTGGCGTCCTACCGGCTAAGAGAGCGGAGCTTTGTCTCACCGCAAGTATCAAAATAGTTGATCAAGCACAACAAATACATTGAGCTTCCCATGTTAGTTGGCCGATCAAAAAAAGAAATTTTCTCATCTACGGTGGATAGAATCGAGAAAAAAAATCCAAGGCTGAACTCCGCAACGAATTTCTAAAGCGGGTAAGGGAACTCTCATAAAGGTTGCTCTTCAATCTATCCTTAGCTATATCATGTCCATATTTAAACTTCCTAGTGCGTTGTTGACCATATTCACTCCCGCATTGCCAACTTCTGGTGGGGTCATAATAACGGAAGGAACAAAATTCACTGGATTGCTTGGAAGTCGCTTTGTACCCCTAAAACAGGCGGCGGAAATGGATTTCAGGACCTCTGTCTCTTTAATGATGCCCTTTTGGCCAAACAGGGGTGGCACCTCATGTTTCATTCATCTTCTCTCTGTGCGCGGATTCTTCGTGCAAAATAATTCCCCCACTCGGACTTCTAGAACTCCTCACTTGGCCCGCACCCCATCTTTCTCTAGAGAAGTATTTGGGGATCACGATACTTAATAAAGGGTTGGGTTAGAGGATTGGGGATGGTTCAAAAGTTAGCATTTGGACTGATCCCTGGTTGATTGATAAAGATGGTATGCAGGCTACTTCCCTAGCCTTCCTTGGATATAAGAATGTCAATGTTCGATGCTTATTTGACAATCATGGAACTAGGTGAGGTATGGATAAAATCAATTCTTGGTTCAACGAAAAGGACAAAAGGATCATTCTTAGCATCCCCTGCGTGATGGATGCGGGGAAAGACTCTCTTTTGGAGCAACGACTTTTCTGGATCCTATACGGTGAAGTCAGGATATAAGTTCGCTCTTGATGCTTAGGTCGAGAAAAGAGAGGGGCTTTGGAAAACTTTTTGGCATCTTAATATCTCTCTTTTGGAGCAACGACTTTTCTGGATCCTATACGGTGAAGTCAGGATATAAGTTCGCTCTTGATGCTTAGGTCGAGAAAAGAGAGGGGCTTTGGAAAACTTTTTGGCATCTTAATGTCCCCCTGAAAATACGATATTTCTGGTGGCAGGTTTGCACTGGTATCCTTCCCACCATGGACTTCCTCACCTTCCCCCATGTTACGAGTGATAAGCATTGTCCCCTTTGCTCGGGTAATCTAGAATCACCTCTACATGTGATCATCCAGTGCCCGAGGGTGGACGAGATATAGATTTCTTGGGGCTCTGTTACAGATCTTTTGCTGGATTTAGCGTCGGATCTTCCAACACTGCTGAAGGAGTGGTCTTCTTCTTTCACTGCTGATAAAGTTGTCGCATTGTGTATTGTGGCTTGGACCATCAGGGTTCGACAAAATGACTTCATCTTCAACCACACAGACCTCCTGGATTAGGGGGGGAACCGAGACTCTGATCAGCAAGGGCTCATTGGCACTCACACAGCTGTTTCACGATGGTGTCCTCCCCTAGAAGGGGTCCTTAAGATTAATATTGATGAATCTCTCTCTAAGGATGGATTTGTTGGAATTGGACTTTTAGCCCGAAACCATCATGGCCAAATCATTGCTGCCAAACATGAATCACACCATGCTTTTTGGGAGCTCGTTGTTGCTGAAGCCTTCGTTGTCCTTGTCGAACTGACTTTTGCAAAAGATTTTGGATGGACAACTATACACATTGAAACGGATCATTTCACCATCATCAATGTCATCAGGCTTAATGATGGTGGCCTCCAATCTTTTGGCTCCCTCATCAAAAAAAATCAGTCTCTCAGTCAAAGCTTCACAGCATGCTCATTTTCTTTCATCAAAAGGGAAGGAAATGAAGCAACCCATCATCTGGCTTTTTTTGGCCCTTCTGGCGCGAATCATCTCTGGCTTGATCAGTTTCCATCATAGTTTATGATTTTGTTTCTGCTGATCTCCGTGTTTAATATATCTTCCTTTGTCAAAAAAATCATCATTATGGGTTTTAATTTTATGAAAAGGGAAGACACAAACTTATCATACTATTTTGGAAAATTTTGACGGATCAAGAAACAAAAAAAAATGAATATTACCCAGAATTATGTTGACCATATAGATATTAGAGAAAAAAATTATTAAAAATGAAAACATAAAGGATGAACTCAAATATAATCAACTAGTTCAAATTACCTGAAATTGCATTCCATACAACTATACTGATTTGTTCCTTCTAATAAAAACTCTTCATTTGATGTTGTAAATTCAATAAAATCTTTTTTTACATACAATAAAGATAAGGTTTATTCTCGAACTGTGTGTATTTTTTCAATAACTTATGTAATATTCATCCTGTATTAAATGGGTTGGGGTCAAAGCCCCATTATTAAAAATAAAAGCTATAACATAAGTCAGAAAATAGATGGTATGGGCTCAGACCAAGAAATAATAACCTCGTCATAAAGGAAATGATACTAGGAATCACAAAAGGAGTTTCTTAATAACCTCATCCTGCAAGAGGAGACTCTCATTATGATGATCTCCACAATTAACTTGACTACCTATATGTCTACACCCCTTAGGATTCCTTCCACTTCTCCAAGTCTTCTCACATTGCCAACCTCCATCAGTGCTACATAAATCATCATCACCATCAACTCCATCATCAATGGATTTTCCCTTATCCCTAGAGTTAACTTCCTAAATGGATTTTGAATCGACCTTCTTATAGGAATTTCGAGTAATGATGCTCTAGCCAAGGAAACCAGTGTTCCCCTCCTCATGAGTATCGAGAGATGAAAAGGTGTTAAAAGTTTAAACCAGGTTGAGCACCTTATCTGGGACCGACCCCTCAACCTTGTATTTGCTCAAAAAATCTTATCCTTGCTATTAGAGGCATTATTGAAAGCCCTGTCATCAAATTTCTTGGAGTGCTTAAATTTTTCAGCCTAAGAATCTGAAGCCCACTCCATCCAGCCTAGATTTCCCAAAAAATAACTCTTAAAAGATGGTGAATCCTCCATCTTAAATTTTCATATGTATTTAAAATATGTTAATAACATGTCCTCTTGTTTCAATTTCTAATCAACATCATCCTAGACTTATAGTTCCAAAGCATCCTAGTCATGCTCATCATTTTCCCGAGGAGATTCATCATCAGCCCAGTTCCCATGTTCCTTTCCAAGACTAAGAGTTATCTCAAATAATTCCTTGGATCCACCAAAATCTTATCTTGCATGAACATCATTATATATCCTAGATGTAGAACTCTGTAGGCTTTTAGAACCTTCTTCCAAACAATCATCCCACTATGACCCTTGCTCCAAAAGATGTTTTTGAAACCCATCACCAGTCTCATAGACCACCTGTGCCTTGGCTTATGAGAGTGTTCCATCCAACCCGTGTTGTGCATCAAATTGGGATGGACCCCCACCATCCTTCACATCAATCTCAACATTTTTTTCAAGCCCCTATTCTTGGAAACTTCTCTCCTCACTGGCGGACTGCCCATGAGTGATTTTCTGGTTTGCTAAGAATGTTTTTGCATCCATAACCAGGATATTTAAGATAACTCTTCCCCTAACGTTGCATCAACTTGAGCAGTTCCTTTCCCAACATCCACAACATTAACTACAAAACTATTACCTACTTGCACTTTATCCCTTCTACATTTGTTTCCATCATGCCCCTTTAAAGAACATAAAGAGAAAAGAACATCCCTGGTGCAGTTGGCTTGAGTGTGCCCAATGCGTTAAAAATTGACACAAAATGAAGGATTTATTTTAAATTCAATATAAAAAATTAAATCGTCATATAAAGTAGAGATAACCACCTCATTAATTAGAGTAGAATAAAAATAAACTTCCACAAGGACACGATCATAGTACCCAAAGCAAGCCTTATCCATTTTAATAGGAATCCCCGCTATAGAAGCAATATCAAACAGAATGCAAGGATGCCATAAAATCCAATTTAAACCAGTGATTTTAAGATAAAAATCAGATCTATAGTACTTAATATTGAAGGGATTAAACCAATAATGCCATTCCTGAATACTAAGCGTAACTGGTTTCAAGTCAATAGAACCGTACCCCCAAGCACGTCGCTTCAATTATTCAGAGGAAAAAATAAAGTGGATGAAGCCCTTGCGAATCGGTATAAAAATCCAATTTGAGAAACCCCGTGCCACTGAGAGATTCCAAACAAGATCGACCAACCACCACGACTTACTGCCAATAAGAAAAACCATACGAGCGATGACAGAAAATTTTCATAGATCAGATCTTTCAAGAATAACATCCTGATTGGTGGCTAAGTGGGCCATAAACCCCTTTCTAACAATATGAATGGGACTTTCGACCTTGACAGAAGAAAAATACCGTCAATTAATATCCAGACTAACCAAAATTCCTCAACATGAAGCCGAATAATAGATCGCAGCCACTTTTGGGGGTGGCTCCCAAGCTGAATCACCCCTGCCAAAAGATTGAGACCAACTTCATACGGAAAAGCCATACCCAAAGAGAAACCGTAGCCGTTGCGGCCATGATTGCCCGGAGAGATGCTCCCGAACCCCATCCTCCGTCATTCAATCACGATCCTATAATAAAAAAAACATTTTCTCTTTTCATTTTTCATTATTATAAAACTGAAAAAAAAATTATAATAAAAACCTACTAGAAAACTTTTGTTGAAAAGGATTTATTTAAAATAATTTTACACGTTTCCATAGTTTTTTAAGATCGTTAATAATTTATTAATTATAATTTTCCATTGAATCATAGTAATTTTGTGTTCTTTTTTTTATTAATTTCTATTCTAAAAACAATTTTTAATAAATTAATCAATCTATTTTTTTTATATGTTATGAAATTTGACCATTTCTATTAATTTAATATATTATTTATGTAAAGACACGTAAATTTCAAGAAAAATATTTTCTTAAATTCTTTGAGATTTTACGAGTACGCAGTTTCTGACGGCACCTAATTCCGAGGCTCGGTGTGCCCAGAATCAATTTTCGAAGTTTAGCTCGGGTACGTTCAGTGAACGAACGAGCGGGTTTTTCTATCTTTTGAACCGGTGCTTGAAATTGAAATCTGAGGGCACCGATAAAACCGCAGCGCCGGTAATTGCTTAAGAAAACTTTTACTGTAGATGTGTTTGCACGGGAGAAGGAGTTAAAAATTGTGGTTTAAATAAGAAGAGAATAAAAATGTGGAACAATTTTTATTCTTTGACTATGGCGGTTTTATCCTACATGGGGAGTTAGGATGGGACCCACTAGCATCCTAACTACCCATGTGAGGATAAATGTGAGGTGGAGCCCGCACAAGCCTCAACCCTTCACATTCCTTAAACCCCCCCATTAAACCCTTGTCTTTAATTGGGTAACTCCTCCCCTCCCCACTCTTCCAATTTAATTCATGTCAACACACATTAGTTTAATTAATTGAACCTCATCAATTAATTGAATTAAGTATTTGAATTTGTAATTTTGAATGCATGGCAAAGTAAAATAAAATAAGGAGAAGTCTTACTTTCCTGTGTGGATTGGGTTATGCTTTCCTGTGTGGACTGGGTTGTACTTGAGCTCGAGAGTTGGAGCAGAACTGGAATTGATGACTTAGGTATATGTATGGGCATATACCTAAGTAGATTTGGTTGATACTTCGTATTTGTATATTCCCTTTGTGGTTTATCCTTTGTGGATTTGTGAGACCTTCGGGGGTCTCGGGGTCCCTACTGAGTATCGTATACTCACCCCTGCACGGGTTATACACGCACTACGTTGTGTTGGATGCAGACGACGGACAACGCTGATCGTGGTTGAGACCTGTGGAGCAGGACGGTATCCGGAGGTGGAATTTCTGGCGGGACTTACACAGATCGGACAGACGGATTCGAGGAGCCGAGGAGACCATCTGTACCCACCCTTCAGGTGGGATTTCCGGAGGACGTCACGGTGGTTGCTGTTTTACTTTTCAGCTGTTGTACTTTATTTTTCTCAGTTGTACTGTACTTTCAGTTGGGTTTGTATACTGGCCCATTTACTTTCCAGCACTTACTTCTGTACTCAGTTTACTTAGTATTTACTTCAGCTTGCGTACTCTGTTGTGTTTGTTTACTTATATAAAGGCAATGCATTCCCTTTTATCAGGATTTTCACCTTTGGTGCTAGTCGCCAGCCTCTGGCCTATGGAAGGCGGGCTTGGGGTAGTCACGGCACGGGCCCCGAGGACAGGTCATGACAATTTATCTTTTGTATTAATTTTATTTAAATTTTGTGAATATTAGTTTTATTAGAGTATTTTTTTCATTTTTTTTGAATATTTTTAATCTTATTATAATTTTTATTTAATTTTTAATAAAGATCACTATTTATTATTTTATAATTACAATTTTATTTTTCATAAATATATAATTGTATAATTAATTACAAATAATTAGTGTAAAAACTTTTTAAATAAATGAATACTAAAAAATAGTCATTTTTTAAAATTTTAAAATTTTTATTATACTATAATCGTCATAAATTATTTTAATATTTTTTCTAGTAATTCTAATTTGTTAGTTTTCTTAAAAAATTCTAAAAATGTTATTATATTTATTATAATCATAGTAAATTAGTTAAATAATATTTGATAATATATTTTTTATAATGTTAATAATGTTTATCAATTTAATAAAATTTACATTATTTATTATAATTTTTTATTTTACAAATTATGATCACTTTTATTAATTTAATGTTGTATTTTTAATTCATTATATTATTTATAGTTTAGTAATAATTATTTTTTTATGAATTATAGTATATTAGTATTATTTTATAACATTTTAACTAACATTTAATATTCTAATTATTTTATTGAATTTAAATAATTTATTATTTCACTATTTTTTTAAATATAGTTAATTATTTATAACACTCACTATTTATTATTTTATAATAATAATTTAATTTTTCATATTTACATAAATTAATATTTATTTTTTAATGACATATTGTATAAATTGTTTTATAAAGTATATTATATTTTTTGTAACCATAATAAATTATTTTAATAAATTTATGCATTAAGTTTCATTATCTTTATTTTTTTATAACTTTTTATAAATTATTATAATTTTTATTATATATGATAAGTTTATTATTTCACTATTTTTTGTATTTTTAGTAAATTAATTATAGCATCCATTATGTATTATTTAGTAACAATAAGTCTATTTTTTATAAGTACCAATATTGTTTTTTAATTTTTTTATGAAATATTATAAAAATAATTTTAAAAACATATTTATATTTACTATAATCATCATGATTTTTTTAGTACCTTTATATAATATTTTTAATTATTTTTATTGTGTTAATAATTTATAACAATTTATTATATTATTTATTTATTTTATTTTAAAAAATACAGATTATTTAAACTATAGTTCATTATTTAGGAAGATAATTATTTGTAATTTTATAAGAACAATTCTATTCTTTTAAAATACAAAAAATAGTTTTAAAATTGTTATGTAATATTATATAATTAATTTTTAAAATTTTGCTATATTTATAGTAATAATAAAAAATTTATTATACTAATATATAATAGTAGTTTTTTTATTTTTTTATTTTACTAAATAAATGTATAAATTATTATATAAATTAAATATAAATAAAACAACCTTATTAAAAAATAAAATTTTAAGTAGATAATTAGTTAAAAACATAGAAAACAATTATATAACTTATAACACATTAAAATAAATATCTTCTATGTAAGTGAAAATAAATTGAATCTCAATATGGTGCTTTAGATCTATATCTGAGGAGTAAGATTTGGACAATGAGCTTGGCCCCCAACTCTTTCTTTCATTAGAAGCAATGCAAAATTGAATTCAACATTGAATAATATGGCTAGTATGAATTGTTATTTATAATGGTATTATTTATAGTGGACTTCATTAATGGAATGATTTCTATCACCAGTAGTCTAAAGTAGTTAATAAATAAGTATTGATGGACTTATTAATGAAGGAATGCATTATTTACAAAAACTATTTATGATGGAAACTGTATCGATTATAAACAATTGTTGCCATTTTTATGTTATCTAGCCTTTTTAAAAAGTGTTTTTGATTTCAATGGTCAGTTGTAAATAATAAATCTCCTTTTTTTGTTTATAATGCAGTGAGTAATTTCACTAGATCATTTAATCTGTTGCAATTACAACCCCATTGTGACAAAATACTATAATTTCATTTCAAATAAGTTTGGTGCACCATATCATGTGCAAGTGCATGAAATCTAATTGTGATGGATTTTCATTCCATCATAATAACCCACTGTTGTTACAATTATTAGTGGTAAACATTTTTTTATTACAATAATTTGTTATACAAGGAATTATTTTCGAACGATATGTAGTTTGTCGCAATTAATGCATCAAAAAAATTAATTTTTCCTACTGTCAATAGGAGTTTATTCAATGTCCATTTGCAATAAAATTCCTTTCTAAAAAACATATTGATGCTTGAAATTAAGATATTAGAGGTATTCAACACATCAATGTTTCCTTTGATTTATATGACATTAAGACAACATGTATCATAGGCTTTCATGGTCCATGTTCAAGAAAATCCAATCCTGAAATATAATTTTCCATAAGCACTTTAAATCATGTAGTATTGTAGAAAATTAAATTATATTTGCAAAGTAGTTCTTCTCACATTGATTGAGATATCATAAACCATCCACTATAAATAGATGACCCCCCTTGAGAAAAAATCCAAAGACCCTTGAAGATGCATTATAATAAATCTTAGACCATTCACTTTACTGACATAATGTCAAGATAAGAGCATCAATCAACCTCTTTATCATCTCATAGAGTGTTTTTATACAAATTATTCCATATAAACATATCTACATTATTTTTTTGAAGTTATCATCGAAGAAAGTAATATGAAAAATGACTAAAAGAAGTGATGATGATATCCTTATAGTTCAGAAAACTCCATTTAACAAAAACATGCATGGGATTCTTCCAAGACATAGCTGTGTCAACCTTTTTGGGGTCCTCCTTGGTTCCATCTTCCAAGAAAACATGCCAAAAATATTCTAAATCTTGTTTCAATAATGAACATTTAGATATTTTTTCATATATCCAATGCTCACACAAGGTATCCAAATAAATCCAAAGATGTCTATACTGCACATCACGATATCTGGAATATACCCTAATATTCTCCCTAGAGAATAACTTGATGGAATAAAGGTAGTGATGAAATATGTAATTAATTAAAACCATAAAATATAGATGATACATGTTCAATATGAATGGATTTAATAAATCCTCATAGTGTCTATAATGATTTCATGAACTTGTCCTATGGACATCCAATGTTCATACATAGAGATGATGATATATTGAACACATATCATTTTTCAAAAACTACATGGACCATATTAGCTATTCAAATAGATTTTAAATTTTAGGGTGTGTATAATGGTATAGGATCATTACATGATTAAACCTCTGGTGGTACACACATAAATTTAGACATACATCACTCTTCTTGGTGAAAAGGGCCAGAAAACCACAATGAAAAGTGATATGTCAAATAAAGACATTTTCTTTATGCTCTAACAACTAAATTTATAATTCCCTCAGTTTGGATAGAGAAATATGATTAGGTGCAATAGAAATAAGTAAATTTCTACACATCAAATATACCAATAATTCCTTTTCTCACTTAGGAGGTTACTATAAAGAATCACAATGGAATAAATCAATAATGAGATTAAACATATGATATAAAAATATTGGTTTCTCATCTTTAATTTCATGTAGTATAATAATAGCTATATTTGTTATAAAAACCCCAATATTCTACTAAATAATCCATGCATGACATGCTAGGAATTCCCACTCTTTAATAAATTTATAATGATCGTTATTCGGAGAGAAGAGTGAAACCCATCTTTAATAATAGTCTATATAAGCTCAGAATAGGATTTAAAAGTCCATAACCAAGATTATGTGTAAGGAATTCATACCATAGATAGTGAAACCAATTTTTTTTATATTTTTTAACAATAATAAAAACAACACAAATGACTCTTATCCTTATAAACTCACTTGGTTAGTGGACTATTAATACTTATCAACTTAGAGGATACCTCAAAATTCAAGCCTAGGAGATATGCATATTGTTTGGATATAAAAGAATTGGTGGAAAATTTATGAAATAAATCATATGAATGAATTAAAGATAACAGAATAGAGACACTTATTTTATAAGGGAACTCACTAGATTTAATCATAGTCTACTCCTCTACGTACTTACATATCGTTCCCCCATACATTACCTATGACTGAAAAAACCATCTTCAAAGATGGTTATTCTAATTATCGACATTGACCACATCACCTACCTCTTCAACCGAGTTAACATACTGGTGAAAAAAAATACTTAATATTGATATCCCAACCAACTAATCCTGAGATTTATGGTTCTATATGGTCTTTGACATACACTCTTTGAGTCATTCCTGTTAAAAAATCATTCAACATTAGAAAACTGGTTAAATAAGCGGTACTTCATCAGTTCATAAATACAATTGTGTTTCATTTTAAATAGAAATCTATATTGGTAACATGGTATTTGAAATATACCCATGATATGAGAATAAAGAGTTGTTTTGCACTATATACCCTCATAAAATACATACTTATTAATTTAATTACAACACATTTTCTTCCTACCTAAAAATCCCCTATAAGTGCTTAAGCATTGAAGTAAAACACTAGCTCTTATACTCCCCTGTAAACTTTTTATGACTAGTACTTCATTATTTACCGCCTTTGAGAAGTTAAAAAAATTAACATTATTTCATGAGTATTTATATTTTCCCTCAATCCCATTTCAAACCAGCCAAACTTTTATTTATCATTCCCACTCTGGAAGGGATTGAAGAGAAGTAAATAACTAAGTATCTCATTATATAAAATTATTATTATTAATCATTCCATGATCTATATAAATTATCAATCCTTTACCCAATGAAGAGTCTCCAAGTATAATTTCTCAAAAAATGATCCCCCTAAAGCCATTCCATGTCAACCCTTATTCCTTCTATAATTTGACTATAACATCCCAATGTTGATGAAAAAATCTATTGAGAGTAAAAGTAAAAAGATGAACCCCATTATACTTAGGATCCAAGATACTCTCGAATAATCAATGGATGAGATTAATTCATAGAATTAATTTGTGTAGTGACACCACTATTAAAAGTTAGTTCTGATTGAACTAGAAATCACACATAACCTTTATTATAATAGGTTATAATTGAGTCCCTATAGATTAATGTTTTTGCATAAACCCCACTAGGGCCTTTAGAATAATTGTATTCCATGGAGGTATTGAATTCTCAAAATCCCATTCCTATACTGATGTAGGTGGAAAAGGGAAAATATACTCTATATTGAAGTAAATTATCACATGAGATTCCCTAACCAAGAATAAAAATCTATGAATTTGAATAAACACAATAATAATAAATTTATAAGCCCACATCTCTCTCTCACTCCTCAAATTTAATTTTTATTGTTAAACTAAAAATAAAAAAAACACAGGAACAAGAAACAAGGAGATCCTAGAAGTAAAAAAAAAACACAGAATCAAGGGATCTAAAATAGTGAAGACCAAGAGAGTCACCTACAATAAGGTTCACACAGGCTAGGGGAAGATAACTCTTGATGGAGAAAAAATTGAAGGGTTTGACATGATAGTACTTTGAAGTAAGGAAGTTAGCCACCTTATTACCACATCTCTCTCTCTCTCTCTCACACACACACACACACACATATTTATAAAATAATTTTATAATTTATAATATAATTTAAATTCCATTTGAAACATACATTAAATTGAAGAATAAAATATCTAACTAACAATAGTAATAATGGGGTTTTTTAATTTAAATAAAAAAATTAATCTATTTTTACATAATCATTACAGATAAGTATATAGGGAAAAAAATTTATTTAGTATCAATCATTCAATTAATATAAATTTATTATTGATTCCATTAATATATTAAACAATCGTAAGCAACCATAAAATATTTTATTCCATTTCATAATTTGCTACACATAAATACCTATACAAGATTCCAAAGAATTGGTCTATATCCATGAATATACCTAAAGAGAACTTGGTTAACCAAGATTAACCTTGGTGACTAATGAATAAACCATAATAATACTCACTAGGTATAATTATAGATTACTTTTAGAGTCCCCAAAATCTTATCTTCTGGATACTCTTAAAAAACATTAGTATTATCTAGTATGATTTTATAATGACCTGAGTTTAATTTCTCATTGTACAAACCTAGATTGAAAAAACACATCAATCTCACTGTTTCGACATATATAGGTCATAAAAAATCCATGGGAGAAAGAAGCCATATTTTTGAAGTGGTTAAACCACCATGATATTTAACTAAATCTAAAATAAATTTCAATATATATATATATAGTTATTTAGTAAGACATCAAATAATCAAAACTGTAAAGTGGAAACTATCCACCAAGGGTGGTAATATAATATCTTGACCTTTCTAGAGATTCCTTGTGCATGTTTTCAGGTACTCTTTTACTTGGTTTTGGTTATATCATGGTGGGTTTTTTATTTGGGACTATTTCAGGTGAAATTGGGGAATTTTTGAAGCCAAAGGGGTTGTGCAAAGTTGGTGCATAGTTAGGGAAAATAATTCGGTTAGGACTAGGAAACTGTGCACCCTATTTTGGTGAGACACGAGGTTGATCACAATTAGTGCACAGTTTGGGAAAACCGTGTGTCCACCCTCCCAAACTATGCACCCCAAAACAATGGGAGTTTTCATGGTTGGCACACAGTTTGTCAAACTATTCCCCACTTAGGAGAAACCGTGCAACATATAAGAAGAAACACATGGTTAAGGTGCATGGTTTGGAAAATCAGGAACCCCTACACAGGAAACCGTGAACACAAGATTTATTTCTCTGAATATTTTATTAAAAATCCCTGAACCCATAGTATTAACCCCTATTCACCCCTACTCATTCCTAAACCTATTACTATAATTTTTGAACCTCCCAAAAGGATTCCAAGGCTTCTCAAATATATTTCTTAAAAAATATAATATCCATTTGAAGGATAATCTCTCTGTTGGTATGTAATTTCTTTCTTGTTTGTTTTCCTCTCTCTCTCTTCTCTCTTTCTTGATGAAGAGGTAGGTGATTTAATTTTCAAATATCATAGTATTGATTATAATTTCATGTGTGTAATTGTGAAATCTAAATTTCCATGTTGAGAAATCTCATTATAAATTGAAATAATTAATTGATTTATTTTTCCCAAGTGATGATGAAATTGGTTTATTTCATGAAAATGAAATAGTTGGAATATTGGGATTGTGAAATTGGTTAATTAATGGGATTAAGGAATTGGGTGACAATAAGAATTAAAGGGTTGGTTGGATTAACCTTTATGGGTTAATGGGTTGTGAATAAATGTGATAAATGGATTAATGGTGAAAAGTTAATATTATTCCATGCAATTAAAGTGATGAACCATGATAATTTTGATAAATTAGAATGGTGCACCATGATGTGAATAATTGAGAACATGGTTAATAGTGATTAACCTTGATATATGTGATATATGTGGATAATTGATAAGAGGTTTAGTAAATATTAACCTAGATAAATGTGATACATGTTATATATGATATTTATTGATAAATGAGGTGTGGGACAAAGAATGATGCTCCAAATACCCACGGGGTGCCATACTGATGCTCCAGGCCCCCATTGCATGCATGTGAATATTATTATATGAGGCATGGACTGATGCTCTAAATACCCCTGAGGTTTGGGATAGGGACTGTTGCTACAAATATCCATGGGGTTCTAGACACGATGTTCTAGGCCATGATATTAGCATTGGATGGGGGTTCTATGTGGTTGTGATATATAAGTGGAATAAAATGATTAATGAAAACCCATGGTGTAATTAAATGTGATATCCTTTTGGGGATGGTTCAATCTCTGGAATGGGATAAATTAGGTAATGATGGTTTGGGTTTCATCGTGAACCCAGGGAATTAAGTGGTAAATTAAAGAATAATGAAATGTGATAACTATTTACTTTATTAATTTTTATTTATTCCTTATATAAATACATACACTATTATATAATGGATATTGTTTTAGACATCATTGGCGGTGGACTAATGAATTGTACTCACACCCTTCTCGGGCATCCTGATCAGTACCAGAATAGATTTCATGTATGCAGGATAGGATAAGGTTAAGATCCCTATGTTAGATGGATGAGTTGAGATGTAGCATGGATGAGGGGACCATACATGATGTTGGTACCTGCTTGGGGGGTTTTCAGTGTGTCTTTATTTTTGGGTTTTCATATTGAAACTTGTCACACATATAGAATGACATATCTACTTCTTTGTTTTGGGATATTTTTTTCCTTCTTTGGTTTATCATGTGATACTAGTATGCATTTTTTATAGTATTTTTTATTGATTAATTATTTTTGACTATTGTGATGCTTTGATAAAGAGGGTATAGTCTCCCCTATGTTATATATTAGACCCTCTTTACAAATTGGAAGTCTATGATATATAGGGAGGCATTCCTAGGTCATGTAAATAACTAGATCAGGGAACTAGTATGCAGCCCCTAGGTCGATACGTTACAGGTTACCTATATAGTATTACATACCTATAATAATAGTATAATGATATAACCAATGTTCTAAATGCTTTCATTCACCATACAAGCATAATATAATAACACATATTCAATCTAATTACCAAGATTAATAGTTTAACATCATATATACATACATACATACATCCCAAATAGATAAAAGAAAATTATAAGTAGAAAAAATTACAATTTCTAAGACACAACAAAAAATTAACCCATGTAAATCCTATTGCATCCATTCCTAAGTTATATATTAAAAGAATATAATAGTTAAACACAATTTTTTCACCACATGAACCTACCAATCTATTATAAAACCATGGTTATACAATTATATCATTATATAGAAGGTGAAAACCTTTTACAATGAATTATTAGTTCATAGGATAAATATTGAATTTAATAAAATAAATAACTATTTGGGTTGTTTTTCTTGTTTTTGAACATGATAACAAGGATTAAAACCACACCTATTTCAAGTTATTCTCATAATCCATAAAAAACCAAAATATTCATGTACTACAATAGATTTCTTCCTCAACCAGATGGTTCATCATCCCCCATTATCCTCTTTACCTCTCACCCAATCCTCTATACCGGATAGGGTTCCTTTTGTATCCTTTGGTGAATATGATGGTTTTACATTATTTTTAATCTTCTATTCCTCTTATAGTCCTCATTATTTCATTCTTGTTTCTCCCCATCCAGTATTCCCTTGATATTTCTCTATTTTCATCCCCTGCATATTTTGTTAGAGTATTTTGGATTATTACCAAATTCTCTACAAATGATTACAACTTCCTAGAGTGCTTCTACCTCTAACCCTCTTTCTGCTACACTTCTAGTCTATCTCAAAAAAGACTCCACTTTGGTCAATCACATTGGTGTTTCAAGGTGGATTGGGCTTGTGATGGGATTAGATGGTCATAGGGACCTCTTCATCATGTTGGCATCAATCTCTTTTGACTAAATGGGTTCTTTCATTTGGAGGTGTCTCAGTTGTAGGGAATGGTGGTTTTTGGTATCTTGAAAATATTGATGGTGGATGTTTTAGAAATTCACCCCTAGTTATTTTTCTTTTTTTGTTATGGTTCCTTGAAGAGGTATTGTCACTTCCTTTCTACCTAGCTCTGCTAGCATGTCTCAAACCATAAGACCCACTTAGGTCAACTGTGTTGTTGCTTCAGGGTTGTTTGGATCTGTGTGTAGTGGACTGGATGTGATTGGATTTTCATCTATTTATCAGGTCTTTATCTCACTGGTGTTTTTTATGGAAGGTATGGTTTGACTTTTTTCTGGATGTGCAATATTTAGCCGATCATGAGGATAGTGGAATGGTGAGGTTATTATTGGTAATGTTCATTAGATTCATGGTGTCAATGGTAGATGTTTGTTTGATTTCTTGTTCGAGAGATTTAGTTGATCAACATGATGGATTTCTATAAAACTCTTATAATGTGTGCAACTCCATTATTACATTTTTCATAAGATTATCTTGACTTGAAGATAAAAATGAGGCTTGAGAGGATATCCAAATTCATATCAACACTCTCAATATTGACTATGACATCTAAAACCTCAAGAGTGATGAGAAATAACAATTTAAATTTCATGATTATTGAAGCATACAACATTGGAATTTTTTTTAAATGATGCAGAGAGGCTACCAATTTATTATTGGCGGTTTAGATTTTTTTTAAATAATTGTTTTTTGAAATAGTATAACAATTGTGAGAGAAGGTACCATAGAACAAACATGGGTAGTACCTATCAATTACTATTTTATATATAATGTGAGTTATGTATTAGTTTTACTTACCATGATATTGTTATTACTTTCAAATATATTATCTACATGGTAATATCTATGTATTATTTATCATATCAAAAGGTCATATCATTTCCCAACTATAATGATAACCTCATGATACTATGAAAAAAATGATAAAAATATGTCATGTGTTCTAGATATATCATACATAAGGTAAAATTTGATGTATGAATATCAGGTGTTAGGGACTCATAGCCGTTGTGAATTCATCAGATGAAGTTTTACATTGAAATATCAAGTATAGTAGATCGTGAGGATGACCCCTCAATTAGTAAAAATACATGTTTTGGGTGGTATATGATATTAATATCAGTAAAAATGTGTGTTGATCTTTAAAAATGAGATTATATCCAAGTGCATCATTCAAAATTTTTTATGATTTATAAAAACTAAGACATATTATTTTTGTGGGGTGGTAGCTTGTATTATGTGGACTATTGGTGATATTTCATTAATTTAATAAATAATATGATATTTTTTAATTCTTAATATATGATGAATATATATTAGTAAATTTTACTCAGATTGAAGTTCCATAACTAGATACATAGACATAATATATGAATTAATGTTCATCCAATAAAATCAAATAAAGAAAAATAAATCATAAGACGATGATAACATAATATATACATCCTAAATTATAAGATATCATGAGATAATTTTGATTAGTAATGAATCTGGATCCTTCAGATTTTGTGAAATTAGAGGCACATATAGAGGAAAAAAACCCTTTATCAAGGTGGTTTCCTTTATGAAGTTCTTAAATAAGAAGATCTATTAAAAGGATGAATATGGGGTTCTGGATCTCTAATAGTTGCACATTTGAAAATACATTGATGGGAAATTCTCCAATATTATTGATCAATGAGCTCTCAAAGAAAGTATATACTCTTATAAGTTCTCCCAGATTGGAAAATTGATTTTTTTAAAAGGATATAAACCTCCAAATGTAGAGGAATTGAAGAAGAAAATGAATTAGATATTGGTGTTTTAAATATGGAAGGTTATACCAACTGGAAAGGGAAATTTTTATTTGGTATTCCAATATGAATTGTAGATGTCCATCACCCGATACTCAAATTTCTATAACAGTGACTCATGTACTTTTAGGATCTTAGAATGGGATACCAATTTCAATCCCCATATATATAATAATTACAATCCCATGATCTAGGTTAGATTATATGACCTGTGTTGGGTATTATGGCATCCTAAAATTATGGAGGATATAGTCTTCTCTATTGAAGGTCACTTGATGCTAGAAAAAATAGAACCGAGGAAAAGTTTTGATATTTTTCTAGGGTTCTTGTGGATTTGGATCTCATGAATTCACAACATAACAATGCTTCTCTTTTGGTGAATTGTGATAAAATTAATACTGAGTTTGAGTATGAATTCAGACCAACTTTTTGTAAGCTCTATAAGATTTTTAACCATGGGTTCTCTAACTATAGGATAGTCTAAAGGATTTAACACAAGAAGACATATCATACCAAGAAGGTGGGGAGAATAGCTTAGATCCTGATGGTTAGTGAAGGGATTGACACATCTTCACTACCCACCAAGAGAATGGAAAAGATTATTAAGATTCAAGAGGGTTATTATGGGAACGGGGGAAATTCCAGTGTTGTAAAGACCCCAATAAACTCTAAAGGGAAATATAATAACAAGGATGATCAAATTTTACCAACTGGTCAAATTCTAAGGATAAGGATGAAAGTGGCATGGGTTTAGGTTCCCAACCAACAAATAATAGTGATCTTCATTAAAGGGACTAAACCATGGTTGGTAAGGAATGAAGTATACTTTTTTAGGAGGAATAAAATCAAAATCTCACTTCTATAGTTGTTATTGTGAATACAACACCAAAGAACACCCCCTTGAGAAAGTTAGGACATTCAAAGAGGGAGTTTAGAGGGATATCAAAGGGTCTGATACTATTTTAGTAAAGGAAAACATATCCAACTAGGATAATGGTTAGGAATATTCCCTCCCTGAATCATAGAATCCCCCTATAATATGAAATATTCAGGAGTATCTAGTCCTGACATGAAAAATGCGGCTGTTGGTGGAAAAGAGTAAGAGACACAAGGGGTTAAGGACATATCCTCCCCCACATCTTAGTCCTCTCTCTAAATGCAACTAATAATAAATAATGAAAATTTTAAATGGAAAACTATCACCTATATGTAACCTTTGAGTGTTAAGAAACCAAAATCCAAACATGGTATGAAATGACTATATTATTCTAGAACTTTTTAGTGCGAATTTTTTTTCCACTAACAACACCCTTAATAGCTTTATTATAAATCATCATCCCTTAATGATTTGTATTCCAGATACCAAAATACATTTGAACTCCTTAAAAGAGATCAATTAAAATCCTCTAGGTTATAATAATGTTCATATTAATGAACCTACAATATCCATGTAAACACATTGGGTTTTGGTCTCTAAGAAAGTCACTAGTTACAATGTGGTTCACAAAAGTTAGAAAATTATCACCTCCATTATTTTTTTGAGGGCTGCAATTTATTTTTCTACTTAATTTATTATCTATTAAATTATTAAGGAAAAATATCCCTATGAGATGAAATTTGGAATCTCAATTAGGATATCCAAGGTCCATGGGTTTTATCAGGTGACTTCAATACTATTTTGAGGCCCCGTGAATGAAAGGAGGAACTAAAACTTGTGATTACCAATAGAGAATTTAAGGAATAAAATTATTATAATGAAATGGTGAAAATAATTATCTAAGGGGATTGATACACTTAGTATAGTAAATATTATGATACTATTATGGATATAAATATTGATAGAAGCTTTGTTAATTTCACTGTGTTAGGCCATTGAGTGGAAGAAAAATCTAGTAAACTTATTAAAAACAATTATAATCATCATCCTGTCTTGAATTATATTATAAAATAAAGTAAACAACCTCATACCTTTAAAATAAAATGATTTTTAGACTAAAAATATAGAATGTAGGTGTATTTTCAAAGAGGTCTGGGATAATAAAAAATGCCCTGATGATCTATTTTCTTGGGTACTCAAGCTAAAGAATAATATGGATTCACTCAAAGAAAGGAGTAAGGAGGTTTTTGGTACCATGGATTGGGACATTATTAACTTAGAAAAGGAGATAAAGAGTCTTCAAAATAGACATGATTAAAATTTTGACATGACTTACTATAACTAGGAAGTTAAATTTTTTATAATTATGAATGATAAAATCAAAATGAAGGAGGAAATATTGAAATAAAAATATAGGACTAAATGGATAAAATAATTTGATAGGAACATTTATTTTTTAAATAACCTTAAAATGTTTATGAAAGCTACGAAACCTATCAATTAATTAATGAATGGAAATGAGACTATCACCAGGAAGATGGAAATTATATATCATATTGTTCATTACTTCAAGGAGCTATTTAATAGTAGTTCTCATACGGACATTACTAAGCTTATTAATTTTATTCCCATGGTGGTTGAGCATTCAGATAATGGGATACTCATAAGGACCCTAGATTAGGTGGGTTTCAAAGCTATTACTTTCTCTCCAAATCATGGGTGTGATCCTTGAACAGATGGATTTTTAAACCTTTTCTTTTAAGAGTACTAGGATATCATCAAAGATAACATTATGAAAATGATTCAGATTTTTTAGGAGTGGAATTATAATTATGGGCATGAATTCTCAATTCATAGTTCCTATACCCAAGTTTGATGCTACCTATTCACTCACCTACTTCTGACCTATTTCATTAGCTAGCTCGGTATATAAGATTCTTAGTAATATTTTTCCTATTAGGCTCTCCATAATCACCAAAAAGGTTTTCTATCATAATAAATATGGTTTTATTCAAGGATTAAGGATACATGATTTCCTTCTTGAGGCCTTAGAGTTCATTAATATGTGTTGGAATCCTACCAAAAATAGAATAATTTCCTTAAATTTTGATGTTAAAAAGGATTTTGACACTATTAACCAAGAATTTAAATGGAATCTATTCACAGGTTTGATTTCAGAGATATTTTCATTGACATGATACTCTATTTTTGTAAATAAGTCAGAATTTCTAATATGAACATTACAAATTTGGATCTTTTTAATGATTTACCCTAGGTCTAATTATTATTTTAGATTCTTACAAACAAATCTTTTTGAAATCATTTTTTGAAGCAGAGATTCATCAAGAGGCTAGATTATAGAATAATATTCTACATTATCTCCTATATTTTCAATTGAATTAAAAATACCCACTTCACTATGAGGAATAATAACTGATAGCTGGTTTCAATCAACTATAAATAAAAATTTGGGAAGGATATGTGGTTTATCCCTACCCTAATTAAAGGATTTCATGGAAATATTCTCTATCTTATTTTAATAATCATAAATAAAATTAGAACCTCATTGGATTAATTACATTATCCTCTTACGAATTTTATCTATGCATACCCATTCATTTAAAAGAATGATACATGGATTTGGGATCTTCCAAGGTGTGGAACCCTCACAAGAAAAATATTTTACAACTCAGGAATGAGAATTCCCACTAATATGGACCCTATGTTAAATCAATTTAGCTATAACTAGATAACCCCTTCTAGATATACCCTCATATTGAGAGAATCTTTAATTGGATCCCTGCATATGATTATATCATGGAAATTGGTTTTAATATCTACACTATGTAAAATTCATGAAAGACTAGGATGAATTCCATAGATCACATTTTATTTCAATACAACTTCACTAAATCTATATAGAATATTTTTTATATCCTATTTAATGGCGATCCATTTAATTAAGTGGAATTTAAAACCCACTTTGTGCACTGTAACATATTAATACTCATCATAGATAAAGAACATCCTTTAAACTACTATTACTAAAATCTTGCAGCTCATATAGTGGAATAGAAATTCCAATAGGCATTAAAAATAGGCCGTTGACCTTAACATGATTATGAGGAAAATATTATATACTATAATAATGGTAGCTGACATGAAAAAAAGGATGAATGAAAAAATAATTTTGGAACTTTCTATCTTTAGATGGATGAGAATTCATTTGAATTATAAAAATTATAATGTCTATATACTTTTTGTCTAGAAAATACCTATTACATGATAGATAAAGATCAACAAAGATGAGTACATGAAAGGAAAACTTTGACCAATTGGTTAGGGACTCAAGAGGAGGTGCTATATTATAATTTTTTAAGGACTAGTTATTAGTTATTTCTTATGTAGTATAAATTTATGGAGTGATCATGGTGATTCAGATTATGATATTTAACAACTGGAGAAAGATATGGCTTGAGATAAACTCATACTTTATTATGTAGACCATCATGTTAAGGAATTATTCCACCTCTTGGAGTATTTTAGCATCTTGGGAGTATTATTTTAAATATTATATTCAATTAATATATTTTTTTATTTTCATATTTTTAGATATTTAAATAGGGTTTCTAACACTTTAACCAACTTGGGAGTTGGTTGGGGGGCTGTAGCTGGAATTTTTCCATGCAAGAGTTGATTGATGATCTTATATTTGTGAACATTTGAAAAACTCCATATTTACAACTTTTATAATATTTTATTGGACCTATAATTTCACTTTATGGAGTCCTATTACTAATTAATATCATGAGGCAAAGATATTATATTACACTGTAATTGTTCATAGGAAGTTCTCATTGCTATGAATTATCCTTATTTGTTCAGATTCCATGATTTTATTATACATTCCACTCTTGTTCGTTGAGTAGGAGTCACTAATATCAAGATAAGGTACTATATGGTGACATATAAAATGTATTCATAAGTTCTTCTAATAAGGATGAATTAATATTTTCTTTGATTTGGGCCCCACTTATGTTTTCCAATGAACATCAAAGTTTGAACGATCTTAAGAAAAAAAAGTAAAAATTAAATTATATTTTTACCAAATATATATTATTATAAACTTAATTTATTTCCCAAGGTATTCAAATTTTATTTATTCCTAAAATGTAAATATATGAAAATTATATTGTTAAATGAAAATTATTTATTTATGGTTTATTTAACATATTTAGGATGAAAGAGTTGAGTTAATGGATGAACATGATTGATTGATTCATTTTTAATGAAATGGGATCTTCATGTTCAAGAAATAATAAGTGTGTTTTAAGGCTCCTGATTATATCATTAAACAATAGGAATGATATATAAAAATGAATTTATTTTTGTGGTTCATGTTATACTCTATAGAGGGGTTTTGTATTATTTCATTCAGGATATAATGAACTAGTGATTAATGAATCATTCCAAAAAAAAAAATTCCCCATGAGGTATTGTTTTGAATTTTATCATTGTGATTATGTCTATTGTATGAGATATGTATGAACATATAGGGGACTATATGGTGGAAATCATATTACATAGATTATCTAGTGAAAAATTTTAAATTAGAAAACAATGAATGCTTAAACCACACCAAGATTCCTATAATAATAGAAAATTCATGATAAGAATAATATATTATATAGATTTCAAAAAACTAATAATTTATTTTCCTTCATCTCATACGTTGATGATTTTTTTATAAATTAGATTTATAGAGTAGGAAATATAACATCATAACTAATATATCTTTTTGAAATTGATCTATTTAGATTCTCTTTATTGTTTTTGTAGTTTTATACTTCAAATTGGAAAATTATTATTATTATAAAAAGTTTTAACGTAGTTACTATCAGATCCAACCACTAAATTGCATCAAATTGGATGGATAAAGCTCTTGATATTGGTGTTTTCATTCATTGATCTATTCAAATAAATGTAAAATTTCACACATTTATCATCTATTATTTCTTATGCATTCCAAATCATCTCCACATTCTATAGAATCTTGATCATTACTGAAAATTCCCAATATTAACATTGATTTTAATTAAATACCTAAATTATAAATTAATTTTAAAAGATATATATGATATAAAAATTAATATACAAAATAAATTATGAACACCAATATAATGTTAAATGTAATGGTGAATTTCAATGAAATCAAAACCCACTCCAAAAATATAACACTGATGGGAAAATTTATATTCAATTGATTTGAAAGAAATGTTGAAATGATATTCATGATAAAATTTGTTGATAATTTATTGATAGAAAATCAATGTTAATATAATTTATAATTTTATATGAAAAAAACTACCCCACACTATAAATATTATTTGATATGGAAATAGATGTCTCATAAATTTTATTTGAAATAAATTCAATGATATGTAAAATTATACTTTTAATGAGGAAATTTATAATTCAACAATTTCACTAAATTACTATGTGTTTATTTTATTATTATTATCACTTACTTGTCTTCCCACAGATTATTCAATATATGTTAGCATGTTAAATACATTTAACAAACCTAATTAATTTACAGAAGATATTCCCTTATACTTTATAATTTCATTTTTAAAACAAAATCTCATTGGAATTCATGAAATTTAAATCATATTAACTCTTACTATATGTTGGGCCACATTATTTATTTATATAATTTCTTTTATTTTTTTTTCTAATTTTACACTACAAAAATATATATAATGTATAAACAATAATATAATTTAATATAATTATGGAATTAATTTAATATGAAATAGACATATGGAAATTTATTTTATTGAAAAGATTTTAAAATTTGAGTGACTTACACATACCATCAATTATATAGAAAAAAGTTAAAAGTTAGTATTATGATCGATGATGTATAGATATTTGAAAAGTATAATTTTCCTATTAAATTATATCTTGGATGGTGTAAAATTATCAAATATATCGTAAATATGTAATAAATAAGATAATTGGAAAATGTTAAATTATACTAAAATAAAACATCAAAGTTAATTTTTTTTTTCAGATAATCACATGCTATATATGAATTAAAATAACATTGAATTTTTATAAAAAATTTAGATAAAAAATCATATTTTATTTTAAATATTGTCTAAGAATTTAATCAAATAATATGAGTATGTCACTAGGGATTCAAATATAAAAAATAAATAAAAATAAATAAAAACTATGAAACCATGAAGAATTTATAATAAAAAAAATAAAAATATGGAAAATATAAAATTCATTACTAACTCTAACATGAATTCCCCCTACTAATGTATTTCTGTTTTCCATTAGTAAATAATTTATTATACTATATGGGAAGAGAAGATGAAACCAAGTGGGATATTTGGATAACTTTCTTTTTGAATGTAGAGATCCTATAACAGGGCTCTAGAAGTCTCAAATCAAAGTTCACCAATCATTTCTCATTAACGGTAAATGTTTTTTGGGTTTCATCACTCATAACATATACAAATAAAAAATAATAGACATTATTAATGGATCATGGGTTGAATCTTCATGAAAAAATATTACTAGGGTGAAACTGTATCCTTTCATTATATATAAAAACATCATCATGGAATTACAATTAATGGTAATAGGTTATGTTTTCATGTGAATCCATAGTTATTTCCTTTCCAATTTGGTAGTTTTCATATTTATATAATCATATTTACTCTAAATCATGAATATTTATCCTCTTTTGGGCATATATACATGAAAGATTATAAATTTACTAATTTATAACATAAAATTATTAGTTTCCTATCTCATTTTGGAGGTATAAAATTATCCCACATAGCCAAAATTAAGGTAATCCACCAATAAGTGTTTCAAAATTAGTATAGTAGGAGTAAATATCATTATTCTATCTAAGAATCTACTAATTTATTTTAACTAGGAGGTTTTTATGGATCTTTCTTCCCATTTTTTTTATCAACATATCTTATTTTTATTCATTTGGTGGTGTTATACTATATAAACTCAATGACCATTACTATACAGATGAAAATGTTCTTGTATTGTATATATTTATAAATATGAAATATGGTCACTAATGAATAACCACATAACTATAATCCTTTAAAATATTTATGTCCATATATATTCTATAAAAAATATGGATACATAAATATTTGTAACAAATTATTCACCAAATTTAAATAAACAATATTCAATAATATGATTGTACAAGTTACATAATGAAATTTGGAATTCCATTAATAATTAAATTATCCAAAACATATTATCAAGGATTAATATGGGTTGTTGTTAAATTTCACTAATTTTGGGGAAATTTTCTATACTCTTACACTTATTAATGTTTTAAAAAAATAATAGGTATCTCTGTATAAGATAAATTAAAATAATGTTGAATAAATAAACTTACAATTAGTCCTCTAGGGGATAAATTTTCACCCATATGCAAGGGCATGAATAAACATGAGGATTAGATGAAACTCACTATCTAGAAGAACCACCTCATTATCATCATACCATTAGTTCCCCAAATTTTAGGGTACACCCAAATATAATTATAAAATTATTTTTAGTGTTGTAGTATCCCATGACCTTGTGGACTAAATTAAAGATAATTTTTTTCTAATAGTGGGAATTCACATAATGTAAATGCATCATTTTTTGAATTTTTATATTTAGTTTAGGGGTTAACATGAATTTGGGGATCTGATAATGAATTGAATAATTTTTTAAAGAAATCATAGAAATGTTTATAAATGATTTTTTTATTTGTAGGAGTTTTTTGGGTTTGGATAATTCCATAAGGTTGATTCACCAATCAATTAAAAACACAATGGATACTTAGTACCTGGTCGGAGGAAACATTTTCCATGTGAGGTTAGGTAATATGGGGATGGTTTTGGAGGGACCATTAGGAACCCATTGACCCTATAATAGGTTCCTAGAAGGCCTAGGACCAACCCTCTATAAAATAAGTGTAAAATATAAATTTTTCTTAATCCTAATAATCACAAAACAAGGTTACTTCGACCTTATTATTCTCTAATTTTCTAAGATCCACTTTCATGGATCTGTTTTTATCTCCTTTAGTTTTTCCTTCAACCTCCTTAAATAAATATATTTTATATATTTTTATTCATCACAAAAAACAATTCATTCCTTCTCTGTTATCTAATTATTATTTCTTATTCTCTTTTCCTCTATTTTATTCCACTATCATTAGTGATTTTTATTGTGATTTACCTGATGTATGGTGAATTAACCTCTTAGAATTTAAAGTTTTATTATTTAACCTAAAGGAATATTTAATGATATGTTTTAATTCCTTTAATGAAAATTTGTATACAAGTGATTAATGTATGATTTATCATTAGTTTTTCACAATTTTTCATTGTAATTAATGTATGAATTTGTTAAATTGATTGGGATTTTACTATTTTTCCATTTAATATATAATAAGGTTTATCTACCAAGGTTTTCATTGAGGTACAATAGTTTTTGATTATGGTATTATTATTTTTGTATTATTATGGAAATGCAATTTTATATTATAGATGATAATTATTTTTTAGTGAATGTGGATGCTATCAAATCACACCAAAGGTTATGGTAGGTGGCCATGCAAATTAAGGTAAATTTTCTATCTATTATTATAACATTATTTCCACTTTTTTATCAAATCAATAATAATATTTAAACACTTATTTTATGAAATATGAATAAATGGGGTTTTAGTGATATTTTTAAAAATAATGCTAATGATATTTAAAAATGGGATTTCACATGAAGCCATGTTATTATTCTGGTTAATTTTTTTCATTAAAAGAGATAAACTATAACCTTTTCTAAAGATAATTTTTATCAATGGGTTTTCATTCATATTTTCCTTTCACTTGAGTAAATATAATTTTGTATGTCTCATTATTCTTTGTATTATATTATTTATAAATATAAATATATACCATTTCATGCATAAAATTTAATTTAAAATTTGTTAAAAATATATTTTTCCATTAATAAAATATTTATATAATATATTAATTATTACATCCTTGAGTAAAGTCTATTAAGCATGTATTATTGTTTTAGAGTTATATGTTCCATAAACTTTAGGGGTTGTATCCTTATTATTACTACCTTAAATGCTTCTGTTTATAGAACTTCATGCCCAAAAGTGTTTCTAAAATTATATAAGGTCACTAAGATATAACAGGGTAAGTTAACTTTTTAAATATTATATGATGGTGCATTGATACCTTGTCTTGATAATGCACACTCTTTTTTCCCCTTATATCCTATGTTACTTAGGAAACCACTTCTTCTCAAAATAATCTGAATGAATTATATATCAACTATCCAAGATTAATCCCACATGAGGTATTATTGTAACAACCCAATTAATTATAGAATAAATAATTTTCATGTTTATTACTACGAATTACATAGTTATATTCCTTATAAAAATATTAATTATTATTTTTAAATAAAAAAGAAAATATTTTTAATTAAAATCCTTTTTAAGATTTTATTTTAGTGATTAATTTCTAAATTTTATAATTAGAATTTGAAAAAAGGAATATCATTTTTGAAATCATCACATCAAAATTAACTTATAGTGAATTTTTTTGATTTTTCATAAAATATTGATTTTTGGTGAATAGTGGATAATATAAATTTTGTAAAAATGTAATTTATTTTCAATAAATTAAGTAATTTAAATGTCCCATTATTTTTAAGATATGATTTTAGGTAAAAAATTATTCTTTATTTATATTTAATCCACTTAATTTCCTTTGAATCAAGTTCATATTGGATTTTAGTATATGTTTATTTTGGGGTTTAAAAATGATATTTTTCAGAAAACTATTTTAATGCACATAATGATTATATACTTTAATTAAATAAAACAAACCATAATAAATAATTATTTTAATTAAATTTATATATTATATATCATTAAATATTAATTTAAATTATAAAATGATATTTATAAGTCGTATAGATAATATAAAATCATCTTATAATTGAAAAATGTACTTCTTGAGAAACCTCTTTTTCATCACATATGTGGGTTTAATATTAAATTAAAATTTTAATGACTCATATTTTCTTAGGTTTTAATTTTATAAATTAATTGGGAAAATTCTGAGACCATACACTGAGATGACATGATATTTTGAGCCCCAGTGTGCCTGAGACAAGTCGATGAAAAATGCTAAGTTTTTAATAAAGAACACGGGCAATTTTTATTTAAAATTAGAAAAACTTCTAAATGGGTTCCCTGATAAAAAATCTAAGGGCACCATTTCATTTGGAAAAACAAAATCACCTTTTTCAGGTCCTAACATCAACCAGCATAGGTCGATCGTGAAAGTCATTTTTTGGATGTAAACGTCATTAAAATATTTAATAAAAATATTTTATTTTGATGTAGTGTTAGTTTCCTTTTTAATGTTTCCTATTATCAGAAATACAGGGTTAAAAAATAACCCTATAAATCCTCTTAGTCAAGGATATGGAGCTCCCTCTAATGAACGTTGATGGAATGGTGAATCAAGATCGACGAACCTCAGATTTGATGGATCAACGAACGACGACGATGCAACTTCTCCCTTCATCAAAAACTGATCCAAACTCCAAGTAGGGTGTTGTTTCTTTGTAATTCTTTCCCCTATTCTTAATTTACACTGAAAAATGCAGACCAACCCATGAATAGGTTGATCTACGGTTTGTTCATTCTTGTGGTATGGATAGTTTATGCGGGTTTATTATCGGGATTGATTTTGTTAAAGAGATTTGATTTATTCCCTATTTATTCTTCATTCTAACATGAACGGGACAAGGCTGACACAAACAAGGACAAGATTTATTCTTTAGTCATTCTTGTTCATTTATCTCTTTTCTCTAATTCTTATATGTTCCTCATTCTTTGTGAAACATGGTCATAGGATCATTACACCTTCAATCCATGGCGCAACAATCCGAGATTGGGGATCCGACACCACAACAACACCACAATGGTGTGATGGTGTATGACAACAACTAGAGTAGTGGATCAGGATTGTTCAGGTAGAGTTCATGGATAATAGTGGGTCACCAGTAGGGAGACTGATGACGGAGCGTGGCGTGGCCCAGCGGGGGGATAGGTTCCGGTGGTGGAGCGAGGCGCGGCCCGGTGGGGGGCGAGGTTTATGCGGAGCGTGAGGTGGATGTGCCATTGGTAGGGTGGCCTTCGGTGGAGCGTGAGGACGTGGTCCAGGTGGGACCACGTGGGAGCATGCGGTGGTGGAGGTCGCAGGCAGTGATGGGGGATGTGGTGGCGAGGGGCTGCATCCGTGGCAGGCGGGCCGCGTGGAACCTGTGATAGTAGCGAAGCTATGGGGAAGGTAGATGGTGGGCCGACCGTGTGAATGTCGTGTGACATCGCATGGATTCGGGTGGCACCTGGTCAGGGCGGACCGTGTGTGGCTCACCGAGCCAGCCCACATGGAGGGCTGAATCGGAGGATATGGGCCTCTCTAGTGCCCCTGCGGGCTGGACCCAGTGGGCCGAGGCCAGCGGGCCAGGCTGGACCAGACCAAATTGAGTTGGGTCAGGTCGGTTGGACCGGGTCAGGTTGAACATTTTTAGTAAAATAGTCGTATCTTTCAAAATATGTGCCTGTTTGATGACACGTTCACAGTGTTGGGACCCTTACAATGAGATGGTAATTTTTAGATCTTCTAAGTGAGTTGTTGTGGAATTTGGCATACAACCTAATGGATTGAGGAGTAGGCTCTCTCAGTGCAAGCACTCTACGAGAAAAATCATGTAGCAAGCTATGACTTGGTGACTAAGTGACTTGGTGACTACGTGACTTAGTGACTACGTGACTTAGTGACTACGTGACTTGGTGACTATGTGACTTGGGGGATTCATGACTTATCAACACTCCATGTGTTATTAACAATCTGCGTGTTATCGACACTCTATGTGTTATCAACACTCCATGTTTTATCGACACTCCATGTGTTATCAACACTCCTTGTGTTATAGAAACTAGGTGTCTATAGACTACGTCTGATAAACCATCTTTTCATGCTATAGACTTATACTTGTTTGAGATAACTGTACTTCCGTGTGTTTACTTTGTTGTATATCATGTATTTATTTGTGGTATAATTCATGTATTTATTAGTTTTATTTCTTTTTGGTTTTTGGAGTGTCCTATTGAGTATTATTTTACTCACCCCTGCAATGGATTTTCCCACGCGTGTTGTGTCCTATGCAGATGATCAACACTTTGACAGATTTCTTGTTGTACTAGGACCAGGCGGTGCTTAGAGTTTTTATACAGATGAGGTGTGATTCTATGGATTTAGACTACTTTCCTACACCTACCCTTCATGTAGGGTTTTCTACAGATGAGTTTCAGGAACTTGTGTATTTACTGTTTCATACTCTTTCTTTGGTGGGATTGTATTCTAGACATATTTACTTTCCTATTTCCTACTATCGTACTCTATGAGGTTGGTATCTTAGTGAATGCATGAATTTTCTACTTAGTGTTTTTACATTTCATTATTTTGGGCTTAGAGATTGTGTGTGTGTACAGGTACTTAGGAAAATGCCTCCCATTTGTGAGATATGCCTACTCGGTGCTAGTCATCATTCCCTGGATTATTTGAGGTGGGTTTGGGGTAGTCACGACATGGTCCCCTTTGGGATGGGTCATGATAGATTGGTATCAAAGAGGATTCGGTCCTACTTAAGGACTGTCAGTCTGTGAGGCTGGTTTGAGGAAAAAGTTTCAAGTGTTTTGAGTTCAGGTTTCAGGCCAGGGAATCAAATGTTGGTGCAGTGGCTAATGTATCCATACACTAGAACTCTGGACACCTGATTTTTGACTCAGTACATGAAAACACTGGTTTTAGGGAAATTAATGATACGTGCATCATATAGGATTTGGGTGTGTTCTCATGTACTTCTTGAGTCAGCTGACCAGGTATACTCTATTGATTGTGGACCATCTTGATTTGTTTCCGGATGCCTCACTATAGAAAGCTATCTAGGAATCTATTTCATGACCATAAGGATGATTCACCTATAAATGAGTTATCAGTAAAAGGGCATATACCAGAGATACTCCCTACATCGGGGATAGCACCTCCGGGTGGTTACTAGTGATACCACCACCCGTCGAGCATTAATTACTACAAGTGATACTAGTTGAGGATTCACACAGGCTGAGTATATTTCATGAGTTCCAGGGGAAGCAACCACCCATGTTTAGGGTTGAGACATCCCCCCCATATAGATAAGGATTTGATGGAGGTAGTTACATGTGCATCCCACCTTGTGAGGACACCTACAAACCAGATGACAGTACTAGCTACGAGTATTCTTCAGGGCTCTGTAGGGAGATGGTGGAGATTAGTGACCTAGACACATGATGAGATGACTCTCTATTAGGAATAATTCAAGTGACTCTTTAGAGAGGAGTTCTTCCCTGCTATTCTATGCTTAGTAAACATATAGGAGCTCTTGCATCTGTAGTAGGGTAGTCAGACTGTGGCAGAGTACTCGACCAGGTTTACTGATCTTTCTTACTACTCCACATATATGGAGTGAGACCCATTCTTTAGGGATCATACCTTCGAGTAGGGGCTACATCAGGAGATCGGGGAATCCATGATATCCCTTAGCATCCCTACATATGCTGGTGTACTGAAGTGAGCTCTACTAGTGGAGAGATTTATGGCAGAGCAGACACCAGTAGTGGGATCTACCAACAGGCAATAGGAGCTGAGTCTTTGGAGGTAGGTAGCTGATAATAGATGCAGGGACCCAAGATGGTCAATCAATACAAGGTATGACTCCAAAAAATGGGATTAGAGTTGTAGGGCTCCCAAGGTAGAGTGAGTCAGCTGAAGGACATACTGTGTTACTCATGCGGTGGTCAGGGACATCTGGAATGAGATTTACTAACCCATCGTATGAATGACCAGGAGACAGTCAAGGGAAAACCGAGGTAGAGGAGGTATGAGCAGGGTGGTCCGTAGGGCAATGAATGTGGTAGAGGATCAGGTAGAGAAACAGACAGTGGGTGTAGGTTTGATGTATTACAACCACCACCCCCAGGTGTTCCACCATGGGATCATGGAGATGGTGGAGAAGGACAAGTCCAGTTGTAGGTGATGGAGGCTTTTGACCCCAGTGCTCTAGGGATGATTAGAGGTATGATCTATGTCTTTTCCACCTTAGATTTAGTTTTGATAGACATATGTGCTAGTTATTCTTTTCTTTCCATGACCCCTATTTGATACATGGAGATTCCAGTGGAACCATTGACTCGATCCTTATGATTAAAGACTCTTACTCGGGGATATTTGATGATCACACACTGGTGATGATAGTGTGACCTTACTCTTGGAGGTGATAGTTTCATTTGGTATATCTTGCTAGTAGCATCGAGGCCTTATAAAGTTATTCTCGGTATGGACTAGTTATCTACAATCCATGCTCAGATTGACTATTTTAGGTGCAGAGTGTGGTGTGTTCACAGTGATGGGAACAAGTTTTCCTTTGTTGTTGAAAAGGAAATGCATACAGTACATGACAGACTTACTCATAGGAGGGTGCAGTAGATTACTCATCATTTGGATAATCTCACCCTTAGTGTAGTGGATGATAGGAGTCATTAGTTTCCTATAATAGAGGAAGATTATGAGGGCGTATTTCTTGAGGATGTCCCCAGATTACCTCCCCACAGGGAGTTAGAATTCTACATTGATCTATACCCTGAGACGACACCAATATCTACCCATGCATATCGAATGTATCTTGAAAATATTTGTGAGATGATTGTATAGTTGGAGGACCTATTGAGGAAGGGATTCGTGAGACCCAATGTTCCACCCTGGGCGGCCCCAATTTTTTTTACAAGAAGAAATATGGGAGATTGAGGTTATGTATAGACATCCGACGCCTAAATTAGGTGACTGTGAAGAAAAAGTATCCATTACCAAGGATTAATGACCTCTTCGATTAGCTGAAAGGAGAGAGGTGGTTCTCTAAGATTTTACTCAGGTCCGGCTATCACTAACTTCATGTATGGGGTGAGTATGTACCGAAGACAACCTTCAGATGTCGGTACAACCACTATTAGTACTTGGTGATTCCATTTGGCATGAAAAAGCCCCAACAATGTTCATGGGACTCATGAATAAGATGTTTCAGCCTTAATTAAATTGGTTCATGGTGTTCTTCATTGATTACATCTTGGTTTACTCAGTGAATAAGGAGGAGAACATGATACAATTGAGAATGGTCCTAGACACACTCTGAGAGAAATAGATTTATGGGAAGATCTCGAAGTGTTAGTTCTGGATTTGAGAGGTCTATTTTTGGGATATGTCATTTTAGAGGTTGGATTTTTAGTAGATCTGATGATGATTGAGGCAGTTCTTTCTTAGGAGCCACCTAATAGTATTACTAAGGTGCAGAGTTTCCTAGGTTTGGCTGGGTACTATCAGATGTTTGTACCCTTCTTTTCCAGAGTAGCAACCCCCTTAAAGGTTTTGATATAGAAGGGGAAGGCCTTTGTGTGGATACATAAGTGACAAAAATGCTTTTAGAAGCTTAGTTAGAGGTTTATGAGTGCTCCCATATTGAGATTACTAGAGTAGGGAATCAGGTATATAGTGTTCTGTGATGTGTCAGGGATCGGGCTTGGTTGTATCCTAATGCAGGGGAAAGAAATGATTGCTTATGGTTTATGTTAGTTGAGATAGCTTGAGAAGAACTACGTGACCCATGATCTTGAGATAACAGAGGTAGTCTTTGCATTGAAGATGTGGAGACACTACCTGATGGGTTAGTTGTCTACCATCTACTCTAACCACAAGAGTCTTAAGTATATCTTCTCTCAGAAGGATCTGAACTTGATACCAAGGATATGATTGGAGTTCCTCCAAGACTATGACTTTGAGATAGTCTATACTCATGGGAAGGGGAACATAGTGGAAGACACTCTCACCAGGAGATCTAGCTTTTAGTTGTTGAGTGAGGAATTAGAGCAGTTGGCCACATTGCAAATATCCTTTATGGATAGAAATAGAGCATATTACCTCTAGTTGATCATTGTCACCCCTCCATTATTATAATGAGTTAGATAGTCACAAATTGGGGATATCAAATGTGAGACATGATGTGCTCAGTTGTCTATAGGGAATTCCCCTAATAGATATTCGATAGGTGGGAGAACGTCGTTATTTTAAGAGGGAGAACAGCTGTACGAGTGGAATTGCGGGAGGAGGTTCTGAGGGAGTTCCACACATCCCTTTTGGTGGTATATCTAAGTGTGGAGAAGATGTACTAGGACCTTGAATGTTAGTTCTGGTGGCCAGGGATGAATAAGGTAGTGGTAGAGTTTGTTTCTCGATGCCTCACTTGCCAGTAAGTGAAGGCTGTGCACCGGGTTCCAACGAGCTTGACCCAACCACCTGAGGTGATAAAGTGGAAGTAGTATGAGATATTGATGGACTTCATGATGGGTTTACCAAAAATTTATAAGGGACACAATACCATCTAGGTGATTGTTGACTGACTCTCTAAGTCAGACCACTTCCTACTGAACTGGGAGTAGAGTTTAGTAGAGAGCTTGGGATGCCTCTATGTGCAAGAGATAGTTCATCTTCATGGAGTGCCATCAAAAATCATTTCAAATCATGATTCTCATTTCACATACCGGTTTTGAAAGGGATTGTGGGAGGCGTTTGGGACTCAGTTACGATTAATCATAGAGTTTCATTCCCAAACGATGCCCAAACAGAGATGAACATTTAGGTTCTTGAGTATATGCTCTGAGTCTGTATCTTGGAATTCAGTCATAGTTGGGAGGATCACCTACCACTGGTAGAGTTTGCGTACAACAAAAACTACCACTCCACCATTGGTATGGAACCAATAAAGGCCTTGTATGGATGACCATGAAAGTTACCACTTTGCTAGACTGACCTAGGAGAGTTGAAACTCATGGGTCTAGAGTTAGTGCGGGCTACCACTGAGAAGGTGCATATCATTTAGGAGTGGATGAGAAATGCACAGAGCTGGAAGAAGTCATATCCTGATAGGATATAGAGTCCCTTGGATTTCGAGGAGGGAGACCATGTGTTCCTTTAGGTCTCACCTCAACAGGGATTGTAGAGATTTTGATGGGGTGATAAGTTATTTCCAAGATACATCATCCCTTTTAATATTATGATTAGAGTGGGCATGGTGGTTTACCACCTTGATTTACCTCATAGTTACACCAATCACATGATATCTTCCACATGTCACAGTTGAGGAGGTACGTGCATGATCCATCATACATCATCGTTTGGGGAAAGTTGGACATTGATGATGGGGAGACTTTTTTAGAGTGCCTGATGGAGATCCAATATTGATATGACAAGATCCTTCGTGGGTGGTCGATTCACCTAGTACACATTTGGTGGTAGCACAGGAATCTCCAGGAGAGTACTTGGGAGTGGGAGGCTCAGATTCATGCTCAGTACCCTTACCTTTTTGTTAAGTAGACCTTGTTTTGGATTTCAAGGATGTAAAGTCCTAAGATTGAGAGAATGTAATGACTCCTATTTTCTATGGTTTTATTTTTATAAATTAATTGGGAAAATTCTAAGACCAAGCACTGAGACGACATGAGATTCTAAGGCCCAGTGTGCCCATGAAAAGTTGATGAAAAATGTTCAGTTTTTAATAAAGCGTGTGGGTGGTTTTTCGTTAAAACTAGAATAACTTCTAAAAGGGTGATTGAATCAAAAATATGAGGGTATCATTGCATTTGGAACAAAAAAGTTACCTCAGGTGAGGCCTAACATTTATCGGCACGGTTTGACCATGAAAGTTAGTTTTTGGACATAAACACCATTAAAATATTTTATAAAAATATTTTTTTCGACCCAATGTTAGTTTCCTTTTTAATGTTTCCTATTGTCTAGAATCTAGGGTTATGACATAACCCTGAAAATCATATGAGGAAAGGATAAGTATATCCCTCCAATGAATGTTAACGGATTGGAAAAATCAAGATTGACGAACCTAGAATTCAATAGATCAACGAACAACAATGTCGCAGCTCCTCTCTTATCAACAACCGATCCAAAATCCAAGTAGGGTATTGTTTCATTGTGATTCTTTCCCCCATTATTAATTTATAATGACAAACATGGACCAACCCACAAAAAGGTTGATTCGTGGTCTGGTTATTCTTACTGGATGGATAGTTTGTGCAGGTTGAATATCGAGATTGATTTTGTTAAAGAGATTTGATTTATTCCCTCTCCGTTATTCATTATAACATGAACATGTCGATGCCAACACAAACAAGGCCAAGATATATTATTTGGGTGTTCTTGTGCATTTATATCTTTTCCTAAATTCTTTTCCATTCCTCATTCTTCACAAAACATGGTCAGAGGATCATTGTGCCTTTGATCCATGGTGCAACAATCTGAGACTGGGGATCTGACACCACAACGACACCACAAAGGTGTGAAACACAAGGCAATGGCACACGATGGTGACCAGAGTAGAGGCTCTGGCCAGTTCAAGAAGATCATGTGGCGAACAGATGGCCACCATTAGGGCGGCCGATGCTGGAGTGAGGTGCAACCCGACAGGTGTCCAGGTTCAGGTGGAGTGCAAGGCAGACATGCCACCGACAGGACGGCCGGTGGCAGAGTTTGAGGCCATGGTCCATATGGGACCGCATCTATAGTAGGCAGTCCATGTAGACCTTGCAGTGGTGGTGAAGCCGCGAGACAGGCAGATAGCGTCATGATCGCGTGAACACAATGCGAGACCACGTGGATCTAGGGGGCACATAGTTGGGGTGAACCGCGTGCGGCATACCGAGACGACCTGCAGTACGGGCTGGACCCAATGGACCAACGGGCCGGTCCAATTCAAGATGGGATAGACTAGACCAGATTGGGTTGGGTCAGGTCAACTAGTGGGTCAGGTCGAGTTTGGCAGGTCCGGTCGGGCCCAGACTAGACCTGAGTCAGACCTTTTTAGTAAAACTACCGTAACCTTTAAATCGTGTGTCTATTTGACGAGCCGTTTATAGAGTTGGGACCCTTGAGATGAGAAAGTCCTTTTGAGATACTATAAGTGAGTTTTTGTGGAATTTAGAATATGAACTAATGGCTTGAGGAGTATGTTCTCCCAGTGCAAGCGTGCTACGAGCAGAATCCTGCAGCTTGATGTGACTTGGTAACTATGTGACTTGGTGACTACGTGACTTGGTGACTACATGACATGGTGAATACATGAATTGGTGACTATGTGACTTGGGGGATTCATGAATTATCTAAAATATGTTTGTTATCTAAAATATGTGTGTTATCGACACTCTGTGTGTTATAGAAATCGAGTGTTTGTGGACTACGTATGATAACCCTACTTTTTGTGCTATAGACTTATAATTGTATGAGCTGACTTTACTTCATGTGTTTACTTTGTGGTATAACATGTATTTTATAATGGTATACTTTGTGTATTTCTTAGTGGTATTGATTTGTAGTTTCGGGGTGTCCTACTGAGTATTGTTTTACTCACCCCTGCATGGGCTTTGCCCGCATGTGTCGTGTCTTGTGCAGATGATCGACACTTTGACAGAGTTCTAGGTGGACCAGGAATAGATGGCGATTAGAGTGTTCAGATAGATGAGGTGTTCTTCTATGACTTTAGATACCTGTCCTACACATACCCTTCAGGCAAGGTTTTATGTGGATGAGTTTTAGGAACTTTTGTATTTACTTTTGCAGACTCTTTATTTGGTGGCTTATATTCCAGACCTATTTACATTCCATTTTTCTAATGTCATACTCTGTGAGGTTGGTATCTTAGTATATGGATGCCTTTTCTACTCAGTGTTTTTATATTTCAGAATTTTGGGCTGGAAGATTTTGTGCATGTGTACAATTACTTAGGAAAATGCCTCCCATTTGTGGGATATTCCTACTCGGTGCTAGTCACCAGCCCTTGGTCTATTTGTGTTGGTCTTGGGGTAGTCATAACATAGGACCCTTTGAGATGGGTCGTGGCAAAAATTTATCAATTATGTGATTGAATTTGGTAAAATTTATTCCATATTTTTAATCAAAATAATTTATATTATCTAATATGTTCAAATTAATTATCGATCATAATGAATAGTGAAAATAGTAATAATATTTTACTTCTATTAAAGTAAAAATAGTTTTATCATTGGGAGGGGTGGTAAAATTTAAAATATAACGGTTAAAAGAACATAAAAACCTATCTAAAATATATTTTATGGAAATATATAAACCTTAAATTATCTAAGGCTCAATAATGATCCATTTTGGAGCCTTGTAGAATGTAAAAAATGTGGTTATACCTTTTTCTTTTCAAAAATTACAAGTGTGACACTCACCTCATTTATAAAAGGCCACCCCTATCCTCTCCTATTAACACCTTAAAATCACCTTCGATTAGACAATAACATACCAAATATCTTCCTTACTTACCTCCCTATATCCTGTAACTCTTTTTCATATCACAATTCTATCCTAAGAAGGATTTTGGCACTAACCTAAGCAGGTTGTCCAAAGAAGAGGTATCAAACTTAACCAAACATCTTTATTTAATTTATTCTTGAAACTCATTAAAATATTAAAAAATTATGATGATATAATAACAAAAAATATCTTACATATACTAGGATTTTATTATGTTAATGGCATAAAAAATTCCATCTCCTCTTCCATAAAATGGGAAAAAAATTACAATTAATGTGTATGGTGGACAACCGCCGTGCGAACTGATGTCATTCATTTTTTATCATCACCTCCAAATGATTGTTATTATTGTGGATTTAAAATATTTATATTTTATTTGTAATATTATTATGCTTGTGAAATTATTATATTACAACTAACTTCTTACTTTCCATTCTGGGGGGGATTTAATAATGTCGCTCGTGTGTTTGGGGGACTACCTCCCCACAAAGTGATGTGATTCGTTTTATACTAATGATTTTTTTAGAAGGAAATAATGATAAATTAAATTAATATATATGAAAAAATTATGATATTCATGAAATATTTTTCATTATTAAAAGATAATATATATTTTTCTTTCTTAACTTTCCACTCATTGAAAAATGATAACGTCATTTGTGTGTATGTGTGGACTACCACCTCCACAAAGTGATGCGAGTATTTTTTCACCAAAAAATCACATAGATGATATATATATGTATATTTAATGAAATAATATGGTATTTATTATATGATAATCATTATATAAAAACAAAATATTACTTACATTCTTTTAATAATGATCGTTGAAAAATGGAAACATTACTCATGCGTACGTGTGGGCTATCATCTTCATGATTGTAACATAGTTAATTTTTCCTAACCATATTTTATGATTGATTCTAAAATTATATATTTTTTGTATAAAAATGATAACAATTTCATGATTATTACTGTATAAATTTTTAAATAATAACCTATTTGACAATAGTTCACCTACAAAAGTCATTTTTGATACATAAGTCAAATATCATCAAAATATCCAATGAAAACTTAATAAATTTAGTAATAATATATAACATGGTAATAAGTGAAATAAAAGAAATATAAAACATTAAAATTATACTTAATCATGTAAATAATTAACATAATTTTATTATTCATTAAGATAAAGAATGTACATGATGAGTCAGACTCAAGGTAAGGGACATTGTCTCAATTTTCTTTCATTGAGACATGTTTTGATGTTATTCACCTATATTATTTCATGAGAATCATATACATCCCTTTTGATATAAAATAACATGGTTTTATCTATTCTTATGATATTTTTTTAATGTTATTATTTCATGGGTATTGTGATTCAAATGTTTCCAAAGTAGTAAGAGACTTTGTTTTTGAAAAAAAAAATCGTCTTTTCATGTTTTCCTTCAAACTCTATTTTTATTACATGTCCATGTTTTTAAAATGAATTTAATAATTAAATTATATGAAAATGAGATATTTTAAATTGGAATTTATGTCTTCCTTCATTTTTTTTCAAAAATTTATCTTTGTATGGAATATTTTACTTTCTTTACAAATGAAAAAAGGAATGTTATATTTTAATGTATATAATGACAATAAATTTTCCCATCGTCATAAAAATTATCTGAAGTTGGGATTCCTTTAAAATATTTCATGTTTTAATCAAATAAATACATATTTTTGGTTATTTTGGATTGAATATGGTTTTTTAAAAGAAAATAGTTTTTTTTGGTATTGAAAATGTGTTTTTAAAAGAGAAGGGTATTTTGATATATGAAATAGATTTATAAAAGAGTTTAAAAGAGTTAAAAAAATGTTTTATGATGTAAACTTTTGAGCATTAAATGTTTTATTCATGATATAGAACTATAACATTATTTTAAATGGGTGATCTAGATATAGCTTATACGATGGGTGCACCAAAATAGTGTCGGGTGTACCCAATATAACTTATATGGTAGGTGCACCCAGATTGCACCGAGTGAGCCTAATATAGATTATACAATGGGTGTGCTAAGATAGAACTCTAATGAATTTGGTAATGTTTCTTATCTTAATATTAAATAAGGAGGCATTTACTAGAGGGTTTCTCCTATGCATTTACCTGGTCTCCATTTATTTCTGACACGAGTTTAAAATGGGTTATAAATGTGATGATTTATGTCTCCAGAAAAGGTATTCATTTTCCTTATATGGGTTTAAAGGATTTTATTTGAGAATTTTTTTTTTCTTATGGAAATTATTTATTTCATTAGTACAAAGGACATTGAGACAAAGGTAATCATTTCATGGGGTTTTATGTTTTTCACTAGAATAATGGTTTTATTTCTTTTTAAAACCCTTTATGAAGAAATTTTATGCTCAAACTAAGTTTTAAAATGTTTTTCACATGATTTAAGAATATTTAAGGGAAAATAAAAATTTAATTTGAAATTCATGAATATTTTTCAAAAAAAAAATCATATTTTATCTTAAAAGTTTTATATCATGGAAAAATAAATATTGATCAGAAGTTTCCACTTTGTATTATATAATTTTGTTATATATGAGTTATGAATGAATTATCTAGAACTATAAACCTTAATAGATCTTCAAATGTAGATAATTAATTCATGACTTAAAACTCAAAATTATATAATGTTTATGGAAGGTTCATTATAGTTAGTATCATATGAATTGTTTAGATAACTTTAGAAGTTATAATAATGTTAATAACATATGCTTAAAATATTGTAATTCAAAGTTAAGTTGAAATAATATATTATTTTAAGATTACAATTTTTTATTTTCTAAACTATGTTTTTTCAGAATAGTTTTCCATAGAGAAAAGAGAGAAGCTATAGTAGGAAGGAACCAAGATGGAAATATCCTTCCAAATAAACATCATGGAGATTTTTGGAATTGTAATTGATCAGTTTTTTAATATGATGGATCAGTTTAAACATTTTATAAATGGTGGTGGTATCCATTCTAGAGATCATATAGATCATTGATACAGGAGTATGATGATAGTGGAACGTTTCATAAGACAAAATCTCCCATCATTTAGTGGATCATGTGACCCTATGGTACTTGAAGTATTAATCAATGAACTAGAGAATATAGTTGATGTTATGGGGTTTTTAGAATGCCAAAATTCAAATATAACTATTTATCATTTTGAAGGTGGAACTGATCAATGGTGGGATTTGGTTGACAATACATGAGAGAAAGATATTCTTAACACCATGGAATGGGACACATTTAATAATATTTTTCTAAAGAAATATTTCCCTAAGGATGTTCAGATTAGGATAGAGAAAAATTATTATAATTGGGTAAAAAAGATAAAAATTCAATGGTTCATATGAATAAAACATAGCAAGATTGTCCATGTATGTGCCATATTTTATTTGGGTCACTAAATGTAAAATTAATATATTTTACTTAGGGTTGAAACCAAGTTTATGAAAAGATTTTTCTAGATGATAAATTAAATTTTATGAGAAAGTGGTTTATTGTGCTGAAAAAGTTGAGATGGAGTTTATCGATATATATATTCCTTGAGATAAAAACAGTCACAAAAGGTCAAGGTAGAAGGAAACAGAGAAGAAACCATCAAATAATTCTGGAGGTAAGCAACCAAAATGTTCTAAGTGTGGTAAATGAAATTTCAAGGAATGTTTGAAAGGATATGGAAAGTCTATCTAGTGTGGTCAGTTTGGTCACAATACTCACGACTATAAGGAAAAGAGTCCCAAGCAACCAAATAATGAATTAACTAATAGCCAATCATTAATGAGGCATTTTAGTTTTAATAAGTTGGGTCATTATGCTAAAATGTGTCTGAATTTAGTTGAATAGGATGAAAATCATCAAAATAAAAAATAGAAATGTATATAAAAATCATTTATTACTACTATTACAGTTGATGTTGGACTATCAAATGAAGTGGCAACATGTACGATACTTTTTTATTCAAATGATGAAATTCCCTATTTGACTATGGGACTTTTAATTCTTTAATTTCTAAAAAATTTTCAAGTAAATTGGTAATATCACCACATAAAATTAATATATAAATTTTGGTGAAATCTCATGGTGGAAGTATTAAAGAATCAATGATTTATATGAATCTTCCCATCCTTATTAGTGTGATATTCTTTTCTAAAAATCTGGTTGAAATTCCCATAATTGAGTTTGATATTATTTAGGTCATGTATTAACTTTTACTTTATCTTGATAAGATAGATTGAAAATCAAGGAATGTTTTCTTCAATGATTTTATACCTTTTATAACATAATAAGAAGATAAAAAATTTATTAGACATGGAAATGAAAATTAACTAGTTCTTATTATTGAAAAGGAATAAACTATTAAAATTAGTAATTTTCAATAGTGAATGAATACATAGATGTATTTTCTAATGATTTTCCCAATGTTATTTATGACCCAGAGGTTGAGTTTACATATGACTTAGTTCCTTATGATAAGATTTTTTCCAAACCCCCTTATCAAATAACTCAAATATAACTTTTATCATTAATAAATAAATTATAGTATTTTTGTAGATAAAGTGTTCATTTGATCTAGGAAATAACCATGGGGTGCACCTCTTTTGTTTGTTGAAAATAAATACGTTTCAATGAGACTTTTCATTGATTATTGTTCCTTAAATAACATCACTGTTATGAAAAATTATCCTTTAACACATATTGATGATTTGTTTGATCAGTTATAGGGAGATCAATATTTTTCAAAGATGATATAATGTTTGGGTACCATAACCTAATGGTTAAGGTGGATGACATTATGAAGATGGTGTTTCAAACTAGATACAGGCATTATGAGTTTTTTAGTTATGCCCTTTGGGTTATCTAATGCACTTGCTATATTTATGGACCTTATGAATAGAGTTTTCCATGAGTTCTTGGATAAGTTTGTTGTTATTTTTATAGATTATACTTTGATATATTATAAAATTCAATAGGAACATGAAAGACACCTAATGAATATTTTAAAACATTAATAGAAAAAAAATATATTTATAAAATTTAGTATCTGTGAATTTTTTTGAAAAAAATTTCTTTACATGGTCATATTATTTATAAATATAGAATAACTATTTAAAATTCTAAAAAAATGTTATTTAACAATGTTCAAGACCAAAAAATATCACGTAGATTCAATATTTTATTGTATTAGTGTGTTAACACTGATAGTTTTTTTTAAACATTTCTCGGTTGTCTAGATCATTGACTAAGTTAATTAGAAAAGGGGGTAAATTCAAATGGAAAAAATAATGTGATGATTCTTTTAAGAAACTAATATAAATATTGGTGAATGCTCTAGTTTTTTACAATACTTCTAGAAATGTATAATTTTTTATCTATAGAGACGCTTCATTTAAGGGACATGGTTGTGTCCTAATGAATAATGATCATTTAATTGCTTATGTTTTACATTGGTTGAATACTCATGAGTTAAATTACCATACACATGATTTATAATTAGCTTTTTTGGTTTCATATTTAAAATTTTTTAGGAATCATTTATATGGAGTAAAGTGTGAGATATATACTGATCACAAAAGTTTGAAGTATATTTTTACTCAGAAAGAGTTAAACATGAGGCAGAGAAGATGGATGTAATTTATAAAGAATTATAATTTCATGGTTCATTACCATCATGAAAAATAAAAAAAATTCCCCAATTCTTTGGGTTGAAAACATAATTCTACATTAACCATGTTATATTTAGAGCATGACCATTTGTTTAATTATTTGATGAATTTTTTCCTAGAAGTTGTGAATACAAGGATATCCTTTGTTTTTATTTTAGGTTTTAGTGTAGCTAAATCTATCATAAAGAATTAATAAATCTGAGAAGGAGGATCTTGTTTTGAAGGAAAAGTTAGTTTCTATTAATAATTATAAGTTTTCTGATTTTAACATTGATTAATAAGGTGTAATAATATTTTTAAAGAGATTGTGTGTGGAGTGTGATTCCCAGTGGAAGAGAGAGTTATTGAGTGAAGATCATGGTTCCCTGTTTTCCATTAATCATGGTAAGACTAAGATGTAAAAAGACCTTAAAGAGTATTATTAGTGGGATATAATGAAAATAAATATTTCTTACATTACCATGAAATTTTTGAATTGTCTACTGGTTAAATCATAACAACAATAACCTAAGGGAATACTTTAAGCATTTCTAGAGCCATAGTGGAAATGGGAAAATATATAATTGGATTTCGTGGTGGGATTATGAAATAATTAAAAAGGTAATAATTATATTTGGGTTATTGTTAATAAATTAAATAAATCTTTACATTTCATTCCCACTCAAAACAAATTATATTTGGATCAGATTTCTAAACAATATCAAAAGGATATAGTCAAGTTACATGGAGTTCATCTCTCTATTATTTCAGACTATGATCCCAAGTTCATATCTAATTTATGGAAAGGAATTCATAAGTATTTTGGTACTAAATTAAATTTTAGTACAACTTTTCATCCTTAATATTATTTATATTCAAAGTAAATAATCCAAACCTTGGAAGATATGCTTCATTCTTTTTCATTAGATTACTAGGGAAGTTGGGATTAAAATATTTCTTTTTTGAGTTTTCTTATAATAAAAGTTTTCATTCTAGTATAAAAATAGAATAATTTGAGGAATTATATGGAAAGTGGTGTTGAATGAATGATTTTTGGGATGAATTTGGAGAAACAAAGTTGATTGGACTAGATTTGGTAGAAGAAATGGTTGTGAAGGTGTATTTTGTTCAGCAATATATGAGGATGTCTTATAGTAGACAAAAAAGTTATGATGATAACTGGATGAAAGATATTTCTTTCATGATAGGTGATCATGTTTTCCTTGAATTATATCCTTAGAAGAGTGTTGTGTGTTTTGGTAAAATGGGAAATCTAAGTCTATGTTTCATTGAACCATATGAAATTCTGAAGAAAGTTGGATCAGTTTCTTACAAAGTGGATTTACCTCCGAGATTATCACAGGTACACAATGCATTTCATGTTTCAATGTTAATAAAATATCAGTCATATTAAACTCATGTTTTTATACCTAATTTAGTTCAGTTGGAAGCTAATATTTCTTATGAGGAACAACCTATTCATGTTCCTGACCATAGAGAACAAGTGTTTCAGAATAAGAAGATTTACCAGGTAAAGGTTTTATAAAAAATCCATATGGTATAAGATAAAACATGGGAATATAAAAATTATATGAGGGGAATATATCTCCAATTTTTTAATAATTTGATAAAATTATGAGGATAGAATAAATATTTATATTCATTATAAAAATATTATGTAATGTTTTTAAATCAAAAAGAAAATAACTTTAATTAAACTCTTTTATTATAAGATTTTATTTAAACGTTTAATTTCTAAATTATAGATTCATAATTTTAGAAAATGATTATATTTTTTTAAATAATATAATCAAAATTAACTTAGGGTGAATTTTTTGTATTTTTCAGAAAATTTTGATTTTTTGGTGAATAGTGGAAAACACAGATTTTTGTAAAAATGTCATTTATTTGAAATAAATAAATTAATATAAATTATAATTTTGTTTTGGATATTATTTTTGGTAATATAAGTATAATTTATTTATATTTAATAAAATTAATTACTTTTAAATAAAATTTATATTGGATTTTAGTACATGTTTATTTTTGGGTTTAAAAATGAGATTTTTTTGGAAACTATTTTAAAGTACATAATATATATCAATATTAATTAATTAAAAAACCACTAATAAAGAATAATTTAAATTAAATATATATATTATATACCAATAAATATTAATTTAAATTAATACAATGATAATTAATAGTCATAGAGTTAATATAAAACCATCTTATGCTTGAAAAATACACTTCTTGAAAAACCGTTTTTTCATCATATATGTGGGTTTAATATTAAATTAATTTATTAAAATTATGTGATTTTAATTTGGTAAAATGGATTCCATATTTTTAATATTAATAATTTTAATTTTATAATAATGCCAACTTAATTTTTGTCCATAATGAATAGTGAAAACAAATTTTTTTAACCACGGTTAAGGTAAAAACAGTTTTATTGTGGGGTTATATTAAAAAAATAAGGTTAAAAAACCAAAAAAAAATTATAAAATATTTTTTTGTTATTTTTAGACCACATCATGTATAATTATTGATAATGGTTCATTTTGTATCCCTGTTTCATGTAAAAAACTTGGGTACACCTTTTTTCATTTCAAAAGTTACAAGTGTGTCACTCACCACACTTATAAAAGGCCACCCCTATCCTCTTCTATTTACACCTTAAAATCCCTTTTTATTGTAAAATTACTACCCATATATCTTCCTTAAATTTTAAATCACATCCTAGAAGCCTTTTTTCAAACACAAATCCATCCTTAGGAGGCTTTTGGTGCTAACCTAAAGTGGTTTTCCGAAGAAGAGGTATCATGCTTAACCAAGTATCTTTATTTTATTTCATCTTACACCTCTTTAAATTATTTTTTAATTATTATGATATAATAACCCCAAAATAAACCATATTATAATATGTCATTATGTTAATTTCATAACTAAAATCCATCTTCTCATACATCAAATGAGAAACTAAATCATCATTCGTGTGTACGGCGGACTACCGTCTCACAAACCGATGTCATTCATTTTTTATAATAACCTCCCATGAATTGTTATAATGATGGATTTAAAGTATATATATATATGATATATATAAAATAATTATAATTATGTAATTATTATATAACATATACCTTCTTAATTTCCATTCTATGGGGGATACGATAACATCTCCCATGTGTATGACAGATTACCGCCTCGTGAAGAGACTTGATTCATTGTATACTAACACTTTTCATGAGATATAATAATGATAATATTAATAAGTATAGGTTTCATAGTTATGATATTCATAAATTATTTATCATTTAGGAAATATAATATATCCTTTTCTTTCTTACCTTTCCACTCACTGAAAAATTATAATGTCATTTGTGCGTATGTGTGTACTACCACCTCCATGAATCGATGTGATTATTTTTTCACCACCACATCACATAGATTATATATTTTTTTATTTAATAAATAATATGGTACTTATTATATTATGATCATTATTTAAAGATAAAAAATTACTTACCTCATTTCTATAATAACTGTTGAAAAATAATAAAACTTTACTTATGCGTGCATACAACCTACCATCTCCATGATTATAACATAGTTCATTTTTAATAACCATATTTCATGATTTGTTTTAAAAAAATAATTTATTTATAAAAATAATAATTATATCATGATTATTACTCCGAATATATTCAAATAATAACATATTTGACCATAGTAAACCTACCAAAGGCATTTTTGACACATAAGACAAATATCATGAAAAAATCTAATGTAAACTTAATCAATTAAGTAATCTTATATAACATGGTAATAAGTGAAATAAAAGGAATAATAAAATTGAAAATGGTTCTTAATAAATTAAATAATTTACATAATTTTATTATTCAGGAAGAGAAATAAAATGTGTGACATGTCGAACTCAAGGTAAGGGACTTCGTCTCAATTTCTTTTCACTAAGGCATATTTTTATGTTATGCACCTATATTATTTTATGAGGTGTATATATATACCATTTGACATGTTATATCATGAATTTATCTATTATCATGATATTTAATTTTTTTAATGTTATTATTTCATGGGTCTTATGATTAAAATATTTCTATAGTGGTAAGAGACTTTTCTTTATATTTTTAAAAATCAACTTTTAATGTTTTACTTCAAACTCTCATTATCTTCCATGTAAAAGTTTTTAAAAAAAATTTAGAATGAAATAATATGGTAATAAGAGTTTTATAAAAGTAAATTTATGTCCTTGTTTCAATTTTTTTCTTCAAAAAGGAATATTTTTACTGAATATTTGAATTTATTTACAAAAAATAAAAGGAATGTTCTATTTTAACATATACGATGACAATGAATTGTCTTACCACCATAACTATTATTTTAAGTATATATTCCTTTAAAATATTTCATTTTTAATTCAAAGAAAAACCCTTTTTGGGGTATTTTGGTATTGAAAATGGTTTTTAAAAGAAAATGGTATTTTGGTATTGAAAATGGTGTTTTAAAAGAAGAAGGTATTTTGATATCCAAAATATATTTACATATGAGTTTAATTTTTTTAAATGTTTTATGATGAAAAAGTGTAATAATAATTTTTTTATTCATGATATGAAACTTTTCCATTATATGAAATGGGTGAAACCAATATATATTATTTTATGGATGTTCCTAGTTAGCATCGGGTGAGACCTATATAACTTATATGATGGGTGTTCCCATATAGAACCGAGTGAGCCTGATATAGATTATACGATGGGTGTACCCAGATAACACTCTAATGAATTTGTTAATTTACATTGTCTAAAAATAAAATAAGGAGGGAGTTACCAATAGTTTTCTCTTATGTATTTAACTAGGCTCTAGTTATTTTGACAAGGGTTTAAAATGGGTTATGAATGTGACTCTCTATGTTTTTAAAAAGGGTATTGATTTTCTTGATATGGGTTTTAATGTTTTTATTCGTGAAAAAGTGTTTTTGTTTTTCATGTGAAAATTATTTATTTCATTTTATCAAGGAATATTGAGATAAAGATAAACATTTCATGGGGTTTAATTTTTTGCACTAGGCTAATGATTTTCATTCTTTTTAAAACCCCTTATTGTGCAATTTTATTCTCACCACATGTTTTAAATTTTGTTCATAGGATTTATGGATGGATAAGGAAAATTAATAATTCAATTTTAAATCCTTAATATTTTTCATAAAAAAATCAGGTTTTATCTTAAATATTTTTATATCATGGAAAAAATGGATACTAATGAGAAGTATCCACTTTTTATTATATGTTTTAATATATTATTTATGGCTGAATTCTCTAAAACTCTAAACTTGAAAAGTTCCTCAAATGTAGATAATTAATTCTTAACTTAAAACTTAAGATTATGCAATGTTTAAGGCCAGATCCATATAATTATATGAGTGATGATATATTAGCAAGGTTAACTTTATGGGAAGGATGTTATTTAGTTCATTAACTTTCTTATATTTTTTCGATATATTTTTATTCTCAATGATAAACCTAAAAAATTTAAATAGTATTTGATTTTGTTAATTAATTTAATATTAAAACGTTTTTATATAACAAATTCTTCATTATATGTAGTTATTTTTCATAATACTACTACTAATAGTTGGTCCTCATTTAAATTATTTTATAAAATGAAATATTTACACTATGAGTTATATTTATTTTTAATATATTAAGGGTTAAAAATTTAAACTGTTACCTTATTCAAATTTGAGTAATTAATCTAAACCTAAACCCTAACTAAATTCACTTATATAAATAATAAATTTTCAAAAAATATTGTTTTATCAGTTGAAAATCCATTTAGGTATTGACCCCTTAACCTTCCATTTACAATTAATAAATTGATCGTTACTTCTGTTCCCATAACTTGATTTTATTATTATGTGTACACATTAGTTATAACCAATCTAACTTAATATATTTTACATTTAATACCACTATTAAGAACTATTTATTATCAATTCATTGGGTACTTCCTTGTATATACTGTCATCAAAATGTACTAATGCATTAATCGAGACTTGATTTAAGATTTAAGTGGAATGTTACTACAATGCCTTAATGCATTTGTTATGACTTGGTTATATTATTACATCTATTCAATAGTAAATGAATCTTCGTTGTAACTTATTCTATGTGTACAAAGATGTTGGATTTATCATTTAATAATATTTAGTTATGATATTCCTTATATAGTGTTTGGATTGAGGTTAGTATGCTTGGTCATTTGCTAAGTTGTTTTTTATCTATGGAATAGTTTAATAATTATTCCATTATTACACATAATATCAATTTATATCATGATAAAGGAATAACATTGTTGTTTATACATGAGATTTGATAGATTTTTATCTTTGTTGAATTTATTATATTGTTTTTATATATAAGGTAACCAATAAAACCTATCTCTAACAAAAAAGTTGATGTTTAGGAATTATTTCATAATTCCCTAACAAGGTATAATCCATTCTCCGGTCCTAAAGGTATAAGCTGAATGATTTCTTAGTCTTAGTACACAAAATTTCATTTCCCCCTAATTGGATGAGTATTATAACTTGGAAAAGTTTCTATAACTCCATGAATGGGATGGTCACTTTATGTCCTAGTTGGGGCCACCACTCAAATTTTGATCTAGGATAAAAACTAACATTTAAAAGGTATAAAACCTCTTATTATAGAGAGTTAATTGTTACAATAATTATTGATTGATAAGATTTTATCTTCTTGTTATGGAAATATTATGTTGATGGATTATAATAAATAAATATATATATATATATATATGTAAATAAGGATACATTCTTAAAAAACACATTCTTATTCACTATGTGGGTTGAGAAATAGTTAGTGGCGCACTCCAATTTATTTATGCTCATGACATGTATAGTTTCCTTGATGGAAATACCATTTCACTTACTTTATATCATGAATGAAAATATATATACGAAACATTATGTTTAATTCCTAATCAATTAGGTCCTCATAACTGTTCATGTATTAAGTCTACAAGTAGACTGGGGTGGGAGTTCATTCACGGTATGAGCAGTGTTGGGACATCATGTATAGTCCTAGGACTTTCAAAACCTAGAATTTTTCTAATTTTTAGACATGAAAAATAATATTTTGGAATTTTTGGAATTTTAAATATATATTAACAAGCTTAATTTAAATATCTATTAGTTGAATATTTACTTATAGATTTATAACTATGGGAATTTTTATATTAAATGATAAGTGTTGATGTATTATTTAAATTATAACATTTTAGGTTTTTTGAAAATATAAAAATGTTCACAAAAGATTATTTTTTTTAGTAAAAGTTTAAAGGAATTTATTAAAGAAAATTCAAAATAAATTATTTTAGATTTATTTTTGGAAATATATATTTTTTTAAAATTATTTATTATCACGTCTATTGTAAAATATTTTTTGCATAATTTAATTAATTTATAATGAAATCAATGAGAAATACATATTTTATTTAAGATATAATTTTTTAATACTAACATTTTGTTTAAATTTTTAAATATTTAGAATAGATAATTTTAATTCAAAAACATAATTATTGGATTGAATTTTAAATTAGGAAATTTATATAATTTATTTGATGAATTTGATGGTTATAGATTTAATTGATGATGATGTGATCATTTAAAAAAAATATATATTGGATTCAGCACATGAAAAATAAATGAATAAATATTTAACAAAAATTAAATGTAAAATCATGATTTACTGTAGTAAGTACACTTTTGTAATAAATAAAATTTTAAAATGTCTTAAAAAAGTTTTGTGGTGGAGGTTTCAAAATTCAAGATTACCTGGGTGATAAACGAGTGTGATTGAAGGTAAAAAAATGTGGAATTATATATATAATGAATAAAAAAGTAAAAATTATATTAAATAATACATAGGGATTAATAGTTGAAATATTAAAAAAATACATAAATATAATATGGGATAATGTATAAATTAGACATATTATAAAACAAAAACAAGATTGGGGTCAAGTTTTTTTATTAAGGAATGGAAACTTTTTTTTAACTATGTTGATATGGAAAACGTACATGATCCATAGGCCTAGAGTCACAATGGACTTAATACATGATGGTGTATAAGACCTAAGGCCAAAAAAAATATTTTTTCCCATGTAATACCTATGTGAACAGAGGTGAGCCTCCCCCCTAATGTTTTCCCTATGCCGAGGCCACTTACAACTACACCACTTCTCCCGTGCTCTTACGATATCCCTACACATGTCCATTTGCACACCCTCCTACGATCGCCACCATTGTCACCTTCTGTGATCTATGAACCCATAAACACCACTATGTGGACATGAGTGAAGAACCCCCCTAAGAATATAGGGAAATGAAATAGGCACTAAAGTTCAAACTCAACAGTATCGATGTGGGGGATATAACTAAGTACCAATTAACTATGGTTTTATCCACACATGTTATATAATATTTAAATGAAAATGATTAGAAAAAATGAATTAGAGTGGGAATAAAATAAAAATGTGAAGTTTTAAATAATTGATAAAATATATAGTAAATCTTTTATAAATAAAATGTGTTACAAAAATGTTTTTTTATTAAAAAAATAATGAAACATGATAAATATTATATTATAATAAATGTATGTTCAATGATTAATAAAAATATATATATTTATATTTAATTAATACATATATTGTTGTTATAATTATATAAAATATAAAATATATCATATATTTTTTTATCTAATATAAATAAATATTTATAATTTATTCATAAAATTTAAGGGGTATGTTACAACATTTTATGAAACCAATGTTTTAGATCAGTTGATGTTGGGGGGGGGGGTATATTTCTTATATTAATTATTCTAGGTAATAATATTTTACCACCCTTAAAAAATATCTCCTCTTATATTTTTCTATTTCTTTCATGGAGTTGAATCTATAGTTCCAAATGAAGAACATATCTCAGTAAAATACATGTAGTGAATGGTGAATGAATCTAGGAAACAAAACAGAATCCTTTAATGATAGTGTTTCTACACCTCTCTTTTTTATTCTAGAATAATATATTTCTTGGCATACAATGTAATATTATAAAACATCTTATTTATTTTCAATCCCCATTATTGTTAACCCCTTTGAAATAAATGTTTGGAAACCCTTCATTGGTTCCCTTAATCTTAATGACCACCATATTTTTCAATTCTAACCCTTCAATTAAATTCCATAAACCATTACACTTTTGTTGTATCACTCCACCCTTTTGATAATCTACCCCTTAAAATAACATTTGAGATACCTCTCTAACATGGTTTGTTGATACTCATCCCTCAAGATTAGTGATGCTTGTTCGTATTGGGGGAAGGGGTTATTATATGACTTCTTTCATTCCATATATTACTCGATTCTCTTATCATCAATGTTGAATATTTTAGTATATGGTAAGGTAATATTTTAAGTTTTATATTTTATTTATTCTTTGGGATAAAGTTATTTTTATATCATTCTGACATGACGATTAAGATACATTTATAAATTTCTAATACTAGTGGTATCCTCTAAGTGAGGGGATGTTTTTTAAATGAAATTAAAATATGAAAATTTGGAATAGTAATACTAAATATAGAAATATAAATTTGATTAGGTGGATTCTTAATTATACTAAATTTTTTAGTTATGAATTGATTATATATTACTATGTTTTGTTGATGATACTATGACAAATCATATGTGTAAATAGGGATTTCTTTAATAATAGAAATAAAATGAAAAAATAGATTCCCTGAAATTAAAGGTTAATGAATATGAAAAAGATTTAATTTGTGGAACTTAGATATTTATTTATTTAGTAGTGTTTCTCTAGTTGAAGAAGTTTATTTTCTTATTAGTGGTTGAAATATTAAAATAGATTTTAGGTCTTTAGTATGCTGTGAATTTAGCTTGGATATTATAATAATAATTCATAGTGTAATCTTTCATGATGTTTAAAATAACATGAATTGATTGATTAATTTATTATCTATTTCATAACATTTTCTCTTTTTTATACATTATGATTTTTTATTGATTATTAATATTTTTATGAGCATGTCTATTTGATTAATAGAATGATTTCATATTTTATTTGTCTATTCTATGATACTATACAAGTAGGCTATAATAGATTTCAATTTATGTGTATACATGAATCAGATATAATGGATTAAGTTAAAGAAAATTAATAAACTATCTGTAAGGGATCAATGTTTTTCACATGTATGGACTTAATATCCTATAATATATTATAGCTATTACTTTCATTTATATACATACACAGGCTATAAAGTTTTAAGGTACAATGTATACACATATATTGGAATTAATAGCTCATGGTTATGACACATGCACTTATTTATGGGATATAACTACTCAAAGTTTGTAAATATACTTATATCACTAGGCCATGATGTCTTTGGGTTATGTCATGTTTTTGGGATATGATGGATCTTAGTTATAAAATGATTCATATATATGATGTTGTGGTTTAGATTTTTATGTGGTTGTGGTTGTGGTGGTGTGGTGATGATTGTGATGTTGTTTTGTCCATAGTTGTTGTGATGTGGTGGTGGTAGTGATTTTTTTGTAGTTGTGCTAGTTTTGACATTTTGTGGATGTGGTGTTATAGTGTTGATTATGAATTTTTATGGTTATAGTTATGAGATGGTGGTTATGAGGAGTATATGGTTGTGATTGTAATTCCCAAGTCTAAAGGCCACTCTATTGTTTCCTGTCTTAGTGCATTATATGACTTCAGGTGCACTTTTCTGTATGCCAGAGGCTACCGACTAATAATGAGGGTTTAAGGTGTTATTATGGGGAGATTATAATTTCATATTATAGTGAAAAATAATAGAGTAAATAACCACGAATCATGTATAATAAAAAATCATAGTAAAAAAGTATAAGCATGAATCATGCTATAATAAAATGGAATAAAAAGTACAATAATACAGACACAAAGTCATTAAATATACTGAACATCCACTAGAACAATCATATATAAAAATAAATGAAGAAAAAATATATGAAAAAGGGTATACCCTCAAGATATACCTCAATTACTATCTCTAAATCCTCATCAATCTACTCTAAACCAATCTTTCAACATTGTTCCCATTCTTGATCAACTGTTCATCTATGCTCAATACTACAAGTAGACATAAGGTCCACACACTCACCAAAGTTAATATAAAGGGGGGGGGGAAATGAATTCTTATTAGGTCACCCATAATAGTGTTACTAATATCCTCTATCATATGGATGTGCATAATCACATGATATGCTCAATCTAGTCAAATAAAAACTGAACAAAATAATAAATTTTTACACACAGGAACACTGCCCGCTATGTATTAACCAAGTTTCCATGAGTCTATACACTTAAATTCATCATGTGATACCCCAAACACCATGACACCTTATCATAATTATTTCATCTCCATTACATAATTTAGTCCCCTCAAATCATCATCTCATTTCATTGAATGTTTACTACCCTATACCTCAAGACTTAGGGTAGGGCATCCACCAAGCCTTGACCACTACCTAAATGGGTAGGGTAGGTTCATAAAAAAATCCTATATAAACCCTTATAACTTTTGTGAGGCCATCCATCAGGTCTTGAACAACACATAATCACTAAATGTAGGGTCCTATCTCACATACAATCTTGGAACTCACCTTCTCACTCATGGCAGTCCCACATCCAAGTTCAAGACCATCCCTTATCACCGAATAGAGGTCCTACGTCCAATCCTCAACCACTACCTTATCACTCAAGGTAGGGTTCATAATCCACTATCATACCATCCTTCTCACTCAAGGTTTTGCATCATCCATCAATGAGACTAAACATATCACTCAAGGATATCCATCACCCATCCACCTACATCCTCCCACTCAAGGTATGAAAAACCATAAATTCTCACTCAATGTAAGGTCCCTTCCATAACCAAAAACTTATCACTCATGGTCAGGCCTATATATTCAAGAACCATTTCAATAAAAGTGAGGATAAAATAGGTTTCAATTCATTCCTTCTCACTTAAGGTAAGCATAGTATTCATACACACTTAGATACCATCTCACTCATGGAGATCCTGTGCGCACCATCCCACTCACAGATAGACCAAGCCTTAGGATTCACATCACCTACATCAGAATATGTTACCTAACAAAAACATATAAAATCAATACAAACAATCCTTAAAACACATTAACCATGTTATCGAAGATTTCTAGTCATATTGGAAATATCCTCTTACCTTGATATACCTCTATGTATGTTCATCCCCAAATCATGCCCCTTAGAATATCCTGGTAACAAAACATAATATGAAGTGTACTTCTTAATTCTCATCTCAATCATTAGGGAGTACACTATTTCCCCTTAGACCTATACCATTATCTTCTCACTGAAACCAATCCATGACCAACACCACAAAATTATCTCATTGTCTGCAGGATATTCTAGAAAAAACATCAGGTGGGGGTCCTCATCCTCTTCCAATTCCCACATCATCTCTTCCAAGGCCTCTGATCTTGATGTGAATCACTCTACCACCTTTTATGTTATAAAACACTCAAAACTGATTCCTCACATGTAAAATTACATCTATAGGGTATAGAAACATGTAAAATCACACTATGTGGATAGTACAGAACCTGTACATTAGGCTAATGTGTAATCCCAATTATCTACCTTGGGTGTTCACCTTAGGCCATCCTAGCATGTATTTCCCAAAATACATAGTTTTTTACAACTATGAATGTAATGTAACCCACCCAGGGTGTTTGGGTGTGTTCCTCACATGGATTCTAGCTAATTACCTAACATGGGGTATGGCTATGTACTGCACATTGGGTTTTACTATATATCCCCACGTAGGGTGTCAGGTTGAGTAATCAACTACACCCAAGATCATGTACCGAAGGAATTACATTGCATTTCTATATAGACTAAACATTTTATAGTTAGTATCATCTAACTTTATTCACACTGAACAACACATGATGTTAGTTCTTCAACTACACATAACATAATCCATTTTTTTTTACAAAACCCCTACATAAATCACCCTAACCCCCATTTTTCACCAAATCATGACACTATGGGCTTTAAAACATCACCAAAAATCCATATATCGGATTAAAAATTTAGAAAATTGATTATAAATGGAAAAATAATGAAATCATAAAATATGACCTAACTCATGGCATATCACTGAATCTTTATGATCATATCCATGTTCCATGGTTGTTGTACTCGAATTCGGTCCCTATCAGGAACCCTAGTGAATCTAATATTCCATATACCTCATTTTCTATATCATACTAGTGTCACATGACTAGGGAGATCCATACTTATTTCCTAGTGTGGATTGGAAAGAAAATAGGTAAGGGTAAAATAAAAATAAAAATAAAAATAAAATAAAAAATAAAATAAAAATAAAAAACCCATTTAAAGGACCATACTGGAACCTAAAACTTAGACAAAGTTTATACCACACCTAATTAAACCCCCTATTCTGGAAATAACCAAAAATTGATAATTTCAATATGGGACTTCATTTAGGAAATACCAACGTTCAGTTAATTAGAATAATTAATATTTATTTAATAAATATTAATATATTATAAAAAATAAGCGCTTCTTAGAACATCCCAAAATTACATCCCAAGGTTAAAAAACCCATTCTGAGATCAATATAATCATTATAAAATTATTCTGAGGTAATATAAAAAGTAATATTACCATTTTACCCCATATAAGAACCTAAGATGAAAAATTCAAAAATCCTATCAAACTGATAACCTGCAAAATTTGTGGGCCATTACAAACTCCCCACCACAAGACTTCTCATCCTTAAAAAGATTGAATAGTTGTATAACCATAATTATTGAAGTAACATGGACACCAATCAATATACAACTCATAGTGTTATGTACCTAAACACAAAGTGACCTTTTTTTTGTACATTCCAAACACCAACCAGACAATTCTCCAAAAATCATGGTTTCAACTCATCATCACCATGAATATCGAGATGAAGATTAATTATATTCATCTCTCCCAAGGAAAAAAATAACAAAACACTAATTAAAACCAAGGCACGTGGTACTCCACACCATAAATATTCACATAAAATAGGTTGATTTAAAGTCATGGTGATCCTCACTATAGGAATTACCTACCACAAATTCTCTTCTAGTGGTCCATCGACATAGTTGATTCATTTTACACTTCACCATAAAAAATTCCACAAGAAAGTATAGTTGGAATTTCTCTGAATGGCTTATATAGAAACACATGGCCATAAATTATAACCTAATATCACATCACCCAATCACGATGCCATAAATTTCAGAGGCATCCCTAGATCATCCAACCACATGGACCAAAGTCTGAAACTGACTATTAGTGTAATTACATGGTTTGTTCACCACCAACCACACTAACTACCATTATATTACCTTGATAATTGAAACACATTTTATCCAAATCACAGTTGGATCACCCTAACTCCACTCCAAGATTTATTAAAGCATCAAGACTCCATATGAAAATTCATCTGAATCTAAAATATTATATTATCCTAATGAACTAGATATTAGTGTATCTTCTTATATATTCACATCCCAATTTCACCTCAACCATCCACTGACCAGTCTCACCACCTCCACATCCCTTACAACACGAGGATAATTCCTTTTCAACTAATAAAAAACTTCCCATATAGGATATCACTACAATCACCCTTTTAAACCAAACCTGAACTCTACAGACCACACTCAATCCATTACAAAATATAATGATTTTATGCAGCCATCCATATCATACCCATGTGACAATATAAAAAACTAACCAATGACCATCACTGAACTAATATGAATAACATCCTTGACATTTAATGACCCACTCATAATTAAGATCACATTATTTCATAGAAAATGGTGAAATACTCACCATATAGATTCCCTTACACTAAAACTTAATCACTAACCTCAATAAGTCTATCATCACACATGTGTCACACTTCAGGAGGTACACTCACCCATCTTTTTAATCCCTACTACTTCACACCCTCATCTGAAACATCAGGACACCATTCTCGCAAGCGTATTGCTGGTCACATTAGTCCTCAACCTACATATGGAAATTCTGTAATTAAAAACCCAATGGGAACCAAGAATAACCATCATGAACCACCATTATACACCACAACTTTTCCCTAAAATCCATACTAATACTCACACTCCTCCCTAAGGAAGAATGAACCTAAAACAAACCTATTAAATGTTTTTACTCATGATACTATTTAGTATTATAACTAGATTCATAATAAAATGAGTCATGTTCCATAAAAACTAGGATCACACACTTAACCCACCAAATATGCTACTCATAAATGTTATCTCACCCAAAATCTCACAACTTCTCACTCATATAATAGTTAACAACATGACCTTCCATCCCATAAAAAACTACACCCATAACCAATGGGACAGGAATCTATATATCCAAGCCTCTTACCTAACCTTGATATTAGAAATTCTCTAAGAACTTCACTTCTCATGAACATGGAATTAACATGCATTTCCTCAATTTCCTAGTTTGGTTAAGTAGAGTGATACTAAGAATATATGGGGGAAAATAAAATATAGGTAATTATCGACACTTTAAATTACCAAACTCACACACTCAATGAAACTTATTCCAATACTCAAATAATTTTCTAGGAATTTAATGCTTGTACCAACCTATCAAGGGTCTCTATACATAACTTACACAAAGAGACTATATAGCCATCACCTAAGAATGTCCTACAGTAGGATCCATATGACCTACCATCAAAATAAAATATTATAGTTTACTTGCGGTGAATGAAACCAACAAGTTATATGGGAAAAAACCTTATATGTTGTTTTTTTGACACTTTAAATAATCGAATCATATCATCAATAAAACAATAAAACACAAGAATATATATGTTATATGAATTATATGTGCCAAAAATGAGGCATGATTTTCCCATTTACACAATATACCAAGATCCAAAACTAGAAAAATAAAAAAATATGGAGAACACGTGATATATAGTAAACATATTAACCATAATAGGAAAAGGAAAAAACTAAAATATCATACCCTTGGTAATATTGACTCCCCATTAGAAAGGTGTTCATCATTCACAAGTTTGAGGTTTATTATAAGATCTTATATATTCATATTCTCTATCTTCCATATTAAAAAAAATAAGAAAAATAATAAAATGATATGATACCGCATTATAATAACTCAGTGCTAAGGCCGCTATATAGTGTCCCGACCCAGTGAACTTTGTGACACCAGGTGTGCATCTACCAACTAGAAGTAAGGGTCTAAGGTGTAATAATGGGGAGGATATACCCTCATATCACTATTAGTAATAACAAAAAAACAAAATATCATGAACCATAAAAAATCAGAGTATGTAGAATAATTAAACAAGAATTATACTCTAACAAAATGAAATGAATCAAAAAATCATAAAAACACACACTTTTACATCTGACTAATCACCCACTAGGTCGATCATTTATAAAAATTAACAAAGAAACAAAATATGAAAAAGGATCTACTACCATCATTGGGTGATACCTCAATCATAGTTTCTAAATCCTCAATGACCTAATCTATCCTGATCATATAATACTAGTCCCCTATGAAATACAATATGGATCCATGCTCAATATTGGAAGAATACATAACTTCAACACATACACTAAAGTCCCCATGTATGGGTGAGAAATTAATTCTCCATAGGTTGTGCCAAAATGATATTTGTAACATCTATTAACATTTGAAAGTGAATGAAAACATCATATTCCCACAAAAACCTCCATGAATCCATGTGCTTTAGGACATCATGTGCTATCAAGTAAACCATGAAACCTAACCATACCATTTTCAACTCCATATAAAAATCTAGTCACTTCATGTCATCATCTCGTCCCACTAAATTTTTCCCTTCCTATACGCAAAGGATCAAGGTAAGGCATTTATCGAGCCTCAACCACTACTCAGAGGTCCCAAGTAGGGTGCTATACAAATCCTATTCCAACCCTTATCACCTAATGTAGGTCATCCATTAGATTTTGACCAATTCCATATCACTCAAGGTTAGGACCTATTTCTTGTCCAATCCTTGTACTTATATTCTAACTCAAGGCAGTCCCACATCCAAGACCTAGACGATCCTCTATCACTCATGAGAGGTCCTATGTCCAATCCCTTACATTAACCTTATCACTCAAGTTAGGGTCCATAATCAATAATAGGACCAACATTCTCACTCAAAGATTTATTCCATCCATTAATGGTACCAACCATCTCTCTCAAGGCTATCCATCATCCACCAACCCACATACTCCCACTCTGTGTGTGGTCAAACATACCTTTTTCACTCATATTAGTGTCCCTTATTTGACAACTTTTTTATCATTCAAGGGATGGGTTGGATTTTCTAGTGACTTATCTATCACAGAGAGGACATAAAATGCCTCAATCCATTCCTTATCACTCAATACAGGCCCAAACCTAATATAAATTCATATCTCATCACATTCATAGTGGGGAATGCCTTGGGGTCCACATCACACACATTGTAATCCATTACCTATCACAAGAACATGAAAACATGGAACATAGCCTATCCTACAATATCACTAATTAATCATAGGTATTTTTTTTTCATATGGGACCTATCCCATAACCTTGAAGTGTATCTCTATCTATCTATCCACTCATACTACTTCTTACACCATCACATTCACACAACCTGAGATACTATGTCCTCTGGTATTTCCTTGTCACTCTCCTGGGAATCCACAAGGGTCCCTTAGACCCATCCAATTCTCAGATCATTAGAACTGTGATATTCCCAAACACACACTACATTATCATAGCATATAGGCTCTTTCTTTACTAGAACTTAAGAGGTTGATCCTCATCCTCTTATAATTTATACATTATCTCACCCAAGGCCACTGATCTTGATGAGAGCATCTCCATAAAATTATAAATGGAAAAAATTAGAATAGACTCCTCACATGTCTAATTATAGCTCTATTACATGAGAACATGAAAAAATACACTAAGGGGGTAGTACATGACAAGTAACTTAGGGTAAAAAACTTGTACTCCAAATTTTCTACTGTGGACATATAACTCATGCCATCCTAGCATGTATTTTAAAAAATACCTAACATGTGTCAACCATAAAGGTTGTGTAACCAACATGTGGTGTCTGGACATGTGCCTCACCTTAAATTTGTCCACAAATGTCACATGGAATCTAGCCGTATACCACATATGGGGTCTAACTTTTTATCCCACATGGAATATACCCCCATATGGGGTTTCTAGACGAGTACTAGAATACACCTTAGGTCTTGTACGGAAGGCCCTACATGGAACACATATATAAGGAATATATTCCTTATAGTAACCATTATCAAACATTATTTTTTATAAAAGAACACACATCATGTGTTCTTGAACTATAAATAGAATGATCAGGTTTTCGGAACAAAAGCACCATTTGATCTCTTAAAACCCCCACTTCACCACAAATAACACCACTATGTTCCATAAAACATCCCATAAAGTCCCTATATCATTTTATAGATTTAAAAGAAAACTTAAAGGGAAAAAACCAAAAATTATTTTATTTACTATCTCATGGTGTTTTGTTGATGCTTCAAGATTTAATATGTGCTCAATGGTCATTGTTAGTCGATCTGGTCTTGATTGAGATCCTCAGTATAACTCATCTCCCCTCTCACTCCTTATTTATCTCAGACTGAAATTTCATGAAATTAAAGATCCCTCCCTCCCTAATAGAATGTATGGTAAGTAAATGATTGGATGGAGAAATAAAAACAAAAACAAAACACCAGTTTAAATACCTTTCCCAGAACCCAGAACATGAATGGAGTTTATACCTCACCTAAGTAAAAATCCCCCTTCTTGACTTAATTGTGAAGTCAAAATTTCAATCTCGGACTCTATTTAAGATATATCAACATCCACATAATTATATTAATTAATATTTATATAATAAATATTAATATATTAAAAAATACACCTCACTCAAAATTTCACCAAATTTCATCCCTAAGGTAGTTTCCCCATTTTGAGATAAAAAAATCATCAAAAAATTATTCCAAGATCACTTAGGGGAAATTATTGTTTTCCCCATATTAAAAACCCAAAATGAGAAATTAAAATTCCTTCTCAAACTAAAGACCTATAATATTTATGGTTCGTTACAAACTTTCCACCATAGGGATTCTCATCCTCAATAAGTCCCAATAGTTTACAAAACATCATTATCAACCTTCCACAATAACCAATATACATGAACTTATAGTGTAATATCCTTGAATGTAGAATTTTCTTTCAATTCAAACTCCAAACAATAAGAATATCATTCCTTTTAATTTTATCTACATGCTCATTATTTCATTTAATACTAAGATGATGCTCAACCACAATTTTCTCTCCTAAGGCATTAAGACACTATCGACTGGTTTATCTCATCGCTTATGGAGATCCCCACCATAAATATTCTCTAAAAAGAGGTTGATTCTAATATATGATTATCCTTATGATAGGAATACCATAATGAATACTCTCTTCTTGTGGTCCATCGAGACGCCTGATAAAGTTTCCACCTTATCGAACCTGGTTCCATGCAATAACACATGTCAGTCCTCCTCTGGACAACCACTATTGAAATACATGGATGTACCCACTGATATTCTATCAAACTACCTGTTAATGGTTTTATATCTCATTAATGTATTATTATATCATCAAAACACCCACACCAATTTATAAACCCATATATCAGTGTAATTATATGGTTGGATAACTGAAAACAATATGATACACCATGCTCTCACCCTGATCCTCAGTGAACCTACAATCCGAATCATTCTCAAATTAGACAAAATGAGATTACTGAGACCTATAATCCTATGTATGATACTGAAATATAAACATTACACATTTTATTTGATACAAACTAAGATGAAACAAACTAAACAAGCCTATATTTCACATCATTTTTATAATTTTAACATTTAATCTCATAATAATCACCCAAATCCCAAATCCCATAGGTTTAGTTTCTTTAGAGATTAGATTATTATTAAAAATTATTTATTAAATATATCCTATAAAATTATCTATATAATAATTCCTTTTATACATAATTTTTGTATGTAATTCGTTGGTAAATTAGAAAAAATAGAATATGTGAGCTCAAATACTCAGTAAGGGAGGACTTATCAATGAGTTATAAGGGTTTCAATCACAAGCATGTGAGAAAACATGAACATGGGGAAAATATCTAATTAAAATGATTATGTAATAATATGATATAATCACAATAATTCATAGAACATTTTATATCCTGAAATGAGATCATATTATCATAAAATAACCATCATGGAAGTATACATTTTTTACCATGGATTAAAATCATGTGAAAATAATAATGACCATGGAAACATATCATAAAAATTTGGAGTAAAATAGAAACACAACATAAGAAAAATAATATGTAATCATAACATTGTGAAAAACCCCCATCATTCCCAGGCATTAAGTTTTGAACAAACTCAGTCATGTACACATATTATTGCATGAGAAAACCCAATCATGATAAGAAATTAACATCATTACCTCATAAAACATAACATTTTACCACTAAAATAAATGAATATATAGGACCCCACCCATAACATAATGATATAATATATATATATACATCTTCATGTGTGTGTGTGTTCTATAAGAAATTAAAAAAATCCATAATTTAATTATTACTCAATGAACCTGTTAAAATGAAATGGGCTTTATGAAAACATCCCCAAGAAATTATTATCGTCCATATAAATAAAAAATGTGGATAATGTCATTAAAGTTTATTCTTAATGAAGCATAAGAAATATTAAGGTATATTAAAATCGATGAATTTTTTATAAGATTATTAAAATTTATATAGAGAAATAAAAGGAAACACCCTTTATATTCTTAATACCTTTTATGAAAATATTTTATAAAAACATGGGAATAGAAATTTCTTTAGAAAAACATGAAAACATAGAGTGGATGTTTCTTAAATAAGGCCGATGCAGATGGCTAATAAATAAAATTGTAAAAAAAAATTAAAATAGATTACTTTCATAATTTTTAAAATAAATACAAAATTATTTGATAATTAATCAAGTAGAAAACATTATAAAGATATTTATTTTTTTACTTTTGTAAAGAAAGTCATATTCATTAAAAAATAACTTATGGGGAAAAATTAAAAATATTGCATTCAATATTTTTTAATTAATTTTAAGGGTAATAGAAAAAAATTAAAATAAATAATTTAAGTATAGATATGGAGAAACATTAAAAAATAAATAATAAAAACATATAGTATAAAGATTCTCAACTAAAATGAATTGGTATTTCCGATTTATCTTATGAGAACTACTTGGGGTAAATTATGAAACAAATGGGAAGTTAAACGGTATGAGGATGTATTAAAATCATGAAAAATCATAGGATATGAAAATATAGTTTTTTATATAAATATCATTAAATCTCCCCAGATAGAAATTTAGTTATGACAATCTCTAATTCATGGTGAGATTGGAAAGAAAACCCTTACCATTAATCATGTGTTAAATGAAATTACTTTAACCTTTTATATAATAAACATAAACATATTAATTATTTATTTAATAACCTTTATCATACCTATTTCCCTTTTATATTATTAAATTATAATCAATAATTACACATATTTTAGTTAGTTAATGTTTATTTTCATCATTAGATGTTTTTAACTTTGATTATTTTGTAAATGTTTCATAATTGCGATGTTAGAATGAGTTATTTGATACCAAATTCATCATTGTAAGACTAGTTAAGGTAGCTTAATAATTATTTTTAAATTATTTAGGTATCCCTATGTTCGTTTTATAGAAATTATGGTTATGTTTTTTAGGAATGGAATCCATGACAAATATTTTTGAGTAATTTTCCGATAACCATGAGTTACTTTATAATAAACAATTATTGTAATTTCATACTTATAGAACTATATTCAAAATATATTTTAATTCATATAATCACATATTACCATTATTAATGTCATGATATATATTCATTGTGAAAATGTTAATGTTTTTTTAACATCGTTCATGATGGTGGTTGAACTGACCCAAACACAAACATTCTATACTAATGTGTAATTAGGAGTTTAGAGTTATATAATAGTAGTATATTTTTTGAAGATTACTAATGATGTTAATATAAAATAATTAAATTGGATGATGAGGTCTAGAAATATTGGATATGAGATGGTAATTAAAAAATTAAGAAGTAAGAGACGAATATATATACTTGATAAATTTTCTCATTCTCAACATGGGTTCCTTTGGAGTGAAGGATTTAAGATTTTTTTACTTGGAACTAGAAACATAAAAAATTTTAGAAGGATTTATTAGATTGAAAGTGGTTATTTATTCAAGATATTTTAGATTGAATAGATCATTTTAAAGGGGCATAGGAGGGATCCTTTGGTATGTTAAAATGAAGGACATTTCTTGGGAAACATTAGTTAAATGAATAGTAAAGATGGAATCACATTGGAGTTAGGTTTGTTAAGTGAGTAAATATTGGTGAAACATTTCTATATAACTCTAATAATTAATAAAGTAATTTTATAATTCATAAATGTTATGTTAATTAAATAAAATTAAATCTATTATAATTTACCACTTTTTACCCCCTTTTACGTTTAATTTTTTTACAACAATAATTATTTATTTACCAAAAATACAAGATGAAACATATTACTTAATTTCAGCATGATGATTCCAAAAATTAAATTCATTTTATCAACATATTTCTCAAAATACTTGAAATTAATCTTTTAAATCAAAACTTAATTTATATATGAAAAATATTTTTTTATAAAAAAGTGACCTTTAAAAAAATAAAGTGTTTTTAATATTATTTAATATATATATATATATATATATAGTGTAAATGAGTGATAATATATTTTATATATAAATTATCAATATATTTTATTAAAATTATTCTTGAATATAATTTATCTTATTTTTTAATAAAAATACATTACTTGAATAAAAAATTTAATTGAAAAAGTATATTTTTAACATTAAATGGTTTTATATTCTTTTATAAAAAATTTATCATAAATGTAGGATTTATAAATCCTTTTTTTATATTTATAAAAATTAAAATAATTTTAATATTACAAATATGAGTTCTTTAAAAATATAATATATAATAAAATGATTCTAAAAACATATTTACCTAAATATGAATCATAAAATTACTTTTCATTATAATTCCTTTCTTATTTCTTGGATGTTATTTAATTTGTTAATTAATAATTATTATAATTTAATCAATCCATATTTTTTTAATTTTATGTATTTAATTAAAATCATTAACATATATAAAAAACAATATATTTAAATTATTGAAACCATTTTCATTTTCTATGAGTTATTATATTCCATAATTCTTTATCTATTAAATGAATGATAAATAATAATTTACAAATATTAGACATAATTTTTTAAGTATTTAACATATTTACTTCTTATAAAAATATAAATAATAAAATATTTTTTAATGACCATTTATTAAATAAAAAAACAATAAATTAAATCATGATTCTTATACAACCCTTTTATTTTTGTGATTTATACTAGTTTTTTACTTTCTATAGATTTGATGTCCATATAATGATTTTTTTACATTGTCACTCTTATGAATGATATCAATCTTATTTATTGATTATATGTGTTTGATTAATAGTGCTTCTCAATAATAATCATTTTCATTATAAAAGATAATTTTATTCAAATAATTTCTTATTTTATCCATGATTAAAAATGTTGAGTTTATATCATTTAAATTTATTAAAAGAAATAATGAAATAATGTTTATCTTATCAAATTACTTGACATTAGAACATATCAAATAATTATAATAATATCGGGTAAATAATTAAAATATATATTTTTATAGTAAAAATATTAGTTCATTATTATATTTTTTTGAGGTTTTACACTCGTTGTAATTTTATTAATGATAATTTACATTGTATTCTAATAATTTATCAATGTTAATCTTTAATTATGATAAAATATATTGGGGTTCATTTTAGTTCAATGTTGTGTGTGATATAATATATTCAATATAGTAATTACTTAAAGGAAAATATATACTAAAATAATAGGGTGTTACATTCTACCTCCATAAAAAATTTTCTCCTCAAAATTTTAATTTATCTTACTAATTAAAATATATGAAACCATTATTAGTATAGTTATGACATGAGATATAATTTATAATGTGTTATTTAACTTAGTATCTTGGGTAAGACTAAGAAAATCATCTTTTCCTTCTTAATTTTTATATATTGAAACCACCTATATAAGATATATTTCCATTATTGGTTATAAGACTTAGGAGTTTCTAGAGACATACCTTGCACAACTGTATTTTCATGAACATATATCCAACCAAATACTATAAAAAAATTGGTTATAATAATGTATAATAAAATCAAAGAAAACTAATCCTATGGTTCCATATCCAAGGATATATTTGGATTATATTCAACATTTAATCCTAAATTGAATATTTAAACTAAGTATCCCTCATTATAGGGTATCAAGACACATATTTAGGATGTTAGTTCCAAAGGGAGTATATATTCATCTTTGAATTGATATTTGATAATGAGATGATTTTAGATATGAAATTAGATTTTTAAATATCGATAATTGATATGAGATCTATATTGGGAGTGCTAATACATTCCTAATATGACAAACAATTCTAGCAAGGGAAGAAGAACTAGATCTGTAGTAAGCATACTCCCACCAATATTGATCGGATAAGAGTTTTGTACCTTGGATGAAATCATCGCACCACCAAGTGTTTTCGCTGATAATTCAATATCATAAGTTTGATGTGGTGAGTAAAAATTAATATAAATCTTAAATTATATAAAATAATGTGAATAACCAAAATCAAATAAGAAATTCATTGACCAATAGTGGAGAATAGGTAAACCTTAAACTACTTCTTTATCATGGTCCAGTTCAAAAAGAGTGATGACATAGGACATTCATTTTTTCCTTGGTCTTAGAGGTTGATGATACCAATTTTCTTCATTAGTACTTTTATTGGTGAATTTATTTTTATAATTTCCAAACCACCCAAATTTAAAACATTGAATTATTAGTGGTACCTAAAGAAGAACTTTATATACCCCCCATTGTGTTAACCAAACCATTATTTTTTCCTTAGTAGTTTGTATTACTCTAGACTCTTTTTACACACTTAAAACATCTCTATGTTCCATTAAAACATTTTCCAGGATGTTTATTCCCACAATCCTGACATTTGGAAAGCTTAATATTATTCCCTTAATGTATGTCATCACTTAAACATCCATGAAAACCCATTATTCTCTTATTTTTTTTCTTCATAATTTCAATTAATTTCTTGTTGTTTATAATAACTCAATATAGATAGCTAGGAATACCTAATTTTTTTTTCACTCAACCTCCTATACCATTTTTTCATTCATTGGGAGAATCCTTTCCTTGTCTATCACACCCATTTTTAACTTGGTTTATCCTATTTCTAGAAAAATACTAAAATAGAGGAAAGATAAGTATGATAATTGTTAATTCAATAAGAATATAAAAATGAAAACTATTAACTTATAAAGAATAACTAATAAATAAAAAATATATCCTAAATAATGAATTTTTAGGTTTTAATCTATGTTATTCATGGTATATTTCAAATTAGATTCTCTAACCATAACATAAAAATGTATTCAAATATTTTATAAAGACTCATAAAGGGAATGTGAATCAATCAAAGAATATCCCTTTGGATTGTCAAAATAGGTGTGAAGTTAAGTCCCTTTTTTGTTCATTGAGTAAAGATTGAGTTAATACTCAACTAATCATTTTTAGGGATATTACCCCTAGGTATATCTGAGCCAGAGCCTACATCAATTTTTTTGTATTTGTACAGAGTTTTCATTACTTATAAACCACACACTATAATTTTCTAAAATTATATAAAGTTTTACAGTATTTATATTTATCCCATGGGTTTTCACTAATTTTTTCTAGTCATAATCCCACAAAATAAACCCTCCTATGATACCAAATAAGGAACCCTATACCCACACTCCTAGATACAATTTTAAAACAAAAAAATTAAAATATATACATTGATTCCATGTAAGACAAACCCCACATAGTTCCCATATATTTTACATCATTAAAAATTTCATCTCACAAACTCACACACAATCCTACAATCCAATGGTTTTATGACTTTATAGGTTATCATCTTATTACTAATTGGTGTTTCATAATCTCCCAAAAATATATCTACATTATACTTGCTTCTAAAAATAATACTACATGTAATTCCTAGGGAAGTAGAAAACAAAATAAAGTGGTGAGATCAAATTCTCATTAAAGGAAAATTTATCAAGGATTCATAATCGATACAATCAAAATCATGTGTTTGAAATTAATAGGAGAAAATATTTGATGAAAATGGAAATAAAATTATATGAGATAATTATAATCATTGATACAAAATTATAGATCGTTAAATGTGATCATATGATCATAAAAGTCCCATGAGGGAAGTATAAAAAATTTATCAGGGATTAAAATCACATGATAATAGTCATTAACATGGAAATATATAATTATAATGTGTAATAACCTAGAAATTAGGAATATGAATAAAAATATGTAATGAAAACATTGAAACCAAACCCTAAAATGTCTGTACATTAAGTTTTGAATAAATCCAATCTTGTAAACATATTGTGATCTAAGAAAACCCAATCATGCCCATGTGTAGACATAATTATCTCATGAAACATAAAATATTACCAATTAATTAGAGGGAAATATAGGACCCTATCCATCACATAATTATATACTATATATATATATATATGTGTGTGTGTGTGTGTGTGCCACAAAACATGAAAACTTTCATAATTCCAACACAATTCAATTATCCCATAAAGAAGAAATGAGTTTTATGAAAACATGTATAAGAAATTATACCAATCAATAAAGAGAAAGAAGGTTAATGGTTTGATTGGTTCATATTCCTAGTTATGAATACGAAACATTAGAGGATTCTGAAAGAGATGAAAAATAATTACATAAGAAATCTAAATTTTACTTAGATAAAGAAGAATAAATACCATTTATATCTTTGATATCTTTTAGGAAAATATTTTATAAAACAAATAGAATAAAATTTTAATTGAAAAAACATGAAAAATTAGAGAGGAAGTTTCTTAAATAAGACTAACATAGATGATGGAAAAATGAAATTATACCAATTTTTTTAAAATATATTCCTTTTAGATATTTTTAATGAAAATAAAATTCCTTTGAAAATGATTCATGAAAAAAATGTTAAAAATATATTCCTTTCACACTTTTGGATAGAAAGTCAAATCCATTATAAACTGACTTGTGTTGAAAAATTAAAAATATTTCTTTCAATTATTTTCAAAAAATTTAAGTTCAATATCAAATGTCATAAACTAGCTCTGGATACTCCTAATATGGGACCTTGTGATGACCTCTGACATACCTAAGGTTCATTTTTGATCTCCCAAGATTGGAAACTATTTCTAGGTCATAAAACATAAACTCATGGGAATTATTTTATCCATTAAATTATATAAAACATAGGGATTCCTCTTGGAAGACCAATATAATAATTCTATACATCAAAGTTCCATGGGAATTAATAAGTAGATAAAAAATATTAAAAAAGGAAAAAGAGAAAATAAAATTTAACCACGATTCAAATTGGAAAGTTCAAAATAAAATACAATAGTAGTAGAACTAGAAAAAAAACTAAATTATAGAGGTTGGATAGAATGGTACATCCATAAAACAAATAAAAACAAAAAAACTAACATCTACTATGAATGAACACCAAGGTCATGATCATTCCTCCTTACCAATTCACACCTCGAGTAAGCCAAAATTGAACCTAAATCTAAAAAATAGCTTGGATATAATGACACCAATGGAATAAGTATGGTGTAAACATAAATAATCTCAGTAGGAAAAAAACCAAAGAGTGTATAAATTTCATTTACTCAATAATACAACAAATACTAAAATGAAAATTTATGGAAAAAATAGGTTTTTATTTTTGAAGAAAAAACCACGATCATTACTAGAAAAAGGTATTTAAACCCTAAATAATATTTTAAAGAATAATTTCAGGAAACTTTCTTGGGACATACTTTTAAAATAAAACCTTTACTTCCTCTTTTAAAAACACCATCAACCTATACCCAATGAACCAAAAATTAACCAAATGTAAACCCCACTCCATAAAATAACTAAGTCTAAAATAGAAGGAATACAATATAAGAGTGAAAAAATAGATAATATCATGAATGAAAAATAATAACCCCATATGAAATAAATATAAACCATACAAGATAGATATTGATGGGTAATTCCTAAACATACCATGTGGAGACCCTAGACATAATCAAGTTGGAACCATCTATCAGCCGATCTATGCATTCCTAGGTATATAACCAACCAACTACTATATATTATCTCATTAGTGGAACCCCACTATAAAATTTAATACCATAGTGGATATATTCTATCTTATTGGGACTAAATAAAAGCCATCTATCATCCTATTAAATATACATAAGACCTCTAGGATGATAATAATGGGAGGTGGGTAGTCTTTATATAATGAAAACTACCACATATCAACATAATCCAAGCATAAATTCTCAACCCACCTCCATACACCCATTCACACAAATACTCACATTGAAACAAAAAAATCACATTTTAACATAACCAGAAGTGAATGGATTCTATGTAGGGTGGATTTTTCTATAAAATACATTTGAAGGTACCAACAAATCCATATCACCCAAAAATAGTAATATTTTTCAGTGACAATATTTCTTCTTTCAATTATATTTAAAAAAGAATTTAAGCCTCAAGATAATTTCTAAAATATATAAACATGTCTCTAAATCATGTTTTAGAAAAAACATGTCTAAAATCACTTTTGGAAATCATTTAAGAAACCAAGAGAAAATTTTGAGTACCTAAGATTTATTAATGGAATCCTATGAACTTTATATATACATATATCGGTGTAGACACATATTTGTATACATACAAGTACAAATAAAAATACACACACATATATATATATTTACATCTCAACACACACACACATATGGGTATGCATAGTGAATTTAAGTGGAATACAATAAGAGGAATAATTCAAGTTACTCGTCATGATATAATAAATTCTAGGTAAAACCATAAAATTCAATTCAACCTAATGAAAGAAATTATTTAAAATATTTAAGGCCACATGGTTCCCAAAACTAAATGACACTGACTGGACACACCTTAAGTGCCAAACAAGTTGGACACACATTTAGAAAACAATATGACAACTATGAAAAATGTTTATGTTAAATATTTTAGGGATTTTCATTGATTTATAGATGGTTCTTACTAATATTGAACCAACCTTTATCCTATGATGAAAGTTTAAAAAATTCAAAATTCCATATAAAATAGACCCTAAACTCAAGGATATGGTCAAAGTATAATATATAAGTAAAATTATAAGGAAATAAAAGGCTGATATGTGACAATTATCCCTAACATGACACTTTATTCCTCCAGAGTGGCATCAAATTAGAAATAAACACAAGAAAAAAAATCACTTTCAACCTAAAAACAATGAACCGACCAAATGATAACATCCAACATGATAGAAAAACTACAAATCAATTTATAACTCTTAGACCCACAAGTCTCACATGAAAAATATAAAAAATAATTAAAAAGATGAAACCTATAATCGGTCTCCCCACTATTTAATAATATTATTAGCATGGTGGTTCATCAAAAGAAATATATCAAAAGGCCCAGTACAAAATATAACATGAGTTTTCAATAAAATTAACTCAAATAGGATCACCTGGTAAAAAATATATGAAATTATATTGGGAACCTATCCCTCCCACCAATATTGAGATATAAAATCATCTGAAATGAAAACCACTGATCAATAATAAGAATGAAAGAAATAAAATAGGTTATATTATGGATTCCATAAAATATTATCTATAACTTATATCAAGATTCTATAATTGGAGAGGGAATATTATTTTTCTATCGAGATCCTAACCCATATACTTGCTAAAGGTGTCCCGATATATGAAAAAAATTATAGGTATTTAGAGAAATAGAGAAATTGGGAATGTAATTCCCAATATAAACACATGATCAACAAATAATTGAATTTTATCCATCAAAATAAGAAACAATAGAATAAGGAGACTCCTCTAAATAAGGTTCCTCTGGCTTCCAATTCTCATAATTTGGGAAAACTTTATTAGTACCAAGGGAAATATAGATACCACCCATCATGGTTTACCCTATGAAAATAAATTCATCTAGATAGTCTTTACCCACTAAATCTTTAAACAAGATATATCTAGATAAAATTATTCTAGAACTGAGATATAGAAAAAGAACCTTTATGAAAATATAAGACTTAAATGGATCACTAGACACCATCTCTAGAGAAAAATATTTTAGATCAATAAAGTTATTTTCATACTCTTTTAACATCCATAGGTCATACTAAATACCCATAAAATCTTCTATCTACTTCACCTTCACTTACTCTATAATAAACCATTAAAAAAAAGTTTCCTTAAATAATTCCCAAGATATTTCCTCTTGCAATGAGGAAAGAACATCAACTGTCCACCAATATAAACCTAATACCTTAAAAAACTCAATATATATCTCACTATCAAGGATTAAAATGTTTCCAATAGCTTTAAGATTCCATAAATTTCCTCTATCCACACTGCAACCTATAACATACCTCAATAAACATAAAAGTCGGGAACTAACTAAGAATAGTATGACCCCACCACTATCCTCAGAGTCCGGGTAGAGTTGAATATAGGAATAAAGACATAAAAAATATATGTTACCAACTTCCTATAATTTTTTTGGACATTGATGGATAACATAATCTAAATAACATGAAAGAATAAAACATAATCAATATAAAACTATTATTTCCAAGTTTTTTGTTTCATTTGTTGTAAATATTTCATTATGTGTTTTCAGGATATATTCTTGAAAATTTTGATAGAAGAGTTTTTTCTATGTTTAGATCAATATTATTAAGCTAGAATATTCTTTGATGATCTTCATAGTACCAAACATCATGGATAAATTCATGATTCTGTCTAAGTTTGTTTAAATATTGATGTTGCACAAACATGAGTTTTCCAAACTGAGGTTATCAAAATTTTTTGTTTTAGATGGAGAAAGATATTAATTTATATCATATGTAGTGTAATATTAATTCTATTATACAAATAATGATAAAATTGAGGAATTTTACACCATATAGAGAAGGCCAAACATACTTTCGAGAGATTATTGGATAGAAAAGAACCCTACCGAGATTAACGGGCTTAGTTCATAACCTAAAGATGTTTGGATAGAGAATGTTTTTAGAAAGTTCAAGATACTATTTAATAGATAAATCTTGATAGAGTAATCTATGGAGACTTTCCAGGTTATCAGATGAAGAAAGGATGAATGTACTGGACAAAGAAATGTGGTTCTATCATAGAGATAGAATCAAATAGAGAAGTGTGTACAACAGAAGAAGGATTGAGTATATTTAACAAGACTTTATAAAGTCAATTATTGTGATAATACTGAGATATAATTTCAATGATTGAGAATATTACAAAGATTCAAGGAAGTTTTTAAGAGTTCATTAGCATCATTATTTGAGGAAACTTTGATAAATAATGTTTACTCTGATTTTTTTTAGAGGTGATGAAGGAATTAAAATAAAATTTATGTTAAGAGGGAAGTTCAAATTGGGATACCATGTTTTTTCCCTATATATCAGAGGAACATGTTCCATTAAAAATAGTATATCTCATTCAGTGTTATAAATGGATGATTGATCTCAAGAGGATGTATTATATGTTAAGTGTGAGTTACTGACCAAGATTCGTCTTGTTTTATGTTGAGGGTATGAGACAAACCTTATAGAATGAATACAAATGTTAGTGTAATGGAAAGAGGAACACTAGATAGAATGGTATCATATTAATGTAAATCAGACCAATGTTCGTCTAACTGAGGTACCTCAGACAGAGTTTCATTATATAGAGAGTACCAGAAAAAGGGTCAACGAAATGAGGGTACTAGAAAAATCTTACTGAATATAGTTTTACCAAAAATACTTTTACTGACTAATATATCTAGAAATAGTTATAGAAATATTATATTTTATTATATCTACATCTTTCAGGACTAGGATTAAGTTTCAAGACGAATATTATTTTTAATGATCTATTGAAGATCTTGTGGAAGTTATATAAAAGAAAAGTACAACCAACTTTCTTATGGGGTATGTAAACTTGATGAAGAACATATTTATACACTGTATTAACAAATAAAAATGAATAGATTGTATCTAGGGGGGTATAACCAATTTCTGAAGAGGGTCATGGCTATATTTTATACCTAGTTGAGAAGTAATAGGAGAAAAACTGGTTTTTATTGGAATAACCAACTAATTAATAAGAGTTTTTCACTAGGGGTAAAAATAGGGTCAACTAGAGGAATAGTTATTGTGGTGTATAATTAGTTATTTTCTATGCCTTTGTAATCCAAAAAATATTATTTAGTGGAGAATATATGTTGGTGGGTATAAACAACATGAAAATGAGTAGGTTACATTTACTAAACATTTTAAATATTATGTGCTAATCTCACTTTTTATATTTACTGTATATGAGGTGAGGTTGTGAGATATCTTTGAGTGGATCAATAAATAAAACAAGTTTTAGAGGTTGATTTCTAAGAAGAATTCGTAAAAGAAAGTGATCACTGATTCAACCCCTCTCCCCCTTTATGATCTTACATTGATATTATAAATTTATAAACCAAGTCACAACACTACCTTAGAAATCTTTATCATAAGCTAAAATTAAAATTTTTCATTCAAAATGGCCTAAAAATTACTCACATTAATTTTAAATCCTTACGATCTAATTTTAAACCCATTTTAAAATTCCATATGTTCTTTTAAAGAACTAAATCACTCTGTTTTAAACATAAAATCACATCCAATTCATCCTAGAAAACCTTTTCCTAAATCATAGAGTTTAATTTTAAAATAAATTTATCATCATAAAATATTTTTTTAATTTTTTTAAAACCCAAAATAATTTTTTTATTTGGAAACCAAAATTTTTATTACCAAACAGAAACCTAAAACCGTTCAATAACATCATGACACCAAAACATCCTTGAGAGGGACTAGTGGTTGTGCATGACTTGTCCACAAGGGTTAGCAGACAATGTGATAATCGTGAAACCATGATTAGAAGTCATGTCCAACCATGAACTATGGATCCACATTGTTTTATAGGATATGTTTGATCATAACATGTCATTGGTTAATCTCCTATATCATCCCCCAAAACACATAAACCCTTTTAATGAATCTATAATTCTATCATTATAAACCAAAATATATAATAAAAAAATCCCAAACCTGACACCCAAATTACAATGGTAAAACAAGGTTTAATATGAGAGAGTTAAAAAGACTATTCCTATACCTCCCACATGACTTATAACTATCTGAACTCCAATATGTTGGACATAAAAATAAACAAAGTTCACTTTGATACCATTTCATCATAAACCAGCTCCATCCTCCCCTGATTCAGACACCTGAGTCGGCTTATGACATACCCAAGGTGTGTTCACGATCATCACAACCTATAAATTAATTCTATGGAATTAGATAGAAACTCATGGGAATGAATTATCGCAAGAAATAATAAATAATAAAGATAATATTCATGAAATTCAAACTTGATCATTATTTATATTATAGTTACATCCAAAGTAAAAAATATACAAAAGATAAATGAAACCAAATGTATAAAATTAAACAGAAACATGAAATAAATAAGAAAGCTCAAAATAAAATACAATAACATAAAAACTAAACAACATCAATATATAGTAGGATGAATTTTCTGATACAACCATAAATACAAACAAAATAAAAAAACCAACAAGAAATATGTGTGACCTTTAAGTTCACTATCCATCATCATTAAAACCTTTCTCCTTGAGAAATCTAAAACTTAACCTAAAACTACATAGATTCTAAGGTTTACTGATTCTGAGTTTCATAAGTTGGGTGTGATCATAAAATAAACTAGTATATAAGCATAATAAAGTCTATACATTTACTTTTCCCAATCAAGACATAAATTATAATTTTTAAATATTGGTAGAAAATTGGTTTTTATCATTTGAAGAAACAAACCATGATATTTCCTAGAAACTATTCTTTAACACCCAATTTTTTTAAAGAATAAGTTAAATAACCTTTCTCATATCATCCTTTTAAAATACACCCTTTAAATCCTATTAAAAAAACCATCAACCTTACCAAAATAACCTATATTTAACTAAAAATAAAAACTATATCATAAATAAACGAGGTCCAAAAAAGTAATAATATAGGATAAGAGTAAAACCAATAGATATTATCATGAAAGAATAATAATAAACCTAAGTGAGATAAAAAATAAAAAATCAAGGATAGATAATCCTGGGAAATTCATAAACATATCACAAGGATACCATATACATACTTGAGTTGGAACCATATTTCGTCCTATTGGTGTATTCCTAAGTCAATAACCAACCAAATTCTCTAACCTAGCCACACAAGTTACACTCCCCTGTGGGCTTCTATACTATAGTGTATATAGTTCATATCATCATAAATCGATATAAAACAACTCTCATATCCCATAAATATGCCTAGGAACCCCATGATAATAATAATAATGGGAGGTGGGGTAGCATTTACATAAAATATATCAACCATAGATCAATATAATCTAAGAAAAATTATTCAACCCATTTCCCGAAACTTGTTCATAAGAAAAAACTATTTAAAACCAAACAAACACATCTCAACATAACTAGAAGGGGTTGGTGGATTCCATTGAGGGTGAACACTATTTATGAAATCCATTTATAGGTATAACCAGGCTTGAGCAATATAAGTGAGTAATATTTTTCTAATAAAACATTATTTATTTCATTTCCATTTCAGAAACCCAAGGTAAACATCAAGACACTTTCTCAAAGTTTTAAAATAGCCTCTAAATCATATTTTAGAAAATATATGTTAGAAATATCTTTTGGAATTCTTTTTATAAACTAGGATATATTTTTTTCAAATGTAATATTTAATAAGGGAATCCTTTGGTATTTCTATATACATATACATGTATATATGGGAATTAATACGGAATGTCAAGTATGAAAACAAATAGACATAATTTAATTCACTTATCATGATATAAGTACTTCCATGTAAAACCATAAAATTAGTGATAACTGAAACAGACCATAATTAAACCAAAAGAACCTACTTATATAACATATTAAAGGTAAATCATCATTCAAAACCAAAAAAATATACTTTTAAAAGTCCTATTATGAGTTTTAGTAAACACATAAGACAATATAATTTTAATGCATAGGCATAAATATTGAAAACCTTGAATAATATCCTTTATATTGACCCATAATGATTTTAAAACCAATTCTTAGAATCAAAATTAAGAGAAATTAAATTAAAAAATTAGAAAATCCTAGTATCTCATGGTGTGAAATGGAATGGAATTAGATGAAAAACCCACCCCCCATAGAGTGAGGATATGATGAGACTCTCAAATATGAAAAGATTAGGATCTATAAAATGATCTACACACCATAACATAAATAATTAAAACCTATTTGTTCTAACCCACATCTTATGATTCATCCAAAAAGAAGATAAGGTAATAAATAATTGAAAATAATAGGAAGAGGAAGGAAAAGAGAAATATAGTCCTTAAATTGAAGGAAACCACCAAAAAATTAGTGAATAAGCCACAAAATCAACATGAAGGAGGAGAAGACTTACCTTAGTGCACCTAAGTTTAGTTAAATAAGTGGTATGAGAGGAGTGGTGAGGAGAGTTATAGTTGAGGAGGGAAAAGGGAAATTTAAACAAAATTTTAATTCTAGGTAAGTCACAAATTTTTGTTACATGGTTTCTTAAAATTTTAACCCCTACTGAAAAAGCCAAGATGGGTCACATGGTTTGGCCATATGGTTTACCAAATAGTGCACCAACTATGTACCCCTCACAGAACACTCCTAAAGTGCCACATGATTTTGATTCATGATTTTTAAAATATGATCCAACTATGAAAAATGTGTCTATTAAAAAATATAGTACTTTTCTTTGTTTTCTATATGGTCGATACTAACCATGTTATAACCATGTGCCTATGTTGAAACTCCAAAAAAATAAATTTTTGAGAATTATTGATCCTAAAATCAAGAACAAGCTCAAATAACATTAAATAAATAAAATAATAAGGAAAATTATAGGTTTTATTTTGAAATAAAAAGACCTTAAGAAATGATATATGTAGGATCGAAATAGTGATGTAGATGCTCAATTTAAAAGCGGGGGGGGGGGGGGGGGGGTGAATTGTAAACTTAAAAATTCCTTTGGAACCTTTAAAGTTGGTTACGAATAACTATGGTTTCCTTAAGAAAAGGAAAGAGCTAAGTTTAACAAAGTTAAACTAATAAAATTCACAACACCTTCTAACACCGATTGAAAACTTGGAAAGAGATTCCGAAAGTAGGTTCCGGAAATATGGTTCCGGAAATTGAAACTTAATAAAAGAATACAATATGAGATTCTACCCTAAAGTGTATAGAATCTAAATGAAACAGAGTACAAATAAGGAAGTATAAGAAAGTTATACTTTCCTTATAATACAAAATGCAGCGGAAAATAAACAAGTAGTAGAACTACAAGTAACAAGATATAAGTCTTTTAACCCAAAGAGAAGGGTATCCAACAACCTTGGATAAAGGTCCCTTGATATATACTTTCAAGAAAGTCTGTCTTACCCACACCAGGGTAAGACCTCGATACGAAGATCGGAGTCTCTATCTTGCTATCCCCGCAAGCCCTCAACTTCAAGGTAGTTGGCAACCTCTGTCTTCCTCAGCAAGGAAGCCCTCAACTTCAAGGTAGTCGGCAACCTCTGTCTTCCTATCCCTGGAATCCCTCGAATGTAATCACCAACATTCGGAGTCGCACGAAGCTTTGAGAGTTAATAAGATCCTCTCTCTCTAGAAATCACTTCAAGAATGTAATCACATGAGTCGAAGATCAGTCATCCTTTCAGCACTGAGCTCTTTAAAATGAGCTCCTATTTTTAGGTAAGGTCGGCCTTCTTTCCAACGGTCATATTTTCCTTAAAAATCAGAGGGACCTGTACACGTGTCACTTAGCCAACGGTTAGTTTATAACAAAATAGACAACATCGTTTTATAACAAAACAAGTGTAACAGAATTTACGACACCGTTTAAAAAACTAACTCAAAAGTTCGGAGTCAAGATTCAGAGTGTAAGGAAAATAATAGAGAGTAGAAAAAATATAAAGGCATAAGAAAAATGAAGGTTCGGAGTTTAACTAAAAATAATTTTTGGAGTCTGAATATATTTAGATTGTATAAAACAAAGATGATCAGATTCTGTTCAGTAGTTGAATTCGGAATGAGAATTCGGAATGATAATTCGTCATCAGAATTCGTAATGAGAATTCGTCATCAGAATTCGTAATGAGAATTCGTTGTCGAATTTCATAAGGTTTCGTATCCTGAATCTAGAATCGAGCTTAGTCAGAGTTCGTATCTGGAGTTCGGAATGGAACTCTATCACAGTTCTCATCTGGATTTCGGAGTGAAACTTTATTACAGTTTTTATTCAGAATTCGGATCTTAAAACAGAATACTTCATATCAAAGTTTAAAACAATTTCGAGAAAATAGAAATGAATCCGAATCTCATACTTAAGAAAAATCTAGATGAAAATATGATAAGGATAATTTTTCTTACAATAGCGATTTTCCTTATAAAATCAATTTTTCTTATAAAAGCAATTTTCCTTATAAAAGCAATTTTATTAAAGATAAGGTGTTTGTGATTTTCAAAACAAGAAGGAATGGAAAAGTCATAAGGAAAACCTTATTGACTCAATAATCTCCCCCTTTTTGGAAAGCACAAACATCCTTTCAAAAAAGAAATTCTAAGAAGAAAGAAAAACATTAAGGCTTATCTCCCTTTTCTTTAAGGATATTGATGAATACGAATAACTCCCCCTTAGGATTTGAAACTCTAAGGATAATATTCTAGATTTCCAGAGTGTCATTTCATTACAAATAAGAAAGTCTTCTTTAATGAAAAACCCCCCTTAGATAAACTCTTATTAGAGTTTGTTTTCTTTCTCACCCTTTGTTAGGATTCTTTTTCCCTTTCATTAGAGTTCTTTTCCTTCTCCCCCTTTGTGATTTTCAAAAATAATATAAGGGAACGGAAAATATAACAAAGTACCTGAAAGATTAGTAGTAAAAACAAAAAGAAACGAGCAAGGACAAATTTTTCATTAAGTTTTAAAATTTCAACAACAAAATAGTTAAGGTACAACAAAAGATCGGATCTGTCTATTTTGGATCTTTTTCCTTCACCATGAGACCCTTAAGAATAGTCTTTATTTTCTTCAAGTCTTTATGGTCTTCTTCAACTTGCTTCTCTAAGACCACTATTCTTGCACTTTGAACTTCAATCTTTTCTTCCTGAGCTTGAAGATTTTCTTCCTGAGCTTTGATCTTTTCTTCCTGATCCTTCAATTTCTCTTGAAACTCAATCCGATGATCTCTTTCAAACTTCTAGTTTTGAGAAACGGAATTCAGCTTCCCATTCACATCTCTGACTTCTTGAATCTGGAAGTTCTTTTCATCTGTCAGCTTCTCTTCAAAGGAAGAAGTTAGCTCATTTATCTTTCTATCTTCAGTCTCAAAAGCATCTTTAACATTGTATTGAAATTCATCAAATAGCCCCATCTCTTCTACAGTCTTCCTCGACCAGTTTGTCATCCTCTTGCAAGATTTTCTATGGGATTCGTAGCCAACAAAGAAAGTTTTGAACTGAGCCTCTATCTCAATGCACTGTCCATAACCATAGATATGGAGTCTGTTTTCTGATTCAAAGCATTTTGGAAAATCTGGCATCTTGAATCAATAATTGAGAAAGTTGGAATAGTACCCACCAATTTCTTTAAAGACTGAACAACAAAATCATGCCCCAACGAAGATGACTCCGAATCCAAGACTATGCTTGGAGAATTTTCTTCTTCAACTTAGTCAAGCTTTCTCTTTGAAGAACTACCAATTTCCTTTCTCTTCACCACTACTGAACTCGGAGTATCAGCAAGAATTTCCTTTCCCTTGTCTCTTTTCGGAATAGAGTCCTGTTCTGGAGTTCTCTTCTCACTATCAGAAACTTGGACAACATTGTCTTCCTCATCAGCAACTTCCTGAGCACCAACCTCTATATTCTTCATTTGAGCAATATCATGTAGAAGTTGTTCTTCCTCTGCATGATAAGCTACTTCTTCTTCTCCTATCTCTTCTTCCATTGCTGGAGTGACTAGCTTCGAAGATTCATCTTCTGAAGTTCGGAGCGATAAGTGTTCCGAAGGTGTCCCCTTATAATCATCAACTTGTTTCAACACATCTTCGGTTTCACCACTTCCTTCATCAGCATCTTCTTCTTCTTCCACTTGCTCAACTTGCTCACCTTGCTCAATAGGCTTAGCTACTTCCTCTTCTGGAGCAACAAACTCTCTTCCTGGAGTCTCAGGTAGAGATTCCAATGAAAAGGATCTCGGAACAGGGATGTTCACAGAAACCATCTCATTGAACTTCAACAAATCCTGAGCTACCTCAGCCTCAGACATCTTCTTCTTGAGCTTCTTTTCTTTTACTTGTTTTTCGAGCTCATCAGCAGTTCTCTCCTTTAAGGCCATAGCCTCCGCAGGGTCCAAGCCAAACTGAGGCTCCCCTTGCACTCTCTTCTCTTTCATCTCCCTCCATTTAGCAACTACCTCATCTGGGTAAGCTTTATTCTTCTTTGGTTTTGGAGGTGCGGAATGAACTTCCTTAGACTTGGGATTCTCTGATTCTACTTCCACTTCTTTCAACTTTCTCTTCCTTACTGGCTTAGAGGATTCCGGATCAGCAACTTTCGGAACCGCTTCTCCTTGAGCAGGTAGATCAATAAACTATCCAGACTCCTTGTCAATGGCTACATCCATTCTTTTGAGTGTACCATCACTCACCAGCATAATCTTGCAAACTCTTGGATTAGATTTGGAAGCCTCATTGAAAGACTCAAGGCACCGAACTATCAACTTGGAGAGGATTGCTGGATACATTATGATCTGGGCTCTCAAATTTCCTTTCTTAACATTTTCAAGAGTAAATAAAATGTGCTTCATCAGGTTAAACTTCCTCAGATTTATCAGAAAATCTAGGATTTAGATCTCACTCTTCTTTAATCTATCTTTGTCACCCTTCCTCAGTACGATAAGACCATGTACCCACAACTCTAGAATCCGGAAATTTTTAGATAAACTAGAAATCTTCGGAGCTTTGTCATCTTCTAGTCTGAGAGTTTCTAATGCTTTTTCCTTATCGAAGCTACCCTTAGAATCTAGCAACACATGAGAAATAAACTCAGCTTCACCTTCATTATTCAGCCCTACCAAGCTGGCTTCCTTGGCATATGAAAGCTTATAAGTCTTTCCATAAGACTTAAAAGACAACTTCTCCCTTCCATCTTCCTTAAGAAAGGAAACTGTCTCATAGAATTCGATAAGCAAATCCGAATACACTTCATCTTGATTCCCAGGTTTTGACACCGCAACATCTTCCCAACCATTAAGCTTGATATTCTTGGAAATAAGAGAGTAGTACTTGTTGAAGAAATCCGGATGGACCAGCCTCTCTCTATATATTAACCACTTCGAGATCGGCTTAGATGAAGACATGTCTTGAGAAGCTACTTCCACAGACATTCAGATTTGAAGACCTCTGAGAAGTTCGGAATGGAGAAAGCTGATGTTCGGAACGGTCTTAAAATAGAGAGGCAGAGCTTCGAGACGCTAGAGCTTTGAAAACCTATGTGGGACAATCGTTTGGGGTCCCCTTTATATAGGTAACGGAAAAATGGTTCAACTTCTACGGTTGATCGAATGGTTGTGATAAGCTGAGATCAGATCTGACGGTCGAAAACCAAATCTCAAGAAAACTTGAATCCGATCTTTTGAGGTTTTTATTAAAACAAAGAATTAAGAAAACAATAAACTGAAAACAAAATGTAAGAAAATTCCAGCTAGTAAAGTATGACTATGAAAACTTGAGTAATGAAATCATACCTTTCAGATTGGCTTAGGAGGATTATTCGTAATGGGTAATATAAAAATGACTACGAAAAAATCTTTATTATGAAAATACATAGTTCAAAAAACTCACTACGAAAAGAAAAAAAAACTCAGTACTAAAAACTCAGTACGAAAAAAATTCATTATAAAATTTGAAAACGAAAAAATCTTTATGAAAGATTCGGTACGAAAATCCTGTTATGAAAATACCAGTACAAAATTTTCAATTCCGGAAGTTTTCAATACAAAAATTTCTATTTCAGAAGTTTTCTATATGAAAATATCCATTCTGGAAAATTGTAGTTCCAGAAATTTCATTCCGGAATTTTAGTTCCGAAAAGTTTGAAAAACTATCTTTGTAGAAAAATTTAGTTACTCTAACAATCAAATGTACTCCCCCTATGAAAAGGAGTTTATTACTGTAAGGAGACTTTTTCATCAGAAAGTTAATTAAGGAAGATTACCTTACGGTTATCATTCCTAACTTCTATTTAATGTATTCAAATCTATCATAAGGCAAAGATTTTGTGAAAATATCCGCAAGTTGATCTTGTGTTCCGATAAACTTAAGAATAATATCTCCTTCAAGTGTATGATCCCTAAGAAAGTGATGCCTAATATCTATGTGCTTTGCACAAGAGTGATGTGCAAGGTTCTTACTACGGGAAATGGCACTTGTGTTATCACACAAAATTTGAGTTTTAGTAAAACTCAAGCCATAGTCTGTGAGTGTGTGTTGCATCCACAACACTTGAGCACAACAACATCCAGCTGCTACATATTCTGCTTCAGTAGTGGAGAGTGCTACAGAATGTTGCTTCTTGCAGGACCAAGAAACTAATGAATCTACTATGAAATGAAAAGTTCCGGATGTACTTTTTCTATCCATTCTACATCCACCAAAGTCAGCATCAGAAAAGATTTTTAGAACAAAATCATTTCCAGAAGTATAAAATAATCCTAGATCCATGGTTCCCTTAAGGTAGCGAAAAATTCTTTTTTACTTCCTTTAAGTGAGATTCCTTAGGATTGGATTGATATCTTGCACATAATCATACTGAGAACATTAAGTCTGGTCGACTAGCTGTCAAGTAAAGTAAACTTCCTATCATACCTCTAAAAGATGTTTGATCTACTGGTTTCCCAGCTTCATCAAGATCTAAAGAGTTTGAGGTACCAATGGGAGTAATTATACTCTTAGTGTTGTCATAACCATACTTTTTAAGAAGATCTTTAATATACTTATGTTGAGATATGTAGGTTCCTTCTGGTTTTTGAGAAATTTGAAAACCAAGGAAAAATGTTAACTCACCCATCATACTCATTTCAAACTCAGATTTCATTAGGCTTGAAAAAGAGTCGGTTAAAGATTGCTGAGTTGAACCAAATATGATGTCATCAACATAAATTTGAACAATCAAATTTTTTTTCTTATCTTTCTTTATAAAAAGGTTTGGATCTGCATTTCCCTTAACATAGTTATTTTGAAGCAAAAATCCAGTGAGTCTATCATACCATGCTCGTGGGGCTTGTTTAAGGCCATGCAAAGCTTTGGTAAGTCTAAAAACATGATCAGGATGTTTTGTATCTTCAAAGCCAGGAGGTTGTTCAACAAAAACTTCCTCTTGAACCTAACCATTAAGAAAAGCACATTTCACATCCATTTGAAAAAGTTTAAAATTAAAGAATACTGCAAAGGTAAGTAGAATGCGTTTTGATTCAAGTCTGGCTACTGGAGCATAGGTTTCTTCATAGTCTATTCCCTCTTACTGATTATAGCCTTTAGCAACAAGTCTATCTTTATTTCTTACTATGACTCCATTTTCATCACATTTATTTCTGAAAACCCATTTTACTCCAATAACATAAGTTTACTTAGGTCTTTCAACCAAGGTCCAGACTTTATTCCTTTCGAATTCATTTAGTTCATCTTGCATGGCTTTGATTCAATCATCATCACCTAAAGCTTCATCGGTGCTTTTAGGTTCTAATTGGGAAATAAATGCTAGATGTTCTACTTCATTTATTAAGGAACTTCTAGTCCTTACAGGTTGATTTACATCACCAATGATACTATCACTGGGATGATTCTTAAGAAACACCTGATTTGGATTTTGTAAAACCTATTCATCAATATAGGGTAGAAAGTCTTCTGGGGTAAATGTTTCAGAATTATCTTCTTCAACAATTTCCTTATCAGAAGGTTCTTCTATCAAAGGTTGACAATCAGTTTTTGAAAACACATCCGAGGATGTAGGTTGAGGTGGTTTAAAAATAAAAGGATCTGACTCATCAAATTTTACATGTACTGTTTCTTCAACAGTACAAGTATTTTTATTAAAAACTCTATAAGCTTTAGAAGTTATGGAATAGACTAAGAAAATCCATTCATCATATTTTGGTGAGAATTTATGTAGATTATCTTTAGTATTTAGAATAAATACTTTGCAACCAAAAACCTTGAAGTAGGATAGTCTTGGTTTTCTACCATTCCATAACTCATAAGAAGTTTTATTAAGAAAAGGTCTAATCAAAACTCGATTTATAGTATAATAAGCAGTACTTACAGCTTCAGCCCAGAAATATCTAGCAATAGAATATTCACTCAACATGGTTCTAGTTATTTCTTGAAGAATTCTATTTCTTCTTTCAATTACACCATTCTTTTGAGGAGTTCTAGGTGCTGAAAAATTGTGAGTAATACCTTTTCTACTACAAAAAGTTTCAAAATCAGAATTTTGAAATTCTCCTCCATGATCACTATGAATAGTTTTCAATGAAAGGTTTTTCTCATTTTTAACTTGAGCACTAAAACTTTTGAAATATGAAAACTCTTTAGACTTCTTTGTTAGAAAATAGACCCAAGTAAATCTAGTGTAATCATCAACTAGAAAAAACACATAGTACTTGCCTCCAATACTTCCAGTTTGTGTTGGACCAAAAAGATCCATGTGCACTAACTGTAATGCATCAATTGTTGAGACTTCACCGATTGATTTAAAACTAGATTTATGTTTCTTTCCATATTGAAAAGGATCAAAAACTTTAGAGGAATCAAATCTAAGATCCGGTAGATCCTTAACTAGTTTCCTCTTAGAGAGTTTACATAAGTTTCTAAGGTTACAGTGACCTAGTCTTCTATGCCATAACCAGGAATGATCTTCCATTGGACTTAGGAAAGGTAAATCTTGACTCCTGAGGTCTTCTAGGTTCAACGTGTAAACATTCTCTTGCCTATTGGATGAGAGCATAAATTCTTCCTTGGAATTGTGAACTAAGCACTTATCATTCCTAAAATTCACAAGGTAACCTTCATCACATAACTGACTTATACTAATGATTTTGTGCTTAAGACCCTTAACAAAAAGAACATTTGAAATCAAAGTTTTACCAAGAAGAACAATATTACCAATACCAACAATCTCACCCTTAGCATTATCTCCGAAAGTTACCTTTCCTCCTTTCGTTTTGATAATATTTTCAAAATAGATTTTGTTACCAGTCATGTGCCGGGAACATCCACTATCCATGTACCATGTATTATTGCTGGTACTCTCTTTATTTTCCTGAAATCAAGAATAAAATTAGACTTTCGGAATCCAAACTTGCTTGGATTCATGATTTCCTGATAATAAAATTTTAGAAACCCACATCTTCTTAGAGAAGTAAGCTTTATGAAGACCTAAGGATTGGGTTTTGTTTAAGGAACAATTCTTTGCCCAGTGACCACCACATTGACACTTGGTACAAAAGGGGGCACTTTGAGGAAAAAAATAATTGTTACTAAAAACTGGTTTTGCATGGGTATAACCAAATCCGGATTTATTTCTTAAAGGTCATATTTGGGAATACAATTTATCAAAATTTTCCTTACCATGGGTAAAGTTTGATAAACACTTCTTTAAGAAAAAAATTTCGGACTTGAGTTTTATAACCAAGTTTTTATCCTCAAAATCATTAGTTTTAGAACTAGAGCTAGGCTCGAAAACATTTTTCTTAGAAATCACTTTTTCTAATTCTTTAGAAAGTTTGTTCTTTTCAGAACTTACTTCCTCAAGATTTTTTGAAATACTTTCAAAATCAGAGTTTTTCTTATCAAGATCTTTAGAAAGATCTGATATCTCTTTTGTAAGAATATAATTCCTAGAGTTTGCCTTATCAAGTTTTTTATTGAGTTTGGAATTCTCAATCTCAAGAAGTTCAGCAAACCTAGAGACTTCTTCATAGGTAGGTAAAGTATTTTCTTCATCAGAAGATGATTCTTCATCAGAAGAGTTATAATACTTACTATCATTGGAATTTAAAGAAACATTGGTCAAAGATTCAGCATTTCTTACCTTAGCCATAAAACAATGATTATCAATAGGTAATCTGGCTATAAGACTAAGATTCTTCTGTCCTGAAGATTCATAATCAGAAGATTCATCTGAAGAGTCACCACCACTAGCACTCCAGGTGTCCTTAACTTTCAAAACATTCTTAGCTTTGGCTTTATAATATTTCTTTCTGTTCCTGTCTAAATGCCTTTCTTTTCTTTCTTTCTTTTTGAGCAAAGGGCAATCTGGTCTAATATGTCCAGCTCTCTTGCATTCATAACAAGTAACTTCTCTATCTTTCTTATCTTTTTTGTCCTTTTTATTATACTTAGATTGGAAATTTCTCTGGCCAGCTATCTTGTTCATCCTACGAGTAAGATTTTCTAATTCATTTTCAGAGACTTCACTCTCACTAGATTCGGACTGGAAAATAAATTTCTTAGACTTGGATCTGGTTATTCTCTCAGGAGTCTTAGCTTTCATCTGATTTAAAGTTGTTGTAAAAGCAACAGTACCATTTCCATTCTTCTTTTTGATGTTTTCATCATCTCTCTTCATTCTGGTTTCATGTTGGAGAAGAGTTCCAAATAATTCATCAAGAGTAATTTGAGTGACCTTCCTGTTCTCATCTATAGTTGTTCTTTTGGATTCCCACTCATTAGGCATAATATAAATTATTTTGTCCACAAGAGCATCATCATCTAAACATTTTTCTCCCATAGACTGTAGGCTGTTAATAATGGTCATAAATCTCTGTTGAACTTTACAGATTGATTCACCATAAGGAAAGTTGAAGCCATGATATTCAGCTCTAAGAATAGCTCTCCTAGTCTCAATCACTTTAGAAGTCCCAAAGTGTGTAACCTCTAACTTCTTCCAGATATAATTCTCTACTTCACAAGAAGAAATTTAGATATATATATTTCTAGTCATTGAACACAGTAAAGTATTGCGTACCTTATAATTGAGTTGATATTCTTGCTTTTCCTGGTTAGTGAAAGTTCTAACTTCCTTGTCGGGAATTTTATAATCACCAGTAAGCATAACAAAGTTATCCACTCCAGTATTGATAACGAAAGTCTTCATTCGATCTCTCCAATATTCATAGTCATTACCATCAAAGATTGGTGGTCTTGTAGGATTTAGATTATCAATTGAACCAACATTAATTCCTGCCATACCAGAACAACCTTTGTCACACAAATTTGTTTGTAGAAAAAGTTAGTAATAACAAAGTTCGGAATGAGAAAGTTCGGAATGGGAAAATTCGGAATGGGAAAATGAGCAAGAAAAACTTATTCGTGAGTATAAGTATTTCAGAGACCTCCTCTGATACCGATTTTAGGATCGAAATAGTGATGTAGATGCTCAATTTATAAGAGGGGGGGGGGGTGAATTGTAAACTTTAAAAATTAGTTTGGAACCTTTAAAGTTGGTTATGAATAACTATGGTTTCCTTAAGCAAAGGAAAGAGATAAGTTTAACAAAGTTAAACTAAGCAAATTCACAACACCTTCTAACACCAATTGAAAACTTGGAAAGAGATTCCGAAAGTAGGTTTCGGAAATATGGTTCCGGAAATTGAAACTTAATAAAAGATTACAATATGAGATTCTACCTTAAAGCGTATAGAATCTAAATGAAACAGAGTACAAATAAGGAAGTATAAGAAAGTTATACTTTCCTTATAATACAAAATACAGCGGAAAATAAACAAGTAGTATAACTACAAGTAACAAGATATAAGTCTTTTAACCCAAAGAGAAGGGTATCCAACAACCTTGGATAAAGGTCCCTTGATTTATACTTTCAAGCAAGTATGTCTTACCCACACCAGGGTAAGACCTCGATACGAAGATCAAAGTTTCTGTCTTACTATCCCCGCAAGCCCTCAACTTCAAGGTAGTTGGCAAACTCTGTCTTCCTCAGCAAGGAAGCCCTCAACTTCAAGGTAGTCGAAAACCTCTGTCTTCCTATCCCCGGAAGCCCTTGAATGTAATCACTAACATTCGGAGTCGCACGAATCTTTGAGAGTTAATAAGAGCCTCTCTCTCTAGAAATCACTTCAAGCATGTAATCACATGAGTCGAAGATCAGTCAGCCTTTCAGCACTGAGCTCTTTCAAATGAGCTCCTATTTATAGGTAAGGTCGGCCTCCTTTCCAACGGTCATATTTTCCTTAAAAATTGGAGGGACATGTACACGTGTCACTTAGCCAACGGTTAGTTTATAACAAAATAGATGACATCGTTTTATAACAAAACAAGTGTAACAGAATGTACGACACCGTTTAAAAAACTAACTCAAAAGTTCGGAGTCAAGATTCAGAGTGTAAGGAAAATAATAGAGAGTAGAAAAAATATAAAGGCATAAGAAAAATGAAGGTTCAGAGTCTAACTGAAAATAATTTTCAGAGTCTGAATATATTCAGATTGTATAAAACAAATATGATCAGATTTTGTTCAATAGTTGAATTCGGAATGAGAATTCGGAATGAGAATTCGTCATTAGAATTCGTAATGAGAATTTGTCATCAGAATTCGTAATGAGAATTCGTTGTCGAATTTCATAAGGTTTCATATCCTGAATCTAGAATCAAGATTAGTCAGAGTTTGTATCCGGAGTTCGGAATGGAACTCTATCACAGTTCTCATCTGGATTTCAGAGTGAAACTTTATTACAGTTTTTATTCAGAATTCGGATCCTAAAACAGAATACTTCATATCAAAGTTTAAAACAATTCCGAGAAAATAGAAATGAATCCGAATCTCATACTTAAGAAAAATATGGATGAAAATATGATAAGGATAATTTTTCTTACAAAAGCGATTTTCCTTATAAAACAATTTTTCTTATAAAATCAATTTTCCTTATAAAAGAAATTTTCTTAAAGATAAGGTGTTTGTGATTTTCAAAACAAGAAGGAATGGAAAATTTATAAGGAAAAACTTATTGACTCAACAATATAAGTAGATATAAGGACCGACATTAAAGAAATAAGGTATATAGAAATGGATGACAAATATTCTTGGCCAAAAAAAGAAGAGACATGGTTAGTTTCTCTTACAAGAATCTCTTTATGAAAATTAGGAAATAAAGGGGAAGTGAAATGGAATGAGTTTATATAAAACTCATTAAGAACCATAAGATAAGAAAATCTAGGTGGTTCTAGATTTAATGATCATATAATTTTTCTATATGTAAATTTAGTCATAAAAATCTCAAATACAAAGTGATATTAGAAATAAAACCCTTTCTTTTAATCATGTCTTCTAAAAACGTTATATAAAATCCTATATAATAAACATAACCATATTAATAAAATATTTATAAACCTTATTGAAATATATTACCATTTTATATTCTTCAATTAGAATCAATTATTACACATTTATTAGTTAGTTAATGTTTATTTTCATCATCAAATATTAGTAATTTTGATTATATATATTTTATATTGGAGATATCAAATTCTATTTTGGGATAACATGTTCATCATTATCATATTATTCAAGAAATTTGATTCATTAGTTTTTAATGATTTATGTTTCACCATGTCCAATTGATGGAAATTATGGGCATGATTTGCGAGAATGGAATCTATGGAGAATAATTTTTTGGAAATTTACTGATAACCATAAATTACTTTATAATGATCACTTGTTTTTATTTCATACTTATAGAACCATATTCAGGATATATATTAGTCCTTAATTTCATATATTACGAGAAGTAATTTAATGAAACTTATTCATGGTAAAAATGGTGAGGTTGGTACAACATCATTCATGTAGGTGGTTGAACCCACACAGACACAAACATGATATACTAATGAATGATTTATAGTTTAGAGTTATAAAATCATTAAAATGAAGGTTGATGTTTAGAAAGAGTGGAGATTATAAGGTAATTAAAAAATTAAGAGATTAACTTAGATATCACTTGATGAATTCACTCTTTCTAAGAATAGGTTCCTTTGGAATGAATGATTTAGGATTAATTCAAAGAACTAGAATATTATAAATATTTTAAAAAGATTTAACAGATAGAATATGGAATGTTATTTAATAGATTTTATAAGGAAGGGTTTGGTTTAGAAGGGGTATAAGTGATCTCCTTTTATAGGTGAAAATAAAGGACATTTATTTGGAAAATTACTTTTGGTGAATGGTAAAGAAGGAATCACATGGGAGTTAGGGAGGTTAGGTGTGGAGATATTGTTGATATATTTAGGTATGAATCCAAAACCTAAAAAAATTAATTTTTTTTAATGTATAAATATCATATTACTTAAATAATATTAAATCTATGTCAATTTACCTCTTTTTAGCCCCTTTTAGCATGTTTATTCTTTTTACTATTGTAATTAATTTTATATATAAAATATTATATGACCATAATTAATCTATTTAAAAATTATTATTCTAAAAATAAAATATTTTTTTGCAAAATAATTCCAAAATATCACAATTTTAACTTTTAAATCAAAACATAATTTATATTTAAAAAATTTTATTTTAGAGAAAAGTAACCTAGAAAAAAAATTAAGTGCTCCTATTCTAGTTTCATATCAATAACTAATTGAATTGAATTTTAATATATATTTTTATATAAATTATCAATATATTTCCTTAATATTATTCTCTAGTAGTCTTTACATTAATGTTTTAAAAAAATTAAATACTCATATAAGAATAATTCTTAAAAAATATCTATTTATAACATTAGACAGTTTTATATCAATTTATAACCTATTAATAATAAATGTATGAATTATTATTCATTTTTTATATTTATAAAATATATATTAAATTTAGTTCTATAAATATTCAAAATTCAATTTTTTATTGTATACATATATTATATAATAAAAAAATATTTAGAAAATATTTCATTATATATGAATAATTAAATGTTCATTACTTATAATTCATTTGTTCTTGATTAGATTTTATTTTACTTTTTTAACTAATCATTACTATAATTTAATAAATTAATATTTTTTTCAATTATATATATTTAATTAAATTCATAAAATATTTAAAAACAATATATTTAATGTAAAGATCCCATATATCTTTTCTATTAGTGATTATATTTCATCATTATTTAATTACTAAATGAATTATAGATAAATATTTACACATATTTCCCATACTTTTCCAAATATGTAACATATTTATTTCTTATAAAAATAAAATTAATAAAATAGATTTATAATAAATATTTATAAAATCAAAAGAAAGTTAACTATGGTTTTTATACAACCTTGATATTTTTTATTTATAGTAGTTTTTACTTTCTATAGATTTTATATTCATCTAAATATTTAATTTATTTTCCATTATCACTCATATGGATAATTTTAATCTCTTCTATAAATTATATGTGTGTGTTTAATTGTTTTTTCAATGATAATAATTATCATTATGAATGATGTTAATATTAAACAAATTATTTATTTTATCCCAGATTAAACATATTGAGAGTCACGCTACCCACCATTAGTAACCCAACTAGGGAAAAAGTGAAGTTAAAGAGTAAAATTTGAATCCCACCTCCAATAAGCCATGGGGTGGTGACCAGTACTGAGGGTATACAACACATGATGGGAGGAATTACTCTTAGTAATAAATTTAAGGACAAGAGATAATGGGAGAACCACAAATCAACACCAAAGTATTTATATTTCAGAAACATGTTTCGAAAAACTAAAAGATACATATATGTAAAATACGACAAAATAAAAAGATATATTCTATAGGAACAGTAAACTCCAATTAATCTAGAAACTCCATCCAAACTACATGAACAAAAATCATATGTACCATCATATCATCCTACAGACACATAGAAAATTGTGGTGGGGGTGAGAACTTGAGTGTTCTCAATAAGATCATCCTTTTAAAACAAATCAATATTCATATCCAATAAAATTGAAGAATAAGAATGTGTGAGGCCACCTAGATAAACAATCAAATCATAAAAATAACCAGGTTCATAAAAAATGAAACAATAAGACTATAGGTCATACTAACTTAACCAAAACAACCATAATTCTCCAAAACCATCACAAAAACACTAACTTTACTATTCTAAGATATTTATTCACAAAAATAACCTGTTAGTAGAGTTGTGATTCCTATAAGTGGTATGCAACTAGAAAGGATACCTCTCTTAATATGATATGGCGTGAGAATGGAAGATCACAACATAAAAACCATAAACTATATATCTTCAAACAATGATATTACAACATCAACTGATATCTATCCCAACTATTCCATCATCACCTTATTATAGTCATAATTACACTTACCCAACCATAAGTTGGTAGGGTAATGTAAACATAAAGGACATCAACACCGTCCCCTTATCTTTTTATGCACACCCCCAACTATAACCAAATAACCACATTCTCCCCATTATATTAATCTATCATGAATATGTATAGTATCAACCTCATTCCCTCACCCTACTATGAACGACCCCCACCATTATTCATCATTATCTCCCCACAAACAATTCCATAAGTATAAGAAAAATTTAATAATCATATATCAAGAAACATGTTTCATAAAATTAAAATGAAAATATTTCCACAAATAATATTTTCAAAGGGGAAAACACAAAAATAATTTATTCTCATTCCTATATCCACATAGTTTACCAATTTCTAGTATCATTGAATTTTATTTTTACTTAAGGGAAACCATGATAAAGAATCATCAACAACCAATGGATCATTTTAATTTCAGCCTTTAATCCTTATATTCAAGCCACACACACATTTTTAATCAACCCATCCTTATATTCATAGGTAAGGGTAACTACTCATCCATCCATTACCTTTCCAAATCTAATTATTCCTCAATAAAAATATTATTACCACAATGATCAGTTCATAATTATATAATTAATTGTCAATCAAAACCCACTCCCCTTCACAATTTATATTCTTCAGTCCATCTAGGTTTCATTTATTTTTTAACCCTGAATAATTTATTAACAACCTAGTAATTTCCTTATCCTTTAATTTCATATTTTTTTTAAAAATTCATTATGTATTATTCTAGAAATAAATTCTCTCCATTTGTTACCTTGAACCTTTGTTCATCACATAATCACTATCAATTATAGATTCCCACACCCTTTTAATTTTCATAATTATTCTTAGACCATAAGAATAATGTTACGAAAAATACATCACTACAACATAAGAAAAATTAAAACACTTATTGACTCCTAGACTTCAAAAGTTTCACTCTTCATTACCAAATTTTTGAAGTAATTCAATTTTATATATGTTAAGAAATATTCTGTGATTTTGGCATCCTTAAATCTATAACAACAATCATAATTTAATAAGAGTTAACACATATTAGAGAGAATATAAGTATGATCAATTTCATTACCATATTCAACTATAAAGGTGATAAGTTTAATTATAATAATAATATATGTAGCATAACTACTAACACAATAAATATATATAAAATAAAAAATTAATGGTATGAAAATTATAATTCACAAAAAATTACCTTTTTTTAATACCCAAGTTCCACTTCCCAATTCATCATTTTATTATTAGTTCCATCCCCATTTAATGTGATTTTATACAATATCTCCCTTCTCCCCAAAAACCTAGAACACCCATTAAGAAAAATTAGTTAACATAGAAGTAGAAAATGGTTATAGGTATGAAATAAATCACAATGGGTCTATTCAATCCTATTATTCTAGAAAATATAAGATAAGTGTAGATATCCCATACCTTAAGAAGCTAAGTAAATACACAAAAAGGAAAAAACATAAGAACTATTAAATCCATAATAAATTCACTTAATCTTGAAAAAATAAATAAAACATGAATACATTTAACAAGATCCCAAAAAATATAAACACCAATATTGATTCTATCATCCAGAGAGAAGGTATGAGAAGATATAATGGAAATGAATGACAAGTACACCTAAATCAATGGAGAATCCAATATAAATACACAGAGAAGCCTGTGATTGTTAATGGATGGATAAATTCCTTTAAGATACTCTACAATAATCTATTAATTCAAGATAAAGAAACTATGATGAACCTGGAAGATTTTTCATCTTTTACTCATATAGAAAACTGGAAAAGACACTTCCTTGGTATAGAGGCACTCAAAGTGACCCTAATATAATTGGTTAAACAAGATCCAAAATTATAAAATTCAGAAATAATAAATTCCTCTATATGTATAGAGGTCATTTACCTCATTTAAATGAGTTTTAATTCTATCATAGGCTCCTCTATAAAGTGGAGAAACTCTTCTCATCATTTTGGATGCCCAAACAACCACCACAACATGAGATTCAATATAGTAAACCTATACATCTTATTTATAAATTGAAAATGCTATCACTAATTTTTTGGACTTCCTTTCCATGTAATTTATCCATTACCTACTATTGAAAATTTAATAATACCCATTTAATATAGGGGAAACTCTCAGAAACTAGCAACTGCCACACCATGAAAAATGACAACAAAAAACCATTTCACTCACTGTGGTGAACTGATGATACTTATATTTTGATAAATTTTATATAGTAATTAAATGTTTTGAATTCCAAAAATGTTTTATTTTATATAAATTTTCATATTTTTATATTTTAGTTTTAAATTGATCTTAATTTAAAAAGTGGACTAATTTTGGATTTTAACTATTTTTATTTACTTTCATATTTTGGAAAGATTTTTTTTGACAAAAATCCAAATTAGGAAATTAATTTTTTTGTATTGTAGGTTTTATGGGATATATTTTTATTCAAATAGATATTTAGTTGAACCCAATATTATAAGACCCAAGTAGAGATCACAATTCAGGCCTTGGAATCTTTAACTAGATCTAGCGACTTTCAAAGGATGACCCATATCTCAAAAGTGTCATGTCTAATTGAGATAAAAGTTTACAAAAATATAGAAACCATTACTTTGGTAAATTATTATAAATATAAAAAGGAATGATATTTCCTATATAAATTTCATAATGAAATGGGGATTTGGTCCCTAGGAATTTGAATAATCATAAGAGAAGAAATATTTTCCTGAGTAGAACTATCATATCTTTTTCTAAATGAGTCCAAATAAGATAAAAGTTTATGGGTTCACGAAAAATTCAAAGGAAATTTTTTTTAGAAGAAATCCTTTCCAAATTTTTCCATTTATTGTGGATAAAAAGTTATAACTTCCTTTGGATAAATTTAGAGAAAAAATATTTCACCCCTCTTGCCTATAAATGTACACCTCCTCTTCCTTTCAAAATATATAGGCACTTTTAATTTTATAAGTAGGGATTTACCCATGTGATATTTTTCTATAGTTTTAATATATTATTATTATTCTTATCTAATTATTTATTTTCAATTTTTTTACAACCAGCGCACCTCTCTGATACTAATGATGGTGAGTAATTAACTATAGTATTGGAATTGGGGTAGGTTTCTTGATGTTCTTGAATTATTTTTCATTAATTACCAATATTTATTTTCTATTTGTAATAGGGTATTGGGTGTATTGAGGGGTGATTCAATGATTTTACTTCATTAAAATATATTATCCACTATTTTATTCAATTTCATACTAAACAAAAATTCCATACCTTCTCTTGGGAATTATATTCATATGATAGAGTTGAGTGTGTTTGAGGGATGCAATTGAATTTGATGAAGTAAGGTCTTAGAAGGTGTCACACTCTCAATTGAGGCGTGTTCATCATTATTGACTATAAGAGGAGGTGATTTTTTTTTGATGAAGAGATCCCCCATGCATTCTAAGTTTCACACTCAAAACTAGTGGATAATAGCTCATGTACCGTGGGATGAACTATCAAACATAATTTAGAAAAAAAATAATGGATATTGAGGGAGCCTGATAAGTCTATCATATGACTAAGTTATTTATTTCTAACATTTGATTAGTTTTTACTATATTATTTTGTTTTCATACATTTCATCATTATTAAACCCCACTATTTTGAATTAGGAATAATGAGTTATTAGTTTCTAAGGATACTCAAGATAGATGACCTAGGTTATCCTTTGCACTAAACTTAGTAAAAATCATAAATATTTTGAGATCATGCTTGAAAATGATCATTAAATTGGAACTATTTCTAGGTTTCCCTATTGTATTTCACTAACTATTTCTTTTCATTTTTTAAATATTTTATTATTTTCAAAAAAAATATTGAAAAATATATTTTCCCATGATGTATTAAAATTGAAATTACAATGGATATACTAAAAACTCTCTAATTACAAAAGAATAGAAAATAGAAAATGAAATAAAATCTCAGATGAAAGGAATTAAATAGGAAATAAAAAATTAGAGAGAAAAATTGAATGGAATAACTGAATATGTCTAAGAATATCAATAGAAAAAACAAAAATAGGAAATTAAAATAGTGGTGGAAGAAGTATCCTCATTAATTTTTCTTGTTGAAGAACCCATGGATGTTGAGAAGGAATTACATGAAGGTGTATTCAATGATTTGTAACCATTTATAGAATTGGTTTCTATAGAAAACTTTCCATTTTATATACACATGAGAGATCATGATTATTTGGATTAGTATTGGTTAGATTTTATAAAACATGAAAATTTTTGTAATTTTATCATATGTGATTATGAAAAATAAGTACCTCCCTCTTAATTTGGTTGAGGATGATGAATATTCACTTGGATAGAGTTTCCAGTTGCACTGATAAAAGAGAATGATTTTCAAGATACTTTATTTGAATGTTAAAGCTTCAGTGTTGCATCCTTTTTTTTGATCCTAACCAACTTGAGCATTTCAATGACTCCCCATTTACTAAAATTTTCAAGATAATATCCATAATCAATCAAAACCTATATATTAAGGAAGATTCCATATAATTAGTAGTTAAAGAAAAATAAATGGAAGAGCATGTTGTGATGTGGCTGCTTCCTCTATAACAACATGCATACCACATTGAAGCAGATACCATATAATCCAATAAGGAGCACTGATATATTATTTTTCTTCCACATAAACACCTTAAATCATCTCTTTATTATTATCTTGGGGTTATGATATTTTTTGATTTCTTTGAGGTTTCCCACTCTTGATATACCCTCATGGAAACTAGGAAAATTTCAGTTATGATAGTTCATCACAAATAATATTTAGCCACTATTATAATTTGTATAACCCCAAGAACTAATAAACTAAGGCAAGTATAAAACCTAGCACCCATATGGGGGTCCAAACCATTTACTACCTCTTATATATTTCTCATTATTTTTTATTTACTTTTCTTTCATTAAAGTTATTTAATTTTACTTTTTTTCTTTCTTTCATGTAGTTTTAAAGTGGTAGTAGCTTTGATATTAACTCAAGGCTACCACTAGAAAATAAATTAAGGTTATATCTTTCCTTATATTTTGTTTTTCTACCCTTTTATTTTTATTTGGTTGATATGAAATAAATGGTAGATAAGTTTAAGTGTGGAGGATATTCTACCTAAATATAAGTATATATGTCTTTGTGTTTTTAATTTTTATGAAATTTATGAATCAATGAATACTCTTGATCATATTTCACACATTGATTGATTTTGAGAGATTTTCCTTGATTTTATAAGAATTTTATTTTAAAGTATTGTTGAGGTGGAATATTTTTATTGGAATTTGATTTAAAATAATTTTTATTATTTTGGATAATTATTGAAATCCATTCCCATGAAATGATAACTTAGATATTTTTCATAGATTTTTAGGTATTATGATACATTTTGAAAACTTATATATAATACCCACACTTTATTAAGGAAACTTAGATTTTTTGTGTGAACCCAAAGTTGTTATTTTTGTCTTTTAATTCTTTGGACTTAATGAAATGTTTTTAAAATGATTCAAGATTTTTGTGATAGATATATTTTAACATGAGACCTACCTTTAAATCTACCAATATAATCCCTTAGAATCAATGGATTACCTTACAGGTTTAAGCTACATTAAAAACTGATTTTTACTTACCTACCTTCACTCTTAAATTTTTTTTCGTGGATATTTAAACTTTGAGTGTGTGGGAAGGGACTTTTGTGAGTGTTGTATGGGATGTACTTATATTTTCGGTTGTGTGAGGTGCGTGGAATCATTTTATGAAGTGGGGAGAAATATATAATTAGATATGATTAATTTTTTCATTATGCTTTATTAGAATCATCATTTTTATCTAAAAAATAGAAAAATGAAAAAAATAGAAAAACAAAAAAATGGAGATGAGATCAAATTTTTAATTATGCCTAATTTTATGACTCATGTACCTCTAAAAAATTAAGGGAATGAATTTTCATTCATACATTTTATTAAACTTTCATTACATCCTCTATGAAAAAAGTAAATAAAAACAAAAACAAAAAATAAAAAAATTGAAAAGGGGAGAATTAAGATAAATTCATTCATTTTATTAAATTTTTAACTCATATCCCCTATCCAAGAGTGTGTCTTATACATTAATAATGGGATTTGACTATGTATTTCATATTTTTTCACTAAAATATTCATGTGATTTTATATAATACTTCAAAAACATAGTTTTATCCCTAATGTTTAATAGTTTTTACCCACCTACCCCAAGCCCCTGAATTCTCCTTGAAAATTCATAATGATTGAAATTTTTTATTCCACATGGTGGGGAGATATTTAAATTTTAACAAGACTATGGGGATACATGCACTTTCCAAGTATGAGAATAACTCTATATTTCATTCATCTTGAATGAATAGGGATATAAAATTTCATTGTGTGGTAGGTATGATCGATATATGGATGGATTTTTGAGGTTAAATGACTTAAAATGAGAGAGATGAAAATGAAAGGGAATTTATTTCATAGATGATACATGATTGAATTATATTTTTGAAAAAATCTTGGATGTTTTCTCACTTTTGATTACTGTGTGGATTTTGATTTGGATATTTGATGATTTTCTCAAAATGCAATGTTTAAGTGTGGGGGATTGATAAAAAAATATTTAGATACATTTTATACTGTAATTAAATGTTTCTAATCTCATGAAATTGTTATTTTATGGTTAATTTTTATACTTTTTAGGTTTTCTTAATAAATTGCATTTAATTGCAAACATGGCCTAAATTCAGATTTTTAACTTTGTTTATTTACATTCATATTTTAGAAAAAAATATATACTAATCCAAATTATGAAATTATTGTTTTATGATTATATGATTTATGGGATACGTCTTCTTCAATTAGATATTGAGTCAAATTCAACACTACGAGACCCAAAGAGAGCTCATAATTCAGGCCTTTGAATTTGTGCCTATATCAGGAGGCTTTTAAAAGTAGAACCATTTTTAAAAATTGGAAATTACAATTGGGATGAAAATTTACATGGAGATAGAAAATTATTTTGGGAGATTTTTTTAAAAATGTGGCAAGATGTGATTACACTGTATCAAGGTATTATTGGCACAGGAACTCACTTCATGGTAATTTCAATAGTCGCTATGATAGAAATATTTTCATAAGTAAAACTATCATAATATTTTATACAAGAGTAAAAATAAGATATTTTTTTTTGATTTCATGAAAATTAAAAATTAAAAAACTTTAATGAATAACTCATTCTAAAATTATTTCATTTATTAGGGATAAAACACACAAGCATCTGATGAATAGGTTTGGGGAAAGATATTTCGCCCCTCTTTCATATAAATGTACACCTCCTCTTCCATATAAAGGAGTTTGGATTTTTTAATTATCTAAGCATGGATATTATTCTATAATAGTTTTCTATTGGTTTAATATATTAGTATTATTCTTCTCTCATTATTTATTTCAACTTTTTTTTCATCCACCACACCTCTCTAATACTCAATTTGGTGAGTAACTATCCTTAATCTTGGCCTTAGGGGATATTTTTAGTCATATTGATTTTTTTCACCAATTCACAATGTTTATTTTATATTTGAAATTGAGTAGTGGGTATATTTAGTTGTTATGTGGTTAATATCCCTCATTCTCAGATATTATCCACTAGTTTATTCTATTCCCTACCAAACATCAATTCCCTCAATTCTCTCAGGAATGATCTACAACAATAGAGTTGAGTGTGTTTAAGGGATGAAATGACATATGATAGAGTAGGGTATTTGAAGGTGTCACACTCTCAATTGATGAGTATTTATGACTCTTGATTATTGGTGGGTGATGAAGATATCTCATAGTCATGATAAATTTCACACTCAAAAGTAGGATATAATAGTTTATATATGATGGGTTAAACTATCAACCAAAATTCAGAAAATAATAATGGATAATGATGAAATATAATAATTTGACACTATAACCAAGTTATTTATATCTAGCATTTGTTTAGTTTTTACTATCTCATTTTATTTTCATATATTTCATCATTATCAAACTTCACTTATTTAAATTATGAATAGTGGGTCCTTGATTTATAAGGATCATCAAGAGAGACATACTAGGTATTCCCAATTTTATATCATAATGTATATAAAGATGAATAAATACAAGAGGGGGGGGGTGGTGAATTGTATGTTAAAAAACTTTTGTTTTTTAACTTTAAAAGGAATTTAGTTAAACAAGGTTAAACAAATCATATTCACAAAACCTATCAAGTATTAAAATAGTAATTGGACTTAGCCTTTGGGTATGATGAACATAGTATCATAATAATTTAGATTCTGATATATATTCTACATGTCATAATAAGAAAATGATTCTACTTTAACAACATATATAATCGTATTCAGTAAGAAGTGGTAACATATTCAGAGTTTAATAGTATTCACAATAGAAATAATTTAATCATAGAAAACACAAAAAGAATCATAATCACAATAGTTATGATAAATCAGAGTATTACAAAATTAGTGATTATATCTTAATTCATATAATATCATAATCATAGTAAATCATATTCACAAAGAAATACAGGGTAGAGTAATTGTATTGTAATCAAAGCTATTATGATAAACAAGATACAAATAGAAAGATTAATATAAAAGGATTCACTTTCTATTACAATTTTAGTGCAAATAAAAGACTTTTAATAAAATAATTAATACAAATGAATACAATTATTTTATCTCAAAGAGTATGGTATCCAATAACCTAGGATAAAGGTCCCTTATTTTATACTTACAAGAATGTCTGTATTTACCTTACCAGGGAAAACAATAAATATAATGACTGGTCTATCTCACTATCCTTGTGATCCCTTGATATGATGGTTGGATTCTCTGTCTCTCTATCCCCATGAGCCCTCGATATGATGATCATATTTTCTGTCTCTCTATTCCCACGAGCCCTCAATCATATTAACATGACTAGAAATTATGATTACAAACTCAAAATGATTACAAGTATGAGGAACAAGTAGATCACTCTTGTAAGCTTCAGATCTCTTGTACAAAGAGTTTTTTTCAAATGAAGATGATCAAAAATTTTCTCCAAATCTTTGAATAACAGGGTATTTATAGGAAATATTCCAATGGTAATATTGATCCTCCAATGGTTATATTTTCTCTATGTTTTTTTTGCGATGAATTGGACACCAGGAACTTTAACAGTCATATTATAATAGAATGTCTGATTTCATTTTTATATACACAATTTTTAGTATAAAACACATTTCTTATATTAGAGATAAGATTTTCTAGTAATGGGAAATTCATTATAATAAATTCTTTGAGTTTGATTATGATTTCAATCGAATCCTTTATCAATATGAATAATAATATTTTGTCAGTTTGAAAGAAAAAATAGGAGATCTTATATTTGATCTGATAAAGATGAGTACGATAAATCTAAGTACGATTATTATATTATCCAATATCATTATGATAAACATATCATATCCAGTCTCATTACGATAAGCATAATGAAAAAGTATATTTTCATAACTTTTTAAATCTTATTCTAAGTAAGATAAAAAGATTATATTTTCTTATAACAATATTATAAAATACTTTGGACATGAAATAGTTATTAATTAAGTATTTAAGAAAGAGTTTGTGATTTCCAAAATAAAAGGAATGGAAAAGTCAAAAAGAAACTTTTGACTCAATAATCTCTCCATCATTGGAAAGCACAAACCACAAGACCTAAATAGAAAATAACTTAAAAAAAATACTTAAGTAAATTATTCTTTTTAAGAACTTCATATTTAGAATTAAAAATTAATACTTATCTCCACCTAAGTTCATAATTCATATGAATAAAATGATGAATATTAATAACTCCCCCTTATGATAGAAAATTTACCTAAGGACCGTATTATCTTCTTTAGAATTATTTCTCCCCTTACTTAAAACATCTCCCCCTTTCTATAAAATTCTTTCCCTTTGTATAAATTTCTCTCCCTTTTTTATTTTCAAAAATGAATAGGAAAGAGTCTTGTAATACATGAAATGGGTTAGAGAAACAAGTATACCAAGCAATATAATAAAGTACCTGATTATCTATAAAATGAAAAAACACCAGACCAATTGGAATTGGGAGTTATTCAAACAATTCATAATTAGATGAAAAAGTTCTTTATTGATAAAAATGTTTTTGAAAAAAATACAAAAATATTTTAGATAAAAAATTCAATCATTCTTCAACATCAATGATCTCATAATGGTATTTAACTTTTTGAGATCCTTTCTTTCCTCTTAAATCTTTTCAATAAACTCTTCCTAAGGATAATTCTTCTTTTCTAGTTCCTATAACCTTTCCTCTTGAATCCAATGATTTTAATCTTTCATATGAATATTTTCTTCTTGGTTATGAAGTTTTTAATAAAATTAATTATTCAAAGTAGTGAATTCCTCTTTACAATTTTTGAGTCTCATTATCTGATCTTAGAAATAAATCATATTTATATTTAGCTAATTTAAATTATTAGTATGATTTTTAGACTGATATTTGAAAGATTTAACAAAGTTTACTCTTTCTACCATATCCTTTGTTAACAAACAAAAAATTTTCTGCAATAACTTTCAATTCCTTCTTCATCTCTTCAAAAATTCTCATCAAAATGCTTGATATCAGTATTTACTTGCCCAGACCAATTTGTCATCTGACTACATGATTTTCTATGAATCCCATAAAAATATATATGGGCTTTGAATCTAGATTTTAGTTTGATCACTATTTCTTTCAGCAAGCTTGTGGAATATGATTTTTGATTAAAACAATCCAAAAGAATCTAAAACCAAGATTCTAGATTTGGGAAATATAGAATTGTTCCTTAAAGCCTTTTTAAATTATAAATAATAAAATCTACTCTTTCTGAAGAGGTTGTTCTGGATGAATATGATTGATCTTCTTATTTATCCTTAGGGGGTAGAATGTGAATGGTTCTGATTTCTTCTTATAATATTTCCCCCCTTTTTTCCTTTTTAAATGATTTCTCAATTCTCTGTTCAGCTTTCTTTCCATTTGATATATCAATAGCATCAATATAAATCCTTTTACTAACTTGTGATTTTTGATTATGATCTAGTTCATCCTTCTTAGATGAGTATTAAATTGCTTGAATAGATGGGGTTTTTATTTCTATTGACTAACAAATTTTTCCGTTTGATTTTCCAAGGAAGATAATTATTTTGAAGAAGCCTGTGAAGGACTCAAGGAAAGCTTATCTGAAGGAAGATCTTCTTTCTCAGATTTTTTTTTCATACTCTTCCTAATTATTTTCAACATTCTTAGTTTCCATTAAAACATTTTATTCTTGTTCTTATTATTCATCTTATTCTTTATCAACATAATTTTTTATTTATCTATATTCATTTTATTCTTCAATACCTTCACTATATTTTTCTATAATATCTAATTCTACAACACCTTCTTCTATCTATTTTTGAAACAATTCATGAAGTTTTAACTTAGATTTCAAATCACCTTTCCCAATGGGAATAGATTCTTTATCTACAATAACTGCTTTTATATTGTCTCTATAGAGGGAACATTGACACATAAAACAACTATTCCTTTAAGATATAGTCCATTATCTTGATATTGTAATTTTTTTTATAAAAATGGTCCCTACTCCTTTAATCAATTTACCACATAATTTTTCTTTAGATAGTTTATTATTTTGTTTCTTTTAATTTGTTGGAGGAAGAGGGAAAATGTTTCTCTTTTGAACAACCTTCTCTGATTTCTTTTATTTGGAAGAAGGTTTTTTTGATATAGAAACCTGAGTATTCTTAAAAAAAATGTTTGATTCAAAATCAAAGACATACTTCATCCTTAAAATTTTGTCATCACTCATAAACACAATATTTTGTCTGATAGGATCAGACATGATTGAAATGTTGAAATGTTTCATATTTGATTCAATCATATTATTAATCATGGTGGAAAAAATTATAATCTTAGACTTTATTAAATTAGATTTTATGTTCTTTATTTTCAATAGAACAAAACCTTCCAAATTCATTTTCCTCATATTTACCAAGTAACCCAAAATAAAGATATCAGATACTTTAAAGGTATCTCTATCTCCCATTATTGGAATTAAAAACCCTTTCATCTAAATGGATATTAATCTATTATCTATAATGATATGTGTAACCTTTCTTGGTTCATCACCTGACACATTTTTAAATAAATATTTTGGGATCTTTCTTTGATAAACATACCCTTGGAATCTGTTAGTTTATGAGATGGAAAAAGGAACATACTTCATATGAAATTACTAGGGAACATACTACTGAACTATATGTCATATTTTACCTTTTATCATAGATATTAAATAAAATCATTTATTTTACCTCTTCTTCAAATAAGTTTACAGAAGCATAAACTCTATAACTAAATCTATGTAAATCAAATTGTAATCATAATATAATTATTCACACATAATTATTTCCATCCTCAAAAATCTATAATCCTTCTAAGAGATGAATCAGACATTTTATAAAAATATATTACTACTATAATTTCCTAAAAAACAAACCACTTGTTGTAATCCTTTGTAGGATCCATTGTATTTGGACTTGATACTGAAGATTCAGACAAGAAGAAAATAATTTAGACTCAGCGACTTAAACGAGGAAACACTTAGAGGTTGAAGTCTTGAGATAACTAATGTGGGACACAAGGTTGGGAGGGGGGCTATTTATATAGGCAATTTAAAGTGATGGTTGACCTTTCAAAATGATCTAATGGACGGGATTAGTTCCATATGATCTGATGGTTGATAGAACATCTGAAGAAATATTTTTAAATAATTTCAACTCTTGAGGTTTTATAAAATGTTCTTATCATATTGGGTGAATAAAAAAACAAAACATCTAAATAAAAAAAACAAAAAAAGTATAAAACTAATTAAAATTGAATAGTTTTAAATTTTAAAAGGAAATAATAATACCTTTTGGAGTGGTCATTTATATTATAGTTTGTTTTATAGAATAAAATATTATGATAGTTTGAAAATAGTACAAAATTTTTAATAAAAAATATGATTATAAATAATTTAAATGAAAAATTGAATATGATTGAATGAAAACTCAAAATGATGAAAATTTTAAAATATGATTTAAAACAAACTCAAATATGATAAATTTTCAAAATATAATTTAAACAAAGTTGATTATGATAAATTTTCATAATCCAATATAGAAAAAATTGAATATGATAAATTTTCAAAATCTGATTTAAAAACAAAGTCGGATTTGGAATTTGTTTTATATTACTTAAGTATAGAAAACTCATTATTATAGATTTTTTAGAAAAATTAATTTTTTTTGAAAACATAAGATTTTTGGAAAACTAATGTTTGAAAAATTGAAAAATAATAACCATCATATGTACTCCCCATTTGAAAATGGGTAACATAATATAAGTAGATAGGTAAATAAGAAGTATATATGAATGACTACATTACAACAATCATTCCTAGATTCTATTTAATGTATTCAAATCTATCATAAGGTAATAGTTTTGAAAAAATGTCAGCAAGTTGTTCTTGTATTCTAGTGAATTTTAAAATGATATATCATTTTAGTGTGTAATCCAAAAGAAAGTGATGTCTAATATATATTTATTTTTCATGATAGTGATGTGCATAGTTCTTATGTAAGGAAATGAAACTAGTTTTGTCACATAGTATTTGAGTTTTAGTAAAACTCATTCCATAATTAGTGAGTGTGTATTGCATCCACAACACTTGAGCACATCAACTTCCAACTACCACATATTCAAATTCAGCAGTGGAAAGTAATACAGATTTTTGTTTCTTAAAATAACAAGAAACTAAAGAATCTCATAATAAAGGAAATGTTTTAGAAGTACTTTTTCTATCCATTCAATAACCACAAAATTCAGCATCTGAAAATTTTTTTAATTCAAAATCATTTCTAGAAGAATAAAAAAGTCCTAAATCCATAGTTCACTTTTGAAAATGAAAAGTTTATTTAACTACTTTTAAATGGGATTTATTTGTATTATAATGATACCTTGCACATAATCATACAAAAAACAATAAGTTTGGATCACCATCAGTAAAGTATAGTAAATTTTTTATAATACCTCTGAAAATTGTTTGATCAACTGGTTTCCAAACTTCATTAATATCAAGTGTATTTGAGGTACCGATTGAAGTACTAATATATTTAGTATTTTCATATCTAAACTTTTTAAGAAGATAATTTATATACTTATTTTGATATATATAGGTACCTTCTAGTTTTTTGAGAAATATGAAAACCAATAAAGTTTTTTGACACACCCATCATACTCATCTCAAACTCATATTTCACAAGATACTCAAAGAAATATGTTAAATATTATTGATTTGATAAAAATATAATGTCATCAACATATATTTTAACAATTATAAAATTTTAATTAACTTTCTTTATAAAAATAGTTGGATCTACAGTTCCCTTAACAAATTTTTTTTGTAACAAAAATCTTGATTGTAACGAACCAATATTTTATGAATAAAATTCTATTTATTTTAATGTCTTATGGATATAGAAAATACATGCACTCTTTTCTTATTATTGAGTTTAAATGAACATTAATTATCATTACCATTGGCAATATAGTTGTTGAATAGTGATCACACTATAGATATAAGTATAAGGTTTTTAAAAAAATCCTTTCGATAGAGAAAAAGGATAGGATGGCCTCATCCTGTAGACTCGGGTCGTATGAAGCTCATTTTTTGGATCTTGTAAAGGAGGTAGAGTCACTTTCCTTTGCTCATGACTATGACCAATCCCATATTCAACACGTTAAGCTTTAATGGAATCACCTATGGGAGAAGTTAAAGTTAATAAAGATTACCACCTAGGTGATGTTATCCTAGCCGCCCCAAGAGTCTGTCACCATAGCACACCTTAACCTTAGGTCTTATGCGGGTGTTATAAGGGGTTATGTAACAAGGTATTAGTTACTTATTATGGAATCCCTTTTTATAAATAAAAGTCTTATTCCATCAATTTCTTTACGAGAATAGTATTTCTCAAAAAAAATAATGAATTTGATAAATTGATTTTTCAGATAAAAATGGTACTTTTGAGAAATATATACATTATTATATTAAAAAAAGATTTTTATTAATAATATTATAAAAAAAATTCTTATAAATGAATATTATATCAGTTCAATATCTATAAATGATTAGGTAATCAATTTGATAAGAGTTACATTTTTTATACGATAAAACACAAAGTTTATTTTTAAAGAATATATTTTAAGGAATTAATGTATTTTTGAAATAATTAATTTTTTAATAAAATATTATTATCAAATTAATTTTATTAATAATAAATAAGTATATAATTTTTATGAAGTCAAATGTAATTTTTATCAAGGTTTGAAAACTATTTTTATCAAAACTTGTGAATTTTCCCTAAATGTCAGTTTTCATTTTAAAAGTGAAAATTCAAATATTTAGAAAATTATTTAGATAAAATGAATATTATTTTTGGAATCATTCCAATGATGAATTTTTCATAATTTTCTATGACAGTCGAATTTTTGGGTAAAAATTAATTACCGTATAAATAAAATATGTGTTTTATGACATCATAATGACCCCAAAATGATGTAATACATACTATAATTGGTATTATAGGACTAATATATGTTTTACCATTAAAATAATGTGATTTTATATTTTTTTACCTTTTTTATAAAGCCTTAGTGAATAATCCAAGGCATATGCAATATTTTAAAATTTTAAAATCATTTCCTTGAAAGTGTGACTCACCTCGACATAATATGGGGAAATATTTTAATATATTCAGACCATTTAATTATAAAATAATTTTATCCACTCCTATTTGTCAAAAACTTGGGCAAAAACCCTGAGATGTTTTTTGGTTTTGAATATTTAATTATATAGATTCCAAAACATAAGTTTGTGAAATATTAAAGAATTACTCTATCATTTCATATATAAACCCACCCAAAATCCCACTTATATACACTCAAAATCCTTGTAGAACGTCCCTAATCTTCCCTACCCTCTCTAGAATCTTCTCGATGTGCCCCAAGCTCTCAAGAAGCCCCTATTCAATCTTTTTAAGTCACATACTCTAGTAAGGGACTCCTTGCTTTCTCATTTTTATCCAAGTTTATTTATGTTCTTATTCCATTTTATTTTCAATTAAAAATGTTAGGGTATGATTTATCACCTCCCCCATACTTCCCTATTTATGTTTTAATGATGATAAACCCCTTCCTCTCTCATTAATTCCTTCCGTGTACACCCGTTACCATGCCTAAATTCCGTGTGGGATTTCTCTCTTCTAATTTCCATTCAAACATTTCTTCTATATTATGCATCTAAATTACATTAAATATGTTAGGATATTATGTTACATGATCCCCTTAACATATATTTCATTTATAAATGACTTGGTACCCATTTATCTCTCATCAACTGAATTTATAAATTTTCAAATGATGCTGTTATGCTACAAAAATTACACCGTGATTTTCTAATCAAAAATCATCATGTAGTGAATACCATACCCATTTCTCTATGAAGGGTATTAAACTTTATGATCATGTACTTATTTATTATAGACATTCATGTTTTTATTATATATTCCTTTATCTTTAATAAATTATGATGATAAAAGAATCCATGTTATATGATCTATGTGGCACACTTAAGCATGTGATTAAAATGTTCCTGAAGGGTGCACCTTGATAGTGCTCCAATGCATTGGGTAATGTTTAGTATCATGATAATCCATGTGAAATAAGGATTTACTCATGATAATCTATGTGAAATTATGGTTTAATCATGCTAATCCATGTGCAATGATCCTTGGCTTATGCTAATATCATGTTGTATTTTATTTCCACGTTTCCATGTTATGATAACCATGCTATATCATGCCTTTATGTTTATATTTATATTGTAGTCCATTGATATTCCTATTGCGTAACATGTAAATTATTCTTCATGTCATGAATTTTTTACTCCCTTACTGAGCTTTATAGATCACCCCTTTCTTATTTATGTCCTCAAGTTATCCCATGCAGTGTTAAGTATGAAGGAATGAGTTGGTCATATCAAAGAAGTTTGAAATAAAGATGTTTTGTTTCATGTTTTAAGTTATTATGTAATGTTTATAATTTCCCAAGACACTAGAACTCTCAATCCTCATATTTTTCTTAAGTTCAAGTTTATGTACTAAATCATGTTTAAGTGTGTAATAAAGAGAATGGTTGTTATAGTTTGTATTAGAGGACAAGTTTAGTTATTTTTGGGATTAGAATTAGAAAACCCTAGTGAAAGCCTTAGGTATAAGACCAGGTATAAAAAAACATCCGTAAATTTTGGTGAGTATAAAGTAAGTGGTTTATCAAGAAAATACATACCTGTTTGGATATGAACATGTAGATATGGCTCTGACACATATGTATCTAGGGGTAAAACCTAAAAACACCGCTTTGATCTAGACTCGAATGGGAACTGGTACACGACAATGAGTCTTGTTGCAATCTTGGTTCAACACTCACAAGGGATATGATTCATTAAATTCATAATCTTAGTATGAGCCATTATCAATGGAATAAAAAATTCCCCTAATAATATATGTTAGGAAATAGATCATGGATGACTTAGATCAAAATATATAAATTCATAAGTTAAGGATATAAATTTAATTTATAAGTTATCCCTTTTTTTCATTGGATTCACCTTTATGTGTTTAATAGTTTAACAAGAATCATCCCTAAGTTTATATTGGATAGAGTAGAACCCGAATAAAAAAGTGAAAACTAGAGTTATCATACATAGTTCTACGCATTATTTTATATCCCGAAAGTTTAGTTGAACAATCCAAACACTACAACAAACCATAGAAGTAGAGATGTCGATGAGAACAGAAAATGGTGAAATTATTAAAACCCATGAATATAACTCCTCTACTATCACAATTTGTAGATTGAACTTCTTAGAAAACCTCTTCATACTCCCTTTGGTGGAATTTGATGAAATTCTTGGCATGGATTGGATTTCCCAATATAGATCCAAAATAAATTGCCGTGAAAGGGAAATAACTCTCCATATGGAAAAACAACCCCCTATTCTATACAAGTGCAAGGAGGATGATGAATCTCCCTCAACACCATCATACCAAGTATGAATATTACTTCCATATGAGAATGCATATCTTTCTCAGATTATTGAGTCTAATGAAGTAACCATCCTCAAAGACATGCCTATTATGAGGGAATTTGCTGATGTGTTTCCTAAGGAATTTCCTGGTCTTCCTCCTAGAGGAGATGTTGAATTCTCGATTTATCTTATACCTGGGGAATTTACAATATCCAAGACTCTATATAAAATGGATGTGGTGGAGCTTGAGGATATAAGGAAATAACTATAGGAGAATCTGGATAAAGGTTTTATATGCCCAAGTGCTTCACCATGGGGTGCACTAGTCCTATTCATCAAGAAGAAGGATTGGTCAATGTGCCTTTGCATTGATTATCGTGAGCTCAACAAAATCACGATAATTAACAAGTATACTTTTCCACGAATTGATGAATTGTTTTATTAGCTATATGGAGCATAATACTTATCCAAGGTGAATCTACATTCGGGATATTACCAAGTAAGGGTGAAGAAGAAGGATATCTGCAAGACTACATTTTGTACAAGGTACGGACACTATGAATTCATAGTAATGTATTTAGGACTCACTAATGCTCAAAAAATATTCATGGACTTGATGAATAGAGTATTTAAAAATTACCTCGACAAATTTTTGGTAGTCTTTATATATTATATTATAATATACTCTAAAACTGAGGAGCATGAGGAGCATTTAAGTACTGTACTATAGACCTTCTGAAAGGATAATCTCTATGAAAAGTATAGAGAGTGTGAGTTATGGTTGAAGGAAGTCTCGTTCGTGGGGTATATCATCACAAGTAATGTGATATCTATGGATTCCTCAAAAAAAAAAAAATTAAATTGAGGGATGGACAATGCCAAAATTTGTGATGGATATCCATAGATTCCTTGGGTTAGTTGGATATTATCGTCGATTTGAGATAAATTTCTCATGACTGTCAAACCATCTTAACAAGATGACTCAGAAGGGAGTCAAGTTTTCTTGGAATGATGAATGTGAATAGAGCTTCAAGGAGTTGAAAATGAGGCTTATCACTGCAATTGTGCTCACACTTCCCACAAGTGGATAACTTTTCATGGTATTTAGTGATGCTTCCAAGAAGGGACTGTGATGTGTATTGATGCAAAATGACAAAGTAATTGCCTACACTTTAAGTAAATTTAAATTTTATGTGTAGAACTATCCAAATCATGATCTTGAGTTGGATGTAGTAATCTTCACTTTGAAAATTTGGTGACATTACCTCTTTGGTGAGATGTGTGAAATATATACGGATCACAAAATCCTCAAGTATATATTCACATAGAAATATTTGAATATGCACCAATGAATATGGTTAGAACTGATAAAAGACTATGAATACTCAATCCATTACCACCTTAGGAAAGCGAACAAGGTGGAAAATGCTTTAAGTAGAAAGGACCCAGTGATTTTATCATTTATTAGAATTGAAAAAAATCCAATATTCTTAGATTTGATGAAGATGGACATGAGAATCATAAATAAGGGAACATCATCAATCCTTTCACAAATGATTTCTCAACTGTCTCTTTTGGAAAGGTTAAAGTATGCTCAAAAGGATGATGTGGGAAATTAGAAGAAAGTGGAAACTATCATAAAAGGTAAATCCTTGAAGTTCAATGTTAATAAAGAAGGATTTTTGAGATTTGGGTCAAGAATATGTGTTCAATCAAATCCTAAGTTGAATAAATAACTTTTGGATGATGCCCATAGTTTGAATTTCTCCATTCACCAATGAAACACAAAGATGTATTGAGATCTCTAAGAGAATTATTGATGGGATAACATTAAGAAAAATATTGCTGAATATACATCAAAGTTCCTGGTATGTCATACAGTGAATGCTGAGAGGAAGAAGTATAATGGGATGATGTAACCATTACCCATACCAACATGGAAATGGGAGAACATCACCATGGACTTTTTCACTGGACTTATGAAAACATCCAAATGAAATAATTCTATCTGGGTTATTGTGGATTGTCTTAGAAAGGATACACACTTCATTAAAGTTTAAGAGGATTTCTCATTGGATTAACTGGAACGAATAAACATTAGAGAAGTGGTAAGGCTGCATAGTGTACCACTATCTATTGTATCTGATCAAGATCCAAGATTCACCTCTAAGTTCTGCAAGAGTCTCCAACACACTATGAATACTGAGATGAACTTTAGTATAGATTATTATCTACAAATAGATGTCCAATCTAAGAAGACTATCCAAACACTTGAGGACATATTGAGAGCATGCTCAATGGACTTCAAAGGGGGATGGGATCAATATCTTCCTCTTGTTGATTTCTCTTACAATAATAGTTTTCACTAAATAATAAAAATGGATCCTTATGAAGCAATTTATGGGAAGAAGTATAGAACACCGACATGTTGGGATGTAGTTGGGGAGCGAAAAATTATATGTCTAGAAATGGTTGAAGAAATGGTGGAGAAGTTTAAGACCATACAGTAGCACATCAAAGCTACTCAGATTCAATAAAAGAGCTATGAAGAGAACCATCAATGAGACCAAGAGTTTGATGTTGGAGATATGATTTTCCTCTCTATATAAACATTTAATAGAGTCATGATATTTGGGAAGAAGAGAAATCTTAGTCTAAGGTACATTATCCCTTTTGAGATCCTTGATCGCATTGGAACAATGGCCTATTGACTAGCACTCTCACTGAACTTTTCTCAAGTACATGATTTATTCCATGGATCACTCTTGAGGAAATACATACCTAACCCATCACATGTACTCAATCTATAGGTGGTACCATTGGAGAATTACCTCTTCTATAAAGAGAATTTGGTGAAGAGTTTAGATCGTAGAGAAAAAGTTCTATGAAATAAGATGATGTCACTCATCATGGTGTTGTGGTGAAACCACAATTTTGAAGAAGTAATGTGGGAACTTGAAGAAGTGAAGAGGCAAAGTTACCCTCATTTGTTTTATTTTTGGAAAAGTAAAATTCATGGGAAAAATTTCTTAAGGGGATAATTTTGTAACGACCCGATCTTTTATGAATAAAATCCTATTTCTGTTAACATCTTATAGATATAGAAAACACATTCACTCTTTTTTTATTGGTTTTAAATGAACTTTAAGTATCATTAATGCTGAAAATATAGTCATTGAATAGTGATCACATGAATGATATAAATATAAGTTTTTTTTAAAAATCATTTCGATACAAAAAAAGGAGAGGATGGCCTCATCCTATAGACTTGGGCCATACGAAGCTCATTTTTCAGAGCTCAGAAATAAGGTAGCGTCACTGGTATTTTCTCTTGACCAAGCCCAATCCAAGCTTCAACATGTTAATCTTGAACAGAATCGCCTACGAGAGAAGTTCAAGTTAATAGAGATTACCACCTGTGCGATGTTATCTGAGCCGCCCCAAGAGTCTGTCACCATTGTACACCTTACCCTTAGGTATTATGTAGGTGTTATAAGGCGTTATGTAACAAAGTATTAGTTACATATTGTGTAATCCATTTCTATAAATAAAATTCTTATTCCATTAAATCTTTTATGAGAATAGTATTTCTTAAAAAATGAAAAATTTGATAATTTTTTTCAGGTAAAAATAGTACTTTTGAGAAATATATACATTATTATATTAAACTATGATTTTTAATAATATTATTATAAAAAAATTTCTTATAAATGATGATTATATAATTTCCTTATCTATAAATGATTAGGCAGTTAGTTTGATAAGAGTTACATTTTCTATACGATAAAACACAAAATGTATTTTTAAAGAATTTATTTTAAGGAATTAATGAATTTTATAAATGAATAATATTTTAATAAAATATTATTATACAATTAATTTTATGAATAATAAATGAGTATATAATTTTTATGATGTCAAATTTACTTTTTATTATGGTTTGAAAATTGTTTTTGTCAAAACCCGTGAATTTTCAACAAATGTTAGTTTTCATTTTAAAAGTGAAAATTCACATATTTAGAAAATTATTTAGATAAAATTAATATTATTTTTGGAATCAGGATGTATAAATTATCCAATGGTTATTTTTTCATAATTTTATGTGACTGTCGAATTTTTGGGTAAAAATTAAATACCTTATAAATTGAATATGTGTTTTATGACATCATAATGACCCCAAAATGATGTAATAAATACTATAATGGGTATTATAGGCCCAATATATGTTTTAAAATTAAAATAACGTGATTTTATATTTGTTTTCCTTATTTAATAAATCCTTAGTGAATCCTCCGATACATATACAATATTTTAAGATTTTAAAATCATTTCCTTGAGTGTGTGACTCACCTCCACATAAGAAAGGAAATGTATTAATATCTTCATCACTTTTACTTATAAAATATTTTTTTATAATTCTATTTGAAAAAAACCATGGGCAAAGAACTATCATATGATTTTTGGTTTTGAATATTTTATTACATAGATTCCAAAACCTAAGTTTGTGAAATATTAAAGAATTCCCCTCTCATTTACTATATAAACCCACATAATCTCCCACTTATCTTAACTAAAAATCATTATATCATTCCCATAATTGTCTCTATACTCTATAGAATCCTCCCAAGGCACCCCAATCTCTTAATAAGCGTCTCTTCACTATTTTGAAGTCACACATTCAAGTAATGGACTTCTTGCTTTCTCATTTTATCCAAGTTTATTTATGTTGTTATACCATTTTATTTTCAATTAAAAATCTTTGGGGTATGATTTTCAACCTCCTCCATATTGCACTCCTTATGTTTTAATGATGATATACCCCTTTCTCTCTCATTAATTTCTTCTGTGTACACCTGTTACCATGCCGAAATTCCGTGAGAGATTTCTCTCTTCTTATTTACATTCAAGCATTTATTCTATATTATGAATCTAAATTACATTGAATATGTTGGTATATTATGTTACATTATCTACTTAATATATATTTCATGTATAAATGATTATGGACCCCTTTATCTATCATTAAACCAATTTATGAATTTCCATATGGTGCTGTTATGCTGCTGAAATTGCACCACAATTTTCCAAGACAAAATCATCATATAGTGATTACCATACCCATTTATATATCAAGGGTATTCAACTTTATGATCATGTACTTATTTATTATATACATTAATGTATGTATTCCACATTCCTTTATCATGGAATAAATTATTATGATGAAATAATCCATGTTATATGATCTATATGGCACTCTTAAGAATGAGATTAAAATGTCCATGAAGGGTGCGCCCTAATAGTGCTCCAATGCATTGGGTAATATTTATTATCATGATACACTATGTGCAATGAGTTTTTACTCATTATAATTCATGTTAAATGAGGGTTTACTCATGATAATTCATGTGCAATAAGCCTTGACTCATGTAAATATCATGTTGTATGTTGTTGCCACATTTCCATGTTATGATAACCATGCTATATCATGCCTTCATGTTCATGTTTATATTGTTCTCCATTGATATGCCTATTTACTAACATGTATTTTATTCTTCATGTTATGACTTTTTTGCTATGTTACTAAGATTTATAGCTCACCCCTTTCTTATGTATGTCCTCAGGTTATCCCATGCAGTGTTAAGTATGAAGGAATGAGTTGGTCATTTAAAATATGTTTGAAATAAAGATGTTGTATTTAATATTTTAAGTTGTTATGTAATGTTCCTAATTTACCAAGGCACTATACCTCTCAATCCTCAGAGTTTTCTTAAGTGAAAGTTTATGTAATAAATCATGTTTGAGTGTGTAATATAGAGTAGGGTTGTTGTAATATTAATATATCCTAGTAGGATTTAGCAGCTTATTTTAGTCCACATAAAGCTTTGGTAAATTTAAAAACATAATCCGAATGTTTTTTATCTTCATAACTAGGGGATATTTCAAAAAAAAACTTCCTATTATACATATCCATTAAGGAAAGCACACTTAACTTCCATTTGAAAATGTTTGAAATTGAATAATGTTGAAAAGGGAAATAGAATATGAATAGATTCAAGTCTAGATACCGGTGCATATGTTTATTCATAGTCCATGACTTCCTATTGATTATAAAATTTACCAAAAGTCTTGCTTTATTTCTAATTATTATTCTATTTTTATCACACTTGTTTATGAAAACCCATTTTACTCAAATTACTAAAGTTTATTTAGGTATTTATATCAAGGTCCAAACTTTGTTCCTTTTAAATTCATTTAGTTTATCTTGAATTTATTTTAGCTGATCCTCATCACCTAGAGACTCATCAGGATTTTTAGGTTCAAATTAGGAATGAAAAGAAAGATGTTCTACTTTATTTCATAAAGAACTTCTATTCTTTACTAGTTGATTCACATCACCAGTGATACTATCATTATGATGATTCTTAAGAAACAACTGACTTAGATTTTTTAAAACATGTTCATCAACATAACATAGAAAATATTACTAAGTAAATACTTTTAGACACTATTTCTTAAGTATTTTCCTTATTAGAAGAATCTTCCATCCAAAGTTGAAAATTAGTTTTGGAAAACACATCTGAGGCTGTTGGTGGGGTTTTTTTAAAAGAAAAAGGATTGGTTTCATTAAATTTAACATGTATTATTTTCTTAATAGTATAATATCTTTTATTAAAAACTCTATATGCCTTATAAGTATTGTAATAAACTAAAAATATAACTTCATTGAATTTGGATGAAAATTTATGTAATTTATCTTTTGTATTCATTATAATTTTAATCCAAGATACACATGGGTCTTTTTTCTAGTAATTTATCTTTTTTATTTATTATAATTTTAACTTTTTCTATAAATAGTTTTAAAATAGTAAAAGGATTCATATTTCTTTACTAGAAAATAAACCCATATGTATCTTGTGTAATCACCATCTAAAAAAATACATTATACTTTCCCCCAATAATTCCGATTTGTGTAGGTATAAAAAGATCCATGTTCATTAACTATAAAGCATCAGAAGTTGAGACTCCACTAATAGATTTAAAACTAGACTTATGTTTCTTACCATATTTACAAGGTTCACAATCATTTGAAGAATCAAAGATAAGCTCTGATAAATCCTTAAATTTTTTTTTCTTAATTAAATTATATAAGTTTATAAGGTTATAGTTTCCTAAAATTCTATGAAATAACCAAGATTGATCATCCATTTCACTAATAGAAGTGAGGTCTTTGATCCTAAGGTCTTATAAGTTTAGTGTGTATATATTTTCATTCCAATTAGTAGAAGGAATGTATTCATCATTGGAATTTTGTAATACACATTTATCATTCCTAAAATTCACAAGGTAAACTTCATCACATAATTGACTTATGCTTACAAGGTTGTGCTTACAGAATTTAACAAGAATAACATTTGAAATTAAAGCATTGCCAACAAGAACAATATTACCTCTATTGATAATCCCTCCTTGATCATTATATTCGAAGGAAACTTTTCCACCTTTAATTTTGATAATATTTTCAAAGAAATATTTTTGTTATTCATATGTCTGGAACACCCACTATCCATGTATCATGTATTCTTGTTGTTGGTAATACCTTTGTTTACCTAAAAACAAAACAACTAGACTTTAAAAATCATACAGAGTCCTGACATGATAAATCTTATTACCGTTATATGGGAATTATTTTTGATGATTTACTTTATTTACAGAACTATATTCATGATCTAATATTACTCAATGAAACAAACCCAGGATTACCCTTACATAGATATATTTTTATCTTCATAATGCATGTATAAATTTCATACTACCTTTACAAAGGCTAGAAATTGGATTGGGTAATGGTAATAAAAAAATAATATAATTTTAAAATTATGTTTAAATAATCTTATGAATATAAAATGATGGAATTCATTATTATATCCCAAAATTCTATATTTACATCTAAATTAATTGATTTAATTTTAAAAACTATTAATAAATTTTAGGTTTTAAAAAATTTCACTTTTCAAACATGAAAATTTATTTCAGAAAATGAAAATATTATTTTAAAAATTATAAACCACTTTATAAAGAGACACCCCCAGAGACCTTGGAAGCCAAGAATGATAATTGGAAGAATGATCAGGGAAAATTTATCCTTTACATTAGATTAATCTCAAAAAATTATCGTTCACAAGAATTAAAAAATAACTTGTAAGAAATAAAAAAAAATCCCCAACCAATACTCCCCTAAGATGTACCTCTCTAATATGAATAAAATACTATAAAGACCCAAGGCTTTAAAGAAGATAAAAAATGTTGGTCAGAGTGAGTAACTCAGGAGGGGGTGAATTGAGTTCCCAATAAAAATTTCTATAAATAAATAGACTAAAATAAAAAACACATTTATAAAATAAACTACCTAATTAATTAAAATAGAATATTAATAAAGACCTATCCTTTAAAAATATTTCTTGAAGAGTGATTAGGTCTCAGTTAAAATATAGTTTAGAAATAACTTAACTTTTGAAATAAATTTACTTATATAAAAACATATATAAACACTAGTTAAGATTAATTTTCAAATACATTGTTTTGTTTGTTAAAAAAAAGTTATCTTGAATATGATAGTAAAAAAATAACATAGTGACACATCTGAATAAAAAAGTGGTTCAGTATCAAGGTGATACTTAATCCCCTCCACTTGGAAATCACCCACAACCAATTATATTTAAATATAATCAAATAAATACACAACCTATATTAGGTATAAAGTCAACAAAAACAAGCTGTCCAAGCTAAAAATCCTCTTCCACAATTATTCATGGGATGTAAGAATAACACAGGTCACACATGGACCTCTTCCATAGACATAGTGGGAAACAGACTGAGGAAGAAGATAATAATTAGTATTCTCCATGAATGTGCTGGATAAAATGTGTTTTGGATAATGAAAAAACAACACACTAATAAAAAGTAAAATAGACAGAACAAAGAAGAATTGAAAATCTCAGTCTGATGTGTTTTGTATGTTTTTAGTCCTCAAATCAGTATTAGTGAGGAGTATGTGCTTTGTTTCTTGGAAAATTGAAGTAGAATAGAGGATCATAGAAATCTATAGGTATGTTTCAATTGATCTCTATCAGATGTATTGATCATTCTTGGTAATGGGTTCTATTCTTTGGTGTCGTTGATCTTCACATAATGTGAATCAAAAAGTTTATGAGAATTCACAAATTCAGTCGTACAATCCACTGTAGTTTTTTTTATTAAGATATCATATCATCTGTCTATAATATCTATTAATTTATTCATGAGATATAGATCCTTTAAGAATATATAGAAGCGTCAGTTGTAGGAGATCCACAATCTTTAGATCATCTTTTACTAGGTCTTGAATACTTGGTCAAACTATCCAATAATAGATTTATCTGTTGATACATTCATGCCAAAGTCCTTGGACAACAATGGTGATAAGATGATGATGGTGACTCAACATCTAGTGGTGACTCACCTCTGGTGGTTACTCTGATGGAAATGACTCCTATGTAGGTAATGGTGACTCACCTCTGGTAGTATATCATCATATCGGCAGCACCTATTTGTAGTGACGGTGACTCGGTCTGGCGGTATCTCATCTTGGTGGTAGCTCTTGTTGGCGGTGATGGTGACTCAGTCTGGAAGTATCTCCTGTTGATTGTGACTTCCCATAATACTTTGAATACATATCATAGAAGCAATATTATTATATAAAATTATCTCATACAACATTTAAAATATTAGTACTAAAATAATCATGGTTTTTTATCATGAAAATAAGAGTGTCAAACACACTCTATACAAAGAGGTGACAACATTATCCCCCTTTTTTATAATAAAAAAACATGGAATTTTATAAATTATTTACTAAATGAGTAATCATAAATAATCAGAGATGTATTTGAGTTTAAAGACAATCTTCTTACCAATATAAAATTAAATTCTCAATTTACATCCCCATTTGAGATTATCAAAAATTAAAATTAGTTGTCAAACTTAGAGAGAAAATAGAAGAACACATGTAATTTTCATTATCTAGGTTCCAAAAAGATATGAGTACAAAAAAATAAGCATGAAAGGGAAAATAAAAACAACCCCTATCAAAAAATAACATCAAAACAGATTCTCTGCATAGAAGATGAGGTCTGATAAACTTTCTCCTTTCATTTGTCTTTTGATCTGTCTCTATCACTATCCTATGATGATACTGTAGAAGTGTATGTCGGGGAAAATGTTATAATGGATGGTAGTGTGTTAGTAGGAGGAAGTGGATCTCCAAAAAGAAATGGTATGATTTTTCTGACTGCTTCAACTAGTGAAAAACTCATAGGCTAATATGGTGAAGGCATAAGACTGTCTGATTGAGTGATTAGAGCCAGCCTATATTAAACTAAGTCTGTATATGTGGTTGAAATAATTATTGAAACAAGGATTACTTCTCTAGAAATTAAAATGGTTTTATGGACATGAAGTAAGGGTTTTAGAAGATTTATGAATTCCATAATTATTTAACCTTTTATTTACATCGCATTAAATAAGTCTTCCTTCTCATCCATAAATCTTTGAACCGCTAGTGTGAGAACCTTTTGTTGAATCACATGTTCTTTGAAGGCTTCGGTCACTGGTGTTATCCTCAAGTTCTTAGTAAGAAATTTTAAATTATCATACATTTTATGAATGGTACAGATCCTTGACAAGTAGTAGTTGATAGATTTCTCTATAAATTACTTATCTTGTCTAAGATCTTTACCACAACTTCTTATTAATTCATAGATATTTTCTCCATGAATACGTATCTACTGAATTTTCTCTTCATGAGTGATCACATAACCCATATCATTTCTTATTTTATCTCTGATTATCTATTGCAGTAGATCTCTATCAAGTTGTAATAGATCAGGAGGAGTTGTAGATGAATTAGAGGCAGTAGAAACTAAACTATCCAACTTCTAAGCAATAGATTTCTTGGATTCAGATAAAGAGGATGTCAGACTCTCTATTGAAGATTTTAAACTTTCTACCTTATATGAAAATATTCTATTATCTACTTTAATTTATGTAATATAAAACCTAACTCTTGGTTGGATATAAAATATCACCAATTCAACCAAATAGAAAACTTTCTTTATTAAGATGAGTATTTGGTGATGGTTGAGATTTAAAGACATGAATAAAGTATGAAACCAAATTTTTCATCAAAGTTTTCAAACTAGAATTCATAATTCATTAAAAAGAATTCAAATTAGATTGTATCACTACATCAGGAGGTAAAACAGGTTGAATAGTTGGAATATCTCTTTTTCATGAGATATTTCACCTCATATGGTCTATTGGTTTCCATGGGGATAAAAATCTCTAACTCTCTATCTTGATCGATATGATCCACCAAGGATCTTTCTCTTCTAGAAAAATTTTCAAACTCATCGTTTGAATCACTATATTCCAATCCAAGTCTAACAAAACATAGATATTTTTACTATTCTTCAAAGGTGCTAACTGAAAGTCTTATATATGGAAGAATTGGAGTTTCTATAGGTATTTGAAAATATTTAATAACTTAAGTTACATATGGGATAACTCCTGTTTGATTTGTTTCCATGTTGTCTATTGGTTCTGATTGATCCATTTTATCATCAAGATTTAGAGTTTTTACCCCTAAATTAAAGTTTCCATACCTTCTATAGGAACTATTGGAACATCATTCATCATGGTATCCTTTGGTTTATTTTCATCTATATGAGAACTAGATACCACAGGTGAAGAGGATTGATGTTGAACTATCTCTTGTTCAGGATCCGGATCATTTCCATTCTCATCACTTACCTCATGATCAATACCTCAATTTTGATCATATCCATGTCAAGGCCACCATTGTTGTTTACATCATCATAATACTCATCAACATGAGCTTCATCATTCTTATTCTCATAATCTTGACTTGAAGATTCATTAGAAATTTCAAGATTTACAATATCATTATCTTTTTCTTTATAAACAATATTATTACCTTTATTACCATTATCATTACTTGAAGTCTTAGAGGTAGACAATTTAAATTGAGATTCTCTAGAAACTTCAATATCTTCTTCATCATTATTTCCAGGTAAGATAGTTTCTTTGGTAGGTAGAGAGTCTGATGAAATGACATGTACACTTGATACTCTAGGTGGAGATTTAATGATCTCTGGATCACTCACTTCTTCAACTGAAATAGATTCCTCTTCTTGTTATTCCACTTATTCTTCTTCCACTACTAGATCACCTCTTTCAGAAATAATATCAGCATCCGAGTACTCAACCATCTCATTAGATTCATGACATGGATCCACCATGTCCTTAAGTATAGTTGAGTGGTCAATAGGTTTAAAATCATCATACATTTTCTCACTTTCTCTAAAATAACATCAATTTCAGGGATTCTAGCTCACTTTAACTCTTTTTCAAATTGTTTTTGACATGAAAAACCCACCAATCATGTCTTTATATTCTTCTACAGCTTTGACATAACCCTTTGCATCTAATATGGTAGAAATCATTTTGGGATAAATGAGAGAGTTCGATCTTGATCTCTTCTTCCACATATCATGCATATAGATCATCAAAAATCCAAAAAGATTTATTATCTTCTCCTTCTTCATCATTATATAGAAATTATACATCTTGATACCTCATTATATTTAAGCCCCATTTCCTTAGACATAAAACACGCTGTACACATTTTAAAAGCAACTTACATTCACCATCAAGCTCAACATCAATAGGTCTTCTTAGTGTTCTATTTCCAATTTATTATAGGAGAGCCCTTTAATAATTGAATTTTCCCTATTACTTGGTATACTTCCTTATAAATCATCATATACTCCTTTATGAGGAACCTTTAAGTATTTTTCCCATTCTATTGAAGAGAAATAAATTTATTCTCCATCTATGCTGCTTCAAATTCTATCGGCTTTCTTCTCAAAAATAAATCTCGCATTTTGATAAATTTCAAAGACTACCCTCGAATAATACATTTTATGATTCAAGGTAAACCAATTAATCTAATTACTCTTTTCTATTACCTTTAACACTAGAATATTTATAGTTGTAATACACTGTGCATCAATTTCTTTTTCTACTTCGACTACATGATTTCTCAGATGCGGGTTTAGTGAAACAGTTTCCAAACAGCTTTTGGATACTTTTCATTTATTGGAATCCCACATCTCTTAGGGATTTGATTATGTAAATCACTTTACACGATCTATTCATATTTTTTGAAGTATTTTGGTGGAATAAGGAAGAATTAAAATTGGTTTGAGAGGAATGAAAAGCTTTGAGAGTTCAAGGGCTTGAGGTAGTGAATTGATTTAGAGTTATCCCAATGGTTTTATCATTTAGGGATTATAAATAAGTAATAATAAATTTAAAATAATAAAAATTTTATCAGTAAAGCAAATTAGAAACATTAATAAAACAATGGTAACATAAAAAAGAAATAGTGACTTCATCAATAGTGACTTGTTAATGGAAACTCATCAACAGTGACTCATCGATGGTGACTCATAAATGGTGACTCATGAATCAAAATTTATCATTCCAAATTCATGTTTAATGTAGTTTTATCTTTCATAATTAAAAGTATTTGGGAATATATCATCTTAATGATGTTCAATTCCAATAAATTATAAAGTTATATCATCCATTTGATAATGATCTCTTAAAAAGTGATGTCTAACATTATTAGGTTTTGTTCTAGAGTGAGATACTAGATTTTTGGAAATGATTATTGCACTTGTGTTATCAAAATTTGTAGGTACATTCCAAAAATTGGTATCCAAAGTCTAGTAAAGTATGTTTCATCCACAATATTTATGCACAACGACTTCCTTCAGCTATGTATTCATATTCAATAGTATATAGTGCAACAAAATTTTTCTTCTTATTACACTATGATACTAGATATTTTCTTAAAATATGACATGCTCATGATGTGTTTTTTCTATCTAACATGCAGCCACCAAAATCAACATATGAATAATGAACTAAATCAAAAAATGTCTTATTTCATAGAACAATTCTAAATTGGTTGTATACTTTAGGTATTTAAAAATTCTTTTGACAACTAATAAATGTGACTCTTTTGGATTTTCTTGAAAGTGAGCACACATACACACACTAAAAATAATATCAGGCTGACTAGAAATTAAGTATAAAAGACTACCAATTATACCTCTATAACTAATTTGATATACTGATTTCCTAGCTTCATCAAGGTCTAGTTTACAGGTGGTACTCATGGAAGTATCACTTCTTTTGGTACTTTCTAGGATAAAACGTTTTAAAAGATATTTAGTGTATTTACTTTGATTTAAGATAATTCCTTCATTGTTTTTAAAAATCTGAAATCCAAGAAAGAATTTGAGTTACCCATTAAACTGATTTTAAATTCATTTTTCATTAGTTTTGAAAAATAAGTACATAAGTAATCTTTATTAGATCCAAAAATAATATCATATATATATATATATATATATTTACTATTAAAACATCTTTTGAAATTGTTTTTATAAAGAAGGTTAGATCAGCTATACCTTTTAAAAAACTTATTGAAATAAGGAAAGATGTAAGTCTATCATACCAAACTCTAGGAGCCTATTTTAAACCATACAAATATTTTGTTAATTTAAAAAATAAATTTGGAAAAGGTGTATTTTAAAATCCTGAGGGTTGTTCCAAAAAACATCCTCAATATAAATCCATTTATGAATGAACTTTTAACATTCATTTGATATAGTTTGAAGTCCAAATTCACTGCATAGGAAAGCAGTATCTTAATGACTTCAAGTCTTTCTAAAGGTGAGACATTTTCTTCATAATCAATACTTTATTCTTGATTATAACCATGTGAATCTAATATTGCTTTATTTCTTAATATAGTTCCAAACTTATCAACCTTATTTCTAAAAACCCACTTAGTTCCAATAGTTAATGTGTATTTTGGGTGGTCGAAAATTTCCTAAACATTATTTATTTTAAACAAATTAAGTTATTATTACATAGAGATTACCCATAATTCATAATTTATTTCATCATTGATGTTCATAGGTTCAATCTGTGATAAGAAGGCTTAATGTTCAATTTAATTTCTCAAGGAAGATTTGGTATGTGTACCTCTATATAGGTTTCTTATTACTGTATCTAAAGGGTGGAATCTATGATTCCTAATGGGTCTTTGAGAAGAGGGGCTGGTAGACTCAAGGTCTTATTCCTATTCAGGTTCTAGTAATTTACTAGCTGAACTATCTATTTATTTAAAAGAACTTTTAGAAGGTTTATAATTGAGATTTAGAGTTGAAAGATCATCCTCAGGGTCTTATAATATAGTCTTAGCTTCATTTGGACCAGTTTCATCAAAGTTAATGTGGAAATATTCATCCATTGTTCTGGTTCTCTTGTTAAACACTCTATAATATTTAATAGAAGTTCAATACCAAAGGAAAATTCCTTCATCACTCTTGGAAGATTTTTTTTCCAAATTATCCTTTGTATTTAGAATAAAAACCTTGCAAACAAAAAATTTAAATTAATTAACCTTTGTCTTTCTATTATTCTATAACTCATATGGTGTTCTCCTTAAGAGAGGTCTAATTAATACTTGTTTATAGTATAACATGTTTTATTAATAAGTTCAGCCCAAAAGTATATAGGTAGGTCATACTCATTTAACATGGTTTGGACTATCTCTTGAAGATTCCTATTTATTCTTTATACCACACCATTTTTTTGTGGTTTCCTAAGAGAAGAAAAGTTACGATTATATCCATTTTTAGAACAGAATGATTCAAAGTCTTGATTTTTAAATTCTCAACCATGATCACTCCTTAAGGTCTTAATCTTAAGTACACTAAGATTTTATATAGACTTGGAATACTTAATAAAGTAAGAACACAATTCAATTTTGTGAGCTAGAAAGTATACCCATGTGTATCGAGAGAATTAATCTACAAGAACATTAACATAATGTTTTCCATTTAGACTAGAGACTCTAGAAGGTCTAAATATGTCAATATGAATTAAATTTAGAGGTTGAGAGGTAGAAAATTCTTTCTTTAATTTAAAAGTGCCAACGAGCCTGTATCTAAGTGGTAGAGCCTCCTGGTTGGCATCCAAGAAACCCAAGATCAAATCTGAGTGGGGGTGAATTACCAGATTAATGTAGCAATACTGTAGAAGGCACTATTCGGTACTATAGCAGCAAGCACTATTCATCCGATTTGGACCTTTGGGCCACTGATTTGGGCCTACGGGTCTAAGGGCCTTCGGGACACAAAAGGCCTTCGGGCCATAGTTCCATTTGGATATAATGGCCTTCACGCAACTAATAGCCTTCAAGCCACAGGGATTTCGGGCCATAGAAAAGACCAATCGGGTAGACCACATAAGAGTAGGTCCTGAAGAGGATTCATAGAAAAGAATAGAAACCACCAGAGAAGAGATAACCAGATTGGAAGAATGAGAGGGTATGGAAAATACCATTGGGACCAGGCACCGTGCATCTTTACATGGGGAAATTCTAGCCAATCAGCCACACAAGGTTGGGATCTAGGTGCTGTCAAGATGAAGATGCTGGGGAGCGGTTGTTGTAAGTGTGTCCGATAATGGGCCATTAATCATGTATTGGGTCATGTATGGGCCTTATGCCTTGGGCCTACAGGTCATGTATGGGTTTTCCTTCAACCCTTAAAAGAGGGATTATCCAAAAATAAATAAAAATAAATACTTCACGCCATTTGGGATTTAAATTAAATCTTATGAAGTTTACCTTTTTGGTAGGGATTACAAACTCTATCATTTGAGAATTCAAGCTTTGGTAGTTCTTTAACTAAATCTTTCCTAGTTAGATTTCTTAGAGAATGAATATTGAAATGGCCTAGTCTCCTTTTCCAAATAAAAAATTCTTTTTGAAAGGCACTGAAGTAAGAAATATTTTTAGAAGATAAATAATTTAAATCAATAGAATAAATATTAACATTTATTAAGGAAATAAAAATTAAAACATTTTTATCATTAAAAACATGAAATGTATTATATTAAAATTTTACATAAAATCTATCATCACATAGTTTATATATGCTAATAAGATTATATTTCAATACATCTACAGATAAAACTTTGGGAATTAATAGTGAATTAGAATTACCAATTTGGCCAAGTCTGATGATTTTACGTTTTTTATTATCACCAAAAGTGACATGTCCAACATAAACTTTGATCAAATTTTTGATGTTTGAATACCCCCCATATGTATTTATAGAACATCCACTATATAGATACCATAATATTTTTTGGATGTTTTCAAACAGGTTTCGTACAACACAAAGTTTATACCAAAATTGATTATGGTACCCAAATCCTCTTGGGTCTAGTTTTATTAGTAATAAGAAATTTTGGCAACCATATTTTCCTAACAAGTTACTTATAAACACATTGAAGAGTTCTAGAGATAAAAACTTTAGTTGGTCTAGTTGATTAGGTATTGGTAGTATATGAACTTTCAGAATTGGTACATGTTATAAATTTTGTTTTTGTAATTTTTCTTTGTCCTAGATAGTAACCATTTCTAGTTGTATACTTGGGAGAAACTTTCTTTCCTAGTATTTGAGTTCATGTTTTCATACTATTGGTAAAATTTTATATGTGTTTTTTTAACTATTAATTTGACAATTTTAGTTCATTTTTTTCTTTCAATATTTGATCCATTTTCTGCTTTTAAATATTAAGGTTATATTTAACATTTATTGTTAAGGAATTTTGTTTCTTGAGTGAATTATATTTATCTTTCATTTCATGAAATATGTCTTCCAACATGTTATAGTAATCATACAGATCTTTGCTGGTCATTTTTTCTTCATTTTCATTATTTTATTCATTTTCAGAAATGTGTGAAACATTAGTATGAGGAATAGGAAGGACATTTTGTACCTATGACATGCTTGTTGTAAATCACATATTAGATCTATAAAACTTATCTTCTTGATTAGTGTTTGAGTCATTTGAACTATCTTCAGAGGCACTCCATGTTTCTTTCATATATTTTATATATCTTTTATACTTATCCCCATACTTCTTTTTATATTTCAATTTTGGATAGTCTACTTTAATGTGACCTTTACTCTTGCATTCATAACATGTGACATCATTTTTAGAGTCATACTTTTTCCAATCCTTCTTCCAATTTCGTTTTTTGTTATAATTTCCTCTAAAATTTGAATTTTTGATGAACTTATTTTTACTATAAAATTTCTTGAATCTTCTGGCCATATGTACCATTTCATCATCACTTTCATTAAGAGATTCTTCTTCACTGGTATCTTTGATTTGTACATTTTATGTTTGTCTAGTGGTAATATATTTTAAGGATACTTATTTTCTTTTTGGTTTATCTTTATTAATCAATTTGTTAAATTTAAGATCTTCTCCATACATCATCAGATTTCCTATCAGTTCCTTGATAGGTAGTTTTCTTACAGCACATGATTCTCTGATTGACAAAGATATTCCTCTCCATATGTCTGGTAAGCATCTGAGTTGTCTCATTACTTGATCTTTATCTATCAATTGTTTTTCTATAGAGTTCATAATATTCACAATTTCATTGAACCTAAGATACATATCATAAATAGGTTCATAAAATATCATTTTAAAAGTATCATACTTGACTTTGTTTGAATTTAATCTCATTTATTTGATATTTTATGTTCTGCACAGATATGGTATCCTATATTTCAAAAGAATATTTTCAAATATATATTATATTGAATTCATTATCTCCCAAAGAACAGAAAAATCATTCATAAATTTACAATTATTATTGTAAGCAGTTTTTGTAGCATTAATCCATTCACTTATAGGAGTTTATGGTATTTCATATTGATAATCTATTATAGTCCATATGTAAAAATCTATACTTTCTAAATGAATTTTCATTTTTATTTTCAATTGAGCATAGTTGGTACCACAAAATTAAGGAGGTCTATTGGTATATCATTCTTTTCTATTATCCATAAAGAAAAAATATAGAATTGAAAGAAATTTGAGATCTTTAGAATATAACTAAAATCACAGTTAAAAAGGCTAATTCAAAATTATTCTATGATAACAAATGTTGGTCAGAGTGATTAACTCAATTGGGGGTGAATTGAGTTCCCAATAATTTTTTTTTGTAAATTAATATACTAAAATAAAAACAACTTTATAAAATAAACTATCCAATTAATCAAAACAACCAGATGATATAAGATATTTCCTTTTAAAATATTTATTAAAGAGTGATTATGTATCAATTAAAATATAGTTTAGAAATACATTAACTTTCAAAATCAATTTACTTAAATAGAAACATATATAAACACTAGTGAATATTAATTATCAAAGTAATCAATTTTTTGTTAATAAAATGTTATATTGAATATGATAGTCAAAAAAAAATACATAGAAACATAGCAGAATAAACAAGAGGTTCAGTATCAAGGTGATACTTAATCCACTCCAATTAGAAATCACCCACTACCAAGCATATTATAATTATAATCAAATAAATCCACAACCAAGATTAGGTATACAGTCAACAAAAAAATGTCCATACTAAAAATACTCTTCCACATTTATTCATGGTATATAGAATATCATAGATCACACATAGAACTCTTCCAAAAACATAGTGGGAAAGAGATTTAGGAACAAGAGAATAACTAGTATTCTCTAGGAATGTGCAGGAGACGATGTGTGTTGGATAACAGGAAAATAACACACTGCTCAAAATTAAAATAGATAGAACAAATAAGAATAGAAAAATCTCATTCTAATGTGTTATGTATGTTCATAGTCCTTAGATCAGCATTGGTGAGGAGTATATTCTTTATTCTAGAAAATTGAATCAGAATAGAGGATTGTAGAAATCTACATGTATGTTTTAGTTGATCTATGTCTGATGTCTGAATCAATCTTGGTAATGGGTTCTGTGTTGTTTATCTTCACAGAATGTGAATCAGAAAGTTTGTGAGATTTTAAAAATTTGTTTGCACTATCCATTGTAGTTTTTTAGTAAGTGATCGTATAAACTGTCTATAGTATATGGTGTTATATTCTTGAGAGAGAGATCCTTTGTGAATATATAGCAGCGTTAGTTGGAGTAGATCCACAATCATCAGATTGAATTTTACTATGTCTTGAATACTTGGTAAAACTATCCAAGAATATATTTAGTTGTTGATCCATTCATGCCAAAGTCCTCAGACAAAAATTTTAACAAGAATATGGCAGTGGCTCAGCATCTGGCGGTGACTCCACTAGTGGTGACTCCTCTAGTAGTAACGGTGACTCTCCTATAGTGATCGTTCATCCTAGTGGTAGATCCTATTGGAGGTGATAGTGACTTGTTCTTACATTATCTCATCCTGGCATTAGATTCTATTGGAGATGACAGTGACAGTGACTCGTTCTTGCGGTATATCATCCTGGCGGTATCTTCTGTTGGTGGTGATGATGACTTGGCCTGGAGGTAGCTCATCCTGGTGGTAGATTCTATTGGTGGTGACTTTCCATAATACTTAGAAAAAATATCATAGAAGCAGTCTTATAATATAAAATTCTATCATACAACATGTGAAACATTATTACTAAAAGAATCATGGGTTGTGATCATTAAAATAAGAGTGTCAAACACACTCCATACAATGAGGTGCCAATAAATAACTCAATGATTTCACACAAAGATAATTTTTTTTAATAAACCATCATCATGTTAAACATATAATACTCATCCAGAGAGCTAGTTAAAAAAATTCTCCAATTAAGTTCACTTAAATGATAATAAAGGCCACATAGACATCCATAAAAGACCCAACCAACACTTTATATTGATAAACCCTTTTTTACCATTCTTTGCTAATGAATTAATTATGTACATCAGGAATATCATCACCTAATGTAATATTTTCAAAAAAAAAATACATTCCTTATAAAATTTAAATGATTATTACTTTATATAGGTCGATTTTAATGATTTATCCTCAACAAAAACACATAATCATGACAACATTAAACATCATAGAAAACAATTACTTCAAACCGATTCTAAAAAAAAATTCATATAAATTTATGGAAATTATTTTATTCATGAAAAAAAGTGTAATATCCATCCTTTGACATTATTATTTATGGTTCAAAGAATAGATTTTTAGTAAAATTAATCAATACATTAGGACAATAATTAACCAAATAGTATATCTTGGATCATTTTCATTTTTAACATCATTTAGAAGAAATCATCATACTCAATAGTCTAATAATTTTACTTATACATGTTATCAAATGAAAATTTGAACACTCTTTTGTCCCTATATATCCTACATGACATGGTTAAGTAAAAAATTCCTTAAATATCTTACTAAAAATAAAACATTATTCCATGTTACATTTACAAAAACATATATTTTCTCCTATATTTTGTTATTAATGATCAGATCAAAACATGATCGAAAAAATTTATGCTACAGTCCTCATATAAAATCACATAAATATTATTTATAATTAGAGTTTCTACCAAAAATTAAACAGTTTATACTATACCCTTATACATGATTAAACCAACTTATACATATGGCATGGAATTCATAATTTGATGTATATAATATAAATTTATCATAATAAAAAAAATATTATCCATGATTGAAAATAAAAGTGGGTTCATTTATGTGAATTTATTCATATTTTTGATGGTTTATCACTAATAATTATTTACATCTTTCAATAATTTCAAAAAAAATAAAAAACACCTATCCTCACAATATTTTTTTCATATGAATACAATACATCATGAGTGATAGGTAACACAAGAATAATAAATTATAAAAGAATAATAATTATTCTAAACATGGATCCAAAACAATAAATTTTAGTTTAACAACATGGTAAAAGTTAATTGAAATTTTTTTATGAAAGCTTTTGAAATCATATAACATGGAAACTATAAATATATAATAATATCGTAGAATTAGTAAAACAATTTTTAAATTTCAAGAACAATAAGAGAATTCAATTTATCAAGAATAAGTTGGAAGGCATGGTATCAAAAACTGATTAATGATAACAAAACCACATCTCTAGGACGTTCTCCTATGATGTTTCATCTGTAGTTCATATATAATTATATTATACTTATATTGATCAATCATAAGATTTACAACATATCAATTTTATTATCAGTATGTAATCATGTTTTTAAATTATAAAATAAATTTATACATGTTCCAAATTCATGTTTTTACATAATAAAAAAAATATCATAATAAATAATGTAACAAAATCAATACATAATATTCATAACTAATAATGGAAGGACAAACTATAAAGGTGGCCTTTATAGGAAAGTTTTGGGAAGGATAGTGTCCGAAGATCACACTAGGCTATTAGGGATTGTGATAGAATCAGAAATGAGATGTCACTTGGGAGTAGGCCGACAATTACGAGATACAGATAATGAATCCGGGAGGTGATATCAGAGGTTTGACGCTGTGTGGGACCAAGGTCATGTGTTTGGATCATGGAATAGATCTCTCAATGCAAGATGTTCAATAGTGGATGGATTGAGGGCGGCATTTGGGATCATTTATAGGCCAAGGTTGAGGGTACTGTCAGTGACATTAGACAATTAGTTGATGGTGACTATGGTGATAACCTTGATTAAAGGGATAAAGTTGGTGAGGATGGTGACTGATGATGATGACCTCGGGGGCTGCGATGACTTCCAGGGTGAAAGCAAGTGCGATCTTGAGGCAAGGGATGAGGAAATGATGACTTTTGATGTGTTCAGGTCCAATTTTTGGATGATGTAATCATCATTAATCCTTTCATATGTTTTAGTGTCTTGAGTCTTGGTACTATTAGGTGTTTTTGGGTGGTAATGTTTTTCTGATTTTATAGTTTAGAGGTACTTTTTGTTCTGCATGATTGTTGTGATTTGCTGTATTTATATTTTCTTCAATAAATTTGTAGGACTGAGCTTGCTCAAGTCCTAAAATTTCCTAGTATTTAAAAAAAATCAAAATTATTTTTAGGAAATTATGTTTTTTAAAAATTATTCCTCATTAATGAAATAAAATTTAAACACTACTCATATATTTTTTAAAAAATATTTCTAATTTTTAACATGATCTTGCATGTTTTTCAACTGAAATTATTTTACAATCATATTTGAAAAATAAAATGGAAATTATTAAATAAAATTATATATATCATAATTTCATGTCTTATAAGAAATCATGTTTTAACAAGTATAAATCATTTAAAAATTAACTTCTTAGAATTATAAATACAATATCAAATCAATACACTTTACCATAAGTAAACACTCTAAAAATATTCACAAATCAAATTCCAAATTAAACTATGAAAATTATTTAGGCAAACCATATAATTTAATCACATAAATAATGAATGAAAGAACATAAAAGTTAACATGAGTTTTAAAACATGAAAATTATTCCTCAGATCTAATGTATTAATTTTTTAAGTGACAAAAATAATATAATTGTGTATTTTCTAAATCATCCTTCAAAACAATTTTTATAGAATAGATAAATCTTTCTTTAAATTAGGTTGAAAACAAAAATATTTTTTTAAAATACACTATACAATTTACTAGATCACTCTAAAAATATATATAACCATTATTTTAAGTAAACCTTTAAGTTACTGAGAAATAGAGAACATCATGATTTAAAGAAAGTCAAGTATTCATGAGTAAATATTTATTTAATAAAAATTATTATGCAAAGAAGGTTATTAATAGTTCAACCATTACTATATGACATCCATAACTTTAAAAATAGAAATTTATTGATTAAAAAAAAATTAATCTTAAAAAATACGGTGGAAACTATTTAATTTATCATGTTAAAAGACCATTAATGTTTTTTGTAAAATATAAATTTTTTAAAATACATTGAAGTAGACATTACAGAAATTTTAACGTTTCTATTTTCATTTAATTCCAATGAATTTAATTATTTATTAGAGTTTTCATTAAAAACTAAATTATATTCATAAAAAAATATTTTCCACACTTAGATCTTCTATTCTATGATTTTCTTCAAATATTATTTTGGTTCTTAGTTTTCTCTTGGTTTCCAGGTGTTCTGGGATTAGATTTGGTGTCTCAGGTGTTCTTGATCTAAGTCATTATTCTTGTAAGTCTTGGATGGTATTTGGACTTTTAATTTTTAATGTGAATTTATAAGGATGAGGTTTATTATAATTGAATTTGTGACACTCCTAGTGGAACCTTTTGTGGGGTATGTTTATTGGGGTGGTTTCTTCAATATTTGGGCCAAACAGTGATCCCATTTCCAAATTTAAAAACAAAATTTGTTTCATTTATAAATCAAACCTTTTTAAACATTTTTCACCCATTAAACTTCCCAATTAGCCTCCCATAACCTATTCAAATCAAAATATCCATTTGACCCCTTAGGATCTCATAATCATGGTTGATTTGGGTGATTTATTCATACATTGGGCCAACCCGTGATCCCATTTCTAGATTTAATGAAATAATTTATTTCTTTTATATCCCATTAATTTTTTAATAGTTTTGGTAATTACACCTCTCAATCAAGTCCAAAAACCCTAGTCGTACCCCCATGTTCCATTTTCCATATTTGCAGCTCATATTCATCGTGGATTAGGGAAAATTTCCTCAAGGTTTCTCAAATTGTCCAGATTTTCATAAGGAATTTTTTTAATTTAAAAATCATTAATTTTTTAATCTTTTCCCTCATTTCAGTCCCTAATAAAAATCCTCAGACTTATTAAAACCTCCATACCAATTTTGGATGGTTGGAGATTCATCTATTAGTGTAATTGGGGCAATTTCTTAAAAGTTTCTCAAGTAAGTGAATTCCTCTCTTATTACTTCCATTTCCTTAGGGTTTATCCCCTCCTTATTGAAGTTCCAAATGTGAATCAACTAGGGTTTATAAAGTAGGGATTGATTTTGGGTTTTTTGGTCCAATATTGTGGATTTAGGTTCATTTTCACTACCTTGCGGTGCGACAGTGGTTTAGTTGAGGTTTCGTACAAAGATTTGGGGGTTTTGACACAAAAGGTAGGTGATTACATGTGTATGCATTATTTGATGAGTTATCTTTATTGATTTACTTATTTAGAATTTCCCTAATATGTTTTATGTGGTGATAAATCTATTTTTGATGGAATTAGTTTAGCTTTTAATTTTAATGTTGAATTTCTTCTTAAAATGTTGTGTTTTTCTTGTGCAATCTCATGGTATCCTTTAAGTTCATTTTATAACATATGAAAATGGTTAATTAAATGTGTCTTGGGATGAAAAATCTAGTTTTTTAGGGTTTTGGTATGTTTTTGGCCTTGAAAGAGGGTTTTTGAATGGTTTTTATGTGAAAATCATTATTATACTGCTTGGAAGTGTTTTATGAAAATTCTAAATGATTTTTTTAAGTTATAAAAAGTGTGAAAAGGATGTTTATGTACTATTTTGGTGGGATTATGCTATTAAAATGGGGTTTTGAAAGAGAAAATGATTATTAGTGATGTCAAATTTCTTGAGAACATTTTATGAATTGTTAAAAGGTTTTATTAAATTGTAAGAAGGGTGTGAAACATGTTTGATGGATGTTTTGTGTAAGTTTGTTGTTAAAATGAATTTTAATGTATATGGAGTGTTATGTGACATGCTTGAGGGTTTTTTGGTGTGTGTGTGTTTTGGAAATGGAATTTTTATGTGAAAATGAAATTTTATGAGATGTGTAACTTTATTGAGAATAAAGAGGGAAGCCCATATATCTAGGTGGGTAGACATGTACTAGTACACTAGTAATTCAGAGTTGTTTCGTCCCTATTTCACATAAAAATTTTGATGAAGAAAACACTAAATAAACTATTATGATGATTTTGGGGACCCCTAGGTTATTTGTATATTCCCTAATAGTGTCTCGTGCATGAGAAAAAATATTTATTATGTTTACTTTTCACTGAGATACGAGGTACCTGAGGCCCACAACTAGCTAGGGCTGAGGGGTGTTCCTGTGACTAGTACTCATTGACTATATGATACTCACTTTCAATATATAGTGTGTTTGTCTGGAAAATTCATCAACTTATTAATTTTATTTAAAAGTGTTCATTCCTTAAAATACCCCCTTGAAAACTGTTTTCATTAAAGTTTCATCCTTTAGAAAATCATTGCTACCTTTTCTTGTTTATGAAAACATCCAAGATTTTTATCTTATAATGTTTATCACATGTAATATTTTGGGTGGAATCCTATTGGGATTAGGCTCACTCCCTACTTACACCCTTGGGTGTAAATAGACTTGGTAATCTTTGTCATAGGTATGGACAAAGCTTTTAGTTCTAGTGGTTCGGGTTGTTAGCTTCCATTCTTAGTGTGGTTTTATGGAGAAAAATTGGGGATGATGGACCCTTTCCGTGTGGTGGAACTTGAGTTCATTTTGCTGATAATTTTGAGTTTTTTACCTCTTAGGATTTGTCTAAAACCATGTATTTCAGTTCTGAATTTTATTAAAGTCTTGTTTGGATTAAATATTCAGATTCATTTTATTTATTGTTTTTGGTTGTTTAATGCTTCTAAATTCGGGTAAATCATTCCCAAACATTTTTTATGATACCCGGGCACTTGTTCCAGCTCATGGCGACTGGGAACACCTCTCATACCTTGCCAAATACTGGGTCAGACGTCAGTTTTTATAGAAACCACATCTACTTCGTGATAATATTATCACCCACATTGACATGAAGAGAGATGTTGTAAGAATAAAAATCAAAGGAAACCATCCATTGCACCATGATATTTTACACTTTGATAAGTCCTTACTCACTCACATGTATTCAAAACACATTATAAAAATAACTTTTCATGATTTAGGAGGTGTCCCCCCTATTAATATTCTTTAAGATATAACATACATGACTAGCACAAGATATTACCTATGCCTGGTAGTATGTAATTCATTAAAATTCATTTAATGTTTGTAATTTAATTTTTAAAACCCCCTATAAAATCATAAGTTAAAACAATTATGATGCATGTATTACTCCCAGGTCTATACCCTGCATGCAGTTCTACCTCCGATTGTCATTCGATACACTTGGAGTCCTTATGTCAGATCATGGTTCCCCCTAAAATATCATGTCCTAGCTAGCCTCCATTTCCTATGTCATGTTCTAAGATCAACTGGTATCATTTCTATGCCAACCCATTCAATCCTCACAATGCCTAACTATATTCTACATCTTATCTCTCAACCATCATATTTGATACCATTATATTATTACCTCCTCCACTGGAACCCCTTCTAAGATGGATGTAAAGGGAAAGAGTAAACCTTAAAGACAAAATCTAATAGGTTACTAGATGGTGACCAACACTGAGGGTATAAAAAAAACTATGATAGATACTAAAATTTGTAAATATTAAAAAGATAAGAAATAATTAGAGAAAAACTAATGAACACTTATGAATTTACAATATATAAAAAAGTTTTTATAACTCAAAATATACTTATATTATAAGTACAACACATCAAGAAGATATATTCAATAGTAAATATAAAATAAAATTAATATAACTAATCCATTTAAGATATATAAAATAAAAACCCAATATCTGTTAAATTTTCATAAAAACACTTAAATAATTTTGATTCACTGAGTACTTGAGAGTAATCAGTAATATCAGCCTTCTAAAAAAATCAACCTTTTTATTTGAAAAAAATAAAATAATAAGAATCTATGACACTACCATGCAATAAAATAAAATCATAAGTACTTAAAGGTATAAAACTAATAGATAAACTATATTAGACGCCACAAAAACAAAACAAATCTAACAATAATTTCCATAAACCACCCCAAAAATGCTTCCTCGCATAGACCTAGATATTTCTTCCATTGACTAACATGTTAATAGAGATATGATTTATATAAGAGGTGGGAAATCAGTAGGATGATCTCACTCCATATAATGTTATGTGATAATAAATGATCACTAGAGACCAACCATAAACTACATATCCACATACTACAATATTGCATCGTGACTAGGAATTACTCCAAACTGTTCTATCATAACCTTATCATAATCAAAATTCTATTTTCATGACCATAAGTCAATAGGGTAATTAAAATATGAAGGGCATCAAACTCATTCCCTGCTCCTTTTCAGAATATCCCCCACCTAAAACTACATAACTACATCATCCCTATAATATTAGGGTTTTGTGAACTTGTAGATCATTAACCTGGCGCACTACCCCTACGATGCAATACCCCCACCATGATTCATTGTTATATCCCTAAGTTTATTTCAATAATTAGAACCATAATATCAAAATCATATATCAAGAAACATGTTTCAAAATAAGGAAGCAACAATATTTAATCAAATAATATTTTAAGAGAGTAAAACACACAAACAAAAATTTCACATAACCATATAAATTTTACCCCAATGATTTACCATTTTCTTGACTCATTGAATTATATTATTCATTTAAGGAAAACTTATTAAACAATAGTTGAAAACCCATGGATTATTTTAATTCCACTCTTCAATCATTATATTCCATCCACACACACCCTTTATAATTAACCCATCCTTATTTTTATAGAAAAGAGTAACCAATCATCCATCCGTTTACTTTCCCAATCCAATTATTCAACATTAAATATATTATTATCACAATGATAAATTGATATTTATATAATTAATAGTTAACCCCTCACTTTCAAAATTTATATTCATTATTCCCTGAAGGTTCAATTTATTTATGAGAAAGTATAAATTTATTAATAATAAATTAAAATCACTATTATTTCATTTCAAATTAATTTCGTAAGTCCTTAAAAAAATTTCTAGAAATAAATTCTATCTATTTTCTAGCTTAACCCTTTTTTCCATCACATTATAATTACCAATTATAGATTCCAACATCCCTACCAATTTTATATTGTTATTCTCAGAACACTTTAGTCATGCTATAGAAAACACATCACCATAATATAAAAAAACCCCCAAAACTTATCAACTTATATATTCTTGATGTTTTATTCTTCCTTACCAACTTTATGGAGTTCATTGATTTTATATATTTCAATTAATAATTCAATTTTTTTATAGTAGGAAATAAAAATAATATTTATCATTTAATAGGAGTAACATATAGTAGGGAGCATAGAATTCAAATCTATTTCTTTAACATCTTTATGTAATTGATCACTTGGAAGGGTAAAACATATCATTATAATAGAAATATTTGAAGAAAATTTGATAATACAATTAATAAGTATCAAATAATAACCAATGGTTTGGAAATCATAAATCACATGAAATTTCTCCCATTTAATTCCCTAGTTCAACTTCTCGATTCATCATTTTATTATTAGTTCTATCCTCCTTTAATTAATTTTATACAATATTTCCCTTATACCCATAAAACAAAAACATTTATTTAGAAAAATAAATCATCATAGAATAAATACATGGTTATAATCATGTAAGGAATCAAAATATGTCTATTAAATAATATTATCCCAAATGATATAATAAAAGTCTACATATAACCTACGTTAAGTATTTGTGATACTCTATGTCAAGGGAACCCAACACAAGAACAAATAAAGCCTAAAGAAACTTCCTTAAACCTAAAACACTACATTAATCCATAAGACATTTGTTGATATCCACAGAATCTACACACTAATATTTATTCTATCATCTAAAGAGGAGTGATAAGAATGAAAGGAAAGGAATCATAAAAACACGTTAATCAAGGGATAATATAGTCACTATAAAATAAGAAGATTATAACCCTTAAATTATGGATAAATACCCCCAAAAGAGTATCCATAATCATTCAAGTGGTTGAGGTAATGAAACTAGAATAGAAAAAGTAGATTGGAAAACCTTTACTCATATAGAAAACTGAACAACCCTCTTCCTTGGTTTAGAGTCACTTGAAATGACCATAATGGCCTTAGTCAAGATGGATATGAAATTACACTATTAAAAATGAATAAATACCCTATATTTATGATGGTTTATTCTCTCATTTAATTTAGTTTTACCACCACTAAGAGATCTTTTATAGCATGTAAAAATTAACATTATCATTTTGGATTCCTAGACATCTTTCATGGCATGAGCTTCAACATAGTGAAAATGTTATCTACATTTCGAACAATATTATCTAAGATTAGAACTTTCTCAACTTATTCACTATATAGTAGCATCATGACCCATACTCATTGGTTAATGATCCATATCACCCATAAGGGAAACTTATAAACACCACCATCTATTACGACTTGAAAAATGACCACCCAAGTTGTTTCACTCACTGTGGAGAGCCATGACACTTAACGACCAAATTAAATCACCCTTACATGAGATCAAATAAACCTCCATGGAAAAAGATAAGACCAACTTCAGAAAATAGAGAACTACCCAAAGAAAAGATTTATAAATTTGGCAGTTCCTTTATATGATATATCTGACTACCCATACATGGATATGAATTTTAATTATAACCATTATCTAGAGAAATAAATTCATCATCCATCTTTACATAATTTAAAAAACTAAATATTACCCTTAATAGACGTATTTTTATTCTTATGATTCATATATAACATTCATAGTACTTTTGTACAGCCAGGAAAAGGCCCTTCATAAGGGTGTGAAAAATTATGAAAATTTTAAAATTTTAACTAAACAAGATTATGAATAATGAAGGATGGAATGAACTATTATTTCTTAAAATTATATATTTACTTCTAAATTAATTGAATAAATTTTAAAACCTCTATATTTATTCTAGATTTTTTTAGAATTACCCTTCTAAACTTCAATTTTTCTTTTCAAACTTAAAAATACAATTTTTTAAATTATTAAACCTTTAAAAAAAAAATCAAATTGAAAAAACATTCCAAAAATATAAACCACTAGGAAAACTCCCCCTGACACCCCAAAATTTAATATTACCAAAGGTTAGAAGGCTCGGTGAGAATATGGGCCTTTATATTGAGTGCATATCATTTAAATTTATTTTTGAAATCATTTTTATCTTATTATATTAATTAGTATTAGAAAAAATAAAATAATTATAATAATATTATGTAAATTATTAGAATAAAAGTATCTATAATAAATAATTTTAATTAATTATTATATTTTAATTTAATTTTTGTTTAATTTTTCTTATAATTTTTGTAATTATGTTTCACATAGTATTATAATAGTGTATTAATGATCATCATTCATTATGGTTCAGTTTATTTTGGCATTTCATGTGGTATAATCTAGTTAAAAAGTATTTTGTTAACGTAAAATATATACTAAAATACCGAGACATTATATTCTACCCCCTTAAATAAATTTCATCCTCGCAATTTGGATATCTCTCACTGATGTAGATATATGAAAATATTGTTAATATAGTCATTACTTGAGAAATAATTTATAATTATTTATTTAATATAGTATCATGGGTATGATTATGGAAATGATCTTTTCCATTAAAACTGGAATATATTGAAATGACCTATGAAACATATTCTTCCATAGTTTTCCAGAAGAAATTAGAGTTTCTATGGAGATACCTTTCAAAAATTTATATTCATGATTCTATATGAAACCAAATACTATAAGTTTTTTTATAAAAATGAATAATACAATTAGATAAAAATCATATGGTTCCATATCTAATGAAAAATTAAGAATTTATTCCATGTTTAGTTTTATGATAATAATTTTAGTTGACTATCCCTCATTATTGGATATCAATACTCGTATTAGGGAAGTTTTTCCACAAAATAGTTCATAAAAATCCTTGAATTGATATTTTATAAGAGGATAATTTAGGATATGAAATGAGGTTTCCTTATCTTGATAATTATTATGATATCTATATAGAGATATCCAATCTATGTGAACATCATATTGAATTCTACCAAGGGAAGAAGAACTAGATTTTTAGGAAGTATCTTCCCACAAATCATAACTAGATAAGAGTTCTACCCATTGAATGAAATCATCTCACCACCAAGAGTTTTCAATGATAATTCAATATCCAACATTTGAGGTGGTGAATTAATATTGTTAGTAAACATTCATGATATAAAAAAATGAGAAGAACTAGAATCAAATATTACCTTCATGTATCAAGAGTAGAGAATAAGTGTACCTTTAACCACTACATTATCATGGTCCACTTCTATAACAGTGATTTAATAGGCCCTTCTTTATTCCATTTTTCTTGGAGGAAAATTATTACAATTTTCCTCATTATCTATTAGATTAGTTCACTGATTTGAATAAAATCTTAACTACCCACATTTATAACATTGAATTATCAACTGTAACTTAGGAAGAACTTTATTTCCCTCCACCATATTAACTAAAATACTCATTTTAATTGGAATTTTATTTCCCTATGTCCTAATTTTCCACCATTAAAATATCTTTATGTTCTGTTGATACATTTACCTTAGTGCTTCTTCCAACAAACTTCAAATTTAGGAAGTTTAATATTCTTTATTCCATGGTGATAATCACCTGAGAAACCATAAAACTAAAATTTTCTCTTATTTTGTTTGCATGGAAATCCATCTAGTTTCAAGTATCCAATAATAACTTGAGACATATGGTTTGGAAAAACCATATTATTTTTCACTCTAGATCCAATTCCGTTTTTTTTCATTGAGATAATCACCACATTATCCATTGTACCCATTATTACTTGGTTACCCTTATTTCTATCCATTTATAAAAATATAGAATTATTAAGGATTATAATACTTAATTTAATAAGAATATAAAAAGGAAAGTTATTAACATAGAATGAATAACACATAAATTTCATGTATATTCTGACTTATGAATTTCTAGGTTTAAATATAGGTTATTCATGACCTATTTCTTATTATGATCTCTAATCATACCATAATAATATACTCAAATCATTCATAGTGGTTTGTAAAGAGCATGTAGATCAACCAACCATGTCCCCAAAAAGTTTCAAACTAGGTTTTCAATTAGGCCCTTTTACTATGCATCGAGTTAATATTGATTTAACACCCATCCTACATTTTTTTAGGGTTATTACCCCTAGGTTCATTTGATCATGAGACTGTATCCACTAGTTTGTTTCTAGATAGGGATGACACTTCTAGTAAACCATACACTATACTTTACTAAACATTTATGTTGTTTTATTACATTTAGTCTTTTCTATAGTTTTTTCAATAATTTTTTATAGTTTCCATCAGAAAAAATAACTAAACCCCACCCTGATTCCCACTAAGGAAACCTAGAAATTCACTCCCAAATCTAGAGAAATAAATACAAAATTTACACATATAACTAGATACTATGTGTGATAACCCAAGAAAAAAATATTTTACATCATTAAACACTTCATCTAAAAAATTCCCAAATAATCCCCAAACCCAAATTCTTAGTGTATTTAGATATTATATTTTTATTAAAAATTATTTGTTCAATATATCCTATAAACATATCCACATTTAACTTCCTTCTATACATAATCTATCTTATAAATCCCTAATTAATGGGAAAAAATTAATAGATGATATTAAATTCATAGAATGGTAAAAATTATCAAGGAATCCTTATAGGTTTGATCATAAGAATGTGTAGAAAAATGAACTTAGGAAAAATATCTAATTAAAAGGATCATGTAATCATAATATATGATCATAAGTATTGATTGAACATTATATATCAAGGAATGATATAATTTTCATAAAAGGACCATCATAGAAGCATGTAACAATTATGTTTTCCCAACTAGGTTAAATACCCTTAGAGGGCGGGGGTGAATCAGGGTATGATATATTAAAACAACTTTCCCTTCAAATATTGTTTCGTCATTAACAAAAACACTCTTTTATCCCTTTACCATATCATTTTATGAATAATAATTAAAGCAAGCATGAGACATATTAATTTTACTTTCTTCACCTGGACTGAGCTATGTCTAAGGATTATATAAATTAAATGGTCTTATGTACCAAATCCACTAAATCCTAATAATATTACAAAGTTTAGAGTGTAATCACTATCCGTCATGGTTTACAACCAATCAAAATTTCAAATCTCAATACTCACTCTATTAAAGTGTGCTCACTATTTCTTTAAAGAATATTTTATTGTTCTAATTCACATAATAATTGTCTCACACATATATAATTGTTCCATGATATCCTTTTTTTACCAAGTATATGAAATAAAAATCACCGCATACTGTTTTATTTTCATATATTCCTTTCACAAACTATTTCTTCACCTTCACGAATTACCTATATCCCTTCCTGAACTGCCTTTCACTATAGGGAACAAATGTATTTCAGAATACATTCATTTGGAGATAAATGAATCCACAAAAAACACCTTCCCTTTTCAATATTATGTTCACAAAAAACAACCTCTTTTCCACAAACAGATCCTTTGTAGACTTCCTCCTCCATGAACCACATTCAGAGTAAACAAAACTATTCTAGCAATAATCTTCTCAAATAAAATTAGTTTTATCTCAATGATGTGATTAGGGGTCAATTATATAGATAAATGAATTTGAAAAAAACTTAAAATTATAATTATTAAAAAATAAATTTCAGATTTTCCTTTATAGTGTACTTTACTCGCTAGGTGGTTCTCATAGTTCATTATTCCTTTGTGGCGACCTCCTTTATCCATAAATGAAAAATGCCCTTTTTCAATTCTCTTTAAATCAACTTTCTCATCAAAAAACGAAGATTAATTTTTAGTTTTTATAATTAAACATGCTATGTATAAATATTTATATGATGTTCCCTATAAATCACCATCTTTAAGCAAAAATAATGAGCTCTATTTACACTTTTCATACCATAACTTCTATAGAGAAATATTTCCTTCACCGATTTTTATTTTATGCTTCAAAATTTTGCTTTGCGGTTTTCATAAAAAAATTAATATGTGGTCTATATCACCACAAACTCTTTTAGGTGCTACATAGAACATATATTTTCTATATAGAAATCCTTCCATTTATATATATAAAATCCCAATTTTAAGGACTAGAAATATATCAAACACTAGGAAATGATACCAACTTGTACACACAACATTTTGTACTACTTTTAATACATACACACCTCTATGTTTAATATTTTTCAATATTTTTTAACATAACCAGTCAAAAATTACACTGTAAATCCACAAATGACCTTTTCAACCTACGTTTTCAAAAAACACAACCAACCCAAAAACACTAAAAGTACCTTGAGGAAATTTTAACCAATAATTTACCATGTATTTAAATCATGTGATAGTAATCATTGCCATGAGAAAATATCATAATAATGTGGAATAATATAAAAAATGTACAATGAACATAATCATAAGTAATTTTAACATTATGATAAAACAACATCATACCCACACATTATGTTTTAAACAAACCTTATCATTTAGACTCACTATAATTTGAGAAAAATAAAATATTCCTACAAATTCACATCATTATCTCATGAGTCATTAAACTTTACAAATGCATTGGAAGGATATATAGGACCTATCACATCACATAATGTTATATCATACATATGTGTTCCAAAATAACATAAATATATTCATAATTACAACATAAATCAATTAACCCATGAAAAATAAATTTATTTTATGATAACATTCACAATAAATTACCATAATCCATCCATATAATGATGGTTAATGGTGTTATTAGAGAATATTCCTAGTGAAGCATAAGTAACATTAAATGATGTTGATATATATGAAAAATACTTTTATAATAGTATTTAAATTTATTATAAATAATTTTATAGTGATAATACATTACCAACACCATGAAATATTCTCATAACCCATAGGATCTTCCTAAAGCACAGCTCAATAAGATAGTACTCATCCTATTATAATTATTATTTAATGTCTCCCAAGGCCTCTAATTTTGATAGGAACCTCTCCATCATGTTACATATGAAAAAAATATTAATATACAACCTATAAGTCAAAATATAGCTTCAAATCATGAAAACATACAAGAACCCACTATAGAGATATTACATGACATATACAATATGGTACACCATTTTTATTACTGATATTCTACCCTAGGTGGGTATCTTAGACAATAATTGCTTGTATTTATAGAAAACAAGGAGTGTTCCAACCATACCCAAATTTTACCACACACGGGGTTTATGGAAATGTGTCTCACTAAATATATATCCAATTACCCCACACAATGTTTTTTTATATACCAAACACTAGGCCTGACCATGTATCCCACATAACAAGTACCCCCACACAAGGTGTCTTGCAAAGTACTTAGCCACACCCTATTATGTTTACTGAAGGAACCACATGGAATTTCTATATGGACTACATGTCATGTATTCACTATATTTTAAATTTATTTTCATTTAATAACACATGACATGTGTTATTGAGCTACATACAATGTGATCTAGTTCTTAGAACAAAAACCCTTTACAAATTACCTGAATCCCCTATTTCACCAAAAATCATGACACTATTGGCCATAAAACATTAACAATATTACTTATATCTGATTAAAAATCTATAAAAATGAATATAAAGAGGAAAAAAATTAAAACTTAAAATAAATACAACCTCATGATGTATCACTGAAGCTTCAATCTTAGATCCACACTCCATGATCGTTGCACCTTGATTTAGTGGCGATCAAGATCCTTGTGAAGATCCTCTCCCATCTTCCTCATTCCTTATATCAATCTGGTTTCATGTGAAAATGGATACACCCTCCATCTCAGTTTGTGTGTGATGTAAAAATGGGGAGGGGGAAATAAAAATAGATAAATAACAAAAAAAATTCCAACACTTGTTTAAAGGCTCATCGTGAAACCTGAAACGAAAACAAAGTATATACCTCCCATAGGAAAATCAACCCATTTCCTAAATTACTGTGATGTTAAAATTTCAATATAATACTCCATTTATGAGATATTAATGTCCATTTAAGAAGACTAATTAATATTTATTTAACAAATATTAATATATTTTAAATAATTCACTAACATCCAAATTTCACCAAATTCCATACCTAGAATAAACTCCCAATTTCAAGATAAATTGAATCATCATAAAATTATTTTAAGGTCAAATTATAGTTTAAATTACCATTTTACCCCTCAAAATAACCAAGAGGAATAATTTATATTCTGTCTCAAATTAATGACCGATAAAATTTATGGGTCATTACATTGGTGATGTAGTAGTGATTGTGATATGATCACTATGGTGATGTGGTGGTGGTTTTCATGATATGGTAATGTGGTGGTGGTTATGATGTGATTATGATGGAAATATGGTTGAAGGTGATATGTTTCTATATTTTCCTCTTTATAAATATATGATTTTAGAAAATATGATATCAATAATTTTTATTCATAATATTGGATTATTATTGTAATGTGGTGGTTATAGGTGTTATAATTAAGGTAGTGAATCTATTTTTAATCATTTATGATTGATTTAAAAGATCTACACTAGATAACTTATTTATCTATTGAGATCATTAATTTCTATCACAACACTATTATTTTACAAGGATATAGAATTTCTTAGAAATATGATCCTACAGAGTTCACTAAAGTGCTCACCCATTTATAGTTTTCTAGGGATGTTTTATACGAATGATCAATGGAGATTGGAAATATTTATGTTTGAGAAGATAGAGTGGAGTATATTTGGTCTTCATTTAATTTCCTTGGTTTTATTGAATTTGTTTTCAAGTAAATTTGGTCTTTTTGTGAGAATTTTCATATTTTAGTATAAATGTGGATTTTACAGGTGGATTTGATTAATATTTTTGGGGATTTATTATGGAAATTCCCCCCATTTGTTTGACAGATACCTTAAGTTCTAGTTACCAACATGTGTATTATTGGAGGTGAGCTTAGAGGCTCACAATCATTATCACTACAGGATTTGGCTGGGTTCCCAGTATGGTTGGTTTTTGAAAGTTTGGTATTAGAGATTTTGGTTTAGATATATCATGAAGTTTGGAGTTATGATTAGGTGAGGATTAAATGATTTATATTGTGAAACGATTTCATTTGGCATATCCTATGAGGACATGGCAGAACATGAATAATAAGGACACCTTGAAAACGATTCCAAAACCCATATTATTATAGAGACCCTATAGGAAATGGGTATTATGGACCACTGTGATGTGATGAAAGGACTATAATTTCCCAATAAACATTTTTATGTAAAAATTTCACTAATAACATGAAATAAAAAATTATTAATGGTCTGTGAAATATTTTAATAGGTTGTATTTATGTTAAAAAACTTGTTTTGTGATTTTTTGTGTGTTTACTTATTCTATCATTTATTTTCATGTTGTAGTCTATTAAAATACATTACACTAGTTTTTAATAAATTGATTCATGATATTTTTATATTCTTTCTTACAATTCATGACATAATATGATTCTTAGCCTTCCTTTTATGATATTAAAATTTTAGTTTTATAATTTAATATTTATTTGAACTTAATTGAATAACCATTAAAGGAAATATAAAAATAAAAAGTATTTTTTAACTAATAAAAATATTTTTTTAATATATTTAATTTAATTATGAACATATTTTAAATATATTTATTTCCATAAAAAACTTTTATATTTGAGTATTTAATTAGATAATCCCTTAATGGTTAATTATTGTCTATATAATTTTTTTTGATGAAAAATTTTTAAAAACATTTATTAGATGATAACATAGATTAAAATGAAATGTTATTTTATATGGTAATCCAAAATGGTAATTTAGAAATTCTATTAGAAAAAAATTCTATTTGTATGTATGGATTTATTTAATTAGGGTATGATAAAGTATGCATTACTTTTAATTAAAATGTATGATTTACTAACATATATATCACACATAGAAATTATTAATGATGCATGATTTAAATTAAGATATAATGTGATATATATGAACTCATCATTATAGAAAACATTTATAAGACTATTAAATGATTTAAATTTTCTACATGAATCATTCTTCTATGATTTGATTAATTATAAATCATGAATAATAAACATATGGAAAATAAGTGAAGAATTAAATTCATGATAATAAATTAATAAACAAAATATTTTGATATGATTATTACGAACAAGTAGTAATTATGGAAGCATTGAACATGAAATATCCCATGTACAACACACATGAAATGTTTCTCCTCATAATGTTTCATAAAATCTATTATGTTATTGATACTTGGAATTATTAAATACTGGAAGTCCATATTGATGATATTTTTTATTTAAGGCCCATATTTTTTCATTATGGATGTCGATTTACCATTCCAAAATAATGTTTTGTAAAATGATTCATTATAATATTTTCACTAATATCTTTGGTAATATATGATATGATATGATACTGAGGATTTGATAGATTACAGAAAGGTATGAATTATTTGGAAATGTGTTTGGGATGAATTTTTTATGGTTGGATTTAATTAGATATTTAATTTAGCTTCTAGATGTTTAATTTATAGTCGCTGTTTGTTTATTTACTCGCTACTATTTTTTTTTATTTTTTTAGCACCCATGATTTAAGGTATACAAATATTATTTATTACTTTAATTTATATAAAGTGGGTTAGTAAACTTTGGGAGAGTTTGGAAGGTTTGGGGAAGGTTTTGATGATTTTCTAAGGTAATATGGTTTCAGTACGGTTAGTGGAAACTATGAAACACTTGTAGAGAACCGTGTAAGTTGAGGCAGAGGCAAAGGTGTTGGCGCACGGTTAAGGCACATAGTTTCCAAACCACATGGATTCCCCATTATAACCATAAATCAGGGGAATGTGGGATTTAGTATAGTTGGCACACAATTTCTCTAATTGTGGTATCCAACCGCGCGAGTCACCCTTTGGATAGTGGCTGGCGCATGATTAGCACATAGTTTTTCTAACTGTGCGATTTAATCATGCATGAAATTAAAAATGATTTTTTAAAATTACATCACACATTTTTAACCCTAAATACACCATTTCACCCCCAAAATAAACCAAACTTGGTATTACTTCTTCTCAGGGGTTAGGTAGGCTCTCCCACTCATTTTAAAAGTAATTCGAAGGGTTTTCCTAGTGGTTTAAAGTCAAATATTCATCGTTAAATTTCTCTTCTTAGTAGTTTCTTGATTTTCCGTAGAAATACTATCCTCTCTCTCATGGTTTTATAGATATAATTATATTGAGGATATATCTAGGGGTTTTTTTCAATAATTGTTAGATTTGTCCTTATTGATGTTAGGGGATGGAATCTAAAGTAGTTTTGTGAAGTTTTCACCTAAATTTGGTGAGAGTTCATGAAATTGGTTGTTTTTTCCAAAAACCCTAAGGTAGGTGGCTTCACCCTCAAATATATTTTGATAGAACTAGAAGGATTAATTTAAAATTAATTGTTTCACTTGATATTGGTTGTGAAATTTATGTGAAAAACTTGGGTATAACTCTTTGGTGTTGATTTATGGGTTTGAGGGAAAATATGATATTGTTGTTGCAATATGTCTTGTTGTTGGATTTTAAAATTATTATTTTAAAATTTGATGCTTGTTTTTTTGAAAAAAGGGTAATGGAAATTTATTTTCAATAAAAATGTTGTTTTATTGAAATATTTATTGTCTTTATAGGTTGATTTTATTTAGAAATCATTGTTTGACATGATTATTGGTGTATGTTATTTGGCATGGTTGTTTGGATTGATTGTTTAACTACAAGTTGGATGGAATGGATAGTGGGTGTGAAGTACCACCAAATAATGAATTATAATTTTTCATGAAGTACCACAATAAAAAGGGGGTAAGGTTGCATGTGAAGTTCCACCATCAATAGTAACACTAAGATCGTGTAGTGGAATTGTATGCATGGTTGAAATATGCATGTGGATACACAAAATAAATTGGTACTACTAAAAATTTTACCAATCCCAATGGTTTTAAACTATTGGGATATCCACTGAAACTATTGGGATAGGCTATCCTAATGGTTCCAAGAACCATTGGCATGATGGGCATCACAATATCCCTATACCAATGGTTTTATATAAATTGTTGGTATAAGGCTATCTCAACTTACTATATTTTAATGGTTTCAATAAAACAGTTGGGATATATGTATACCAACAGTTCAAGAACCGTGGTATAGTTGTCCAACATATCTGCATATTTCTTTCAATGAAACCATTGGGATATATGTATACCAACAGTTCAAGAACCATGGTATAAAATGCATACCAACAGTATATAGATGAATTGGTATACACTCTTCTCCCAAATTGTATACCAATGGTTCTATAAACTTTTGGTATATCCTCTTCTCTGCAGAAAATAATAGGTCTGTCATGCACCTCTTCCAGCCAGAACCTTCCATCCAAAACCAGTAAACATGAAATCAATTGTAAACATCAATGCTATCAAAATAGTTGTAGTTTTAATATAGGGTCTTATCTATACCATATGGATTAGTTATTTTCATAAATGAAATGCCCAATTTCTTCAAGATATCCATAGAACACATTCATGTCTCAAGGAATTTAATAGAGAAGCATTTGCATGGGCATTTCCAACACATAAGAAGTTATAAGTTACTAAAAAACAAGGAAGACCAAACCAATTCTCAATTATATAAGGAGAACCTCTGTATAGGTATTGATTATTTCAAATTCATAAAAATACAAGAAGGATATTGAAAATATTAAATAGTTGAAATTCAATAGAATTCGAATGAGGGGATATCACCTATAAATTAAACTTAGAGGTTTTCGTGTAGGGGGATGGAATATCACCCCCAAATGAAGACATGAAGAGTAGATCCTGAGCTTAGATGAGGTGTTGATTCTAGAGTGATGCATATTTAAGTTATCTTTGTTTTTATCTCTCCAAATGACTATAATTATGGGGTAAATCCTTCTTGTACCAAGATATATAATTTAAGGCAAGTGTGTGTAGTATAGGTAACTGTGTTGTTTTTAAATTTAAATGGGTTGTTACATATTATAATTTCATCTTAATTATTACCCTTATCTCTCAAGTTGTCCATTTTTGAGAGATAAGGGGTTTCCTACTATGCGCATCAACTATCTACTCGTATGTCACAAAAAATGCATCAGTTTGGGGTATTAATGTTTAAACGTGGTTCTAAAATCCTATCTATAAACATTATCATGAACTGATAGGGGAAACATGATTTATAAAATATAGGGTGATCACTATGAGAGGAGTCTCACTATAGTTTGGTAATGATATCATTTAAATTGAAATCACAACACCTATCTATCATTAATTGTATAAACATAAACCTAAAAAATAATGGTATACTCATCTCATTTCTCTCAAAAACCAAACCAAATTCAATATTTTGTTTTATTTATGGGGTTTTAAACAATTGAAGTCATTTCTATACCATTCCTAGAGCAACAAACTTGACTTACACTTAAAATTATTTTATATTATTTAGTATTTCTTAGAGGTTATAAATTTTTAATTTGGTTTCTTCGAGATATTTAATGATGTCTTTCAGGCATGTAAAAATTTGTCTCATTGATGGGGAGCAGTGACATGAAATATTTATGATTTTTAGGAATTTTCCATTTATATTTTTTTTACTTTTACACTTTTTTACACTTTTTATTACCCAGTTATAGTTTGATAATCCACTTTAGTACACACATATTCAAAAAGTGAAAAAAAATAAAGTAGAACACACATTTTATCACGGGATTGAAAGGAATCTGGAAAGACTAAATAATAACATAAAATAATAGGAAATTATGGCTGGAAGATAATTAGGGCAAGAAATGAACATGTATTAGGACAAGGATAAGACTAATATCACTATGTAAGGACCCCAAAAAAACAAGATTTCATCAACTACAGATGATTCTCAAATGTGGGGGTTAATCCATATATCCTAATCCCTCCGGTTATTTCTTAAAAATTAGATATGATGCTTACAATAATAAAAATTATTATCAATTCCATCAAATTCACTAGGATACCTCATATAAAACCTTATTCTCACATTTATATTTTCTTATAATTGTGTGATACCTTCCATTTTTACAATATAACAAGAGATGTGGTGATATTGTGTTTATTCTACTTATCTCTAAAGGTAAAATCTTGGGAGGGGATCCAGAGTGTACCCCCACAATTAGTCATAATTTGGGAGGATCTTCTAATAAATTTCATGAAAATATTCCTCCATCCTTCGAGGGTCCTCCTGTTATCAGTGTAATCCTAGTATTTATCTTTTTCAAGGGTAATCCTAATATTTTTCTTTCCAATTCTGAGTAATTGAATGCATTTTAACAGTATACTTTTTTATAATGGAAAAATGATTTTTTTCCTAGTTTTCTGCTTTTCTGGATTATACTGCATGTATATTCATCTTCCCAGTTGTTATTTATATTTTAGATGGTTCATAATAAACAACTAAAAGTACTTGACCATGATTAATAAAAAACTTAATTTAGTAGGGAAATTATTGATCTATTTTTGTATATGCACATGCTATATTTAATGGTTAATAAGTCATTTATATTATGGTATAGGATTTTGAATGATAATATCTGAAAGGTTATATATAAATGCAATGTATACCATAATATTAGTGGATACCCCAACACTTAGACCTTTGTATATTAAAGAGGAACATAATGAGTTTTCTTTTATGAAAATATAGGATGTAACAAAATTTTTGAACTTATTAGGATAAATTTTGGATTTAGGAACATTTGAGTATTTTTAAGATAGATATAATAAATTTTATTATACATGTATAGTATATAAATTCAAAATAAATAACCATGAAATGATTTTTGGGGGAAAATTTATTCTTGATAAAAGATATAGTTGATATCATATGAATCAGTGGATATAAAATTGAAGAATAAGCATTAACTTGATTTAGGTCATGATTTTGTGATCATAGGATTGTGTCTTTTGTTTGATTTCATAGATAATATATGTGAACCAAACTTATGGAGGTGTATAATTGTGATGATGTTCCCAATCACTCCCCAATTATTCCTTGTTTCTTAGGTCCTCCCATGGTTTAGACATAGAAATGAACTAGTTAGACTCTATCATAAAAATGACTAGGATGTAGTATGGTGGATGGGATATTCCCATGGGATGGAACAAGTGTCTGACCATCAAGAAATCACAACTTGGGAACAATTTCACCCACAAATAATTAATTAAAACAACAATGGAAAATAAATAAAATTTCACCATAACCCATCCGTACATCAGACTTCCACACTGAAGGGAAAAAAATAACCAACATGGTATAAAGGAATAAAAAAATGAAACACATTAATTAATCTCTCCACTACCCTAATATCCCTCCCATACAAAGAAAACCACGTAGCTGCCTCTAAGAACCTTATAGACCCCTTCACAGAATATAACTACCCCACATCCATAGAAAGTGGTAAAAGGACTAAGTAAACAACGTGATAAAGAAAATAAAATAAAAACTAAACTAAAACATACCTATCTCCTGTGACTATACAAGTCACCACTGAACATATAAGAACCACAATTCCCATGGGTGAAATCATGTTCCCATAAGAAAGGGGGAAACAAATCCAAGTTTCAAAATGACACTATCAAATTGTATATTTATATTAATAAATAATTACTCTTTCTATCAACGGTATATAATAATTTTGGCTCAAGTTTTATCTTAGTTTGGTTTTGTTTGATACAAATTAGTTTGGGACATTTTGATTAGATTTAGTTCATCTTGTTTTTGTTTATATTAGCTTGGAAAATTTCATTCATTTGGGTTCTAATCGATTCAGTTTGATTACATTTGGTTCATATAAGTTTGGTTTAGTTAGGTTTAGTTCATGTTGATTGTGATCATATAGGTTTCAATTCATTATATTTGGTCTAATTTGATTCAAAATTTGTAATATCAGATTAGTTCAAGTTATATTAGTTTGAATTATTCCAATTTAGTTTCATTATTTTTTTCTATTTGAATTCTATTTTCTAGATTTTGATAATTCAAGATCTATTTTGGTTAATCTCATTTACCTTTATATTATTAAGGTTAGGTTAGTTTGTGTATGTCTTTTTTTAAAATGTTTTATTCTATTTTTTATTTGTTTTTATTCTATCCATTGTGGGTATGTATGGTGCCACTTTATTTCATTTAATTCATTTTGGGTTTACTCTTCGTAATCTTATTTGGTTTGGTTTCCTAGGGTTCATCTTGGATTTTTATTTTTGATGCAATCCTAATTGAAGTTGGTCAGGAGAGGTTTAATTGAGGCAGGTCTTGGGGTATTTAACACTGTTATGACCTAATAAGAAATGACATGAATATTGTTTCCCATATAGAAGGATGTATAATGTGACCTTTCATTATATAGAAGAACAAAAGAAACATGTCACCTTTGGTGAGATGGGGGTATCTATAGAGGTACTATATGTAACGCCCCGACCCTAGTTACCCAGATTCAGTGCATTATTTTAATACATTGGCATGATTACAAGGAATCAAGTCCTGAAGGACCGATTAGTTTAGCAGTCTTGGATAATAGATTACATACATGAATGTTACATTACACTTTATAAAATACAAAAAAAAAATCCTTTATGAACACCATTATTACCTTGTATTAACCCTGCATATCAATCACAATACACTTCTTGGAATACTGGGAAAATAAAACATAGAAAGGGGTGAGCTCAAACGCTCAGTAAGGGTAAGAAATACAACGGAAACTTCCAAAAATAAGCATAAATATTTAAGGCAATGTATAAAACTAAAACAAAATCCTTTTAAACTTGAAATTCAGCATAATATGGCAGAAATAAAATGAAATAATGCCATTTACTTATTCACATGGATATTCTACTAATCAAATAATCACATGAAATATCAATAACCACTTTCATAATGATGGAATGCATAATACCAGACTATCATAACCACATAGCCAAGGCCTCATGCCAAGACTACAAATAAGATTTTGTCAAGGCCTCGTGCCAAGACAATAGTTTGTCTCATGAGACCTACCGATGCAATTTTTTTATAAGATACTTACGTTTAAAATTTCTCAAATATACTCCAGTGTTTTTTTGAAAACATTATGCAAGCTTCTGAAAACAAAATAACTAATTATGAGACCACTCTACTAATTACAGGCCATGATGGTTCCACGCCCAACCCCTTCCTATCTACCACACTCGAGAGTCGGGTTTTCTGAAAACATTTTTAAGCTTGCATTAAATACGTATACATTTGCACTGGATTTTCATATATTTGAGAGAAATATCTCTTTTTTGAAATCATTTAAAAATCACATAATTATAAAATAAAAAATTTAATTTGAAAATAATATTATAAGATTTTAAGGGAATCTTAGACAATTTTACAACGGTGGAGAATAACCGCACCTTACATATAAGTTAAAAAAAGCATTCTTACCTTAGTTTTGTCGAAAAGGTCAAAAAGTAACTTGTTTGGAAAACGAAGGAAATATTCCTTTAAAAAACGTACAAGGTCAAAGAAGGATATAAATGACTTTAAACCATTGTCTATTGAATAGTAAAAATGTTTTGAAAGACATTTTTAAGAAACATGGATGTGGATGATAAAGATGTCCCAGTAGATAATTACGAATAAACAACCACAGATAATAAAAAGATTGTGAAATTAACGCTTACCAATTTGGTAACTTACAAAACATACACTCCATGAAAGTGGTATCATAAAATGAATATGTAAATGCACATAAATTAAAGTGTATTGCACAAAGAATATGATTATGAGTAGTACATACACCCACAAAAGGTAATAGTGTAAATATGGTACGAATCTCACGAGAATAAGGAGTGAGATAAAAACTCCTTACCTTGCACTTTCCTTTAGTCGAGGGTATGTTTAGCCTCATGTATGAAGACTATAGTATGTTGTTAAATTATACCAGAAACATATTAATATTTATGATATCATACATTATTCATTTATGACTTTATACTACCCAATTAATAATAATTTCCATGTTATATTAATATTTTGGTTAATAATCGCTTTCTTTATCGTACGTGTTTTAACTTGTTACTCTTGATTGTATCACATAGATCATGATTTAAATAATTCCAGAATATAAAAAATGATTTATATATCATATATATTTAGAATATAAATATGTATAATAGAAATATATATGAAATGGAAATCACTGTTTATGGAGACAGTAGTCCGTACGTACGCATAAACGCTATTTCTGTTTTCATATAGTATTGAACAAAAGTAAGTGAATAAGATATATGTAAGTACATAAATACTTATATATATATATATATATATATATATATATATCCAGTACCACTATTATGTCATATATTACATAATTATTAGTAATATATATATTTTTATAATCGTCGATGAATGGTGAACTTGGAAATGAATCTCATCGCGTCGTGGAGACAGTAATCCGTACGTACACACGAGCGAAAATATCATTCTTTTGATATTATAATAATATATAATTAGATGATATATTATATATACAGAATCCTTATCATTTTATATTTATAATTTACATCAAATACACATCATTATTATACCCATCCAAATAATAATGTATTGAATAACAATTACACCACGATGTGGAGATGGTAAGCCATACATACGCACATATGATGACATATCATTCAAAGGGTGTATAGAATAATGAATTTTGTTGTACCATAATTTTAATAACATCACAGTATATATAATATACTGGATATATTATTTTATAATTGAAACAACAATGAAAAAGGAAGTGGAAGTAGAAAGGAACTTAAAAGAGGGTGGTGAAATCATTACCTCTTCTTCGGGTTCTTCTTTTTGATTTGATCAAAGGGCTCCTTAGGTTGGCTTTCTGATCAAACTAAGGCCTATAGGATTAAGGGAGGATATTTGATAGGGTATTTGGGTAGGGTTTGGACGATCCAAATGGATTAGAAGGTGTGAATTAGAGAGAAAGGTGAGTGCCCTTTTATAAGAGGGGTGAGGGGAACCTTAGGAAAAACTTAAAATATTATTTTATAATAAATTCATATTCTATTTATAATGGATCCAAAGTTAATTATTTAAAGTATAAGGTGGGTATAGGTCGAAAAAAAACTCAACCAACAGGTTTTATACAAGTTTAGGTTACCATTTTAACCTTATCATTTAGATTTAACTCTAAGTTAAATTATTTAACTTTTATCGTGTCTTCTTGTATTCTTACACTATATGGTTAATAAAATTACTATATACTGCCAATATAACCCCAATTGGTTCATTAATGTCATATATATTATTATATAAGTCTTTTGGCTAAAACTTATATTTTTAGTACCATTATATAAATTAATAATATAATATTTGTTATAAAAACTATTTTATGCCAATTTTGACACTATTTGGTATTTGTTTTTTTGTTAAAATAATAACAACATGATAACTTCAAAAAAAAAAAAAAATACATTGAATCAATCATAACATGTCATAGTCACCTATAAAATTCGTGGATGTCATATAATCTTTGAAATAATATTTATTTTAATATTTATAATACCATTTATTTGATTCTTTCATGAATAAGGTAATTACTGCACCATCATTGTGTCATAAATAAATTTATTTATATAATGTCTAAAAATTATAAATAAAATAACATGATGTAGGAAATATTTTTATATTTCTAATGAATATTTATAATATAATTTATCTTATGAAAAACTCTATATTAAAAATGTTTTAGTTATTAAACTTTGATTTTAACTCTTTTAACTCTTCTTTGAATTAAATAATAATAAATGTCCTAATCTAATCCAAGTGGACCTAAATGATAATATTTTATTCCTAAGGTTGTTTTTGGTCGAGATAAACTTTTCCAATAGAATTAGGACATGTGTGAGGGTAATATTAATATCATTTTTACCCTTAATTACCCTATTTACTTTTAACCGTGGTAAATAAAAGTAAAAAGTTACTATTCACCAAAAATTATTTTCATCTCATTGAACCAAATTTTACTCCTTGATATTATTAGTGTCTCTTGGAATTTATAAATTCAACTCACAGAAGTGGTATAATTAAGTTTTATGTGAATTTGCAAAAGCTCCTAGGAGGTGGGTAAAAGACAGTGAAAAGTTCAATAAAATATTTATATATCTAAAATTATTATAAACCGAATCCAATGAATTAAATTGAAATTATATAGGTATTATGCATATATTTTGACATTAAATTATTTAAATAAATTAAATAATTATTTAAATAAAAATTCGGTTTTAAACTATAACTCATTGTTTTTCACTATTCATCAAAAATTAAAAGTTTTCAGAAAAATACCAAAAATTTACCCTAAGATAATTTTGATATTCCGAATTCAATAATGAAGTCTATTTTACCAAATTAAAAACATAGAAGTTGCATTTATTAATTTAAAAATAATTCCCACTGTCAAAACAAAAAGCATGTTTTTAAGAAACAATAACTATCAAAAGATTGACACTTGTTTATGTCCGGTTTAAATGTGAAATTATGTACAATGACCAACATTGGATTAAATTGTAAAAATATATTCTAAATATAATTTAAAATCACTCAAATTAATATTTTATCACTATTAATTATTTCGATTAAAAAATTTGTTTTTAATTAAAATTTAGTAATTTTCACTATTCATCAAAATATGAAAGTTATCAGAAAAGTACCAAAAATTCACCCTAAGATAATTTCAATATTCCGAATCCTAAAATGAAGTCCATTTTGAAAGATAAAATGTATAAAATTTCAAAAAGTGGGCATTACTATTCATAATGGCTAGTTTGATTGGTTGTAGTGTGTGTTAGAACTCGAAGTTGCGTACAACACACGCGACTGTATTATTCAAAGAGAAGCGTACTGTGGAAGCTTGGGGTGTTAAATTCTCCACTCCTTCAATAAATTGTGTCCTCGTAATTTATGCTCGGTATTGGAAACTTGGGGTTGAAATTTCAAAATATCATCATTGAAATCCCACATCAAAAAATGGATTAATGAGGCCTCTATTTAAAATAAAGAGTGGTAAGTATGAAGGTTACCGAAAATAACACATACTAGGGTTCCATGTAGAAAAACATGGATATGGAAGAGAAATCTAACCATCAATATCTGACAGAGAGTGGTAGAGAACATGTCTATGAAAAGGCCAACAATCACAAAGCCATAAATTTGTGATGGTCTACGGTACTATCTAGGAAAACGTTTTTGTTCTAAGTTCCTTTTCTTAATGTTGGGGAATATATTTATGAGATTGGATAAAATCATAAGGAGATATACTTAATTTATAATTATAGTTTTATCCATTAATAAATTTCTACCACAAACTCATCTTTCACTCCAAAACATAATACAACTCAAAAATACTCTATTTATTCTAATCGTATAGGGTTCCAAATATAATGAATTTATAATTCACATATCATAACCTTTACAAAAAACTAAATTATAAAATCCAGGGACTTCACGTAGTCCAGTGGTAGGCGATAAATCCCAATAGCACTATGGTTTTGGGTTCAATTCCCACAGCTTTGTCCGACGCGACGAGTTGTCACACGGTCTGCCTGTTGTCCTTTTATATAAATCAAAAAATAAACTTTCAAACTTAATCCATTCCAACCTTTAGGATTATCCAAAATACTACTATCCAAACTCACAATCCAAAATTTATAAGGAAGTTAAACACAATGAAGATCCTTTTTTCCATGTAATAACACAGGAACACCTTCACCATGTATTATTTTAAAAGATGGTAACATCCTGAATTACCATAAAACCTTATTAATTACATTCATGCACCCTTATTATTTATAGAATACTGTATATAATCCTTCTATCCAAAAATTTTGTAAACTCCAACGATGAAAAATAATTAATCAGTTTCAAGGTAGTCAAGAATATCCAATATAATTTATCCAAATCCATCTTTTATTTTTCCAAAATCACTAACTCGTTATCAGAATCATATTATGGTTTATCTTTCTCTCATCCATATATTTTCCAAAAATTTAACCAGCTATTGAGTCACTTTTCTTGGTTCCACATAATCTCAAGTCCTTAATAAAATAGTACTGCAGTACAATCCTTATATACTCAATAATTTTTATAACCAGTACATTGTTGATACAACACTCAAATGAAATAATACTATAATAACAACATAATAACACTAGTCATTATTCTTCATATGAGGTAGTATAATAACTTGATTATTATCCAATAGCATCATTTGGGGTATACTCTGATGATTTTGACATTGGTTCGCGTAGTGTCCCAACTCCTTGCAGATGAAGCATTGTACATTTGAAACCTTCTTCTTACACTTGCAGTCACGTACTTGGTGTCCTTTTTCTCCACACTTATAACATACTCCCATTCCCTTCAAGCATTTTCCAAGGTGATTTTTTCCACAGTTATCACATATGGGAAAATCCTTCTTTACCTTCTTCCCTTTATCTGTCCTTCTCTCTACTATCCTTTTCTTATATGGATTCCCTTCAAATCCATAGGACTCTGAGAATTCATTACTTATCTTATCAACACATGATACTATTTCTTCATATGATGATAATATGTGGGAGACTATTTCCCTTCTAAATTCTGGCTTAAGACCATGAATGATATGATCCTTCTTACTCTTTGGATCATGCGTATTGCTAGAGTTCTCATTCCTTCTACTTGGCGCCATTTCTAAACAATGGCATACACTAGATTAGTTTTTTAATAGCAATACCTAATACAAAACTTGTAAAAAACGTAACATATATTAAAAAATTTATGGATATAATCAGTAATCATAAAAATGTTTTCTTTGAGGAAGTATATACTCATAAACCCTTCATAATGGTTTGTAAATAAAATGAGAATTATCCTAAGCATATCCCTCAGGAGTGTCATAAACAAGAGTGCAGCAAGGCCCGTTGTTGTGCACCAGTTCCCGTTCGAGTCTAGATCAAAGTGGTGTTTTCGGGTTTTACCCCTAGGTACATCTGTTCCAGAGCCGCCTCTACATACTCATATCCAGACAGAGATGTATTTGCTTGGAAAACTCACAAAATCTCTACATTACCAAAATTCTAGGAAGTTCTTCTATACTAATCCCCAAAGTCTATCTTAGGGTAATGTTCTGTAATTAGAGTTTATCTAAATCTAGTTTCCAAGGTTATTGCTAAACATCCTCTGATACCAACTATAATGCCCCGACCCCAGTTACCTTGAGTCGGAACATTATTTTAATACATTGGTATGATTACAAGGAATTAAGTCCCGAAGGACCGATTGGTTTAGAAGTCTTGTAAAATATATTACATACATGAATGTTACATTAAACTTTATAACATAAAAAACAACAAAAATAATCCTTTATGAACACCATTATTCCCTTGGCTTAACCTTGCATATCAATCACAATACACTTCTTGGAATCCTGGGAAAATAAAACATAGAAAGGTGTGAGCTCAAACGCTCAGTAAGGGTAAGCAATACAACGGAAACTTTCAAAAATAATCATAAATATTTAAGGAAATGTATAAAACTAAAACAAAAGCCTTTTAAACTTGAACTTCAGCATAATATAGAATAAATAAAATGAAATAATGCCATTTACTTATTCACATGGATATTCTACTAATCGAATAATCACATGCAATATCAATAACCACTTTCATAATGATGGAATGCATAATACCAGAATATCATAACCACATATCCAAGGCCTCGTGCCAAGACTACAAAAAAGATTTTGTCAAGGACTCATGCCAAGATACTAGTTTGTCTCATGAGACCTACCGATGAAATTTTTTTAGAAGATACTTACGTTTAAAATTGCTCAAATATACTCCAGTGTTTTTCTGAAAACATTATGCAAGATTCTGAAAACAAAATAACTAATTATGAGATTGATCGACTAATTACAGGCCATGATGGGTCCATTCCCAATCCCTTCCTATCTACCACACTCGAGAGTCGGGTTTTCTGAAAACATTTTTAACCTTGCGTTAAATACGTATACATTTGCACTAGATTTTCATATATTTGAGAGAAATATCTCTTTTTTGAAATCATTTAAAAATCACATAATTATAAAATAAAACATTTACTTTGAAAATAATATTATAATCTTGTAATGGAAGATTTCAAGATTTTTCAATGGTGGAGAATAACCGCACCTGCCGTATAAGTTAAAAAAAATATTCTTACCTTAGTTTTGTCGAAAAGGTCAAAAAGTAACTTGTTTGGAAAACGATGGAAATATTCCTTTCAAAAACTTATAAGGTCAAATAAGGATATAAATGACTTTAACCCATTGTTTATTAAATATTAAAAATGTTTTGAAAGACATTTTTAAGAAACATGGATGTTGATGATAAAGATGTCCCAATAGATAATTACGAATAAACAACCTCGAATAATAAAGAGATTGTGAAATTAACCCTTACCAATTTGGTAAGTTACGAAACATACACCCCATGAAAGAGGTATCATACAATGAATATGTAAATACACATTAATTAAAGTTTATTGCACAAAGAATACAATTATGAGAATTACATACACCACACAAAAGGTAATAGTGGCAATATGGTACGAATCTCACGGGAATAAGGAGTGAGATGAAAACCCCTTACCTTGCACTTTCCTTTAGTCGAGGGTATGTTTAGACTCCTATATGAAGACTATAGTATGTTATTAAATTATAACAGAACAATATTAATATTTATGATATCATACATTATTCATTTATGACTTTATACTACCTAATTAATAATAATTTCCATGTTATATTAATATTTCGGGTAATAATCGTTTTTTTATCGTACGTGTTTTAACTTGTTACTATTGATTGTATCACATAGATCATGATTTAAATACTTCCAGAATATAAAACATGATTTATATATCATATATATTTAGAATATAAATATGTATAATAGACATATATATGAAATGTGAAGCACTGTTTATGGAGACAGTAGTCCGTACGTACGCATAAACGCTGTTTCCGTTTTCATATAGTATTGAACAAAAGTAAGTGAATAAGATATATGTAAGTACATAAATACTTATATATATATATATATATCTCTAGTAGAATTATTATGTCATATATTACATACTTATTAGTAATATATATATTTTTATAATCGTCTATGAATGGTGAACTTGGAAATGAATCTCATCGCGTCGTGGAGACGGTAATCCGTACGTACACACGAGCAAAAATATCATTATTTTGATATTATAATAATATATAATTGGACGTTATATTATATATAAAGAATACTTATCATGTTATATTTATAATTTACATAAAATACACATCATTATTATACCCATCCAAATAATAATGTATTGAAGAACAATTACACCACAACGTGGAGACGGTAAGCCGTACGTACTCACGTATGGTGACATATCATTCAAAGGGTGGATAGAATAATGAATTTGGTTGTACTATAATTATAATAACATCACATTATATATAATATACTGGAGATATTATTTTATAATAGAAACAACAAAGAAAAAGGAAGTCGAAGAAGAAAGGAACTTGAAAGAGGGTGGTGAAATCATTACCTGTTCTTCGGGTTCTTCCTTTTGATTTGATCAAAGGGCTCCTTAGGTTGGATTTATAATCAAAATAAGGACTCTAGGATGAAGGGAGGATATTTTAGAGGGTATTTGTCCAGGGTTTGGCCGAGCCAAATGTCTTAGAAGGTGTGAATTAGAGAGAAGAGGGAGTTCCCTTTTATAAGAGGGGTGAGGTGCACCTTAGAAAAAACTTAAAATATTATTTTATAATAAATTCATATTCAGTTTATAATATCTCCAAAGTTGATTATTTATAGTCTAATGCGGTGATAGGTCTAAAAAAACTTAACCAATAGGTTTTAGACAAGTTTAGGTTACCATTTTAACCTTATCATTTATATTTAACTCTAAGTTAAATAATTTAACTTTTATCGTGTCTTCTTGTATTCTTACACTATATGGTTAATAAACTTACTATATACTGCCAATCGAACCCAAATTGGTTCCTTAATGTCATATATATTATTATATAAGTCTTTTGGATGAACCTTATATTTCTAGGACCATTATATCATTTAATAATATAATATATGTTATAAAAACTATTTTATGTCAATTTTGACACTATTTGGTATTTGTTTTTTTGTTAAAATAATAACAACATGATAAATTCAAAAAAATACCTTGAATAAATCCTAAAATGTCATAGTCACCTATAAAATTCGTGGATGTCATAAAAACTTTTAAATAATATTTATTTTAATATTTATAATACCATTTATTTGATTCTTTCACGAATAAGGTAATTACTGCACCATCATTGTGTCATAAATAAATTTATTTATATAATGTCTAAAAATATAAAATAAAATACTATGATGTAGGAAATATTTTTATATTTCTAATTAATATTTATAATCTAATTTATCTTATGCAATGACTTATATTAAAAATGTTTTAGTTATTAAACTTTTATTTTAACTCTTTTTACTCTTCTTTGAATTAAATAATAATAAATTTCCTAATCTAATCCAAGTGGACCTAAATGATAATATTTTATTCATAAGGTTGTTTTTGGTCGATATAAACTTTTCCAATAGAATTAGGACATGTGTGAGGGTAATATTAATATCATTTTTACCCTTAATTACCCTATTTACTTTTAACCGTGGTAAATAAAAGTAAAAAGTTACTACTCACCAAAAATTATTTTCATCTCATTGAACCACATTTTAATACTTGATATTAACTGTGTCTCTCGGATTTTCGGAATTCAGCTCACAGAAGTGGTAAAATTAAGTTTTTTGTGAATTTTCAAAAGCTCCTAGGAGGTGTGTAAAAGACGGTGAAAAGTTCAATAAAATTTTTATATATATAAAATTATTATAAACTGACTTCAATGAATTACATTGAAATTATATAAGTATTATGTATCTATTTTTAAATTAAATAATTTAAATAAAATAAATAATAATTTAAATAAAAAATTGGTTTTAAACTATAACTCAGCGTTTTTCACTATTCATCAAAAATTAAAAGTTTTCAGAAAAATACCAAAAATTTACCCTAAGATAATTTTGATATTCTTAATTCAATAATAAAGTCTATTTTACCAAATTAAAAACATAGAAGTTTCATTTATTAATTTAAAATTAATTCCCGCTGTCAAAACAAAAAGCGTGTTTTTAAGAAACAATAACTATCAAAAGATTGACACTTGTTTATGTCCGGTTTAAATGTGAAATTATGTCCAATTACCAACATTGGATTAAATTGTAAAAATATATTATAAATATAATTTAAAACCACTAAAATTAATATTTTATCACTATTAATTATTTCGATTAAAAAAGTTGTTTTTAATTAAAATTTAGTAATTTTCACTATTCATTAAAATATGAAAGTTATCAGAAAAGTACCAAAAATTCACCCTAAGCTAATTTCAATATTTTGAATCCAAAAATGAAGTCCATTTTGAAAGATAAAATGTATAAAATTTTAAAAAGTGGGTATTACTATTCATAATGGCTAGTTTGATTGGTTGTGGTGTGTGTTAGAACTCGAAGTTGCGTACAACACACGCTACTGTATTATTAAAAGAGAAGTTTACCATGGAAGCTTGGGGTGTTATACTATAGAAATTTTCACATGAAAATATAGATTCAGGAGTGATATTAAACATGGGAATCAGGTTGTATAATCTAAAGGATAATAATTTCAAGGTATATTTGGTTTTTTATATATGATTGGGATATATTTTGACTATGGAAACCAATTTTATTATGACATATATTTTTTTTGTAGGGTATTTCTATTCAATTAAATTATTTAGTGAGTTTCATGTGATGGTTTTTAGGTTATATCAAGCTGGGCTAATGTGCAGTGGTTTTCATGTAATGTTGCAATTTTGGTGCATTAGTATTGATGAAACAATGATATGGGAATTATTATAGTGAAGAAAACCCCTTTAGTACTTTTTTTATAATTACTATGATTGGTAAATTATGATGAATGTAGAGGGTGTCATGTGTAAAAATATCGGTAATTTGGTGACTGTGGTGTTTCTTTGAATATCATAATAGAATAAAGTGAGTTATATATTGTTCCTAAGTAGACATTATATTTTTAAGTTGTTCAATGGACTTTAGAAAAAGGCATTTCCTAGGGTAATCTATAAAAGGTAGTTTTAGTGAAATATCCATGTACACCGCAAAATTTGAAGAATGTTAAATGTCATGGATGGAGTGAGATAAACTTTGTACTGAATGATATTTTGTACAAAAAAAGGGTCTTGATCAATAGACTATGGATAAAGTTTAGATAATCAATAGATTCTTAGGTGTAGTTTTTAGTGGATGGATGATTTTTAGAGACCGAAGATGTTAGCTCTTAAAGATTGATGTCATCGATCAGGTACTTCTATAGATGGTAACTCATTTAACACATCATTTCTTGCGAAGAAAAGAAAAGTATAATTATGTAGTGCATATGACCCTCATGTTTTCATGGGAAGATGGTATAATGGTGTGTTTACATATGATTTTCAAGTGTACTTGATTGGATTTAGGTATATTAGGATTTGAATGAAATTTTTGGGAAGTGATTAGTATATATTTTAGATTATAGATAGATATATTCAAAATAAAATGTAGTATATCTAGATCAAGTACAACTATAGCATGGTTTTATATAGTATAGTACTAAGAAAAAATAGCATTATCAGATCCTAGTGGAGAATTGGGTCACTAGAGATATGCAATAGTGTTTCTTGATAAAAAATAACTTCTTATTTTTTGAGAAATCTTGTTTTAAAAATAATCCCAAAATTACTTATTTTTTAAGTTGAAATAGACGGGATCTAAATTAAATATATTATAGGATAAAAGATAACACCAGTTGTGATTTTCCTAAATCACTCATGACCAACAATATCCCAAATTTGGAGTTTGATCCATTTTCCATTCAGTTTAATGGTTCTTATCTTGAAATCTTTCTTGGTAAGTAAGTATTATCTTATTATATATAAAAAGAAACTAAAGTAGCAATAAGCTGATTAATATTAAGAGGTAATTCCAAATTGTAGTGATAAAAATTATAGTAAAGGATCCATTATAGAAACACAAATATGGAATCTCTTACCCACACCTGTATAGAAAAATAAAAATGCACACACCAAATTAATTCAGTTTAAAAAAAAAAAATAAACAAGTCTTAAGCCCATTTAAATGGGATTGGAAGCATAGATCAAACATTAAAAATTAGTGAAATATTCTAATAAAGAAATCAAAATTGTATAAATTAATCCACAATACAAATTTTGATACATATATCATGTAGTGCTCAGCATGAAAAAAATGTAAAAACGTTTTACAATAAATAATCCACCATAGCGAAACATAAAAAAGTAGGCATGGAACAACTAGGATTTGGGATTAATTAATTGGATATTAAATAAATCATGTCCCCTTTGTGCCAGAATTCTAGTTACAACCCTTTTCATATGAACAAGAACTAAAGGTTTTTATGAAATATATCAACAAAATATCTCATGAACAAAATGTTTTTGAATCAACCATTTTTACTCCATCGATAATTGCCTCCAATTACTTGAAAAAATAGAAATGGGAAATGTGAAAGAGTTTGAGGCACTCCAGGTGGTGATCATAGATATCAAAAAGAATATAACATCAACAATATATATTTTCTCAAGCCATTAATGAGGTTATACAACAAATATGAAGTGATAAAATTTCTATCATTGTCACCAAATTGTAATCCATTCTTATAAAAATGACAATATGCATGTATTTGAGTGGCCTAATCAACTCCTTATCAAAATTACAAGAGCACGACCTGCTTCATCATTAACGTCTAGAATAGAAAATAAAATAAAATTTTTTATGGAAAAATTTACATAAAATATTGACATCCCTAAATCAAATAGTAGAAACATATGAGAAAGAAGGATGAGATAGAAAATAGTATAAATAACATGTTTAGTTTATACTTTTAAAAGGAAATAAAATTCTAGTGAAAAAATTATCTAATTAATAAAAACAAAATTCTTCCCAAGGAAATAGGAAAAAATAAATAGCAGCTGAAGATCCAAATAAAAGTAGAAAATTTATGCGTCTTGAATTTTATAAAGATAGAGGATATTACCCATAAAAATCTATCCATTAAAGAGGTTCAACAAAAGTAGTGATAAAAAAGTATGGAACTACAGGACAATCTTTTTCCAATTGATAGAACCATATAAAAAGATTAAACTAAATAGGTTTTTAATGGCTTAGTTACAAACAAACATGTTTAACATGAGATATCAATATATACAGTTCTATAATTTCAAAATAACGATACATTTAAACAAATATAAATCTATATTTATCAACTTGCATTGTTTATCAAATAAATATATAAAAAAACATGTATTTCACCATAAAAATTTATCTTGAGAGTAAGGGAATGGGAAAACCTACCTCAAATCAATGACACATGATCCAAAATGCATCGCGTCTAATAGTGGATGGACAAACAACCAATAAGAAACTACCATGAACCCTAAAAACCAAATAAACCACAAAAAATAAATTCATCCCCTTGAAATAGGGTTTGAAGAAACCAAACATTATAATAGGGAAGGAGAAACCCACAAGGAAACATGGAAAAGGAACTAGAGACCAAACATTGGTGAGCTAAAATTCTAAGTCTTTGAGCATTAACTGGGAGGATGGAAGGAAAACCTGGAATGGATGAATCAGAAGTAAGAAGAGTGTCAAAACTTATGGATAATGCAGAGGGTAAAGTTTTCGAGGTAGGGGCGGGCAATTACTACTAGGGCTCGTGAGGGAGGAGTGGAGCATCATACAACACTACTAGGGATCAATATGAGAGGATGGGTGGAGGGGATATGTGCTATCGGGATGTGAGAAGGGAAGTGTGATGGGGAGTCTTGATGGGGGAAGAAGAGTTCAAGGGGGGATCAAGTGTTTTAGGGGATTTAGGTTGGTATATCCCAATGGTTTTTAAACAACTATTGGGATAGCCTAGAGTATATTTCGTTATCTAAACTGTTATAGAAAACCGTTGGTATATGGGAATGGGGATAGCACATATTTCCATTATTTTGGGTTATCCCATTGTGAAATGGTAAAAAGGGTGTTAAATTTTGGATAAATTGTTTTGTTAAGGGTGTGTTTGGCTTGTTGGAATTTTTTTCATTGTTACTGGTTTTATATAAATTGTTTTATGTAATTTTTATAACACGTTCTACCCTAGTAGAGTGAGTAGGGAAGTCATTTAGGGAAATAATATTGAGTATTATTACTCAACCTCTTCTTTGGAACTTGGGTTATTTTTTAGATGTTGTATTCCAAGACATAGGTAAAATAAAATCATCTCATTTTTGTAGTAGTACATCATAATGCTTGGGAGGTTGTGGAGTTGGATCATAGAGCTTGCCTTGGGGAATTAGTGTTTTGTCAGGGTGTCTTGATTTATATATCTTTATTTGTCCAATTAGTACTCTAATTTGGTATTGGTATGGTTTTTTATTTTTGTTTTTGGTGCGGGGTTTATTGTAGTACGTGTTGAAAAGAATCATGTTGTTATTTTGGTAATGGTATGTTTGGTTGCTTGTTTTCTATTTCAAATGTAAAATCATACCCCACCTTTCATGAATCCATAAAATTTATTTCTATCCTTTGGAACATTGGGGGTGTCACTTAAGAGTATGTAACACTTCCACCTTGACTGAAGATAATGAGAAGGTTAAAGATGTTACAAGTGGTATCGGTTTTTTCGGTCCTATTAGCATTGGTTATTAGTCTTTGAGTTGACATTCATTCTCGGTTTATTCCTTGAGTTGGGATGGTAGTGAGGAGTAGGATTTTCATAACTTGAAATGTATAGAATAAAAATACATAGCTAACCTTTTTATAATGAACATTAAGTTACCAGGGTGTTGGGTACATAATTTTTTGGAAACACTTCTATAAGCGTGATCTCATTATTGTGGGATTATCCAATGCGAATAATATGGAATTCATCGTAGAAATGACTTCCCACTAAGATTTCATATCTCATTTGGATTAATTATTTATGTTGTGTTATGAATGTGTTGATTTTTGAAAAATATATAAATCATTTTAAAATGTATGATTTTGAAAGGGAACAATTGTGGTATTTTGAAAACAGGTTATTTTTTAAAAACATGGTGAATTTTTCAAAGATGATTAAACATGGGAAATTTTTAAATTTGGAAAGAATGATTGAGATAGTTGAAATGTGATATAATTTGAAATTTTAATCCTTAATGTGAAATAGATTGAGGTTCATGGTGGTTGTTATGTGTTGATATAAATGGAACCAGGTAGGCATCATAGAGAACAACCAGAGGAAGCTACGAAAAATGTTGTTGTACCTGAACCCTAGGTAAACCAATAGCTAGTTCAGAGTATAGTGCAAGCTCTTCAAGTAGTACATAAAGGGAACCCAAAGGATGAACCAAAGAATATGGATCATACAATTCAATATTAGAAATAAAATCCACCCACTTATCGGGGTGATTTAGAACCGGAAAACGTGGAAGCGTGGCTCAATAGGGTAAATTGAATCTTCAATTTCCTAGGAACATCATCAGAGTTGAAAGTAAAATTAGAATCATATATGTTAGAAGATCTTATGTATTGGTTATGGGGTTTAGTGGTCCAAGCTTAAGGGGACCAACGTATGGAATGGGAGGTTTTGAGGAATTTTTTAACAAAAAATTTTATCCTCACATGTTATAAATTTAGTGAACAATATATTTATTCAGATTGAAATAAGAGAAACTTTAGGTGATGGAATATGTGGATAAGTTCATGAAATTAGTCTATTTTTCACCCAAGGTTTCGACTAGTGTTCCCTTAAGCAAGCTTGAAGCATGAAATACATTCGAAGATTGAAGTTCTATGTATAATAGATTATATAGATATGGTAAATAATTTTTTTTGTGGATGAAAGAGATATATTTGGAGAAATGGAGGGAGGAGTTATATTGATACTCATAAGAAATAGTGCTGACTCTAAAATGAGGATTAAGTGGAAGAGGGGCACATATTTCCAAAGTGGTTATATAGATCAAAATCAGTCAGAAAGTTCCCTAAGTCTTCATATGAATCCTAAGAGTAAGATGGGATGTTTCCAATGTAGATTTATAGACCACATGAAGTGAGAATGTATAGAAAAACCTCAAGAATGTCATAACTACAATCAGATTGGGCATCATCAATGTTATTGTCACAATGATCCGAGGTCTCTTGTTCCTGACATTTCTTAGTGGTTACAATCATCTTATGCTTCCACATGATGAGGGAAGAATCATACCCCTCATTAGAAGAGTAGAGTTATCCATGGTGATTCTAGGAACACCACAACTCCTCATTATGGGAAGTTCTCACAGGGCAATAAAGATAAAAATGTGGCCATAAAAAAGGTTTTTTTGAGATCAGCAGGTTGTGGTGGATGACCAGTCAGGACCATCCATAGTGGGAGGTATGGTTCTTTTGAATTATATTTTTATGAAAGAGTTATTTGATATAGTTTCATATCATTCCTTCATTTCTTCTTGTGTTGTCAATGTTTTGGGTTTAATTGTAGAAATGTTGCCTTCTATTTTGAAACTTCAAACTTCTATGGTTCAAAGAGAGTGTTGAGCCTTTCTATGTAGAGAATTTTGTATAACTGCCAATGGGGTTGAGTTTATATGGGACTTCTCAGTGCTAGAGATGGATGTGTATAATTTAATATTGGTAAAGGATTGGTTGGAAACTTTTAAGGCCCATATTGACTGTTATGTGCAAACAATTAGTTTCATGACTGAAGATGGTGTCGAGCATATCTTTAGAGGAGGGAATATGGTAAAGGTGAGAGTAACTGGCTTGTTAGAACTAGTAGTTGGGACGATATCATATCAATTGACATCATTCTCATTGGCATCATTGGAAAAGACTGAGATAAGCAGTTTTCCAACAACTGTTCATCAGTTTTTGGATGCCTTTCCTGAGGAATTGCTAGGGTTTACACCCGTAAGGGAAGTGGATTTTACAATTGAAATCTTTTGGGGGATCAGTCCTATCTCAGTTTTGTCTTACCAGATGGAACCAACATAATTGAGATAATTAAAGGTGTAGTTGGAAGACCTGTAAAATAAATGGATTATCCAGACTTGCACAACACTGTAGGTAGCACCAATCATGTTAATTAAAAATATATATGGAACTCTTTGACTGTGTGTTTATTATCATATGTTTAACCATGTTATTATAAATAATTTATATCCACTCCCACACTTTAACGATCTATTTGATCAATTCAGGGGAGTTTAGTGATTTTCCAAAATTGTTTTTCGATCAGGATATCATCAATTTTGGGTGCGGAAGGAGGATATTCATAAAATAGACTTCAAAAGTATATATATCCATTATAAATATATGGTAATACCCATTGGTCTTAAAAATGAACTAGTGGTCTTCATAGAATTGATGAATAATATATTTCATAAATATCTGGATTCTTTCATGGTGGTTTTTATCGATGATATATTGGGGTATTTGAGGCTAAGGGATGATCATGAGAAAAACTTGATAAAAGTGTTTGTAATATTAAGGGACCATCAATTGCCTTACAAATTATCAAAGAGTGATAATTGGATATAAGAGGCACATTTCTATGGACATGTTATTTATAAGAAAGGTGTGTTAGTGGATCCAAAAATTACAGAGGTTGCTATTTATTAACAACTTCCAAAGAAGGTTTTTGAGATATGAAGTTTCCTGGGCTATTTGGTTATTACAGACACTTTATTCATGACTTATCATGATTAGATTCACCATTAATAGCCTCTATAAGGATGAATGTTCCATTTCAATTGAATGAAGAATGCTTGAAGTCTTTTTAAGATATTAATGGTCACATTACATCATCACTAATCTTGGTTTTTACATAACCATGGAAAGGGTACATGGTGTATTATGATGCATCAAGGTCGCGGTTGGGGTGCTTTCTCATGCAAGGGGATCATGTGGTTGTGTATGTATCATGAAATTTGAGGTCGCATGATAAGAACTAACCAACATGTGATTTGGAGTTAGTGGTTTTGGTGTATGCTTTGAATTCATGACATAATTATCTCTTTGATGAGAAATTCATGGTGTTTATCGATCATAAGAGCTTAAAGCATATTTTATCAGAAATAGATTTAAACATGAGGAAAATAAGATGGATGAAGTCTCTCCATATGTTTGAATTCAAATTGATGTACACAATAGGTAAAGGTAATTCGATGGTAAATGAAATAAGTAGAAATTATTATTTTTATATGAAAAAGGAAGACTCATATTAGTGGCATTTGATGTTGGTCAAATCCGACATGTGGTTGGAATGTGAATATTGAGATGATATAGCGGTTTTATTTTAGGTTTTGTTACTTCCTAATTTTTTTGAATTAGTTAGAGATCCATATATTTTTAATTTAGAATTAATGTCTATAAGGTTGAAAATCCATGGTGGGGAGACCATTGAGGACTGGAAATTAGATGGGAATTTAGTGTTGTGCTTTTGGAATCATATTTTTTTACAAGTGTCTTATGAATAAATTCTTAGTGCATATCACCATTCAAAATGGGTTGTCCACACAAGAATTTAGAAAATGTATGGGGCCTTGAAAGTTCTATTTTGGTGGATGGGTATGAAAAGGAAATTGGTTGAGTTCATATTGATATGATTGAATTTTCAGAAAGTTAAGGAGGAGCATCGGTGACCAATAGGTATGTTGCAGTATTTACCCATCCCTATGTGGAAATGGGAGTAAATATGTATGATTTTTGTTACTAGTATTACAAGAATGGTTTAGAAGAATGATTCTATATGGGTGATTGTGGATTGGCTTAAAAATTTGGCCATTTAATCCCTATTCATGAATCTCATACAATATAGGATATTTCCAAAATCTATATATGTGATGTGGTAAAGATCCATGGTGTAACAATTTTTATTATATAAGATAGATATTTGAGATTTACATCTCGTTTCTAGAAATCCTTGCAGTAATCCCTTAGGACTTAGTTGATGACGAGTACATCATATCATCCCTAGACGTATGGGAAATCGATAGGATGATACAAACATTGGAAGATATGTTAAGGGCCTATGTGATGTAACTTTTTGGATTATGGGAGGAACACATACCATTAGTGGAACTCTCATATAATAAAATTTATCATGCCATGATAAATATAGATCTCTTTGAAGCATTGTATGGTCGTACATGTTATTCTCCACTTGTTTTGGTGGAAACAGGTGACACTTTTATGGTAGGGACAAGCCTTGTACAAGAGACTACGATGAAGATTAAGTTGCTGAAGAAAATAATTGAGATGGATAAGAGTCATCAGAAATTGTATGTGGATCACCATCGATGACTGCTTTCATTCAACGTGGGTAATCATGTATTCTTGAGAATTTCTCCTAGGCTTAGACATCATCACTTTGGGAAGCAAGGAAAATTATATTTGATATATATATTTATCCTCTGAAGATGCTTGAGCGAGTTGGAGAGGTGTCTTATCGATTGGATTTTCCACCTCATTTTAGTGTGGCACATATTGTATTTCATGTATCTCAGTTGAAGAAGTATCATCCTGAACCTAAGCATGTGATTCTATGGTATCATGTTGAGCTAGATTTGGATGATTCTTTGATTTACATGCCAGTGCATATTGTGGATATGAAAGAGAAACTCTTTCATTAGAAGAGCATCCGTCTAGTGTAGGTTTTGTGGAAACATGGTAAGATTCAGGAGGAGACTTGGTAATGGGAGGAAGAAATGGATGAGCAAAGGCCTTAACTCTTTTGGGAAGGTGATGGATTTCTACATTATAAGTATGGAAAGGACAATGGTGGGGAGAATGTAACACCCCTAGTTTTAGGTATATAACCCTTATTTGGGTATATAAAGTGATTTGGTAAACTTTGGGAGAGTTTGGAAGGTTTTGGGAAGGTTTTGGGGATTTTTAAGGGAACATAGTTTGAGAATGGTTAGTGAAATAAGGAAACACTTATAGGAAACCGTGCAAGTTTAGATAGAGGAAAGGGTGTTGGAGTATTCTTAAGTTGAATGATTTCAAAACCATGTGGCCTTCCCAATACAACTGCTCATCATGGGATAGTGGGATTTGACATGGTTGGCATATGGTTTGTATAAATGTGTGATCCAACTATACGAGGTAGCATTTGGGTAGTAACAGGTTCACAGTTAGCGTACAATTTGTCTAACTGTGCGAGCTAACCATGCACAACATTAAAAATGTTTTTTAAATGGACTCACACATTTGGACCCTAAACACCCCATTTCTCCCCCAAAATTAATCGAACTCTTGATTCCGTCTTCTCAGGGGTTAGGGAGGCTATCCCACTAATTTTGGAAGTTATTCTAAGGGTTTTTTTGGTGGTTTTAAGTTGGATATTTCTTTGTAATTCTCTATTCTTGGTAGTTTCTTTGTTTTTATTATATCTACTCTCATATCTCTCATAGTTTTCTAGATATAGTTCCATTTCAGATAGATACATGGGTTTTGTTTCCAATAATGGTTATATTTGGACTTATTGATGTTAAGGGAATAAATATAAGGTGTTTTTGTGGAGTTTTTACCCAGATTTGTTGAGCGTTTATTCCATTGGTTATTTTGGCCAAAACCCTAAGGTAGGTGACTTCACTCTCCACTCTATTTTTATATAAATAGAAGGATTAATTTCAAATAATTTTTCTTCATTGATATTTGTTGTGAAATTGATGTTCAAAACTTGTGTGTAACTTTTTTGGTGTTGATTTATGTGTTTTAGGGAAAATATGATAATTTTGTTACAATATGACTTCATGTTGAATTTTAAATGATGATTTAAAAATTTCTTTCTTTGTTTGATTTTTGGAAAAAGGGTTATTATAATTAATTTTCAAAATATTTTTTGTTTTATTGAATTTTTTATTTTATTAAAGGGTTGATTCAGTTTAGATATCATTTTTTGATGTGATTGTGGGTGTATTTTATTTGGCATGATTTTTTGGATTGAATATTTAAGTATGATTTGGATGGAATGGATAGTGGGTGTGAAGTACCACCAAATAAATAATTATAATGTGGTGTGAAGTACCACAGTAAAAAGGGAGTGAGGTTGGACATGAAGTTCCACCATCAATAGTAACACTAAGATTGTGAGGTAGAATTCTGTGCATGGTTGAAATATGTGTGAAAACACAAAAAATAAATTGGTTTATGCCATTGTGAAATGGGAAAAAATGTGTTAACTTGTTTGGTTGCTTTCCTTGATAATGTATTATTTGGGTAAATTGTTTGGGTAAGGGTGTGTTTGGATTTTTTGAATTTGTTTCATTGTTAATGATTTTATATAAATTACTTTATGTAATTTTTCTAACTTTTTCTAACCTAGTGATATGAGTAGGGAAGGCATTTGGGAAAATCCTACTGAATATTATTACTCACCCCCTACTTTGGAATTTGGGTGCTTTTACAGATGTTGTATCCTAAGACATAGGTAAAATAAAAAAATATCATTTTTGTAGTGGTACATCATGATAATTGGGCGGTTGTGGAGTTGGATCATGGAGCATTGCTTGGGGATGCAGTGTCTAGTCTTGGAGTCTTGAGTTTTATTGTTTTAGTCTTTCTCTTAATACTCTAATTTGGCATTGGTATACTTTTTTATTATTGTGGTTAGAAAGTGGTTTATTGTAGTACATTTTAATGTTCATTATGTAGTTCTTTGGGTAATGGTATGTTTTATTGGTTGTATTATCTTTAAAAGAGAAAATAACCCCCACTATTAATGAATCCCTCAACATTTTTTTCCAGCCCTTGGAACCTTGGTGATGTCTCTTAAGGCCAAGTAGGACTTCCACCTCGACTCAAGCCAATAAGAAGGGGTGAGATGTTATAATTATCTAGTCGTTGTTTGTTTTTTTATAGTTGTTGTTAGTAAATTGTTTATATATGATAAAGTATATCAATGTGTGTATTTATTTAGTTCTTATTAATATTAATAGTTTAAATGTCTATTTATTTCTTATTGAAACCAGTTTATAATCAATTAAATTAATTTATGTGCAATAGAAAAACTATGTTATTGGAATTAGTAATAATGGCCTTCTATGGCCATTTCTTTCTTAGGTTAATGAAATATTATTTATTTATTTATATTTTTTGAAGATAGAAATATAATTTTTTAGAATATACACTCTTGAATGTTGATCCCTTTGACAGATTCTAATTTTATACATTCCCTTGAGACCAAGGTGTTCAGAGAAATGTTAGTTATTCTATCTTCAAATATTTACTCTATGAAATTATTGGTTTGGGTAATCTAAGGAAGACGTGTCTCACTATATTTCATGGTTAATTAATTATGGTATAGGATGTGAATAATTTCATAGGCCAATAGCTATACTCCATCATTTAATTAAATCTAAATTTATTTTTTGATAAAATTAAAATCCTATTTTTTTTAAAATAGCATGTGTTTATTTCTATTAACATTAAGGATTTTCCCTTATATAAATTTTTATGTTTTAGTCTAATTTTTTTAAATATTTTTGTATTGGAGAAAATGAAAAAAGTTTTATAAATTATTTATGTATTATTGAAAATTAGAGATTATTTTAAAATGAAATAGTTTGAGGATGAAAGGTGTGGTTGGTGGGAGGTTAGTTATGGATCATGATGGATATTGTTTTTTTAATTTTTTTATATTTGGATTCCTTTAGTGGTAAGGTTATTATTTGATAGTTATTAACCATGGTTATTACTAAACTATATGTTTTCTTATTAGAGTAACAATCCAAATCATCCTAGAGTATTGTGTGAGCCCCCATTCTATCTGAGATCTTAATCCCCATGGATATTATATATTTGTATTTTATTATTAAAAGTTTATTTTTGATTAACGGGGATGATAATTGTTTGATAGGTATTTAATTTGAAGAACTATGTTTGTCTATCATTTATTAGGGTTAGTTACTACCCTTTTAAGGTTTTATTTTAATTCTTAAGGATATGAATTGTTTGAGATATATGTAATGTTGAGGCCTTGACCATTTCAAGCCACTTCATGGAGTAATGCGAAGACATGAAAAATCATATTTTGAAATTTATTGAATTTTAAATATTTTTTAGAGATATCATTTAATTAATTATAAGATGATTATAAATTTATGGTTATATTATTGTGAGTATTTCTTTTTAAATAACTGTTATTGAATTATTATTATAATTGAAACACTTTTTAGTGTCGGTAAATTTATACATCTTAATGAGATGGAAAAATTATTAATTAAATGTTAAAATTATTTTGGTAAAGTTAATTTTAATTTAATTATTTTATATTTATTTATAAATTTATAATTATTTTGAACATTATTTGTTGGTGTGTTTGATATTAATTTAAATGTTTGAAAATATTCTTCAAATAGTTCAATTAAATTTATGTACCATAAATGTGAAATATATATTTTTTAAAGTGGATTTTTTTAATATTTTTAACTTGATTGATGTAATTAATATTTATAAAAGATAAATCTATGTAAAAAGCCTTATGTTTTGATTAAATTTTAAATTAGGAATTTTATGTAATTTATTTGATGAAATTGATGGGTAGATAATTAAATGATGTTTATGTCATCATATTTTAAGAGATATAGTGGTTTCTTTTTTTTTTTATGGAAGGAAAGGGTTGATGGAGAATTCAAACCAATAGTCTCAATGTGTGGTTACAGTGATTTCCTTCATCCTTTCTCATAAGTTGGGAGGGGGAATAAAAAAATTTATTATGATTTTTTTAGGGAACGGTAAAAGGAAACATTCACACAAATGACCCTAACATGGGGTTACAGTGGGGGCCTTCATCCTTTACCATTATTAGGAAAGGATGGAGTCCCTCCCTATAAACTCGTGATATGGTTATTGGTGGGGACTTATAATTCTACCCTTTACTTATAAAAAATAGACCCATATCATATTTCCCATGGGGGTTGTTTTAGAATTCATAAATCCATGGGAAAAGGGGGTTTTATTGAAAATAAAACAAATTATAAGTCATATATATAATGAATAAATAATTAGAAATTAGATTAAATTACAAATGAGGATTCCCAATTAAGGGTTACAAAATACATGAATATAATATGTAATAATTTATAAATTAAAAATTTTATAACATATAAAAAAAATCATAACATAATGGTAAGAAAAATAAAAATAAAAACTAAAAAAATAAAAAATTATTTTGAAATAGTTTTAAATTTATTTACATGAAGTGTTTCTTTTGAAAAAATAACAAAAAATATTAAAATTGAAATTATAATAAATTGAATTAAAAAATAAATAAATAAATATAGTTATATTTAATAAATATATAAATTTTAAAATTATAAAAAAATATAATATAATACTAATTGGGAAACTAATTTAAATAAATTTGTATAATTTTTACTCATATTTATATAGGATGTTACAAAATTTTATAAAGCAATTATTTTAGAGTAGCTGATTCTGGGGGGGGGGGGTGATTTCATATATAAAAAATGTAATATTATTATTATTTATAACTCTAAAAATAATATTATATATTATTTAAATTGGATTTTTAATTTTATTATGGATAATTTATAGTGTTTAATAGACATATATTAGAAAAATACATAAAATGAATGATGAATAAAATTAAGAAACAAACCATCTTCTTTTAGGGTTTGGAATTTCCATGAATTTCCTTTGTGTTTTGGAATACTATGTTCCTTAGAATATGGTGTAATATTCTAAACTTCATTTCTCATCTAATACTCATAATTTTTAACCCCTTTGAACCTTATATTTAGAAAAACTTTGTTGGTTCCCTTAATCTTGTTTATTCCTAACCTCCTCACTTATTACCCTTTCATTAAATTATATAAACCACCACTCTTTATTATACCATAATTTGTTTTGATAATATACCATTTAACCTAACTACTAAGGCAAATATCTGGTATAGTGAGTTCAATCTCTTCCCTTAGGCTTGGTACTAATTTTTTAGATGAATGGAAGGTGTTATTGTTTGCCTTTGAGCATTCCATATACCACTCCCTTCTCTCAAGTTCAATTCAGATAGTTTTGGTCTATAGGAAGGAGATATTGTATGTTTTATGTATTGTTTTTTTATAATAACATTATTTATATTACATTATAATATGATGATTAACAGACAATTGTATGTTGTTGATACTATTAGAATCCTATATGAGAGGGGAAGTATTTTTGAAATATAATTGAAAAAGGAAATTTGTAATGATAGTGAATAATATGTAAATATGAACATATTTAGATGGATTGTTTATTATATTATATATTTTTTTATTAATTGAATATATAATACTATGTTTTTTATTATACTATGTTGAATGATTTGTTAAAATTAAGTGTAATTTAACAATTTTAATGTGATAAGAATAAAAATAAACCATATAATCAAATTTTATTTAATATAGTAAATGTTATGTTTTTAGTCATATTTTTAAAGATTTAGGAGTGGTTTTACGATTCAAAATGCTTATTTTCTTGTTAGGAGTGTAATTAATGATATATATTTGAGGTTATGTGTAATATATTAATTTTTCATGGAGATTATAATAATACATGCTAAACAAATATTTCATGCTGCATAATAGATCTTGAATTTATGTGGTTAGTTTATCTATTTTATGAAATTGTCTCTTTTTAATACCTTGTGATATTGTGTGGATTATTAAAATTTTTTGTGTTTGTTTTCTTATTTATAGAATAAATGCATGTTTGAGTACTTTTTCATGTTATATAATTCTATTAATGTAGGCTATAATGTATTTCAGTTATGTGTATAATTTTATGGACTGAAATGTATTAAGCTAAAGTAAATCAATACATGGGAAATAATGGATCAAGTTTATCACTAGGATAGTATTTTTAGGTGGTCATGTATTTTGGCATGGACATGGATTTACATATATATATATATGGGATGTAATGAATTATGGTACAATGAATGAGTGTGTGTTTGTATATATATATATGGGATGCAAGAGCTTTTTGTTATGCAACATGAACTTATTTATGTTTCATAATAGGACAAGGTTATGACGTGTATGCATTTATCTAAGATGTGTTAAAATATGGCTATTTCATGTGTTTTAAATAGGAATAATATTGATTATATCATTATTTGAAAATATGATGGTGTGGGGGTTATTGTTATGTGGATATGGTTCTGGAGGTGATTGTGATGTGGCTATAAAGGTAGGGCTATTATGGTGGTTATGTTGTGGATGTGGTTGGGTAGGTGTAGTGGTGGTTGTGCTGTTTTAGTGGCCATGGTGATGAAAATTATTTAGAAATGATTGTGTTGATTTGATGGTGGTTTTGGTTGTAGAGATGTGGTGGTGATTGTGATATGATGTTTGTGGTAATGTGGTTGTGGTTACAACGATATAGTGACGTTGTGGTGCTTACAATGTGATTACTATGGAAATAAATTTAATGTTGATATAATTTATGAACTTCCCCATTATTGATATATAATATTTTATATTTTAAATAACTTTTTTATTTATACTAGTGGATTATGGATGAGATTTAGTGGTATAAAGTGTTGTAGTTAAGTGTTGATTGTGTTTATCTTTAGTAATTTTTAATTCTATATCTCTAATATTTATGAAATTTTTATACTTTAATCACACACATATCTATCCCAAAACTTTTATTTCACATGTATTTTCAATTTCTATGAAATACCATCCAACCAAGTACAAAAAACTTCTCACCCTTCTATTGTTTTCTTGAGTTTTTTATAGGGTAGATTATGGGAGATTAGAAATTTAGGTGTTAAATTAGATGGAAAAAATTTTGGGATGTCTTCATGAAATATCCATGATTTTATCATATTCATTGACATGTAGAGATGGTTTTTTATGGGAATTTTATATTTTATTAAAAATGTGGTGTTGGTTCATGGTTTTTCTTATTTTTCCTATGAATTTATTTAGTTAATGCCTCCCATTGGTTTTACAGATACCCTTAGTTCTAGTAGTTGACCTATAAAATATAGGAGGTCATATTCAAGGGTCTTAAATGTCATCAATATAGGCCTAGATAGGTTTTTAGATTAGTTATGGCTTGGAAACATTAGCCATTTTATCTAGTAATATTGATTCAATGTAGTTGTAACTGACTACAATTAGTGTTATTTAATTATGACTAAATTATTACCCTAATTATATATATATATTATAATTATTATATATTTTTTATGTTATAGTAGGTTTTGTTGGTTATTATCTTGTAAATTTAAATTATATAGATAATTTAAACAAGTTCCTCATAAGTATCCGTATATGAATTAATATATTAAAACAATAATGTAAATCATTCCTCAATGATAATGCTAGCACTACGAAACTAGTCACCGATACTAAGGTGTTTGGGAAAGTTGTTAGAGAGCCTCAGTTAAAGAATATTTTGAGTTTTTTGGATATTTATTATTATGATGGAAATTTTATACTTCTTTAATTCTTGAATAAAATGGTATTTTGTGATATTAATTGGGATTGGGAGTCTTACATCAGAATCATAGTCAATTCCTTGAGAATGAGTGTTAGAGTTTATATTAGAGAAGAATATAGTTTCGTATTTCATGGATAAATACTATTATGATTGGAATGTTTTAGTGACTCGTTAGGCCCATGTAAAATTCCCATGAAATAAGAATAAAATAGTATTTTATTTCCCTTTTAAATGCCAAATTTTTTTTCCTTTGAATTCATACTTACCCATCTCTTTGATAGAAACTTCATTAGAACGTTTTGAGATTATTTATCCACTATTTGAACTTCCTTTAATCTATTGATTATATTGATAGTTATTCAAAGGGAAAACTAAGGTAATCCTCCTCTATTATCTTCCACTTCCTCCCACTTCTCTTCCTATTTTTTCCAATTTAGTGGGATATTTTGGTTTTTTATTTCTCCAATTCTTAGTGATATTATCAAATATATTAGGGATTATTATTCTTCAAGATAACAAAATATTAATGAGTTTTTCTCTTTTTATTAAAGCCTCTTTTGAAATAAGAATACCGAGATATGATTTACGCTAGTAATTTCATAATTTTATAAATGATGTAAGGAATAACTATGTAAAATTATTAGGGATTTGGTCACTTTGAAATCAATTGTATATTAAGATTCATATGAAATGGTTTTCTTTTATGTATAATATTACCTGATTATAATAATAATTATTTTTTTATTGGTAATTTATTTTTTGGATTCATTTGGTTAGGTAATATTATATAATGGATGTTAGGTGTTTTCTATAGACAATGGATGTTTTCAAATATAACTAATAATTAGAGTTTATGGTATCATCCCTTTAGTTGATTTTTTTGAGTAAGAGTAGAATAAGATTGTCACTTTTTTCAAAATCAATAATAATGTTTAAATAACTACTTTGATAATTATAAATAGGTTATTTTGAAAATAGTTTTAATATATTGAGTTGATGTTTTCAAATAAGGGTATTTAAAAATAAATCCTGTAATGTATATGTTCGTTCTTTTTTTCATTAAAATCAATGAATTATACCCTTGTGTAAGGATGATTTTATGAAATGTGTTTGTTATTCAAAGTATTTAAATTTGATAAAAAAACATTAAGAATTTATATGGTTCTTTTTTTTATTATATATATATATATATATCCTTATATGTCTAAAATTTTATATAGAATATTGTTAATTTATGTTCATTTTTTTCCTTATATAACTTTAATTAAACATGTATTATAGTTTTATAGTTATATTCTTGATGAAAATTAAGTATTGTCTTCTAAAAAATACCAATTTTCATTATTTTTTTATATATTATAGTGTATTCAAACATTTTTAAAATTATATAAGGTCTCTATGATATATAAGGGTAATTGGGTATTTTTAATAAATAAAGGTTTGTATAGTGAGACTATTACATACTAAATCAAACTATTTTTAATGAATCATTGGTCATTTCTAATGGATTTTCTAAAATATAACTTTAATCTTGGAATACCTATGTAGATAACGAACCATCATGCCTCTATTTATAGTTTTTAAATTGATCATTATGTCACTTTTTATACATTTTTCAGTTTATTATGAGTACTTATTATTGATTTATAATTTAATCAATGATAAATCAAATTGAATTCCACTAGTTTGAATTCTTTTTTGGGGATTACCTATATATTGGCTTGCTTAGTGAATCATTATTATGTTGTATATTGTTAATTATTCCATTATTTTAGTTTTAGGTGGAATTTCACTAGAATGTATTTATATAGTGGGTATAACTTTTTTTATTATTATGTCTATACCATAGTAAATTATTTTTAGAATATTCTTATTCAATTTATAGAAACCTATTGTATTTTTCAATTAATATTATTTGATTATAATATTCATTAAGCCATATTTTTTTCTAGGTTAGTATGCTTGGTTATTTTCCACATTGTAGTTTATCCCTAGGAAATTTTGTTTTTTATGTCATGTATGCACATAATATTGATCTATATCATGTTAAATTGAAATTAAAATTGTTTATACAAATACTTTTATATATTTTTATTTTCATTTGATATGGTATATTATTTTAATATAGAAGGTTATCTAATAAACCTATCTATAAGGATTAATTTGACGAATTGAGATAGTCTCACACCACGCTAAATTTGTATACAAATTTCCCTTATCCTAATAGGATTATCTAGCTGATTTCATTAACTTGGTATTCATTATTCCCATTATGTCTAATGGGATTGTAATTTCAACCTAATATAGTTTCCTTGAATCCCTGGATGGAATTGATCCATATTGTCTAGAATAGTGTCATAATTTAGATTCAATTATAGGATCAAATCATGTATTTACATGTATTGAAATGTCTCAGTATAGGGAGTTAATTTTTTTAGTTGGTATTAATCATTATCATGTTATTTTATCATTAATATATTATTTTAATGTCTTCCTATAAATTATTTTTGTTATATTTTTTTTAAATAAAGAGTTATATTCATGAATTCTCTTTTTTATTTAGTATGAGAGTTGAGATATAATTGGTGGTTCCCTATATTTCATTCATTATCACACCATTCATAAATTACTTGGTTGAAATCCTATTTTATTTTCTATATTTCTAGAATAAACAATTATATAGTTAACATTTGGATTTATTTTTGATTATTTAGGTGAAAGAATGGGTTCAGGAATTTAGTCATCATGTGGAAAAGGGTGAGAGACCATATTGGATATGATTAGTTTATTTAAGTCACCTATTTTATATAGTTATTATCTATTTATATAGTTATAAATGAATTGGGTGTTTTTTCTTACATATAGAAAATTTTAATATTTAAATGGTATTTGTATAGAGACATAATTGTTCTTCTATGTGTTCATTCAATTACAGAAGGGTGCCTTGGTTACATCCATCACATGAATGATTTATTCCGGTTACTTAGGAAAATATGATTATGAAATATTATATCAATAAAATAAATTAAATCAATCCCAATGATAATATTTAACCTAAAATAGTAGTCATCAACCCCCAGGGATCAAGGGACACTCATCTAATGAGTAACATCATTATTCATGTATTTTTTATGTATATGATTCAGGTTAATTAACATGATACTGGTATTGGATCATATTATATTAAAATTTAATTAAATATGATTCACAATAATTTAAAATTTCTATATTCAGTGAAACAACATATTTTACTTGATACAATTTCTTATAATGTAATATATTTTTTATTGTATTTTAAGGGGATAAGTCAAATTATGAAGATGAAATAATTATACAAATATGTTCAAAAACTATATTCTCTATAATAGTTAGGTATCTAACTTATAAATTTAATTTTTAATAATGTAGAATCCAAAAAATGAGATATGGTTTAGATTCATATTTCTCTTTAAGATTCCAAAGGGAATGATAGTCTTAGAAAAAAGTAAGTTCAGAACCTAAATGATAATACATGAACTTTTTTGAGGAAAATATAATAATAAAAGATTCATTTTTATTTGTGGTGTCATTATACTAAGGTGGTTCTGTTGTTTTAGAGGAATATACAATGTCATGTGTATCATGAATATCTCCTCATAATAAAATCATTCCAATTAGATAATTTGAAGAATCACATATGAGATCAAATAGTAAATTCTATAAAGGATGTTGAACTTAAATGGTTGACTTGAGACACAATTCTAAATAATTAATATATCCTAATACTTTTTATCAAAAATAAATTCCATATTTTTTGAGTAATCATAATAATTAGAGATAATTTTTTATAAATTCATTAATATAGAGTTGATAAAAACTAATAATACCTAATAAAAATCTCATTAAAAGAAATTTATCTTAGAATGGAAAGGATAAAATTATATGTAGTGTTGAATTTCCCACCTGTTATATTCCTTTGAAATATTATGTCTTTTTATTATCTCTGTTCGTATGATAATTATTTATTGATCATAATTTAAAACAATTTTATTTTCATTACAATGATATAGTAAACTACTCAAACTATTTATATATTCATCTATTTAGGAATAATTTATAGTAAAATAAAGAATTAATATTTTCATAATATTATATAGGTTTTAAAAATAATAATATAACTTTACTAAAATGTACATGAATAATTTAATATACCAAATTACATCCCTAATTACCTAAATTTATAATGGATAAAGGGAATGTTTTCTTTTTTTTTATAATCCATAAAGGGAATAAGTATTTGAATATATCCAAAATAATCATTGTGGAAATGGTAATGGGACATCAATTATAAACCACCTAGTATATGGTCAATTAATGTAAATGGTAAAGGGTATTTTATGATGTAATGGTTTATTTATTGATAATCAATATGGACATGTAAACTATTCCACCACTTGGTTATTATCAATTTTTTTATATAAAATAAATTTTATTATCAAATTATTGAGAATACAATATATTAATCTGGTCTATAAGCTATCATGAATTTGATAAATTATTTTAATTATCGATAATTTTCATAACGAAATATTCTAATATATGGTTTATGGAATTCCAGGGAGAGGATATCTATGGAGATTCATTACAGATTACTATTGGATCTTAATTGTCATGCTCATTTTATTTTTTCTTTGAGTAGTTATGAAAGACGATCAATAGAGGAAACCTAATCAACACACTAGAAAGGGGTTTTCATTTTTAGAGGCTTTTAACAAAAGATTTTCGTAGGTGGATGGGTATTTCCCTAAAGAAACAAGAGATTTGAGAATTAAAAGAGATGATGATATGAAGTTCTCATATATTTTAATCCAATGCATTCTTAAGTAGAGGATGGATAATTTTAAATTCACTCTTATTGGTCATTTGATCCTATAAAATAGGGATATTTATTTGAAATAGATTATCTGAATTTTGGGTTTTTTCAATTGGAGGATAATTCCTATCAATAAGAGATTTTATAAACTTGTTTTCTAATATGAAACTTATTCCTCCTCTCTGTGTATTTTATGGGTTTATAATCTCATCTTATTTTTTTTAGAATCTCATATCAAGGTTTAAATTTTATTCTATATACAAAAAATCACATTAATGTTCAAATTTGGGTGAGGATCCATGGCTCTAACAGGGTCTTTTGGGATCCACAAATCCTAAATGATATTTCCTTTTGTATTGTGGAAACCTAAAAAATGGATGAGAACATGATTACAGGAAAATTGTGATAATATTATCTCAAAACCATGGATTTAGTTATTAGAAATACCCTTATGTATAGAGTCACTATTATTGTTAAAAGAGATAAGTTAGATACTTAATTTATAAATAAGTTAATTATACTATTTTGAAATTTCTACAAGTTCATTAGGAATGATTTGAAAAATTATAGGACTGTTTAAATGGTTGAATATAAAATGTAAGTGTTTATAAAAACATCGATAATTGGAAAGTTTTTTAAAAGAAAGGTACAATGAAAAATCAATTGAAAAAAGAGAATATTATATACTTCATAACAGTGGGATTCCTAAGAATCTGGTGGTCAAGAATCCTGAGGAGGAACCTGTAGTAATTTTAGTTTATAATAAAGAAGAAATAAAATAGGTGAATTAGACCCGAGGTTTTGGGGAGGAATATCTCACATTAAAAGATAGAGAAGGTATAAAGTATTTTAGTAAGAATGAAAATAAGGAAGGAAAAAACAAGGAGTTTATTGGTTTAAGTGAATGAAATTAATAAAGGGTTGGGATATAAATAAAATGAATCATTAGATAAGGATAATTATAGTAAAATTATAAATTTCCATCTAATTATAAAATTGGTTGATAAAAAAAGGTTGTACTAGATGTTAGTTTTATGATAAATACTCAAAAACATTCTATGGATGTGTCAGAATAGGATCAAAATACTTTTGGAAAGGATAAAAAAGGATCTAATTGTGGTTTTCTTCTCACTATATTTTAATAAACCATATAAAAAGGTAATTTATAAGGGGATTTCTAGTAATTATTTTTCAAAACTTAGTGGTAAGAAATCAGAATATTCTAATAAGATGAAATGAATATCCTTTACAGGAATTGTCAGGTCCTAGGTAACACAACCACAACTAGAAATCTTAAAACCCTTATTTTAAAACACTATCCTTTATTGATTTATATTTTATAACTTGTTAAACACCTAATTACTTTTTTAGGCCTTGATATTAAGTCACAGGGTAAAAAAAATTTTGGGATTAACTTTCACACTACTCAAGTATATTCTCTATGGGTGGTTATTAAAATAAGGTTACTGTCTATGTTATCTCACATTCCATTCAAAATATTCTTACTTATAAAGTTATCTAGAATGTGAGTCACCTATAAAAGTTACATATATATTCTAAAAATAATTATCATAGTAAAAGAAATCATTCTATGCGAATAATATATATCAATTCTCAAATCCACTACCGCTCGATGCTCATTGGAGAAATCAATATGGTTAGGAAAATGCTTGAGAAGTATGGTATCCCAAAATAAACTCTTTTTATTAGGGAATTTTTATAGTTAATTTATAAAAATAATTTATTTGAAGTTACTTTGCAAGGAGAAAAAGTCACATATTATATAAAATAAGTTAATAAAATTGTGGCTAGTATGATTAAGATAGGTTTTTGCTATCTTTGAATCACTTAAGGAATGGAAAGAAGTTCCTTCTAGAACACATCTCAAGATCAACTAATATTATCATCATATTCTGATAAACCTCTATATAGAGATGGGATATTTAACTTTACAATTTAGATTTAACAATACATTGGTTAAAAATATCTATTTTTGGAAAATTATAAATGATGTTTGGAGTGACATAGCTTGGAAAAATGACCTCTAAGAGTTTTTCTAAATATAATGTATCTTAGGGTCATTATTTGGACATGCTGTGATAATATCTGTAACAATATTTAAATATACATTTTTTTATTTTTAAAGGATATCTAAAGTGATAAATAATAAAAATGATGATGAATTTTACTTGTCTACCTTCAATTAGTAGGTGTATTTTTATTCTATGATAGATTTGAAGAATGAAAATAAGAAAAATATTATTAAGGAAATTTGAGGGATCTATGTATTATAAAATAAACGAATAACACCTCATTTTTCAATAATATTTATATATTCAAGAATGATAATAAATCCATTAATTATTTGAATAATATAAATGAGGTAATCTTAGGAATGATTAACGTCAAGGAGTTTATTTTGATATATTTTAAAGATATCTTCAAAAACCATTCTATAATGAATTTTCAAAACATGATGGATTTAATACAAATGATCATAGATTCATTAGTTATTTTTTTAAATTTTAAACATAGTGGAGGTAAAAAATATTTTTTTACCTTAAGTAGGGACCCTAGACTATATGGGTTCATCATAAATGGAATTATTTTTAAAGGTAACTATTCATAATTTCTTATAACTTTTCTTATGGTTGAATATTTTGATTATCATAACATATAAAAATACATTGATATTTCCAATTTTTTTGATAATATTATAAAAAATATTTTATTATATATTTACTCTTTCACCATTGTAAGGAAGGTTTCTTGAAATAAATTTGGTTTTTTCGAAGGTTGATAAATCCTAGAATACTTCATTACTTCCTATGAGTGCATTAATTTGTTAATAAAACCTATTAGAAGTGGAATAATCTCACTTAAGTTAAATATAATAACGTTTTTTATACAATAAACTAATTTTTGTTTTTTAAATTACTTAAATGGTTTTGATTTAATAATATATCCATTGGTCGAATAACAATATTATTAATACTCTATATTTTTTTATTCTAGTGAATAAATATATAGAGGTTTATTTTCCTTATACCTATAGTCCTAGATAGAAAGATCTACTCTATTATATCACCTTAAACATATTTAAAGACTTACTCTATAGGTTTATTCTCAAATTGGTTAATTAGAACTTAATCAATCCTATCGAGGGTGAAAGAGGAATAAAATCACCTTTAGATGTATTAAATGTTTACGACCTGATGATTTCTAATAAATGAATTGTGAGAATTTTTAAATCATTGAAGGTTTACATGGATAATTTTTGATAGATTTCACTCTAGTTTATTAATTAGTATAAATCTTTCATTTTCATCATTAATAATCTAAATATAAAAGTTAAAATCCATATCATGATTCTATTGCATACCAAATATGGTTATATTGAATTCACATATCTTGGTATTCCCTTTTTAGGGTAGATATAATTTCTTTATGTTAAATATATTTCCCAAAAAATCATGAAACACCTAAGTATCTAGAAGGGTTTGTCACTACCTCTTGAATATATAATCCTTCTTATCAAAATAATTTTGATTATGATATTTGTTTACTTCTTTTTGTATTATAAATGAAATTTTTTTCTAATGAAGAGAATGGTTGGTTTTTTAAGAAACAATATATAGAGTGGGATTATTTTATATATTAAAATTTCTATTTTTTATTTTATTCTTGTTATATAAGTTCCAGATATGGTGAAATGGTCCCAAATAAATATGTTTTTTTAAATGAATCCCTTTAAGATTAGTTCATTTGGGGAATCCTTTATCGATAATTCAAGGGATAATTTTTTTTGTCAAAACTAGGTATCTTAAAAGGATCATATATATAATTATTCTTAATATGTTTTCTTATATGTGGTATATTTTAAATCATATTTTATTTTTTGTTTTGAAACAATAAATTTGGATAATCAGTTTCAATTTTCAGATCTCATTTTGGAATGATTGTTTTCTTTGTGTTGAAAGTTTTAGTTGTATACAAGGGTATATCCTTTACATAAATATTCAAATTAGAGATAAGATAAAATATCCTTTGGATAATCTCTGTTTATATTTATGAGAGAGGGTCCATGTATTTAATTTTGTCTCTAATATGAATATTTTTCTTTTAGAATCATGTTATACATGGTATTCTCACTTGAAGTGTTTATTATAATTTCTTTATGGGCAGTCTATATGAGGCTTTTAAATAAAATTTTCAATTTAATAATCCTTGTATTTATACTTTGAGATTTATTCCTCCTATATGGATCTACAATAGTATATTACATACTAATCCAAAGTGTATGATAATTGAAAATTTAAAATATTTCATTTTTAATTTCTATATGATGGGTGAAGACACCCCTACAGATATTTTACTTCATACTTCTATATAATATTTCTTTTTTAATTTGTTTCCAATCATTTTAAAATAAAGGACATGGGTTCCACTATTTTCCCCACTATAGTCCTATGAGTTCTAGATTTCTATTATAATATCAAAAACTCTAAAAATAAAAAAAATCTCTTAAAATTTAATGTTTTTGAAATAATATACCATATGAGTGGAATATATTCTAATAAATATTTAATGGATATAAATAGAAATAAAATTACAGATTTAAATTAATCATATTAAATATTTAATAAAATGTGAAATCCCTCTATAGAGTAGCTTGTAAAGGACCTCTATCTACGGTTTGACTATCCTTAATATAATTTTCATTTAGGGAAACATTAAAAATTTACATGCTTATATTCCTATGGTTTGTCTTTCCACTTGTGTAGGTTTTATGAATATTAATTCAATTAGAGTAGATAAAGGATACCCTAGACCTACTGGATGTGGTGATATATTATGTGATTTATAAGTTGGGTTATAAACCTAATTTAAAAATTATTTTCATAAAGATTTATCTTATAAGGCTAAGATAGAAAGGATCATTTTTATAATAAAAATTTTCTGTTACAAAAAATGAACCAAATATTGGTTTTGTGTGGATTATGCATATATTTTATTTGTTTTTAAGATAAAATCATTTTCCTTTTCATAGATGTTATTATATTATTGGAATAATTTTATGGAGTAATTTAAACACATTAATAATATGGTTTGTTATACTTTAAAGGTAAAAATAAGGACATATATACCTTGAAAAAATGGATATTTGGTTAGGTTGTTCTTATTGTATTGATACTACTCCAAGTTCAAATTGAGGATGTTTTGTACATTGAAATTTATAAAACTTCATATTATATTTTTTATAATTTTTTATGACTTTTATATTTTACTCTATGGGGATATATTCCTAATAAGTTTCATAACATCTTTTAAAAAATGTCAAAAATTATTTGTTTCATTCTTCTTTATACCCAACATACCAGTATACTATTTCTATCAAATAAATTTGAATGTATGAAAATTTATCAATAATACATAGAATATAATTATATGTCCAAGAATTTTTTTTATATTTTCCATAAAAATGTCACACAATCATAATTCAAGCATGGGAAATTGTGAATTAAAAATTCTAACTGTTTCATTATATCTATAACCATGTTATAAATATTTTAAATTTTGATGCAGTAGTTTGAGTTGTAGTTATATTGTATTTTTTTATTGATAGAAGTTAATTATATTTTGGGTTTTCATTCATCATATCTATATTATTTATAGTAGCATTCAAAAAATTGGAATTATATTTTACAATTCGAGAATAAAAACAAATGGTTATTGGATAATCATTAGTTTGGAATTTGATAAGTAATATACACATATGAAAAAAATTCAAATGATTAAAATATACACCAATTAAATCATCACAAAGAATCAATACTAATGAAGAAAAATTAGAAATTTTATTGGTGGAATAGAGATAGGTTACCATGATATTAATTATACTATTACTATGATTAATTTACAATGAGGATTATTCCTTAGAGAGGTAATTCATGGAACAATGGATAATAAAATATACTACATCATAACTACACTCCATAGATAATTTAATACTATAAAAATTATTTATATTTTTTTTCTTTTTAATAATGGTATCACAAAATTTATCATGAAATTTACCTTCATCATATCATTATCAATTATATATATATATTTAAAGATAATATAACCTTTTTAGCTCATGTAGATACCTACACAATCACCATAGTGAGGTCTAAATTGTTAATGTTTTCCAATTGAACTATTATTATTAAAGGTTTCATTTTAAAAATATTGATAGAATAGAATATATAGTGCATAATAACAATTTTCGAAGCATCCAAATCAATTATTTCATAAAAAATAAAATAACCATATAGTAGTGAGAATCAATAATTTTCTAGAATCCATGAAATTTTTATAATTTTATTATTTTACCAATGTAAAGATATATTTATCTAATTATACCTTTTAATACCTTTGAATTTTTTATTGTTTCATTCTCAAATTTATAAGAAACATCGTATATTGTCCAATTTTTTTGACAATATCAAAAAAATAGATGTTAACTTGTACTATTTTTTCATGTTTTAGGGATTTAATTTTATTTCATAGTTTCTTTTTATTTTATAAAATGAATGGTAATTTAGGTAAATTTTAGGGGAATGTTTAGGATTTGAAGCTCAACATGGGATACTATATTTCCTTTATATTCATTCTTTTATATGGTAAAATATTTATAGTTTTAATTTTCAGTTATTTTCTAAAAAGTTATATTCCTTTGATAAGGAAGTCTATACTGAATTTTATTTGGGATTTTTCTATTTGATAAACCTTATGGAAGATATTACATTTATTTTCTTTTATCCATAGTATTTTCTATAGAATAATAAATATAAATACTTGAGACTTGAATTTTTAATTACCTAATAACGTAGGTGAGTTAACTTGATTGAGTTATTATGTAATGACCTAGACATTTCCATATTGATACATTATTTCCTTTAGATATTGGTGGCATTGTGTGGTAGTATATATGGGATTGAAAGGTTAGAGGAGATGTTTTGGAATTTTTGGGATAAGAACACCTATTTTGGTAATGGATACTTCTTTGTGGATGATGTATTGGTGTTTCAGGTTTGGTGACTGAGTGTTTTGAATGGGGATAATCATATATGAGTACTTTGAAATTTACATGGTATTTTTAATGTTTTTTACATGTCTATGGTATTTTTGGAATGTATAGGTTCTTTTAATTCCTATAATAATCCTTATGTATAATGGTGATAGGATAAATTACCATGTTTTTGTGTCGAGAGGAACCACATCATAGTATTTAGTGATTTTATCTTGGAAGGTCATAACATATGATTTAAATAGTAGTGATAGTTCCCCAATACCATTATGGTTCTTTGATGGGAGTTAGGGTTGAGGTTGACATGAAAGTTTTGGAGGTTGTCATACTTTGGTACTATAAAACTAGTTTTTAGAATTATTGAAATGCCCAAAATAATTTGTGCAATATAGAAATTTAAAATTGATGAAATCTCAGACCTAAATTTTTTCGAGGCTATAAAAGTAGCTTTGGAGATCACCAAGCCATAGTGGAGGTCCTCTATCCCTTCCCTATAAATAAATGTAATCCTATCAATTGTTTATAATTTCATTATATTATCCCAAAGCATATTTATATTTAAATCATTTTACATTTTTTTTCTATTCATACATATAAGATCTAAACCATATTTATTAATTTTAGCTTTTATCTTTCATCTAAGGTTTCTATTTCTCCCTTTATTCCTAAGAATTTGGTTATATTTCACATTATAGGGTTATGAGAGTGATTTCCTTCAATATTGGGAATTTTTTTGCTGTATTTTTATGATTATTTTCTATGATCAGGACCCATAGAGGATTCTTTCACATTTTAGGGAGGTTGATCCTCATTTTTAACCTATTATTGTGTTACTTTTTTTTTCAAAGAGTCAATTGACATAGGGGATTCAATACTTTATTGTCTTATTTTATTATAAACATGGGTTTATCATGTTATTATTTTTATTAGGTGGATACTTTTAAGTATCCAATGAAAATAAAATCGGCTAAGAAATTGAATTTTAAAATGGTGATTCACATATTATTTACATCATTTAATGACATCATTTATATGTTACTACTTCATGGGTAATATTACAACAACTAAAACCTTTTCTTTATAATATTACGATGTTATGATCACAAATATAAATTGGATATTAAATTAAAGGATTTAATATTTAAATTTAAAAAAAATGTTGAAATGTTTTGAAAATTTTAATTATAATGATGATTTATAAGGGTCCATATATTGTGTTTTTCTGATGTGTTTTTTTAATTATTTTTTTGGAAGGATTCTTTATTAATATTTGAGTGGTATAGGTTGGTTTATGTTGATAATTTTTTGATGAGGTATTTTTTTACAATAGTTGTATTTTTGGTTTATTTTGGAATATATGGTTTGGCATTGTGGTTTTTAATTTTCATTTTCTATGGTGGGTGGATTTTAGGAATCTAGTGGTTGTTATGGTGTTGTGAGATGAGTTTCATAGTTGTGTGTTAGTTTCCTGATAACATATTTTAATAATGATAAAAAAATATATTTATTTAAAATGAGGTGTTATGGTTTTTGGAATTAATAATGGAGGTAACAAAGGGATGAATATTGTATTTAGGATGGTAACATGAAATATAAGTGCTCAAATGAAGTAGTAATTATATAGGTATTAATAAATAATCATAAATGAATAGTTTGATAACAAATATTTCTAATGAATTATATAATGAATGTAATGATGTTTTTTTTACTATAATATGAATATTAGTAATAAATGGAATGAATTTATATTATATATAATGTGTGAATGAGAAGTAATGACCATTATTATACCTATCATGTATCAATAGATGGGGTTGTTTTTGTGGTTTCTTAACAGTTATTGTTAGTGAGAGGTAGTGATGGTGATATGGTTCTTGTGTTAAATATTGGTATAAAATTTTAATTTAAAACCATCAGATAGAAATGTGGGTGACTAGTATATTCATTTTAATTGTTTTTATTTCTTAACCTCTATCACTTGTGTCGTGTTACTCAATTAAAACCCATAATAGTGAATAGATTTGATGTGTTGCTATCATCATCTAGTTTATTGAGGGAACAAATGGATGAATTACCCCTTTTCCAAGCTCTCCCATCATACATCTAATGGGATATGATTGATCATGGACTTAGGTATTTATAAAAATTATATAATGGAAAGTATGTATTGTACATATATACTGGTTGGCATAGTTGTTCTTGTTTTGGTATCACATGGTAGGGGTAATTCATGGTTATATAAGGTCATGAGGATAATTACTTTAATTTTTATCACAACCTATGGTGATGAGGATATGTGCAGTTGTGATTTTTCCATATTTTGTGGTATTTTTCAAGGATATTTGGATACACAGATATGTGGTTATATTGAGGGGTTTGAAATATATGAAATTTTCTATGGGGTGTGAGAGAAACTATATCTATAGGGGAAGTAGATATGGGGTAACTTATTCATATATATATTCTTTTGATATTATTTTATTATAATTAGGTGTGATATTGGGTGAGCGAACCTTGGATAAGTTGCGTGATTGTCGACCTAACATAGGTGCATATTGGTTCTATTGTTTATGTATCGAGGTAATAGTAATATTATTTCATATTTTCATTATAGGTTTTTATGAGGATCCAATAATGTATACTTTTATGTCTACCCATATATATTTAAAACTATTTTAGAGGATTATTGATGGGTGTTGGTGTCTAATCCATACATTAATATCTCATAGCATGGAGTTTCTATTAGATGTTCTATTGTAGGAGTTCTATTTTTGTATTTATTTCAAAGAACTTATTTAAAAGTAAAACTTAAATGTACTATGGATTGGGTTTTATTTTATATTTTATGGATTTTATTAGTGGTTTATTTTATATTTCTGGGTCTATATGGGTATTTTCTATCATACACATGTTTTATACCATTTTTACTAGGAACCAACTAGTGGCCTATTTGAGGTAAGTTTTGGGGGTAAAAATCATCTTCACTACAAGAGTAAGAGGGGTTTCTAGTGGTGGATGGTCATAATGGAGTTATATTAAAGATATTTTTTATAGTTAAGATGGTTAATAGGGTTATGAAATGGTATGTTTTCCAGGTTTTGGTAGGTCAACAATATTGATTGAACATAGAATGAGGTGTAACATTGGTGACTAACTAGAACATAGGTTGTTAGGGTCACCTATGATCTGATGTAAGGAGCATAGGATCATTGAACATACTAATAATTATGGTACCAGTTCAATGGTAGAGACCTAGGATTCTTACATTAATCATGGTGAATAATATTTTTTATAAATTAGATAGATTTTTTAAGATAAAATGAATTTTAACAAATAATATTTAAGGAAATCCATGTTAATGGGGTCAAGAGTTTTTATTTTTTTCACATATATATGGATACTTGGAGTTTTCTATGTCTTGTTTAGATTTTTTTTGTATAGTAGTATAATCTAGTCGATCACTGAAGGTTTTATCTAGTTATAGTGGTTGAGTCATGGATAATAAAATTGTGTCATTTCTAGCATCAATGCTTGGGGAAGTACAATGGGGGTGTCTCTAATCAAGAGATAGAGAATTGGATGTAGGATATAGATATTTAGTTTAGTTTTATCCATTCTATGAAAGGGTATTTGATCCAATTTTCTATTATTAATATTAGTGGATACTCACATCAATGGTATTTTTTACACTAGAAATTGAAATGCAAGTAAAAACTATTAGAGGGAGAGGGATGATTTATAGGCAAAAAGTGACTCACAATTTTTATCCCACTAAAATTTATTGGTCATTATAATTTCAATATTTATACTAAATATTAGAGTAAAAATAATAAATGTAGTGGAAATTTAATGTACAATGCGTTGTAAAATAATTCGTGGAGTAAGTATTACAATATTTAAACTCTAAAATTACATTTTTACCAATATACATCCAATCCACTAAAACCCTTTTATTTTATCCAAAGTTTAAAGAGGATATTTAAACTTATAAAAGGTATCCAAATTCCTTTCAAAAAATATCCTTGATAGTAAACCTATATAAAAATATATTATTTTCCTATCAATCCAATTCCTCAATCACATAGATCAGATAATGCTCTATCTTCCAATCATAGGATGCCCTCAATATTATATGATAAAAAAACAAAAAATTCTAAGATTTTTATTATAAAACTTTCACTAGGAAAATATCTTAAAACACTTATAAATTAAAATACTATTGGAACCACATTTGGGAACAATTTATTTAACCCTACAATAGAATCATATGTTTTTCGAGTGAAAAATCTACTTATTTATTATTCTGGTCATTAAGGTTATGGTCTAATTTATAGAAAATGTTGTAACTAAATACAATTTTTGAATTTTGATTTATTTGGGATTTTATGTAACTACATCATAAGTGTATTTATTATCTTTAAATGAACTCAACAATGTCCCATATCTTCTGGTGAATTAATTCCAACACAACTACAATGATCCAACACCTAGTAAAATAAAATTATCATTATTTTTAGTTCTACAAAATTAAAATGAATTAATTAAATTATCTAGAGATAAATTATTTGAATTTTTATCCTATACAAAAAATACAAATTAAACACATTCCATGTAAAAGAATTATTAAATAATATGTATTGTGATTTTCAAAATAATAGTTTTGAATGTTATCTTTTGACCTAATAGAATTTTTTCTTCCTTTAGGTGTGTGGGTACTATGTAGTTTCATGGGATTATTTCAGGATGTAGAGTTGAGAGTAGTTTCTTTCATTGATGATTATGATAATGAAGTATTAATAGTTTTATTAATTTCAACATGGTAGAATGAGCATATGGGAGCTCAAGATTCAACTCAAGGACCTTCTTCCCTTTTCCCATGAATTTTTTATGGGTGAGGAGGCTATATAATAAAATTTAAAATAAGTATTACATCCTATTATTTAGTATTAAATTACCACATTTACATTTCCTATGTATTTAGAGGTGCTCTCAAAGTCATAAGTGATTGAGAGAAAGCATGTGTGGTATGGGTCATCTTAAGAGGGGATTCATAAAAACACCTTTAGGGGTAGAGATACTAATAGAGGATCTCACATGTTAGGTATGAACACATTTTGACTAATAAAAAGAAAATATAAATATATTTATTCAAGTTTCTATTGAGATGGTAGTTCTCATGAAACTATTCAGAGCTCTATAAGAGAGTGTATTAATTGTAAAAGTCTTGTACATTTCTATTAATGATCCCTAATTTTTATTGGTGGTTAGTTTGTGATATGTTTTCAATTCCTAACACAACCACCTTATTGGTATCCCTTATGGCCATATCTACAGCAGTGTCAGTAACCCTTCATCCCATTGAGGAGAGATAGAGTAGTTTGGGTACATTATCATGGAACCTACTATCCTTAGGGACCTAGGTTTGTGTGTGGTCAGAGAGGCGGATGTAATATAGACATGTGAGTTAGATATGGATGTGGTCTACTATAAACCATAGAGATTCTATCTCTAGGTGGGCCAAATATTTCATGTGGTTAATATATTATATTCATATTAGATTTTTAATTAATTGATTCTTATGATTTTCTTTCCTTTACTTCACTAGTTATGGTCTGTGAATTTTCATTCAATGATGGGAGGATTCTAGTTCCCTTATTATTAAATACTATAGTTGGAGGAAAATTTCATTCTCTTTATATGTTCTGGGGTTGCGACATGATGATGGTGGTGAACCACTTATTTAGTGATATCTTCATATTGTAGATATAACTATATGATTTCATTATTAGCATAGATTGGTTGTACTCTTTTATTTTGGTTATCAATTTAATCCAGAGGAGAGTTGTGTTAGGCATAGTGAATTTCTAATATGTAGTATTCCTTATTGAACTAGAACATTATATTGGATATATGTGCTTATATCCCTTGTCTTCTCAGTTAGCGAAGTTTTTGTTGTGCAGAGTGGAGGTTCAAAAAGAGGTTTCCCTTAAGGATGTTTAAGTTATCTAGGATTTTTTAGGAAGAGGTTTTCATGGTACCTCATTAATATTATAATGATATTTATATAGTTTTGTAACATGGAATCTCTAAAATTTTGATGAATCCTTATTGGATGACACATTTTGAGTTGTGGGTTTTCAGGATTCATAACTATAATTTTATAAAAGGTATTATTATATTTCCTAGTATCTCTTTAAGAGGTGCTCTAAAGTTATTCACCCTAAAGGTGGATGATATTCCAAGGTTGTACATAGTCTACTGGTAGTTAATCTAGGTAATAATCATGAACCATTACCCACATATTGAGATATTTTATTTTCTTGACCAGTTAAATGGGGAAAATGGTTTTTAAAGATTGATATTTTTTCTAGAGATCACAAATAATACTTTTATATGTTCATATAATAACTTTTATGTTATAGTTATTCCATTTATAGTCATAAATGAACCATTTTTCATGAAACTCATGAACTCAGTCACTTTTGAGTTACAAGAAAAGTTCATTAAACTATCAATTGACCCAATTATGGTGTACTTAAATATAATGTAGGATCTTTATAAACATAAAATGGATTTTTTAGAGGTCCTTTTGCACCATAATCTCTATAATAATCTACCCTTCTGCAGATTTTTTATGCATGGGGTGTATTTTCCTAGACATTTGGTGTCTTAGTGGGAAGTAGCTGTTAATCCTTTTAATATCTAAGTAGTTTTTTTATTTGGAATAACCAAGGAATATTATATAGGTTATTGTATCCCTAGTATCATAGGTTAATAATGGTGGTTGGTGTCCAATTTCACTCATATTATACCCCCCTTTTCAACCATGACCTGAAAATAATGGGATATCATGCTGACTTACCAAGCATAAGAATATTTTCATTTACTTAGGGGTAATTTGATTAGTGATCATGTTATTCTATTTTCATAGGAAAGAATCATGTTTAAGGTTTTTTAGGCTTATTATATTGTCGTGGTGGGTGTTTTGATGTAGTAAATGGAAATAAAGTCTTATAGGTATAGGAAATTTTGTTTGTATAAGAACAACTATGCCACCCATGATCCTGAGGTAGTATTAATGATGTTTACAATGAATCTATGGAAACATTTTCTCATCGGGGAATGATTTTTTTTCTTTAAGGATCACAAAAATATTTATGTAAGTATTCCATCAGTGACATTTGGATCTGTGACATCAGTGGAATATGACGTTCTTAGTAGACTATGACATAAATATCTCTTACACCCATAGGAATGTGAGTGTAGCTGTTAATACACATAGTTGGAAGTCATTGGGTGATAAAGTTAAAAAAAATATAGATGTATAGAGAGTGATAGATGGGATTCAAGTGATGAATTTTGATATAGAGGAGGGTAATGGTAAAAGAATCGTGTACTAATTGATGGTGTAGCTATCCTTGTTCTAATAAGAGGAGGAGTCTCAGTGGGGGATATAAAGAGATAGAGGTGTTATGATATCATGTTTTTCATGGTGATGTTATTAAGGTATAATTTAATAATGATCACCATAAGGTGTTGTTTCACATGTAGTTGTTTGTTCCATAAGTGATGAGAGAGGGGATTCTTTAGGTGTTTTATCAATCACCCTTGATTATAAATACAGATGTATCCAAAACATAGATTGACCTGAATTTTTAGATCTAGTTGCCTAGGTTGAGTAGCTAGTAGTGGAGTTTGGGTTATGGTGCTTAATTTAACAATGTGTTAAAGTAGGAAAATATGTTCATGAAGGTCTTTTATAACCATTAGATGTATACAAGTAGAAATGGTAAGAAATTTTGATGGATTTATTCGCAGTTGTGTCTCAATATCAAGGAACATGTGATGTTATTTGGGTGATCAAGGATTTTTTAATTATATCAACTCATTTCATAGTGAATAAGGAGTCAAGTGTCATAGATTATTTGGAGTGGTGGTAGGTGCATGACATCATGAATCTCCATGTGGGGTTAAAGACCATTATTTATAATTTTAATCCTCTCATTACCTCATGAGTCTGGGGAGGATTGAGACATCCCATTATCACTCAGCTATACCTAAAATCTATATACCTTATATAGATAGATAGTCAAATAGAGTGGATTATTTAGACATTTGAGGACATGTTGAAATGATTTGTTATAGATTTTAGATATTAATGGGTGATTCACCCACATTTGGTTGAGTTTTCCTATAGTAATAGTTATAACTCACATACTATTATTTCAATCTTCAAGGAATTTTATGGTTGTACTTGGAGATATTAATTATTCTAAACTAAGGATAGATATTCCATGATCCTTAGACTAGATGTTGTTTATAAATGATTGAAACTTTGTATGTAATTTGAGAGTGGTTGTCAGTAGCATAGTATTACATCACACTTTTTTTTGATATGTGATGAAGACCTAATTTTTTTGGAGACCACATGTTCTTAAGGGTCTCCCATAATCATGGGTATTGTAGGTTTAGATAGGGATATAAACTTCTACCCTCAGTTTATTGATCCTTTAAATATGGTGAAACATATCAGTGAGGTTGATTATTATGTATCCCATCACCCCTAGTTGTAAAAGATACACTATATATTCAATGTATCATAACATCATTTATATCTTCAAGATAATTACCATTTAATTTATTAGGGTTATTTTTATATAGATCATGGTGTAACATTCCTAAAGCTTCTGATTGAGATTCAAGATCTCTGGGTGAATGTGTTTTGTACATGTGTTATTCACTTGGATTTTGTCTTATAAAGGAAAGATGTATTAATTGATTTTGAGAATTTATACTAAATTTATTTTTGTTATTATAATTATTTTATTTTTTTGTGTTCATATGGTGGTACTGCTCATATTTGAGAGGTAACTTTTCTGGGTGTTTCAGTTTAATGTTTTTTTCTTAATATATTAGGTTTTACTTTAGATTCTCATAAATAAGAATCATTTGATAAGTATCTAAAATAGTGAAACTTATAGGATCATAAGATTATATTATATGACTATACTTATAATAGGGGATGGTTAATTGTAGTTTAAAAAGCCTTTAATTAAGAAAAAACACAAAGCATCTTAATATAAATTTATTAGACTCAGACATAGTCTGATTATCAGAGTAACAAAATCAAACCCAGAAAACATCCGATTATATCAAATTAATGATAAGAATCATAATGAATCCAATTAATATAAAATTTTGTTTTATCATATTCATAATCACACCAATAAAAAAATTATATTTAAGGATATGTATAAAGACTAACTTTTTATAAAATGCATATTGGAATAGTAACTTGTAAAAAAAGAAAAACAATTGCTTGTAATAGTGAGAATGACGTACAAGATATATTAAAAAGATTAAACTATTTTAAACTTAAGATTAAGGTATTCAAAAAACTTGACTAAAGGTATCCATAGTTTTTTACTTACTGTAAAATATGTCTTTCATTACCAAGAAAGCCCTCGATATGATGATCAGAATAATCTTTGTATTCCTATCCTCAGAATCCCTTGATAAGATGATCAACTTCTATTTTCCTATCCTTGGTAGCCCTCAATCAGAGGGATATGAGTCACCATCTTCCTATATCCATAATCCCTCGATCATAGTAATTATCGGACTTGATTACAAAGAAAATATATTCTAAAGGAAACAATGCTACCAAGGATTACTTAGAACTACTAACTCTATAAATTATTACAAGGACTATTGAACGATATGTTCCTGAAAATAAAACTTTATAAAACTTTATTTTCAAATGAAATCCACTTAAAACACTTCAAATGACTAGATATTTAAAGGTGAAGCTCCAACTATCATATTTATGAATTTATTGCAATGGCCTCAGATAGCTGGTGGTTAACAACTCCAAATGTTATAGTATTACTAAATTCCCATCTTTATTTTGGTTTAAAAAAATTATAGTTATAAAGGTATTACTTATGATATAAACAAGTCTTATATATATTTTGATTATAAATATAGGATATTCTGATAGAATTCCTTATATTTTTTCAATATGGAAATCCTTATAAGAGTCAGTCAAATTGTTTCAGTACCAAAATCAATATGATGATCATGAATTTTGTCAATACGATAGACAATAAAAAAGTATAAATCCTAACCTAATTGAAGGTAAGTCCAATAATCATATTCACACTCAATCTAATGATCAAAATGAACAAATATATGGTAATATTTGTAATACATTAGATATTTTTCTCTGTATGGTAATAGGTAATGTTTTCTACAAAAAAAATACTAAAACACATGGGACATAAAAAGTTATCAAACAAGTATTAAGAAAGTTTTTGTGATTTCCAAAAATAAAATAATGGAAAATTAAGAAGTAACACCTCTAACTCGACAATCTCCCCCTTTTTAGAAATAAAAAACCATAAAACTAAATGAAAAATAACATGAAAAACTTAAAACCTTTGATCATTTAAGAACTATAAAGTTATTCTTTACTACTAAACTTCCCCTGAGTTTGTAACTCTTCTAAATATGATGGAGAGTATTATAATAGATCATCCTTAAAGAAAATGTCTCTAACTTTCTGTAACATCTCTCCATTTAAAAACACCCCCTATAGAAACAAAATCCTCTTTTGATAAAACTTTATCCCCATCAATATATCATTATCCCACTTTTTGATTTTAAAAAATAAATTGGAAAGAATCCGACATTTCCTCAAATGTTAGAAAAATAACATATGAAATAATACTTAACTAACTAATCATCCATGTAAATATGAAATAATATATAACCAATCAGAATTGTAAAACATTCCATAATAATAAAATTGGATGAAAAGTAATTAATTATAAAAAAATAAAATTCTCTACAAAAATACACTGAGAGTTAAAAATAATGAAAAAATCATTCTTTATTCATTAGGTTCTTGAGAAAATCCGTCATCTTCTTGAACTCACACCGATACAATTCCATCATTTCAATTAATTCTTTTTGAATATGTACTTGAGTCTTATTCCTTTTTAATTCCTCAAATATATCTTTATCTTAATCCTTCAATATGATCAGCTCATCATCATATCATCTAAGTCTTATCATCTCCAACTGCATATATCACATCTCCCCTTTAAAAACATTTATATCCCCAGTATTTTCATTAGTGACATCTATGAATTCCTAAACAAGATTAAATATATCTTTTATATCTAAGGATAATCTATTGAAATATTCAACCACATATGGCATAATTTTCTTTACCTAAATAAATTGGTCTTCATGCTCCCAAATATTGGTGTCAATATGATTCAACCATTTTTTTTCATCTGATTATATGTGTACATTTGAGTCTCCAACTTTTATTAAAAACCTTTCAAATCAATCTCAATGCTTATAACTATTTCTATCAATACTTTGATTGAATCTGATTTCTCATTCATGGCTCTTGAAATCAACTGTCACCATGATTCAATACTTGGAAAATATGGAATCTTATCTGTTAACCTCTTCAAATCTATAAAAATAAATTCAAAAAAATTTATGGGAGATTGTGGATTCATAGATCTAGTGACTGGGATTAGTCTGAGGGGGGTTTTCCTAATAGTTCCATTGTTAACTTCTTTCCCTTTGTTCTCATCTTTCTTTTAATGTTTCATTTCGTCTAAAATTTAAATAATTTCTACATCTCTATTGGATTTCAATTTTTCATCAAATTTTTTATGAGACTATTGATATTTTTTTTGTTTTTTTTGATAATGATGATTCTTTTTCTGACAATATCTTCTCTTCTTGAAAAAATCTATTTTTTCATCCTTATCATATTTTTAGGGTAAACTTGATAAAGATGATGATGTCAAATATTCCTTTTATGATTATGTTTTTTAACATCATCTTATTAATGATCTTATTTTTTATCTTCCTCTTCTTCTAATTCAACTTATTCCTCTTCTTATACTTTTTGTATTCTTCTTCTTCAAACTCTTCTTCAAATTCATAATCTAGTTAATCTTTTAACTATATTTGAGTTCTCAAATATCCCTTTCTAGATAACTCTGGTTCAGATCGTTTCTTATAAATATTTGTAACTAATTCTTCCACATAAACCATTTTCATTCCCTTATCAGTGACAGAAGGGATCTTATCAAAGATTACTGAGTTTTCTTAAAAAGTTAATCTGGATTCCATATTGATCCGATTGGTGGGTGATTTTAGAACAACAAGATTCTTAGATTCTATTTCAACACCTTCCAAAAGACTCTCCACAATTCTAGATTATTGTAATGTTTTCTTTATTTCATTTATTATATTCTTCTTTAAGTTTCTCATCAGTTTATATCTTCAATTCCATTTCCTCTTCAAGATCAATTCTAAATTCTGGATCCCCAAGATTCCTTTGAGCCTTGTGTTCCATCATCTTCTCAAAAACATTATCATGAATTTTCTTTTATTTTTTCACTTTTTTTTTGTAAACGTATCATCTTTTTTTTCTTTTTCATATCATATTATTCTTTCTTTGATGTTTTTGATTTGGAAGAAGATCCTTCTAATTTCTCAACAAACTTATTGATTTTGGAATGAAAAACCAAATTCATTCTGGACATCGTATCCTCACCGATAAAGTAAATCTTCTCCTTGAGAGAATATGATTTATTCTATACTCTGAAAAACTCCATACAATTTAAAACTAGCTTACTTATGAAACCCAGAAACATTATTATCTCTGAATTGATTGAGGAGGTTTTGATATTTCCACCATAATAAAAATTAACTTTGTCAATCTTCCTCATATTAACAAGATAATCCAAAAGAAAAACATCTGATACTTTCAAAGTATAACTATCTCCTTTATTTGGAATCATGTTTCGTTGCATCAAAAAATAAATGAATAAGTTATCTGAAGTTAGGTGATATACTTTCCTTACTTTCTCATAGTGGGAAAATATAGAATCTTTAGATTTGTTCCTATTCAATATTACAATATTAATTGATAAATTATGAGAGGGAAAATACACTTCTCTTATTGAAGTAACTCAAACCAAATCACCAAATATTCTATAATAAAGATTATATATTTTACCAAACATTTTGAAAGATAATTTATCTTTACCATCCTCCTTAAAAAACTATAATGATGCATAGAACACTGAAACAACATTTGGATAATACAAGTTGAAATCCTTATCTGACTTATAAATACAAAATGAATCCCAAACTTGAAAAGAAATAATCTTCATCAAAGTCGAATCAAACTTTTCAAATGCAAAAAATTATATCAACCTTTCCCTCAACATGAATTACTTAGAATAATAATCCTTGGTTCCCATCTGTTCTGGTCCTAGAACCTGTGATTGGACATAAAGAAAGATTATAGAACTGAGAATTTTTAAGGGTGCATCAGCTTGGGTGTGAAATATTTGAAGAACCAATGTGAGACTTGGGGTGACCCAACCTTATATAGGAACTTGGAGTGAAGATTAAACTTCTATAAGAAAACTTAAAGTTGAAATTTAAAATCCTTCTAATCTAATTATCAATATTGATTTGTAGAAAATTTTAAAATAATTTTTAAACACTAGAAGTTTTCAATACATTTATCAGAGTGATGATCATTTTGATTAAGAGAACTTTTAAAATTTTGACAAAAAAACAAGTATTTATAACTAAAATAATAAAAACCAAAAAAAATATAAACAAAATTAATGATTTAGTGAAAAAAAATTGAATATTAAATTTCAGAGTGGAAAGTTTCATTGGTACGATAAAGCTATTCTTCTTGGATTTTGTAATAATATCATTATAGTTTTGAAATAAAATCATATTATGATATTTCTATTATGAAAAATAATGATGATAGTGTCTTAAGAAAACTAAACATGATAGTTTCTTAATCTAAAAACTTTTTAACAAAATTTGAGTTTGGAAATTTTATAACAATTTCCATGTTCAATTTTTTTAGAATTATGACTCTGATTTTTTTAAAAAAAATGTGAGTATAAAAAACTCATTATGATAATAGTTTTATAAAAACAAAAAAAATAGTAATATAGAAGTTTTACGAAAAAACTAAAAAGATTTGTAAAAAATAAAACATATGAACTCCTCTATGAAAAGAATTATATTAATGTAAGGAAATGGGTTAACAAGTAGTAGAATTGAATAACACTTAACATTGATCATTACTAACTTATGTTTAATATATTAAAATCTATCAAAACTAAGGGGTTTATTAAAAATATCGGAAAGTTTATCTTGTATTTCGATGAATTGTAAAATTATAACTCCTTTAATTGTGTGATCCTAAAGGAAATGATGTCTTATATATATGTGCTTAGAAGGAGAGTGATTTTATGGGTTTTTTACTTAAATAAAAGGAACTTGTATTATCAAAAAGTATTTGAGTTTTAGTAAAACTCATGTTATAGCCAGTGAGTGTGTGTTGCATCCAAAAAACATGATCACAATAACTTCTAACTACCACATATTTATCTAAAATAGTGGAAAGTGCTACTATGTTTTTTTACTACATAACCAAGAAAATAAATAATCTCCAGATAAATGAAAAGTTATAGTAGAACTTTTACTATCCATTATACACCCTCCAAATTCTACACCGAAATTGTTTTTTGTTCCAAAACATTTCTAGAAGAATATAATAATAATAAATCCATATTTCACTTGAGATAATGAAAGATTCTTTTTATAGCTTTAATATGGGATTATTTTGGATTGTCTTGATATATTTCACATAAGTATACTAAAAACATTAAAAATGGGTGACTATATATTAAGTAAAGTAAACTTCCCATAATTATTCTAAAATTTTTCTGATCTACTTGTTTTCGAGACTCATCAAGATCTAAAGTATTGGAGGAACCAATATAGGTAATATTACATTTAGTATTATCATATCCAAAATTTAATAAGAATATATTTTATATAATTATGTTGAGATATAAATATTCCAGCTAGTTTTTGTGATATTTGAAAACGAAGGAAATATGTTAACTCACTCATCATACTCATTTAAAACTCATATTTCATATGATATGCAAAATAATCTATTAAATAATGTTGAGTTATACCAAATATAATATCATAAACATAAATTTTTTACAATCATAATATTTTTATTAACTTATTTTATAATTTTTTTTGGATCCGTAGATCCCTTAAAAAAATTTCTAACAAAAATCCAGTCAACCTATCATAATAAGATCTAGGGGCTTGTTTAAGTCCATATAAATCTTTAGTATCATTGAAAACATATTTTGGATTTTTTTTATTTTCAAAAATATTGGGGTTGATCTATATAAACTACCCATTGAACATATTTGTTAATAAAATCACACTTCACATACATTTTAAATAGTTTGAAATTAATGAATACTATAAATCCTAGAAGTATTCGAATAAATATATGTCTTACTACTAATGAATATGATTCTTCATAATATAGTACCTCATGTTTATTATATCCCTTATTAGAAATTCTATATTTCTTTCTTATTATTATTTCATTTTCATCAAATTTATTACTAAAAACCCATTTCACTACAATTATAGAAGTTTCTCTAGGTCTTTTAACTAAAGTATAAACTTTGTTCCTCTCAAAATTATTGATCTCATATTTAATTTCATTAATAAATTCCTCATCACCTAAAGCCTCATTAGGATTCATAGGTTGAAATTGAGATAATAAAGCTATATTTTCAACTTTCTTTCTTAAAGAACTTCTAGTCCTAACTGTTTGATCTACTTCACCAAAGATCCTTTCCCTAAGACGATTCCAAAGAAACAACTGAATTCTTCAGTTTTCAAAAGAATTTTCTTCACTAATAGGTAGAACATATTTATGAGGAAAAACATAAAAAAAATCTTGAGTTGTTTCTTTATGAGATAAACATTCTAACAAAGTATAAAAATTAGTTTTGGAAATAACATCTGAGGATGTATGTCGGGGTTATTTAAAAAAATGATTAGTTTCATCAAACTTAAGATGCACTATTTCCTTAATAGTACAAGAATTTTTATTAAAAAATCTACAAGACTTATAAGTAGTGGAATATCCAAAAAATATTCCTTCAACAGATCTGGATTCAAACTTATGTAAATTTTCTTTAGCATTCATGATAAATACTTTTCAACCAAAAACATTGAAGTAAGAAACTTTTGGTTTCCTTCTTGTCCACAACTCATAAAGAGTTTTATTAATAAAAGGCCTAATTAAAACTCTATTTATAGTATATCAGGAATTATTAACCAATTAATCCAAAAAATGTTTATAAAAATGGGTGTTCACTCAACATGGTTCTAGTTATTTCCGGAAGAATTCTATTTCTTCTTCCAAATTTACCATTTTTATGGGGGTTCTAGGTGATGAAAAGTTGTGTTCTATACCTTTTTACTACAAATTGATTCAAAATCAAAATTAAAAAAATTATATACCATGATCTCTATGAATAGTTATCAAGGAGAAGTTTTTCTCATTTTTAACATTAGATACAAAATTTTTAAAATAACTAAAGGCTTTATATTTCTTTATAAGAAAATAAACCCATATTTATCTTATGTAATCAGAAACTAAAACATATACATAGTATTTTCCACCAATACATCCAATTTTTGTAGAACCAAATAAGTCCATGTTTACTAACAATAAATAACCATAAGTTTAGACTTAACTAATAGATTTAAAACTTTACTTATGTTTCTTACTATATTGACAAGGTTCACAAAATTTTGAACTATCAAACCTATATTCTACTAGATCATTAAAAGTCCTTTATTAGTGAATATAGATAAGTTTCCAAGGATACAATGTCCTAAATTTTTTTTTCATAACCAAGATTTATCTTCTATTTTACTAAGTTAAAGTATGTCTTTTCTCATATGTTCATCTATGTTAAGTGTCTAGAAATTATCATATTGATTGTAAGAAATAATAAATTCATCCTTGGAACTATATACTAAAAATTTATCAATACTAAAGCTCACAAGGTAAAATTCATCACATAGTTGACTTATTCTTATAAGTTTGTTATTAAGATATATAAAAAATATAATATTTGAAATATGAGCTTTTCCATGAACAAAACTTTTACCTATTATGATAATATTTCCTTGAGCACTATCCTTGGAGGTTATTTTTCCACCTTTTTTCTGGATTATATTATTTAAAAAATATCTATTTACAATCATGTTCCTAGAACATCCACTATTAATATAAATTTTTTTTAGCACTATCTTTGTAATAATAAACACAAAAATATTAGATTTTCAGAACCCAAACCTTCTTGGGTCTAGTATTGTTATAAAACAAAATTTTGGGTAACCAAATTTTTCGGATTTTGTTTTGGTAAAATATTATTTCCTTAAACATTTAAGCCTTATGAAAACCTAAATATTGTAATCTATTCAAGGAATAATTTTTATTCTAGTTCCCACCACTTTGACACTTAGTGTAAAAATGTTCACTTTTAAGAATTAAATAATTGTTACTAAAAAAATGTTTTTATTTTTAAAAACCATTATATAACTATTTCCATCAAGTCTATTTTTTATACATCATGTCAAAATATTCCATTCCAATGTTAAAATTTAATAAATGTTTCTTCAAACTATAAATTTTGGATTTAATTTGACAGCTAAATTATTAGCCTCATTAGTATTAATTTTATAACTATGTTTTCCTTGTAAAACATTTTTCAAAAAAATATGCTTTTCTATATATTTTGAAAATTATCTTTTTTATAAATAGTTTTATCAATATATTTAGAAAGATATGATATTTCATTTGTCAGAATAGATATTCAACAATCTTCTTTATCAAGTTTATCTTTAGTACTATTAATTGTTTTACAAATCATTCAATATTTATTTTTAAGTAATTATGAAAATATTAAAACTTCATAATAAGTAGGTAAAGTATTCAATTCACTGGTTGATGAAGAATCTCCATCAGAATTTGTTGAAATTTTCTCATTATCACTTTTAGAGTAATTGTAATTTAAAGATAAATTTATAATGGGTTCATCTCTTCATACATTTTCCATGAGACATTGATTAACCATGGGTACTTTAAAAAAATACAAATTTTCCTCTGTCTAAAAGATTCATTATCATATGAACTTTTAGAATACTCTACACCACTATCACTCCATATGCATGAATCTTTCAAAACATTATTACCTTTTGACTTGTATTACTTATTATCATTTCTTTCCTAATTTATTTCATATATAACTTTCCTTTTTTAGGGTTGGACAATAAACTCGAATATTTCCAACTTTCTTACATTCGTAACAAGTGACCTCAAAATATATATTATCACTTTTATACGTATGAAATTTTTTATATCAATATTGAAAATATTTATTCTCAATTATCTTATTCATCCTTATGGTTAGATTTTATAACTCATTCTTTTAATATTCCAATGTACTAGAATCTGACTGAAAAAAAACATTCTTCTTCCTCAGATATTTCCCAAATTTCTCAGCTGTCTGAACTTTAGAAGGTACAGAAGATGTTGTAAAAAAATAAAAACCACAATTTTTCTTTTTCTCTTTCTTATTATCTCTTTTAATTATTCCCTAATACTGCATAATGGTTGTAATAAAATCATCAATAGTAAGATTAGTTAACATTATTGTATCATCTAAAACAATTATTTTTTGATTCCTACTCATAGGACATTATATGAATAATATTTTCAAATAAAATATCACTATCAAGACCTTTTTATCCTAGATACTATAAAATATTTATAATATCCATGAATCTTTGATGCATATTGGACACTCACTCTCCAGGAATAAAATGAAATTCTTGGTAAGAGGCTCTAAGCATATATTTTCTTGTTTCTATAACATTGGATGTACCAAAATGTGTAAATTACAATTTACTACACATATATTTTGTAGGTTTACAATATTATATCTGACTATAGAAATTCTAATTCATAAATCATAATAAATAATTTATAACTTTTTAATTTAATTGAGATTCTAACTTCTTAGCACTATTAAAAGAAAAAAATTTCGTATCAAGAATCTTGTATTTTTCATTAATAATCAATAAATTATAAACTATAGTGTTGATAAAAAAGTATTCATTCTATCTCTCCAATATTAAATCTCACTCCAATCAAATATATATTGTTAACTAGGATTCAAATTATCAAGAGATCTAACATTCATACCTGGAATCTTAAAATAATAAAAATTATTTTTAGAAAATACATGTTAGTGTAACAATGTTTATAAATAGAAATTTTATATCAAAACATTAAAAACATGAAATAACTAGATAAAGTAAAAAAAATTTGAAAATGCCTCCGCACTCGCCCAGCTCCCAGCTCCTGGCGCTCCCGATGCCTCTCCTAGGGTTTTGTGGGTCTCATCGCCAGTGATGACGCTCCTCAAATCACCTGGTTTTTATTTTATTCATTTTCTTGCTTTCTCATTTCCTCCTTCTCATCTAATTCATATTTTCAGTGGGTTATCACATGTCGATCACCACCCCTCCTTCTATGTAACCTGGTGCCTCAAACATCTGCTCTGGTTTTGTGTGTTGGCGTTTTAGACGGTTTGGGTCAGCGCTGGTGGCGGTGTCCAGTGTCTCTCTTCTCCAATGCCCTTTCTGGCCATACCATCCTGTTTTAACTCCATTTGGTTAGGTTCGATGTGGGATCTGGGCCTACTTGGGATTATGCTGGAGGAGGGGCGAAAATGATATCAACTCATGTTCTTCATTGGTCTTTTGGACTTTTTGGGTTTGGTTTCTCTGAGCTGTGTTTTGTGGTCAGATTGGAGTTTTGATGAGCTCGTTCTTTCTCTGGGAGTGTATTTTATGTTTATTGTTCTTATTGTTAGTCTGCTTTCGGTTCGATGGTTGATGGTTGTATGCAGTTGTCTCTCCCCTAGTGTCGACAATGTGATCTCCAACATAGTCCCCAATAGAGGCCTCCTCTGCTCAACTCTGGTCTTGCGTCCCAGTCCAGTGTTCCCTACCCATTCGGTCGGGTGAAATGGTCTTGATGGAGGTTCTAGGAGGTGTTGTTTGAGCGGCCTATGGTCTCCGGGCAGGAGACTGGCGTTTTATGTTTTATCTCAATGAAAGTTTTGATGTCTTGATCTTCTTTGATGCTTTTTATAGCAGCATGGTGTTCAACCGGTGTTCAATGGTGTTTTTCAGCATGTTGATGGTTGGTTGTTTTTCATCCGGTTTTGATGGTGGTGGTGAATCTTTTTTTTCTCAATATTCTGATGCTGATCGGAGTTTACTCGGCCCGACGATGGTGCTGAGACGACGATGCCGCTTGGAGTAGAGGAAAACAATGATGTGGATTATGGCACCGAGATGATGGCTATGGTGACAGGATGTGTTTATTGCACCGAGATGCAATGATGGCGCCAAGATGTTGACATGTTGTGACCCGACATGTCAGGCCACATTCCACGCGGTGGAGTGGCCTGATTTGGTGTTACCGGAATCGAGGAGTCCTTAAAGCAAGGTTTAAATTTCAAACGTTTTCTATGGTGTGAAAATGCATGGATCACAAGATTCACACTAATCTCATTGAAGTGATTTCTAACAACTTGCAATCTGAATTTTTGTTAGGATTTTGAATTTTGAATTTCCCCGCTGTGTTATGTTGAATTTTGTGTGATGATGTGCGGGTGCCCACTAACCCTAAAAGTGGATTTATGAATGTTTTAAAAAAATGATTTGGAGTGTGTAGATAAAATCAAAACTTAGAAAGTAAATAAGCAATTGAAACCTAATCTGATACCAATTCTAGGATCATAAGATAAGCTTATATGAATATAATTATAAGAGGGGGGTGAATTCTATTTTAAAAAAACCTTTAAACAAGAAAAAACACAAATCCTATTAAAGTAAATTTATCAGACTCAGACTTAGTCCGACTAACAAATTAACAAAATCAGAACCAAAAATAATATTATTATATTGAATTAAAGATCAGAATCAAAATGGATCCCATTAATATAAAAATATGTTTTATCGTATTCATAATAACACCAATAAAAAATTGTATAGAAATATATGTAAAAAGACTAGCTTTATTTAAAATTTATAGTAGAATAGTAACTTGTAAAAATAATAAAAACAATAGCTAGTAATAGTAAGAATAGATTACAAGATATATTAAAAAGATTGAACTCTTTTAAAATTTAGAGTAGGATATTCAATAACCTTAACTAAAGGTATCTACAGTTTTATACTTATTTTAATGTTTGTATTTCCTTACTAGGAATGGCCTTGATACGATGATCAGAATAAGCTCTATCTTATTATCCTTAGAAGCCCTATATATGATTATCAATGTCTATAATACTATCCCTAGAAGACCTCGATATAATGGATCATATTAACTATCCTACTATCCCCAGAATCCCTTGATCATAAAAATGATTGGATATGATTACAAAATCAAATCCACTATAAAGGAAACAATGCTAACAATGATTCCTTAGAATTGATAACTCTCTAAAGTATTATAAAGAATATGGGAAAAAATGTTCATGTAGATAAAACATTATAAAAATTTAGTTGATAATGAAATCATCTTCAAACTCCTCAAATGACCGGCTATTTATATGAGAAGCTCTAATGCTCCTGAGTTTATTGCAACAAACTCAGACAACTAGTGCTTGAAAGCTCATAATGTTCTAGCATAATTTAATTTCAAAAACCATTTTCAACACTATTATAGTGATAAAGGTATTAATTATGATAAAAAAAGTGTTATATATATTCTGATTATAAACATAGCATAGTTTTATGGAATTCCTAATCATTTTCCAATATGATAATCCTTATGAGAGTCGATTTGATTGTTTTAGTACTTGAATCAGTCTTATAGTCATCAATTTTGTCAGTATGATAGATAATAGAAAATTCTAACTCCTGGTATGAATAAAGGTAAGTCTGATAATTGGATGCATACTCAATCTGATGATTTTAATGAATTAATATATATTTATATTCGTAATATATTAGATTTTTTGTATGGTAAAAGGTAATGTTTTCTATAAAAACATACTAAAACACATAGAACATAAGAAGTTAGTAAACATGTATTAAGAAAGTGTTTATGATTTCCCAAACTAAAGGAATGGAAAAATTATAAGTAATAGATCTGACTCAATAGAACTTACCTTTTAATCCATTACATTTCACCTTTTAGATGTTGGAAGTGTCATGTTGGAGTTTGGGTGTTTTTTATAGGTGAGAGAGGAGTTTTTGAATGTTTGGGTATAAATTTACCAATTTTGAAAGGTCTATTCCACAGTGGTGGACATAGTAGTGTTATAAGTGTAGTGGACAAACATTTTGAATTTTTTCAAGAAGATTAAATCGTTATGTTATTTTCTCTGGTTGTTCTTGAGGCTTCAAGCATGGCGATGGTTATTTTGGAATTTATAGTGTCTATATATTCCTGATAAAATCTTTCTAAAAAATAAAGATAGGTGAAATTATTGTACTTTAGGGTATATATTCACTATATAATTTTCTCTATTAAGTTTTACCATAGATGATCACAGTTTGAGTTTGAAATAGTGAGTGCATTTACCCTATTTTGTAGTGGTTCTTTTATGGGACACATGGTTAAGGTCGATAATGTTATTTTAAAGGACAATACATAGTTTATATCATAAAATTAGTTTATAAAAATGAAAAAATTAATATGATCTTTATGGTGATATAACCATTTTAAATAGATAAATTATTTAACATTTCCTTAACTGAAGTTATAATGGATGTTTTGGAGATCAACATGCCATAGTGGCCACTCTATTGGTTTAACTTTACTTCCCTTATATCTAACCCTCTATAATTCTAGTCCCATATTTGGTTCTATATTTTAATCCATAAATGATCTAAAACCTCTTTATATTATAGTTATTTCTTATATAAATCATGGATCCACTTTATCTATTCACTTACAATTTTTTTCCATTATATCATAGGGTTATGTCAGTGTGTTTCATCTATCTTGGGTAATTTTTAGATGAGTTTTGATGATTGGTTTCTCTAATTTAGTCATGTGGAGGTTATTTTCTATTTGAAGGAACATAATATTCATCTTTTCCTTTATCATTTACTCTGCCTTCTAATATCCAATCATTTTATAGGATTAATGATTTCTCTTCAATATTTTTTTTAGAATTATGTTATTATCAATCTATCGGTTTTATTGGTTCTATAGTTTGAATTAACCATTCTATGATAATGAATCATAGAATTAATTTCAAGGGTAAATGGGTTATTCCCATGTTCTTTACCTAATTCCATGTTATCATTCATATATTGTTTCTTCTTAGTTGATATTTCTAATGTGGAATCATTTTACTCCTTTTTATGATGTTATGACCACTTATTAGAATTGGATAATCACTTAAAAGAAGTAATAAACTATTTTTTTAAATATATAATTATGAAATAAATTTATTGTATAAGGATGATTAATATGAGATTGTTTAATGTATTTTTCTCCTACGTTAGATTTTGTTTATTTCTATGAAAGGATTCATTCTTATTAATATTGGAATGTTATGGATTTTTGATAGTTGATAGTTTTATGATGAGTTGTGGTTATTATTTTTTATTAACAATATATTTAGTTATTGTAAGAAGAGGTGGATTGATGATGTTTTATATAGTATATCTTTATTGTATTAGTTGTATTATGAGATTGTGGTGGCTATTGTGGTGTTGTGGGAGAGATTCCATCATTGTATCATAATTTCATAGTAACATGTTTTGATATTGAAATAAAATGTAGAGTGAGTGGGAATTATGGGTTATATTGGATAGAATTAATAATTTATGTAACAGATGGATGCACATTTTATGTGTATTTTCACCTTGAAATGAAAGTGTTTTAATGAATTATCAATGTTTTAGGTATTTATAGATAATGATTATTGAATTCTAGGAAATTAAATATGGCTATTAAATAACATAGTAAATTTAATTAGGTTGTTAATTATAAATAAATAATTGACAAAATAATGGGATGTAAAATGAATATTTGTAAAAATTCAAATGAATGTGGATTGTTAATGATAAATTAATGTGAATTTAAAAATGTTTTTGTGGTTTTATTGAGTAAATATATGTGGACAGTTATGTAGTATAATGGTAGTTGGTGTCAATGTGAGATAGTTATGGCGAGGTGGTTCTCATAGACTATTTTGGTATAGATTTTGAATATGAATATTTAGTTTGGGAACCTAGGTGGATACTGTAATCAATTTTTTTCCATGTTATTTATAACTAGAAAAATAACCAAGTTGGATTACATGATCTATGACCATAGAAGGGAATCCATAAAAGGACATGGGATTTGAGTTTCATCTCGAACATCCAGGTTATTGAGGGAATAGATAGATGACTACTCCTCCGGCGACATCCTCCATTTAGGTATATTATTATATTTAAAAACTCATGAAATTATATATATACACTAATGTTTTAATGGATACCAGTTATAATACATATATACTAGTTAACATGGTTGTGTTTGTGATGTGGTTACATGGTGTGAGTTATGTATGGTTAGAGAGGGTAATATGTATGATTCCTTTCATGTTCACGACTCCCTAGTATGATGAGGATGTGATGTGTAGTTTTTATATTACTATTGTTGGTGTAAGTGGATTTGATATAAATATAGTTGGATATAAATTTCTATGGTTATATGAAATGGTTTGATGCATATGATAGTTTTAATTAGGGTATGAAAGGGACTAGATCAGAAGAGTATATCGATGTAGGTTCAGTTAAATAAATATATATTATTATAATAATATGTTACCACACATAAATGTGATGTTGGGTGAGTGATGATTTTTGATGTTGGGCGATATTTGATATCAAATTAGTATTTGTTATTTTATTTTTTTATCAACTAAGGAATTAGTATGATTCTCCCACATTTTCATTAGAGGTTTTAGGGAGTATCCTACTGTGTATACTTGTATACTCACCCATATGTATATAAATCTATTTTACATATTTACAGGATGGAGTTTGTAATTGGACATCACATTTTTTTCTTATTTCATGGAATATAATTAATAGTTTCTACTATTGGAGCTTTTTTTTGATATTATTTTAGTGACCTTGTTTACATGTGACATTTACATGAATTGTGGATTGGGTTATATTTTATATTTTATGAGTTTTATTGGTGGTTTATGTTTTATACCTGAGATTATGGGGGGTAATAACTTATATTTTTATATTTTATATCCTTAGTTATAGTCACTATCTTATGAAATATTTGAGTTGGGTTTTTGGACTCACACTCATATCTCCTGCTAGCCCTGGAGGGGTTCCCGGTAGGTGTAGGTTATGAAATCTTATGTATTTCATGTATTCTTGAGTTTTTTTATTGAATATTATTTTCTACCATTTATTCATTATATTCTAAATGATTTATTGATTTTTTAGGGAGAGGTAGTAATGGTTTTTTATTTTACTGAGAGATCCAGAGAGGGGATGATGGTTGAATAATAAATCCCAAGAGATACCATGTGGTTTATTTATTGTGTAAATTTTACACTAAACTAAAGTATTAATTTTATTTTAATGAAGTGTTATATAGGTGGTAGTTTTATCATAGAAATAGTGTTTGGTATAGTTTACAATAGAAAATACTTTCATATTTATGAATATAATCTCTAAATTGAGACCATTTTTTGGTATATAGAGAATTTACAACATATTTCATGTAATGAGTTAGAGGAGGATTAATAATTTTTCATTATTAGTAACTAGTTTTTATAGTGGAGTAATTACATCAACAAAAATTTGGTATAATATTTCTATAATATAAGATATTTTACATCATTTACTCCTCTAAAAGGCACATTCAATAGTGAAAAAAACTATTGGGTTTTCTAAAAGAGAGTTATAATGAGTGTCCTTATAGGAGAACTAAACTTGTCTAATATGAAAATATCATACATTTAAATAATATTTCTTTTATTTATTAGATATATATTGTTCTATAAAATACAAAAAAAAAATATTCTAATGTATTCCAAATATTTATTATGTGTTTCCTATTGAGATTGTTTTGTTCTAGAAATTCCATTTCTTATTATTTTTATTTCAAATGTGTAAAAATTATTTCTATAAAAAGTGACACTTTATGTCTAAATAAACTCTAATTCTAGCATTTATTTGGTTTATCATATCCTTTATAGTGTCAACTATAGAATAGTGTATGACCATTTACCTTACAGATTTTTCATTCACATAGAATATTTTTATTGTTTACCATTGGTAATAATATTAATTCAAAAGTTAATATTGGCCTTATATATCATTTCCTTGTAATTTGGGTAATAAATAAATTAATTACAATGTTAATTTAATATTTTCAAATTCCCTTTGAAATTGCACATACAAAGATAGAAAATAGGGTTTTCATATTTTAAAGGAAAAAGGATCCTGATTTACCATTTCAAAAACCAACACATGCCACAATCCGTTTTCCCCAAAAATAATGCATTTCTTGAAAACTAAATTTCAAATCCATGTTTATCACATTTGTGCAAAAGAATAATAGGTAATAAGTAAATGATGGAAACCAAGTGCAAGTAAAAGTAACCAAGCAGATATAATCAATAACCATGGGTGATCCTAAACATCCCTAGAAAACCCCTGGACGTACTCGGTTTCAGACTACCCACCAGCGTGGTACTCCATAGTCAATAACCAACTGGTCACCCTAATAGCCAACTAGTGGCATGCCCCACAAGGCCTAACTACCAAGGGGGAACCAAACCGTCTAATCGGGGCGGGCTAGCAACCGTCACTCGATAATCTATAAGATGCCCAGGAACCCATGGTGATTCTGATAATACTATGTAAGTAGGAGGCCCTCGCACGCGTGACTCATCTCACCGTACTTTCCAACCCCTTACACGGACACCACCACACGACAATCCTCAAAGGGAAGTCCCCCTGTAGAGATGCCCACAAATATGTATATATGAAATTCTTTCACATTAAACAGGTTGCCAACCAGGCCTTTATAGCATGTGCAATTTCAAAACATTTCGTAAATGAGTTAAGTTGCAAATCAGGCACACACGCTTTTCCCAAAAGTCAGTACAAACACCCCATTCAAAACCCAATACCAAACGGGCCTTCAGAACGAACAACAATTCAACTCACACAAAAGGACAACCGGGCCAACTTCTTTTTATCCCTCTTGAAATACCAAACCATTTCATCAAAAACCCATCTTTAAGAAAATATAGTTTTTATGTGTCGTTTTTATTTGGAGGCACATCCATGTGAGCACCTAGTGCTCCCATGGATGTGCCAACATCCAACGTCACTTATAGATTTTAGAAGAATCACCTTTGAAACCATTTTCATAAAATACTTAGCATTGAAACCGAACCCAATTCTTTCACAACACTTTATAAAAGAAAATTGCATCTTTTAAACCAACCACCATTTCCAAAACTTTTCTAAAACAACCTATTGGTTCAACATTTTGTCAAAAAAACACACCAAACCAAATATTTCATTTCCAAAACACAATCACTATCAATTACAACCAAACAAATCACAAGGCACTCAATTTAACTTTACCAAGAACCTATTATTTTCATATAAACCGACATCAAAATCCACTTCCATAAATTTAAAACAACAATACAACTATGTCAGATGATTTTTGTAAACACAAAAGAAATGAAATGATATAAAAGAATTAATTGAAAACATTCAAGTTCTCATGGTTTGAATCAAAAAGGGAAATGGTTGGAAACACCTACCTTGGTTAACCCATGCCCAAAACGCACGCTCTTCGAGCAGTAACCATCTTCACACATCACATAGTCGTGTGCACGTGTCTTTGATGTGCATATATATATATATATACATATATACATATATTCACCATACACCCATATACCATAGGTATATATATCCTACAATGCAAAAAGCGAGACATTGCTAAATTAATAATTCAGGTAAAGGCAACTCTGGACCAGATAAAGACCTCAAGGGTCCGCAACTCAAATACAATATAAGACACTAAATCAAGTAGTGTAAAACCAATCAACTGGTATAAAATCTTACTCGAAACAACAACGACATAGAAAAATGAGTTCATCGCCTCTCCCTTGGCGGCGGATGCCAGAACCTAGACCAAAGGGGTCCCAAAACATCAATTTCACACTCCAAACACTTTGCAAACAATGTGAAAGACAAACTGAGACATCAAATTTTAGTGAAAATGACGAAACACCAAAATTGGAATGAGATGAAAATTTTGGTTTGATGGCGAGGGGAAATGAGACCGCGCCCGAGCAGAGTGGAGGTGATACACAAGGGAATTCGGTTTTTGTGCCAGAAGGTAGTCAGGAGGTAGGGGTCGGTTCATCAGAATCACACCGGGAAGGGGTCGGGTTCGCCAGAAGCGCGCCGGAAAGGGGCCGGGTTTGTCGGAAGCGCGCCAGAAAGGGGACGGGTTCGCTGGAAACGCACCGAAAAAGGGGGGTCGGGTTCGGAGGAGGTCACCGGCCAACCGAGAGGCGCGACGAGGGAAGCGGCGCGACCAGCGGAACGACGACCGACCGACTTAGGGAGGCGGTGGGTGGAGGGACATCGGGGAGAGGGAGATCCAGCCGGGGGGGCTTTGGGTGGTGGCGAACGGCCGAGGTGGGCCGACGTGGGGTCCGGGAGTAGCGCCGAGGGGTGGTGCGACGTGATCGGCTGGCGAGAGCGGAGGGGGAGCCGACAGAGACGGCGCAGAAGGGGGAGGAAGGTCCAGTCGGGGAGGGGCTCGCGCAGGGAAGAAGGGGGGAGAAAAGTGTGGGGGGGGGGGGGCAGCGCGCAACCCTAACCCAAGCCCCCTCTTCCTTTTTTTATTCTAATAATACTAATACTAACACTAATAATAAAAATAAAAATAAAAATAGTTATTATAGACATATATACATATATAAATATATGTAAACATATATAATCCTATTTATATAAACATAGATACATATATACATATATATATATACATATATATATATACATATATATAACATATATAAACATATATGAACATATATATAAACATATATACAACATATATAAACATATATGAATATATATATAAACATATATACACATAAGCATATAACGTTAAAACATATACTTTTATAAACATATGTGTGTATATATATACACCTATAAACATATATACATATATATATATATATATACACACACATAACGTTAGAATATAAACATATAGAAACATAGGTACACATATATATACACATATATAAACATATAAACATACATATACATATATCTACACACATAACGTTAAAACTGGATGACCGTATGGTATTTGCGCACCGTACGGTACCCAAGCGGACAACGCGTCTACACGTACCCAAGCGGGCAGCGCGTCTTAAACGCACAGTGTTTGCGCACTATCCCAAACCATAAAATCATCCCAACATTAAAAATTTTCATAGGGACTCACCCGAACTTAGGAAAAATCACCCGACGCCAAGAGAAATAAAATAAATAAAATGACTAAAAAAAAGCGGGTGTGACAATTCTCCCCACCACAAACAATTTCTTCCCCCAGGAAGTCACCAAGCCAACAGTTGACACAACTCAAGTCCATTACCAGGAAAAACCGAGGAAGAATTGTGAATCCTGGGATGACCTTACTCTCAACTGGTCACACCTGACAAATTCAAGAGAAAACTAAAGCTTGAGGTTGGGGGGAGAACACAGGAGGGTTCTCCCCACCACAAGAATTCGCTAATATGGAAACCTTGAAACACGATCGTATCATCCCTGAGGGGGGCCAACACGGGAACTCCCAAACTGAACCTAGTTAATTTCTCCACATGGACTGAACAAACCCCAAAGACTTAAACAGAAATCTTGCTATGAAACGACCTAACAACCCGAGGATAAGGAATTAACTCAACCCCTCACACACTGACCGAATAAAATCCTCACCACAACTAGAGACTAGGGAATTTCTAGCCCGAACTCAGAAAGGACCCTGAAACACTTCCCGTTAATTTCAGGAAACCAAACATCCCCCTAACGAACACAATTGAGACCCAACTCAAGATTAGAACGACCCATATATTCGCGGGCCCAACACACTTCAAGGAAATATGAACGATTTAGAAGTTGCATTAAGAGTAGATGAGGCTGCTTGGAATGCAGTATAACGAGCTCATCACGCGACCACAACAAGGATGAGATAACAACATCGATAAGAATAGAACAAGAAAACTTTGGATATTTTCCTTCAGAAATCTGAAAACATAATATGAAGCAAGCTTCTACACACCCTCGACAACTTCTGACTGTTTGCGAACTTCACCTTGAGACCTGTGGTTGGGGCTCTGATGGCTGAAGCATGCCCTGCCTCCCAGTCAGGAATTTGTATTCTCCAGTCCCCAATGTCTTCTTTTTCTTGACTATTCAAATGACCATAGCAGTGACATGTTTTTTCAACAGAATGAAAGATAATGTCTTAGAATGCCCGAACTGGACATACTAGTGGCACACAAGAGGATGGTCAGACAAACTGGGAGTCAACAACGACGAAGATGGTTTCTTGGCGACAGGTTCCTCCGCCATGTACTCCTTTCCAGATGGGGAACCTTCGCTAGATCCAATTACCATCAAACACACCCCAATCTTCAACGCTGGTGAGACATCCATCTTTACTAGTCCATAACTTGACCCTCAAATAAACTTGAGATGGTACGAACCCTAACAACCCTGGGAGTTCCCAAAATCCTGAAGACCCACTCTAATTTCCACAACCACACAACTTCCCCTCACAGACTTAGATTACTTTGATCGATAGGCAACATGCAAAAAGAACTGAAAACTGGGCATGACTCATTAGCAACATTAGCGACCTTTCTGGGCAGCATACTCAGAACAACATGAAAAACACAAATGAAATTGGTATCTATCCAAAACTCAATCAAAGCAACAACCCAATCAAAGGGAAACAAACTCATAAGCTAAACATATACAAACATAAGTAAAAATTTCTTTTTCAAAAACTGTTATTTCTTTAAAATGTTTAAAACTTGCCTAAGGCCCCTTATGGACCATCACATGTGCATTCACCCAATCCCGGCTACATCGCTCGCAGACAAGTGCTACCACGCACTTTCTGCACATATCGATGCACATGTGATCCTACACAATGAATACCAATGTTCGAACACTTATTTACCTTAACAAATCCAAACAAGCAATAAAATTTTCTAAATCAAAACACTCACACTTTAAAATTTTAGTTTACCAATTTCAAAACAATTTAAAATAAACAATTTTCCACTTTAAAATCGCTTTAATTTTTAACACATGCTCACATCAACTGAGATCAAAACGAAAAACAGTCAACAACAAACCACCGGAATGAGGAACTAGTGCATATGACTAACTCAGCGACATGGTGGTGAGCCATATCCCAAGTAAGGTATATCACTAAAAGGACCTTAAACTGGACACTTGGACTCCACATCGTTCACCACCCCATGTGAGGCCACAACATGAACTAGTTCTCATTCATTATCATCCCTCAAACCATAACAATCAAAGGCAAAAGACTCAAAACCCAGACTACCCCTGGTAACTCAGGTCTCGTCACAGGCGGTGGTGATCAAGCACCAACCCGCAACCTACCTCCCGAGTCCCGAAAAATCCTAATCTCCTTCTACCAGACATCCCAAATAACAAGAACCTCCTAGGATACCATTTTGTCACGAACCAAACCGGGTCGACCTTTAACCGGTCACTCGATCTGGCTCGTGGAAAGTTTCGAGAGGCGTTCCCGATCCCCCCGGGATGGAAACTAGTGCCAGACTTCAAGGTTAAAACATTGGGATTGATTAGGCCCATAAAAGATATAAAAAAAGTAAATAAGAATAAACAGAAAAAAATCACTAAACTCTAGCAACGGAAAGAAATAAAACCAAACAACAGGCGTACCTCCATGTGACCCTTTGGTCACCTCCCAAACAAGGCCAACATTGCTCCCAAAATGAGCAACTCAGCCAAGAATACTTGAATGATGGAAACTTGTGACTGAAATGATAAAAATAGGCATGAGCATTAAAAATGCTTAGTAGGGATTCCAAAGTAAACCACATAATCCAACCAAGACCACTTTACAGAAACAATCCCAAAAAAACTAGTTTGAACATACAAAGATATAAAATAGGGTTTTCATATTTTAAAGTAAAAATGATCCTAATTTACCATTTCAAAAAACAACACACGCCATAACCCATTTTCCCCAAAAACAATGCATTTCATGAAAACTAAATTTCAAATCCATGTTTATCACATTTGCGCAAAAGAAGAACATGTAATAATTAAATGCAGGAAACCAAGTGAAAGTAAAAGTAACCAAAAAGATATAAGCAATAACCATGGGTGATCATAAACATCCCTAGAAAACCCCTGGACGTACTCGGTTTCAGACTACCCGCCGACGTGGTACTCTATAGTCAATAACCAACTGGTCTCCCTAATAGCCAACCAGTGGCATGCCCCACAAGTCCTAACTACCAAGGGGGAACCAACCCATCAAATCGGGGCTGGATAGCAACTATCACTCGATAATCTATAAGACGCCCAGGAACCCATGGTGATTTCGATAATACTATGTAAGTAGGAGGCCCTCGCACGAGTGACTCATCTCACCGCACTTGCCAACCCCTTGCACGAACACCACCACACGACAACCCTCGAAGGGAAGTCCCCCTGTAGAGATTCCCACAAATATGTATATATGAAATTCTTTCACATTCAACAAGGTGCAAACCGGGCCTTCACAACATGTGCAGTTTCAAAACATTTCGTAAATGAGTTAAGTTGTTAATTGGGCACACATGATTTTACCAAAATTCAGTACAAACACCCAATTCAAAACCCAATAACAAACGGGCCTTCAAACCAAACAACCATTCAACTCACACGAAAGGCCAACCGGGACAACTTCTTTTCATCCCTCTTGAAATACCAATGCATTTCATCAAAAACCCATCTTTAAGAAAATATAGTTTTTATGTGTCGTTTTCATTTGGAGGCACATCCATGTGAGCACCTAGTGCTCCAATGGATGTGCCATCATCCAACGGAACTTCTAGATTTTAGAATAATCACCTTAGAAACCATTTTCATAAAATACTTAGCATTGAAACCAAACCCAATTCTTTCACAACACTTTATAAAAGCAAATTGCATATTTCAAACCAACCACAATTTCCAAAACTTTTCTAAAGCAACCTATTGGTCCATAATTTTGTCAAACAAACACACAAAACCAAATCTTATATATCCAAAACACAATCACTATCAATTACAACCAAACACATCACAAGGCACTCAATTTAACTTTACCAAGAACCTATTCATTTCATATAAACCAACATCAAAATCCACTTTCAGAAATTTAAAACAACAATACAACTATGTCAGATGCTTTTTGTAAACACAACAGAAATTCAATGATATAAAAGAATTAATTGAAAACATTCAAGTGCTCAAGGTTTGAATAAAAAAGTTAAATGGTTGGAAACACCTGCCTCGGCTAACCCATGCCCAAAACGCACGCTCCTCCAGCAGTAACCATCTTCACACGTCACACAATCATGCGCAAATGTCTTCGATGTGCATATATATATATATATGCACCATACACCCATATACCATAGGTATATATATCCTGCAATGCAAAAAGCGAGACATTGCTAAATTAATAATTTAGGTAAAGTCGACTCTGGACTAGATAAAGACCTCAAGGGTCCACAACTCAAATAAAACATAAGACACTAAATCAAGAAGTGAAAAACCAATCAACTGGTATAAAATTTTACCCGAAACAACAACGGAATAGCGAAATGAGTTCATCGCCTCGCCCTTGGCAGCGGATGCCAGAACCTAGACCAAAGGGGTCCCAAAACATCAATTGCCCACTCCAAACACCGTGAAAACAATGGAAAACACAAACTGGGACATCAAATTTCAGTGAAAATGAAGAAACACCAAAATTGGAAGGTTATGCAAACCGTGGTTTGACGGCGAGGGGAAAAGAGACCATGCCCGGGAAGAGCGGAGGTGCTACGCAAGGGAATTTAGGTTTTGCACTAGAAGGTAGTTGGGCAGCAGGGGTCGGTTCATCAGAATCATACTGGGAAGGGGTCGGGTTCGCCAGAAGTGTGCCAGAAAGGGGTCGGGTTCACCAGAAGTGTGCCAGAAAGGGGTTGGGTTTGCTGGAAACGCACCGAGAAAGGGGGATCGGGTTCGGAGGAGGTAACGGCCATCCGGGATGTGCGACGAGGGAAGCGGCGCGATTAGTGGAACGCCGGCCGATCGGCGTAGGGATGCGACGAGGGAAGGGATGCCGGGGAGAGCGAGATCCGGACGGGGGGGGGGGGGGGGCTTTGGATGGCAATGGACGACCAAGGAGGACCGACACGGGGTCCGGGAGCGGCGCCGAGGGGTGGTGCGATGTGGTCGGCTGGCGAGAGCAGAGGGGGAGCCGGCGGGGACAGCGCGACAGGGGGAGGAAGGTTCGGCCGGGGAGGGGCTCGCATGGGGAAGAAGTGGGGAGAAAAGTGGGGGGGGGGGGCTGCGCATAACCCTAACACGAGCCTCCTCTTCCTTTTTTTATTCTAATAATAATAATAATAATAATAATAATAATAATAGTTATTATAAACATATATACATATATAAATATATGCAAACATAAATAAACCAATTTATATAAACATAGATACATATATACATATATATATGTATATATACATATATATAACATATATAAACATACATGAACATATATATAAACATATATACACATAAGCATATAACGTTAAAACATATTTATTTATAAACATATGTGTGTATATATATACACCTATTAACATATATATACACATACATATATATATATATACATAACGTTAGAACATAAACATATACAAATGTAGGTACACATATATATACACATATATAAACATATAAACATACATATACATATATCTACACACATAACGTTAAAACTGGATGACCGTGCGGTATTTGTGCAACGTACGGTACCCAAGCGGACAACCCGTCTGCACGTACCCAAGCAGGCAGCGTGTCTTAAACGCATAGTGTTTGAGCACTATCCAAAACCATAAACTCATCCCAACATTAAAAATTTTCACCAAACCTCACCCGCACTTAGGAAAAACCACCCGATGCCAAGATAAATAAAATAAATAAAATGACTAAAAAAAGCAGGTGTGACAATTCTCCCCCCCACAAACACTTTCTGCCCCCAGAAAGTCACCAAGACAACAATTGACACAACTCAAGTCCATGCCCAGTCAAAACCGAAGAATAACTGTGAATTCCGGGATGAACTTACTCTCAACTGGTCACACCCAACCAATTCAAGTGAAAACTAAAGCCTGAGGTTGGGGGGAGAACACAGGAGGGTTCTCCCCACCACAAGAATTTGTTAGTATGGAAACCTTGAAACACAATCGTACCATCCCCGAGGGGGGCCAACATGGGAACTCCCAAACCGAACCCAGTTAATTTCTCCACATGGACCGAACAACACCCAGAGACTTAAATGGAAAGCTTGCTACAAAACGACCTAACAACCCAAGGATAAGGAATTAATTCAACCCCTCACACACCAACCAAATAAAATCCTCACCGCAACCAGAGACTAGGGAATTCCTAGCCCGAACTCAGAAAGGACCCTGAAACACCGCCCGTTAATTTCACAAAACCTAACATCCCCCTAAAGAACACAATTGAGACCCAACTCAAAATTATAACGACCCGTTTATTCGCGGGCCCAACACCCTTCAAGGAAATCCGAACGATTTAGAAGTTGCGTTAAGAGTAGATGAGGCTTCTTGGATTGCCGTAGAACGAGCTCATCGCGCGACCACAATAAGGATGAGATAACAACAACGACAAGAATAGAATAATAAAACTTTGGATATTTACCTTTAGAAAGCTGAAAACATAATCCGAAGTGAGGTTCTACACACCCTCGACAACTTATGACGGTGCGCATGCTTCACCCCGAGACCTGTGGTTGGGGCTCTGATGGCTGAAGCATCCCATGCCTCACAGTCAGGCATTTCCATTCTCTAGTCCCCAACTTCTTCTTCTTATCGATGATTCAAACGACCACAACAGTGAAATGTTTTTTCAACAGAATGAATGATGATGGCTTAGAATGCTCGAACTGTCCATACTAGTGGCACACAAGAGGATGGTCAGACAAACTGGGAGTCGGCACCGACGAAGATGGTGTCTTGGCGACAGGTTCCTCCGGCATGCACTCCTTGATAGATGGGGAACCTTCGCTAGAGACAATTACCATCAAACACACCCCAATATTCAATGCTGGTGAGACATCCATCTTTACTAGTCCATAACTGGACCCTCAAATAAACCTGAGACGGTACAAACCCTAACAACCCTGGGAGTTCCCAAAAGCCTGAAGACCCACTCTAATTTCCACAACCACACAGCTGCCCCTCACAAACTTAGATTACTTTGATCGATAGAAAACATGAAAAAAGAACAGAAAACTGTGCATGACTCATTAACAACATTAGCGACCTTTCTGGGCGGCATACTTAGAAAAATACGAAAAACAAAACCAAAATTGGCATCTAGACAAAACTCAATCAAAGAAACAACCCGATCCAAGGGAAACAAACTCATAATCTAAACATATACAGACATAGGTAAAAATTTATTTTTCAAAAACCGTCATTTCTTTTAAATTTTTAAAACTTGCCTATGTCCTCTTATGGACTATCACATGTGCGTTCACCCAATCCTGACTACGTCGCTCATGGAAAAGTGCTCCCGCACACTCTCTGCACATATCGATGCACATGTGATCCTCCATAACTAATACCATGGTTCGAAAACTTCTTTCCCTTATCAAATCCAAACAAGAAATAAAATTTTCTAAATTGAAACACTCCCACTTTAAAAATTCAGTTTACCAATTTCAAAACAATTTAAAAGAAACAATTTTCCACTTTAAAACCGCTTTCATTTTTAACACAATCTCACATCAACCGAGATCAAAATGAAACATAGTCAACAACAAACCACTAGAATGAGGAACTAGTGCATATGCCTAACTCGGTGACATGGTGGTGATCCATATCCTAAGTAAGGTATATCACTAAAAGGACCTTGAACTAGACACTTGGACTCCACATGGGTCACCACCCCATGTGAGGAAACAACATGAACCAGTTCGCCTTCATTATCATCCCTCAAACCATAACAATCAATGGAAAAAGACTCAAAACCCAGACTACCCTTGGTAACTCAGGTCTCGTCACGGGCGGTGGTGATAAAGCACCAACCCACAACCTACCTCTTGAGCCCCAACAAATCCCAATCTCCTTCTACCAGACATCCCAAATAACAAGAACCTCCTCTGATACCATTTTGTCACAAACCAACCCGGGTCGAACCTGAACCGGTCACTCGAGCTGGCTCACAGCAAGTCCCGAGGGGCGTTCTCGATCCCACCGGTATGGAAACTAGTGTCAAACATCAAAGTTAAAACATTGAAAACGATTTGTCCCATAAAAGATATAAAAAAAAGTAAATAAGAATAAACAAAATAAAAGTACTAAACTCTAGCAGCGGAAAGAAATAAAACCAAAAAGCAGACGTACCTCCATGTGATCCTTCGGTCACCTCCCAACCAAGGCCAACATTGCTCCCAAAATGAGAAACTCAGCCAAGAAAACTTGAACGAGGGAAACCTGCGACTGAAATGATAAAAATAGGCACGAGCATTAAAAATGCTCAGTAGGGATGCCAAAGTAAACCACATAATCCAACCAAGACCACTTTCCAGAAACAATCCCAAAAACACTAGTTTTCACATAAAAAGATAGAAAATAGGGTTTTCATATTTTAAAGGAAAAGGATCCTGATTTACCATTTCAAAAACCAACACACACCACAACCCGTTTTCCCAAAAAACAATGCATTTATTGAAAACTAAATTCCAAATCCATGTTTATCACATTTTTTAAAAAGAAGAATAGGAAATAAATAAATTATGGAAACCAAGTGCAAGTAAAAGTAACCAATAAGATATAATAAATAACCATGGGTGATCCTAAACATCCCTAGAAAACCCCTGGACGTACTCGGTTTCAGACTACCCACCGGCGTGGTACTCCATAGTCAATAACCAACTAGTTTCCTAATAGCCAACCAGTGGCACGCCCCACAAGGCCTAACTACCAAGGGGGAACCAACCCGTCTAATCGGGGATGGCTAGTAACCGTCACTCGATAATCTATAAGACGCCCAAGAACCCATGGTGATTTCGATAATACTATGTAAGTAGGAGTCCCTTGCACGCGTGACTCATCTCACCGCACTTGCCAACCCCTTACATGGACACTGCCACACGACAACCCTCGAAGGGAAGTCCCCCCTGTAGAAATGCCCACAAATATGTATATATGAAATTCTTTCACATTCAATAGGGTGCCAACTGGGCCTTCACAGCATGTGCAGTTTCAAAACATTTCGTAAATGAGTTAAGTTGCAAATCGGGCACACACACTTTTCCCAAAAGTCAGTAAAAATACCCCATTCAAAACCCAATACCAGACGGGCCTTCAAACTGAACAACCATTCAACTCACACGAAAGGCCAACTGGGCCAACTTCTTTTCATCCCTCTTGAAATACCAAACCATTTCATCAAAAACCCATCTTTAAGAAAATATAGTTTTTATGTGTCATTTTCATTTGGAGGCACATCAATGTGAACACCTAGTGCTCCCATGGATGTGCCAACATCCAACGAAACTTCTAGCTTTTAGAAGAATCACCTTAGAAACCATTTTCATAAAATACTTAGCATTGAAACCAAACCCAATTCCTTTACAACACTTTATAAAAGCAAATTGAATCTTTGAAACCAACCACCATTTCAAAAACTTTTCTATAACAACCTATTGGTTCATCATTTCTCAAACAAACACACCAAACCAAATCTTACATTTCCAAAACACAATCACTATAAATTAAAACCAAACACATCACAAGGCACTCAATTTAACTTTACCAAGAACCTATTCATTTCATATAAACCAACATCAAAAGCCACTTTTAGAAATTTAAAACAACAATACAACTATGTCAGATGCTTTTTGTAAACACAATAGAAATGAAACGATATAAAAGAATTAATTGAAAACATTCAAGTGCCCAAGGTTTGAATAAAAAAGGGAAATGGTTGGAAACACCTACCTCAGTTAACCCATGCCCAACACGCAGGCTCTTCCAGTAGTAACCATCTTCACACGTCACACAGTCATGCGAACGTGTCTTTCATGTGCGTATATATATATATATACACACATATATACATATATGCACCATACACGCATATACCATAGGTATATATATCCTACAATGCAAAAAGAGAGACATTGCTAAATTAATAATTCAGGTAAAGCCGAATCTTGACCAGATAAAGACCTCAAGGGTCCGCAACTCAAATACAACATAAGACACTAAATTAAGTAGTGAAAAACCAATCAACTGGTATAAAAGTTTACCCAAAACAACAACATCATAGAGAAATGAGTTCATCGCCTCGCCCTTGTGGAGGATGCCAGAACCTAGACCAAAGGGGTCCCAAAACATCAATTGCCCACTCCAAACACCGTGAAAACAATGTGAAACACAAACTGAGACATCAAATTTCATTGAAAATGAAGAAACACCAAAATTGGAATGATATGCAAACCATGGTTTGACAGCGAGGCAAAACGAGACCACGCCCGAGCAGAGCGGAGGTGCTGCGCAAGGGAATTCAGGTTTTGTACCAGAAGGTAGTCGGGCAGAAGGGGTCGGTTCATCAGAATCGCACCGGGAAGGGGTCGAGTTCACCGAAAGCGCACTGGAACGGGGTCGGTTTCGCCAGAAGCGCGCTGAAAAGGGGTCAAGTTTGCCGGAAATGCACCGAAAGGGGGGGGGGGGGGTTGGGTTCGGAGGAGGTTTCCAGCTAGCCGAGAGGCGCGGAGAGGGAAGCAGCGTGACCAGTGGAACGACGGCCGACCGACGCAGGGAGGCGGCGAGCGAAGGGACTCAGGGGAGAGGGAGATCCGACCGGGGGGGGGGGGGGGCTTTGGGCAGCGATGAACGGCCGAGGAGGGCCGACGTGGGGTCCGAAGCGGCGCCGAGGGGTGGTGCGATGTGGTCAGACGACGAGAGTGGATTGGAAGCTGGAGGGGACAGTGCGGCAGGGGGAGGAAGGTCCGACCGGGGAGGGGCTCGCGCAGGGAAGAAGGGGGGAGAAAAGTGGTGGAGGGGGGGGGGGGGGGGCTGCGCGCAACCCTAACCCGAGCCTCCTCTTCCTTTTTTTTTAATTCTAATAATTCTAATAATAATAATAATAATAATAATAATAATAGTTATTATAAACATATATACATATATAAATATATGTAAACATATATAAACCTATTTATATAAACATAGATACATATATATATATATATATACATATATATAATATATATAAACATACATGAATATATATATAAACATATATACACATAAGCATATAACATTAAAACATATTTATTTCTAAACATATGTGTGTATATATATAAACCTATAAACATATATACACATACATATATATATATACACACATAACGTTAGAAAATAAACATATACAAATGTAGGTACACATATATATACATATATATAAACATATAAACATACATATACATATATCTACATACATAACGTTAAAACTGGATGACCATGCGGTATTTGCGCACCGTACGGTACCCAAGCTGACAACGCGTCTGCACGTACCCAAGCGGGAATCGCATCTTAAACGCACAATGTTTGCGCACTATCCCGAACCATAAACGCATCCCAACATTAAAAATATTCACCGGGACTCACCCGCACTTAGGCAAAATCACCCGACGCCAAGAGAAATAAAATAAATAAAATGACTAAAAAAAGCGGGTGTGACAGGATTAAAAAGTGACCGATTTAAAAAAGTTTTAGAAATTTCCTTTTAAAAACATTTCAAATAAGTTAAAAGATAAAATAAAATGTCCCTATGAAATCATTTTTTTATCAAATAACATTTTTGAAAACATGGATATGGAAGAGAGAGATACCTGATCTAAAAGAAAACACAATATTAGTATAACTTAGAAATAAATTGCATAATATTTATTAAAAAAATATTTTATTAAATGGAAATAATTTTTTTTAAACACATTAATAACCATTTTTGAAGAAATAGATATGGTAAAAGAAAAAAATACCACATTCTTTCCTCCAAAGGAACCTTGAATATAAAAAATATTTAAAGAATATTATAACATAAAACATTTTCCACTTTGGTAACTCTCCAATTTTAATCCCCAGGAAATTATAACATAAATTGATACATTAAATATGAGTAAAATATGGAGATTAATGATATAATACGTAATAGGTTGGTATATACACCTCACAATTGATTAAGGATCATATCATGAATGTATGTCCCAAATAAGGATAATTAGAGAGAATAAAAATTATAAAACCCATACCATTGAATTTTAGAATTAATAAATGAGTTTATTATATGTATAAAAGTTAAATAAACATAAAAAATTGGAAATATAACATAATATAATAAATATTCCTTACACACATAATCATATATTATCAAATACAATGAAGAAGTAAAATAGACCAATGAAAAGAAATGAAGTTATAACATTCTTTACCACTTGGTAACCTTCAACTCAAATACATTTAGATGAAACAATTTAAATTGACCTGATTTACAAATTATTTATTATATTAAATTTAATAATAGTTTTATGCATAAATAACATAAATAAGAGGTGAATAAAGATTATATATCATAGAAATAAAAAGTGAGATTAGAAAAGCCCTTACCTTGAGTCCAGAATTCCCATATGTGTCCCTTAACTCCTATATAATAAGATTATATAAATTATTTTATTTATTAATAAACTTTTATAAGTTTAATACCTTATAATTAAATAATTTATTTTATTTAATTTTAATTAAATATTAAAATACTTAATTAGTTAAGTCCACATTAGGTGTTTTGAGGTTGTTTGATTCATTATTTCAAAATAGATTCGGTGTGTTGACCATGGTCAAGGAGATGAATATTTAAAAATATCAATTATAATAATCATGAAAAAATCATCATAATCTTTAATAAATTATATTTTTGAAACCAATGATGAAAAATGGTAAAGAAAAATTAACTATGTTATGATCATGAAGACAGTAATCCAAACGTACACATAAGTAACATTTCCATTTTTCAATTATCATTATGGAAAGAAGTTATGTATTATTTTATATTTAAATAATTATAATAATAAAATAAATACCCTATTATCTCATTAAATATATTTATATATATAACATTATAGTGATATGGGGATGAAAAAAGAATCACATCGCTTCGTGGAGGTAGCTATCCTCACATACACGAACAACATTATCATTTTCAATGTAAGAAATAAAATGATAAATTATCATTTCAGAGTTATAAAAATTTAATTAATATAATTATTATTTCATATTTATCACATATATTAATTAATATTATCCTTATTACATTCCATGTACAACGTTAGTGAAAAATGATTCACATCACTTTGTGATGTGGTATTCTGCTGTACACACAAGCGATGTTAGCATATCCCCCACATAATGGAAACTAAAAAAGGAATTTGAAATATCATAACAAAATAAGTATAAATATTTTAAAAATATCATATATATAATTTAAATGCATTATTACAAAATGATGTGAGAGATGATGATGGAAAACAAATGACATTAGTTCATGAGGCTGTTTCCCACCGTACACACGAATGATGAATCCATTCCTATTTGATGGAAGATGAGATATATTTAGGTTATTAAATTTATATAACAAAACCTAATTATATATTAGATATTTTTTTAACATATGATCATAGTTTAATAATACTTTAAGGATGTGGAGGAATAAATAAAACAAAAAATATAGTTAGGAATTTCACTTGTTCTTATGCAACCTCTTTAGGATTATACCTAACATATTCCTAGAATGTATTTACGAAAAAATAATTATAATATTAAGGGATGTAAGTTGAGAATTTATATGTGAAGTTAATGGCCTATCTAAAATGGTTTAAAGGTTTAAATAAGAGAGGAGAAGGGTTCCCTTATATAAGTGCGGTGAGTGGTAAACTTGTAATTTCTGAAATGAATAAGGTGTACCCACATTTTCACATAAAAAAGGGTCAAAATGAAGTATTATTGATCCATAGACATGAAAATATATAAATATTACAATAAAATTGTTTTTATAATAGTTTATAGGTCATTTTACCCTTATTGTTTTAGTTTAACCCCCAATAAAACCGTTTTCACCATAACCGCAAAAAAATATTTTTACTGTTTTCACTATTTATTATGGTAAATAATTATGTAGAAATTCATAGATAATACAAATTATTGTGATTCCAAATATAGAATCAATTTTACCAAATTAAATTCACATAAGTAGGAAAATTTAATTTTAAATAAAACCCAAAGATGTGATGAAAAAATGGGTTTTCAAGAAGTGTATTTTTCTTGAAAAAGTTTATTTTATATGAATTCCATGACTTATAATAATAATTTTATGAATATAAATTAATATATATTGATATATAGTATATAATTATTAGTTAAAAAATTTATTATTATGGGTTTTTTAATTAATTAAATGGGAGAAACATTATTCACTTTAAAAAATGTTTTTAAAAAAATACAGTTTTTAATCCCAAAGACAAAAATTATACTAAAATCCAATATAATATTGATTAATAATAAATTAAGTGGATTAAATATAACTAAATAATAATTATGTTACTTCAAATTATATTCAAAATAAAACGATAATATTAAATTATAACAACCTAATATTTTTAAAAGAAAATTATATTCGATAGCGTAAAGGATACACACCATTGAGTTTATCTTACAATACATACAACACAGATTTTATTCAATGGTTTGGGTTATATGCTGGGCTGAGTTTTACTGAACAATAATATACTATTAATATTATTATTTAATATGATAATCATCACCTATCTATTATAATGGTGGGTATGGAAAGGATTAACTGAAATATGAAAATATATTTTACAAATGTATATATAATAATTTTTTTATTCCTAACTAATTAGAATTAAAAAAACTCCATTGAAAATGAAATGAAATATTTTTATAAAAAACTATTTAATTGTGAAGTATTTTTTTTATACTAAAAAAATAAATCTTTTGGATTATATTAATGAAATTTATACATAATATATTATATATAATTTTTAACAATCATACTATTAGTTTTACATAAAATAGATAAAAATAAATTCAATTTTACACTTAAAACTGTATTTTTTCTTTCTAAAAAGCAGGTTTTTTAACTTATTATAAAGTAATTATTTTAAAACTATTTTTTAGAAATTTTCAAAATTTTATTTTAATATTAAACTTAATTTTTGAAATAGTAATATCAGAATTATCTTTGGTTTAAACTTTGATATTTTTTGAAAAATATATATTTTTCAGTGACTAATGAAAGATAATGATTTATTTAAAAAAGACATTTATTTTAATGATTTAAGAAATTTAAAAGTCCCATTACCATTTTAATATATTTTCAAGTATCCTAATTATTATATATATATATATTTAATCTATTTAATTAATTTTGAATCAAATTTATATTTTTTTAATATTCATTTTTTGATGTTTAAAGATAAGTTTTCTAATAACCATTTTAAAATTCATAATGTTTTTTTCTTACATAATTAATATAATAAATAATAGGGAATGTTTTCAATGAAATTTATATATTTAATGTCATTAAATATTATTTTAGTTTTATATAATGACTATTATTAATCAATGAGTTAATATTGAATTGTTTTTTCCTAAAAAATACTCTTATTAAAACCCCATTGTCTCACCTCATTTTTGATATTAATATTAATTTAAAATATTCCAATTATTTGATTAGAATTTAGAAAATTTGATTCCAAATTTGGAATCATAATAATTTATAATTTATAATATGGTCAACTTAATTTTTTACCAAATATATTAGTGAAACCAGTTAAAATTAATTACAAAAATTATGGTAAAAAATGTTTACTTAGTTGTTAAAAATTAAAATAAATGGTCATAATGACCTAGAAACTTGTCGAAAACCCATTTTATTACCATATTTCGATCTTACCTTTTCTAGTATCTAGTTGTTTTAATTATTGGATCCTTTTATCTAGGTAAAAATGTTGTTCCAACTAAATTTCCTTCATAAAATACCAAGTGTTTTACTCCCACGCTTATAAAAGGCCACCCACTATCCTCATGTATTCAAACCTATAAAAACCTTGGAATTATAATATAAATCCAAAAATAATTTATCTAATGAACTCTTATAATTATATATGCCTTAATTTTGTAATAAATCCAACCAAGGAATTCCTTTAGTACAAACCAAAAGAAGATACCCGAAAAATAGGTAACATTCATCAATGTGAACTTTTGTTTATTTCTTAATAAACCCCCTTAAATTATTATTAGACCATGATTATTTAATAACCATATTATAATAAATATATTGATATGTTTTTGATTTAATATTAGAACCTACACCCACACACACTTTTAATAAATGGATTATGAAATTCTTATTAGTGTATATGGAAGATTACCACCTCATGAAACGACATCATTCATTTTTTCATTACCACTTATAAAGGATGGAAATAATCATGTATATAAAGTTTATATAATATATTTATAACATTATTATATATATGGAGTAATTTTATCATATATATAATTTTTATATTCCATTCCATAAGGGATATGATATCGTCGCTCAAGTGTACGGTGGACTATCGCCTTTCTAAGCGACGCAAAGCATTTTTCACTAACACATTACATGTATTTCAATAAGTTTTAACATATTAAAAATATATGATATAAATGAAAAAATATTTATATTAATGACATAATTATCTTTATATAAATATAATTTATCATTTTCTTTATTAACTTTTCACACACTGAAAATGTTATAACACCATTCGTGAACATGTGGACTACCCCCTCCTCAAAGCAATGTGGTTCCTTATATATCACAAGAATGATATATGTAAGTATATATAATTAAATATTAGGGTATTAATTATATAATTATAATTATGTAAATATAAAATTTTTCTTTCCATCTTTCCATAATAATCATTGAAATATGGAAATGTTACTCATGCGTACGTGAGACCTACCGTCTCTAAGACTGTAACATTAATTCATTTTTCATAACCATATTTTATGATTGGATTTAAAAGTATAACTGATGTATAAATATTATAAATATTTAATTATTATTTTTATTCATATGTTTAAATAATGACCTTTTTGACCATATTCAACCTACCTAAGTGATTTTTGACACATAAGCTGAATATGGTCAAAACATCTGACTAAAACTTAATTGATTAAGTAATTGTAAATAAAATTTATATATGTGAAACAAAATTAAAAGTAAAATTAGAAAATTTTTATCATTAACATTAAATAAATTAAATAATTTTATTATTAAGGAAGATAAGAAAAAATAATGAAAAATTGAACTTGAGGTATGTGTTTTTCGCGTCTCACTTTTTTTTCTGTGAGATATATATTCTGCAGACACCACATATTTCTTTTGTGTGCTGTATATAATTACCATGATTGAATTTAATGATTTTTATTCTTATATTTATGGTTATTTAAATATCTATTTTCAGATATCTCTTTCATGGGGCTTATAGTTTCAATGTTACCAAAGAGGAAATTGATTTTTTTATCAATTTTCCTTCTTTGAGACATATGTTATGTTATAAACCTTCCTTATTTTATAACAAGTATGTATTGTTCTTTTAAAATTTTATATCATGAATCTTCTTATTTTCATGATATTATATTTTTCATTCTTTCATAGGGATTTCAATTCAATGTTACCAAAGTGATAAGAGTTTAATGTTACAATCTCATCATTTGTCAAGATTGTTTGTGATTAAGTCCCCAATGTTGAAATCTTATGATATACCTGTAAATTATTATCTTTAATTTTCTTGTACTTTGTTTATTTCATGAGAATACATGTTTTTTCCTTTGTTTTATTCTCTTCAAGTAATATAGAGTTAAAAATAATGTTTTTATAAAAAATCACAATTTCGATCAAAAAATCCTTTTCATCTAGAACTTATTTTCTAAAAATGTTTTCAAAAAGGTTTTAAAAAAGTGTCCTTCAAAATGAAAAGAATATTTTTTGAATGAATGTTTTTATTGATATTTTAATGGTATTTCTTTTCATAAACATCAATAAAAACTATTTTCACTTATTCTACAATGGGGATATTTTTATAGACCCCATCCACATTATTTATCTTGATGGATAATGATTGTTTCAACTAGATCGTTATTGAGCCTATTTCTTTTACACAGGTTAAACATGTTTCAAATAGAGTGTTATAGAACCAGTTTCTTTTACATATTTTATTTATATTACAAATATATTAACAAGAAAACCATTTATTTTCTATGAGTAAATCAAGTTATAAAAGAAATAACTTTTTTATGAGTTTATGATGAAATATGTGCTTTATTCATGTTGTGGTTCCTGGAATTTTTACATGAAAAATGTGGTGGCCCATAAAGAATTAGGTAAACTCATTAAAGTTTAACATGGGGTGGCCGAGATATCACTGTGTAATCCCATTATAGTTTAAACATGGGGTGGCACAGATAGTGTTGGGTAAGCCTATTATTGCTTAACATGGGGTGGCCCAATTAGCATCGGGTATGCATGTTTTAGATTAAATGATGGATTCACCCAAATCACACTCAAATTAGTTGGGGAATGATTATATTTTATGTTTTACAAATGGATATTCCAATTAAAAGTGGTTTGAAAGGGTTTTATGATTATGATGATCCTGGTTACCAAAAAAGGTTTTAATTACTTATATGGGATTTTTATATTTCATTTGATCAAGACTGATATCAAATAGCTCATGTTTATTGATTCTAAATACTATTTCCTTTTAAATGTTTTAATATTTAACGATCTAGTTATTTATGGGTATTGGTTATTTTATGATTCACTCATGTACTCTGATTATGTCATCATACATGTCACGACCTGTCCTCGGGCCCGTTCCGTGACTACCCCAAGCCCGCCTTCCATAGGCCAGGGGCTGGCGACTTGCACCAAAGGCGTAAATCCCGATAACTGGGAAGGAATTGCCTTTGTAAAGTAAACAAACACCACATAGCAAGCAAGTAGAAGAAAACACTAAGTAAAAACTGGGTACAACAGTAAGTGCGGAAAAGTAAGTGGGCCAGAATACAAACCCAAACTGAAAGTAAAGTACAACTGAAAAAAGAGAGTACAAAAACTGAAAAGTAAAGCCACAGTGTCGAGCCATCCACTGGAAGTCCCACCTGAAGGGTGGGTACAGATAGCCTCCACAGATCCTCGTATCCAGCCGTCCGCTCCGAGTACGCTCCGCCCAGTGGTCCACCTCCAGGTACCGACCTGCTCCTCGTGCGTCAACTACGATCAGCGCTGTCCGTCGTCTGCAACCAACACAACGTAGTGCAGGCATAGCCCATGCATGGGTGAGTATAATCTACTCAGTAGGGACACCGAGACCCCCTAAGGTCTCCCATAATCCACAAAGGATAATCCACAAGGTAAGATAAAAACACAAAGTAATATTCGACACCACTTAGGTATATTCCCATACATATACCTAAGTCATCAATTCTCATTTGGCTCCAACATCCGAGCACAAGTACAACCCAGTCTACACAGGAAAACACAACCAAATCCACATAGGAAAGAATAAAATAATCCACACAAGATATCAAGTCAAACTTATCGAAGATAAGGATTGAAAATCAAGACTCATCTCACACAGGTATACTTCTTCATGATGTCAAAACCACGACTGCTGGAGAACTCCTCCTCTATCGAGTAAAGTGGGCCTGCCGCTACAACCAAGTGCTTCCCTCCATGGGTCTGCCGCTACAACCAAGCGCTCCCCCTCATAGGCTCTAGAGATACTCCTTCTGTTGAGTACCGCAGGTCTGCTGCTACAACCAATTGCTCCTCCGCCGTGGGTCTGCCGCTACAACCAAGCGCTCCCCCTCATAGCCTCTAGAGGTACTCCTTCTGTTGAGTACCGTGGGTCTGCCACTACTACCAAGAGCTCCTCCTCTGTGGGTCTGCTGCTACAACCAAGCACTCCCCCTCATAGCCTCAAGAGGTACTCCTTCTGTTGAGTACCGCGGGTCTGCCACTACTACCAAGCGCTCCTCCGCCGTGGGTCTGCCGCTACAACCAAGCGCTCCCCCTCATAGCCTCAAGAGGTACTCCTTCTGTTGAGTACCGCGGGTCTGCCGCTACTACCAAGCGCTCCTCCGCCGTGGGTCTGCCGCTACAACCAAGTACTCCCCACTGGGATATCTGAAATACACTGAGTCGATAGATCAACAATCGTCAAGTCTCAGCCAGCTACTAGGTCTCTGCACTCGGCTAGCGCGTCATCAGGAGGGTCCGCTCCTGGAGCTACCGATCGATAATCCAAGTATCATGAAGTTCCATGAAGAAGTATCTCAATGGACCACCTCATCTTAGGGGTCTCAACGCAACAAACGACGTGTCAGTCGGATGCCTGATCTGTGAGTTACTAGCCTTTTCATCCCAGGGGCCCGTTTGGTTTTGTGTGCGAACCAACCAGACCATATCTCGACTGTACCCCAAACTCTCATAGGGTATGCTCATAGGGACCATTTCTCAATTTGATCACTAATTCCGCTGACGGTTCGTCAAATGGACGTCCAGTCTGAAAGCTATCAGCTTTTCCGTTCCAGGGGCCCGATTGGATTTCGGGTTCAATCCAACCCTGCCACTATCCAACTACATCCAAAACTCAGGAGAAACATGCCAAAATTTTCGTCTCATCAAGAGGAATCAAGCAAATTCAACGACACGTCAATCAGACGTCCGGAGCTCAAGTTATAAGCGTGTCCGCTTTGAGGGCCCGGTTGGTTTCGTGTACGAACCAACCCGACCAAACCCAAAGTACTACGAAACCTTGAGTGTAGTATACCGAAACCACCGTCTCGATCCAAGGATCGCATCGCCACTGACGGTGCACCGATCGAAGGTCCGAAGCCCAAGTTATGAGCAAAATACCATAACAATCCAGTATTAGGGGGTTCGGGCCCGGTCCGACCCGGGTCCGGGTCCGGCCCGTTTGAGCGCCGCCCGGACAGGCAGGTGCGGCCCGGCCCGGCCTGGGCGCGGCGCGGCCCGGCCTGGGCACGGCCCGACCCGGCCTGGGTGCGGCTCGGCCTGGCGGTCTGGTCGGGCGGCTCGGCCGTTTCGGCCGAGCAGTGCGGGGTGGCACGCTGCCCCTCGCCAGCATGTAACCACGGCCCCATGGGGGGCCGCTCCTAGTCAACGGACGCGGTCGAGTGCCGCGTCCCACCTCCATTGGTCCCGCGTGGTCGCGGGACCAGCAGCCTACCGCCGCGGCCCTTCCCGGGGGCGCGCCGGGCGCCGCCACCTCCTTGCGGCCGGCCGGTGCCGGCCGCTGCCTCCGGCCGCTGCCTCCGGCCGCCGTCGCTGTCGTGCCGGCGAGGCGCGCCGGCGGAGCGTTCCGCGGACCACCGCACGAGCTCCGGTAGTCGGATTTGCCTGCTGTCTTCTCCAACGGCCCTCCCGGGACCTGTTCTTCACTGTGAAGTCCTCACAACACCCGTGCAGCCTGCTTCATCGTTGCCCTCCGATCCGCACACCAAGAACGAAGAGACGGTGGGTTCAGACTTGTTCGTTGGTCCGCACCCACTGCGTTAGCGGTTTAAAAAGGCTTCAGGAAAATTTTTAACATATGTCGAGGGTATAATTACATAGATTAAATTGAACAAAAACCCCTACCTCGTCGAATTAATTGAGCGAGGGTTCATTGCGGAAAATCACGTCGTAGAAGAAGGCGTCACAGAAGGGGGATCGTCGCATTGCAGAGAAGGAACATCACAGAAGAAGCATCACGGAAGAAGTGTCGTAGAAGAAGCGTCGCGGAAGAAGCGTCACGGAAGAAGCATCGTTTGTGTCGAGGTACACGGTGTCGCATAGTCGATCTCTGAGGATTTGGCGTTCTTCGTCAGATATCGGTGCATTCTTCGCGTTCTTTGCGTTTTCACGTTCTTCGTCGAAGAAGAAGGCTTTTCTCCAAATCCTCTCCCCACAACAAGTTCCAACCCAAATAAAATAAGTGTTTTCTTATTTTATTAACACTCAAACCAACTCTTTGAAATTCAAAAAGAAAAGAAACAATCAATTAATTGAGGAGTTTAAAACCGCCCAATTAATGAGGTGTTTAATATCCAGATTAAACGCACGAGTTGACTTCATTAAAAAGGGGGTGTGAGTGCGTTACTTAAGAACAAAATAAATGGTGGGGCTTGTGTGGGACCCAACTCACAAATATCCTACCAAGTGGGTAGTATATTGTGGGTCCCACATCATCCACTTATCATAGGTTACGTGACTTAAAATAAAATAAATTGGTCGCACCGTTTTATTTTATTCATTTACTTAACCCGAAACAAATTAAAAACCACACCCTAGCAAACGCAACTCTGGAAAAGGTGTTTCTAAGCAATTATCGGCTTTGCGATTCCATCGGTACCCTCAGAATTCGATTCTGAGCACCAGTTAAAAAGTTAGAAAATCTGCTCCTTCGTTCACTAAACGTACCTGAGCTAAACTTCAAAAAATAATTCCGGGCACACCGGGCCTCAGAATCTGGTGCGGTCAGAAACTGCGTTCTTGTAAAATTCCAAAGAAAATTAAGAAACAATTTCCCTTGAATTTTAACAGGACTTTAGATTACTCCCACCTCAGGGATTTACGTCCTCTTAAAGCTTTAAAACAAACTATGGTTACAAAAGCGGTACTGAGCACGCATCTGAGCCTTCCGCTCCCATGTGCTCACCTGGTGGTTCCCGTACTTCCAGTGAAAGCACACCCGAGGAATCAACCCGTCCTCGTAGGACTTGCTCTTGTCGTTCCTCGATCCCCACTGGAACCTCCATGAGGGTCACCCCATCTCCCAAGTCCAGCTCCTCATGGTCAATGAAAATAGAAGGGTCGATCTCGTATCTCCTCAGTTGAGATACCTGGATATCGTCGTGCACCTGGTGCAACTGAGGTGGGTGGGTCAAATGGTAAACCACCTCGCCTCCCCTAATGAGGACCTAGAAAGGTCCGTTGAACCTCGGAGATAACTTGTCACCTCGGCCACATCTCCGTAACTCACATCAAGGTGAGACCTGTAGGGAAACGTGGTCTCCAACCTCGAACTCTAGTGGTCTCCGCCCCCTGTCAGCACAAGAATTTTGCTGGCTCTGAGCTATCCTCATCCGCTCTTGGATGACTTGGACCTTTCTGGTCCTGCAAGAGATGCTGAGATTTCCTCTTTGTCGATAAGAGAAATCCTGTCTCATACCCTAGATGAACCACATTCCTCGCATAATACAGTCAATCACGACATGGACAATACTAATCCATACCAAGTATGACGTCGTAATTCCTCGACGCTACTACCAAGAGATCCAATCGTTACTCTCACCTCCAAGGGTTGAGTCACACTGTCGGCATCAGTGTGTGGTCACTGGGTCTCCTCCAGTAGGTATCTCAAAGTGAGGGTCAAGTCAATTGTTTTTAAACCAGAACCTCTTAGTAACAACATAAAGAGGGGACATGAAGGTAAACGCCACAAGAAAGGTGTCTTTTTTTTACTGCAGCTCAAAGTACAAAGACACAAAGCAACTAGAAACAAACATCAACAGAGATAGAAGCAACATGAACAAATGTCTCCAGGTCTGGAGCTAGTCCTGCTCTTATCCATCTGCTCCCGGAGCTCCATGATCGTAGGCCTCAGCTGCCTGAAGCTGAGCTCTCCCATGTCCACCTATTCCCTACGGTCGGGGTGGACCTCATGGTGGTGTTGGTGGAAACACCTAGAAGCGTCATCCACCTCCAGCTGCACGACCATCTCCCCTGCCAAGGTCTCCTGCTCCTTGCAGTCTGCCTCGATTGAATCTCTGCCTCTTCCCGGGAGGTCCTTCGTTCATCTGCTGGTCATCCGTATGGCGGGTCGGACAGTCACGAGCCATGTGACCAACCCCGCCACAGGAGTAACACTGTTCGCTCATGGTAACTCATTCTCCATCTCGGGTGCCTCGCAAAAATGATCCTGTGTCATGCGGTCGACCACCTATAGGTCTGGTCCTCTTGGACCCCTGCATCATCTATCTACTGCCCGCTGCAAGAAGAATCTCCTGCATTCCGGCTAGTGGTGGGTCCTGCTGCTGGAGACTGCTCAGCAAGGAAACTCTCCACTAAGAGGGCTCGCTCCAACACCCCTGTCTGTGTCGGAATGCTGTGAGAAACAACTGAAGCTCTGATCTCTCACCTGATCCCCTGCTCGAAGGTTCGGGCCCTGAAGAATGGGTCCCGCACCATGTCTGTTGAATAGCACGAGAGATCGGTAAATCTCGCCACGTACTGAGCTACTGTCTTGCTGCCCTACCGTAGCTGTAGTAGCTCCTGGATGCACACCGCACGAAGGGTGGCTGGGACGAACTCTGAGTGGAAAAGTCTCTCAAAGTCTGTCCAAAGGAGTGATGCCTCGTCGTGCACCTGGAGCATCAAGCTCCACCATCTTCCTGCTGCCGCGTGCAGGAGGCTCGCTGCAAGGACCACCATAAGGTCAGCTAGTGTCCCTACCAAACGGAACACTCGTACAACAGCCTCCATCCAATCCTCGGCTGCCTGAGGGTCCGTCTCCCCACGGAACCTGGGCGGTCGCTGACGCTGAAACTCGTGTAGTGTACTAAGGCGATGTGCACCGTCAGTGGCTGGGGCTGGTAGCATCGGTGGCTTGGCGAGTAGAGGTAACACCGGTGCCTCTGTTGTCAAAGGGCCCTGTACCGAGGCCTCATCGCTCAGTGGGCTGTCGTCACATACAATGCTCGAAACCCTAGCTGGCTGCCATCGTGGGGAAATCCTGAAAAGAAACAGGTGCGCCATGGTTAAACAATATACCTGGTGAGATGACACAAATTAATCACAAGGAAAACTTTAAACACACATGATGATCCTGGTTACCAAAAAAGGTTTTAATTAATTCTATGGGATTTTTATATTTCATTTGATCAAGACTGATATCGAATAGCTCATGTTTATTGATTCTAAATACTATTTCCTTTTAAATGTTTTCATATTTAACGATCTAGTTATTTATGGGTATTGGTTACTTTATGATTCACTCATGTACTCTGATTATGTCATCATACATGTCACGACCCGTCCTCGGGCCCGTTCCGGGACTACCCCAAGCCCGCCTTCCATAGGCCAGGGGCTGGCGACTTGCACCAAAGGCGTAAATCCCGATAACTGGGAAGGAATTGCCTTTGTAAAGTAAACAAACACCACATAGCAAGCAAGTAGAAGAAAACACTAAGTAAAAACTGGGTACAACAGTAAGTGCGGAAAAGTAAGTGGGCCAGAATACAAACCCAAACTGAAAGTAAAGTACAACAGAAAAAAGAGAGTACAACAACTGAAAAGTAAATCCACAACGTCGAGCCGTCCACTAGAAGTCCCACCTGAAGGGTGGGTACAGATAGCCTCCACAGCTCCTCGGATCAAACCATCCGCTCCCAGTACGCTCCGCCCAGTGGTCCACCTCCAGGTACCGACCTTCTCCTCGTACCTCAACTATGATCAGCGCTATCCGTCGTCTGTAACCAACACAACGTAGTGCAGGCATAGCCCATGTAGAGGTGAGTATAAGCTACTCAGTAGGGACCCCGAGACCCCGTAAGGTCTCCTAGAATCCACAAGGTAAGATACAAACACAAAGTAACATCCGACACCACTTAGGTATATGCCCATACATATACCTAAGTCATCAATTCTCGTTCGGCTCCAACATCCGAGCCCAAGTACAACCCAGTCCACAAAGGAAAACACAACCAAATCAACAAAGGAAAGAATAACGTAATCCACATAGGATACCAAGTCAAACTTATCGAAGATAAGGATTGAAAATCAATACTCAGCTCACATAGGTATACTTCTTCATGATTTCAAAACCACGGCTGCTGGAGAACTCCTCCTCTATCGAGTACAGTGGGCTTGCCGCTACAACCAAGCACTTCCCTCCATGGGTCTGCCGCTACAACCAAGAGCTCCCCCTCATAGGCTCCATAGGTACTCCTTCTTTTGTGTACCGTGGGTCTACCGCTACAACCAAGCGCTCCTCCACTGTGGCTCTGCCGCTACAACAAAGCGCTCCCCCTCATAGCCTCCAGAGGTACTCCTTCTGTTGAGTACCGTGGGTCTTCCGCTACTACCAAGCGCTCCTCCGCCATGGGTCTGCCGCTACAACCAAGCGCTCCCCCTCATAGACTCAAGATGTACTACTTCTGTTGAGTACCGTGGGTCTGCCGCTACTACCAAGTGCTCCTCCACCGTGGGTCTGCCACTACAACCAAGCGCTCCCCCTCATAGCCTCAAGAGGTACCTTTTCTATTGAGTACCGCAGGTCTGCAGCTACTACCAAGTGCTCCTCCGCCGTGGGTCTGCCTCTACAACCAAGCGCTCCCCACTAGGCTATCCGAAATACACTGAGTCGATAAATCAGCAGTCTTCAAGTCTCAGCTAGCTACTAGGTCTCTGCACTCGGCTAGCTCATCACCGGGAGGGTCCGCTCCACGAGCTACCGGTCGATACTCCATGTATCGCAAAGTTCCACGAAGAAGTATCTCAAAGGACCACCTCATCTTAGGGGTCTCAACGCAATAGACGGCGCGTCAGTCGGATACCCGGTCTGTGAGTTACTAGCCTTTTTATCCCAGGGGCCTGGTTGGTTTCGTGTGCAAACCAACCCGGCCGTATCTCTACTGTACCCCGAACTCTCATAGGGTATGCTCATAGGGACCATTTCTCAACGTGATCACCAACGCCGCTGACGGTTCGTCAAACGTACGTCCGGTCTGAAAGCTATCAGCTTTTCCGTTCCAGGGGCCCAGTTGGATTTTGGGTTCAATCAAACCTGGCCACTAACCAATTGCATCCAAAACTCAGGAAAAACATGCCAAAAGTTTCGTCTAATCATGAGGAATCCAACAAAGTCGATGACACATCAATCAGACGTCCGGATCTCAAGTTATAAGCGTTTCCGCTCCGAGGGCCCAGTTGGTTTCGTGTACGAACCAACCCAGCCAAACCCAAAGTACTCCAAAACCTTGAGTGTAGTATATCGAAACGACCGTCTCGATCCATGGATCGCATCTCTGCTGATGGTGCATTGATCGGAGGTACGCAGCCCCTGTTATGGGCAAAAGACTGTAAAAGTCCGGTATTAGGGGGTTCGGGCCTGGTCTGACCAGGCCTGGTACCCCCTGGGTCATCCCAAACCGGCAGGCGCGGCCCGGCCCGGCCTGGGCACGGCCTGGCCCGACCTTGGCGCGACCCGGCCTGGCGGTCCGGCCGGGCGGCTCGGCCGTTTCGGCCGAGCGGTGCGGGGTTGCATGCTTCCCCTGCCAGCATGTAACCACAGCCCCATGGGGGGCCGCTCTTAGTCAACGGACGTGGCCGACCGCCGCGTCCCACCTCCCTCGGTCCCGCGTGGTCACGGGACTAGCGGCCTGCCACTGCGGCTTCAGCCGTGACGGCCCTTCCCGGCGACGCGCCGGTGGAGCGTTCTGCGGACCACCAGATGAGCTCCGGTAGTCGGATTTTCCTGCTGTCTTCGCCAACGGCCCTCCCGGGACCTGTTCTTCCCTGCGAAGACCTCACAACACCTGTGCGTCCTGATTCATCGTTGCCCACCGATCCCCACACTAAGAACGAAGAGATGGTGGGTTCAGACTTGTTCATTGGTCCGCACCCACCGCGTTAGCGGTATAAAAAGGCTTCCAACAAATTTTTAACATATGCCGAGGGTATAATCACATAGATTAAATTGAACAAAAACCCCTACCTCGTCGAATTCGTTGAGCGAGGGTTCGTCGCGGAAAAGCACGTCGTGGAAGAAGGCGTCACAGAAGGGGGATCGTCACGTCGCGGAGAAGGAACATCATGGAAGAAGTGTCGCAGAAGAAGCATCGCAGAAGAAGCGTCGCAGAAGAAGCATCGTGGAAGAAGCGTTGTTGGCGTCGTGGTACATGGTGTCGCATAGTCAATCTCTGAGGATTTGGAGTTCTTCGTCGGAGATCGGTGCGTTATTCGTTGAAGAAGAACGCTTTTCTCCAAATCCTCTCCACGCAACAAGTTCCAACCCAAATAAAATAAGTGTTGTCTTATTTTATTAACACTCAAACCAACTCTTTGAAATTAAAAAAGAAAAGATCAATTAATTGAGGAGTTTAAAACCGCCCAATTAATGAGACATTTAATATCCAGATTAGACGCAAGAGTTGACTTCATTAAAAAGGGGGTGCGGGTGCCTTACTTAAGAAGAAAAGAAATGGTGGGGCTCATGTGGGCCCCACATCACAAATATCCTACCTAGTGGGTAGGATATTGTGGGTCCCACATCATCCACTTAACATAGGTTAAGTGACTTAAAATAAAATAAATTGGTCGCACCATTTTATTTTATTGATTTACTTAATCCAAAAAAATTAAAAACCACACCCGAGAAAACGCAACTCCAGAAAAGGTGTTTCTAAGCAATTACCGGTGCTGCGATTCCATCGGTGCCCTCGAAATTCGATTCCGAGCACCGGTTCAAAATTTAGAAAAACCCGCTCATTCGTTCACTGAACGTACCTAAGCTAAACTTCAGAAAATGATTCCGGGCACACCGGGCCTCGAAATTAGGTGCTGTCAGAAACTGCATTCTTGTAAAATTCCAAAGAAAATTAAGATAAAATTTCCCTTGATTTTTTACGGGTCCTTACAATAAACTTATGCGTTGTTATTCTTATTGATAACATTCAATTGTTAATGATTTTTTTTACCCTTACTAATCATTTTACCTCTCCCTTATTATGTTTTTTCCCAAGGTTATAAATGATGTGGTTGAATTTATTATCTCTATGAATTATTTCACAAGGGTGATGTTAACGACTTAACATAAAACCAGAAAAGCCATGTGTAATGGGAGATGCTGTTTATCTTTACGAACTAGCTATTTATGAGTTCATATTGATATGAGTTGATCATAATTATCTAAATATTTAATCTTAAATGGTTATATAGAATTTAAGTTTCCAATTTTCCCTTTTTGTTTTATAAAGTTTGGATGGAAAAAAATGGGTCACAATTATCGGCCTCAAAGATGAAAATGTAAAGTTTATGATTTCATCAAATGATCTGGGAGTGTCAGTCCAATGCTGTTATAGTTGGTATCAAAAGTCGGGTTAGATAAATTTTAATTTTATGGTGTTTCCATGTGAGGTTATATTATGATTTATGGATAACATTATAGGTCTATAGGATTTTTCATGATCATAAGTTCAATGTATTACACATAACTTTAAGGATTTAAGCAATGATATCTTAATGTGATTAATGAAATTTTAAGATAAGTTTTATTAGGTTGATGTATATGTAAATCAGTAGATTAATGTTAATTATTAATTTAATTTTTCAAGAAATAAATATTAAAGTAATGATAAACTTTTAGGTTAATAAACTATTTAATGTCAAGGTTTTTAGGACTGATTTTGTTTGACTATTGGGTTTTACCAATGGATGGAGTGATTCCATTTTTTCTAAAATAATTTCTATCTTGAATGATATAACCCTTGAATATAATGATATTACTTTCTGAACATATAATGATAAAAAAATTATACATTCAATAGGCATGATCTATGAGAGAATAAATAATTGTCCAAATGAATGTATAATTTTTCAGAAGAACCACAAATAAATTAAATAATTTCCAATGTGCGGTGCTTGTCGGTACAAGAATATTGAATCAGGTTCTATGAATATTTTATGGAACTTTATAATATTTCCAAGGTTTAGGTGCCTATATTGAAGTGATGAGACTACAAGATAATTGAAATGGAAAAAAGTTACAATAAATAAATGTAGGAAACTTCATCACTTGACAGACTCTCCTCAGAGGAAGAAAATTGATCATGGGTATCCTGAATTTTGAAACAAGATGAGAAACCTTCATCTTGAGCTATCTATAGATGGAGTGTATATTTTTGGTTATCAAATAAGAACTTAAAATACATGGATGGTTATCTTAGTAAATTATAACTTCACACTGTGGTTATGCATGAAATTAAGATACATTATATTATCTCTTCTTATACGAGGATCGAAATAATAAGTTTATGATATTGATGTTTATTTAGCTCCACTGATCAAGGAATTGAAATTTTTTGTGGGATTAAGGTGTTACATTTTATGATTGTTATAGAAATGATGATTTCACATTGAGAGAGATATTTTTCAGGATGATAAATGAATTTCGTCATTAGCGAAATTTGTTAGGATATAGTATTAAAGGAACTCAAGGGAATCCCATTTGTGAACATGGTACAAAATCAATTATTTTGAAACATTCATCAAATATTTTGTTTTTAGAAAATCACATATTTCTACCTTAGTGACATAAGAATTAATCTTTGATGACATCATTCGATGTGAGTTTAGAAGAAAAAAAAACATTGTCTCCACTAACAAGTGATAAACTATTTGAGATAGTAAAATATATGGTTAGTAATTATGGTAAAACTTAATTGAAAAACAATACAAAAAACCTCTTGAAAAAAGAGATATTTTTTTTTGAATTTCTATACTATAATTGTTTATGCATCTATAATTTTCTTGATGTTATGCATTTTAAAAGAAATATATTTGATAGTTTAATTGGAATGTTACTAAATGCATCAGAAAAAAAGGATGGAATTAAGTCCAGGTTCTACATGATTGACCTATGAATTCAGGAAGAGTTGGAACTAGTGAATAATTAAAAATAGACTTTTCTTCCTCCAGATTCTTACACTCCTTCCAGTAAAGAGAGATACGAGTTTTGAAACTTCTTGAATGATGTAAAGGTTCTATAGGGGTATTCCTGAAATATCAAGAATATCATATCAATGATTTATTTATAGTTAAAGGTTTTAAGATCACATGAATTTTATGTTTTGATTAAAGATCTAATGTATATAGATTTATATTGAATTTTCCCACAAAATTTTCATCATACATTAACTGAGTTCTATTTATTTTTCAAATCTATATGCAAAAAAGTTATATACCTGGTGAAAATATCATCCATGGAAAAGTAAATTGATGTCATATTATATTAATTAGAGATGTTCTTCCTTTTGGTATTCGTTAATATCATGACTAAAAAACAAGGTTTATCTAGTGCTAGCAAAAACCGATTATAAAGGACCCTTTGTCAGCATTGATAAAAAAACATTCATAAATAGAGACCTTTATCATTACTAGAAAAAAAATAATAAAGGGTGTATTTTATTAGTGCTACTAAAAAAATTGATAAATAAGGGCCTTTATCAACATTGATAAAAATAATTTATAAACATTGTACTTTATTAGTGGTAGAATTTTTTTTTGATAAAGGGGGACCTTTGTCAGTGATACTAAAAAAGAACTAATAAAGGGGAGCCTTTATTAGTGATAATAAGAAAGAATTGATAAGAGGATTTATCAATACAAATAACAAGTGATGACATAGGGTTCCCCTTTATCAGGGCTACTAAATAAGCATTGATAAAAGGTCCCTTTATCAGTGCTCGTAAAAAATCACTAAAAATGGGGTGGGACGTTAATAGTGCATTTTTACAAGAACTGATAAATGTTATATTTCATTAAAATACATGATATTTGATTAAAAACAATATAATAATATAAAAAAATATTTATATTTATATAAATATAATACATTTTATTAAATATGATTTAGATAAGGCTAAATACGCATTCACACTTAATATATAAGTTATTTAGTTAAAAATGGATTAAAAAATTATTAAAAAATCATATTAATTCATAATATTATAATAGTTATCATGTAATAGTCATTTAATAACATTTTAATGACATAAAAAGTTTATTAATTAATGTACAATCTAAGATAATTTGAAAACCCGACTTTAACTTCAAATGACCATAACTTTTGCTATGGGTGTCTATTTGAGTGGTACCACATATCAAATTGAAGCCTATAAAGAGATATACACTATGTTGACCAATGGGAATCCTCCTACAGTATTCTTTGAAGTCCAAAATTCTCATAAGGTATCCAAAACTAAGGTTTTATATGGTGTATCGCAATTTTTTCATATTGGATGGAATTTATGACTTGTTTAAGGGGGTCATATTGTCTTTTTTCCATGAAGAATAAATTTATTCTCAGGTATTACATTCATATTGATATTAGGGTTTTTATATTTTATCCATTCTAATAATTTTGTTTTATTTATAATTAAAAATATACATATTTTATTATATTTAAGTATAATAAATAAATTTTATAAATAAATATCTAGTCTTATTTACAATAAAATTTATTTTTAAATATATAAAATAAATATTTACTATTAATATAATTTAAAATAAAAAATTATTCAATTTATTTTCATTATAAAAATGCATAAACATTTATATATATACCTATACAATTTAATGTTTATATATAAACATGTGTGTTAATAAACAAATATATATGTATATGTATATTCTAATATATATATATATATATATGTAAATGAAAACATATTATGTAAATATTTGTATGTGTATATGAGAAATATAAATGTATACTTGTGTGTGTGTGTCAATATTATGTATATACATCACATATAAATTCATTTTGATAAATTAATTGTTATCATTATCATTAAATATAATATAAAAATGTATTTTTTGATAAATATTTAAAAATACATTATTAACACTTTATATGTAAATATACAATTATATGTGAATATCTAAATATATATACATATACATATATATGAAATGTATAAAATTTATATCTAAATATATAGTCATATTCTAAAAATGTATTTAAAAAAATATCTAAGAAATTTTTACATTATAAAAATATATGAATATATATACTTATATATATATATATAATTTTTATATATACATATATGTGTGTATTAATAAACATATATAAATTTATATTATATTCTAATATATATAAATGAATATAATATAAAATATATTTAAATAAATATAAGTTGATATATGTCACACACACACACACAAACATATATATTATATATGAATCTAAAAATAATTATATGAATATATGAATAATGAATATATATATAAATATATATATTTATATATATCATTAAATAGATAATAAAACATTTTGGTGTAGTGGTAAAGGCATTCGAGTTCCAAAGGGGAGGTACATTGATCAAATCTAGGCGTGTGTAGGAGGATAAAATTTAACAAAATGCTTATAAAGGGGGTGGGGAAGCCCTGATAATGAGGTGGTTGGAGAGTGGGTGAAAACTACTGATCGGGGTGCATTGATAAGATGGGAGCACTGATGGGGGGATGGACTTAGAGATGTTTGAAAAACATAATTACCTCCTCCACTTATCAGTGTTAAAAAACACTGATAAAGGCACCCTTTATGAGTGTTAAAAAAGTGTTGATAAAGGCTCCCTTTATCAATGCTAAAAAAAGAACAAATAAATTCCACATTTATCAACACCTTTTTAGTATAGTTAATGCTGGAATTTATTGAGTCTGTTTTGGGTGCTGATAAATACATCCCTTTAATATTTATCACATTATCAGTGCTTATTTAGCGCTGATAAATCTTTTTCAGCACTATTAAAGGTAACATTTCTAATAGTGTATGATGGTTAACTTGATGATTCACTTGGTAAGAGATATTTCTCTATGTGGTCTTATACATTATAGATGGATGTACCCCATTGAATGGTATATGAAAATTTTGAAATGGTTTGTCAAAAATTTAAGTTATCCAGAAGTCTATATTTTTGAGCCATATGTTATTGATAATGCCAGTGAATTCTATAAAGACTAACTATCCAAGGAGGATATTATTAGACTACTGAGATCTCGTTACACCAGGTGGATTGTGGGTGAATAAATTTCCAGAATATATGTTGTCACAATTAATATTTTAGAAAAGATCTAGGGCCACCATTATGTTTTACATAATAGTTTATTTGTTGAGCCCTATATTGAAACCCACAAAGTAATTATAGTAAATTGAATAAATCAAGGGATTAAATATGGATATTAAAACACACGATCAAAAATTTATAGGATATTTTTGAGAACATATTTTTTAATATTAAACTAAAAATATGGATTCAATTTTAGAATGACCTTGATGGATAGCCTAAGGGAAAAGTGTTTATGTACTATCTTATAAGGGTTATGTAATTAATGGTTATAAATTATATCCAAATGAACATAATGAATATAGTACCATGAAAAATATTGTAATATTAGTTATGGATGAGTTGATGCATGTATCTAGTAGCAAGGACTGAAATCTAATTTATGAAAATATGTCATATTTTGGCATGATCAAACAAATATTGGAGTTGGATTATACAACATTCCAAGTGATGATTTTTCAATTCAAGTGGGTTGAAAACCAAAGTTAAGTTAAAATAGATGAATTGGGATTCATGAAAGTGGATTTCAGTAAGGAAGGGTATATAGATGACCTGTTTATAATGGTATTATAAGTATTATAAGTATTTTATGTTCTAGAATATTCAAACTGAAAGTTTCCAATTTTTCTATTATAGACCAAAACCAATGAAGGGTCAGATGTTAATTAAACTAAGGATAAAGCTTTTATTGGTAAACATAATCATTTCCCAATATTCCCTATGTATATGGGGTATTTTATGTTATATGAGGCCAAAGTGATGGGATTTTAATACTTGATAGTGGGGTTAAATCCCATCATCATTTTAAAAAATACAATTCCTCAATCATGTTAAAACATTCTTTGTAATATAAATTTAATTACCACATATTATTATCTAATCATTGATAAATTTATGTTATCTAAATTAAATGTTCAACCACTTTTTTCAATAATGACTTATTCACATGCCGATGCTCTCAACCTCAAGGAATAACAAGTTTCTCAACAAACAGGTGCTTCCAATATAGAGTAACAACAACCTTTTACACATGATGATATTTCTAAAATAGTGGAACAACATATTGATGATGTTGAATCTAAGGAAATAGTATAAGGTGAACCACCTATTTAAAAAAAAAAGCACTGTAGTGTGATGGTGTTATAAAACATTATTAAGCTGTGAAACAGAGACCTAAAATTCAAGGTTGGATGGAATACGCATGACCAACCAGTTAATCCCAACAAGGCCATGTTCAATAGTTACATTGGTCTCATGACTTTATTGTGAATTCCTATTAATGGAGATTCATGGAAAAATATTTTTCTCTCTTTTAAGACACTAATTTGGGAAGATATTATGGTAACATTATGATATAATTTCTTTATTTTCCAAAAAACCAATTAATGAAACATTGAATTACTCTTCATTATCCATAATAGAGTGTAATTATAGTAGATGAATCCCAAATTAATTTTTAACAATTCTTGTTAGAAAGAAAAAAAAGGCTTTTCTAAAATTATTACCATGTATCATCTCAGAGATGTTGAAGGGAAAATAAACCTGCACCCACCACAGATGCATGAAAACCTAATAAATCTACAAGCTTGGGATTAATTTATTGGCCACCATGAGATGAAATATTTTCAGGTAAATATCTATTAGTACTATATTTCTTGAAAATACATGTATTAATCACTTTGATTAGGGATTTTTAATTTATAAAATAGTAACAGAGTTCTAAAAATAAGCAACGGGAAACAAAACCAACATACCCTACCATAAAGCCAGGATGGGTTATGCTTTACCAGAAAAAATGGTACATAATTTAAATATATAGTAATAAATTTATGTGACATGAAAAAAATATAATTATATTCCTCTATTTATATTCAGATTGATGAATCAAAATCAAAATCCACATCCATCCCACATCATTTTCTATATAATGAGGAACATATAAATAATAGAGGTATAATAATAGATTAAAAAATACAAAAATTGTGGGAAGAATGTGTATGTATGACATAATAATTTTCTTTCCTTTAAATAGGTATTACATAATAATTACTACTTATTTTCCTATATTTTTCATCCATATTAGAAATAAGAATTATCATCAGCTATACCAGAAGAAAAACTAATATCAGTGGTCTTGAAGCAACCAGAACAGTAAGGTCGTATTATAGGTACATGTTTTTTGGTTACAACCTGGACATATTATGAGAAACAAAATTAATGGGGGAAAAGATACAAAAAATGAAAGAGTTACATGAATGATTATATACTTTAGAATACAAAATTAATTAGTAGTAAGTGTTGTTAAAAATGTTGTAGGAAGTTTTGAAAAACAAGAAACAACACAATAACAACCACTACAAGAATATCCACCCACGCCACCAACTTTGAGGTGATCTATTCCCCTAAAAGAGAAATATTATAAGAGGTAATCAATGTTTTCATATTTTTTTCTATGAAATTTAAATCAAGTAGACACTAGAAAATTACGTATATTGATATTCTATAGGGTGAAAATGATTGTGATTAATATCTATCAACACCCACCCATTCCTTATTTTTAGGGGTAATATATAAAATATCCGTAGATATATTCTACCCAAAAAAACTTCCAATATTTTTTGTGAGAGTAAGGATTCATGTAGATATCGATCAAAGCGTTGAGCTACTTGTTCAACTTGATGAGGTGGATATTCATATGGTTGACCAATCTATTATAGAATTCATAGAATGGACGTTAGATCTTTTAAAAGTACACTTTGATAAGGATTTATTCATATAATCTTTATTTTTCATCCAAAAACTTTAACAATTAATGAAAAAGGCCAAAAAATGATGAATTTAATTATAGATGGTCAAAGGGGAGGGGTGAAATGAAAGGTTGAATAAAAAAGATCTAAAATATCATCCAGCCAATTAAAAATATCTTAAAAAAGTACCTTTACCACGCCCATTCAACCGCCACATTTATTAACATTAAAGGTTCACATGGATACAATGTTAACATGTTGTAATATGACCACAATTGATTTTAAATAAAAAATATATGAAGAGGCCAATACAGACTATATTTTTAGGAAAATATAAATAAAATATTCATGAATGAATGTCTAAGAGTCTTAGTTATAAATTCATACATGAGGTACATTTTTTTTAATTTTTTCCGATAGATAATATAATAAGTTAATTATGAATAAATATTATTCACAGTTTTTGTATGTGAATACATCAATAATATTTTAATGGGAAATCATGTGAATAAAAATTTGGACTCATTAGTTCTCACATCATTCTACATGACTACTTTTATTGGAACCAAATAAATATGAATAAATAGTGTACAAACTGTCCACAATGTTTGGAAAAAAATTTAAAAAATACAGTCACTTATAAATACCATTATGTAGGGGTAAAACTATGCTATTTGACCATATATAATATATTTTTAATAATTTCATTAGTTATTCCTTTTTTAGGAAGCATTGGTTACTCATTATAGTAAACTTTGATAATATGAATATTTTTTAGGATTCAATCCATATATACCCAAAAAAATGATCACAATTTATGAAATTTATAACAAAAATGAAGTTATAAATTTTATATTATATTTTAATTAAAATTCTATTAATATAGGGTGATGTTTAAATATATTTAAATTCGTATCATAAGGATAGACCATGAGCACAAAAAACCTATCTACTTCTATAAATGGAAAAGTATTAGGGTATATATAATATCATTTCACTATAAAAACATATATCAAAACTAACTACATATTTTTCTAAATTATTTTGCACTAAGATAAATAATTAAGGGAAAAGAGTGTGGTTATTATGTTTTCATGTTTATGAAAGATATCATATTAGATTAACAAACTAAAATCCCTTAAGAGATTTTTATAAATATAATTAAAATTATGTTAAAATATTTACTAATTCATTGTTTATTTAAGTTATCCAGAACTACCAATACTATAGAGAACCCTCATATTCAAAAGAGGAAATATATTTTTTAGAAATTAAAGGTTATAATAAATGGTGTCAAATTTTATATAGACATCTTGAAGAGGTGAATTCCCATCACATATTTAGTGAATTTTCTCATCATTTTGTCAAATTGTTTTAGTTAATTTTCATATCATTTTTATATGATACTTATTTTTTAATTTTCATTGTGATTATGAAGAAAGATAATATAGTCATGATGTACTCATGTACTTTGATATTCACTGAATGAGGATGATTCACTCATGAGGATGTAATTTTTATTTTATTCTATAATTAATTAAACATTTTGAATTATATAACAATGATATTGTTAGATAATCAAAAATTTTGAATGCACTAAAGAATAAAAATACATGGTGTGATGTGTAGGAATCTACCGCAACTCAATATGATACATGATATTCTTAGTATGACTCAGCGTTTATATTATTAATTTAAAATTGAAATTTTATTACAAAAGACTTGTTATGTAAACAAAAACAAAATTCATTTGTGACATGTAGGAATCAACCACACATAAATCCAATACATGGTGTTCCCGGTATGAAATAGCTAGTACCAGGTTCAAATCTACTCATTATCATATAGGAAATAACCACACCTAAATCATATGCACCTCAATATAATACACAATGTGCTTGGTATGACTCGAAGTGTATTTTTTTTAGTTTATAATTTACATTTTTGTTCCAAAAACACATCACACACAAAAAACCAAGAAAAATAATTTGGATTGTTTTTATACTTTAAGAAAATGACCCATAAGACATTTTTCATGTGTAGGAATTTGCGTCACCTCAATCTAATAAATAATGTTATCGGTATGACTCAAAAGCATTTGTTATGGGGTGTGGGGTGCCGTTGGTGGGGTCGAGTCCCCATATGGTTTTATTTGTAGCGTGTGTATAGTTAAAATTGAAATTTTAGTTTAAAACATGTGACACACATAAGAAAAATAATAAAACACACTCGTATTGTCTTGATAATTTATGAAAATGATCCTTAAGTCATTTTTGATGTTTAGGAATCAAATTCTTGTCAACCTGGCCCACAATGTGACCAATATTAGTCCAAGTGTGTATTTTTAATGAAATTTGAAATTTTAGTTCAAAACATGCATTATATACTTAAAAACTAGAAAAAAATATTTTAATTTTTTTGATACTTTAGGATAATTATTCATAAGTCATTTTTGATATATAGTAATCACCCTCACCTTAATCTAACACATAGTGTGCCTGGTATGACTCAAAGTGTCCGTTATCAGTTTAAAATTGAAAATTTAGTTCAAAACACATTTTACTCACTTAAAACTACGAAAAAATTATTGGATTGTCTTTATACTTTAGGAAAACGATTTATAATCAATTTAAGATGTCTTTGAATCAATATGACACCAAACTAACATACAATGTGACTCATATGACTCAAATTGCATGTTTTTATATTAAATTGAAATTTTAGTAAAAAGGCACGTGATATACTCAAACCCCCAAAACATGCTCGTATTATCTTGATAGATTAGGATAATTATTCTTAAGTTATTTGTGATGCGTATGAATTATCCTCATGTTAGTCTTGTGCACAATGTGATTGATACAACTCAAAGTGTTTCTTTTTATTTAAAATTTATATTTGAGGTCAAAACATACATCACATACTTAAAACCATGAAAATATTTGGTTTTTTTGATACTATAGAAAAATTATCCATAATTCATTTGTGATTCATAAGAATCAGTCACACCTTAATTTAGTACATAGTGTGCCAGGTATGACTCAAAGTGTCTGTTATCATTTTAAAATTGAAAATTTATTTCAAAACACGTGTCACTCATTGAAAACAGATAAAAAAAATCATATTTTCTTGATAATTTATTTAAAAGATTAATAAGTCATTTTTTAATGTGTAGGAATTGGTCTCACATCAAATAGACACTTTTTTGTGGCTGATATGACACATAGTGCATATTTTCAATTAAAATTCAAATTTTGGTAAAAACACACATGGCATACTAAAAACCAATAAACACATTCATATTTTCTTTATACTTTAGGAAAATTATCCTTGAGTCATTTTTGATATGTATGAATCATCCACATGTAAATCTGTCACACGGTGTGACCAATATAACTCAAAGTGTTTCTTTTTATTTAAATTTGAAATTTTAGTTCAAAACACACATCACACACTCAATACTAAGAAAACATGATTTTATGATTTTCATTATTAAGGGAAATGATTTATATGTTATTTTTTATGTGTATGAATTAGTTTCACATATATCAGATACATGGTGTCCCCGATTAGACTCAAAGTGACTATTTTCATTTTACAGTTAACAATTTAGTTCAAAACATGTGTCGATCACTGAAAACATAGAAAAAGTTATTATATTGTATTTAGATTTATAAAAAAGATTCATATATCATTGGTGAAGTGTAGGGACTAGTCTCATGTCGAACCAACACACGATGTGACCAGTATGACTCAAAGAGCATGTTTTCATTTTAAATTGACATTTTAGTACAAAATACACGTGACATGCTCAAAAACATAAAAAATTCATGATATGTTCTTGATTATTTTTTGAAATTATCCTTAAGTACTATTTGAGGTATAAGAATTATCCGCATGTCAATTTAGTCCACGGTGTGACCATTATGACCTAAAGTGTATATTTTTATTGAAAATTGGAATTTTATTTCAAAATGCACATCACACACTCAAAAACAGGGAAACACTTTTGTGTTTTTTAATACTATATAAAAAATATCTATATGTAATTTTCGAAATATAGGAATTATCCTCAACTCAATATGATGCATGATGTTCTCAGTATGACTCAAATTGTCTGTTATAAGTTTAAAATTTACAATTTAGATCAAAATGTGTGCCACTCAATGAAAATAATTAAAATATTATTGTACTATTTTTAAACTTTAGAAAAAGAAATCAAAATACATTTTTCACATGTAGGAATTAATCTCACATTAACCCAACACACGATGTGACCGGTATGACTCAAAGTGCATGTTCTTAGTTTAAAATGTTATTTTAGTAAAAAAGACACATAACAAGCTAAAAAACAAGCAAACATGCTCCAATTATCTTGATAATTTATAAAAATGATCCTTAAGTCATTTTTGATGTGTAGAAATAAGTTTCACATAAATTAAGTGCACCCTGTGATCGGTATGACTCAAAGTGTGTCCTATTATTTAAAATTGGCATTTTAGTATAAAACAATAATCACATACTCAAAAAAAAAACAAACACATTTGGATTATTTTATTACTTTTTGAAAATCATGCCAAAGTTATTTTTTCATGTGTAGGAATTATCCTCACCTCAATTTGATAAATGGTGTGCCTGGTTTGACTCAATGTATCCATTATTTGTTTAAAATTGATAATTTAGTATTAAACATGTGTCACTAACTAAAAACCAATAAAATATTCTTGGATTGTATTTATACATTATAAAAATGATTCATAATTCATTTTTGATGTGTTGTAATCAGTATCATGTAAAAATTACATCCGATGATACCGGTATATCTCAAAGTCCGTGTTTTCAGTTTAAATTGACATTTTAGTAGAAAAGACACATGCCATACTCAAAAATATGAAAACCCATTCACAATATCTTGATACTTTAGGAAAACAATCCTTATGTCATTTGTGTTGTGTAAGAATCGTCCTCAAATAAATATGATGCTTGGTTTTACCGATATGACTCCAAGTGCATACATTAATTTTAAATTGAAATTTTAATTAAAAACTCACATCACATAATCGAAACTGAGAAAACACATTCAAATTATTTTGATAATTTATGAAAATGATCTATATATCATTTTTGGTATGTAAAAATTATCTGCTCATTAATCTGATACACGGTGAACCCGATATGACACAAAGTGTCCATCATTTTTTTAAATTGATAATTTAATTCGAAACATGCGTCACTTGTTGAAAATCAAAAAAATGTTCTTATATTATCTTGATACTTTAGGAAAATGATTCATAAGTCAATTATGATGTATAGGAATTAGTCTCACATCAAACCAACACATGATATGACCGATACGAATCAATGTTCATATTTTCAGTTTAAATTGAAAAATTAGTAAAAAAGACACGTGACATACTCAAAACCAAGAAAAACCATTCAGATTGTCTTGATACTTTATAAAAGTGATCTTTATGTCATTTTTGATATGTTGGAATCCACCACATGTCAATCCGACACACAGTGTTACCGGTATTACACAAAGTGTGTCCTTTTATTAAAAATTGACATTTTAGTAATTTATTGTTTCATATTTATGTTTAATTTATTACATTATAGTATTATTAAAAAAAGGGTTGTTTTATTATACATGTGGATTCTTTTTTAGGAGTTGGGGTGTTTTTTTGGAAACATACACCATGATCGAGATTTTTTAAGAGGGGTTCGGGTGCCAAAGAAAATGAAACCATTGATATTTTTGAATATTTGTGAAAGTAATTACTAATTTAATTGAACAAAAAAATGTTTAAAATGTGTTGGATATATTGGTTTTTGCTTCTATTTGTGATTGAATTTTTATTTCTAGTAAATTATAAATTTACTTTATAAAATTTTATTTTCTGCTAATTTGCTCTATAATTTTAATAATACACTCTAGCAGGTCATCCTTTATTAACCCTAATTTCAGCACTAATAAATGTAACCCTATATCATCCAAAAAAATAATAATAAATGGGGATCTTTATTAGCGATAAAACTAGAACTGATAAAAGGAACCCTCTATCAGTTAATTTTTTTTGCAATGATAAATGAAGGCCACTTTTAAAGGCACTTAGACAAAAAGTAACTTTTTAGAACTATAAAGGCTTTATCTAACAATTTTAAAATCCACTTATGTAGAATTATTTCTTGATATTTCTTCAACAAAAAAGTGATGAGAATAAAATCAAACATGTTAACTAAATTCATTACAAGTGGAAAATTAATATTCATTGTTCAATAAAATAAGAGCATGTGATTTCTTTCAAAGAAACCTTGAACATAAACAATCTTGAAAGGAAGGAAATTTCAATATAAATACTTTTCCACTTTTATAACTCTTCAATCATAATTTATAGGAAGTAATAACATAAAATAATACTTTAAATATCATGAACATAAGTATTTTCATGATATAACATGTCAATGTGTAGTATATACACCTCAAAAATTATTATAGGTTCATATCATAAATGTATGTCTCAAAGAAAGAGAATTTGGGATTAATAATGCTTAAAAAAAATCAAACCATTGAATTTAAGAATTAATTAATGAGTATATTATACTTATAAAATTTAAATCTACATAAATAAAGTTGAAATAAAAAAATAATATAATAAAAATCATTATATACCTAATCATGTAACATCCAATAAAATACAGATGTAAAATAACCCAATGAAAACAAATTTAGTTATAAAATTCTTTACCACTTGGTATCTTTCATGTCAAATCGATTTATATGAAATAATTAAAATTCAAACTTAAAATACCATTATGTATGAATTATTCATGATATTACAGGTAAATATAAACCACACAACATAAATAAGTGGTAAATATTTAATATGTCTCCCAGAAATAAAAAGTGGGATGAGAAAAACCCTTACCTCGAGTCCAGATTTTCCATTTGTGTCCTTTAACACTTGGATAAAATTATTAAATCAATTATTTTTTTTCTTAATAAAAATTTATAGGATTAATTAATTATACTTAAATAATTAATTTAATTTCTTTTTTGTTAAATAAGAAAATACTTAATCAATTAAGTCCATGTTGTGTGTTTTGGGGGCGTTCAGTTCATTATTTCAAAAAGGATTTATTCTGTTGACCATGGTCAAATAGGACATTATTTAAACATATATAGAATAATAATCATGTCATAATTACAATTCCTATTCATAAATTATAATTTTAAAAACAATCATGCAATTTTTTTTTGAAATATGAACTACGTTATTATCATGGAGACGATAGGTCGTATATACACATGAGTAATGTTTCCAATTTCCAATGATAATTATAGAAAACGTATGTGTTATATTATCTTTAAATAATGATAATAATTTCATAAATACAATATTAATTCTTTATATATATATATATATAATTCATGTGATGTGGTAATGAAAAAAAATAACATCTCCTGGTGGATGCGATAGTCCTCACGTACACGAATGGCGTTATACTTTTTCAGTGTAGGATAAAAAATGATATATTATCTTCATATAATGAGAAATACACCATGAATATAATTATTATTTCATGTAAATAACATATATTCCTTAACATTATCCTTATTACCTTCCATCTAAATCGTTAGTGAAATGCGAATCACATCACTTCACAAGGTGGTATTTCACTGTACAGACAAGGGATAATATCCTTTACCCCGTATAAAGAAAATTTAAAATATTATATGTGATATCATAAATAATGAAGTATATATATATTAATAATTTCATATATATAATTTAAATCCACCATTAAAAAAATACGTGATAGGCCATGATGGAAAATGAATGACACTGGTTCGTGCATTGGTAGTTTACCGTAGGCACAAATGTTGATTGTGTATTCCATTTGACAGAAGTGGAGATATATTTAGGTTATTACATTAATAAATAACATATATGTATAAATTATACATTTTTATTATCATATTACTTTATTTTAAGAATATTTAAATGTGATGGAATAAGAAATAAAATAAAAATACATATGAATTTTACCTTTTCTTGGACCACCTCTTTACGATTATACCTAAAGTATTCATATAATGGACATATGACCAAAAAATGGATCCTAGGATTAGAAGAAGAAATTTGGGAAGTGATTTGGATAGATATTTTTGGATCCATAAGGGTTATGTGTAAATAAGAGAGGAGGGGCGTGACCTTTTATAAGAGAGGAGACTTTCACAATTGTAATTTTTGATAAGAAATTTTTTTTCGCATGATTTCCACTTAAAAAGGGGTCAAAAATAGATTATTCTAGAGATATATAAATTATAATGTCTAAATATGTATATAAAATATTGTTTACACATGTTTTATGACAATTTTTCATTAAATGTTTATTTTTAATCCTTGGTAAAACCGTTTTCACTTTAACCGTGGAAATTTATTTTTACTGTTTCAATATTCATTATGGTAAAAAATTAATTTGAGCTTATTATATAATGTAAATTGTAATGATTCAAAATATTTATTCCATTTTATTTAATTAATTTCTAAAAATAATAAAATTTTAATTTAAAATCAAACTCGTAGACGTGATGAAAAAATGAGATTTCAAGAAGTGTGTTTTCAAGAAAAAGTTGATTTTATATTAACTCTATGAATAATAATAATAATTTTAGGAAACTAAATTAATGTTTTTGATATATAATTTATAAATTTAATTTAAATAATTCATCATTATGATTTTTATTAATTAATTAAAAATGATAAACATTATGCACTTTAACAATGTTTTCATAAAAATACATTTTTTAAACTAAAGACAACCATATAGTAAAATCCAATTTATTTTTGAAAAAAAAGAAATTAAGTTTATTATATTTAAATTAATAATACACATGTTAAATAAAATAATATTCAAAAGATAATGGTACTTTTGTTTTTCAAAATTTATTGAAAATTAGAAAAAATGATATTTTTAACTATTCTCCGGAAAATCAATTTTTTTCTGAAAAATCACAAAATTTATCCTTATGCAAATTTTGATATTATAAATAAAAAATATAATATAATTTTATAAAATAAATATTATAAAATTTATAAAAAGTAATTATAATATATTTTTCATGAAAAGTAATAAAAATTAATTTTTTGAAGAAAATATATTTTTGATGATTAAAATTACTTTACTTAAAATTGATTTATTATTTACTAAAAATTTATCTAAAATTTATATTTATAATTATATATATATCATAAAGTATTTTGTACTATTCATACCACTTTATTTAACATTTATGTTATAATAGTTAAATATTTTGTAAGTCATTTAAGCTCGATGTTCCGTGTCAAATACGTTATCAAACACATTTTTTATAAAATATCAAGGTGTTACATACTCGCTTACTTTAAGACATTAAATCCTTATAGTTTTAACTTAATTTCAGAAATTAAAGGTTTGAAATTTGAAATTAATTTTTTTTTCAACAAACCCTCATCCTTAAATGGATTAATAAAACATGCAAGAGCGAAAAAAACAAATAAAGGTCATATAGAATAAAAAATACTAAGCTTCCATATTAGATAACATTGGCGAGAAGTGAATATTTGGATATTTAATAAAATAATAAATAATTATAGACAACGATAGAGATCATTGATCATATGAAAGTGAATGATTAATAGAAAGTTAAGTACCTCAAAACCATAAATCTATGATGAATGGAAAGACCATTGGTTTATCAAAATTGAAGGTACTAGGATATTTTTTTATTCAAGGTCTTTTTACTGGAGTTGAGGATATAATTCACCATTTTGTATTTAAACATAATGAAATATACTTACTTTAAAATTATAATTTAATCATTTATCCAATTTCCACCACAATCTCATTTTATATCCAAATTAGGAGTATTCGAGATGAATTTTTCATGCATAAAACACTAAAATATACTTTGAAAGCTTCATAAACATAAAAGGGATAATAAATCTATTCCACCTATCTTTATACATTAACGAAAACTAAAATGGTTATCCCATCTTAAGATAATTCCCAGGGTGATTAAACCTTCATATGATACATTAATATTCAAAATTCAATAGTAATACCCTAAGTTAAAACTAAATCATTACATAAATTAATATCCATATATCCAAAATAACCTCAACAACATCACCATTAAATATCATTTTAACCTTAATTTTATCTTCTACCTTTTATCTTACAAGTAAAAAAATATAGCGATCTTCATTTAAAATAACTTTAATCACTTATTTACCAAATCACTATTTAATCTTGTGGTGATCTATGTGATAAAACTTGTGCTCTAATAATTATTTCAATATCCATGATAATATAAAACCTAATGTTCATCAATAACTTTAAAATTATGTCCAAAAAATATAAATTAATACTTTACAATAAAGAAAAGAATTATATATACATGAACCTAATAAAATATCTCCTAAAGTGTCATAAATCACTTTAAGAACAACTTAATTAAAACCTCAATGGTGTGTTTCAGACTATGAAATTATGATCATCAACAGTCTTATATAACTAATATGTTATCCATATAACTTAAGATATTCTAACATTAAAAAATCCTTACTTAAAACTTTATCTAAATCTTTCCTCAGATACCAAATATAACAGCCCAAAACCTGCACTCTCATATCTATTGCTGAAATCATAAAATTTACATTTCTATCTTTGATACCGATGAAGGTGAATAAATTTTTTCTGCCTAAAACTTACAACATAAAAAATGGATTAAATTTCATTCTCCAGAACCATTTAGGTTTAGAGTTTTAGGTAATTATGACAAACTCTTACATAAAAATTACCCATGTATTTAAAGAATAATTAATCCTAAATAACCTTTATTTTCTTATTTAACATAAATACTTCATCATCATACATATGACACCCTTCTAGAAATAATTATTTCATCCCCAATATTTATAACTTGTAAAATAAAAACATAAGAAATGTAAGATCAATTTCTCAGTAAGGGTAAATTTATGCATTAACAATTGAATGCCATCAGGGTTTATAAGAAAGGAGTAAGGGTATGATAAAATAATCAATTCACATGAGTATAAAATAAAAATAATCATACCAATCTATACCAGGATCATCAGACATAAAAACATGGAAGAAGTATTTTACAAGGGAAAGATTCATTAGAATCAATAATCATGTTCCATGTTATATCAATCCTGATAAAATCAAACCTTTATAATCCATCGAAATCATAACAATTTTTTTTTGTATCTTGGGAAATAATCTTCACATAAAACATATATAACCCTTATATAACCCCTATAAATTGTATGACCACATTTTTGGCTTCCAATATAATTATCCATAGAACATAATCATCACCCAATGCATTTGAGAACTATCTAGGTAGACCCATTTGATAATCAATATCAGGCTCACCTGATACTATCTGGGTAAACCCATCATATAAGATATATTGAGATCAACCAACTCTCTCTCGGTTTACACATCATATAAAAATGTCCAAGAACCATAAATAAATTACATAGATCTTTAATTTCATCATAAAACTCATAGAATTAATCATTATTCCTTTTATAACATGATTAAACCATGGAAATTAAATGAATTACATGCCAATCTCTTCGAAACTTGATTAACCCATTAAAGTGAATCTGGTTCCATAATAATCTCTATAAAACATTTTAAACTCATAAAAAATAAATGAGTTCTATAATAATATATTTGAAACATGATTAACCAGTAGAAAATAAAGTGGTTCTATAAATATCTCTTTGAAACATGATTAAATTGTGGAAATGAAACGAGTTCCATGTTAATCTCATTGAAACAATCTTAATTCATCCATATAAATAATTAATATGATATCATTTAAATATATCCTCGATGGATCATAATAAACAATAATGGTAGTTAACATTGATGAATTAAAATAACATTAAAAAACATTAATTTTTTTTTGAGGAAAATAACCTTTTCATTTTGAAAATCACTTATAAAAACTAAAAAATTAATGAAATGTTGAAAAAGTAATTTTAATTTAAAAAAACCTAGAAAAAAATATAATAGTATCATCAAGGAAAATAATGGACATTATGGTGTGGAAATTTGGTCTTGTTTTAAATGTTAGAAACAAACATTCCTTTCAAAAAAAATTGAAAAGGGGATTAAAAAGTGGCTGATTTAATTTTTTTTAGAAATTTTCTTTTAAAAACATTTCAAATAAGTTAGAATATAAAATAAAATGTCCCTATGAAATCATTTTTTATCAAATAACATTTTCGAAAACATGGATATGGAAGAGAGAGATGCCTGATCTAAAAGAAAACACAATATCAGTATAACTTAGAAATAAATTTCATAATATTTATTTAAAAAATATTTTATTAAATGGAAATAATTTTTGTAAACACATTAATAACCATTTTCAAAGAAATAGATATGGTTAAAGAAAAAAATACCATATTCTTTCCTCCAAAGGAACCTTGAATATAAAAAATATTTAAAGAATATTATAACATAAAACCTTTTCCACTTTGGTAACTCTCCAATTTTAATCCCCAGGAAATTATAACATAAATTAATACATTAAATATGAGTAAAATATTGAGATTAATGATATAATACGTAAGAGGTTGGTATATACACCTCAAAAATGATTAAGGTTCATATCATGAATTTATGTCCCAAAGAAAGATAATTAGAGAGAATAAACATTATAAAACCCATAAGATTGAATTTTAGAATTAATAAATGAGTTTATTATATGTATAAAAGTTAAATACACATAAAAAATTGTAAATATAAAATAATATAATAAATATTCCTTACACACATAATCATATAATATCGAATACAATGAATAAGTAAAATATCCAAATGAAAAGAAATGAAGTTATAACATTTTTTACCACCTGGTAACTTTCAACTAAAATAAATTTAGATGAAACAATTTAAATTGACATGATTTAAAAATTATTTATTATATTAAATTTAAAAATAGTTTTATGTACAAAAAAAATAAATAACTGGTGAATAAAGATTATATATCATATAAATAAAAAGTGAGATTAGAAAAGCCCTTACCTTGAGTCCAGAATCCCCATATGTGTCCCTTAACTCTTATATAATAAGATTATATAAATTATTTTATTTATTAATAAACTTTAATAAGTTTAATACCTTATAATTAAATAATTTAATTTATTTAATTTTAATTACATATTAAAATACTTAATCAGTTAAGTCCACATTAGGTGTTTTGAGGTTGTTCGGTTCATTATTTCAAAACAGATTCACTGTGTTGACCATGGTCAAAGAGATGAATATTTAAAAATATCAATGATAATAATAATGAAATAATTATCATAATATTTAATCAATTATATTTTTGAAACCAATCATGAAAAATGGTTAAGAAAAAGTAACTATGTTATTATCATGAAGACGGTAATCCAAACGTACACATAAGTAATGTTTCCATTTTTCAATTATCATTATGGAAAGAAGTTATGTATTATTTTCTATTTAAATAATTATAATAATAACATAAATACCCTATTATCTCATTACATATATTTATATATATGATTATGGTGATATGAGGATGAAAAAAGAATCACATCGCTTCGTGGAGGCAGCTGTCCTCACGTACACGAACAACATTATCATTTTTCAATATAAGAAATAAAATGATAAATTATAATTTAAGAGTTATAAAAATTGCATTAATATAATTATTATTTCATATATATCACATATATTCATTAATATTATCCTTATTACCTTCCATGTACATCGTTAGTGAAAAATGATTCACATCACTTTGTGATGTGGTAGTCTGCTGTACACACAAGCGATGTTAGCATATCCCCCACATAACAGAAAATAAAAAAGGAATTTGAAATATCATAACTAAATAAGTATACATATTTTAAAAATATCATATATATAATTTAAACCCATTATTACAACATGCCGTGAGAGATGATGATGGAGAACAAATGACATTAGTTCATGAGGCTGTTGCCCACCGTAGACATGAATGATGAATCCATTCCTATTTGATGGAAGATGAGATATATTTAGGTTATTAAATTTATCTAATAAAACCTAATTATATATTAGATATTTTTTTTAACATATGATTATAGTTTAATAATACTTGAAGGATGTGGAAGAATAAATAAAACAAAAAATATATAGTTAGGAATTTCACTTGTTCTTATACAACCTCTTTAGGATTATACCTAACATATTCCTAGAATGTATTTCTGAAAAAATAATTATAATATTAAGGGATGTAAGTTGATAATTTATATGGGAAGTTAATGGCCTATCTGAAATGGTTTAAAGGTTTAAATAAGATAGGAGAGGGGTTCCCTTTTATAAGTGCGGTGAGTGGTAAACTTGTAATTTCTGAAATGAATAAGGTGTACCCACATTTTCACATAAAAAAGGAAAAAAATGAAGTATTATTGATCCATAGACATGAAAATATATAAATATTACAATAAAATTGTTTTTAGAACAGTTTTTAGGTCATTTTGACCATTATTGTTTTAGTTTAACCCCTGGTAAAACCGTTTTCACCTTAACCGCAAAAAAATATTTTTACTGTTTTCACAATTTATTATGGTAAATAATTATGTAGAAATTAATAGATAATAAAAATTATTGTGATTCAAAATATGGAATAAATTTTACCAAATTAAATTCACAAAAGTAGGAAAATTTAATTTTAAATCAAACCCAAATATACGATGAAAAAATGGGTTTTCAAGAAGTGTATTTTTCTTGAAAAAGTTGATTTTATATGAATTCCACGTCTTATAATAATAATTTTATGAATATAAATTAATATATATTGATATATAGTATATAAATATTAGTTAAACAATTTATTATTATGGGTTTTTTAATTAATTAAATGGGAGAAACATTATTCACTTTAAAAAATGTTTTTAGAAAAATACAGTTTTTAATCCCAAAGACAAAAATTATACTGAAATACAATATAATGTTGATTAATAATAAATTAAGTGGATTAAATATTATTACATAACATTTATATTACTTAAAATTATATTCAAAATAAAAAGAGACTATAAAATTATAACAACCCAAAATTTTATAAATAAAATTATATTCGATAGCATAAAGGATACACACCATTGAGTTTATCTTACAATACATGCAACAAAGATTTGATTCAATAGTTTGTGTTATACGCTGGGCTAAGTTTTACCGAACAATAATATACCCTTAATATTATTATTTAACGTGATAATCATCACCTATCTATTATAATGGTGGGTATGGAAATGATTAACTGAAATATGAAAATATATTTTACAAATGCATATATAATAATTTTTTTATTCCAAACTAATTTGAATTTAAAATAAAACTCTATTGAAAATTAAATGAAATATTTTTCTAAAAAACTATTTAATTGTGAAGTATTGTTTTTTATACTAATAAAAAATAACTTTTTTGGATTATATTAATGAAATTTATACGTAATATATTCTATATAATTTTTAACAATCATAAATTAAGTTTTAGAGAAAATAGATAAAAATAAACTCAATTTCACACTTAAAACTGTATTTTTTTCATTCAAAAAAGTAGTTTTTTCAACTTTTTATAAAGTAATTATTTTAAAACTATTTTTTAAAAAATTTGAAATTTTTATTTTAATAATAAACTTAATTTTTTAAATAGTAATATCAAAATTATCTTTGGTTTAAACTTTGATATTTTTTGGAAAATATTTATTTTTCAGTGACTAATGAAAGATAATGATTTTTGTAAAAAAGACATTTCTTTTAATGATTTAAGAAATTTAAAAGTCCCAATACAATTTTAATATATTTTAAAGTATCATAATTATTATTTATTTATATTTAATCTATTTAATTAATTTTTAATCAAATTTATATTTGTTTTTAATATACGTTTTTTGGTGTTTAAAGATGAGTGTTCTAATAACCATTTTGAAATTAATAATGTTTCTTTTTTAGATAATTTATATAATACATAATAGGGAATGTTTTCAATGAAATTTATAGATTTAATGTCATTAAATATTATTTTAGTTTTATATAATGATTATTATTAGTCAATGAGTTAACATTGAATTGTTTTTTCATAAAAAAAATACTCTTTTTAAAACCCCATTGTCTCACCTCCTTTGCGATATTAATATTAATTTAAAATATTCCAATTATTTGATTAGAATTTAGAAAATTTGATTCCAAATTTAGAATAATAATAATTTCTAATTTATAATATGGTCAAATTAATTTTTTACCTAATATATTAGTGAAACCAGTTAAAATTAATTACAAAAATTAAGGTAAAAAATGTTTACTTAGTTGTTAAAAATTAAAATAAATGGGCCAAATGACCTAGAAACTTGTCCAAAACCCATTTTATTACCATATTTAAATATTTTACCTTCTAGTATTTAGTTATTTTAATTATTGGATCCTTTTAGCTAGGTAAAAATGTGGTTCCAACTAAATTTCTTTCATAAAATACCAAGTGTTTCACTCCCACGCTTATAAAAGGCCACCCACTATCCTTATATATTCAAACCTATAAAAACCTTTGAATTAGAATATAAATCCACAAATAATTTATCTAATTAACTATTATAATTATATATGCCTTAATTTTGTAATAAATCCAACCAAGGAATTCCTTTAGTACAAACCAAAAGAAGATACCCGAAAAATAGGTAACATTCATCAATGTGAACTTTTGTTTATTTCTTAATAAACCCCCTTAAATTATTATTATACCATGATTATTTAATAACCATAGTATTATAAATATATTGATATGTTTTTAATTTAAAATTAGAACCTACACCCACACACACATTTAATAAATGGGATATGAAATCCTTATTCGTGTATATGGAGGATTACCGCCTCATGAAACAAAATCATTCATTTTTTCATTAACACCTATAAAGGATGGAAATAATCATTTATATAAAGTTTATATATGATATTTATAAAATTATTATATATATGGAGTAATTTTATCATATATATAATTTTTATATTCCATTCCATGTGGGATATGATATCGTCGCTCAAGTGTATGGTGGACTATTACCTTTCAAAGCAACGAAAGCATTTTTCACTAACACATTAGATGTATTTTAATAACTTTTAACATATTAAAAATATATGATATACATGAAAAAATATTAATATTAATGACATAATTATCTTTATATAAATATAATTTATCATTTTCTTTATTAACTTTTCACACACAGAAAATTTTATAACACCATTCGTGAACATGTGGACTACCACCTCCTCAAAGCAATGTGGTTCCTTATATATCACAAGAATGATATATAAAAGTATATATAATTAAATATTAAGGTATTAATTATATAATTATAATTATGTAAATATAAAAATTTTCTTTCCTTATTTCCATAATAATCATTGAAAAATGGAAATGTTACTCATGCGTACGTGAGACCTACCGTCTCTAAGATTGTAACATTAATTCATTTTTCATAACCATATTTTATAATTGGGTTTAAAAGTATAGCTGATGTATAAATATTATAATTATTTAATTATTATTATTATTCATTTGTTTAAATAATGACCTTTTTGACCATATTCAACCTACCTAAGTGATTTTTGACACATAAGCTGAATATGGTCAAAACATCCGACTAAAAATTAATTGATTAAGTAATTGTAAATTTTTTTTATATAAGTGAAACAAAATTAAAAGTAAAATTGGAAAATTTTTATCATAAAAATTAAATAAATTAAATAATTTTATTATTAAGGAAGTTAAGGAATAATAATGACAAATAGAACTTGAGGTATGTGTTTTTCACGTCTCACTTTTATTTCCGTGAGATATATATTCTGCAGACACCACATATTTTTTTTTGTGGTGTATATAATTACCATGATTGAATTTAATGATTATTATTCTTATATTTATGGTAATTTAAATATCTATTTTCAGATATCTCTTTCATGGGGCCTATGGTTTCAATGTTACCAAAGAGGAAATGGATTTTTGATCAATTTTCCTTCTTTGAGACATATGTTATGTTATAAACTTACCTTATTTTATGACATGTATATATTGTTCTTTTAAAATTTTATATCATGAATATTATTATTTTCATGATATTATATTTTTCATTCTTTCATAGGGATTGAAATTCAATAGTACCAAAGTGATAAGAGTTTAATGTTACAATCTCATCATTTGTCAAGATTGTTTGTGATTAAGTCCCCAATGTTGAAATCTTATGATATAACTATAAATAATTATCTTTAATTTTTTTTGTACTTTGTTTATTTCATGAGAATACATGTTTTTTTCTTTGTTTTCTTCTCATCAAGTAATTTAGAGTTAAAAATAATGTTTTTTTTATAAAAAATCACAATTTCGATCAAAAAAATCTTTTTCATATAGAACTTATTTTCTAAAAATGTTTTCAAAATTTTTTTAAAAAAGTGTTGTTCAAAATGAAAAGAATATTTTTTGAATGAATGTTTTTAATGATATTTTAATGGTATTTATTTTCATAAACATAAATAAACCCTATTTTCAATTATTCTCTAATGGGGATATGTTTATAGACCCCATCCACATTATTTATCTTGATGGATAATGATTGTTTCAACGAGATCGTTATTGAGCCTATTTCTTTTACTCATGTTAATCATGTTTCAAATAGAGTGTTATAGAACCAGTTTCTTTTACATATTTTATTTATATTACAAATATATTAACATGAAAAACATTTATTTTCTATGGGTAAATCAAGTTATAAAAGAAATAACTTTTTTATGAGTTTATTATGAAATATGTGACTTATTCATGCTGTGGTTCCTGTAATTTTTACATGAAAAATGGGGTGGCCCAGATAGCATTAGGTAAACACATTAAAACTTAACATGGGGTGGCCTAGATATCACTGTGTAATCCCATTACAGTTTAAACATGGGGTGGCACAGATAGTGTTGGGTAAGCCTATTATAGCTTAATATGGGGTGGCCTAGTTAGCATCGGGTATGCCTGTTTTAGATTAAATGATGGATTCACCCAAATCAGACTCAAATTAGGTGGGTAATGATTATATTGGATGTTTTCCAAATGGATATTCCAATTAAAAGTGGTTTTAAGGGGTTTTATGATTATGATGATCCTAGTTACCACAAAAGGTTTTAATTACGTATATGGGATTTTTATATTTCATTTGATCAATACTGATATCAAATAGATCATGTTTATTGATTCTAAAGACTGTTTCCTTTTCCATGTTTTCATATTTAATGATCTAGGTATTTATGGGTAACCGTTATTTTATGATTCACTCATATACTCTTATTATGTCATCATACACTTATGAATTGTTATGCTTATTGATGACATTCAATTGTTAATGATTTTGTTTACCCTTACTAAGAATTTTACCTCTCCCTTATTATGTTTTCCTTTTTCCCAGGTTATAAATGATGTGGTTGAATGTATTATCTCTATGAATTATTTTACAAGGGTGATGTTAACAACTTAACGTGAAACCATAAAAGTCACGTGTAATGGGAGATGATGTTCATCTTTACAAACTAGCTATTTATGAGTCCATATTGATACAAGTTGATCATAATTATCTAGATATTTAATCTTTAATGGTTATAGGGAATTTAAGTTTCCAATTTCCCCCTTTTTTTTGTAAGGTCTGGATGGAAAAAAACGAGTCACAATTATCGGCCTCAAAGATGAAAATGTAAAGTTTATGATTTCATCAAATGATTTGAGAGTGTCAGTCCTATTTTGTTATAGTTGGTATCAATGGTCGGGATAGATAAATTTTAATTTTATGATGTTTCCATGTGAGGTTATATTATGATTTATGGATAACATTACAGGTCTATAGGATTTAGTATGATCATAAGTTCAATGTATTACACATAACTTTAAGGATTTAAGCAATGATATATTAATGTGATTAATGAAATTTTAGGAGAAGTTTTATTAGGTTGATTTATATGTAAATCATCAGTTTAATGTTAATTATTAATTTAATTTTTCAAGAAATAAGTATTAAAGTATTGATAAACATCGAGGTTAAGAAACTATTTAATGTCATGGTTTTTAGTATTTCTTTTTTTGACCATTGGGTTTTACCATTTAATTTTAAAGATCCATGTATCATATGAAGGTTTAACATTTTTGAGAATTAAATACCATGTGCTAAGCATTTTGGTTTTGGTTAATGTCTAATTATGGCAGTAATAGCTTGATTATCCCTTTTATGGTTCTTTGGCATTTAAAAGTTTATTTTACTACTTTAGAAATTAAAAATTCATCCCGAATGCACATTGTTTAATGACAAGGATGATATTTTAGTGAAAATTTATTAAAGGATGATATTCTATAAATCATATAAGTATATTTCCATATTATATTTTTCTAGATGGTAAGAGAAATCCTAAACACTTGGAAAATGATCGTAAAATAATTTTTTTTACTGTTTAACATTATCTACAATGATATCAATGAACTTTTTAACAACTATTTGGTTTACAGTTTTGTGATCATTAACTTTATCTTAATAATTCAATTTTTAGTGATTTATTATATCTTTAACTCTATATCCTTATTTGGGATTTATGTTTTTATTCCACATCCAAATATTCACTTTTCACTAATATTCTCCAATTTGGAAACCTAGTTATGTATTATTCTAGTTGACCCTCACATTTACCTTTCACTTTTATCAAGTATATGTTTTATTAAACATTTTTAAAATGTAGGTTAAAAAATTATTTTCAAATGTACATCCTTTGATTATTGAGATAATATTCAAATTGAGTGGAAGAAATTTATTAAAGGAGGGAGGATATGATACCCCATGATTTTAAATGAATAAAATTCTATTTGATAGTGTAAAGGGTACACAACCTTGATTTTATCTTATGATATATGCAACAACTAGTTTCTTAAATTACATGTGTTACTTGCTAGAACAAGTTTTACTAAACAAGAATATACTATTAATATTATTATTTAACATGATATTTATCACCTAGCCATTGGAATGATGTTTATGGATAATATTCATTTAATTATTAAATTATATTTTAAAAATATTTATATAAAAAATTATTTGGGGAAAAATTATTTATAAATTAAAATAAAACCCTTTTTATAATAAAATAAAATCACTTTTCTCAAAAACTATATAAATGCGCATAAGTGTGTTTTATACAAATAAAATAAAAAACCACTATTTTTGGTTTTTTTATTATATTTTTATTCAATATATTCAATCTAATATTTAAAAATATTCATATCTGTTTTCTTGATAATAGATCAAAATAAATCTAATTTTATGCTTAAAACTGTATTTTTTTCCTAAAAAGTAGTGTTGTCGTATTTTTATGGCGTAATTATTTTAAAACTAATTTTTGAAAATTTTATAATTTTTTTTGAAAAAATAAATGTAATTATTGAAATTTAAAAATAAAAATTATATTTTCATAAAAGTTTGGGGTTTTTTCAGGAAATATTGATTTTTCAGTGAATAGTGTAAAATATCGATTTTTGTAAAAAAGTCACTTCTTTTAATGAATTAATTAATTTAAAAGTCTCAATATTTTCTGAATATTTTATTCATATTACTTAAGTACTATTTATTTATATTTAATATACTTAATTAATTTTGATTCAACTTTATATTTGTGTTTAATATATGTTTTCTTTTGGGGTTAATAGATAGGTTTTTCTAAAAACTATTTTAAAATGGTTAATTTTTATCCATTTTAATTATTTAAGATAATACATTATAGGGAATGTTTTCAATGAAATTTATAGAATATATATTAGTAAATTTTAGTTTGGGTTCATATAATTACAATTAGAATCATCTTTTTCTAAAATACCGGGCTTCGATTCCTAGAAATCCCCTTACGAGGATATATGATGTTGGCAGTGATGTAGGCAGGAAGTGATTCTGGTGGTGATGCAGACATGATACTGCATTAGAACATAGAGACAATATAATTTGACAATTATACTTGGGCCTATGGGATATGTAATGGGTCTCCCTCTAACCATATAGAAATAGGTATTTGCTTTCATAGTAAAAAGAGGCTTCGATGTCAATTATTTTTTAAAATGCTCATTTTCTCACTACTTTTTAGGGATTGATATTAATTTAAAATATTCCAATCCTATGAATTGAATTTGAAAAAATAGATTCTAAATTTATAATAAGAATAAATTATAATGTCTAATATGGTTAATATAATTTTTTACCAAAGATATTAGTGAAATCATTTAAGATTAATTACAACAATTAAGGTAAAAAATGTGTTTACTTAGTGGTTAAACATTAACCATAAGGGTTCAAATAACCTATAAACATGTTTAGAACCAATTAAATAGAAATATTTAGACCTTATACATTCTATTATATATATTATGGTGCATTATTTTATCCTTTTGGTAGGTAAAAATGTTGGTTCAACTAACTTTCTTTTGAAAAATACCAAGTGTGTCCTCTCCCACACTTGTTGAAGGCTCCACACTTTCATATATCTTAACACCTATAAATCCATTTGTATTAGAAAATAACTGACCAAATAACTTCAAAAATTCCCTTCCCTCATCTTACAATACTTACTTTGTGCATAAATCCAGGCAAGGTATTCCTATTGTGTAAACCATAAGGAGATACCTGAAGAAGAGGTAACACTCACTAACATGCATTTTTGATCTATTTAATTTTAAAAACCTTAAATTATAATTATAATATTATTATATAATAACCTTATTATCCTAATTATACTAATATTTTGTTATTTTATGGTTATAAACTACACTCACACACACTTATATGAAATGAGTTATGAAATCATTATTCGTGTGTATGGCGGACTACCGCCTCATGAAAAAATGACATTTGTTTTTTACATTACCACCTAACAAGGATAGAAATAATGATGGATATATAGTTATATATGATATTGAAAAAATTATTATACCATTTTAGTTATTATATCATATATAATATTTTAGTTTTCCATTCCTCAAGTGATAGTATAATGTTGCTCGTTTTTACGGTGGACTACCACCTCAAAAACAGATGTAAAGAATTTTCCACTAATATGATACATAGACGGTAATAAGGGTAACTATAATAAATATATATTATTTAAATTAAATAATTATTATACTCATGAAATAATTATCTTTCTACAAATATAATATATCATTTTTTTATTACCATTTCACACACTAAAAATGTGATAATGTTGTCGTGGACGTGTGGACTACTGCCCATTCAAAGAGATGTGATTATTTTTACATAAAAAAATGGTCTATATAAGTATATATAATTAAATTTCATGATATTAATGCTATAATTTTCATTATCTAAATATAAATTATCACACACCTTATTTCAATAATGATCATTGAAAAATGGAAACGTAACTCATTCGTACATATGACCTATCGTCTCCATGATCACAACATTAGTTTATTTTTCATAACCATATTTAATGGTTTGTTTTAAAAGTATAATTTATGTATAAATATTATAATTATTTCATGATAATTATTATTTATATGGTTAAATAATGTCTTTTTTGACAATAGTCAACCTACCTAATTTGTTTTTGACACATAAGCTGAATATTGTAAAAAAATCTAATATAAAATTAATTGATTTAGTAATTATATATAAATTTTATATAAGTAAAATTAATGAAATAATAAACATGAAAAATTTTCAAAATAAAATTAATAATTAAATTCTTTTACTATTCATAAAGATAAATAATAATAATTATGATGAATAAAAATTCAATTTTTTTCTTATATCACTTTTATCTTTGTAAGATATATATTTTGTATTCACTATTTTTTTTGTTGTGTGGTGTATATACTCCCCATTAATGTATTTTCTGATTATTATCCTTACATTTATTGTTATTTATGTTTCCATTTTAGGATCTTTATTTCATTGGATTTATGGTTTCGATTTTACCAAATGGGTAAGGGATTTTTGTCTCAAATTGCCTTCTTTGGGACATAAGTTATGTTATACACATAACTTATTTTATGATATGTGTATACTATTCCTTTGAAATATTATATCATGAATCAAATTATTTTCACAATATTACATGTTTAATTATTCCATGGGGCTTACTAAAGTGGTAAGAGTTTCATTTTACAATCTCATCATTTATCAAGATTGTTTGTGATTAAGTATCAAATGTCAAAATCATATGATCTACATATAAATAAATCCCATATATTTTCTTATTTTTAATTTATTTTAATGGAATACATGTTTTATCTTTATTATCATATCTCTAAGTAATCAAGATTTAAAAATAATTTTGTAGGAGAAATAATCTTTTAGATCAAAAACTCTTTTCCTTCCAAAACCAAGTTTTCTAAAATTGTTTTAAAAAATATTTTAAAAAGTGTTTTTAAAAATAAAAAGGATATTTTCCTGAAGGATTTTTTAATGATCTTTTAATGGTATTTATTTTTATTAATTTTAGTAAACTCTATTGTTACATATCCTCAATTACTGATATTTAGTATTGATACCATCATCATTCTTTCTCAGGATGAATAATTATTATTTTAAGAGATTATAATAGAACCCATTTCTTTTCCATAGGATAATAATTTTTCAAAAGAGATTATTATGGTAGCTATTTCTTTTATATGGGAAATTCATATTTTAAAGAGATTAACATAAAAACCATTTATTTTTACATGGGTAATGTAAGTTATAAAATGAATAAGGATTTTTCAATGAGTTTATGATGAAATATGTACTTTATTCATCTTAGGGTTCTTGAAAATTATACATGAAAAATGGGATGGCCCAGATACCATCAGGTAAGTTCGTAACAACTTAACATGGGGTGGCCTATATAGAATCGTGTAAGTCCGTTATAACTTAGACATGTGGTGTCATAGATAATACATGGAAAGCACATTATAGCTTAACATTGGGTGGCCCAGATAGCATTGGGAAATCATGTTATATTAGAAATTATTGGTGTACTGAGAGAGTAATCTAATGCATTGGGTAGTTATTATATTGGAAGTTGGTAGTATGGTTATTACAATTAAAATGGAACTGAAAGGGTTTTCAAAAATATGATTTTATATTTTACTAAAATGGTTTTAATTACTTGATATGAGCTTATTATGTTAATTTCATCAAGATTTATATCACATGGCTTATGATTGTTTAATATTATTAGCACTTTTTTTTACAAGTTTTCATATTTGATGATCCCATTTTTGATGGGTATGAGTTCTTTTATTATTTTCGGATGCACTATAATTATATCATAATACCCTTATGATTCCATATTGATATCATTTGGTCCTAATTCTCTAAAACTTAAAACCAAAAATATTATCTAGAATGAAAGTGATCCAATTTTTTCTTTTTTATGTTGTAAGGTTTATATGAGAAAAAATGGGTCAAAATTTTTGTCATCAAATTCAGAAATGTAAAATTTAGGATATCAACAAAATATTTAGGATTTTGGGTCTTAGGATTTATATAAATTAATGAATTTATGTAAAATAAATGATTTTTTTTAGGAAAATTAGTATTTTTCACAATTCCATGAAAAATAAATATTTTCCAAAACAATATCCCCAAATTTTACCCAAAGAAAAATTTGATATTCCAATTCAAAAAAATGATGTTAATTTTATAAAAAAAAATTCTAAAAGTTCCAAAAATTAATTATAATATTTTTTTCATGAAAATAAATAGAAATCATTTTTGAAGAAAACATATTTTTTAAGAATAAAATTACTTTACTAAAAATTGATTTATTATTTACTAAACTTTTATCAATAATTTACGTTTAGTACGACACACACACACAAAAATTTCATAAAGTAGTTAATAATATTCATTCCAACTAATTTAATGGTTATGTTATGAAGATTATATATTTCATGGGTCGTTTAATCCTGACATTTTGTATTGAATACACTAATGAACATAGTTTTATTTTCTAAAATATCATAGTGTTATAATATCTATCACTCTCTATAATTATTTATTCTTCTCATAAATTTCCATATCTTCACATCCCACCTATGTTATCATACTTGGAAATATAGTTATGTATTATTCTAGATGACTTTTGTACCTATCTTTATCTCATAAAAAGTATATGTTTTAATAATCCTTTTCATTATGTGTGTTTCCAATAAAGTTATTTTCAAACGTCAAACCATTAAATTTTGAGATCATGTTTAAATCATGAGGACACAATTTATTTAAGGGGGTAGAATGTAATGCTCCAATATTTTAAAAGAGGAACATCATCTCCGATAGAATATATAACACATAACATCAAGATTAAAAGAGAATGTAACACTCCAAGGCTTTATAATATATTTATTTTTAAATTAATTCAATCACTTTAAAGCTTATAAGGCACGCAACACCACGTTTAAATGAAATGTGATACTCAATTAAAATATTATTATTCAAAACATGATTTTTATAACATAGATGATATTTTGGAATGTATGAATATTACTAACTATGCAACAACTGAGGTAATTATAATTTTTTTTGGAATTAAAAAGTTAAATTCATTATAAATGTATAATTAAATAAGTTGATTTATAATTAACAAATTTATACTAATAGAATATTAACCTCACCTATGATAGTATAAATAAAATTTATTTATATTATAAGTGTTATCATGATATATTTATATCACGGAATAAGTAAATAAATGTTTTTGAAATGATAAATTAAGTGTGTGTATTTTTGTAAGTCATAAATATTTAATTAAAATTTTATAATTAATTTAATGATTTAAAAGAAAATATCTTTTCAAAAAATATATAAATAAATAAATAAATAAATAAATATATTGTTTTATGATTATAAGATAATTTTATGAGACCTTATTTAATTTTTCAATGTATCATAAAATTAGTTATGATTTTAAAATTGGTATTTTTTGAATAAATGATGATTTTAAATAAAATTAAATTTCTCATTATTATTATTTTAAAAAAAAAATGGAGTTTATTTTTAAATTATATTTGTTTAAAAAATATTAAGGTTAATTTTTAGTATTTTTCTAAAATACTTAAATTTTTGTGAATAGTAATATAATGATAATTTACAGTATATATACATTATAAGATAAATACTAAGTTCATTGAGCCTTCACAAATTTAAGTACAATAACATAAAATCCTACTCCATTATTTTAATATATTTAGTGATAATTATAGAAATAATCATATTCTTGAGTCAAAATAATAAACTAATGAATATATTATGGAGAAAACACCCCTCTCCCCCACAATAAATACCACTCATCAGAACCTATTCCCATAAAACCTTAAAGCCTTCTAGCTTGTTTAATTTCTTCCCAATTACCTTCACAAACCAATTCCCCATGTTCAAGACCTATTATTATCACCAAAAGGCCAAATCTATGTTCTTCAAGGATGTTCTAATGGAGGATAATTCAAGAGGTAAAATCCTCTTTCATTTTCTTTCATTTTCTTTTCAAGTCCTTTTATTTTATTCTACTATCTTCACCTCCCTATATATAGGTGTCATACAAACTACAGTATCTTATATATACAACAATTTTATAATTTTTATGAAAAAATTAATCATCAAACTTCTTCTCCACTCCCTTTTATTCTAAAAATGAGATCATCATCCGTGATGTGTTGATTTACTACCATCGTGCATGATACGCTTTTATTTTTAATTAGTGCCCTCAAGGAGTGTCATAAAACCATTATAATGGTTAAATAATATTTTATTATAAATATTATAAGTTATTTAATGTTTTGGAACCAACATATAAACACGATATTGAAAAAAATGATATAACCTCCTCATTATCGTAAAAACCACAAAAATAAATTAAATCATTTTAATTAATGTTTTATCTAATTATTCATCCTCATATTAGAAAAAAATGATATATGGTATAATTTAAAATTATGGAAGCAAATTAACACCATTTCATTCCCCTTCTAGAGTATTTCTTCTATTGGAAAAGAAAATCCACAAGGAGCCAACCATGGAAACCATGAAATAAATACACTCAAAACAATGAAAATAACAAAATATTATTAAAAAATGGGTGAAAATTTGTTATATTAATATCATATAAGTAACTATAAATATGAATATTATTCTTTAATATATTATTAATACTCCTTAAACTATTATTCAAGAGGTTTTAACACAATTTATATAAGACGAACCCAATGTAAGATAATTCTTAACCCAGTTTCCATTCTTTGGGATAACCTTCTACTTTATTGATTATGTGGTACTAAGATTATTTGCGAAATTAATTTTGATTATATTATGTTTTATTATGTGTACTTATAGGGTATACACATATTCAATTAATTTTATTAATTATCTCTTCAATTATATGATATTTGTAAGTGAATTTTCTTTTAAAATCCAATTTTAAATTTCCATTTTGATAAAATTAAAAAGAAATGTTTTTATTAAAGTATTATTATTTTATGATTATTTTATTACATTTGGGATTTTTCTATGATCAAGGGTGGTACATATATCTCCCTATAATTCATTGGTTATGTTTATGTTTGAGATTGACGGTATGGTTACACCAAGTGTAACTATGATGGTTACACCATAAGGTTGTCATGAGGGTTACATTGTAAGGTATTTATGAGGGTTACAAATCATATGGAAACCACGATGGTTAAAATATTAAGTAAGAAATTCCACGAGTTACCTTAATGGTATTATATTTTTATATATATTTAATAAAAATCAAATTTTTTTACAAAGTAACTATATGATACTAATTGGGTAAGAAGCATGTCTTTGGGAAAATGATTTCATATGTTTATAAGTATTCATAAACTAATGATTTATCTCCTAGATTTTATGTCTCTTACTGAGATTTTTGTGCTGAACCGAAGTTTTAAAATTTTTTTAACAAGGATTAAGGATATATAAGAGAAAAGAAGAATCCAAGATGAATATTGTGAATACTTTTCATGAAAATATTTAACATTTTTATTAAAATATTTTGAATTATGGAATAAATTGATACTATTTTAGTAGCAACCAATTTGTTTGCTTCTGGGTTGATATGTATAAATTATGTCTTAATTTTATAAAACTCTACACCAAAAATATATTTTAGAATATAAGGAAGTGAATTCTAAAAGAATTTACTAGATTATGTAATGTTTGAGACCAAGTCCTTATAGTAGGTATCATAACATGATTTATATAACTTTAGTGGTTAGGATGATTTGAATAAAATACAACAAATTATTTTTACCATATGGTTTTGAAAATGATATAGAATTTTCAGATTACCATGTTTCTTCATCTATGATATGTCTGTTTAGAATGGTTTTCCGTAGAAGAAATATGGAAGCTGAAGTAGGAAGGAACCAAGAGGATGATATCTTTCTGAACTCCCAACCTTGAATAATGAGAACAATAACCAAACAGTTTGTTACAGTAATCGATTAGATAAATCATGCTATAAATAGTGATGGAATCCATTTAAGATAAAAACCAGATCTACCACAAAGGAACATGATGATAGTGGAACATTTTTTAAGGAAACACCCTGCTTCTTTTAGTGGATATTCTGACCTAGTGGTGGATGAAGGGTTGATAAAACAATTTAAAAGATATTTGATTTCATGGGGTGTTCAAATAATAAAAATTTTAGTCCAGATATATATCTTTTTGAAGGTAAAGCTGGCTAGTGGTGGTTAATGGTCAATAATATCTAGGATAGTTAGGATATTGATTCCTAGAAATTGGATGAATTTAAAAATATTTTCCTTGAAAAATATTTCCTAATGTTGTTTGACATAGGATAGAAAATAAATTCATTGAATTGAAAAAAAATGAAGAAGACCCTGGGTCAATGAATGAAGAAAACTTTAATAAATGGAAAAAATATTCTTCTTATCTTATTTGAGATCTTGATAGTAAAATAAATAATTTCTACTCAAGATTAAAACCAAGATACTAAAGTGATTTGACCTCTCATGAATTCAAAATTTATGATAAAATTATTCGATGTTGTGAGAGGGTAGAAATGGATTTTTCTGATGATCACATTTACTTTGATAATAATAATAATAGGGGGCCCAAATTATAATCCATGGCTAATGATCAATCAAAGAAATATGAAGGTAAGAAAATTCAGTTTCCTGTCTATGGGAACTATGGTAAAAATCACCCTGGTGAATGCCTTAACAAATATGATAAGTGTTTTTTATGTGGTATGTTTTGACATATGTCCTAATGTTTCAATGAAAATAATCTTATGGATGGTATGTTTAATTATGATAAGAAAACTATAAAGTTATTTAAATGTAGTGAGATGAGGAATTGTTAAAATACCTACCCAAATAAAGATATGAATGATGGGAAGTGGAAATATTTTAGGTAGAAAGTGTAGTGAGATCCTTTATGATTATGTCAATAGATTTCAGTCCATCCAATGAAGTGGTATTGATTTTTTTGTTTACTTAGATTTTTCTAATGTCTTTTTTTTACGGGGTCTACAAATTCCTTTATTTCTAAGAAACTTTCGGGTAAATTTAAAATTTCAACTCTAGAGAGGATATTGGAACTTATGGTTAAAAAACCCTAGGAAATATTATAGTAGAAAGGTATTATAAGAATTTTATTATTATTGTATGTGGATAGAAATTACCATCCAACCTTGTTGTTTTTCCCTTGGTAGAGTTTGATGTTATTCTGGGTATAGATTGAATTTTTTGTTTATCATGATAAGATCAATTATAGAGCTAAAGAAGTTGTTTTTTAGATTTAGTTTTAGTTTTTATACAATAATGAAACCTTTCCATTGATAACATGTTAGGAAGTAGAGAAACTAGTAAAATATTGAAATGAAAGTTATCTTGCTCATATTATTGAAAACAAGGGAACTATTCATATTAATGATGTGCCTATGGTAAATGAATACCTAAATGTTTTTTATGATGAGATTCCCAATGTTATAACTAATCGGGAAGTTGAATTTATTATTTAATTAGTTCCTGATACTAAAAAAATTTCAAAACCACCTTATCGAATAGCTCAAGTGGAACTACTAGAATTGAAAATGTAGATGCATGAGTTTCTTGATAAAGGATTCATTTATCCTATAACTTCACCATAGGGAGCTCTTATTTTGTTCGTAAAAAAGAAATTTGGTTCCATGGTACTTTTCATAGTTTATAGATATTTTAATAACATTAATGTTAAGAATAAGTATCATTTTCCTATTATCTATGAATTGTTTGATCATCTCCAAGGATATTAGTATTTTTTTTGATTGACTTGAGATCCAGGTAAAATCTGAAGAAGGTCAAGTAGGATGATATCCCAAAAATAAATTTTTCATACTAGATATGGGAATGATGAGTTTTTTGTTATGCCCTTTGTCATGAAAGATCCCCTTACCATATTCATGGATATTATGAATATAATATTCCATGAATATTTAGATAAGTTTTATATTGTTTTTATTGATGATATTTTGATCTTTTTGAAAAAGTTATGAGGATCTTGAAAACAAATTATGAATTGTATTGAAAACATTGAAAGAAAATAAGTTATAGGTAAAATTTATCAAATATGTTTTTTGGTTGAAATAGATTTATTTTCCTAGGAACATTGTAAATAATAATATAATAATAGTTTATTCTACAAAACAAGTGGTTGAAAAATGGACAAGAACTAAAAATGATACAGATATTTTTTGTTTTATTTGATTAGTAGGATATTACGAATATTTTTTTAAAACATTTTCATGGTTATCTATCCACCTAACTAAGTTAATATGAAAAGGGGTTAAATTTTTTTGGATAAAAGAATGAGTTGTTTTTTTTCAGGAACTGGAGAAGATATTGGTGAATTCTCCAGTTTTGGGTATGCCTTCTAGAAAGGGAGACTTTATCATCTACAATGATTCTTCTTTGAAGGGACTTGGTTGTGTTTTGATGCAGAATGACCAGGTAATTTTTTATGCTTCAAGAAAAACTAGATATCATAAAATTAAATTATCTCAAAAATTATTTGGAATTAGAATCTATGGTTTTCTCTTTGAAAATTTATTGGGATAATTTATACGGAGAAAAATGTAAAATATTTAATGACCATTAAAGTTTGAATTATATATTTTTTAAGAAGGAATTTAACTTGAGGAATAGAATATGGATTGAATTGATAACGGATTATGATTTCATGATTAATTACCATACTGGAAAATAAAAAAAAATTGGTAGATTCCTTGAGTCAAAAATATCATGATACATTAACCATGTTACATTTGGAAAATGACTCCTTGAATAATGATTCGATGAATTTTGGATTAGAAGCTGGTGGTGTAAGAAATTCTTCTATTTTTTTTAGGTGTGTGTGAATTCATCTCTGTCAGACAAAATTAATCAATTATATAAGGAAGAATGTGAGTTGTAGAAAATGGTATAATTAGTTAAAAGGGATAAGTTTCCAGAATTTAACATTGAAAAATATTTTTCTTTATGATTTGGGAAGAAACTATGTGTTCCTTGTGATTCCCATATGAAGAAATAATTATTGTGTGAAACTCATAGTTCTTTGTTTCCAATTAATCCTGGTAGTACTAAGATCTACAGAGACATTTAGGTGTATTATTGTCCGGATGGAATGAAAAGAGATATTGTAGGTTTTACCATGAAATGTTTAACATGTAAATAGGTTAATGTATAATGCCAACTACCAAAGGAGAGGCTTCAAACTTTTCTAGTACTAGAGTGGAAATGGGAAAATATATGCATGGAATTCATGGTGGGACTACCAAAGAATTATCGAGGTAATAATGCGATTTGGGTTATTATTAACTAACTGACTTAATCTTCAAATTTTCTTTCTATTTGAGATAATATTTTATTGGATCATCGTTCTTGACTATACCTCAAAGATATTTTCAGGTTACATGGTTTTCATATTTCAATTGTATCTGACCATTATACTAGGCTCACTTATAACTTATGTAAAGACCTTTAGAAGATATTGCAAACATAATTAAATTTTAGTAGTTCTTTTTATCATCAATATGGCGGACAGACCAAGAAAAGAATTCATACCTTGGAGGACATGATTCGAGCTTGTTCAATGGATTACCAGGGAAGTTGGGATCAACAAATTTCTTTTTTTTTGAGTTTTTTTTTATAATAACAGTTTTCATTCCAGTATACAGATGGAACCTTTTGAGGGATTATATAAAAAGTGGTATTGAAATCTATAATTTTGGGGTGAAGTCGGGGAAAGGAAGATGATGGGATTATAATTGGTAAAGGAAGTGGATGAGAAAGTAAAGATGATCCAACAACACATTAGGAAAACTCAGAAGAGATAGAAAATTAGTACAGATAATAGGAGGATAGACTTTTCTCTTGAGGTAGGTCATCATGTTTTCCTTAGAATCTCACCATGGAAAAGTGTTATGTGTTTTTAAGAAATTAATACTAATTCCATTATTCATTGGGCCATATGAAATCCAATTGAATGTTTGAAAAATCACATACTAAGTAGATTTTCCCCTGATTTTACCTCAAGTACACAATTTTTTGCACGCTTTGATGTTGTGAAAGTTTGTGTAAGATTAATCTGATGTTTTGAGCCCATAAGTAGTTAAACTAGAGGAGAAAATTTATTATGAAGATAAAACTGTTAAGATTCTTGATCATAGAGATAAAGTATTGTGTAATAAGGTAATTCACCAGGTTAAGTACTTATATGACCTTAGTTTATCTTTTTAACTATCATGTAAATGTGACATAAGGGTTTATATATAAGTCACTATATGTCCTATGTGATCTATGATATGTTCTTATCCTCTTATCAGATGATATGTTTTGGAAATTTATTGGTCCAGTACTTCAATATCAGTTAGAAATTTTATATTTCATCCACATTGTTAGTCCTTTAATCGAAATTTGAATTAGGTCCCCTATTATTTAATAGTTTTTAGAGTATTTGGATTCCTCTTACTCTTTAAAAACCCTTGCATCATCATGGTTATTGGAAATTCAATCCATCACTTTTTATATGGTTATTGTAAGATGACCTCTTTGTGCACCTTATTAAAGATAAATTTTTTTCTAATGAAGATGTATCAAATGTTCATCTTGATTTTATTTTGATCAAAATTTTAGGCCATTATAAATATATTTAGGCTATTATTCATGAATCATTACCTGATTAATATTCCAACTATTAAAAAATTGGTCACCTATGATCTATATGCTAGTTGGGAAAGTTAAAGGCCCACTTGTGGATAGAAATGAGCCTCAATCCACAATGGATGTTAAATCCATGTAATGTGGTGATTTTAATCCATTTACTTCGACTAGGGTGTCATCCCCTCTATATACTTTTGGGAGGATTCCAAAATCCTCATCACATTTGGATTATATGATTTTGTAGTCTAGGATTGTTATTTTTACCCCATGTTTAGAGCCTTTCTCAAACTATTTTTGTGAAGCACATAACTAAATCACCAATCGATATTATGAGGGAATACAACATTAATTACCGATCATATTTTGGTTCATTTAATATGTGATTTGAATTATACTGAATGTATAGTTCTTAGTCATAAATCACCCATTCATAACTTACACCATATGGTTTCAAATGTTTTGGCTTCACAGTGTGCTGATTTTGGAATCTTTATTCTATCTGTGGAAAGTGGAATTTAGGTGGTTTCTATAAGGAATTATCATACTATTAATCATCCTCTAGGGTCTACAAATAATTTAATCATTTAATTAAGTCTCTAGGTATTAGTTTGGAGTAGTATTACCTAACATGATATTAAATGGAATGATATAAATAATAATTCTATGAAAAAAACTCAACCAAGTATTAGGATTATGAAATATCTTTGGAAGATAAAGGAAGTGGAAATGTACAATGAGTGGTGAATATTAGTGGGTCTTTAAAGGGTGATGAAAATGGTTGGTATGGAATGGTAGGAGGTATACTGAATCTCTCATGATTTGTTTAAAAATGATGATGGTCTCAAGTAAGAAGGGTTCCTGAACCTAGGTATGAAGAAAAGGGAAGTCAATTATTAACTATGGGGTCATCTCATTTACTACAGGGAAGAATTAAAGTCCTAAGGACCATTCCTACACATATATTCAAATCCTTACAAGGTTAGTAAATAAAAATAGTAATGTGGTGGGACCTATAAATCTATTTACCCTCGAATAAAAAGATGATGTAGATAGATCAATGTTAATGAGTGAGACTCCATAAGGAAATGATGGGTTAGGGGATGATTTTGAATTATAACTAGTCCAACATGGGATAAAACCATTATATGTTCCTTTGGAAGTGGTCATTAAAAAATTGTTCCCTATAAATTTCATAAAAAAAATCATTTATGATCATTTTGGTAAGGCGTGAGAAGATGAAATCGTTGAGGTACAATCTTTTTAAATTTGTTTACTATGTAGGATCCTGGTAATCTTGATTATTGTAAACTTCCTATTGGTAATAAGGAATATAGTCTTAATTTTTTTTCTACCATACATATGTAAATATTTCAAATTTGGATAAATATATTTTTCCTTCAAGGACTATCTTGTGGTTTTTAATTTCATAGTTATAAATATTATAAATTTAAATCAACACTATCATATCAAGGATTTTATATTTTAATATAAATACCGAGATTTCCCTTCTAGATAGTAATTTTTTATAGCGTTGATGGTTTTTATTGGTGATATTCAAGTTATTTTCAAGGGGTTTTTTTTCCAAAGGAAGGGTTGTGAGGATTCCATATAACCAAATACAATGTTTTTATTAATATAAAAATATGGGTTCAATATAGAAAAAGTTTAAAATATATATAAGATCATGTAATGAATTCTGATAACCATATGAGAAGTAATTATAATCACCCTATGAAACATTAAACTCACACTAAACATATACTACTAGTGTATCACTAAACCCATACTAGGAGTGAGTATAAAAACTACATAAGATGTTCTTGATGACTTCTCATCCATCTATTCATGTAAAATTCATGATAATCATATTTGTTTTATGAAAATATTTCCATGCATAAAAAATTTAAAAAACTAAATCAAAACATTATATAATCAACTACTATAACATTATTTTATTAATAAATATAACCAAACATATCATAACACTACAATTTCCCATCATCGAACTCACACATCCATTTTCATTATGATAACAAAATATCATATAATCATAATGTATAACCAATTTGATAACTCGTATAAATATTTAATTATTGTATTATTGAAAATTACCTCACAGGAAAGAATAATTACTCATCCAACATCATTTAATCCCATAATTTTCCCCTCCCCCACATATAAGTATGATACAAAACTCATGCACAAACCCAAAAAAATATCAATAATAGTTATCAATGCTATTTCAATAATAATCACATAGAAACATGTTATTTAATTTAAAATCAATCACAAACAAAATAATTATAATTACATTATTATTTATTTTACCTATTATTCAAAAAAAATCATTTGCACAAAAATTTCACCTTATGTTTACTTTAAATATTTACCTATAAAAAAAGAATTGTAATTTACATATTAAAAATTATAAATAATTTTAAAATGAATAAAAGGATTTATTTCTAAAGATAACATGAAAAAGATAATTATATAAAAGAATATTTGAGACTTTTCCAACCTTAATCATGATTCCATAAGGAGATCAACCTCACACAACCATTATATTTTTTTTAACTATGCTTGATCCACTAAAATATATAAAATCCCTTTTTTAATTTATAAGTAACTGTAAATTTTGTTGAAACCTCATTGATTTAGTTTTCCACAATGAATAAAATAAAGAAATTATTTAGGGAGGAGATTTTAGATATACACACCTTTAATCCAGTACTGAAACAACTAATGATCCAAGAGATAAAATATATGAAATATTAAATCCACAAAAATTTCCAACAATATGGCCAAATTTTAAGGTCCAATGTGAAGGTGAAGAAATTTTGGATATCCAAGGAGTTTTTGTGAAAATACTTTTTTCTAGAAATAATAAATTGTGTAAGATTCCTTTAATATTTTTAGTCTAACCGCGCAAAAAATGTGTTCAACTTATATTATCCCTATATTCATGACAACATAGTTGTCCACATGGTTCACCAAGATAATGATCCTTCCAATGATTCATTCCTTTCCTTCATATTTTTAATATTTACACGCAAAAATTATTCTCAACATCATCAATCCCCAACTACCAACCCTCCATTTATTACCATGGCCTATGATATACTATTAACAACCTCAAAATCTCTCCCCTAAAAAGTCAATTTCTATAAATATGAATCTTTACCTTTGAAAAAAATGAATAATTTCATCTAATTCAACTCATATGAACAATTTTTCATTTTAAGAAATTTATCTATAATATAATACATTGAACAAACACAAAAATGGATTGAATAAAAACTTCCCAACTATCATATTTTCATGCTTGAGAAGTTAGTAATCATGGAGTATTGAAAATTATCATCCTTAAGAAACCATGATCAATCGTACAATCAAGACCAAAATTATTTTTCACCTGTTAACTAAAAATACATAATTATGCATTTTGCTAACCTTATTTTCAGTATATATTTGTAAATGTGCAAATAATTAATGAAAACTGATAGTGATTCTCAATAATATTTTTATCAATCAAAATCAACATGCACATAGATGAACGTATTGATAGATGGTATTCCAAAGTCATACAAAAAAATAAATCTATATGATATATATGAATATCAATCAATAATTAACTTAAAATATGTGAATTCATAGATTTTTGAAATCAAAATATATATTTTTTGAACATTAATTAATATAAAATTCATTTTTTCTAAAAACTTTGAGTATTCCCCTCTTTGATTTCTATTCTTATATGATGATTAATGAAAATATTTCACAATAATACAAAATTCAGAACACAAATAATATTAATAAATATCCTTCTTAATGGTGTTACACACAAGAAGGTTATTTTATAATAAAATATTTAAAAATTATTTAAATTTTTAAGTCTTTAATAAACACCCCATTAACCATGTTACATCATCTATTTACAAATAAAAAATTTATTGTTGTAAACTTCCATCATAAAATTCTATACACTATTATCAATTTCCATATATCCAAATTTTTTAACTGAAACACATAAATTTGGATAATTTATTTTCAAAGAGAGATATTCAAATAAAACCAAATGAAGATATCCTAAAACCCTTTTCTATGGTATATAATTTCTCTAAGGACACAAATTATTCTACATGTGGGTTTGTTTACTAAAAATTGTTAATAAAAAATGAACTTATAAAAATATTCATTTGATTGATGAAATCACTCTAATTTATGGATAATTTAAATAATTTTCACAAAAAATCTTATAGAGATTTCTTGTAACTAAAATAACATAAGTATTATTTTTTATAGAAATTGAACCAATATGATGTTAAATCCCACAGTATTGTGAAATATCTCTCTGTTCCTAGGTAAATACTAATTAAAAAACATTCAAGAATATGTGAAATAGACAAACCATGAATTTATTAAATCCAATATCCATCTTATCATATGATAAAGGGACACAAAAACATAATTCAGCCTCTCAAAAAAAATTGAGTTACCAAATATACTAATTAACAATACAGTATTTGGGATTTTAAAATTTAAAATGGAAACTAATATTTGTTTCATTTATCCTAAAATATTTAACTTCCATGAATATATATATATATATATATAATATACTCATAAAAACAAACAATTCATACTTATAATTTATCCAAAAAACTATTAGAGCAATAATATGTTTCTCTATAACTAATAAACATAAACAATTTCATAACCATTATAATATTTTATGATATAAAACATCTGAAATTTTTTTATAAGCATGATTTCCATTTGAGTGAGATCAGATTAAGATATAAATTTTTAATTTAAAATCCGATGATATGTTTAAAATATCTCACCATATATATACAATGAATTCAAGAAATTCCAAAATTGTTATTCCACGTTCTTAATAATAATTACCAATATTTTTGAAATAATCAAAAATATACCACCACCACACCCAAAGAATTGTTAATCTAGTAATTCCCTTCATTGAAATAGAGGAAACATAGGTCAATCTGAAATAAAAAATCAAGGAATTATTCTACCACCACTGATTTCTTATTAAAAATAAAAAACTACCAGTTTTCACAATCTTCCTCAAGGGTACTCAAGAAGCAGGAACTATATCTCAATAGATGGTATGATAAGTGATCTTCACCTGTAATCATTAATAAGGAAATATTCTATAACATATTAACAAAAATAAATATTCTTCCATTTCCTAGGGGGAATGCACACTATTATTGTCACATAATATTACAAGCCCAACTAAATAAGATTGATTCAGTTCATAAAATTAGTGGGTTGATCTTCCCTTACCCATTCCAAAAACCAATCCCATTCATAGAGAGTATAACAATAGTTAAAATTAACCAAATAAATATTTTATTTCAGGGTTGTTATGTTCCCTCCCACATTGAATGATTCTTCACCAAGTGAAATCTCTCACCGAACTCCCCTATCTTCAATGGTATTAAATTATGAATTTAATAAATTCATGTTAACAGATCTCCAATATCCCAATGAGGTTGCATCTACCCTTGGATAAATTTTGACAAATTAATATTCCATCTATATATAGAGTTACATCCACTAATTAGTAAAATCACATTGTTCACATGTAGTTGATAACTATCCCACCATTACTACTATAGAATATCCTAGAAAAATTCAATAAATAATCCATTGAGTTAACTTTATCTAACCAAACACATTTAGGAAACTACACAAAATAATATCATTTGATCCAAACTATCCCTTATAAAAAAGTTATAGAATTTTACCACTAATAAAATTCATTAAATCTAATAATATTTAAAAAAATTATATCAAAGAAACATTTTTTCAAAATCATTTTGGCATAATTCTCACGTATTATTATATATTAAAAATATTTCAATTTACGAAACCACATATGTTTCAATACATTTATAATTTATTGTGTTATAAACTAAAAAAATTATTATATAGTTCAAATTAAAATTATAATTTACTTCATGTATCAATAAAATCACCGACCTTATCATCATAATACTTTAATGAAAATATACTAATTTCATTAAGTAATAATTATCAATTCAGTTATTTTGAAAAATTTATAAAATAGTATTTAATCTTGAAAAATAAACTTTTTATAAAATGTAACCAATGAATATATCATTTTTATAAAAAACCATATCTACCACAAAAGTTAAAAACCATTCCAAAAAACAACAAAATGAAAAAATGTTTGTTTTTAAACATATATAATCAAATTAGAAAAAAACCCTAAGACATCCCATTTCTATTTATAGTTCCCAATACCATAAAAATCCCTTGAAATAACATAAGAAAAGTGTCATTAAAGCAATGAAACTTTTTTAACTTTGAAAAAAAATAGAAAAACTAGAAAAATTGAACTAAAAATTCCATTTCATATGGAAAATTCTTATAAGTTATGTAACAACATTCATAAGCACTAATATATTAAATTTTGAAAATCATATTCATTGGCGAAAATTTTAGAAATCCATTCACTTTTTTCCAAAAAAACCCAAATAGTGAAAAATATTTCCTAAAACACCAATTTTATAGAGGTTTAATTTAGAATTTTGAAAACCACATAATTTATTTCGATCAGGAATTTTAAATCATGGTGTGTATAAATATTAAAACCTATAAATAAATTTTATTTCTAATTTACTGCATACTACCAATATAAAACCAACTAAATTATTTCCAGATAATATATTTAACTATATAATTCTAATCCTTTATTATCTTTCATATTAGATCAATTCTCATTAAAATTTATAGAATCCTACCACAAATTCATAAGAATCAATAGAAGTGATTAAGATAACCTATAATGAAACCAAGTATATTATCAAAACTACAAATAAAATCAATCAAACCTTCAAATTAATCTAAAAAATGGTAGTCTTGTTTACATAACCTTGTATACATGCAAAATTTATTATTTATTATATTTATAAAATTAATACAGTTATAAATATATTTATTGTATTCTATATTTTATATCATGGTAGTAAATAATTTCTACTATAAAATTTCATATTTGATTTATATCCAAAAAATATCTTAAATGATACAAATTCACATATTCCATGAATTCTTTATCATGATACTACATAATTCATAAGACAGAGATCCAACCTCATTCAAACCTAGCCAAACTGAATTACCATGAATAACCAAATTAGGTAGATTCATTATGTTTCCACCAATAATATCAATAATTCTTGGAATTTTTAAGAAAATCCTAGTTTTTTGTCAAGATATAGATATTGAATTTTTATGAAGTACCTCTATAGTTAGGAGAAATCCTATATCCATACCTATTAGTTGTTGATTAATGTAAAAAATACTATTTTTTAATTCCCTAACCCTTCCCAAACTATCAAATTTAGAAATGAAGAAAAATTATATTACTATATATCATTGGTAACACTTATCTAACTACCAAATAATACATAATAAAATATATAAAAAAATAAAATTCATGGGAAATTATTTATCAAATAACTCAAAGGACAAAGAAATTTCATTTATTCAAATATATAAAGGATATAAATATGTAAATTCATATTATTTATTCTAGATAATAAAAATACACCTAATTTAATAAATAAAAACTTGTAAAAACATTAATGATAATATAATACTCATCCCCTACCTATTTCTAGATAAAAGATCTCTACTACTAAAGAAAATATAATGATTAAATTCCGTTAAAAAAATTAATTTTTAGGAAAAAATTACTATCATATTCCTTAAGTTTTTTATATGGGAGAAGAGTATAAAGCCTCTCCCAATTGTTTTGGTGACTTCATATATAACCAATCTAAGTGAAAACCATATAGATCATCTATATTTTATGAAAACATGCCAATTCCATGATATTTATTTAAAAAAATAATAACATTACCAAAAATAAAATCAAAATAATATTTTTATAAAATAATTAAGTATTGTTAACACCACTATTTTAAAAAAATGTCACATAAACATACCCAATGAATCATTAATTTATATGGTTTATCGTTGTGGGTAACACTAACACTACATCAAACCTTTTACTATCAAGATGGTAATGACTCTTAGGAAGTTTTCTTAAACATCCCTTGACTATCTAGTTATTATTTTAATCCACCAAAATTAATTATGGCCTCTTAAATATGTGTAAGTACACAACTATGGGCTATACCACAAACCACACTGTTTCACCAATAACGAAGATGTATTTTATTAAATTTTAACCATACAAGAAATTATATTCATAATATTATTTTTTAAATGTTTCTCCAATTTCAAAAAAATAAGTCACACACAATGAAATTTCACCTTCCATTAATAGGAAAACAATATAAAGTAAAACAATGATTCGCTATACATGAATTACAAATTGTAAATAGTTTTAAATAAAATTTCGTGATTTTGTTCAATAGTCTCATAATGGTGTTCACATAAAATAATCATGGTGATGTAGGGAAATAATTATTTCTTGACTAAGATACTGTCCTTTTCCATTCAAAATCCATCATATATGAAAAATGTAATAATTTATTTTTAAACAACCCTCTATTTTTACAAACATCACATGTTATAGTTTTTAGAATGTCTAAAAAAGAGAGTTAATAAATGAATATATCTAGTTGATAGTGATGTTTCACCATATATCCAAATATATTAAGATATTAGTTAGAATTTAGTCAGAGAGAAAAATCAACAATTATTACCTCAGTTTATTTTTCTAAATAATTATTTTCCATGTGAATGTTAAACAATGAGGGATTGTCAATAAGATTTGGGTAAAAATTAAAAATATAAAATCCAAATTAAATGATCACCTATAAATATATGGTTGATTTTTTTTAAATTGAACCATTTACTCAATATTATTCCCCTTATAATAAACAATGTGTTTTGAGGTGTATTTTAAATTGACTTTTCTCTAAACCTCAAGTATTTTTGTGTTTTAGAGCTATAAGAGGTGTTGGAATAGGGCTCACCGATCATTTTTGGGGTGTTCACTTTGGGTTTGGGTTGAAATTCACAACATATGGGTCTCTAAACTACAACACATTTGGGGTTGAATATGATGAGGGGTTATATAAGATTAAGAAATTATCACAGATCAAGCTTCATGCCATAATATATTTCCTTTATATGAGTTAATTAATACTTAATATTAAACATTTGGGACATATTCCCCCCTAAACCCCATTTGATTAGGGTTATTCCATGATGCATGGACACCATAAGTACACTGAAGTATGAAGGGGTATGCTATATAGTGATATCCAAGGGGTCTTGTTTCCTGATCCTGCCTCAGAGTTGGGAGTTATTTCCTGGCCCATATGGTCCTGCCACATAACTTGTAAAGTGTAGTTTTTTTTAAAATGTTAATTGTAATAATTAAACATTTTAAAACATAAAATAACATTAAAAATTGTTCTACCCATTTTTCCAATTATACACACCCCTTATCGATTTTTCTATGGTTCTACACCCTTCCTAGTGATCTCTTCATAATTTTTTGATGTATTCAATAATCATCTATCTCAGTGGATCTATATAGGTGTGTTTTCAATCATATAGTAATCATTCCATAACTTATACTAATTTTTCTATACTTTTCTTTATTTATTCTCTATTTTTGGAGTTTATTAGATTTTTGTAAAAAATGGATTGATGAAAAATAAACTAGATATATTTGATATTTTTATATTTAAAACATTGAGGTAGGTTTTCCCTAAATTTTTTTGAATTATTTATGCATGTATTAATGTAATGTTTGATTCACGGTACATATTATTATATGTGATTGAACTTAATCTAAATTTAATTCCATCTCCTTGATGTTTATTGAGTTAGATAAGGATGTTTATATCCCTGATGAACCTGTCAGGTGTTGTTCCTTATTTTCTAGATCACTAATGGTATTTGGAAAAAAATACAATGTACTAAATCATATGTTGTAAACCCAAATAAAGTTTCCTTGAGTTATATTATGAAATTATAGAACTAGATTTGAGAATCTGGCCTTTTTCAGTCTACAATATGTATATATTTGGGTATGGTTGACTTGATTATTGACCCATATATATGTTGAGTGTTTTTTATATGTTTTTTTGAATGTTTGATTCATATTGGGGGTGGTTGTTCCTCCCTCAGAAAATAGATTAACTAGAAAGGTTATACATTTATTGAGATATGTAGAGAAGATAGGACCAAGGGGAATATTCATGTTAATAATTTTTTTTGAGTTGGAAACCTTTTAAAACTTATTGTATGTTTTTTTATATTTTGGATTGATATATTTATGATACATATATGATTTTTGATTATGATCATGTTATGTCATTACCTTTATACAATTGATGGATATGGTAGGGAAAAATGTAGACATTGAATGAGTTGATTATAATGTGGGATTCTATACCCACTATATTATATTTTTATGATCATTATTTTACACCCATTATTATTACACATAATGATCACCATTTCATGGAATGTAATTCCCACATGGTTATGGTTATGATGGAAATGGGACACTATTCCCTAATATTTTAAATTAACCATGAATGCTGGTATGTAAAACCAATTTCATGATGATCCAAATGGAAAGGGATGATATTAACATATGAATATGCTTGCTTATGAGATGTTATTCCCACTCTTATAATGTATCCTAATAATAGGATCATTTTTTAACATGTGAGTCTCTATTTTTTGGGTCTCTATTCCCTTACACTTGTCATCTAGTCTTGAGGCGATTCATGTTTATCTATATTTCTCTAGGTTTCGATGGTAATTATGAATTGATATCAACTACACACTTTTACTAAAAATATGAAATGATTATTAGGATGTAAAATACATATATTTAAAAATAAGATACTATAGGAAATTATGACCATTTATATGACATACATGTCTATACAAATTACCCATGTGTTTTTAACTAAATTTTGAGGGGTTTTTTTCACATCCTTATGACTCAAGATGGGGTTAATAGTTGGTACACATGTGATATGTGTTGAGACACCATACCATTGGGTAAAGAAGGTAGACTTACTCTCAAGTGGTTCTATAGTATCAATGATTGCGAGTTATTTATTAGTGATACTATTCTATGTTATTTTCTTCAAATTATACATTAATTATATGTACTTAATATTATTAGGGAAAAAATTGGTGGTGGACTATTGTATTTTACTCATACCCTTCTTGGGTTCCTTTTTATGAAATCATATGTTACAAATCATGATACATGTTTGGTAAAAGGATTTTCTTGTTGATGGATAAGATGTGGAGCTTAGTGGGATATGTGAGTTAGGACCAGGTATAGACTCAATACTTTTTTTACTATTATATAATTTTTTTTTCAGATTCATGGGACTTGTGGTATAAAATATTCCCATTATATGTCCTATTAGTATATGTACGAATGTTTGAAATTATGGTTACAAATTTTATTATGTGATTAGAGTTGTAATTTATTTAGTAATGGAATTTTTTTATGATGTTTACTATTATTTGGTTTAGTATTCATTTAATATTGATTATATTGGTTCCTTTATGATTTATTTATATATTTACCAAATGGAGTATGGTATCAAAAATTTATACAAAAGAACTCAACATTGGTCAATATCATTAAGCATACAGATTGGTGTGCCTGAGGTGTGCAACACCCGGTTTAGTCAAAGTGGTGGTGAACCATATCACAGATAATATAATGTCATATCAGATCCTTATTTCAATTTTGTATTATTAATTGGGATGTGGTATTTATGATGCATTATGTAGTTATAATATTTTATTGAACTTATGAATGGGAAAAAATAACCCACATATTAGAGATGTTCATATTACTATGGATGATATTGTTTTTAATGAAATTTAGTTTTATTATTGGGTTACATTTTCTAAATATGGTGCATTTAATTATTTAATTCCGAATTATGTTTTTTACTCATTTATGGGGGTGATAAAATGGAATTTTGTCATTCATTATTTTTGAAACATATGTTTCACATGACGTTAATTTTATTTCCCATGTTTGAGAATAATGATATAGTGTTCAGTTATTTAATGTGTTATTAAAAGCTTATATAATGTTTTTTATATACTCTTATAGTGTAATTATACTTAACTGATTTAGGATTTTATTGTGTGGTCATTATATTTTTAAATTTAATCCTATATAAATATTATCCTCTAACTCATTTAGAGTGGGTAGTCAAGGCTAGAGAGAGTACCTTAGGTTATGGAGGACCCCTGTTGTGCTTTGATTTGTGTATAAAATATCATGATACTCAGGATATTACATCATATCCTACCTATTATAATATTATCTTTTATAAATTTTATTCTATACAACGTGTTTGGAATTATCATGAAATTATATTATCATGACCTCTAGTTGATGGGATAGATGCAAATTCCATATTTTTTACTAAAATAGAGGCCCTAGTTTCTCTTATACATCATCTAAATTAGTATCCCAATGAGATCCTTCATGATTTTTTTTTTCAATCCATGGGATGTGGAGTTTTAATATGTTAGGATTCCATGTAGGATCAAAACAGAGTGGTCCGGTTATAACATATTCCTCTATTTTATGAGGAGGGTGGAACCCAAAATATAGAGTTTTCTATTTGGTCTATATAGCCTATTATTTATTATCATAATATAAATACTATGATGTAGATAAATCATATGTTTAAATGCTTCAGTGATATAAATGCTCTGTTGTGTTGTTGTAGTCTATGATTGTCAACAAGTGGGGCTATCCTGGATGGTCGTTCCATATTGTTTCTTCATGAATTAAATTACTGATATTTGGATATCTCATAGGGATCAAGTATATATGAATCTTATTTTTGGGATAAGGTTTGTTATAGACTATATAGGTTAACTTATCGAGTTTCTATAACCTTCTCATTCAGCGGTGGATTATGATTCTCCCATGTTACTAATTTTGAGGATGGGTTTATTTATCTGATTTAGTGTATTTAGAACATTATCTATATTGTATAATTTTTTGAATCAGTGAATAATGATATTATAATAGAGAGGAACCTAGTTGATGATATACACAAAAGTATATCTAGTTTTTTTACTGGGTATAGGGGGGATCTTTAGGTAGATGAAAGCTATTTTTTTGATTTTAAGATTATTTGGGATAGATAATCCATGAAAGGATATGGTTCTTCTTCTATCTACAGAGGGAGGAAATTGAATGTATGTTATGAGTATATATTTCTAGGTCATAAACAACCATGTTTTCATTGAATAGCAGTAGAGTATCATTTATATAGGTATATGGTCAATCTATATTATTTTTTTCAAATATCTCCTTAGGAAGATAATTACAATGATAATGGACAATGTTACGAACCTAGATGACCTTTCATCCAACCAGACACCGACCTGAACCATGGAATGATCTTAAGGCCATTCTTGATCCCTATGGGTTTGAAACTAGTGTCTAGGAATCAAAGATCTCTTTTAAGTACAATTTCTCCAATAATAATAATATATAACCTTATAGACAAAATCATTCCAAAATATATATCAATATCAAAACCAACATCCATTACAACATTACAAAAGGTCATATAAAAGTATCAATATACATTTACATCATTAACCAAAACTAAAATGATAAAATGCAGAAAAGACAAAAAAAGGAACACAAGCCTCCATTTGGGTTGAGGGATGACACCCACCATGAAACCACAGTCAACGCTTTCCAGAATGCCACTAACAAGAATATCCACCACCACTACCATAATAAGCCTTACCATTTCCTGAATTAGACAACATGAGGTTAAAATACATCCATTAGTTATATGTAGGGTGTGAGCTGACTTTACCAGTGGAATCAAACTAGGTGTTCCATTCATTGCCATTATAAGAAAAATAAAAAATGCCAGTTTTTAAGAATATAGATAATTCAGTTTTAAAACATTTTTTGTATTTTAAAGAAAAGTAAACAATGAAAGAATAATTGAAAGAAAGTAAATATATAACAAATACATTGGGAAACCCTTAAGAATGTATCTTTAATTGGGTTATTGGATCCTCTTACCCTTAGTGATTAGTCATGAAAATAAATCATTTCATGCATGTGCTAATTGAGATGCCATAATCAATATTTTAGTAGTATCCAAAGCATCCTCATAATCACATTTAGTAGTGTTATTTCATAGTCATACATGGATGACTTAGTTGAATCCCTACCATCTCTCCCAACATATTTGTTCTTATCCCACATTCCTAGGTACCCATGGTTCTCATGTGATTCATTACATTTTCAACTACATTCTAAACCATTCCAATAATTTTTCATCATACTAACTCATCACATGACAGAACACACTATTTACAACAAATACCAAAGGGATAAAAATTTCAATACTTTAACACACGCTAAAACCCTTTAAGGAAAACCATTTTCAAAAAACAATTTACAAAATAATATAAAATAAAGGGAATAACATTTCACTCATTAAATAATAGTAAAACACAGAACCACCTACCTTTTTCTTTGAAACTACAAAAATATGATTTAAAAATGATTAAAAAGAAAATAAGAGATCCTATAGGAGTAATAACACTCCTAAAATATTATGATACATGTAAAACTTTTCAGATTCAACCCAATCTTATTCAACATAACCACTAGGTGGAAGGAAATGCAACAAGAAAGAGGGAAGTTACCATGGAAGGTGAGTAAGAGGAACTTACTTAGAGTTTTATTGAAGATAAAAAATAAAAATTACCCAAGATTTGATGATAAGAAGGATAGGTGAAGTGTCAGAGGTGTTCCTAGAGTTTTGGGGGTTAAATAGGGTGGAAATTGTTAAAATAATGAGGAAAAAATATGAAATTAATAATTTTTAATTTCTGGGAAGGCCGCATAGTTTAGACACATGGTATGGTAGATTATGCACCAACCATGTGGGTGACTTTCTTTTAATAGATAATAGACACATGGTTTGGGATGAAAGTTCTCAGAAAACAAGAACCTAATAGTGTTGTACTCAGGTGACACTATCCATCATCAAACAATTTATTGGGGTTGGGGCATGGTATTTACTAGCCATGTACCATCTATGCACCAATTTTGTCCCTAAAAAATATTTTTTTTCATGTAAAACCACATAAAAATATATAGAAGAAATTCCAAATAAACGATAACTAATATTTCAGTAAAATCACATAGTGGGAGTGACAATTCTCTCCACCATATAACTTTTTTTCCTCATAATGTCAACCCATAGTTTGATCAGATAACAAGTGAGGGTACTGCTCCTTGATTAAAGGCTTCCACTCCAACATCTCATGATTATAATTTCTGTGATTCCATAGGACACAAAATAACATCATTTACTTTCCCTAGAGCACATTAACCTATTAATCCACAATGTCTACTAGTTGCTCAGTGACTAATAGATCAAGTTACAACATAAGTACTTCCAAGATCACCACAAGGGAAGTGTCTGAATTATACCTATTTGAATGGAATATATGGAAAACATAATTAATAGAATTAACTTGATAAAGAAACTCTAGATTATATTCCACATTACCTATCCTCCCATTAATATCAACGTTTTAGTCATGCCTCAGCGTAATCTTCTCCTACTTTCCATGATGGTGATGACCCAGGTGAGGTATCAGGATTAGGAATACCCTGTCAACCAATGATAACACAAAAGAATAATTTTCTTTATTTAAATATTATTTATAAATTATTTTGTTATTAACAACCACTAAATAATCATCTTGATTATATTGGTCATCTCATGCACAATTCTTGGACCCAATAGGGAAGTCTCACCTACCTCCATCTAGTATAGAGGATTATAACATGGATAACCATAAAAAACTTAGAAGAGAGCCATCATAATCATAGAGTTTTAACTATTATTATTTAAAAACTACACCAACCTATGATAGAGATCCAAGGATCCTCTAATTTCCAATAAGCAGGAACAAATCATGTCTTCTAGGATGTTGTTTTCCTAATCTGTTTGACCATATGTTTAAGGATGATATGCTATGTTTAAGGATTATATGTAAAATGAGGGCCCTAGTTTGAAATAATAGCAAACAACACAACATGAAACCTCATAATCCCCTTAACATACAACCTACCCAATTCCACATTTTGGTTGAGAAATTTAATGAAATGAAATGAGTAGACTTGGTTAGACAATCAATAACTAACCAAATAATGATCCTTCCCTAAGGTGTATGGGGTAACATGATAATGAAATTTATGGCTACCTCATCCCACTTGTAGGTAAGAATGGGGAAGGAATGAAGAAAAACCGAAGGTACCTAATTTTCATCTTTGAAATGCTAAAAAGTATAAAACCAAGATAAAAAGTCATCTATATCACATATCATACATGGCCATCAGAACTATAATCACACATTATAAAAAATCTTGGTGGAAAAAAGATAGAAATCCTGTTGGGACTGATTATATACTCGTAACACAAACTTATTAAGATATTATGTAACAATAGAACATAACTTGAATTAATAAACACCCTCATGAGACAAAGACTAATCACTCAGAACCACCCCACCATTTATTAATTGAGAATTACATTTCCAAAACTCATAACATGGATGATCATCCCTAATCAGTTATATTTGAGAAGGAATCAACTTTCTAATATCCAAGAACATACTACCACATTTCTCCTTGGATTATAGGTGAGTCTGATAAAAAACACCCCTTAAAACCCACTCATCACTGGACTCCTTTAGAGCATGGATAAGAAAATTCCTACTAAAAGTTCTAGCTACCACATCTCCTTCAAATTGGGTGCAGAAAATATCGATGTTGAACCCCTAATGGTACTTGAACCATTTATGCTACCTCATGTTCAAGAATTTTCATGGAGAAAATATATCTTAATCTATTACGGTCTAAGAAAACCATAAAATTGTCCACAAAAAGACGATGATGTGAATATTTAAGGGAATGAATAACTACATAGAGATGAACTTATTTATTAGGGTGATTCTTATAATGTGGTAAGATTTAGAAAAATCCATCTACTACCACATAGTCTCCTTACATAAGTACGCATCCTAAATCCATTCTAGAAGTATCAAAATTGACCATGTAACCCTGACTATCCTCAAGTAAAATCAGGTTAGGTAAGAGGTAAATCAATAATCATGCTCCTAAAAATTGACATTACATTTTATATTCCAAAAAAACTTCTCCCCTTTCTAGGTGAGGGGCTTTATCATCAATTTATATCAAGATAATTCCTTGATGAACCTCCTATAGTACCCCACTAGGCCAAAAAAACTCTAGATCTCAAATATATTCCGCATGTACACCCATTACAACAACAAATTGACTATATTTTATTAAAATAAAACCAAAAGTTATGAGATCACATGTACTAAAAACATAAATACCTGGGTCCATAAATTACACTACAATAATTTCCCATAAAGGAGGAGATCTCACGACATGCCTTGAATAACTCTCAAACTTCTTGTGCTGCTCTTCCACCCTCAAGTAGAATATAATATCATCCATAAAAACCATGAAAAAAATATTTGAGGTATCTATGAACACCTATTTCATTAGACCTATGAAAAATAATATAGAATTTTTAAATCTAAATGGCATTACGAAATTGTCATGACCCGCCTTCACCAAAAGGATGGAAGGGTCAGCAGGTTGCCAATCCCTTCCTTATTTAAGTTGAAGGAGAGATAATGACCCCCGAAACCCGCCTTCAATAGGTCCTGGAGTGGCGACAAGCACCAAGGGTATGAGAATTTCACACAAATGGAAGGCATTACCCATTTTGTTTTATAGGATCAGGAGATAAGATGATGAAACCCAACAACACCAAGGTAAACGAAAAGTAAATCCAAAAGCAAACAATTCCCACATGCATGTTCCAAAAGTAAAAGCCACAAAGTAAGTGACTACAAGGGTAAGTACCAAAGAAAGAAAACAGCAACTACGACTACCCCAAATGTCCGAGATAGTATAGTCCCGCGCGATCCCCGAAGTCCTCCTGGAAACCTGAAAGCAGTTTTATATACGTAGGGTGAGCATAAAAGTACACTAAGTAGGGAAAACCAAAGACTCTCGTGCATAAGTGGGGGAACATACTAAAGTCCCGTGAGAAAAAGAGTAAACCAAACACCTATCAAGGTAAACTATCCACCCAAGCCTCACTAAGGCACACTCCCCAAATAATGAAAGTCAAGTAAAATATATAATAAGAGCACATCGATGTTTGGGTACCCCGTGCCACTTTCCCACTAGTTATTGATACAACATACGCATCGAACCAATCCTGCCATTCTCACCGTAGTCCCACTTCCACACCCGCCCACACACACCTGGGCCACAACCACATGTAGTCCCACTGCCGAATCTCACCCGCAAACACCTGGGTCACAACTGTCACACGTAACCACGCCTGCAAACACCTACGTCAGAACAACCACCACCACGCCTGAAGACACCTGGGCTAGAAGATCCACTGCCACGCTCGAAGACACCTGGGCCTCATCCTGAAGACACTTGGTAAACCACCTGCCGCACACACCTGGTCAACCCCCACACTACCCTGCACGAAGATTCTTGGGCTAATAATGGACCTCAGGCCATCACAGCCTGCCCGAAGACACTTGGGATATCCGGGAAAGGGAGCAAAAAAAGAGATAATAACCATCCACTAATAATAGTGTTGGGAAAAACACCCTCCCCCATGAAATGGGGGTGTTCGGCACTAAGTACTAAACTTGGGTGGGGTGAGAATAAGAAACACAAAACTACAAGTATGTATATATCGGTAATAAGAACTCACCCAAGTTAGGTTTTTCTTCAGCCAACCTAAAGGACACAAACAAAACTCAGGTCCGAGTCATGACTCTCTCCAACCAACCCATTGTCCCTTTCTTGTTTTCATGTTCAGTAATAATGTTCAAATAAGTTTAATAACTACTGGGAAACTAACACCATAAGCATAACCAAGGAGAAGAAACCAGCCAAACGTCAATTAAGTATCCACACCTGGTTCTCTTGTATAGTCACAACAACAAAGGAATAAGTGAGATCCCTCGAAGTACTGGAACCAAAGACAACCCCGAGACACTACCCCATGTCCCCTCCCCAAATTTTTTTTTCATCAACAGAGGATCCCACCCCAATTCATGATAGAAACAAGGTAACCACCCGGTCTTAAAACTCGCAACCACCGAATCCATAACAACAGCGGATCCCATCCCCAATTTCATAACCACCGAGAATATAAAAACAAGGGATACCATCCCCTCCCACATCTCCAGCAATTGTTCCGTAAAAGAAAACAACCAAACCACTACCACCAACACAAAGCAGGGCCATGCCGGTATTTTCAGATTTATAAGATTTAACACAATCCATGATTTCAATTTCCGTGTGATTTAACTGGGGTTATCACAGAAAAGGATTTATTCTGGTGCTTCCAATTAATTTATCCAAATATACGTAATTAAACAAAATTCATTTACGCAGCAAGGGTTATCCACCACAAACACGATCCATTTAAACATCACCAGAGGTAAGGGTTCATTAGTTCCCAGACAACGACTACAAACGGCCTCAATTTTTAGTAGATGTAAGCCACACAATTCAGAAGGAATATCATAATATAAAAAAAGTATCAATGATCACACCCCCCCTTCTTTATTTAAAGAATCTGTTCATTATCTTTATTTAGGTCTGGTTTATCCAATTCTATAGAATCAAAAGCACACCCACCCCGCATGATAAACAAAAGAGAGTGGCGAAGGAGAAATTCCCTACTTGTTGATCAATGATCAATGCTTAGGCCTGGTGCAGAACTTCACACATAGCGATGTGGATCACCTGAACGGAAATCCCCTCTTCTGAACGAAGGGTACTCCTTGAAGAGGGTGATTGAGAAAAAAAAAGAACCCACGGCGAACCCTCTAGTTTATAAGGGGGGGGGGGAGGTTGATATTAGAACACGAAACCACGTAAGGCATGGGGTCGTGGGTTGACTATGCGGCCCCACACGTTATTAAAATCTTGGGTGGTTTAAACTATCACACACCAGGTTATTTCATTAATATTTAATTAAAACATTGAGGGCGTTACCCGGATTTTAAAATGAGATTAAATGGGTCAAAATAGGGTTTAAAACCCTAATTGCACAAGAAGGAGCGCCACTGGAAAGAACCCGTGAGGGTAGGCCAGAGCCACCAGTAGCTGAGAGCTATCCATGGGCTACAGCTACCGGTAGACAGAGCTACCGGTAGGCTGCATCTACCGGTAGACGGAGCTATCGGTAGGCCTACCATTACGCCAAACTTAACCGAGATTCCCAGACCAGAAAACCCAAAATGAGATTTTCACAAATTATTGGACCCCAAGAACCCCGACCATTACATCAAATACCTCTTAAACGATTATCGTCCTCGAGAATCAAAACCAACCAGAAGGAAAGAGAGAGTCCGAACAACCACCTCGAAAGATACCCCTTGAGTGAACCCATGATAATTAAAAACACTTTCCTGTCAAGAACCAAGAAACATACCATGTCAAACTGCCCAGGCATGTGGGTTGGGGAGTCTCCTCCCCCATGTCAAGATATTATCTGCTTTGGGCAGCACTGACTCGCCCACACGAGTTTAATCACATCCACCTTAATGCGTCTTGACTAGGGGTCGGGTTCTCTTATCCCCCATAGCCAGGGCTTTTCACACACATTCAGAGGAAAGAAAACCAGTACATTTCATAGCCAAAAAGACAAAATGTTCTACCACAATAGGAGCAACAAGGAACAAAACTCAAAACAAATCTGGGTACTGGGTACACATTTGTGCTTCCCTCTCCCACGTACTCTCCTCAAGCCCACCATGTCTCCACAACACACGAACCAAGGGAATGGTTCGCCCATGAAGCACCTTCTCCTTGAGATCCTCGATCATCACTGGTCTCTCCACGAAAGTCACGTCGTCCTCAATGTCCAGCTCACCCCAATCAAGGACGTGTGAATCATTGTACAGATACTGACGGAGCTGGGACACATGAAATACATCATGTATCCCCAGTAGCGGTGGTGGTAACGCTAGCTGATAATCCACTTCGCCAACCCGCCGTAACACTTCGAAGGGTCCGATGAACCTGGGAGAAAGCTTACTCCCCTTGCCGAACCTCAGCTGCCCACGCCGAGGGGAGACCTTCAAGAACACATGGTCTCCAACCTCAAACTCCAAGGTCCTCCTCCTGGTATCCGCATACAACTTCTGTCGGACCTGGGACACCTTCATCCTTTCCCGTATGAGTTGAACCTTTTCTGTCATGATCTGCACCACCTCTGGGCCAAGGATGCTTGCCTCTCTTACTTCGGTCCAACACACAGGTGAATGGCATGGCCTCCTGTACGAGGCTTCAAATGGGGCCATAAAAATGGTAGATTGGTAGCTATTATTGTAGGAAAACTCTACCAGTGGCAAGTATCGCACCCATGATACCCGTGAGTCTAGAACACATTCCCACAACATATCCTCCAATGTCTGGATGGTGCACTCTGTCTGCCCATCTATCTGGGGGTGGAAATCAGTTCTAAGGAATATCTGGGTGCCAAAAGCATGCGGCAAACCCATCCAGACTCATGAGGTAAAACGTGCATCCCTATATGAGATTATATACCTTGGAACTCCATGCAACCGCACCACCTCATCCACATACCTTCACACCAAAGCATCCACTACACTCGACTCCCTGATCACCAGAAAGTGAGCCGATTTCGTCAACCGGTCCACTGCCACCCATATGGCGTCATATCCCCCTTGGACCTTGGGTAGTCCCGTGAAGAAATCCATCGAGATTTCATCCCACTTCCACTCGGGGAAATCTAGAGGCTCTAGTAGGCTTCCTGGAACTCGGTGTTCATCCTTCACTTGCTGACACAATAAGCACTTGGCCACAAACTCTGCCACCAATCGCTTAACTCCGGGCCACCAAAACTGCCTCTTTAGTCCCTGGTACATCATGGAAACTCCTAGGTGTACCCCCAGGGGTGAGTTGTGGAACTCACTGAGAACCCTTCCGCACATCACTTCTGGAACAACCAACTGTCCCTGGAAAAGCATCCGGTTCTGACCATCCTCTGTCCATCCTTCCGGAGCATTGCCCTGGTCAACTCGGTCATGCATCACTTAGCACTCTAGGTCTCCCCACTGAGACTCCTCCACTTGCTGAAATAGAGATTACTACACTGTCATCTGATACAAGCAACCTCTACTGCTATCCATCCTCGCATCCAGGTGTAAGGCAGCCAACTCCTCCATCGCCTTCCAGGCGTCCGCTGACTCTCGGACCGCATCCTTCTACGTCCTCCTGCTCAAGGCATAAGCCACTACATTTCCCTTTCCCTCAGTATAAGAGATCTCAAAGTCGTAATCCTAGAAGAAATCCACCCATCTCCGCTGTCGCAATTTTAGGTCCCACTGGGAGAAGATATAACTCAAGCTTTTGTGATCTGTGAAGACCACAAAGCGTTCTACGATGAGGTAGTTCCGCCATAACTTTAGCGCAAAAACGATCGCTGCAAGCTCCAGGTCGTGGGTGGCATAATTACGCCCATGATGGCGTAGCTTCCTGGACCCATAAGAGATCACCCCTTGTCGCTACATCAACACACATCCCAGACCCTGTCCTAAAGAATCACAGAACACCTCATAGGATGCCCCTTCTTCTGGTAATCATAGTACTGGGGCACTAACCAACTTCTCCTTCAGATAGCTGAAGGATGACTCGCACTGCTCACTCCACACAAAAACCTGGTCTTTCTTGGTCAGGGCTGACAAAGGGGCTGCTACTCGGGAGAAGTTGTGTACGAACCTATGATAGTAACCTGCCAGCCTGAGGAAACTACGTACCTCTGCCACATTCTTGGGTGCTGCCCATGAAACAACTGCCTCAACCTTTGACGGGTCCATCTCTACCCCTTGATCGGACACCACGTTCCAGAGGAAGTGCACTTCTCATGTTCAGAACTTGCATTTTGACAACTTACCATAGAGCTGGTGCTGTCGGAGGACCTCCAAAACCGTCCTCAGGAGCTCTGCATGGTCCTCCACTAATTTTGAATAGATCAGGATATCGTCAATGAACACAACCACGAAACGATCCAAGTACTCCCGGAAGATGGAGTTTATTAGCCCCATGAACATAGCTGGGGAGTTCATAACGCCGAAGGGAATAACTACAAACTCGAAGTGTCCATATATATAACTGAACACCGTCTTCGGGATGTCACTTTCCTTCACTCTCATCTGGTGATACCCAGACCGTAGGTTGATCTTCAAGAACTATCCTGCCCCCTTCAGCTAGTCGAAAATATCGTCTATCCTCGGAAGAGGGTAGCGATTCTTGATCGTCATCTGATTCAGCCTCCTATAGTCTATGCACAACCTGAGACCACCATATTCCTTATTTACGAACAAGACTGGAGCACCCCACGGTGACACACTCGGCCAAAAATAACCCCTCTTCATCATATCGTCAATTTGGATCCGAAACTCCTGTAGCTCTGAAGGTGCCATCCGGTAAGGAGTCATAGAGATCGGACGAGCGCCGGGTTGTAGGTCTATCCAGAACTCGATATCACATCGAGGGGGAAGAGTCGTCACCTCCTCAGGGAATATGTCCATAAAACCATGGACGATCTATGGAACTTCCACCATTTCAGCATCTACTAACCATACTGACAACTCAGCTAACAAGGAGAGGGGGGTCCCTCTCGCTTGTTGCCCTTCCGACTGCTCCGCTTGCCAGTGAAAAAAACACGCCGGCCGCCCAAGTTTGAGAACGCGACCCTTCTTTAGAAGCAGTCGATGAGGAAAAACACAGAGAATAGCCAGTTCATTCCTAGGATGACATCGTATGGCTGTATCTGTAGCAGAAGAATATCCCTAACTGACTGATGTTGCCCTATCATCATTCTGCATCCCTGAAAAACAAACAACAAGTCGGTCTGACCCCCGAATGGTGTGCTCAACCCCAGGGGCACTGGGAGTCTATCGGTATCTAGACCCAAGGCATGGGATAGACTGGGTGCAAAAAAGTAGCGCGAAGCTCCGGTATCAAACAAGGCATAAGCAAGGGTACTAAACAAACTGATCGTACCTTGAACAACCTCCGGCCCTGCTGGAACTGCTGCCTCTATGGCGTGTAACTGTCCACATCCAGCTCCTCCGCCCCTCGGATGTCGGCCACCTCCTCGACCATGCCCTGGTTGACGTCCCTGAGGAGCGCCCTAAGTTCGGCCTCCTCCTCCTACGTCTGCCCTCGGAGGAGTGGAAGCTCTTTGTCCCTGCTGCTGCTGCTGGAAAGGCCTGGCTGGAAGCTGCTGTTGGGTCGGGTGGTGGGGCTGTCCACCACCGCTGTACTATAACCGGTCCAGACACTGACTCCGGAGATGTCCAGGGCTCCCACAGACGAAGCACCGCGGTCCCAGGCCCGAAGGAAAATGGCGAGGACCAGGGGATCGAAACTGAAACTACTGTGGCCTGATCCCTACCGGTTGGAACCTGGAGGGTCCTGACGCTGGAGGCCTGGTGCTGAAGGCCTTCCCCTTCAATGATCCCAGCTGGATCCCCTCTCGTGACACTCCTCCTAGAGAATGCATCCTCTCCACCACTTCGGCCTTCTTCTGGTCCTCCAAGTATGTCGGAAGGGTAAAGGGGCTAACAACATACTAGAGGGAGGGTCAGAGCACCTCCTCCAAACGTCTTTCCCGAGACTCCTCATCGGGAAAAAGGTCCGGAGAAAAATGTAGGAGGTCCTTGAACTTGATCCCTAGCTCCCTCATTGACATTCTCCCCTGTTGGAGAGAGAGTATCTCCTGTCTCTTTTCCACCTTCATCATCGAAGAGAGGAATTCCGTCCGGAACTCCCTCTTGAAATCAGCCCATGCCACCTCAGCCTATCTCCTCTCCCCCAGGTAAAGCATCCACCACTGACGTGCCGCTCCCCACATCTGGCTGATGGCTAGAGGAACCCAGTACTCGGTCGAGGCCCGAATCAGGCCGAAGGCTATCACTAGCTCCTCTAGCCAGCTCTCCGTCTTCATGTCAGAGGTGATGCCCTCATACTTCTCGATTTTATGTCGCTGGAAGGCCCGAAGTGTCTTCTGCCACTGGTCATTCTCCTCTTCCCGGTCAGATCTCTGCCGATCGGCCAAGGTAGTCTCTGGGGCCTCGATCGCCTGTACCACACGTGGTTGCCTTCCAGGTGCCATAGCTGCAAGGTAAACAAGAAATGCCTAAGCCCAAGTAGTTCAGAATACTGTCTTTAAAACTTCTTAAACTTTTCGTTTATTCTTCATTCCCAAAATACCACAGAAACACAAGAACATGAGTCATTATGATGCATGTACCTTTCCTAGGGTCTCTCTACCCTACAATCAGCATGGCCTCACTTGGTCGTTCAGTAGGTCTAGAGTCCTTGCATCAGATCACGGGGGGCCCTAAAATCCCACATCCTAGCTAGTCTTCCCTGGCCTAATTCATGAACCAAGGTAACCCAACACTATTTCCCTACCATCCCATGCAATCCTCCCTGTGCTGAAATTCACACTCCATCCTATCTCTCAACCATCACCTCTAATACCATTATTTCATGACCCGCCTTCACCAAAAGGAGGGATGGTTCAGCAGGTTTACAAGTCCTTCCTCCTTTAAGTTGAACGAGAGATAATGACCCCCGAAACCTACCTTCTATAGGTCCCAGAGTGGCGACTAGCACCAAAGGTATGAGAATTTCACACAAATGGAAGGCATTACCCTTTTTGTTTTATAGGATCGAGAGATAAGATGATGAAACCCAACAACACCAAGGTAAAAGAAAAGTAAAGCCAAAAGTAAACCATTCCCACATGCATGTTCCAAAAGTAAAAGCTAAAAAGTACAAAAGTGACTACAAGGGTAAGAAACAAAGAAAGAAAACAGCAACTACGACTGACCCAAAGGTCCGAGCTAGTATGGTCCCACGCGATCCCCGAAGTCCTCTAGGAAACCTGAAATCAGTTTTATATAAGTAGGGTGAGCATACAAGTACACTCAGTAGGGAAAACCAAAGACTCTCATGCATAATTGGGGGAACGTACTAAAATCCCATGAGAAAAGGAGTAAACCAAACACCTATCAAGGTAAACTATCCACCCAAGCCTCACCAAGGCACACTCCCCAAATAACGCAAGTCAAGTAAAATATATAATAATATCACATCGATGTTTGGGTACCCCGTGCCACTTTCCCACTGGTTATTGAGACATCATATGCATCCAACCAATCCCGCCATTCTCACCGCAGTACCACTGCCACACCCGCCCGCACACACCTGCGCCACAACCACACACAGTCCCACCACCGAATCCCACCCGCAAACACCTAGGTCACAACTGTCAAACGTAACCATCCCTACAAAAACCTAGGTCAGAACAACCACCACCACACCTGAAGACACCTGGGCTAGAAGATACACAGCCACGCCCGAAGACACCTGGGCCTCATCCTGAAGACACTTGGGAAACCACCTGCCGCACACACCTAGCCAACCCCCACACTACCCTGCCCGAAGATTCTTGGGCTAATAATGGACCTCAGGCCATCACAGCCTGCCCGAAGACACTTGGGCTATCCGGGAAAGGGAGCAGAAAAGGAGCTAATAACCAGGCACTAATAATAGTGTTGGGAAAACACCCTCCAACATGAAATGGGGGTGTTCGGTACTAAGTACTCAACTTGGGTGGGGTGGGAATAAGAAATACAAAACTAAAAGTATGTATATATAGGTAACAAGAACTCACCCAAGTTAGGTTTTTCTTCAGCCAGCCTAAAGGAAACAAACAACACTCAGGTCCGAGTCACAACTCTCGCCAACCAAACCATTGTCCCTTTCTTGTTTTCATGTTCAGTAATAATGTTCAAATAAGTTTAAGCACTACTGGGAAACTAACACCATAAGAATAACCAAGGAGAAGAAACCAGCCAAACGTCAATTAAGTATCCACACCCGGTTATCTTGTATAGTCACAAAAACAAAGGAATAAGTGAGATCCCTCGAAGTACTGGAACCAAAGACAACCCCGCGAAACTGCCCCATGTCCCCTCCCCCAAAACATTTTTTCATCAACAGAGGATCCCACCCCAATTCGTGATATAAACAAGGTAACCACCCTGTCTTAAAACTCGCAACCACCGAATCCATAACAACAGGGGATCCCATCCCCAATTTCATAACCACTGAGAATATAAAAACAGGGGATCCCATCCCCTCCCACATATCTAGGAATAAACCTATAAAAGAAAATGACCAAAACCACTACTACCAACACAAAGTAGGGCCATGCCGATATTTTCAGATTTATAAGATTTAACACACTCCATGACTTTAATTTCCGTGTGCTTTAACCAGGGTTATCAAAAAAAAAGATTTATCCTGGTGCTTCCAATTCATTTAGCCGAATATACATAATTAAACAAAATTCCTTCACACAACAAGGGTTATCCACCACAAACACGATCCATTTAAACATCACTAGAGGTAAGGGTTCGTTAGTGCACAGACAACAACTACCAACGACCTCAATTTTCAGTAGGCGTAAGCCGCAAAATTAAGAAGGAAGATCATAATATAAAACAGTATCAAAGATCATAGCCCCCCTTATTTATTCAAAGAATCCGTTCATTATCTTTATTTAGGTCTGGTTTATCCAATTCTATAGAATCAAAAGCACGCCCACCCCGCATGATACACAAAAGAGAGAGGCGAAGGAGAAATTCCCTACTTATTGATCAATGATCAAAACTTAGGCCCGGTACGGAACTTCACGCATAGCGATGCAGCTCACCTGAATGGAAATAGCCTCATCTGAACGAAGGGTACTCCTTGCAGAGGGTGATCGAGAAAAAAATAACCCACAATGAACCCTTTAGTTTATAAGGGCGGAGACGGTTGATACTAGAACGCGAAACCGTGTAAGGCGCGGGGTTGTGGGTTGACTACGCGGCCCCACACGTTATTAAAAAGTTCGGGCGGTTTAAACCATCACACACCAGGTTATTTCATTAATATTTAATTAAAACATTTAGGGAATTACCCGGATTTTAAAACGAGCTTAAAGGGGTCAAAATAGGTTTTAAAACCCTAATTGCACAAGAAGGAGCACCACTAGAAAGAACCCGTGAGGGTAGGCCAGAGCCACCGGTAGCTGAGCTACCAGTGGGATGCAACCACCGGTAGACTGAGCTACCAGTAGGGTGCAGCAACCTGTAGACCAAGCTACCGGTAGGCTATAGCTACCGGTAGGCTAAGGCTACCGGTAGGCCTACCATTACGCCAAACTTCATCGAGACTCCCAGACCAGAAAAACCAACACGAGATTTTCACAAAGTAATAGACCCCAAGAACCCGGTCCATTACAGAAATACTCAAAATGGTAGTACTTTATTAGGAAGGTAGTCTTGGGAATGTATTCTACTCTCACCCTAACCTGGTGATACCCTGCATGAAGGTCGATAATATAAAACCATATTTATGCATTTATATATTAATAGAGATCATAAATATGGGGAAATGGATATTTATTCTTTATGTTGACACTATTCTTCATTAGATAATCAATACCCAACTTGGTATATATGTCGACCTTTTTAGAAAAAAAATCATTAAAGCAGCCTAAAGAGATATGCTTAGGTGAATGAAACCTTTAGAATCCAAGTCGTACAACTATATCCTAAGTTCCCTCAACTCAGTGGGGGCCATAAAATATGAGGGAAGAGATATCACATGTGTCACCAATGCCAAATTTATTGTGAAATCCAATAGCTTCTTAAAAGTTAGACATGAAAAATCTTCTGGGAATACCACATCAAACTCATCCACCATGGAAGGAAATACACTCTAAAAAACATTCTCATCATCACCAAATAAGAGGCAAGACACTTGAAATGAAATCCCATATAGATATAAAATAGGAGGTCCATCTCAACCTGACTCCATATCCCATTCTCCATGAAAAACTAGAGTTCTTACATCGGGGGCTGCAAAAGGACCCAAATGGAAATGAAAATTTATACAGGCATTAAATAATTTCATCTAGTACATACTGAAGATATTATTAGAGATAAATATTTATCAAACATAGAAATACCATTTCCTCTCAACATCTAACATGAAGATAATGTACTATGGGAATCTAAAACATTACTCTCTCCTCCTACCAAGAGGTGTAACCAAATCCATGTAATACATAATAACCTTAGTTGGGAGTTTCAAAAAATCCAAAATACCAGTAGAAGTAAATGAATTAGAATCACCTGTATTAAATAATTAAATTACCAAGGATGATAAAACAAGAAAAGTACATCGATATGTCACATGTCCTACATATAAATCCACTAGTTCCCGATTCATAGCACAAAAGTACTTCATATATTTTTATGTATATGGTTGACTAATAACCCATGAATCTTCATTAAGATCACTCTACCCAAAATAATATCCACCCATTCCATAACATCAACCTTAATAAGACCCCATAACACTGGATGCATCAGATGAAGCTTCTATTCCCTAGGAAAGTATAGAGAATGTACTGATTTTTGATGGAAAATCACTTATATAAAAGTATTGCAAGTGGATCATGAATTGGAAATGATGGAACAACCTAGGTGGTTTCAAACATTGGGACCTCACATTACAAGATTTCCTATACTAATAGCATAATATATATCCACCACCAATAATAGATAATGAGAGCAGTGAAGGTGGAAATCCCAAACTACTTTACCATTGGATACCAACATGGGAAGGGATTCCTAAGATTTATTTTCCATCCAAAAAACCCATTTAAAATCAACCAATTCTCAAATTCTCACTAGAAATTTCCTTGGGAGAAAAGAAGACCGTTTTGAAGTGTTTTTCATACTCTAACATTTAATGTTCACCTTGGTGGAGCTCTTGGAATTCCCAGGTCTTTGTGAAAGACAACACCTCAAGGTAGTATTGTTCATTGAGGACAAAATCAATTTATTTCCACCCCATATGATCATGTTTTACATCCTGAACCACTGAATATATCCACTTATGGCTAGGGAATTCTAAAAAAAGTTTCACACTTTACCTTAACAACATCAGATGTATTGAGGATCTGAAAGATCCTCTCAGCCTTCTCCCCCACTATTATGCTTCCTAGGGATGTATGCTTCCCTAGAAGGATGATATATTACAATTAAGAAACTTTAGATCTTGATCATTATTTGTAACTTTTTTGAATTCTTAGCCTGATTAGGACCAGAACCCACTCCCTGATCTGTGGCCCAGATTGGCCAAACCACTACCTTAAAAAATCTATGATCATCTAGTGAGGAATAAAAGTCTCCATCATCCTCTTTTGGACATAAAATATGTCTTTGAGAGTCATAAAAATATACATTCTAATAAAAAGAAAAGTACTATCAATAAATCTCCCCACATAGAGATAATAAATGTGAGAAGTGCACACACAGATCACAATAAGCCTAGAAACAACTTAATAAACTCTACAAAACCTTGGTTCCCATGTGAAATCAACATCCTATGAATTACACATGAAGGAAGAGTAAAAATAGATTCCAAAATTCTCATGGTAAAATAAGTGTTGTCATGAGGCGTGTTGGAGAAACACCCTACTCATAACCAGATCCTTAAACTCTAATAGTTCTAGCTCTTATCTACCTAGACTTTCCCAAACAAAAATACCCAATAGAGGGAAAAAACTTCCTTTTATACCAATTTTCATGAACCTAACCAGGTTTCCATCTAATAAGACACCTGAATCATTCCATGGAATGACCCAAGGGGTGTTCTCAATCCCCATAGGCTAGAAAATAGCGATTTGGAATGAAATAACTACTTTGGGAATCATTTCACCAATAATATAAATATCCATCCTTATACACAAAATCATTAAAAAATATACATCAAAATCACAAACAAAATCCATTAAAACTTTATAGAAAGGGAATATAGTTGTCTCATGATACATTTACATCTTTAACCAAAACCTAAAAGGATCAAATGGGGAAAATACAAACAAAAGGAACATGAGCCTCCATGTGGCATGAGGTTTAACACCCACCATTACACCACCATAAACACTTTCCTGAAGAAGAAAAAAATATAATGAATACTTGATTCCACTACCATAGTAAAACATGCATTTACAAAAATTAGAAAACATGAGATCTACATATACCCATTAGGTATATGTAGGGTGTGAGCTCACTTTCCGAATTGGATCCCATAAGGTGTTCCATTCATATCCATTAGAAGACAAAAATGCTAGTTTTCATAAAAAATGAATAGCATAGTTTTTCAACATGATTTAGATTTTAAGGGAATAGAAAAAGTGAAAGATAAACTGAAAGTAGGTAAAAATAGTATAGGAACCTTTGTAGTCCCCTATGAAACAAGGTTTCATTAGATGTTAGGGTTCTTATACCCTAAGTATCCGGTTACAATAATAAATCCATCCATTCAGAAGTTTCTAGAGATTCCTTCTCCATAGTTCTAGGGGTACCCAAAACATCATCATCACTAAGTTTAGTTTTTGTTGTAGCATATTCATTTTATGAATAATGGTTTTAAGAACTACAATCTCTATCCACATACTTTTACTTATCCCACCCTTATAGGTACCTAGGGTTCCCAAGGTGTTCATCCCATTTACAAAACCATTCCAAAACATTCCAATCCCTTTTCATCATATCAAATCCTCATATGCCATAATACACCATTTCCATCAATTAAAAAAGGGATAAACCATTTAAAGAGTTTTAACATAAAACAAAACCCATGAAAACCAATAATTTTCACATAAAAATATTTTAGAATATAATTTCAAATGAAGTTATGAACATTTAACTCATAAAATAATAGAGCAACATGGATCCACATACCATTATTTTCGAAAGCACCACAATTTAGTTGAAACATGTAAGATAATACAAGAGGAGATCATAAAGAAGCACTAAATCTCCACAAATAAAAATATCTAATCCAAAAATTTCAAATTTAATCAACTCTAGGTTAGTAAAACTAATAGAGAGAAGTAAACCGAAGAAGAAATAAAGTAGGGACTAAGGAAAGAGATGATTAATAACATAATTGGAGTCTAGTAAAAGACATATTCTCAAAATAACCTAAGATATGAAGCCAAGAAGGATAGGATAATAGGTCTATGCATGCCTAGGGTTGTTATTATCAAATGGAAGAATAAATGGGGTTGAAAGGGATAAAAATGGGGAGAGAAAAAATTGGAAACTCAAAAATTTTAATGTTTGGGTAGGATGAATGACACATGAACATGATATACTATCCCATTAAAAAACCATGAGTGTTCCTATATTTTAATAGATATAGGTTCCATGGTTTAGCATGAACAGTTTCACATACCATGTGACACTCAGGTGTCACTATCCATACTCACACGGTTTGCTCGGGTCGGTGTACCATGACACCCTATGATTTTGTGCAATAATCTTTTTCAAAATAAAATTAATATTTTTTATATTTTTCATTAGGTGAAATATATATTTTATCTTATATTACATGCAACACTAATTTTAGTTTTTGTTACATTAAACAATGGGTTTTAGTGAACCACGACATACAATTAATAATATGATTAAAAAGACCATTATTACTTAGTTGTTAAATTATTGGAATAAATAGTAAAAACTAAATTTTAAATATTATGTATAATGGATTTATATAAATAAAACATATTGATAAAAATAGTAATTAAATTTTCAATAAAGTCTTAATATGTTTTGAAAATACTATTTTCTCAAAAAATGTTTAATTTATTTCATTTTATGAAGAATAATAAAATATTTTTTTGAAACTTTTAGAAAAGTAATTTGTTAAAATAAAAATCATTTTGGAAATATTTATATCAAAATTACCCTGGGGATAAATTTTGATAGTTTTCTAAAAAATTAAATTTATTGATGAATAGTGAAAAATAATAAATTTTAATTGAAAACTTCCTTTACATTTAAAAAATTTATAAAGTTAAATTATATTTTAAATTATTTTTAAAGTAAAATTAGTTAAATAATATAATTAATAATATAATTTATGTCATTATAATCAATTTTATATTAAAATTGGTTATAAAAATTTTGTAATCTTTTGGACATTTTCTCTTTGAAACCACACATTTTCATCACATCTCTGGGATTAATTTTAAATCTTAATTTTCAAATTATATGAAGTAAAATTAAAAAAATTGATTTAATATTTAGAATAAGAATTAATTATATTATATAATAAGGTAAAATTAATTTTTTACGAAAACTAATAGTTAAATCAATAAAATTTGATTACCATAGTTAAGTTAAAAATGGATTTACCGGGGGTTAAACTAATATGATAAGGGTTAAGAATAACCTAAAAAATTTATAGATCCTGATATATGGACATAGTTATATATTATACTTCCAAATATTGAATATAGGGTCATTTTGAAGCTTTTTCATGTGAATGAATTTATCATTTTGGATTCTTATGGGAAATTTCCAAGTCTTTTCAAAGTGGGTTCCTTTCCCCCACTTATAAAAGGCCACCAACATACTCCAATTATTAAAAAATATAATGAAATATATATAGTCAAAAATCTAAAACAATATCTTCAGAACATAATTATCCATTTTCTAGAGCTTTTGGTCCTCCCAAAAGATAAACACTAGGGCCCTTTGTAAGAGATATGAATGGGGTATTTCTAAGTGAAGGTAATTGTTTCCACTAATCTCATTCATTTTCTTCATTATTTTTCCATAATTATTAATTTATTAAGAATTATAATATAATAAAAAAACATATCCTATATAACCATATTTTATTATGTTAATGTAATAATCTACAACCATTTCCATGTCCATTAAATGCGTTACAAAATCATCATTCTTGTGTACGATGAACTGCCACCTCGCGAACCAATGTTATTTTTTTCTAATACAAGTTCTAAAGGTTGGGTATGATGATTGATATAAATTCTATATATTATATATATAACATAATTATGTATCTGGAGTAATTTTATCATATATTACTTATTTACATTCCTTTTTTGTGGGAATACAGTAATGTTGCTCACGTGTACAGAGGACTGCAGCCGCACAGAACGGTATGATTTTCTCAAAAATTACATAGATGGAAATAAGGATGGTTTTAATGAGAATATTTCAAATTTAATATATAAAAATTATTATTTATTGGTAATATATTATTTACCTTTCATTTTTTCAACCCGTTGAAAAAATTGTATCAACGTTCATGTGTACGTATGGTCTGTCGTCTCCATGAATAGTGCATTTCATTTTCTACCTCTAACATTAATGGATTATTATAAATACGTATATAATAAATATAAATAATATTTATATCATGTTAATAATTCTTTATAATATGTAACTTTAATAAAATTAGTAAAACAAAAAATACAACAAATCAAAACATGAATGAAAAACAAAACAATTATTGCCAAAAACGCAATTTTAACATGGAATTGTTAATAAAAGGGTAATAAAATTTAATAATTAAATAATATATGCTATTATATACATAATTATCATTCTATATTATATTTATAATAAAATTTTATTTATTATTAATTAGTTTTTAATTTGTACTGAGGAAATAAAGATGTATGGTAAGGGGTTTTCATCTCATTTTAAATTTATACGAGACACATGCCATATTAAGAATGTATATATTTTATGTGGTGTATATAATTCCCATGAATATATTTTATGATGATTATAATTAATATTATGGGGATTTTCAGATCAATTTTTTGATCTCTCTATCATGGGGTTTACAGTTCAAAAATAACAAAGCATTAAGATATTTTTTCTCAATTTTGCTTCTTTGAGACATGAATATGTTATGCACCCATATAATTTTATAAGGTGTATATAAAACCACTTTGACATTTAATATCATGATTTTATTTATCCTTAATATATATTATGTTTCATTTAATGATATTCACTCATGGGTCATATGTTTCAAAGTCACCAAAGTGGTAAATAGTTTATGTTATAATGTAGTCGTTTAACTGGATTGTTTATGGCTATGTTCCTAATGATAAAATATTACGATCCTTTTCTCAAGAAACTAGTAAATTTTATTCTTATATTTTTATTTCATGTGAATAAATGGGTTTCCTTCATTTTACTCTCTTTATGTACTTAATATTTCAAAAATAATATTTTTAGGAAATTCCATCCTTTTTTTCAAAAAATAGTTTTCTTCAAAAACAATGATTTATAAAAATGCATTGATTAATGTTTTTAACATTTTAAAATGATTTATTAGTGATACTTTTACTCATGATTTAATGTTTATAGATTTTTTAAAGGAATAATAATGTTTTTTTCAAAGACAATTTCCATTTTTATTTTTCCAAAATGTGAAAAGATTCGTTATTTTCTAACATGAACGACATGAATAGTATTTCTCATTGTCATGATTGCTGAAAGACTTCACGACTCCCTTAAATGTTTTCATAGTCTTTTTCAATGATAATTTTTACTTAATATTTATGAAATATTTATATTTTAAATAAATGTTTTCAAGGTAAAAAATTATTTTTAAAAAGTTTTTAAAATAATTTTTCATGGTGGAAAAGTTATTTTCCATTAGAAATTTTTTATTTGATTTCTAAATAATACTTTAGAAGTTTTCAAGTTTACTTTCTAATACATGTATTTCAAAAATATTTTATAATGTTAAGTTTTATAAATTTATTTTCAAATATTATTTTTCATAATAAATGTTCCAAGTGATTTTCTATTCAAAATAATTATCCATATAAGATGAAATACTATGAGTTTAATTATGCACTACTTAGAAGATAATCTAAGGATACCACTATTATTCATTATCATAGTTGTTTATATTTATGATTATAATATTTTTATGAAACAAATTTCTTTTCCATGGGTTATACCATGATAAAAGTCTTATAAAACCCACCTATTTTACCATGGGATGTGATATGATGAAATGATTAGGAAACCATCAATTTTCTAGAGGATATGATATGAAGAAATGTTTATAAAACTCACTTAATTTCCTGGATTATAATATTATGATTTTTTATTGTCTTATGTAACACATATGTATGATTTTTGTTATTTGATTGGTGATACCTATATCTTTATCCAATTAATTGGGTGAATATTTATATCTTATGCGATAGATATGACTAGAAGAAGGAGTGAACCTAGTTTTGTAAGGTAATTTGTTTGTTATGATGGTATTGAGAGTGAACCTTGAATAATATGATGGTTTGAGGTGTGAAAACATTCCACTATAAGGAAATTGATTCCACTAGGGATGGTGGTGTGGCTTTTCCAGGATGTGTAACCTCCCATGGAGTTCCCTGATAAGATTTTTCAATGATACTTTCCCACTTAGTAAATGATTTCATATGATTTTGTGTATGAAAAAAATATATGTCATACACCATTTTTGTGATATTATGGATCCGTTTTTTATAAATTGAGATTATTTTCTATTGAACTACGGGTTATAAGATATTTTTTGAAATTATGTGGTTTTACACTATGATCAATGTTTCTCACACTATGATTTTCAGTTTTATTCAACGATATGAACTAGAAGAAACTAGGTTAACATTGAATGTGAAATAAAATTTTCAAATAAGTATCAAAATGAGATTATGATAGGAGTGAAGGATATTGTGAATATGCCTAATCAGTTATCTTGAAATATGATTAAAAATGTTCACCTTAACAAACTCTAAGACTCACCAAAGAAGATAGGATAGCATTTCTTGAGATTTTGGGTAATGAAGAACATGATGGAAAGAATATTCAGTTTCCTATATGTAAAGAACGTGGAAATAAGTACTCTAGGTAATTTATTAAATGAACGAGAAGATTTTTTATTTTTTGAGATTAAGGACACAAAGTGATCGATTATTGAGGAAAAATGAAAAGTTCAGTTAATGCAATGGATGATAATATTGGTTTACCTATGGTATCATTGAATGTTGAAAATTTTAAATGTGGAAATTATGGGACTTATTAAAATCAATATCCTAATAGAAAATTTCATGATTGGAGTTGACAAGGTTGTACAAGTAATGGTTTTTATATTGAAGTAAATGAGACTATGGATGACATATTAATGGAAAGATGTATTAAGGAATAAAACATGAAACCTTGTTAAAGGTTTAAGGATGTTGTGGAATAATTGATATCTTTATATATTTTAATTTTAAAATTATGTTATATGAGTCATAATATATATAAGGACTGTTTTTAAAAGTTCCGCATTAAGGATTTTCAAGAATATGATGAATAGTATTGATGACCTGGAAAATTGATTTAATGAAATTGTGATATTTTATAGAAAACACATGATTATGGGAGGATAAACCTTAATATGTTTTTGATTCAAAAAATTGTGTTTATTTTAGATAAGGAGATTATTGATATAGATAAAATAAATAGGATAGTACTTATTAAATTGGAACTAATTAATGATTCATTAGTAAAGTGGTTTATGTTATCATTTATGGAGTTTACGGAATTTATTGATTTTTGGAATATATTTAATAATATTTGTTTATATTCAAGGAATGGGAAAGTATTCATGTTTTCATTAAGGTTTTATGATAATTCTAGTTATTATCATGATTCAAGAAAAATATTTGACTAAGGTATTCACAGTTTTGGTTTCTAAAAATTAAAAGATAATTAATTATATTTGAAGGATTAATGTTAAGTTTATTTTACTGATATTATTTATCGATTTTGAATTTTGGAAGGGTTATAAGGTTAACTATTTATGGAATGGATTCAGTTAATATTTGGATGAGGTTTTAGTGATTTACGTGTTAAATCCCCATATGAATATTTATCCATATTTGATAACTAGTGTTAACTTTATTAACTAAAGATATAAGGAATGATTTATCATTATTCAATGGAAATTACATAGTTCTTAAAAAACAAAAAATCCAACTCTAATTGAAAGAGATGAATTGGAAATTAGTTAAGTCACAACCAATGTTTGAAATTTTTCCTAAGAAATAAAAAGTTATCAAGTAAGTACATTTTCATATGTTATCAGTCCTAATAGAAAAGAAATTACAAAACATTAGGAAAAAGGATATGAAAATAAATTATTGTTCTTTTATCATCATTTTTGATGATATCAATTAACTTTTCACATATTTATGGTTTATGGCTTTATGGTTGTTAACTGTCTCTTGTGCATGTTTTCTACCAGTCCCTATCAGTATTTGGGTGTTAGTTTTCTCAACTATATCCATGTTTTCAATTTCCACCTATGTTTTCATATTTAGAAACCAAGTATGTTTTATTCCAAATTACATTTTCACATACCATTATATTTTTATGGATTGTTTTTATTAACCCCTTTTAATATGTGGGTTTCTATAAAGGAATTTTCAAATGATAATCATTTGATGAGTGAGAAGAATATTTAGGGAGACATTCATTTCAAATAAGGGCAGAATGTAACTCCTCGATATTTTGTGAAATATTTTTTAAAATAATAAATTTAATATTTTCTATATTTTTCATTACATGAAAGTTTGAGTTTATCTTGCATTACATGAAACACTGAGGTTAGCTTATGTTACACACTACATTGAGTTTTAATGAACCAAGACAAGTAGTTAATATTATGATTTTCAAAAATTCCATTATTACATATCTAATAAATTGGTAGAATAAATAAAAATAAATACATACTAATTGTTAATGGTTTTATGTAAATAAAACATATTTATCCAAAAAATACATATTGTTTCAATAAAGTGTTTATATGTTTTTAAAAAAATATTTTCTCCCAAACCATTCCATTTATTTATTTTTCTGAATAATAATAAAATTAATTTTTGAAACATTTAGAAAATAAATTTTATAAAATAAACTTCATTTATAAAATAATTATATAAAAATTATATTAGGTTTATTTCATTATAATTTTCTAAAAATATTAATTTTTTTCATTAATAATAGAAAATACTGAATTTTAATTGAAGGATTCCTTTTTATTTAAATAATTTATAAAGTTAAATTAAAATTTAAATTGGTTTTAAATTAAAATTAGTTAAATTATATATATTTTAATCCAGTTAATATCATTAGAATAAATTTTATATTGAAATTGGATATAAATTCTTTGTACATGTTTAGACATTTTCTCTTTGAAAACCTGCTTTCTAATCACGTCTTTGATATTTATTTTAAATAAAAATTTTCTAACTCTATTGATTGAATTTGAAAAAATGGATTTTAGATTTTGAATAATAATAATTCATATTATTTAATAAGGTAAACATAATTTTTTTTACCAAAATGAATAGTGAAATTATTAAAAAATAATTATCTTGATTAAGGTAAAAATGGGTTTACTGGGGTTTAAAATAAAAAGATAAGTGTTAAAAACAACCCAACACATGTCAAAATCCTATTGGATGGAAATATTTCTGTATTATACTTTCCAAGTTAGAATCTAAGTTTATTTGGATGATTTTGACATGTGAATGACTTTATCATTTTGGATTCTTTTGGGAAATTTCCAAGTAGTAACCATGTGAGTTCCTTTACCCCACATATAAATGGCCACTGTCACCCTCCACTTATTCAAACCTATAAATCCATAAAGTTTAAAAAAAACCTACCAAAATCCCTCCCTAATATCCTTATACATGTTCTATAGATCCTATTCCTCTCAAAATACCAACACCAGGGTCCTTAATAAGAGTCCAAAGGAGGTTCTTCCAAGCAAAGGTAACTGTCTTCACTAAACTCATTCATTTTATTTATTCTTTTCCACCATTAATTTTGAATAAACTCATTCAGTTTATTTCTTATTTTCCACATTTAGTTATGAATTAACAATCATAATATAATAACACAGGTATCTTTTATATTTTTTTTTGATATTATGTTAATGTAATAACCTATAACCATTTACACTTATATTAAATGGGTTATGAAATCATCATTCGTGCATATGGAAGAATACACTACTATAAATATGGCCTTTAATAGTTATAAAATTGTTTTTTATAAGTGGAAAATAACATTGAAAATCCTTTAATGATTAAGAAACCTAGTATTTTATCAGTTTAAGAAAACTGCTGATAGAGGAACACTTTTTCAATGATATAAAAATTGATGATAAAGGAGACGTTTTTCTGTTCTTCCTTAAGAGTTTATAAATCACCTCCTTTATCATCACTATTATTTAGAACAGAAAAGAGGTCCTTTATCAGTTCTTTTTCAAGCATTTATAAAGGGTTTCATTATCAGTTCTATTACTATCATAAATAAAGGGTCATACTTCTATAATGTTCTCTTTAAATTATAGCACACTAAAGCATAAAAAACAAATACTGGCTTAAAATTAAAAATTTAATTGAAATAAAATTTACAACAAAAATAAAAGAAAAAAATATATTATAGATATTTCAATCATTGGTTTGTACAAATACTTGAGAAAGTAAAAATTATCACAAACATTATAAAACATAAATGTTCCTTTATCACTGGCCCCAGACGTCTAACCCTAGTCATGCTATTAATTTCCAAAAAAACCACCCAAACTTGAGAAAAATAGTGCACATTTATAAATAAACAATTATTATATTAGTAATAATATAAATAATTAAATTAAACACAAAATTTTTAATTTTAAACTAAAACCATATTCCATGATTCATACCAGGAAAACCTTGTATCATATTGAGTTGCGTTTGATTCTTACACTTCACTCTTTTTTTATTGTCCTCAAAAGTACATGCTATTGAATTGAATCTCATATATGATGATATAAGACTGACTACAAATGGGACTCAATTCAAGAGTAATTTATTTTTGAGAAATTGCCTTCAACTATCACACCATTTCTAGTTCACATTCATGCATTATCCTTGTAAAAATTAAATAAATAAGTTTAGGATAAAAATGATTAGGGAATTAATTAAGTAATATATGTTAAAATGTCGAAAAAATAATCTGATCTTATTTTCTTTATTTCAATGATGTAGTCCAATTTTTAAACTAAAATTGAACTTATTTATTAAAGACATTCACTTCTAGTCATAATGACCGCATATTATGTTAGATTGATGCCATGTAAATTTCAATACATCACAAATGACTTATGAATCATTTTCCTAAATTATTATGGCAAAAATAACATGTTTTCTCAATTTTTTGTGAGTGATACATGTTTTTGACTAATTTTTTATTTTTAAACTGATAATAAACACTTTGAGTCATATTGAGAAAACAGTGTGTTGGATTATGGTAAAGATAATTACTTTATATCAGAAAGGACTTGTGGTTCATTTTCCTAATATATAAAAATAATAAAAACGTGTTTTATCAGTTTTGAGTATGTGGTGTGCATTTTCAAATAAAATGTTAATTTTAAAATAAAACAACATAATTTGAGTAATAACTATCACACCATTCATCTAAATGAGGTGATTTAAATTTCTATATGACCTAAATGAATTATGGATAGTTTTAGTAATGTATAATAACAATCCAAATTTGTTTTCTCATTTTTGAGTATATCATATTTTTTTTACTAAAATGTAATTTAAAACTCAAAACATAAACTTCAAGTCAAACTGACCACATCAGGAGTCATGTTGACATGAGGTCAATTATAACACATAAAAATTGATTTATAGACCATTTTCCTAAAATATCAAAATAATATGAGTGTGTTTTATGGTTTTCAGTTAGTGACACACACATTGATTTTAAATGTGATTTTTGCACTAATAACATACACTTTGGGTCATATCAGGAACACCATGTTTCATATTGAGGTTTAGCTAATTTATACACATCAATAATGACTTATGTATCATTTTAATAAAGTATAAAAACAATATTAATGTGTTTTATTGTTTTTGAGTTTGTTACTTATCTTCTTTACTAAAATTTCAATTTTAAATTAGAAGACACATTTGGGGTCATACAAGTCACACCGTGCATTAAATTGAGGCACGAATGATTTCTACTTGTCACTAATGAAACATATATCATTTTAATAAAGTATAAAAACAATCCAAAGGTTTTTTCTATGTTTTTAGTATGTCACTTATGATTTTTACTAAAATATATTTTTAAAATGAAAACATGCAATTTGACCCATACCACTCTCATAGTGAATTGGATTGATTTATAGATATTTCTTATATATAAAAAATTATATATGAATCCTTTTAATAAAGTATCAAAACAATAAAAATTTGTTTACTTATTTTTGAGTATGTCGCCTATTTTTTACTAAAATATCATTTTAAATTGAGAACAAGAACCTGGAATCATACCCATTACATCATGTGTTAGTTTGATGAGATATTGATTCTAAAACATATGAAATCACTTATGAATCATTTTCCAAAATTATCAAGATAATACGAGTTTATTTTCTTGGTTTTTAGTGAGTTACACACATTTTGAACTAAAGCATCAATTTTAAACTGATAATAGAATATTTAAGTCATATCGAGCACATAATGTATCATATTATCATGAAACTGATTCCAACACGACACAAATGGATGAGGTATAATTTTACTAAAGTATTGATACAATATTATTATTTTTTATTGTTTTGAGTTTTTCACTTTTCTTTTTTACTAAAATGTCAATTTTAAATGTAAACAACATAATTTGTGTAATACTAGTCACACCATGCACCAGATTGACGTGCAGTTGATTCTTATATGTCAAAAATGAATTACAGATCTTTTTACTAAATTAAAAAATAAATACAAATGTGTTTACTTAGTTTTGAGTATGTAACTTATTTTTTTATGAAAATGTCATTTTAAACTAAAAATATGAGCTTGGAGTTATACTGACTACATAGGGTGTCAAATTGACGTGAATTAAATTAATAAATGAAAAAATTAATTATAAACCATTTTCATAAATTATCAAGATAATCCATGTTTCTTTTCTCAAATTTTAGTGAGTGACATACGTTTTAAACAAAAATGTCAACATTAAACGAATAACAAACACTTTGAGTCATACCGAACACACCGTGTATCTGATTAAGGTGTGGTTGATTACTAAACAACACAAATTACATATGGATAATTTTTAAAAATAGTGTTAAAATGATCTAAATTTGTTTTCTAAATTTTGAGTATGTTAGTTTTTTTTTACTAAAATGTCAATTTTTAAAGAAAAAGACAGACTTCGAGTTATACCAGTAAAAAGTGTGTCATATTGAGATGATATTGATTTCTATGTATCATAAATTTTTTATGGATCATTTTTATAATTTTTTAAAAATTATGAATATTTTTTCTATGTTTTGTGTATATGACTTGTGGTTTTTAAAGAAATTTCATTTTAAAATGAAAACAGACACTTTGAGTTTTACTTGTCATATAGTTCATTTTATAGATGTGAAACTAATTTATACCGGTAAAAAATCACTTATGGATCATTTTCAAAATGTTTCAAAATAACCCAAATGAGTTTTATTGGTTTTGAGTATTTCACTATCTTTACTAAAATATCATTTTAAACTGAAAATATGGACTTGGAATCATACCTCTTAAATCGTGTGTCAATTTTATGGGAGAATTATTTCTTAACATATAAAATTAATTATAAGAAATTGTACTATATTATCAAGACAATGTGAATTAATTTTCTCAGTTTTTAGTGAGTGACATATGTTTTGAAATAAAATGTTAGTTTTAATATGATGAAAAATAGTTTGAGTAACATCAGGTACATCATGTATCAAATTTAGGTGAGACTTATTCTTACAAAACAAAAATGACACAGTGGATAATGATCCTATAATATCAAAATAATCCAATTTACTTTTATTGGGTTGGAGTATGTAGTTGAATTTTTTACTAAAATGTCAATTTTAAACTCAAACCACGAAATTGGAGTAATATTAGTCACACTGTATGTCCGATTGAGGTGAGTCTAATTCCTACATATCATAAATGAATTATGGATTGTTAAAAAAAAGTATCAAAATAATATGAATTTTTTTCTCAGTTTTTGAGTATGTCATGTTTTTTAATATATTTTTTTAAAATGAAAGAACACACTTTGAGTAATACTGACCACTTCAATTTCCGTATTTATGTTAATTCAATTACTACATGTCAAAAATAAATTATTGACCATTGTCCTAAATTATCAAGACAATATTAGAATTTTTTTCTTAGTTTTCATTGAGTGACGCATGTTCTGAACTAAAATTTTGATTTTAAATTGACTTTAGGCCCTTTAATTCAAACCAGACAAACCATGTATTATATTAGGGTGCAGATGATTCATCCCCATCAAAAAGGCTTATGGATCATTTTTCAAATTTATTGAAATAATCCAAATTTGTTTTCTAGGTTTTGATTATGTCACTATTATTTTTTTATAAAATGTAAATCTTAAATAAAAAGAAACACTTGGAGTCATACTAGTCACATCGTGATTCATATTGATGAGAGTTTAATTTATATTTGTCAAAAATTACTTAAGAATCGTTTTCCGAAATTATTAAGGAAATCTGAGAAAATTTACTTGGTTTTCAGGGAGTGACACATGTTCATAACTAAATTTAAAAATTTAAAGTAATAACTATCACATTGAGTTGTACTGGGAGTAACGTGCAATATATTAAGGTGAAGCTAATAGCTACAGATCACAAATTACTTATGGATATCTATCCTAAAGTATCAAAACAATATGAATTCATTTTCTTGAATTTGATTATGTCATTTTTTATTACAAAAATATCATTTTATACTAATCACACACACTTTGAGTCAAACCATCCACATCGTATGTCAGATTTATGTGTTGTCAATTCCTACCTATAAAAATATATGGACCATTTTATAAATGTATCAAGAGAATCTGAATTTTTTTGTTGGTTTTGACCATGTGATTTATGTTTTTATCTAATGTTTAAATTTAAAAAAGTAATTATCAGATAAAAATGATAAATAATTAACTAAAAAAGTTATATAAAATGATGGGAAAATTATTTAAATAAATAAAAATAATTCACATATTTGTGATTCCTATATATATTCTGACACCATGTATTCTACTCATTTGATTATAAATAAATAAATTTCCTCCATTAAACTTCTCTTTGAGAAATATATAAAAAATAATATATTATCATTATGATATTAATTCTTCACACCCAAAATTTATTTTTATTTTATTATCCCATACTTGACCACCAACATCATAGGTAATCCCCTAAATTTGATGTCAGAAAACAACCTGACACCATATACACTTTCCACTCACCTCTAGATAAATTTACTTCTTCTTTTGAGTACATAGATTACTAGAAATATTGGAACTATTAAGAAAATATATACAAACAAATGATTACTAAATATATTTAATTAAATTAAAATTACCTTTGAAAATTACCGATTTAGGGATGATATAATTTTGATGGTATATGATATATTTCATAAAATTTTAAACATAATATCAAAAAATGTTGTTGTTACCTTTATTATGAAACTATAAAAAAATTAACCAAAATGAGGTAATTATTTTGAAAAATGTTTTGATAGTTCAATGTTTTTATATATACTATAATTTTTTTAAATTTGAGGTAAAATGTAGGATTATTATTTTTAGTCCTATACTTCATACCATAATTAAAAAAATATTTTTCAATCATCCTATCATAACAAATTTTTTTTAAACAAAAACTGAAACATATAGTTTTATATTTATCAATAATATGTTGATTTTAGTGCATTAAAAATTCAAAATATACATCATGTGTGGTCATTTTATTGTAAATCCTTGAATTAGATCCAAAAATAAATATTTTGGGTATCTAGATTGATTGAGATCAATATGCAATGGTTTCTAAAAAACATAATAAAATTAATGAAAAACATAAAAAAATATTTTATAGGATTAGATTTTAGAGTTTTACCATTGCGTTTTAGGCATTAAAAAGTGTATGTCATCTATTATTTTATTCTCAAATTCCAATTTCAAAATATCTATTTTATTTTTGATTTTCTTCAACTCCAATTTAATTTTTTTTCATAGAAATGATATAGGGATTATTGAATCGAAATCATTCTTCATAGGGTTATCCATCTATATATCAGTAATATAAACACCATAAGAAAATTTGAATTGTTATTAAATTTAATGAACATATTAGATCATTTTTTAGATATACATATTATGAAAATGTTCCTTATGTATTTATTAAAAAATAAAACTCCCTATCATTCAAACATGAGAATACCATCTATACTCTTGATACCAACTATGTCTGTAATGATAGTTCCAAAAATTTATACTTCTTATGGATTGTAGGACACATCTCCACATTTGAATATGGTGACTTCATTATTTTATAATGATAATATATATTTCATTGTAACTGTATGGGAGAAGGTACTATTTGAAGGCAATTTATTTTTCTTGGTCGTTTCACTAGATTTTATAAACCTGACCTTCTATTTCCACATCATTTTATCCGTCTGTAATACCACACCTCACTTAAGATATCTTTTCATTAACTATTATTGGTTTTTCATTTGAAAAAATTTCTTATAAACAAAGATCATATAAATATATAAGATTATACAACCATGCAATGAAAGTTTCAATAGAATCATTGACCATTGAAATATCCATAACATCAATTAGGATACGAAACTCATCACTCGAATCTTGATCTTCTTCAATACCCACCCTCATATGATATATTGGGAGCTATTTATTATGTACATTATCTCCTTGGATATTATACACTATACCTCTTAAAATAATGTGGTTTTTACACCCAAATATTTTTATGAAATATTTATTTTTTGTTGGACCCTTTATGCGATAGTTTTTTGTTTTAATAATCACAAATGATGCCAATCTACAAATCCTATTAATTCAAATATTAAGTTATAACTCACGTTAATCTTGTAAATGAATATTTATAAATGAAAAAATTATGTCACATGATATAATACATTTCAATAAGTCAATAATTTATAGATATTTATGATTAAATATATTTAAAAGTGTACATTTACATGTATTTATGAGTTTCACTTAATATGATACTGTTTTGTATAATACATACACATTGTAAGTTTCTTTCAGAGTCCATGACACTGATAGTTCAAAAGAGTCACCGATGGTTGACTCACTAATGCTAACTCACTGATGAAGAAGTCATCTATTGAAGAAGACACCGATGCAGGACTCACCAATAGAAGAAGTGACGGATCAATAGACAAGTCACAAATGATCGATCTCACCGATAGAACAAGCGACACACCGATGGACAAGTCACTGATGATCGGTCACACCGATAGATCAAGAAACTCACTGATGGATGAGTCAGTGATGGGAGACACACTGTTATTTCAAAGGAATTATCGATGGAAGTGTCACCAATGGGTGACACACTGATAGTTCTAAATGATTCGCTAATGACGACTCACTATTTCCTGAACAAACCGATATTATAAACGACTCACTAATTCCCAGAGTAACCAATACCAATGGAAAAGACTCACTGATACATAGAGTCACCAATGATAACAGACCGATTCCAATGAATCAACGATACTTATGACTCCCTGCTAGTCATAGAAACTATTTTTAATTTATTAATTCAAATTTATATTTGATGGTCATATTTAGACCAATTAATATTTCTGATATTATTTAATGTTGTATGTAGGATATTCAGGAGATAGTACGAGGTACATGCATGTGGGTAGATCACTATGCCTGCTGGAACTCGAAGTATAAATAAATTACATGCTGGATCATTCGATGCATGCAGAAGAGTTGAAAAAATAAGAAAACCATAGAACTCCTACAAATCTCAAGTAAACTTCAAAATCCAAGAACTCAAACGGAAGAACACATGGGGAGATCAAGAAGCGAATTAAAACCTTCTTATATATTATTAACATCTTTTGTACAAGAAGATAAATATTTCATACTCCTCGAAGACATAACACAGAGGCTACAAACCTCTATTTTGGAGTCATCTTCCAGAAGAGGAATCAAACTTAAACTCCACTATATCAAATGAGTCTGGATCTATATTTACTAACACACATAAACTTATAAACCTTTTCTCTACATACTTATCTCTGTTGTGTTCTTTTATTTAAATTTCTAAGAAGTGTGTGTAACTGTCTATTACACACACACACACTGACTCCTATTCATAACTAGAGGATACTTGACATCCTCAAACTCTTACTCTATTTATCGTTTTGTATCCCACATCGAACTATGGAAGAGTTGAATTGTGGCCTGTTATATGTTTTCCCACAAATAATTGTGGTAGAGGTCATGTGTGACCTAGAAATACTGGTTTTCTATTGTGAACCCTGATATAGAGTGTGGATCAAAACATGTTTACTAATTTAAACTACTATGTGGTAAGTGATCACCAAGTGGAGAGGACTAAGTCTTAACTTGAGATTGAACCTCTTGTTTATATCCACTATGTTTTAAACTTTTTTTAATCTATTTTATCACATATTTTATAAAACAAATTTGAACTTTGATAGTTAGTTTATCAATCGGTTATAACTTTATTGAAATAGTATGTTAGTTTCAAAAGTTGTATTAATATTTAAAATAAGTATATCTTAGAACTAATAAATATTTTGAGAAAATAATTAAATTTTTAGTACTTTTATAAACTCACTAAAAACTGACTTAGATTTGACTTTTAATAGGGGGAAATTTTCAAAGAACTTATTTATAAATTTTTTTAGATACTAAATTCACCCCCTCTGGAGTATTCTACTCTGACCAACATTTGGTACTAGAGGAGATTTGAATTTTCAATTTTCAAAGCTTTTTTAAACCTTTTTAACTATGATTTTAGTTGTATTTCAAAGATCTTAAAATTTATGACAATACTAAATTTCTATCTCTTTCAAATATTTTTCTAAAATTTTATTATAGATAATATAATAGAACGTGTTTCTACCAAAAGACCTCCATTTTTTAATAAAACTAATTATTCCCAATGGAAAATTAAAATTAAAATATATATAGAATGTATGGGTTTTAAAATTTGGTCTTAAATTGTAGATGAGTACAAGAATCATGATACTACTAGAACTAATTTTTATGACCCAACTAAGACTTCTTATAACAGTAATTGTAAATCCATGAATGCCTTATATTGATTTTTAGGAGATGAGGAATTTAACAGAATTTTTTGCATGTAAAAAAGCTAGTGAAATTTGGGATACATTGTCTGTTTCACATGAACGAAAATTCTAGTGTTAAGGAAATGAGACTTAACACATATACTATTAAATATGATAACTTTAAGATAAAGCATGATGAGCCTATTTCTGATATGTATCTCAGGTTTAATGAAATTGTGAAAACGATGATCTCTCTAGGAAGAGTTGTTACTTCCAAATAACGAATTATGAGGATTACCATAAGATTATCTCATATATGGAGAGTAACTTCTATCTCTATTAGAGAATCATGTGACATCATCAAATTAACTATCAAAGAACTCATTGGAAAACAGATGATGTATGAAGAATAGATGAAAGTAAACAAAGAAGAAGAGGATGAAAAAAAGAGAAAAATATGTAGCCTTTAAGACAACCACTTCTAAGGGTAAATACAAAGAGAATGTTCAAGATAATGTTGAGAGCACAAGTAGTGAATAATTGTCTTCAGACAATGATGAGGAAATGTCTGAACTGGCCCGAATATTAAGAAAACTTTACAGAAAGAAAAGGTTCTTCAGGAGACCAAACTTTATAAGTAAATATAACAATAAGGGAAACTGAAAAAAGGACATTAAAAGAAATGTCAAATCAGAGGATATTGTATTCTATGAATGAATTTGGATAGGACATGTCAATTCTGACTGTCCAAATATAAAATACAAAAATAAGTATGAAAACAATGACAAGAAGTATAAGAAAGACATGAAGGCCACCTGGAGTGTATCTAAGGATATCTCTAGTGAATAAATATCATTTCATGATGTGAATGATGACATGAAAAATATGTGTTTTATGAAAAACACATCTGAGGTAACATTACACTCACCTTCACAAAATTATTATTATTTTTAAAATGAAAGTGAGTATGAGAATATGACAAGGGATGAATTATTTGAATACAATAACAAGATTTAAGAGACCAGTAATGAACTAAAAGATAAATATAAATCTTTAAAGAAACATCATGCTCTTATTGTAACTATTAAGCCATAACTTACAACTAAAAAAGAGAACAATGCTCAAATTATCATGAATTAAATTTTTCTAATGAGAAATTGAAAATGATCTAGAAAAGATTACCAATGGTATAAACACTCTTTCTAAAATTCTTGGTAAACAGATAGCTCCTAAGTATACTTCTGGTATTGGATATCATCCTGGGAAAATAAATTTATCAAAAACACATTTTGTAAATAAATCTGGAAAATCTTCTTCATTTCCCTAAAATCACAATTTTACTACAAGTTCAAGTTCTACAAAATCTTTTAATGTATCATGTTTTTCTAGACCAAACAAATTTTATTTTTTAAATACCTTATATTATACATATATGAAACCCTTAAGACAATTTAGGGTTTCTAAATATTTTATTACTAATATTTCTTGACCCAGAAAAATATGGGCACCAAAATTGTTTCTCGGATGAATTGTTTTATAAGTAATCTACCTAAAGAGTTCTTGTATAAAACATTGGTACTTTTACAGTGTCTATTCAAGACACATGACATGATACTACTAAAGATTAAATAATCTCATCAAAATTGATGGATGACATGTCACATTTGGTGATAATGGTAAAGGAAAAATCATCAGCTTAGGCCAGATTGGAAACCCTAACTCTATTTCAATTTCCAAAGTACTTTATGTTGATGGATCAAAGTATAACATTCTTAGCATATCTCAACTATGTGATGATGGATTTGTTGTTAAATTTAAAAATGATGCATTCCGGGTTTTTGATGCCATGAATAACATAGTATTTAATGTTCTTAGAAATGATAATGTATATTCTATAAAATTAGAAATACAAGAATTGCAGAATGTATCTTGTCTATGTGCCTTTCACAAGGAGTCATGGCTCTAGCACAGAAGACTAAGACATGGTAATGTACACTCCCTTATGAAATTATCCAAAACATTCTTAGTTAAAGACTTTCCCAAACTAGAGTTTCTAGAAAATAGAGTGTGCAATTTTTGTCAAAATGGAAATAAACACAAAAATATCTTTCAAACCAAAGAAATAAGTTACCAGTTCTCAACCTCATGATTTGGTTCACATAGACTTGTTTGGACCATCTAGAGTTTCAAGTATCAATGGGAAGCACTGCATTTATGTTTCTATAGATGACTTCTCTTGGAATACAAGGACCTTTTTGATATCTCACAAATTTTAAGCTTGCTCTCATTTTACCATTTATGCAAGGACTGTAGAAAATCATAATAGGCTTAAAATTAAATCCTTAAGAAATGAACATGGTTGTGAGTTTGAAAATGAAGGCTTTAATATTTTTTCTCACAAAATGGAAATACTCATAACCCTTTTCCCCTAGGAAACCTCAACAGAATGGTGTAGTAGAAAGTAGAAATAGAACCCTACAAAAAATTTCATAAACTATGCTCAATTAATAAGACCCACCGATTTATTTTTGGGATGAAACTATTAATAAATCCTGTTACAAAATAAATACATTCTTAATCATACCTATCCTTAAGAAAACTCTTTATGAGTTGTGGAATAATATGATACCCAAGGTAAATTATTTTAAAGTGTTTGGATGTAAAGTTTATATTCATAACACTAATGATAATCTAGATAAATTTTCCTCGAAAAGTGATGAAGGAATATTCCTTCAATATTTAAATCAAGCAAAGATTATAGAGTCTTTAATAAAAAACTAATGTGTGGCGGAATATGTATATGTAAAGTTTGATGAAAATGATCCACATGAACCTAAGACCTCAATAGAGATTCTAGAAGAGGATATGTCATATCTGGACATTAATGCTAAACCCTTAGACCATCCTATAAAAGAATTTGTTAAAATATCTAGTTCTAAAAATTATCCAAAATCTATGCATAATGAACCATTACCATGTGATTAACCTGAAATAACCAACCCTACTTTTACTAGACCGACTATAATTCTTAAAAATAATCCCTTATATGTTGTAGTTTGATATTTAGATAGAGGAACACAAACTAGATATTCTTTGAGAAATAAGGTTTAACATCAAGTTTTATTGTGACCACTTGAACCTAAAAATATCAATGGTTCTAACAGTGATGAATTTTGGGTAATGGATATGCAATAAGAGCTTAATAAGTTTGAGAGAAATAAATTTTGGAAGCTGGTGGATAGACTAAAAGATACCTTAACCATAGGAACTAAATTGTTATTTAGGAATATAGTGGATGAAGCTAGAAATATAGTTAGAAACAAAGCTAGATTGGTTTCACAATGGTATAATCAAGAAGTGGGAATTTATTATGAATAGACTTTTTCACCAATATCCAGGCTTGATTGCATTATAATTTTACTTTCCAATGCAGTACACTTAGATTTCAAACTTTATCAAATGGATGTTAAAAGTGAATTTTTAAATGGTAATATAATTGAGGATGATTTTTTTTAACAACCCCCAGGTTTTACAAATCAAAATTTTCTAAATCATGTTTTCAAATTATCTAAAGATTTATATGGTTTAAAACAAGCTCTAAGAGCTTTGTATGAAAGGTTAAGTAACTTTTTTTTAAGGTTTTATAAAAGGAGTTACAGATCCAAATTTATTAATAAAAATAATTTCAAAAGATTTTTTAATAGATCAAATATATATAGCTGATATTATCTATGGATCTATTAATTTTTTTTTTGTAATGTTTTTAAAAAAATTATGCAATGTGAGTTTGAAATGATTTTGATGAGTGAACTTAAATATTATGTTGGATTTAAAATATTCCAAAATAAATAATTTATTATTATTAATTAATTTTAAATATACTAATGTTATTTTGAAAAGATATGGTCTTGATGGAATTAAGAGTAGTGAAACAACTATGAGCTCTACATGTAAGCTGGATCTTAAAGAAAATGGGAAATTTGTTGATCAAACTGCTTATAGAGGAATGATTGTGAGATTTATGTACTTAACTTATAGTATTATAGACATCATGTTCAGTGTATGTATCTGTGAAATATTTCTATAAAACCCAATATAATTTCATTTAAATGCTATTAAAATAGTTTTCAAATACCTAAAATACACAACTAATTTAGGATTGTTCTACTTGATAGGACAACGATTTGATTTGGTCAATTATTATGATGATAACTTTGATGGGTGTAAATTAGATATAAATAGAACCTATATAACATGTCACATTTTTTGTAAAGTATATAATTTCATGTTTCAGTAAAAACAAAAAATTGGTTACATTATCAACTACTGAGGCAGAGTACATTGCTGTTGGTAGTTGTCATGCACAAATTTTGTAGATGAAACACACTTTATTAGAATATGGATTTCAATTCATACATATCCCTCAAAATTGTGACAATACAAGTGCTATAAAAATTTATAAAAATCTAATTTCTCAATACAAAAAAAATATATTGATGTAAGACATCACTTTTTGAGAGACCATTATCAAAAAGGTGATATAACTCTTGAGTTTATTGGGATTGAGCATCAACTTGCTGACATAATCACCAAACCATTAATCTCTCATGGAATGATCAATATTAGACATGAACTAAGAATGATAAATCAATAAATACAATCCAAACTTATCCTTTAGAATGATATTTTTGTCTTTGAAACTGATTAGTGAAACCGATCCGTGAAACCAATCAGTGAAACCGATTAGTAAAACCAATCAGTGAATCCGATCAGTCAAACCAATTAGTGAAACTGATCATGAGAAACTCATCAGTCAAATAGATCAGTGAAACTGATTTGGGGAAACCAAATAGTGAAACAGATCATGTGAAACCAATGAGTAAAACTAATCAGTTGAAGCTGATCACATGAAGCTGATCATGTAACACCATTAGTATTAAACCAATACTGATATGGTCATTTTAACAAATTTGTTTTTCAATTTTATTTTAAGTAAAATTACACAATTTAGTTATTTATGATTTTACCATTATTCTATATTATACAAAGTTTTATCCCTAAATGATAAAATTAATTTGGTCCACACTTCGACCTTTCACTACCCTCACTCTACCTTCCAAACGTTCGACCTTTTGACTCCCTCCTTCAAAACCGAAACTTCAGAATGGTGAGAAAGAAGCGTTAAATGGAAGGAACGAGTGAATAATCATAATATAAGTGTCATATAGGTGAATCTAGTTGTTTCACAAGTTCTAGGAATTCTTGATTAGGAATCCATGTGGTAACTGTTGAGAAGTAAGTGTCAGGCGAGTGGTTATTGCCGAGAAAATATCTATTACTAAAAATGTTGGAATATCAAGGTTGGATCAGCTGGTTTTCAAACAATAAGAGACTGTTCTATCCTCAACTAGTACATAAATTTTTTCTCAATATAAAAGTGTCTTTGTAAAGAGCTGAGGAGGCTCAGATGAAGTTAGTAGTAAAGGGAAAGGAAATCTGTTTTTCTTCAACGAATTGGGCTGAATCCTTAGATATGCCACATGAAATAATATATGCTGATTATTAGGGTAATATTCCTCCATCATAATATTTTTTTCATAAGAAAATTATTTGAATGAATTGACTAGGAATGATGAGTCTATAACAGAAACAACTATAGAGTTAGATGGAGAGGCCAGACTGCTTTCAAGTTCATTCAACACCAAATCTTCCCAAGGAAGAGAGATTTTTGTTGTTGTGAAGTATCAATATGTTTACCTGATTTATTTGTTAAGGAATGGGGTTAAAGTGAATTTATGTAGGTACCTAATGGTACATAATTATGAGAATATCAAACCATCTAAGAAGAAAACCTGTTTATACAACCCAAAGATGAGTTTTTCAATACTGAAGAATCTAGGATGTGTTGAGGATGAAGATGACGTAATGACTACCTGTAGTAGATTTTTCCTGTACAAATACATTTTAAAAAGGATGAAGATATTTTAGAACCCATGGAAGAGGATGTGGTTAGAAAATGAGGATAAACTATATGAGAATTATAACCCCATAGATCATCTTACCAGACTAAGGGATCAAGCTGATCTAGGTATTAAAACTAGTGAGCAGGTGGTTTATTATAATGAAGAGGAAAAGGTAGATCCTAATCTTTCAAGAGAAGAGGGGTCTTCAATAGATGATAGGAGTGACCCAGATATAACTAAAATCCATAAGAACATGTCATATAGACATGCTAGTCCACCTTTATAACTACATTCTCGATAACCATTATTGGGTGATGAAGATGAGGAAGTGACTGAGGTCTATCAAGTTAAAGGATATGTAAGAAAAATATATGATGATGATGATAATGATGAGGTTGAGGGTGATTTGTGAGCGACTCACTGAAATCAGGTCAAGAAGTTGTTAACTCTATTGAGGAGTTAGTGCATGGAGAAGATGATGAAACTGATAGGCTGGATGGTGCTGATCATGTTGGACAAGTTTCTACTGATCATGATGATGATGGAGATTATTGAAATTAGGATAGGCGTGAACACCCTGATGTTGATGCTCAAGGAATAATTCTGGATCTTAATGATATCATGGCTGTAGGACAAGAGGAAGAGGCTGAGGACTAGATTGCACATATGCCTCAAATTGGGGAAGAGCCTCATGTGGACGGAGTAGCTGGAATGGATGGAGTTTGAGAAGAAGTTCATGTTCAATTAGTACAAGTTCCTGAAAATGTTGTATTGGATATATGATAGGAATTAGAAGAAGAAGAGAAAAAGTTGAGTATGAGACTCATTTAAGAAGAGTAAGGATTGACACTATGGATCCAGGAGACTAGACGTGTTCAGGTAAGCGGAAAATAAATCTAGGTTATATCCTATTTGGGTTGGATTATGTTTCATATGAGTAGATGGTAGCTCCTCCTACTCATCCTACTTCACAAGTTGAAGTGGAACCATTTTCTCCAACTTCACCTATAGTACCTCCTACTGATGATCCTTTTGTCCCTGCAGTTCCTAGTGACTATGTCACCAAGGCTGATCTTGAGCAATTCAAAGTGGAGTTATGTGAGTTAGTGAGATATTCTATTTGATTCAAAAATGAAGATTATACTTCCATGAGTATTTCAGAGGTAGATGTAGCTTGTATTAAAATAATAGTGATTCAGAAGATTCAGACTAACCCAATCAGTACAGTCGAGAAACTTATTTCAAATAATACAATGCTGAGAGAAGAAGTGAATAGAATGAGTAATAAATTGGAATCTATAACAACTAATTTTAAGACCACAATTGGTGGTGTTATGTAGGTTTTTAAGAACCTGGTTACGCATCTCCTGAGTGAATATTTGAAAAAGAAAAAAGAGTATCTTTGTAAGGTGATTTCTGGTGCCTCTAGTTCTAAAGGTACCAGGTCTGCTATTGCAGATATGGAGTCCCTTAGGACTGTGATGAGAGAAAATATAAGGTATATTCAAAGTGATTATGATAAAGAAACCATTTAAAAATTTCACAGAAACACTAATCTTGTTTATAACATGGTTATATAGTGTATAAATGAGGCATCTTCTTCTCAGAAGGGTATTAGAAAAAAGGTGGACAAGTATTTCTTGAAAATCTATACCAATCATGATCTGAATAACAACGTTAAGTACTTGGCTGAGAACCTTAATATTCTACCAGTGTAGAGGCATTCAAGAAGAAAAGTAAGTCAGTTGAAGGATTTTATACCTACTTTTGAATATTTCTGGGAGAACAAGGATGACTTTGAAAAGGCTGTGTAGTATGGGGTGAAATCATCAATGATTTCATCAAGATTTTAAAGCCTTACATGCATGTATAGAATGAATTAATCATGGTCCCAATAGCTACTTCCATCACATCTAGTTCTCTTCCTCCTACTCTAATGACAGTATCTCAAGCCTTATCAAAGATCAGGCCAGTAATCAAGGAGTAGCCTCAATGTCGTGTTCTATTAGAGAGGAGACTAATCCTTGCAGCCAATGTTCCTATAGGTGTTTCCTTACATGGTGTTTCCATATGACCATCCCTTACTCCATATACAAAACCAACTCATGCACCTTCTATAGACCCTTCACACAAAGGGAAATATGCCCAAAATAATAATCCTTAACTGTGGATTGTTTATTTGATAGGGATTTGTACACTTTGTACCTTTAATGAATATCAATATTTCCTTCACTATGTTACAAATTTCTTTATGTTATGTTTCTTTATTCTTTCTATTTCTTTTCACCTTTTTTCAACTCCCAAAGGGGTAGAACTATATGGATTGCATCAAATCTTAATTGAAACGGTGAAAAATAGATGGCATCAACTCTTAACCTATATGGGAGAACTCTAGCATAGGAAAGATAACATGTAATCAACAGAATATATATATATATATATATATATATATATATATATATATATCCCACCTCTGATACAAACCACTCAGACTATTCTAATACAACTTACTAAGGGGGACATGAAAATTATCTTATATTACTCTCTTAAAAATAACCTTATATATATATATATCCTCTGATACAATAATTTAGGGGGTGCATAAAAGGAAAGAACTTATAGTTATATTGAGAATTCTTATTGACTATTGATATGCTAAGTTAAGTATTTTTTATTCCTTACTATCTTGTGTAACTCATTAATTACATAATTTGTGATTACCAAAACGGGGGAGATTGTTGGACCCATTGTGAGATAGTTTTTTTGTTTTAATAATCATAAATCATGCCAATATAAAATCATATTATTTCAAATATTAAGTTATAACTCATGTTAATAATTTCAATGAATATTTATAAATGAATAAATTATGTCACATGGTATAATACATTTTAATAAGTAAATAATTTATGGATATTTATTTTTCAAAATATTTACAAGTGTATATTTTTATGTACTTATGAATTTCACTTAATCTGATACTATTATCTATAAGATAGACACTTTGTATGTTTTTTTTTTCAGTGTCCCTAACATTGATAGTTCAAAAGAATCACTGATGAATGACTCACTGATGCTGACTCACTAATGAAGAATTCACTGATTGAAGAAGACACTGATACAGGAATCACCAATAGAACAAGAGACCCACCCATGGACAAGTCACTGATGATCGGTATCACCAATAGAACAAGCGAAACACTGAGGGAAAAGTCACCAATGATCAGGCACACCGATAGTTCAAGAAACTCACTGATGGACGAGTCACTGATGAGAGACACACCTTTAGTTCAATGGACTTACCGATGGACGATTCACGGATGGGCGACACACCGATAGTTCTAAATGAGTCAATAATGACGAATCACCAATGCCAAAATAGACGGATAGTATAAACGACTCACTAATGATCACAGTCACTGATACAGATGGAAAGGACTCATTTATATAGAGATTCACCAATACTAACTAACCAATGCTGACAGACTGATGCCAATGACTCACAGATATATATGACTCACTGATAGTCATAGAAACTATTAAAATTTATTAATTCAAATTTATATCTAACAGTCATATTTACAAAAATTAATGTTTATAAAATTATATAATTTTTTCTATAGGATATTTAGGAGATAGTATGAGGTACATGCACGTGGGGAGACCATTAGGCCTGCTAAACCTCAAAGGATAAATAAATTACAAGCTATATCATTCGATGCATGCCGAAGAGTAGAAAAAATAAGAAAACCTAAGAACTCTTGCAACTATAGAGTATACTTAAAAATCCAAGAACTCAAAAGAAAGAACATAAAGGGAGATCAAGATGTGAAGAAAAACCTACTGAGCTATTCTAAACAACTCTCGAACAAGAAGAAGAACATTTCATACTCTTAGAGGCCAGAACATAGAGGCTACGACACTCTGTTTTGGAGTCAACTTCTAGAAGAGGACTCAAACTTCCACTCCACTATATCAAATGTGTCCAGAGCAGCATTAAATAACACAGAGTCTTATTAACCTTTTCTCTACATCCTTATATCTATTGTGTTTTTTTATTTACATTTCTGAGTAGTGTGTGTATCTGTCTATTACACACACACTGACTCATGTGAAAAACTAAAGGATACTTGATATCCTCAAACTCTCACTCTATTTATCTATTTGTATCCTATGTCGAATTGTGGAATAGGTAAAGTGTGACCTATTAGCTTTTTTCCCATGAATAACTATGTTAGAGGTCAAGTGTGACCAGGACAACCTGGTGTACTGTTGTGAACCCCGATCTAGGGTGTAGATCAAAACTTGTTTATTAATTTAAACTACTTAGTGGCAGGTGATCACCAAGTGGAGAAGACTATGTCTCAGCTTGAGATTGAACCTCTTGTTTATATCCCTTCTATTTTTACATTTTTGTTTTTAATATATCTTTATCACATATTTAATAATACTAAATAGAACTTTGATAGTTATTTTAGACAGTGTTTATAATATTTTTGAACTAGTAGGTTAGATTCAAACGTTTTATTAATCATTTAGATTAGTATAGATAAGAACTTATCAATATTTTGAGAAATTAATTGAACATTTAGTACTCTTATAAATTCACTACAAACTAACTAGATTAGACTTTTAATTGTGGGAAATTTTCAAAGAACCTATTTATAACATAATTTTTTATAGTGATATTGTTCTGTATAAGACAAACACTTTGTAAGTTTTTTTCTGATTCCCTGATGCAGAAAGTTCAAAAGATTCACCAATGGATGACTCACAGATCCTGACTCACCGATAAAGAATTCACTTATCTAAAAAGACCCTGATGTAGAAATCACTGATAGAACAAGTGAAACACTGAGGGAAAAGTCACCAATGATCGGTCTCACCGATCGAACAAGTGACACACCTATGTACAAGTCACCGATGATCAATCCCACCTATAGTTCAAGCAACTCACCAATGGATGAGTCACCGATGTATGATGCACCTTTAGTTCAAAGGAATTACCAATGGACGAGTTACCAATGGGAAACACACTGATAGTTTTAAATGATTCACTAATGAAGACTTGACAATGCCCACATAGACCAATTGTATAAATGAATCACCGATGCCCAGAGTCACTGATACTGATGGAATGGACTCACTGATATAGAGAGTCACCAATGATGGAAGACCGATGCCAACAGACCGATGCCAACAGACCGATGCCAATGGCTCTCCAATACCTGTGACTCACTGATAGTCATATAAACTGTTTTTAATTTATTAATTCAAATTTATATCTAATGGTCATATTTAGAAAAATTAATGTTTTTGATATTATTTAATGTTGTCTATAATATATTCATGAGATAATATGAGGTACATGCCCATGGGGGGATCATTATGCCTGATGGACCTCGAAGTATAAATAAATTACAAGCTGGATGATCCAATGCATGTAGAAGAGTAGAAAAAATAAGAAAACAAGAGAACTCCTGCAACTCTCGAGTATACATTAAAACCCAAGAACTCAAAAGGAAGAACATACCGGGAGATAAAGAAGTGAAGAAAACCCTACTAATATCTTCTAAATGTCTTTTAAACAAGAAGCTAAATATTTAATACTCATGGAAGCTAGAACACAGAGGCTATGTCACTCTATTTTAGAGTCAAATTCAAGAAGAGGACTCAAAATTCAACTCTACTATATCTAACAATTCCAATGCTACACTACATAACATACAAATACTTCTAAACATTTTATCTAAATCCTTAGTTCTATTGTGTTCATTTATTTACATTTCTGAGTAGTGTTTGTATCTTTCTGTTAAAAACACACCGAATCCTGTCCATAACTGGAGGATACTTGATATCCTCAAACTCTCAATCTATTTATCCTTTTGTATCCCACGTTGAACTGTGGAAGAGGTCAAGTGTGACCTGTTATCTATTCTCCCACGAATAACTATGGTAGAGGTCAAGTGTGATCTAGATATCCTGGTGTGCTATTGTAAACCCCAATCCAGGGTGTGTATCAAAACTTGTTTATTAATTTAAACTACTTGGTTATAGGTGATCATCAAGTGGAGAGGACTAAGTATCAGCTTGAGACTAAACCTCTTATTTATATGCACTGGGTTTTTACATTTTAGTATTTACATTGTTTTTATCACATATTTCATAAAACTAAATTTAACTTTGATTGTTAGTTTAGAAAGTGTTTATAAATTTTTTTAAATAGTAGGTTAGTTTCAAAATTTGTATTAATATTTTAGATTATTATAGCTAAGAACTAATCCATATATTGAGAAATTAATTGAACATTAATTGCTCTTATAAATTCCCTACAAACTAACTTAGATTAGTCTTTTAATTAGGAGAAATTTTGAAAGAACCTATTGATAACATAAATTTTTATAGATACTTAATTTACCCCTCTCTTGAGTATTCTGCTCTGAACAACATATTTAAATAATTTAAATTCTCCAATAGCTTTCTTGGAACACAACTTTGAGTTTGAAAGAACCATAAAACACTATTAGTATAAAATAAACATTGTAACCTAGCCATTAAATTATAAGGCAAAATAGGATTTTTTTATTAAATGAAAATAATTTCCAACTCAATATGAGTGTATTTTTAGGTTCTAAGAAAATAATCACACAATTTTTAGTAAAAGTACTTTTTTCTTCAAAAATAAATTTTCTTCAAAAATGTGTTTATTTTATTTTTATAAGTTAATATTAATTTATAGAAGTTATATAAAAAGGATTTAAAAAAATTAATTTCATTATTTAATTCATCATTTCAAAATGATCCCAAAATTATTTTCTTATTATTTTATGAAAACATTTTTTGTTAAGAAATAGTGAAGATGCTGTTTTTTGTTGAAAAATATATTTTATTTTATAGTATTTACATGATAAAATTATGTAATGGGTTGTTTTTAAATTTTAATTAGTTAATTTCGATTAATATTTTCCAATTTTTTTAAAATTATATTATGTATAAATTTTTTAGAAACACATTTTATGTTTTAAAAGATCATTTTTCTGAAAAACTATTCTTCCTGGAAGATTACCAATTTTATTTTAAAGTAAATTCTGAAGGTTTTTTGTTTTTAATTTTTAAAAGTGGTTGAAATGTATGATTTCATAAGGTCTAAATTTAGTGAATAATTCATTTTTATTTTTGGAAAATATGAATATTAACATTGGTAAATTTTGTTACCATGATAAAGGGGTAAATTGGAAAATTTAGGTTAAAAATAAAATGATAAAGACAATAAAATGACTCTAACACATTTTAAAATTTTAATGGATGAATTAAATCAAACATTGACACATTAGGATAAAAATTAAGTTCATTAATGGATAATTTTCCATGATATTTACCTATATAATATTTAAATCAAAGAATGACACAAAATGTCACCTTTTTATCTTAAATATCTTTTATGTGTCCACATAGAAAAATTGTATGATATGAAAGAATTTAAATGTATATTTTAAACATAATAAACATAATTTAACTATAAAAAATTATTTTTGACTTTTGTGGGACACTTATATTATATTTTGTTATTTATAATATCTTATTTAATAAAAATTAAAATATATACATTCATGTTTTAAATAAAATATCATTTTTAATATAGTGTTACCCAAATGATATATTCAACTATAAATATTATGATGAAATATATAATATTTATATTAATAATGGTATTTTATTTTTAATTTTTATTGAAAAATATGTATATTAAACAACTATAAATCGAGGATGTTATAATTATTTTATTAATGGAAATATTCAATAAATGTTATTAAAAATATTAAAATAAATAACATTTGATATAATTAATTGGATAAAATATTTTTATATATTTTCATATGTCCCTAGTAATATAATAAAATATTTGGTTGAAAGTTAACTTATTATATTGATATTTTCCAAAATCTATGTAATGAATATTGTCAAAATTGAAACTGATGATATTTTATCGAAATAATATTTTATTAAATTATTTAAAAATAATAAAACATATTTAAAAATATAAGATAATTATAATATGGTCTAAAATGTTATAAATTATAGTCTAATAGATATCACATAATTAAAAACTACAGACTTTTAGTATTAAAAATTATTTTATCATAGTTAAAATTAAAATATGTTAACTAAGGGTTAATCAAAATGAAAAAGGTTTAAAATATTATAAATGATTTTACAAAATATATTAGTTTACGATATTATAACCTCATGTCATCTTATATTTGAATAAATTTAATTTTGGTGGTTTTTGGGTTGATATTGAATTTATTTTAAATTAATATTTTCAGATATTCCAAAAGTACCCCTCACCTCAGTTATAAAAGGGTACCTCCTCCCTCACTTGTACACATCACATTGAGCCTTAAAACCCAATAAAAATACACTAATTTATCTTCTAAACTTACATATACACATTCTATAGGTTCTGGTGTTCTCTAAAGTCCAACCATATTGTCCCTAATTGGATATATAAAAGAAGTTCTCCAAATAAGAGGTAATCATTTTTACCGACTCTTTCAAGATTACTTCTTCTTCTACAACCTCTTCATATATTGTTTAAATTATAAAATAATAACTATAGTATCACCTATATGATGATTTGTTTTTATAATTTTGTAACAACTATATTCCACCTTTTATCCATCCAAGGAAAAAATAGAGCAATGCGAGCATACATACAACTTACCATCTCCACATCGTGGTATAATTTGTTTTTCATCACCACTTTATTTGGATGAATATAATGATGGAAGTAATATATATATGTGTTTATTATAGAATTATATTTATTATGGAAATAAATATACCATCATCTTCATTATGTAAATTATTTACCAATATCCTTTTCACATGAACTAAGACTTATATGATAAAGCATGCACAAGAAAATAAATAAGATAACACATGAAGGAAGGGTAATAATGAAATATAATTAAAAAAATATCTGATATTTAGGATTATATATAATATCATAAATATTAATATGGTTATGTAATAAATTAGTAACATTCATTACACCATTATACAGGAGGATCCAATAAGTATGAAGGAAATATAACCTAAGGAAAGGGTTAATTCCATAATCTCATTTTTATTTAGGATTGTATACACATAGGTATCTACTAGGTAATATTTTTATTCCATGTCCATGATTATTAAAAATTTTATCAAAAATATTTTTTCTATTCTTATAAAATTTTCTAAATTCATTTTTACTTAATGTTTTTAAAGGAATATTTTTGTTGGTTTCTTAATAAGGTACTTTGTGACTCTTTTTCGAAAAAGTATGAGTGTAATGCTTTTTAAAATTATATGGAATGAATAGATTTTCTTATTTCATGAAGCCTTATTTCCTTGAATCTTCCGTTAAAATCATACAAGGTTATTATTAATTAATGTTTTTTAATTTTTTACAACATTTTATATAAAAAAATGTTTTTAAAGTAGAATGAATATTTTCCTCAAGAATTATTTTCAAGTGATCTCTTAAAATTGTTTTCATTTACAATAACATTATTTGATGTTACATGTGATTTATTGAAGGTGTATTGTTTTTTCAATGATACTATCCCTATTCATTCTATGGTTTGTTTATTTTTATGATTGAGTGATATTTATTAAACCAATTTCTTTTACATGGGTTATGTTACGATGAAATGATGGCTATGAAACCCATTTCTTTTTATGGGGTCTGATATGATGAATGATTTATGTTTTTATGACACACATATGTACGGTTTATATTATGTGATTAACGGTACCTATATCTCCCTCTAATGCATTGGGTAATGATTTATATCTCATTATATAGACACGACTAGAATAAAGAGTGAACGTGGTTCAGTAATATAAGATTGGAACGAGGAGTAAAACTGGTTCAGTAATGGAGTTTATTAAGTATGATGGTATTATAGATCATCCTTGACTAAAAATAAAATTATTTCCTATTCTTATGTGTACCCCACCCATTCCATTTATTATGTTATTCTACCATGGAATATGTTTTTTATTGTTTATGAACATTTATGATATATTGTAATACATGATATCATGATATCTGATAAAAAGTATATGATTTTCAAATGTTTTGTTTATTTCATTTTGTCTTATGATTGTGATATGATTGAAATATCACTTATTTACCCTTACTGATCATTTGATCTCACCCATTTATTTTGTTTCTTTTACCTAGAATATGATGGAAGGTACTAAGTAATATGTGACAAAAACGGTAATAGTTATGAAGGAATAAGAAGATGATGATATATATTTTTTATAAACCAGTTGTTTATGATTACCAGTTTCCAAAGAGAGTAAAAATCTATGGATCTGGTGTGGTTTTTTTATTTTATGTAATTAATATTCTTCAATTTTATATGAATTATCAATGTATGAAATGTATGGGCCATTACAGTTGGGTTCAATGCATGTTTTAGTTATCCTTTAGAAAATAGGATGAGAAAACTTTATTAAGAACACCATGAATTAGTCTAAGTATATGATACAATCCTAGATTTTTGGTAATGATCATGAATAACCTAGGATATAACCTATGATAGTCTGAATTAAATTTTTATAAGTAATTTCCCTTGGTCATGTGCTTTTTCCAATATTATCAGTGTTTCCCACACATTTATTTTTGTATTTAGTCAATGGATGGAACCCAAATGAACCTTGTTAATGATGAATGTGATAGAAAATGCAATAATTATCCTCTAGAGTAACCAAATATTATGGGAGATGGAATGCGATACATTGTTTCTATGCTCACAAAACTCTCTCAAGAAATGAATCATGTAGGATTTCCAAATGAGAAAATTAGGGAACAAAATTATGTTATGTCTTTCATGAAGATGTGACTTCCTTCTTTCAGCGGGTCTTCTGATACCCTAGTGGTTGGAAAATGGATCAGTACCACTAAAAATAAACTTTTTTCTCCATTTTTTATACCATGATAAATTAATTTTGGTAGGATATCATTTGGATGGTGAAGTAGATCAGTGGTGGAACCACATCCAAAATACAAGGAAACAAGATAAAATTTACTCCATGAAATGGTATGAGTTCTAGAATTTATTTTTTAATAAATAACATCCTCTTATTCTCTAAAAAAATATAGATAAATAGTGTCCTAATCCTAAAAAATGATGATGAATCTTTTGGTACCCACATAGAAAATTTTACAGGCCTTGAAAGGTATGATTTTTGAATTATTATCCAACCTGAAAGTATGATTGATCGATTCTTAAGTAGATTAAAACCAAGTCATCAAAAATAATTAGTCACAAGGGACTTAAATAGCTATGGTGAAATTGTTTGATGAGATCTCAAGGTTGTGATGATGATTGGGGTTACCCCTTAATCTTATAGGTTTGATAAGAAGAGAAAAATAGAATTCAATAGAAAATCTAAAAACCATAGTGAAATGAATATGATATTTCCTTGATGATCAAAGTGTGGAATGAAACATGAATGAAACTATCTTAAGGGGACTAGTAAATTTTTTAGGTGTGGGAAATAATGTCATCATGAAATTGACTACTGGAGAGATGGGAAAATGATAGTTAATGCTGTAAAATCTACACAAGATGCACCTCCCATAACTCAATGTTCAAGTGAAAGAAAAGTGGGAATTATGAAATCATATTACCAAATATAAGGGTTATCGATGATGATTGATTTCATAAACCTCTTAAGGCTAAATAAAAAAATAAAATCGCATGTGATCACTACTGCAGATGTGGAGTATGCCAATGAATTGGTGAAAGGTACACTTACTATCCACACGAAAGTAGCCAATGTTATATTTGATTCTATATCCAGAAGATCTTTTAATTTTAATGAATTTTATAAGGGTATTACCATATTACCTCTACAATAATATATTGAGTTATCTATGAAAAATCTCAATGGCACAATGGTATCATCACATGTTTATAATTATTATCTGGTTGATGTTTATGGTAAAGTGTTTCCACCAGATCTTTTAATCCTTCCTTTAGTTGAATTCAATGTGATTCTTGGCATGTATTTACTTTCTCTATATGGATATTATATCAATTTCTAAGTAGGGGAACTCACATTTTATATTCTAAATGAATCTTTGATCGTCTATCAATGAAAGGATTAATATGAACTTCTAGTGGAAATTACATCTATCCTGTGGGTCTTAGTTCATATAAATTAAAGTTATCTATCTCATATGGTTGGGGAGAAACTCACCATTAAGGAAAAACCTATTATACATAAGTTTTTTTTATGTATTTATGTAATAATTTCTAAGTCTTCAACCAAATTGTGAAGTTTAGTTTTCAATAGAACTCATACTGGATGATGTGCCTATTTCAAATAATCCATATAAAATGACCCCAATTGAGTTGTAGGAATTGAAAGAGAAATTGCAGGAAAATATTCACAAGGGATTCATACACCCAAGTGAGTCACTTTGGGGGGTGAACCAGTTTTATTTTTTGAGAAGATAAATGAATCAAAGAGACTCTTCCTTGATTATCAAAAACTTAACAAGATCCCTATCAAGAAAAATATCATCTCCATGTATTGATAATTTATTTAATCAACTATGTGTAGATTAATAGTTTTCTAAGATTTTTCATCATTATGTATATCATCAATTATGGGTCAAGAAGGAGTATATACCCAAGATGAAATTCTATACAAGGAATAGGAACTATTAATTTAGTGTAAGTACTTTTGGTGTTACTAATTCCTCTTCTATCTTCATGGATCTAATGAATAGAGTATTTAGAGAAAATGTTGATCAGTTTGTGGAAGTATTTATAGACAAAATTCCTATATATTAAAAGTTAAATTATAATCATGAATATCACATGAGGATTGTACTGATAATCCTAAAAAGGGAAAAAATTTATGAAAAATATACCAAGTTTTAATTTTGGCTTCAAAAAATTCATTTTTTAGTTACATGATGTCAAGATATGAGATATGTATGGATTTATCAAAGATATAAGTTATTGGATATTGGTGAAGAATAATAATAGTAACTGAGATATAGAGTTTTCTTGGTTTGGATGGATATTATCAGCATTTTTGAAATATTTATCACAATTATCTAATCCACTCACCAAGTTGACTCAGAAAATAGTTAAGTTCATAGGAAAGAGGAATGAGAAGATAATTTTAAGGAGTTAAAAATAAGGTTAGTCATTGTACCTGTGTGCACACTACCCTTTAGTGGAGAAAGGTTTTTGATCTTTAGTGATGAATCCAAGAAGGGTTTGGGATGTGTTATCATGAAAAATGATTTAGTGATCTCTTATGTTTCACTAAAATTGTAAATCCATGAGAAAAATTACCCAACTCATGATTTGGAGTTAGATACTATAATGTTTGCATTAAGGATAGGGAGGAATTTTATTTATGAAAAAAAGTGTTATATATATACTTATTATAAAATTTTGATGTACTTTTTCACTAAAAAGGATATTAATATGAGCCAAAGGTGATCGTTGGAGTTGGTAAAATATTATGACTACTCAATACATTACCACCATGAGAAATAGAACAAGGTGGAAAATGATTTCAGTAAAAAAGATACTGATATCCTATCAATTATGAGGATTAGAAAAGATCAAATATTTTTGGATATTCAAAGGATGGATTTGAAAATTTTAAAGGAAGGGGAAAATCCTATACTTTTCTAATGAATGTTCAACCATTTATACAAGTGAAGATTAAGGAGGTGAATACGGAAGATGTAGATATAAAAATGAAGGTTATAAATTTTCTTCAGTTCAACCTTGATTATGATGGATTGATAAGGATCATGAACCATGTTTATATTTATTCCATAATATAATTAATGGATGATCTATTGGATGAGGCTCATAGTTCATCATTCTCTATTCATCCCAAAAGCAAAAAGATGTATAGGGACCTGAAAGAGTATTTATGGTTGGATGGAATGATGATGGATGTTACAGAATATGTTTCTTAGTTCTTAGTTTTTCAGAATGTTAAGGCTGAGAGGCAGAAGTCTAAGGCGGTGTTACATTTATTACCCATATCAGAATGGAAATTGGAAAACACCACCATGTAATTTGTTTCCAAACACCCAAAAATATATAAATACTTGATGCTATATTGGTTATATTTGATCACCTCACATATTCAAAACACTTCATTTAGATTTGAGAAAAATTATATCTTGATCAGTTTTCAAGAATATATATTAAGGAACTGTTAATATTTCATAGCGTACCACTTTCCATTATATCTGATTAAGATCCGATGTTTAACTCAAAGTTCTGGAGAAGTCTTCAGCATGGTCTAGATACAGAGATAAGTTTTAGAACTAATTATTATACTTTGATAGATGGTCAGTATGAGAGGAAAATTCAAACTCTATAAGACATATTGAGAGATTTCTTTATGGATTTCAAAGCTGGTTAAGATCAACACCAACCTTTGGTAGAATTTTTATACAACAATATCATTCACTCTATTATTATGATGTCTCTTTATGAATAACTCTATGGTAATAAGTGAATAAATACAACACAATGGATTTATGTTGGATAAATAATACTATTGGGACCAAATCTAGTTGATGAAATGGAAGATAAGATCAGATCTATTCAAGAACACTAAAGAGTATCTCATAGTCGAAAAAAAGTTATACTGAAAATTGATGAAAAGACCTAGAGTTTGAAGTGTTTGACAAGGTATTTCTATGAATATCTCCCTAAAATATAGTTATGATATTTGGAATGAATGTAAATATTAACCCTATGTATATCAGTATTTTTTAAATTCTAGATAGTGTTGATAAGGTAACTTATCAACTAGAACTTCCATCGAATCTATCTGAAGTTCATGATGTGTTCCATATATCTCTCCTGAGAAATAACATACCCAATCCTTCTCATGTAATAAAATCATAATTCATACCTCTGGAGAAAGATATTTATTTTGAATAACAGATGATAGATATTCTGGGTCTTAGATATAAATCTTTATGAAGCAATACCACTCACTTGGTTAAAGTTTTATGTTGGAACCACCAATTTGAGGAAGCAATGTGGGAGCCCTTGGATGTGATGAGGCAACATTATCCTAATATATTTGTATCCAAGTTATGAATTTATATGGTGAAATTAATTTTAATAGTGGTATAATGTAACACCAAAATATTTTTATCAAATATTTCTCGTTAAATAATTTTAATTCTCAAATGGCTTGTGTTGAATGCAACCATGAGTTTAAACAAACTGTGAGACACTATTAGTATAAAATGTTTATTATAATCTACCTTTTAAATTGGTAGGAATAAATATGAATAACTAATTTATGAAATAAAAAAATTTCCAACTCAATATGAATGTATTTGTATGTTCTTATAAAATAGTCACACATTTTTTTAGTCAAATCACTTTATTCTTCAAAAATAAGTTCTCTTAAAAAATGAGTTTATTTTATTTTTAAGAGTGAATATTAATTTTTATATGTTCTAAAAAAATATATTAAAAAATTAATTACATTATTGAATTCATAATTTCAAAATTATCATAATTGTATTTCTTATAATTTTTTGAAAACTTTTATTTTTTTAAGAAATACTGAAAATACTATTTTTTAAACTGTGTATTACATTAAAGTATTTACAAGGTAAAATTATGTTTTAAATTTGTTTTAAAGTCTAATTAGTTCATTTTGATTTAAAATATTACAATTTTGGGTTTTTAAAAGGATTTTGAACATGAATTTATTATGAAAACATTTTATGTTTTAAAAGTTATTTTTTTTGAAAAATTATTTTCCATGGAACTTTAGTGATTTAATTTTAAATTAAATTATGAATTATTTGTGCTCAAAATTTTGAAAAATGGATGAAAATTTTATGATTATGAAGGTCCAATTTTATTGAATATTCCCTTTTTTACTTTGGACCAATATGAATAGAAACTTTGGTAAAATTTGTTTCCGTGGTAAATGGTAAATTGTGTAATTTAGGTTAAAAGTAAAATGATAAAGATTATAAAATTACACTAACACATTACAAAAACTTAATGGATGAATATACATTGTCCTTTAACACATAAGTATTAATATAAGTCGTTCAATGGATACTTTTCCATGGAATAGATATATATAATATATACATCAAAGAAAGACACAAACTGTCACATTCTTTGTCTTAAATATCCACTATGTGTCTACATGGGGAGAAAACTATGATATAAATAAATATAAATGTAAATTTTAATCTCAATATAAATATTTTCAATATATAAATTTTCTTTTTACTTTTTTGGGAAACTTAAATGATATTATGATATTCATAATATCTTATTTAATAAAACTTCAATGATGTCACATTCATGTTTTATATAATATATCCTTTTTAATATAGAGATAACCAAAAATATATATTATAATATAAATATTATTATGAAATATATACTAATTATCTTATTTTTGGTATTTTATTTTTAATTTTTAGTTAATAAAGAATAATATTAATTAATTACACAACTTGGATGTGGTAATTATTTTATCAATAGAAATATCAAATAAATGTTTTTAACAATATTAAAACAAATAAAATTTTAGATAATTAATGGTATCAAATAATTTTATAAATTATCCTTACCCCATAGTGATATTATGAAATATTTTTTTCAAAGTGAACTTATTATCTAGATATTTTTAAAAATCTATGTACTAAATTGTGTCAAAATTGAAACTATTGATATTTTATCAAAATAATATTTTATTAAATTATTTTGAAATTTTAAAAAATATTTATAAATAAAAAATTATTATTATTTGTTCTAAAATTTTACATATTTTTCATTTATGGTTTAATTTACATCCCACATGTAAAAATAAAATCTTTTTAACATTGAAAATGTTTTTACCTTAGTTAAAATTAAAATAGGTTAACTAAGGGTTAAACAAAATGATAAGGTTTAAAATAATTAAAAAACTTCTATAAAATGTATTGGTTTATGAGATTACAACGTTTTCACAAATTATCTTTGAATAAATGTCATTTTTTAGTATTTTTAATGAGATCAATTTATTTTAAATTAATATTTTTTGGAAATTCCAAAATTTTCCCTCACCTCAATTTCAAAAAGGAAACTTCCTCCCTCACTTATAAACATCACTTTTAACCTTCAAGATCTATTATAACCATAAAATTTATCTTCTAAAAATTTATATAAATATTATATAGGTTTTATTTTTCTCAAAAAGACAAACTATTGTATCCTTATGAAGAGATCTAAAGGAAGTTCTCCAAAGAATAGGTAATTGTCTTTACAGGCTATTTCATGATTATTTCTTCTTCTACTTCCTCTTAACATTTTATTCACACAATAAAATAAAAATAAAAATATAAAATATATTTTGAGATGTTATTGTGATTATGCAACAACTATATTCTACCTTTTATCCATCCTATGAAAAACAAAATCACCATGCATATGTACGTACAACTTACCATCTCGATGACATGGTGTAATTTTTTTCATCACCAATTTATTTGTATAGGTATAATATAGTATATAATATATATATTTATATATATATATTATAATTATAACATAAATTTATCATTGAAATTAATATAATATCCTCTTTGTTACCATTTCACCATTAAGATAATGATACCATCTCTCAGGTGTACATTCGACCAAATATCTTCACAACACGATAAGATTAATTTTCCATGTTCACCATTAATGCATGATTATATAAATTTATATAATGAATAAATTTGATATATATTACCTTAATAATATTCAGTAAATTAAGTAACTATATCTTATTTAAAAAAAATAAGACTTATACGATAAAACATGCATAAAAAATAAAGTAGGTAATACCCATAAAAAGTGTAATAATGAAATATTATTGAAAAATGTGTGATATTATAGGAACAATTATAATATAATAAATATGAATATAGTTTTATAATAAATTAATAACATTCTTTAAATAATTATATTGGAGGTTATAATATATACAATGGAAATTAGAACTAAGGTAAAGGTTAATTCCACAGTCTCATTATTATTCAGGATTATTTATATGTAAATATCTATTGGGGAATATTTATCTTCCACGTCCATGATTCATAAAAATTTTATCCAGAATATTTTTTCAATTATTCAAAAATAAATTTAAATTCATATTTAAACATGTGTGAATTTTCACTAAATGGATTGAAAAGAATCTTTATTTTTATTTTTATAAGGAGGTACTTAGTGACATTTCTAGAAAAAAGTATGAGAGGAATTTTTTAAAGTTATACAGTATGAAAATATTTTTCATCTTTCATGATGCCTTAATTCCTTAAATATCATTTATAATATTATAAGGTATTTTAATATAATATAATTTCTTTTAATGTTTCAAGTAATTTTTAAGAAATGAAAACATTTTAACGAATAAAGGATATTCTCCTCAAGAATTATTTTCAAGGGATCTCTTAAAATTATTTTCCATTTACAATAATATTATTTGATGTTACTTGTGATTTATTGGGGATATTTATTCAAGGATTCTATCCATATTATTTCTATATTTTCTTTATCTTTATGATGGAATGATATTTATGAAACTAATTTACTGTACATGGGTTTTGTTATGATGGAATAATGTTTATAAAACCCATTTCTTTTTATGGTTTTGGATATAATGGATGATTTATGTTTGTTTGGAAAAAATATTTATAGTTTTCATTATGTGATGGGTGGGATCTATATCTCCCTCTAATTCATTGGGTAATGATTTATATCTCATGATATATTTAGGACTGGAATGAGGAGTGAAATTGGTTCAGTAATACAGGGATGAAATGAGGATTAAACCTAGTTTAGTAAAAGACTTTGTCCACTATGATGGTCTTACCAGTGAGCCTTGATTAATATGTAAATGATTTTCTATGATTATGTGTACACCACAAATTATTTTTTTCATACTCTCATTGAATATGTTCTTATATTATTTATTAACTTCATTGATTTATTCAAAGACATGGTTTAATCATCTCTAATATGTAGAATATGATTTCCAAAGGTTTAGATTTTTTATTTTGTCTTATGATTGTGATATGATTGATATATCTATTTTTTATCCTTACTGATCATTTGAGATCATCCTTTTTTATGTTTTTCCCTAGGATATGAAAAAATGTATTAAGTTAGATGTGTCGAAAATGGTACTAGTTATGAAGGAATAAGAGACAAAAGATATACATGTTTTATGAACAAGTTGTTTATTTTTCAGAGTTTCCAAAGTCACTAAGCCTATACATTTCATGAATGGTTTTGTTATTTTTTGTAATGAATATTATTATATTTTATATTTAGTATCTATGTATGAATAGAATGGTCTGTTATAGTGGTTCATGGGTGTTGATAAATAGAAATCAGATAAAAATTTACCCTATAAAATTTATATAATATAAAGTTATCAGATATTTTATATTTCATATTTAGGAGAAAGAGTAATGAAAAAATTTATTAACATAGGTAAGGTAATAAGTTGAGGGGAATTACTCTCCTCAATGGCAGTTGGGTTATTTTCTTTTTCATGTGATGATATTTATTCCATTATTGGTTCACTTTGATCCTTTCACATATATTTTTCTTCAAAACTAGACTAGACAATAATATCTTCCAAAGAATCTATTTGTGCCTGAAATCCTTTAATCATATGATATTTATTTTCTTGTGGTTTTTTATTTTTGAAATATATTCAATGAGAAACTTCAATATCTACCCCTCTAATGTGACCATATTGTTCTGGACACATCAATGCTACTGAAGGTGGTTTTTCTTTAGTATGGTCTCTACAGATTATAATATCTAATCCATGTAAAAATCATATGAACATAAACAGATATTTTTATATAATACTAATATAAAGTTTAATTAATTATTATTATTTCATACTTACACATGTTTTCCATACATATTTTTTTCATTAGAAACTTTACCATCCCTATTTATGTGGGCCTCCATCCATAGAACATGACATATAATGGATGTGAATTATAATTTTGATTCATCAATATACATATAAATAAAGGGATATATGTTATTTCATATCACATTAAACTTTTATTATTGATTTAAAATACACACTTTTTTTCTCTAGTGAAGTGTTCCACATCTTTTCTTTGTGATAGGGGTATATTGATTTTGACTCACATTGTTTATTTTCAACAATCCTTTTTTATTTCAATAGTTTACAATGTAGAATGAATTTTTTTATAAAATAAACAATTTCAAATAAAATATTATTTAGTACAATTCACCTGATATGATTTCTTATCATGATGAATGATGAAATCATTCTATATTTCCTGCTTTATAATGTGTGAATAAGTAACTGATGGGTAGGGAATTAGTTTCCCCTCAACATACCTATGATGAAACTTGGTTATAAATGTATAGAATCCCATATGGGATTTTCCAATGTCTATTAAAAATATTTCTTATGGAAATCATCTAAAATAAATAAACTCTACATTGGATAATGAATGTTAAACCATTATTTATTTTTTCATTAAAATAGATAAAATATATCGTAACATTACCTTAACATCATTCCAAAGGGTTTTTCTTCATTAAAGGTTGTACACGGTGCCACAAATATATACCAATCATCACATTCATCCACATTGTAACCCCAAAAAAATAAATTAACATTGACTTTCTGGGATTAATAGGTTGTCAGTGTTTATTCCATCCAACCTCAAATTTTATACCCAAATTTATTTCCTTGATAATTTTAGTCAACACTATGATGTCGTGTTGTTATTGTTTTTTTATCAACATGGTGTTGATCCCCTGATTATTTGGAAGCTGTAGCATCAACTATCTGTTACTACCTCTGATTGGTAACATCATCATTTGAAAAATTTAGTTTTTTACATTAATAGTTATAAATTTAATTTATATTATGTAAATAATGTAACTAATTCACAAGATTATGATAAAATTAATAGTATATTAAAAAACAGTTTATACTTCTCATTGAACTACCTTTATTTTTGTTAAAGGTTGATGGGATTTTTATCCTTAATATATAATCCAAATCCCCTATTTTTGGTCACCTATAATGTACATGACATTTAGTACATTAAGAACACTATGAAATTATTATGATATCCAAATTAAAGGGTCATCATTGATTTAATCTTCATCTGAACAAATAGTTGTTTTAGTCTCCAACAATACAATCGACTAATTCTTTTTTCTGGGTCTAATACCTAAAATACCTTCACTTATTATGATTCCATTGTGAATATCTCATAATTTTCCCCTTAAACACTTAAATTCACCTTTATAATCCCCCTCTCAGTAACTTTCATTTCACTTCAATTATTATACCATTTGTATAAAAAAACAACAATAGTTGAAATGTTGTATTATCCAACTCATATATCTTTTGGATGATTATAAAATATAACATATTTGATTAAATTGGATTCATATCATTAAAACAATATATGTTCATCTCTTCCACCACAAGAGTAACTCCACTAATTTGCATCATATTGTGGTCATTGTGTTCTTTTGAATAGAATATATAAACATTAATAACAAAACAAATGTAAGATATAAAATTTGAATTTTTCCCTTGGATATCCATCAATATTGTTCAGCAATTGAATTCTGATTTTTAGATAACTCCTTTTAAATATGATTTTGGAATCATCATATAAACTATTGATTATGTGTATTTGATATCCATCCTTTATCCCTTAATGTATTCAAATGTATAAGAATTTATTTATGGGATTCAACATATGGATCAACATATTAACTATAATTTAAAATGTAAAGGTGAGATTTCTATTTCTATGTGATGATAATTATAACCACATCTCTTCCAAAAATACCTTCACACATAAGACACCCATTATGATGAGGATTTTGGAGACCAATTCTTTTAATATCTGGTAGGTAATTAGTATAGAATATAAAAACTACATCAACAATATATCATTCTGAAATAAATCCTTATGTCTGACTTCAATTTATGATATACCCTTTTGAAATATTTATATACTTATCGATGGGTTATATCCCTCTATAATGGAAAAGAACACAAAGTTGAGACTCTATAACCAAGTGAACCATATGGTGGAACATTATATCAAAGAATGATATTGGGAATAACATATCCAATTCACATAATATGACTCCAACCAAATTTATTCATGATTGGAAACTTCACCAAGTCTATAAAATTAGTACACATGTCATTGGAAAAGAATAAGAGTTTTGTTCATGTATGTCACACATTTTTAGGTTGAATTCAACATAAAGAGATGAACGCTAAATATTGCATCAAAACCTGACATTCATTTTATTTTATTTCCAATAACTACAAATTAGTCATTGACATGATGTTCTAGATATTTTTTGAATACCCCTATAAAACTTTTACTCCATTAAGGAAAATTCAAAATTGAATTTTTTATTTTTCAGATAGCATGTAGCTATAGGAAGAAGAAAATTCCAACTTTTACCCTTCACCTATACCAAATCTTCCTTTATCCCTATATCAATCATGTTCAACCTAGATTTGATTCCATCTTTTGTTTTTCTAGGAAATTTTTTTAATATTATAATAACATTATAAAATACACATTTTTCTTCATGTGTGACATCAATAAAATGTATTACATAAAAATAATTCTAGCATTATGATTCAAATAAAGTTGATCTCTTATTCCAATATGATTTTGTAAGGTTTTTTGAATATGGTTTTCCAAAAAAAGAGTCAATATCTTTTAATTTATAAACCAATTGATCCCCCATTAGTAGAGATGGTTGATTACCTTTTTTGGTATTCTCATTTAACACTATCATCCCATATTGGTATTTATGTCATCGAGGTAAAAATTTACTTTTTACAAAAAATAATGTATTTGAGGAATTTTTTTAACCAAATTGATTGTGTGAATTCTTTAAAAATGGGACACCCCAACATTCCATTAATGCTATAGACTAAGGAATTTATATGTGTAAGAACATAATTTATCATCCCATACAACATGGCTCTAAATATGAATTATTAACCTCTACAATAATGATATAGTGTAACCGTTTTTTTACCACATCAATTTCTGATATTTGATCAACATATCCAAATAGACATCAATATCATTATCATGTTGTTTTGGTCTAGATATATTCAAAGAAAACATAATTTATTTGCGCTTCATTCATAACTATGGTGGAACGTTATAAATTTCAAAAATACCTAGAAATATACTACAAGTAATAATATATAAACCAAAATAATTTATTTCATCTATAGGTAACTTAAGATAGATGTATCTCATCTCATTTTTGAATTTCGGATACTCATAATAAATTTTCTTCCACCAAGGAGAGTATATTGGATGATTTACTTTCCCATATTTAATTACTGTATTTGAAATCTATGTAAATTTTCTCATGGTTTCTTGACATCCATGCATATAGTATTCTAAACCCTATAATGATAGGAAATTTCCATACATTATTTTAAGGAATTGATTAATATTTGTTGTATCGATTCGTTCCACACTTAGGTAATTTTATGAGTGATTCAAGATTCTTACGATACAACATAAAATCATTTATACAAGAATGTAATTTTTTATAAATCATTCCCATTGAACATATAATTCTTTTAGTATCATATGTTCAACAAGGACATTCATTTTACTCTTATAGAATATCATTCTGGAGAGTAAGTAGTTTTGTAAAGCTGGTGTCTCTACACCATCTACCAACCTTAAAATTATAAAACTTCAATACAACTACAAATTCTTTATATTTAGTTCAGCTGATATACAATTACCTATTTTCACAAATTTTTAATTTATAAATAAACTTTGGAAAATCATGTAGTTCATATTAAATTTCCATTTTCTTTTCTTACATACGATTGATTTCATCATTTAAATTGATATTCAAATCAAATAACCCATAAACCATAGGGTCATCTCAATCAGTGTGAACATTCATTTTTCCCTATTTTTAGTATAATATTTATAACTCTGATATATTCTATGTAATATCAAATATTATTCCAACTCTTCTTGAATAATTTATCAGAAATAATAATAAATTAAACATGGAAAAATGATTTGAGAAGGGTTTTATGCATTATATATCGTAAACTTGATGAACTCTTTAACTATATCTTCATACAATTTTTTCATTAGATCAGAATGCATCCATTATCAATTAATATTTATCCTATTAGGTTAAAAAAATATTCATTTTGTACAAAAAATAAATAAATACACATAAGATATTAATAATCAAAGGAGAAATTTATAAATAATTCAAATAAGGAAAAACCAACATTTTAATGTTATCGGTTATGATTTTTTAAAAGTTATCATTTTATTGAAGGATAGTAGGAAAAGAAAAAACCTGGGGTAAATATGTTGTTGTTATTCTAGGTTCTATATTTTTATATTGTGAGGTACAAAAGGGTGTTCATAATTATGTTGTTAAAAAAATTATTTATTATTGTATGGTAGAATTCCCCTAAAAATTATTGTTCATTCTTATCATTTAACTGTCACCTGGATATATAAATTTTTGTAAGGATATATTTCCTCAGAATATAAAAGGTAATGTAATCACTGGATTTTGATATAGGGTCAAAGAGATTTGAATTTTATGGAACAAATGGATAGAACTTTTATTGATGGAATAAGTGAAGAAGGATTCCATGTTACTATCTTTTTATATTGACTATTCTTGACTATGTATTATTAGAATACCAAAAATTATTTTTATAGTATAACCCACTGATGAACCCTTATTTTAAAAATATAAAATTCATAAATCATAGATATATTTCACATATCCTAAACTATCCAAAACCTCTATTCAATTTATTTAAAAACACCAGAAATACTTTCCGTTAGTAAACATTAAAAAACCAGTTAGCATGTATTTCACATCATTGAGATGAAAAACATTCTAATTCCACCTATAAAAATAACATAAATAACTATAATCTATCTCCCAAATTTAGTATTCAAAACCTGTATAGGTATATAAAAAAGAGTATACTAATTCTTAACAAAATCCAAACCACATGTATGGTTAGGGGAGATTATAATAAACTTTATAAAATTCTTACTCTATCTTCTAATCATGTATCTTTCTGAGATAAATGTGTTTTATATTATAACTTTTTATTGGTTACATTGAAACCATTCCTAATGATACACATTAAATAAAAAATAAAATCCATATTTTATACATGGATTCAACATTGAAAAGTGATATATTATATATATATATATAATTCATATTCAATTTCAGTTAAAATTAAATGAATGTGAATTAAAAATATATAATTCTTCAAAAAATAATAATAGATAACAACTTAATATAAAAGTTAATTCATACAAAAATGATTATGATATTAAAAAATTAATAAAATCAATAAAAATAAATAAGATTACCCCTTATATTGATTAATATTGAAATTAACTTTTAACCAATATCAAAAATAAAATGAGTCTGTAATGAAAACATATTTCATTATATTTTTGTTTTCCTAAATGAAAAAAAATGAATGATGATACACTAGTGTCACTAAAAATAAAATACATAAGGTAATGAAATTTTTTAAAAAGACATTTCTATTTTAATTCATTTTAGTATGTGGGATACATTGAATCAAATGGGAATACTTATTTTATTTTAATTCATGGGAGTATGAGGGATACTTGGAACAAGGAGCTGATTTCCATCAGAGATCCACATATACAATTTCTACCTATTATTAACAGGAAACACCTAACACGATAAGTTGGAATCATTTTTTCGGTGAAAAACTAGGAGATCCCTGAAATCAAAGTGAGAAATAATGATGAATTGAGTGTAAGAAAATGTGAAGGTGTGGGAGAGGATGAAACAAAATTAGATCATGGAAAATGATATTGGGTGGAACATAGAAGTATAAGGGATACTTGGAACTGTGTGAATATTACCATCTATAAATAAAAAACATTTTCTACTTATCATTTTCAGTCACCACCTTACATGATAAGTGGAAAGTGTTTCTGCGGTGCACAATTTGGAGCACCATGCAATAAAAGTGAGAAATAGTGATGAATGAGTGACAATGACCATGAAGTTGATGGAGAGGGTGAACTAATAATAGATTATGAAAAAAGATATTGGGTGGAACATGGGAGGAAGATGGATTCTTAGGATGTAGATCCTATTACTAGTTATGCACTATAAAAACTATTCCAACATATAATTCACAATAAAAACCTTACATGATAAGTGGGAAGGGTTATTATAGTGAACAGATTAGAGCTCCAAGAAATAAGAGTGAAAAATAATGATTAATGAGTGAATATGAATGTGAAGGTAAGGGGGAGGGTCAAACAATGATAACCCAAGAAAAAAAAGTAGGTAGAGAATTTGCAAGGTTGATCAAGGTAAAATATCATCACTTGTGTGTGTGCTGTTCATACCATTTGGGACAACTAAAAACAAAAAAATATGTTCAAGGGGGAGAAAAAGATCAAAAGTGATCACATACCTTTATTTTAATATATCATTTTAATTTCATTAAATCAAAATAAGTTAAACTTTATACTAATAAAAATATACGAAGACTTATTTATTATCAATAAAAATATTGAAAAAAAAGAAATAAAGAACTTTTCATATTCAAAAACCTTAAAACCTTTTTATTATAAATAAAACTTCACAAGAAATAAAATAATTCATAAATTTAATATATATAAACTTCATAACTCATATAAATATCCCATTAGATAAAAAAGTATACATATATATAAATAATAATTTGTATAATATATAATAATGGGTATTTATTGAATAATAATTACATTTCACCACTTTTGAAATCCAATTTATAATTTAACTCAAGTAACAAAAAACTTTAAATCTTTAATTAAAACATTTTATTTCATAATTATAATCATTTAATAAAAAATTTAAGTATCCTGTATACTAAAAAGTAACAGTTTCTGAAATCACTATACAAGGAAATCCAAAAATTATATATATACCTGAAAACTATAAATGAACAATAATCAAACACTTAAAATATTTAAAAGAAAAAAACATGATAATCACTAAAATTTTCTTAAATATCTATAAAAATAGAATAATATAATAAAAATCCACTAAAAGGGGGTTGTATTTTAAATACATCAGTTAAAAGAATTCACATTAAATGATTACATGATATTTGTCTTAATTACACACAAAATGATATGTTTTAAAATTCTCAAACTCAATCTAGAAATTAGAATATCTTTAAATCTTGATCACCCTAAAAGAGGGTTTTGAAAATTTAAAATGTGAATTTTGAAAAAAAATTTCCTTACATAAAATAAATATTTCAAAAATAAAAATATTATACGAAAAAAAATATACTTTTTAAATTATAATCCAAAAAAAAATATTTTTCTCTCTAACCTTATGCAACTAACTGGCCCATTCTTTTACATTTCTGAACACCCTCTTGATGTTAGTCTCCCATAAAATTCATTATCTTTCGAACTCTCTATGTGATTAAAAAATATGTGTTAGAGTATACATAACTAATCACTAGACTTAATTGATGATACTTTCAAATGTGTTGATCGTATTCTAAATTTTAGTTGATATTTGGTGAAAATAACAATAATAAATGTTTAAAGAATAAATAATATATGTTTTATTATTTGAGTGTTAATACATAATAACAAAAAAATTAGTGAAATGTGTTATAATATTGAATATATGAAATATTTATTAGAATATATACCAACATTAAGAAATACATATAATATATTATCTTCTGCCATGAGGTAGTAGCCATGGTCTACTATTGTAACCCTTGACAATAGAGATGTTGATGAGAACCAGTATGGGGTAGTTCTTGGGATCTACGGGAATGGGGAGACACTATGAATATGATGAAATTATTGGTAATAGAGTGGGTTGGAAACACAAAAACCAAAACACAACACTCTAAATCGAGCATGATATATATGAGGTGTAGTAGGGTGAAATGATGAATGTAGAGACCCACAAACAAGGAATCGTTAGATCAGGATGAATGATGGTTGGAAATTCATCATCAAATCACATAAATGTGGAACCCTGAGACCATCGATCAAAGATAAAGCTGAACTATCGTACACCACTGAACCCAAACAAAAAATAAGTAAGGGAGGAGGATAAAAAAACGGCATACCTAAGATTTGAGTGTTGATTCATCCGAGAAAATATTGAGGGGGAGCGACGACATAGATAATTTTCTATGAGAGATTGAACAACGTGACATAAATATATTGGGTTATGGTTATTTTTAAAATATTAGGGAGAGTTTTATCCATTCTTCCAAAACAGTGCTCATAAAGAGGGGTTTTATCAATGCCAAAAATAATAAGTGCTGATAATGATAAATCATTATCAGCACTTAAAAAGCAATGATCAAAGAAATCTTTATCAGCTCTAAAGTTTTAGAACTCATAAAGATAACTTTTATTATCGCTAAAACATTATCTAGGATTTTTTATCATTGATAAAGGTTTATAATTGTGATTAAATAAATGAATTTTAAAATACATTTATAATTTTTTGTATATTATTATCAATATTTTTGTATCATTATATATATTTATATAATTATATATATATATATATTTAATAAATATATATTTATATAAATATGTTACATATATTCATTATTTAAATATATTCATTATAGTTTTGAAATTATTTAAATATATAATTATTATTTTTTGATTATATAAATACTTTTAAAAAATTATATTTATTTATTTATAATTATAAATATATAATTTTATAAATACAGTAAACAAAAATTTATTTATATTTATAAATAAATATATTTATAATTAAATATATTTCTAGATATATTAATAATTATTTCTTTATAATTATAAATATATTTATATCATCATATATATTTATGTCAGAATAAGTATTTATATAATTATATTTATATTTAATATATATATATATATATATATATAAATAAAATTAATATAATTATTATTTAAATATATTTCTTATAATTTTATAATTATTTAAATATATAATTATTAATTTATAGTTATATAAATAATTTTTTTAAAAAAATTAATTAATTCATTTATAATTAAAAATATATAATTTAATAAAATTCCAGTAAATATAAATTAATAAATAAATTTATTTCTTAATATTTATTTACAAATACATTTTTGGCATTATTAATGAATATATAATTTTAAATGCATGATTGTTAAAAATGAGTGAAATTGTATAATTAAAAATGGGTACACTTTAAAAATATTTTAAAAATTGATAAGTTTTATTAATTATAAAAATTATTTTAAAAAATAATATGTGGATATATGTTTAAATGAAGTTGAATACATATATAAAATATGAAAATATATTAAATAAATATGTATTAATAAATATTATAAAAGGATTAAATTCCAAAAAAATGAATAAATAATACTAAACGTAATAATTTTAAATATAAATAAATAATATTTACCTATTAAACATATAATATATTAAATATATTATGTTACTAAATGAAATTAAAAAATTAATATTAAAATTTTAATAAATTACCTAAATATTAGGTTTTTATGTTTCTATATAAGATTTTATATGTCACATAAATATTAGTGTCTGTGAAGTTAATGTGTGTGTGTCTATATATATATATATACAATTTTGAGATATGTTAAATTGAACAATGAAAAAATTTAATATGTAGAGCCTATTAATTAAATAAATAATAAGAAGAATGAATAGATTTAAAAAAAATAATAACGAATTTTAAATAAATAGATAATTTTTAAAAATTAGAAATGAATATTTATATATGTTAAAGTGGAAATGAGTACATATTAATTATATAAATTACACCCATATTAAAAACATGAAATGTTAATGAATAAATATGTATAAATAAAAATTGAGAATGGGCTAAATAACAATCATAATGATTAATGAAAAATAAAAAATGAATAAATAAAAAAATTATAAAAAAATAATATTAATAAAGAATAAATAATATTAAAAATGAATACATTCAAAAAATATTAAAAAGTAATAAATAATATATATTGAATAAAAATAAAAAAATTAAAAAAAATTACTTATTAGAAACATAATATATATTAAATATATTATGTTAGTAAATGTAATTCTAAAATGAATATAATTTTTTTTAAAAATTACAAAAATATTATTTTTGTGTGGGTTGTATATAACATTGACTTAATTATTTATATGTAAGTGTGAAATAAATTTAACAAATTATTGATATTTCTAAAATTGAAAAATCAAACAATATTAAATTAAAAGTGTATTACCCGATACAATGGGTCAATGGTTTTAATTAATAATAATTTTCAATTATAGACCATTTTCCACTTAATATGTGACTTATTTATTATAAGCATAAATATGTTGTATTATAAAAATCATATGTTAAGAAATATTATATATATTGATATTTTTATATATATATAGAAATATATATGAATATATTTATACATTAAATTTATTAATGAATAATTATTTATAAAAACAATTAAAATGAATAATATATTAATATATTTTTAATTATTAAATTTTATTCATTTTTGATATTTATATTTAATATGTATTATCTGTTAGTATTTATAATATATATATATATTAAATTTATTTTTTTATTAATTATTATTTCAATAATAATTTTTTTTAATATTTTTTTAATTTATTCATTTTTAATTTGTTTTGTTTAATTATTACAATTTATTCATTTTATATATCTATACTTAATATATAATATTCACTAATATTTATAATATATATACTAGAATGGTGTGAACTATGGGTAAACCCATGATTTCAAAATTTATTGAAAATGAAAGACCAAAAGTATAAAGGACAAAGGAGATGAGGATTAGGAAAATTTGAAGAAACACCACAATACAAACAAGGAGTTATCTACGAGATCGACCACCACCTCTCCCCCTCAGGTGACAACCCCTCCTCCACATTTTGGGTTGTTTTCATTCACCATCATTTTCATTTGATGGGATTGGATCTTATTTCGGACATAAGCACTCCAAGAATGACTTAACTATCTTAGAACTTGAAGACCATACATTAATAGGGAGAGCACCCTGGACACTTCCAAATTCCTCACTAAAGAGATCCTTACTTTTATACATGTATAAAATATCATACATGCTAATAGTGTTTTTACCAGAATTCCTTAGACTAGGACTCTAGACACCCGAATCCTCTTGCATCGCATCAACTCAAGAAGTACCGTCTCTCCCCTATCCATCTAGGACATCCTCAAAAAGTGTATCCTGCCACTTTCCATCAGCTACTTTAGATGGTTTAACATTCACACTAGATTCAACAATACTTTTTCCCCCATTTGTGATTAAAAGAGGTGATCAAATCCTTTTGATCCAACACTTTTTATAATATATATATATATATGTATGTTAAATTTATTCATTTTTATTAATAATTATTTAGTTAATAAATTTAATCTTTTTTACTTTTTATTTACTTAATTTTATCAAATTATTTAATTTATATATCTATATTTAATACTATTTATTAATAATTACAATATATATATATATATTAAATTTATTAATAATTATTTAAATAATATTTTTTTAATGTTTTAGTAATATATTCATTTATATTTTCAATTTTTTAATTATTTATTTCTTTTAAAAAATATTTTTTTAACTTGTTAAATTCTTTTGGATATATAAAAATATGGGGAAATGGCCCAAAAGGGTTGGTGGGTCTGGTCATGTATAGGCTCGATCAGTGGAGCGGGTGGGTTGGGTCCTGTATAGGCCAGATTAGTGGAGCAGGTGGGTTAGAACCTATAGAACCTGACCATTTTTATCCGAGTGGGTTAAAGATTGTGGGAATTGATGGGTGGGACAAGACCAAAATGGGCCCATTGGCCTATATGGGTGTGTGTGTGTGAAGAGTGCATGTGGGAGTCCATCCACGCAGTAGGATTATATGATTGGGATGCAAAAAAATCTAATATAAAGAAGTGGTTTAACATCTTCTATTTCGATATGGGACTCACACACGTGATTGAGACCTTTATCAGTGTAAGAAAATGCACTAATAAAGGTCATCCATTAGTAGCACTACGAATAAAGTGCTAATAAATATACCCTTTATGAACGCTAAAAAAAGTGCTCATTGAAGGTAACACATTATCAGTGCTAAAAAAGGGCTAATAATGAGTTCCTTTTATTTGAGATGTTTTAGAGCTGCTAAATGGTGTACTTTATCAATGCTTTTCTATAGCACTGATAAAAATTAATGTTCTATATTGCGCATTTTATTGTAGTGTTACCTACTCGTGAATTGATATCATTTGATTTTCTATTATGACATATCATGGTTGGGTATGGTGATAGGTCTAACGTATATATATGATGTATATAACATAATTATGAATCTGTATTCATTAAAACATATATACCATTTTTTTCTTTATATTTTGTGAGAATATGATAACGTCGCTTATGTGTATGAAGGACTACCGCCTCACGAAGTGATGTGATTAATTCACGCTTTATAGGAAATGTAATAAGGATGAGTTTAATGAAAATGTGTTACATATATGACATAAAAATGATTCTATACATGTAATATATTATTTACCTTTATTTTTTAAATATATTTAAAAAATTAAAATAGTGTTTGTGCATATGTATGACCTACCATCTCCATGAATAGTGCATTTCATTTTCAAACTCTACCTTTTATGGTTTATTATAAATAAATATATATTGAATATATATGATATTTATATATTGTTTATAATTCTATAAAAGATGAAACTATGATTAAATTATGAAAACAGAACATATAACACATCAAAACATGCACGAAAAAAAACATTTATTGCTTCAAACGTGACTTTAACAAGGAATTGTAAATAAAAAAGTAATTAAAGGTCATAAGTAAATCATATATGGTATGATATATATAAGTACATTTCCTTATTATATTATTAATAATCATATATTTATTATATTTGTGGTTTGAATGTGTATGAATGAAGTTAAGATTTAAGGTGAGGGATTTTTGTCTCACTTTTAATTTATATGAGAAACGTGACACATTCACCATGTATTTATTTAATGTGTTTTATATACTACACATGAATATATTTTATGATTTTTATCATTAATTTTATGGGGATTTACATATCCATTTTAGGATCTCTCATTCATGGGGTTTACTGTTCAAAAGTTACAAATCAGTAAGGTATCTTTTCCTCAATTTTCATTTTTTGAGACATAAGATTATGTTATACACCCATCATCTTTTATGAGGTGTATATAAACAGGATTTTTCATGTAATATAATTTATTTATTTATCCTCATGATATTTCATGTTTCATTTATTGATATTCCTTCATGGGTATTACATTTCAAAGTTACCAAAGTGGTAATGATTTTATTTTACAATCCCATCATTTATCTGGATTGTTTATGGTTGTGTTTATGATGATAAAATATTATGATATATTTTGAATAAAGTACAAAATTTTATTCTCTTATAATTATTTCATTAGATTAAATTTTTTTCCTTAATTTTCTTCTCTTTATGTACTCAAGAGTAGAAAAAATGTTTTTAGGAAATACCATCTTTTCTGTCCAAAACCAATTTTCTTCAAAATCCATATTTTCTAAATATGTTTTCAAATTTTTTTTACATTTTAAAATGATATATTAATGAAATTTTTACTCATTTTTTTTTCTTAAATTTTTTTTCAAAGGAATATTCACATAGTTTTCCCAAAAAATACACATTTGGATTTTTCCAAAAATGTAAAAAATTATTTGTTCTCTAACATGCACAATGTGAAAATTATTTCTCAATATCATGACCGCTCACAGAATTTAAGATTCTATTACATTTTTTCAAATTTATTTTTTAATAATTTTTTGCCTAAAATGTGGAAAATTGTTATATTTTAGATAAATTATTTCAAAGTAAAAAAAGGATTTTGAAAAGGATTTAGGAAGTTGTATTCAAAGTGGAAATAATATTTTCCACAAGAAATGTTAAAAATTATTTTTAAATAATAGTTTATAAATTTTCAATATTATTTTAAAATAAGAGGATTTAAAAAATATTTAATAAAGTTTAATGTTAAATATTTAATTTCAAAGAAATGTTATTTTTGTCGTGAAATTTTATAGGTGATTTTTATTTCAAAATAACTCTCTATCTAAAATAACATCCTTTGAGGTTACTTATTCTTTAATAGGTATATTATCAGAGGGTTCCATTATTATTCTTTCTATTAGTGGTTTCGGATAATGATGACAAGACTTTTATGAAGCCCATTTCTCTTTCGTAGGTTATACCACGATAAAATTTCTATGAAACCCACTTCTTTTTTACATGGGTTTGGCTATGATGAAATTATTAAATGATTATGTAACACATAACTCTTCCATAGGTTTTGATATGATGAAATTTTTATAAAACTCACTTCATTTCATGGGTTATGATACGATGAATATTTTATGATCTTGTGGCACCCAAATATAAGATTTTAATTATTTAATGGGTGGAACATATATCTCAAACCAATTCATTGGGTACAGATTTATATCTCATGAGATATAAATAACTAGAATTATGATCAAACCATGTTTAGTAAGGGAATTTGTCTTCTATGATGGTCTTCAGAGTTAACCAAGACAACTATAATGGTTTAGGGAGTAAAACCATTCCACTATGAGGAATGTGTTTCTATTGGGTATGATGGTTCGTCATTCCTAAGAATTATAGCCTCCTAGGGATTTCCCTGATACGTTTTTGAAAATGTTCCTTTATTACTTAGAAAATTATTTTCTATGTATATGTGTATGCCAAAAGTCTAGGTATTCTTACAATTTTATGGTCTCAAGGCTCATGTTAGTTTATTCCCGTATCATTCATATCTTATGAACTACTGATATTTTTCTATGACTCAATATTATGATATTTGATATGCCAGTTATGGTTTTCAAATGTTATGCTCTTATTCTCTTACATGTATTCTCATGTTATGATTATGTATATCCCTTTTTTACCCTTAATAAGAATCTAAGATCACCCTTTATCGTGTTTCCTTTCCATAGGATATGAAAAAATTATTTTAGATAGGATTAATAAAGGGGAATATTTTTATGGGAGACATTGAAGTTCTTTTATGAATTAAGAATATTGTGTTCCATGTTTCCAAAAGCACTAAAATATTATAGTCCCCATGCATTTGGGTTTCTAATGTAATGAATATTCATCTAACAATATGTAATAGACTTCTATGATAATCTTGGTTTTCTAGAGACAAGGTTTTTACTAACCATGCACCAACCATGGACCACCCTATTTCCCTAAAAAACATCCATTTTTCTGTTAAAACACATAGAAAATATATAAGAAAAAATAAAATCCAAAAATAAATTAAAATACATGAAAATGACACTATGGGTATGGATGGAATTATTTATGTCCAATGGGTGGGTATTGTGATTTTAGACCATGTAGTAGTTTTATTTCATTCAACTGTTTAAGGTGTAGAGTAGTTATATGTTCACAAGTTCAATAGAAGAATTAATGTAGTACTCTAATGGGTATTCATAAATCCCAAGGACAAGGAAAATGATGACATTCTTGATAAATTTATTTCATTGAGTTAATATTAATTGGATATAATAAATTCTCTTAAACTATTTAATGTATGATTACATTAGCATATATCAGTGTTTCTATTTCATTTGATATAGGTTCTTCTCATTCATATGTGTCTTCTCATAATTCGTGTGATATAGGGTTGACTATAGAGTAACTATATAGATTTATGTAAATCAGTAATACCTTAGAGGTATAGTTTGGGGGTATTTATTAACATTCTAAGTGTGCTATCATAATTAGTGGACATATAATCTTTATAATTTCTTCATGTTAGAGTTGTGGAGATTTATCCTACTCCTAGGTATGGATTAGCTAACTACACATATTTCACATATATAATAAAATCACCAAAGCATATTAAAGTCACCAAAGATAAAAAAACAATAAATTAATTTCATGATTCTGATAATACATCTCACAAATTGTTACACAACATAGGAACATAAAGTTTTAGTGTTTTTGAGATAATGTATATAAACACCTTAATTTATAACACTTGAAATCATTACTTCATAATCACACTCATTTATATCCTTTCATAGACACCTCATAAGATATAATTATGTTCATAACCTAGGGGATAAAAACAAAAAAAAAGTTGTGAGATCTGATGCTTATTAAGGGAAATACTTATCATAATGTACCAGATCATAAACATGAATTAGAATATGATGAAGATTATAAATAACATACTAAAGGATAATAAGACCATGTATGATAATCATTAAACATTATAGTGGAACATAAGCTCAAAAAATATACTCAATGTAACACCTAAAGTTTTTATGAATTAATATTTTTTGAATAAATTAAAAAAATTTCATAGCTTGTGTTACACACAATTCCATTTTATGATTTCACTACATGTAACACTGGATTATCTTATGCTACAAAAAACAATGAGTTTTAGCCAAACCACAATATATTATTAATATAGTTTTTTTAAAACATTCATTATAATATGGCTATTAAACGTAGAGATATTAATAGTAAAAAATAATTTTTAAATACTAATTATAATGGATTTATATAAAGAAAAATATTTAAAAAATAATGTATAATTTTTCATAATTTTTGGAAAAAATTTGATAAAATAAACTTATTTTTTGAAATAATCATGAAAAATTAGTTTACGGTGATTTTTTGGGGATTTTTATGAAAAGATTCATTTTTTATGAATAATAAAAAAATACTGAATTTTAATTGAAAACTGACTTTTAGTTTAACATTTTTATAAAGATAAATAACATGTTAAATTGAATTTAGAGGAAAAATATTTTAATTATACATATATTATTCCAATTTAGGTTCTTTTAATTACATTTATACAAAATCTTGATATAGAAATTTTGTAAACTTTTGAGCATTTTCCCTTTAAAAACATGAATTCTAGTCCCATCTACAAGATTAATTTTAAATTAAATTTCTTTATTTATATTAATGGAATTTGGAAAAATATATTCCATATTTTCAATAATAATAATATCTAATATATAATAAGTTTAACTTCATTTTTGATAAAAATAAATAGAAAAAACAGTAAAAATAATTTACCGCGATTAACGAAAATATGGGTTTATTAGGGGTGGTTAAAATAAAAAGATAAGGGATAAAAATAACTCAAAACTTGTACAGAACCATATTTATATCCCTAATATGATCCAATACCATAAATTATAGAGAATTTTCTAATATTAGAGCCTTATAACATGATAAAACTTGTCTGGAATTATTTATTTCAAAAAATTACAAGTGTTCCACTCACCTCACTTATAAAAGGCCACATACTCTCCTCTCTGATTTACAAATTCATTCCTTTTTTGGATCTCCCAATCCACCCAAAAATAATTTCAAAACATCCTTACTATAATCTTAGTAACCTCATTTTGTATTGAAATCCAACCAAGGAAGTATTTTGATGCAAACCTAAAGAAGATAACTGAAGAAGAGGTAATGTTCATCAACGCGCCTCTATATATTTTTATTACTCCACCTCATTAATTTATTATTATAACCTTATGATACAATAAATTTTTTTTATGAAACATAATAATATGTTTTAATGTTATGTTCATGACATAAAAATATTTACAATTCCATCAAATGGGTTAAAAAAATCATTATTCATGTATATAGTGGACTACCACTATGCGAACAGATGCCATTTGTTTTTCCATTACAGGCAATAAATTCTGGACATAATGATTGATTTATTATTTATATGTGATATATATATAATTTTTAACATTATGGTGATGATTAAATCAGGATAATGTTAAGAGGGAAAAAATAAAAATTCAAAACATATATGAAAAACAAAGTAGTTATTATTGGAAATGTTACTTTAACATAGAAATGTTAATAAATGGGTAATAAGATGTCATAATAAATTCATATATGGTATGATATATATATACATATTTTTATTTAATATATATATAAGAAACATAATTTTTTTATATAAGAGGTTTTAATGTGTATGAAGGAAGTCAAGACTAAAGGTAAGGTATTTCTAGTCTCTTTTTTATTTCTGGGATACATATGCCAATTATACACTTGTTTATTTTGTGTGGTGTATATAATTACCATTTTAAAAGTTATATCATGAATATAATTGTTTTAATGAAATTGAAATGTTTAATTTTATGTTTTACTCTATTGGTTATTATGATGCAAAAGATTACTAAAGAATTAAGATATTTTTTCTCAATTTTTATTATTTCAAACATATGCTATATTATGCACCTATATTCGTTAATGGTGTGTATATAAAGACACTTTTAAATTTAATATAATTAATTTATTCAAACTCACGATATTATAAATTACATTTTATGTTATTACATCTTGTGTCTTATAATTTAAAGTCACCAAAGTGAAAATGGGTTTAGGTTACAATCTCATCGTTTATCGAAATTGTTTATGATTATGTTTATGATGATAAAATATTTTTATCCATATCACAATAATCTCATGAATTTAATTATAATATAGTAATTCATTATATTTTCATTTAATATTACCATTTTCATGCTATTTGTTGCTTAAAATAGCTGAAAAATGTTTTTAAGATAATACGAATTTATTTCACTCTTCAGTCGGAAATCTGTTTTCTTCCAAACAAATGTTTTCAAAAAAACAATTTCAAAATTTTTTATTATCCTACTATGTTTTTAAGATAATTTTTTAACCATGTATTTATTTTTACATTTTTAAAGGAATATTCATGTCATTTTCCAAATAATACCCAGGTGGATTTTACAGAAATTGTGATAGGAATATTTTTTTAATCTGTATAACATGAAAAAAACGTCCTATTATCATGACCAATAATTTATTTGAATATTACATTATATAGTATCTAGGTTATTTTAAAAGTAAAATATTTTCAAATATTTTTATGTTTTTAAATTTATTTTTAAAAGAATAGAGGATAGTTTTCTAATGTAATGTTTTAAATGATCAATCAAAATAGTTTTCAATATAAGATGGCCTCCTTTGATGATACCCATGACTTAATAAGGATATGATCCAAGGATAAAGTTCTTATTATTAATATTAATGGTTTATTTTTATTATGAAATTATTTTTATGAAACCCTTTTCTATTCCACGGGTTCTATAATGTTAAACGTCTTATGAAACCCACTTATTTTTTTCTCATTTTACGATCTGATGAAATGATGAAATGATTATAAAACCTTTCTCCTTTATATAGGTTATGATATGATTAAATGTTTATGAAACCCATTTAGATTCATGTATTATGATATAATTAATGTTTTATGATCTTAGGGAACACATAAATATGGTTTTAATTATGAAATAGGCAAGACCTATATCTGCTTCCAAGGAATTGGGTAAATATTTATATCTTATGAGATAGACAGGAAGATAATTGTGAGTGAACCTAGTTCAGTAAAGGATTTTCTCCCCAATGAAGGTCTTGGGAGTGATTCTTGACTACTATGATGGTTTGGGAGGGGGGGGGGGGGTTATGACATTACACTATGATATCATTGTAAATGAGCCTTCACTAATATGGAAATGATTTTCTATTATTATGTCTATTCTATAAGTCTATGTCTTATGCCAATTTTATAATTTTGTGGCTCATATTCTTTAATTCCATTATGATTTATGACTTATGAACTACCAACCATTATTCCATGACTCAATATTATGATAGTTGGGTATGATTTTCAAATGTTATGGTCATGTTATCATACCCTTATGATCATGTTATAATTACATATCTCCCTTTTTTACCATTATTTAGCATAAAAGCTCACCTTTTCTGATATTTACTTTCCACAGGTCATGAAGAAATATAATACATAAGATATTAATATGAAGGGAACTTTATAGAAAGATCACATTTTAAGATATTTAGTTTACCTATGGGCAAATTATTGTTTTTTCCATGTTTCCAATGACACTAAACCATTAAAGTCACCAGGTGTGTGTTTGTGTAATATAATGGATATTGATAAAAATTAATATGATATCTATGTATGATAATACTATGTTTTTATTTTTGGTATCCACTAATTGGTTAAGTCAATTTTTGGAAAATAGGATGGTAAAACCTTGGTGATATCCCTAAGTACATGTTTAAGGATAATTCCAAGGATGAATAAATGTATAGGAAATTTTCCTAGAATTTTGGTAGAGTATATAGAGTGACTGGTTTCTAAGAAATTACATCCATGTATGGATACTAAAAGTATATTTGGGTATAAAAGAGAGGTCTCTATGGGTAATAACTCCAAAAATTCATATTTATATCCATTAAACCATCACATGTTTCATGAAAATGGGCCTTACTGGACACCAGGTTTGACACTACTAGGGAAAATTCATTGGAAATTCACAAAATCGGTATGGACAATCATGATAGATTTTAGTAGAATGTGATTATGAATAACCTATGATGAACCTAATGTGTCATTAATTAAATAAGTTTTCATGACTTAGAATCCTATATTTGATTTTTCATGATTATATAGTTCCCTATCATGATTATTATTTATTACACTATTATTTTTAGTTTTAGTCAGTGGATTGACCCCGAAGGAACCATGTTTATACTGAGTGATATAGAAAATGAAATGATAGTATTCCCATGAATATAAAAATTATGGGAGTTATAATGAAAAATATTGTTACAATTCTAAAAAACATTTGCAGGTTATGAATCATGATGGACTTCCAAATGAACAATGGAGGGAAAAATATTCTACTGATTCATTCATGGGACAATATCCACCATATTTAAGTAGATCTTCTAATCCACTAGTTTTTGAACAATGTATTAGAACCATTTAAAAGATATGTTTTATTCTCTAGTGTTTGGAAAATTAAAAAATTATTTTGGTTATCTACCATTAGGAAGGTGACGAGGATCAAGGGTGGAATATTATCAAGAATAAAAGGTATTAGGTTCATTTTTAATCCATGCATTAAGATGAGTTCAAGAAATTATTTTTAAATAATTAATGTCTTAATATTCTCCATAAAAAATTGATTAGTATTTATTTAAGCTAAAGAAAAATGATGATGAATATACAGGTACATATGGGGAAATTTTTACAAGACTTGTGAGGTATGCCTTGAGTATTATCATTTAACTAGAAATTAATTGTGATCAATTTTTGAGTATCTTGAAACCAATTATATAAATGGAATTGGCCATAAAGGTCTGAAATATAAATGATGATATTGTTCTATATCCTATAAAGGTGTAAATGGGGGTTAGAGTTATATATCAATATCATGGTTTTGATAAGAATAGGAAAATTGAATTCAAATGAAAATCATAGAACCATGGATTGAAGAAAATGATATTTCCATTATGCTCAATATCATGGATGAAACATGTATGGAATTTTCTTAATGGGACTAGTAAATATTTAGTGTATAAGGTAGTGTCTTTGAGAAATTGATTAATGATGCGATATGAATAAGTTAGCTAATGATGTAAATTGAGAGAAATCTACACATAATGGACCACCCACACTCCTGTTTTTCAAATTCAAGGATTATGATAATTATGCTAACCAATTACAAAATATGAAGGTTAATTATGGTAATTTACCTCATAAACCTCTTATGCTGATACAGAAAGGTAAATATCATATGATCATTATTTTTGATGAGGGTTGTTATAATGACATGGTGAACGGTACACTTACCATCCAGTCTATTATTCCTCTCCTGTTGATGTTGGTGGGAATGTGCTTCCTAAAAATCTTTGTATTATTACATGGGTTGAATTTGATGTTATCTTAGTCATAGATTGGGTTTTATATACATAAATCCATCTTTAATTTTCATATAAGGGTAGTCACGTTTTATATTTCAAACCAACCTATGATCTTCTATCAATGTAACGATAAGTATGAACTTTAGACAGAGATAATATACAATGTATGGGTCTTAATTCCCATTCATAAGGGGTGTTTATCTCATATGGTTGGGGATAAAAGTGTGATATATATAAAAATTATAAAATTTTAATGTATATATTCACAAAAAATGTGTTTAATATACACTAAAGGAGACGGTTATGGCTGATTAAATATTATGAATTCTCAATATATTACCACCCTAAAAAAGTGAACATGGTGGAATATTCATTGAGTCAAAAGGATCATTCTATGTTATCCATGATAAGGGTTACTTAAGATACATTATTTCTAGTTTTAAAAATGATAGATATAAAAATCCTAAAAGAAGGGGTACAATATTATCTTTCTCAGTTGAATGTTCAACCATCTATCAAAGTGAAGATCAAAGTAGAAAATCAGGAAAATGTAGAACAAAAAAAGAAGGATAAAAATGGTCCCGAGTTTAAACTTGATCATGATGGAATGATAAGGTTCCATAACCGTGTATGTGTTCTTTCTTTACCATATTTAAAGATGGAGTTTTTAGAGGAATCAAATAGTTCTTCATTCTCTATTCATCCTAAAAAGAAGAAGATGTATAGGTATTTAAAAGAATACTTTTGGTGGGAGGGAATAAAGATAGATATCATAGTGATTATACCTCACTGATTGGTATGTCAAAATTTTAAGGATAAAAGACAAAAGTCTAAGGGGTTGTTACAACCATTACACATACAAGAATGGAAATGAAAAAACATCACCATGGATTTTGTTGCTGGACTCCCCAAAACATCTAATGGGGATATTGATATATGAGTTTTAATCAATCACCCACTACTAGAAATTGAAGCATTTGAGATGGGGTCCCATTGCAAATAACTCGTTGTAGAAAATGATGTCGCAAATAAGGTTTTTTTGTTACAGGCCCGTCACAAAAAATATAAAATAATAATAATAATAAAATCAGTATAGGTAAAATTTAATAAAATAATAATAATAATAATAATCAAATAATAAAATAACCAAAAACACAATATGCACAATAAATTTAAAAATAATAATTTAAAAATAATAATAATTCAAAAATAATAAATATATAATAAATTAATAAATTAATAATAAAATAAAAAAATGATAAATATATAATAAAAATATTAAATAATAATAAATAAATAAATAAATAATAAAATGATAAAAATAATAAAATGATAATAAAATAATAATAAAATAATGAAGCACACATAATTCACAATAATATAAAAAACACACTATATAGAAATGTGAATATATTGATTAATAAAAATACTACAAAATTTATTTACATTAAAATGTTCATCATAAAAAATATTTAAATATCTAAGGGGGAGGGTCATCTAGAGGAGCTATAAGAGCTAGTAGAGGGAACTCTATCCCCAAATCATGAGTCAAATGTCACATATACTCTATTGTCTGCTCATGTTACTGCTGCTTCCATCGATGCATCTCCTCATACTATTGTTGACAGAGCTCTTCCTCATCCCTGTCCAATTTCTATATGTGAAAAAAGATTACAAATAATCAAACAATTAGTATATAAATACATTAATGAAAATTCATGAAAAGTAACTATAACACACAACTGAACATACATCCACATACGAGGATCAAAGTCAAAACATGGACATCGCCCATGGATAGAGTTAGGAATCATCAATATCGCATGACCATGAACCCTGTGATTCTTCAATGAACCGCCAGTAGTATGAGAGTCATATGACGCAACATCATGCTTGTCATTAGGTAGATCAGCCTCTTCCAACTCATAAAATAGAACAGAGTCAATCTAAAACCCAAAATGACTGTTAGGAAATAGTTGAAAACAACTATTATATATGTAAATATGTTATATATGATTATAATTACCATTTAACTATTCCAATATTCATATTATCCTCCTCTTCCTTCTACTATTGTCATCGATGCGTCACATCCGGCCTGCCCTAGTTTTGGTGACCAAATGAATTTTTTTGATATGGTTTGGATAAATTGGTCATTCCTAAACACTTTACGGTTAGAATATATGATTTACAAAACAATGTTTAAATCGTTGATTTTACAATATTCATGGGATGAAACTAATTTATACCAACTTTGTGAAATTTTTTTATTGCACCAATTTATGTCAATAATGTCTTGTGATCAATGTATCTCCTACTTCTATTATTGCATGTTTGTCCAAATTATGGTGACCTAATGACAAATTTGGAAATTTTTATCATATATTAGTAATTTCTAATCACTTGAAAATTGAAAATTATAGGATTTACTAGAAGGTATAAATCATAGATTTTATAATCACCAGGTGATGAAACTAGCCTACACTAACCATGTCAAAATTTTCCACTATACAAATTTATATCAATTGTATCATGTCATAAATCTATCTCCTCCTCCTCTGGCAGCAACCATCAACGCATTACATCATATATATCCTGAATCTAGTGACCTAATGACAGATTTTGAGATGGTTGTCTTAAATTGGTCATTACTAATTTTTATCAACCATGTATATACAAATTTATGGTGGGTGTAAGTTGATCATTACTAATTATTACTATTTATTACAAATTATTACTAACTATTACTATTTACTACTACTTATTACGCTTCATTATTATTTATTACTAATAATTTTTTTATGATTATTTTGATATAAGAAAAAGATGATCCAAAAAAGTGCATAAAATTAAAAAAAATAGATTTGACTTGTAAATATTATAAATTTTATATATTTATTATAATTTTCTTACTAATTACTGAGAATATTAACAATTTTTTTATAAATTAAAAAAATCATTAAAAAATAATATAAATAATAAAATATATTATAAATTATTAAAATGGTGTAAATTATCGAATTCTCAGCCTTCAAGCCATGAGAAATTTTAAATTTATGTCAACTATGTATATACAACATTGTTATTTCTCATGGCCTGGTAATTAAAAACCTATTTAATTATCACCCTTCTAGTAATTTATAAATATTTCTATTATTTCATAGTGATTTACAGAAAATTGTTATAAATTAATACTAAATTACATGAATTTATAACAATTTATACTCGTTTCCACTAATTAATACAAATTACCACTAATTAGTACTAAGTACCCCTAATAAGTACTATTTCTTATTATTCATTAACAATTTGTACAAATTATAACTTATTAATACTTATTAATACTGATTAATACAATTTATTACTAATTATTACCAATTGTTACTAATTATTACTAATTATTAATAATTATTAGTAATTATTAGTAATTATTACTAATTATTAAAAATTATTACTAATTATTCACAATTATTACAAATTATTACAAATTATTACTATTTATTAATATTTATTACTATTTACAATTATTTATTTAAATTTATTACTAATTATTACAAACTATTAGTAACCATTTCAAAGTATTATTATTTATTACAATTTATTTTAATTTATTACATTTTATTACTATTTATTACTATTTATTAATATTTATTAATATTTATTACTATTTATTAATATTTTTTTATACTAATTAATAGTTAATACTAATTAATACTACTTAATACTAATTATTACTAATTATTACTATTTTTTAGTATTTATTAATATTTATTACTATTTATTACAATTTATTACAATTTATTACTATTCATTACTAATTATTACTAATTATTACTATTTATTACCAATTATTAGTAATTATTACTAATTATTATTAATTATTACTGATTATTACTAGTTATTACTAAATATTACTAATTATTACTAAATATTACTAATTATTACTAATTATTAATTATTATTACTATTTATTTCTAATTATAACTATTAATTGATATTAATTACCATTTATTACTATTTATTAATATTTATTAATATTTATAACAATTAATTAATATTTATTACAATTTATTACTAATTATTACTAATTATTACTAATTAAAACTAATTCTTTCTAATTATTACTAATTATTACTAATTATTACTAATTATTAATAATAATTATTATTTATCACTATTTATTAATATTTATTAATATTTATTACTGATTATTTCTATTTATTACTTATTATTACTAATTATTACTAATTATTACTATTTATTACTAATTTTTACTAATTATTGCAATTTATTACTAATTATTACTATTTATTACTAATTATTACTATTTATTAATATTGATTACAAATTATTACTAATGATTTCTATTTATTGCTATTAATTACTATTTATTTCTAATAATTACTATTTATTGTTAATTATTACTATTTATAACTATTTATTGCAAATTATAACTATTTATTACTATTCATTACAATTTATTACTAATTATTACTAACTATTACTATTTATTTCTAGTTATTACTAATTATTAGTATTTCATACTAATTATTACTAATTATTAGTGTTTCATACTAATTATTACTAATTATTACTAATTATTAATAATTATTGTTATTTATTCTTAACTATTACTATATATACAATTTTTTACAATTTATTGCTAATTATTATTAATTAGATGTAATTACCACTAATTACGGGTAATTATTACAAATTATTAATATTTTTTACTATTTATTACTAATTAATACTAATTATTACTAATTAATACTAATTATTACTAATTAATACTAAATAATACTAAATAATAATAAATAATACTAAATAATACTAATTAATACTAATTACTACTATTTGATAACAATTTCACGTAGTTATTATTAATTAATGATAATTAACCAAATTATTACAAATTAATACTGTTTACTTTTAAATAAAAACATTAAATATTAATGAGACAATATATTTGTACAAATAAGTAATGCAAAATAAAACTATTTATTTCTAATTTAATTAAATTATTGTTAATTAATAATAATTATTACTAATATAAATTAAAATGAATTAACTAAAAAATAAAAGCAACAAATAAATACCTTAAAACTGAATCTTTCTTTGGATGAAAGTCCTAAAAATCGGTCTACTATTAAAGTTAAAAGTTTGAAAAACTGAAAAGAGAAATGTGAGAGTAGAGAAGGAGGGATGAATTGAGAGTATTGTGAAATAGAAAAAATCAGATGGGTGTATATATAGGTTACCCCAATTGCGATGAGGGTGTTTGCGATCAGACCTATCGCAAATGCTAAACCCCTGTTAATTAGGGGTGGTGGTTAAAAAGTTATTTGTGACGAGTCCTATCACAAATACTTTCCTGCTAACTTATTATTTGCAACGTGTTGTTGCAAATATTATTTTTTGTGATGGGACCCTTCACAAGTATTTCACCCGTAATTAATTGAGGTGGCGGTAAAAGATAGTATTTGCGACGGGCCCCATCTCAAATACTGGTATCACGAAAAAATATTTTTGTCAGCCCGTTACAAATAATATCCCAATGACATATTATTGGTGTCGAGGATACTCCCCCATCGCAAATAACAGAAACCCGAGAAAGAGTATTTGTGACGGACCGTCGCAAATACCTCATTTTTTATAGACTATTTTCGATGGGTCAAAATTCTCATTACAATAAGTCATTTTTTTGTAGTGACATTACTAAGTCAGCACACTTCATATCTATTAGATAAGGCTTATCTTTGTATCATCATTCTAGGATATACAATAAGGAAGTGGTCAGGTTGCATGGAGTTCCATATTCCATTGCATCTGATCGGGATCTGAGGTTCACATCAAATTTTTTGTGAAGTCTTCAGCAAGCTCTTTATGTGGATTTGAGTTTCAGCACTACATATCATCCTCAAATTGATGGTCAGTCTGAAATTACTATTCAAACCCTAGAGGATATGTTGATATCATGTTCTTTTGATTAAAAAGGTGGATGGGATCAACACATTCCTCTTGTTGAGTTTTGTTAAAATAATATATTTCACTCAAGTATTTAGATCGATCGTTATGAAGCCCTCCATGGAGAGAAATGTAGATCTCCAACATGTTGGAATAAAGTTAGAGAAAGAATGATATTGGGACCTAAGATATCTAAAGAAATGATACAAATGATATCATCCATTCATCAATATATCAATACACCTCATATTCAATAAGACGATTTATGCTGATAATCACCAGCGTGATATAGAATATGAAGTTGATGACAAAATGTTTCTAACAATCTCTTCATGGAATAAGGTTATGAGATTCTGAATGAAAGGGAAACTGAGCCATAGGTATATGAGTCCCTTCAAAATTCTTGATAATATCGAGACATTATCTTATCTCTTAGTGCTTCCACAAAACCACTCTCAAGTACACATTGTGGTCCATGTATTTCTCCTGATGAAGTACATACCTAAACCATCACATATATTGAACTTATAGGTCATACCACTAGGGAAAGACCTTTATTATGAGGAAAAATCTACGAAGAATCTATGGGTTAAAAAAAAATCTAAGAAAAAATACCACTCTCCTACTCAATGTTTTGTGGTGAAACCACTAGTTTTAGGAACTCAGAATTCTCAGTCATGTCCTGGTCTATGCTGGACTCCATCAAAAGGGCGCTCGTCTGTATAAGACACAACACGTGCGGGAAAAGCCCATGCATGGGTGAGTATAACAATACTCAGTAGAGGACCCTAAAAACCACAATGAAATACCCAACATAATGGTATAGTCATATCTACACAGTATATGTCTACAGAACATATAGCAAGAGAAACACATCCAGATATACTCAAAACCTAGACCCGTAGACCACAACGACCGCATAACCATGCTAGGGATTTAGTTACAAGATTCCACAAAGAACTCATTTGAGAGAACTCACTCCATGAGTCTGACAGCTCTGATGACGTCTGTCCGAGAAGTACTATTCGTTGGGATAGGCCACGAGAGAGATAGATGTACTTATAGATCTGAATAGAGAACATATACACTCATTCTAGGAGAATGCACTACTGAGTGGGAAAAGATCACGAAACACATATGAGGATCATTACCAGGGCCTTGGAGGATATCATGACTCATCTAGATTCACCTTCTTAGTAGAGTATCAGTATCCTGTAAGATTAGTTACATCGATACATGAATCTACATGGGGCCAAGAATGGATAGAGGATCACACTCCGGGCCTCTAGAAGGTATACCTGACTCTATCTCAAAAATTAATACTAAAGGGATCATGATCTTAAGGATGAAAATGATTCCTGACTTTCAGACAAACGATTATGGGGGAAGTAATCCAAACAAAACATCTCCAAAGAACGGTGGACAAGAGGATGAAGCCATGTAGAGGAGAGTACATGACGTGTAGGAGTGGTCAAGCATTTTCTCCCTTGACTATGGGTGCTTCCCGTGTACAACAGAACAAGTCTGTAAATTCATGATAGCTTTGTAAAAATGCATATACATGGCTTTTAGAAAGGATCACATGTCGTGTCAAGGTATCTGGGTTCTGCTCCATGTACGCTGGCCATGTGCCTGTACACGGACTCAACCAGTGTTTGCCAACCCGTGTAACTGGTAAATGGGGTGACCCCCATAACTAGCCTTGAATGGCTGTGTGGTGGAGTACATGGCATGTACTCCACCCCATGTTTATATATCATCCAAGATACATGCTGAGTCCTGTGTAAGAACCCACACTCCATGTGACAGTGTTCGCACGCCATGTATACGCTTCCTGTCACTCAGAACTCCAGTCGCCACTGGGTGGGTCCCACACACCATGTCTTACTAAAAGAATATTGTGTCCTTCACTGTGTGTTGCTTGCAGGACCTAGCCCCACCATGTTGTTCCCACACATCGTGTTATTCGGGATGCACACTTTTTTTATCATGATTTTCTATAATTGTTTTTATTCGTCGCCACACTATGGGTGATCCTATGATCTTTGATCTGGAAATTAAATCACTTCGAAACTCAAGGTTCAAGATCACCCTAACACTTAAAGAACATTTCCATTTGTTTTTTGACTTTGATCGGCCCCAAAAACAAGTCTCTATCCACCTTTATGAAGAACACTTGAAGGAAGATTTCTCCCGAACCATGTCGATCCGTCTTCCATCGTCGTCGTCGCACCACTGTTTGTTCATCATGATGCCGGATATACACATTGTGATTGTTGCATTGAAAAATGAGTGAACAATGATCCGTTGTTGGTCACCCCATGAAGAATGTGAAGAATGTAGACAAAAGGGGGAAACAATCCAAGAAACCAAATTGAGGAACAAACCACTTCCATCATTCATCACAGAGTTGATCCACACCCATTATAATAATTAAATAGGGAGAATAAATAACTATTAAAAAATTATCATAAGTCAATTCCATGATCAAATCCCCCAGAGAAATAGAAATAATAACCCTCCTGCAAGAACGTACGATCCGTAGATCAAAATGTTCGTGGGTTGATCTGCATTCGTCGTTAAATTGAAGAATAGGGAAAAACAAATCGAAATAACAAAACCCCTACCTTGATCTTTGAAAAAGATGGAGATCATTCGTCGGTCATGATTCGATCTTGCTGCGAATCATCCACACATATTTGTTCATCGGCCTTCGTCAAGAATTCCCCAAGGATGGATCCTCTCCAAAGCTCCAAAGGATTCTAGGGAGTTTTCCAGGGTTATGAGCCTAACCATGGGATTCTTCTTATTTAAAAAAAATATGTGATGCTACGTTTTGGAAAAATTTAAAATAAAATAAATAATTATTTTATTTTATTTCCTTTAAAATATCCACAAACTAACTTTTGCAGTCGACCTGCGCCGGTCGATGTTAGGCCCCACATAATGTAAATTGACTGCTTTGAATGCAACTGTGCCCTCATATTTCTAATTCGGGCATCTGTTAAAAATTTATTCAAATTTTTCAGGAAAACCTCTCCTGATTTCTGTTTATAAGTTTAATTTATTTCAATTTTTTTTGGGAACTTCGGGCCTTGTGATCACACACCATCGCAAATCCTGGTCTCATAATAATTCCATATAATATTTAAAAACAATACACATAAAATTTGAGACATTACATTCTCCCAACCTCAGGGATTTACGTCACTGAGAAGCCAAAACAAAAGACTACTCAAATAGATGTGGATACTGTGCACAAATATAAGCCTCCCACTCCCACATGCTCTCTTGAAGGTTCCCATTGCTCGCCCAAGAATGATCCTCTCCTACTGTCCTTGATCTCCACTAGCTACTCTGTGAAGGTCACTCCATCCTTAATATCTAACTCACCCCTTTTGATGACATGCAATGGGTCATGCATGTACCTCTTCAATTGTGTCATATGGAATAGATCATGCACCCTGTGAAACTATGGTAGTAGATCTAGGCAGTACGACACCTCCCCGACTTTGCACATTATCTAAAAAGGGTTGATGATCCTCAGTGACAACTTGTTATCTCGGCCAAATCCCAACAAACCTTGATGAGGTAAGGCCCTAAGGAAAACATGGTCTCCCTCCTCGAACTCCAATGGTCTCTGCCTTCTATCAGCATAAGAATTCTCCCAGCTATGTGTAGTCTTCATCCACTTCTAAGTGATTTTCACCTTCTCTGTGGTAGCTGGCCCCAACTTTGGACCCATAAGTGTTGCCGCTCTAGGATTGATCTAGAAAAGTAGTGATCAGTAGGGTCACCCGTATAAGGCCTCAAACGGTTCCATGCCAATGGTGGAGTGATAGCTATTATTGTATGAAAACTACACCAATAGTAGGTGGTCCTCCATACTATGATAAATGTCCAAGATATAGGCCCACAACATATCATCCATAACCTGAATGGTCCTCTCCATCTGACCATCTTTCTAGGGATGGAATGTTGTGCTCAAGAATAGCTAAGTCCCAAAAGTCTCCTGCAATCCCTTTCACAACCAGGATGTGAAACTAGCATCATGATCTGAGACTATCATCGAAGGGACTCCATGAAGCTGAACTATCTTCTGCACATAGAGGTGTCCCAAGCTCTCTACTGAACACTTCTCCCTGATATCTAGGAAGTGTGCCGACATGGTGAGCCATTCAATGATCACCTAGATCGAATCGTGTCCCTTGGACGTCCGTGGTAAGTCCATCACAAAGTCGATCGATATTCCATACAAATTCCACTCTGGAACTTCCAGGGGAAAGATAACCCTATTGGAACCTAGTGCTCAACCTTCACCTACTGGCATGTAAGGCATCGAGAAATGAACTCTACTACTTCATTATTCATACCTATCCACTAGAACTAATGGTGGTGGTCCTAGTACATTTTCACCACTCTAGGATGTACCACCATGGGTGATGTATGAAACTCCCTCAAAACCTCCTCCCACAATGCCACTAGCACAACTGTGCATCCTCTAAAAAAAACCAAATGCTCCCCACTATGTGAATATCCATAAGGAGCATGTCCTTTTGATAAATGATCACATAAAGTCTCGCAGTCAACATCCACTAGTTGTTCCTCCCTAACTCGCTGTAAGAGCAGAGGGGTAACAACCATCAACTGGAGATAAACTGCATCATCTCCTTCCACAAAGGATAACTGTAACAAGGCCAACTGCTTTGACACCTCGCTCAGTAGCTATGAACTGGATCTACTACTAATAGAATCTCCTATAACATTACCCTTAATAAGGGTAAAGATGATCTTGAATTCATAATCCTGGAGGACCTCTAGCCATCGCCTCTGCCTCAGATTTAGATCCTTCTATGAGAAGACGTACTTGAGGCTCTTATGGTCAGAGTAGATGATAAATCGTTCGCCCATCAGGTAGTATCACCACATCTTTAACATGAATAGTAACGCTTACAACTCAAGATCATGGGTTGCATAGTTGTTCTCATGTGGCCTTAGCTGACACGAACCATAAATAATCTCCGCCTGTCTCTGCATTAGGATACAACCAAGCCCAGTCCCTAATGCGTTGTAAAAAACTATGTACCTGAAACCCTCTTATGGAAATCTCAAGATCATTGCGCTCGTCAAACTCTGCCTAAAATACTAGAAAGAATACTTATACTTCTCTGTCCAGAAAAATGGTTTCCCCTTTATGGTCAAGGCCTTCATCGATGCCGATGTTCAGGAGAAATTAGGGATAAATCTCCAATAGTACTCTGCCAGTCAAAAGAAGTTATTCCCCTCTATCACGCTCTGGGGTGACTCGCATGCTAACACAACCTCAACCATGGCTGGGTCCACTACTACTCCATCTACTAAGATAACACATCCCAGAAAGTGGACCTCCTATATCCAGAACTAGCACTTTGAGAGCTTCCCCTAAAGATGGTGCACTACGGGAAAAAGCAGTATTTGCAACAGGTTATTTTCGACTGGATCTCTTCCCGTTGCAAATAACCTGTCCAAGAATATATTTGCAACGGGGAAAGTAGCCCGTCAGAAATAACCAAGTATTTACGACAGGATTTCGCCTCCCATCGCAAATAGTTTGGCGCGCAAGCCGCACCACACTATTTGCGACCGAGATTTCGTCTCCCGTTGCAAATAGTTTGGCGCGCAAGCCGTGCGGCTTGCCCGCCAAACCACACAGGTGTTTTTGCGACGGGACACGTCGCAAATACCCGGCGGTGGTCAATACCCTTTTGCGACGAGATGTCGTCCCGTCGCAAAAAGACTGTCGGCAGGTACTATTTGCGATGGGTCCCGTCCCAAATAAACTTTTAACCGCCGACTGTAATTAATGTGGGCCAGGGTAATTGCGACGGGCCCTGTCGTAAATTCTACCATTTGCGACGGGAAGCCCGTCGCTAATAATCCCGTCGCAACTAATCTAACCTATATATACCCCATCCGTTTTTTCACAAATCATTCAGATCACGATTTTTCTCTCTTTTTATTATTCAGTTTTAAAGAGAAATTTTTCTTTTAGTTGAAGTTTTTTATACGAGATCAATCGGAGGGCGTCAATATCTTCAGAATATCAAAGGGTAAGGTATATATATTTTATATTTTTATGTTTATTTTATTTTTTATGTTAATTTTAATTGTTGTTTATTAGTTCGAATTTAATTAGATTTTTATTGATTTTTATTTATATATAGTTTGACTAAGAATTTGATATTGTAAGTTATAATTATAAATAATTAGTTATAATTAATATTAATTAGATATAATTAGGAATAAATAGATATAATTATGAATAATTAGATATAATTAGGAATAAATAGTATTAATTAGGAATAAATAGTATTAATTAGGAATAATTAGTATTAATTAGGAATAATTAGTATTAATTAGGAATAATTAGTAATAATTAGTAATAATTAGTAATAATTAGTATTAATTAGGAATAATTAGTAATAATTAGGAATAATAAGGTATAATTAGGTATAATTAGTAGTAATTAGGAATAATTAGTAATAATTAGGTATAATTAGTAATAATTAGGTATAATTAGTAAAAATTAGGTATAATTAGTAATAATTAGGTATAATTAGTAATAATTAGGTATAATTAGTTATAATTAGGAATAAATAGTAATTATTTTGAATAAATAGTAATGATTAGGAATAAATAGTAATGATTAGGAATAATTAGTAATGATTTGGAATAAAAAGTAATAATTAGAATAAATAGTAATAATTAAGAATAAATAGTAACAATTTGGAATAAATAGTAATAATTAGGAATAATTAGTAATAATTAGGAATAATTATTAATAATTAGGAATAATTAGAAATAATTAGGTATAATTAGTAATAATTAGGAATAATTAGTAATAATTAGGCATAATTAGTAATAATTAGGAATAATTAGTAATAATTAGGAATAATTAGTAATAATTAGTAATAATTAGTAATAGTTAGGTATAATTAGTAATAATTAGGAATAATTAGTAATAATTTGGAGTAATTAGCAATAATTAGGACTAATTAGTAATAATTAAGAATAATTATTAATAATTAGGAATAATTAGCTATAATTAGGAATAATTAGCTATAATTAGGAATAATTAGCTATAATTAGGAATAATTAGCTATAATTAGGAATAATTAGCTATAATTATTCCTAATTAATAATAATTAGTAATAATTGATAAAAATTAGTAAAAATTAGTAATAATTACTAATAATTAGGTATAATTAGTAATAATTAGGTATAATTAGGTATAATTAGTAATAATTAGGAATAATTAGTAATAATTAGGAATAATTAGTAATAATTAGAAATAATTAGGAATAATTAGGAATAATTAGGAATAATTAGGAATAATTAATAATAATTAGTAATAATTGGTAATAATTAGTAATAATTAGTAATAATTAGTAATAATTAGTAATATTTAGTAATAATTAGTAATAATTAGTAATAATTAGTAATAATTAGTAATAATTAGTAATAAATAGTAATAATAAGTAATAATAAGTAATAATTAGTAATAATTGATAATAATTAGTAATAATTAGTAATAATTAGTAATAATTAGTAATAATTAGTAATAATTAGTAATAATTAGTAATAACTAGTAATAATTAGTAATAAATAGTAATAAATAGTAATAAATAGTAATAATTAGCAATAGTTAAAAATAATTACTAATAATTAGTAATAATTAGGAAAAATTAGGAAAAATTAGTAGTAATTAGTAATAATTAGTATTATTTAGTAATAATTAGTAATAATTAGTAATAATTAGTAATAATTAGTAATAATTAGGAATAATTAGGAATAATTAGTAATAATTAGTAATAATTAGTAATAATTAGTAATAATTAGTAATAATTAGTAATAATTAGTAATAATTAGTAATAATTATTAATAATTAGTAATAATTATCAATAATTAGGAATAATTAGGAATAACTATGAATAATTAGGAATAATTTGGAATAATTAGTGATAATTAGTGATAATTAGGAATAATTAGGAATAATTAGGAATAATTAGGAATAATTAGGAATAATAAAGAATAATTAGGAATAATTAGGATTAATTATGAATAATTAGTGATAATTAGTAATAATTTTTAATAATTAGTAATAATTAGGAATAATTAGAAATAATTAGGAATAATTAGAAATAATTAGGAATAATTAGCAATAATTAGGAATAATTAGGAATAATTAGCAATAATTAGGAATAATTTGGAATAATTAGAAAAAATTCGGAATAATTAGTAATAATTAGGAATAATTAGCAATAATTAGGAAAAAATTATATTATCAATATTTACGAAAAATCAATATTAATATTATTAAAATAATAAAAAATTTATAAAATATTAAAATTATCAATATTCGAAACAGGCTTTGCTCTATTATTAACATTTTCAAATTTTAAAGTGTCTCCAATTATCAGGTCATGCACAATAAAAGGTTTGTGTCAGCCATGTCCAATGTAAACTTTATAATTGTCCTTGCATAGTTGATCAGCTCTCAAGTAATGTTGCAATCGGAAAAACCAAGTCATGCCCTTCTTATCTATAAGAATTAGAAAGGAGAGTAACATATTTCCTATTATTATTATAACCACAATGATGGAATCCATAACGATCATCATAAATAGAGTATTCATGATCAATATCAATATGACCATGAAAGAGGAATTTTTTTTAAATTATCATTGGAGGACCTAAAAATCTATTGGTAGTATATTTTTTAGAAGGACCCTTGACGATGAAACTATTTCTTCTATGATTTGAAAAAAGTAAGCTGTATTTAGTGACACCATTGAAAAAAATTTACTGCCTCATGAACACCAATATAAATTAGAGAATGATCATGGGCCTATACATGGACATCATACATCCCTTGATGATACTTATTTTTGGATTTTCTCTATCGGGTGGTCGATGTCACATGTCTTGAACAAAAAATCTCATATTTGGAATCTTACTCGGGAATCCCTTATATTTAATTATGAAATTTTAGACTAATTTTTTTTTATTTTGGAAGGAATGTGGTCCTACACATAAATATCTATTGGAAGGGTCCAATGATATATCATTGGTTTAGGGATGCATGTCGAATATTATTATCCAATTATTTCAAATGTCTTCCACATACCCTCTTAAATTTTAGTGGAGATGTGTGCATCCTCCTAAGTATCCCATGAAGTATATTCTGGAGATACTATAGTGGTGGTTGTTGAAATTTGGTCCTTCTACCTGACTATTTTTCCTATCATGATAAGTTAATAGGTTTATTGAATGGTGGATGGGGTGTATTTTGTGCCCACTATTTCCTCCATGATGTAATGATTTTCTTTTATAGTTTGAATGATAATGTGATCAAACTCCTTGGTTTGATTTGGAAAATGTTTATTCCAATATCCTTTGATTATAAATAATAAGTAACAACATGATTCTGAAGTAGGGGTGGGGACATGGGAATTCCTTCTATTTACTGTTAGGATGTAGTGATAATTTTCTCAGAGTGTTATCATAATTCTCTCATAGGCATGTTGGGAAAAAGTAGGGATGCAATCCATCTCAAATATTTCCCCTGATGTACACTAGTGGGCCTATTTGGTGGGAGTGGGGATATGATACCACTATACGTTATTTAGTTTGTCCCTCCGTTGAGGGGCTCTCTGGGCATCTAAGATCCATGTGATTTATGTCATACACGAGGGATGATATCTTTAGTGGGATGAGTGATGTATTCAATACATTGTTGTCATTAATGAACTTTTCTAGGATCCCCTCGATGTGAATCCACTACTAGGGGTGAATCTATTTTCAGCCACTTAGTAAACCTCCATAACGTAACAGATGTATCGACCACTATATTCTAAAGAGAGGCTCCAAAAATAAATTGAGATGAAAACATGTGCCACATACTTTATCAACAATAATAATCACATTAATGAAGGTTGGAGGGGGTTTATGTCTTATAAGGTTTTTGATATAACATTAAAATTTGGGATAATATTATTTATGTGGTATTCTATAATGAATGCATTTAAACCTACCACTAAATGTGGTGGGAGGGTGTTTGTTTCGTCTTGGTTGATAAGGACCCTAACCACTTGATAGATGATGAGTAAATATTTGAGGATTGGTAGAAGTCCATTTGGGTCAAAGGGAGATCCGGTAGATGATCATAGAGTTAAAAAAACATAAAAAAGAAACAATTAAAATTAAAATATTAATCAAACAATCTAAAAAAAACATTCCATTAAAGGATCCACATTGGGCCTATTTTTATTTTGAGAGACAAAGTTTTCTGATGTGTTTGAAACATAGTTAATCTAGTAAATAAAAGATTTTTTAGGTTCAGAATTTGTTGATAGACACATAGAGGTTTATGAGTGCTGATTCGTATGTAGTCAATTATAAGAACTCATTAAATGTTTTGGAGTGGGTTTTATTCATGGATCTTGAAAAACATAATGGTCTACATATCTATAACAGATTTAGAACCTTATTTTTAAAGGTATGAAAACATTGATATGGTCTATCAATATCACATTGGGTTTTTATTGGTCGAGAGGATGAGAGGTCATTCTCATCACAACATATTGGGGAGAATTATTTAAAACACTATGACTCTCTTATATATTTAATGATTATTTTTTAATCCTTACATGATCCCAATATTGGATTTGTTTCCCCTATATTAGAAATTCGTTATTAACATATATGTATTTTAACAATGATATGCATTAGAGGATCTCAATCAATGGTACTATTTGTATGTATCAAAGGTTATATGTCATGTCTTCTTGTTTTTTTGTGATGACTAATTTTAATTATATAATGTTTAATGAATCAAAATTGGGAACTCAGTAATTTTATCATTATCTAGGGAGATGTTTGTTATTATATTATTTGAAACGAGCCCCATGTGGGGTTTCCTATATATCTTATTCATGGGATTCAAAACTAATGTAGTTTAAGGTTACATAATGGGATGTCTCATACCTTTTGAGGATATTTGGTGATGACCATAACATTCCATTTAATACCATGCATCCATGATGTCTATGATAAAGTCCTTAAAAAATATTGGTGTGGGGATTACAGAGGAGAGTACAATTTTACATGAAATGACCCATGAGGGACATAGGTCTCTAAGAGAGGGAATTATTTCATTGGGAATAAAACTAATAAATATGGTGATGGGATGACGATTTCAACTTTAAACCTGATGGAGGATTCTTGTATATCAATTTTGGATAAGAAAAAAATTCCATGTTATGCTATTTAGTTTGGGATTGACACTAAGAAGGAGGAACAAGGTTTCATGATTTTACAAGTGACAAAATCAACATGATTCCATAGGACCATGGAGAGTTATTGTTGGTGTAAAATTTAGGGAACACTAAAAGACCACCCACAATACATGATTAATTTCAAATGAGGCATACACCTAAACAAGAATCTCATAGTTGAACTTCCATCCTCATTTAATAGTTGTTGTGGGATGGGATATGTGAGGTAAGAGTGGTGTCAAATTCTTTACAAAATGATAGAGGATCACATCTAGAGTGATTCACAACCTAATCCTCTCAACATACGCTAGTGGATGGGGGAAATGATATGGCAGGGTGGACAACATAAAATTATAGGGGATTACTCAAATACAGAAGCACATTTTTTTCCATATTACATGTTTCTAAACACTATATTTGGTATTAAATATCCATGAATTTGAATGAAAGGACTCAATACTTCTGTATTTTCTCTATGTTTTAGGAAACATGCAATATATGAGTGCTTCCACCTAAACTGGGGTAGTTAAATCACTACCTCTAAGACTAGTTTCCTCATTACCTTGTTAATTTATAATTGTTATGATCATAATGAACTACTCTATTACAGAGTTTATTTTTGGGTATTTATTTTTAACAAGGGATTGAATTATAGAATGTGGAAAATCTTGGTGTGCCCTATATTATATCAATATTAATTGAGTGGCCATGTGAGAGGTTTTAACAATGGGATTGACATGTGGGAGACCTGGATAAAGGATGATTGAATTTTTAGGGATGAAGAGGAAATATAAAGTTATTATCTTAGTTGGGATACATTTGGATGTGAGCTACGATGTTGAACTATCATAGATATTGGGATGTTTAGTTTGGTTTCCCAAGGCAGTGAGATTCAAATGTCGGATTCCCAAGATAGTGACCCACAAAGGTGATCTACCCTGGGTGATGAGCCACCATGTTGGGATGCTACAAAATGTGAGATTATAATGTTTTTGAACCAAGGGTGTGAGCCTATATACTGGGATTCCTTTGGAGGTGATCCTCAAAGGTGGGGAACCCTACGAAGATGGGAACTAACACTACGGAAAAAATTAGTATTTGAAACGGGTGATTTGCGACAGGATCTCTTCCCATCACAAATAACCCATCCAATATGCTGATAAAATTGATAAGCGACTGTGTATATTAAGTAACCCACCCTCCAAAATGGTTAAATCTTATAATTCATATGTGGTGAATGGTTTTTGATTTCATACACATGCATATGGGGAATAAAAAAAACAATGAACAATGGAGTTTGCTAGAGAGGATCATATCACAGAGAAACTGAAGTTGACATTTATGGCATTTTGGATGTAATTATTGAGCTGTGTTATCTAGGACAGAATTACATAACAATGTTTAAATGTTGGTGGTTGGATACTGAGAGAGGTTTGAGTGTTCATCAGACTCATGGAATCGTCGATATTAAATATAAAATTCTTCATGTAGTAAATGAACCATTTTTACTGGCTCAACAGGCACATAAAATTTATTATGAAAAGTACTGTGCTACTTCAAGAGACTTCAGCGATTGGTGGAGCATAATAAAAATGAAATATTAGGAAAATCAGTTTACTCAAACTGAATGTGGTTCCGCTGAAGTGGAAGGAATGGAAATTTTTCAAGAGATGGCTCAAAATCAATATGATTCACAAAGAGACATGAATATCGATGATGAAACCCCACAATTAAGAATCAGTCATGATGTAGATGTTAATGATGTTACAAATGAATTTGAAATGACAAGTGATTTTGAAACTGAAACTCATATGGATATTGATGATGCTGAGGAGGAAGATGAAGACATTGACATTGACAGCTATGGAGAAGAGGATGAAGATGAACATTGACACAATTAAATGCTGGTTATAATCAGAACTAATATATATATATATATATAATAGTTATTTTCAAATATCTGCTAACAACAATCATTTTGTGTTTCAGATGGATTCTGATCTATTGCGTGAGTTGGAGGAGGCTGAGATACCTTTGGATGATAAGGATATAGGATCAGCTGACCCTCAACCTACTGGTGGTTTAGGAGGTACGCGGAGGGGGTGCGGTCTTGTGTGACTGATGATTCCTAACACTATCCCCGAGCAATGTCCATATCTTGGTTTCAATCCACACACATGAAGGTATGGTAAACTGTATATTTTAGTTAGATTTCATTAATTTGTTTATATATATACTAATTTTTTGATTATTTATTCCTTTTTCACAGTTTTCAGCATTTAGCTATTGGACAGGGGATTGCTATATTGCACAATTATTTTTCTCAGCCATGGATCACATGGGAACAGATTCCCATTGTTGTGTGATGCGACATGTTCCAGCATTGGCTGGTATGTAAATAAATAATATTTATTTTGAAATTTATTTTATTAACAACTTTATATTATAAATTATTTGTAGGGTTTATGGAATCCTATAGATGATAGCATGAGTGATGTTATCCACACGGCATGTCATGTTTCTATGCGTGACCATTTTTGCTAGGTTTTGCACAATTTGAGAAGGACAACCATTAAGAAAGAAGGGGTGATAGAATTTGACAAGTCATATAGAGCCCACTGACCAGAGTACATTTAATCTCACGTTTGGGATGGATTATGTTTACACTGGTTGGGTGGTGGATTTCAGAGGATCTCTTCAGTGGGACGACAAAACCAGGGGAGACAGGAGGTGACACATCGAGCTGGTAGCCATACATTCAGTTCACATAGAGAGCATCTGGTAAGTATATTTTTTAAATATTTTATATAACTTTAAATATAAATAGTTTATTTTATATTTCTATAGGTAGTCGAGCATCCCGATATTATAGAGTTCAACGTTTATCGGAAGATGTACAGTGATCCAGCTACTAGAGATATTAGAGGTGATCGCCAACATCAGATTGTGGTTATTATTATTTTTTCAGTTTAAAAATTAACTGCATATAATATTTTGACAATTTTAATTTTAAATTGGAATTGAAGGAGTCATATGAGGCTGCGAGCTCTCAGACACAGGCTGAGGGTCTGGATGAGAGGACTGAGAAAACCAGTGCTCACCATTTCAATGAGGCAGCATGGATGCAGGCGACTCAGTATGGCTTTGAGAAGGGAAGAGTAGTTGGCATCGACTCTCATTTGACTCATGGAACTTATTATGGTACTGCTGCAATGTCGGCGTCCAGCTTGAGAGAAGCTCGTGGAGAGGCATCATCTTCTGGCTCACAGTATCAGGAGTAGTTGCGAGCTCAGGCTGAGTGTATAGAGACTTTTCCGAAGCAGTAAGAAGAGATGTGTTAGCGGCAACAACAACAGGAGTAGAGTTACGAGGAGAAGATGTGTCGATGGTATCAGCAACATCACGAGCAGATAGAGAACATGCGCTATCTGACTCATAGTTTGGGGATTGATTTTTTCTCCACTAGCTCCTTCAGCTCCTCCACCTCCTCTATAAGACGACTCCCAATGATTTTTTTATGTTACAAACATTTTAATTTAACATTGTTATATGAATTATTTACAATTTCTGTCTTTTATATCGGTACAAATATTAGATAATTTAATTTTTAATTTTTTATTATTTTTTTGTGAATATTGATAATTTTAATAATAGTAATATTATTTTTTAATTAATCGTAATTTTTTTAAATAATTTTTTTAAAATTAATTTATTATTTTCGATGGGAACTTTTGTGATGGAACCCCGTCGCAAATAGTCTAACTAAATATTTTTAAAAACATATTTGCGACGATCAAGTAGTACCATCGCAAATAATTTGTTACGAAAGGACTGTCACAGAATGTGTTATATATATATTTTTGCGATGGGATGAGAGCCTGTCACAAATAGTTTTTTCAATGGGCCTGTCCCAAAAACGTTTACGTATATATAATACATATAATCGGAAGCTTATTTGAGACAGAGATGTTTCCCGTTGCAAATACCTTTTTTTGCGACAACGTTTTCTACAACAGGCTATTTGCGATGGGGCCCCGTCGCTAAAGCCTATTTACGGCGGGATCCCATCGAAATTAGGTCATCGCAATTACCATGAATTCCAGTAGTGGTTCTCTCGGAGTATGTCTAGAAGCATCCGCAGGTGCCTCGCATGCTCCTCCTATGACGGAGAGTTCACAATGGTGTCTCTAATGAAGGCCATAATGAACTGGTCTAAGTATGGATAGATTATTTGGTTCATAAGTCCCATGAACATTTTGGGGGCATTCGTCAGGCCGATAGGCATCACCAAGTACCCGTAGTGACCGTAACAGAATTTGAAAGCCGTATTTGGCACGTACTAATCCCATACTCAAAGCTGGTGATAACCCGACCTGAGGTCAACCTTAGAGAACCAACGTGCCCCTCTAAACTAATTTAAGATTTCATTGATCTTCGGAAATGTATACTTGCTCTTCATAGTCACCTGGTTCAGGCACCGATAATCCATACACAACCTCAAACTCCCTTCTGCATTCGTGGAAAACAAAACTGAGGCTTCCAATGGTGAAGCACTGGGTCTTAAGAAGCCCTTACTCTGCAAATCTTCCAACTACACCATCTACTCACGAAGCTTTGCGGGAGCCATCTGATATGCTGGTGAGGATATTGGTGTTTTCATGAGATGAAAGTTGATTCAGAAGTCGATCTACCAGTGGGGAGGTAATCTTAGAACATCTTCTGGAAAGACATTCTTGTACTACGCCACTACTACTGAGAACTAGAATCTCACAACCTGTATTACTCCAAGGGTATATCTATCCATCTCATGAGTGATCGGCTACACCCTCCTCTATATGAGCCCATTTTGTGCTGCTTGGGTCTCCCATTCATTAATAAAGGAAAACACTATTCCACCACTGAGGACAGACCACACTCTTTGCCTAAAGAAGTCAATCTGGGCATGGACCAAAGATAACCAATCCATATTGTGAATGATGTTGTAAGGCCTGAATAATGCCACCAAGAGGTTCAAACAAAAATTCTCCCCTCTACGAGAATGATCACACTGTCAAAAAATGAGTGATCATTGAGTCTATTATTGTAGGTGTCTCCCGGAATAAGGGTTTAGTCGTTGACTTAGTGGTCCATCCACCGCCTCCCTATCCGCAGTTTTACAGGTTGGACAGTCTCTAGAAATATGACCTCTACCATCGCATGAGTAGTACCGCCTCTCCCTAGGATGACTGGGTCCAGCCTAAGAGCCACTGTACTATCGATCCCCTATCATGGGTCCTCCTGTGACGTCTCCCATGTCTCAAACCCTGTGACTAATGTCGGCTCCCTACTGCTGAGGCCTCCACACCTATCTTCCTACTACTGACTGCCACCGGTTTCCTCTACTCTTCCAAGAAGCTCTCAACCAACAAATCTCGCTCATGCACTCCAGCATAAGTCAAAATACATGGAGGAACTACAATAGCTCTAATATACCAACGTAGACCTCGCTCGAAGGCCCAAACTCTGAAGTATTGATTTATGAACATATCTATAGAGTACCTGGAAAGGTTGGTGAACCTTGATGAATAGTCATTCCTCATAAAACTACCTTGATAGAGTTGAAGAAGCTCTTGGATACACACTGATCTCAGCATAACTGGAGAGAACTCCTCCCTAAATAGTTTCTCAGACTCTGTCCAAGAATGAGTATCCTTGTTGTGAGTCTGCATTGTCAAAATCCACAATCATCTTTCCAAACCTTGATGAAGGATCACTCCTAAGATCACCATCGGGTCTACTGGTGTCCTCACAAGAAGGAAAAATCTGGTCACTGCCTCAAGCCAGTCCTTAGCTTCCTGGGGCTTGGGTTCGCCTTGGAACCTAAGGGGTCTCTATCAATGAAACTCATGGAGCGTGCTCATCCTACGATCCTCGCCTACCAGTATGGCAGGTACCAGATGATTCTCCACTGGTGGTTGTATAACAAGTGCAACACCTGGAGGTAACACCTGGAGAACTAGTCCCTGAATCAAAACCTCATCACTGAGGGGGTCATTATCGTGATCGTGCTGCTGATTCCTTGTAGGTATGCATTGTGGAGGAATCCTATAAAGAAAAAAGATGTACCATGGTCAAGAGTATATCAAGATAGATGACATTTAAAGGACATGGAAAAGACAACCCATTCTTATATGATTCAAGTACCATTCGTTTTTCCCCAGTAAATAGTGCATTCATGTACCAAGTTGAAAAGCAGGTTATGAGAGTCCTGGTGTATGGATATATCAGCCTCCCACACCAACACTAGTGTCCCTGGCCTAAAAGCCATGATCAAAACACTTAAAACTATTTCCTCAAACCAATCTCATGAAATCTTGGTCCTATGGAAGAAGTGACCCCTCTGATACCACTCTGTCATGACCCGTCCGAGTGGGGCCTATGCCGCAACTCCCCAAGCCAACCTCCAATATTCCAGGGGATTGTGACTTGAACCAAGTAGGGATATCACTACAATAGAAGGAATTACCTATGTACATGTACACACAAACAAATCTCAAAGCCCACGAATGCAAAAAGTTAAAAAACATTGAGGAACAAATGTATGGATACAACTAATCCCATCCAAAAGAGTACAATGAAAAGTAAAATGGTCCATCATACAAGCCCACCAAAAACAAGAGTCTTTAACCTAAAAATTCCAACATGTAAGCACAAAGAGGTACTGGGATTGCTACTCATAGCCATAGGAACACCTCATCTTGTAAGGAACTCAAAAAGCTCGGTCTGGTCCTGGTCCTCCCAAGACTCCGTCAAAAGGGCGCTCATCTGTACAAGACACAACACATGCAGGCATAGTCTGTGCATGGGTGATTATAACAATACTCAATAGAAAACCCCAAAAAACAAAAATCAATACAAAAAGTAAAGGTACCATAATCTCTAAAAATTATATGTCTACTGAGCATATAGTAATATGAACACATAGAGAAATACTTGAAACCCAGAATCGTAGTCCAAAAAAACCGTATACCCACACTAGGGATTCAGTTCAAAGATTTCACAAAGCACTGATCTGAGAGAACTCACTCCATGAATCTGACTGATCTAATGACATCTGTTCAAGGAGTGTTGTTCATCAGGAAAGGCCATGAGAGAGATAGATGCACAGATAGATTTGAAGAGAGCACAAATACACTCATTATAGGAGAACACACTTCTGAGTGGGAAAAGATCACGATAAACATATGAGGATCACTACTAGGGCCTTGGAAGAAACTGCAAATCATCTAGATTCACCAGAAAAGTAGAGGATTAGCATCCTGTAGAATTACTAACATCCTTACCTGACTCTACCAATGGACACGAATAGATAGAGTATATCACTCCAGGCCTCTTAGAGGGATACCTAACTATATCTCGGAATTTCATACTAAAGGTATCATAATCCTGTGGATGGAAATGATACATGACCTTCAAGGAAATGATGAAGGGGGAACTAAAACAAATGAAAACCTTCCAAGGAATGTTTGAAAAGAGGATCAAGCCATGTAGAAGAGAGTAAACGACATGTAGGAGTGGTCACACGTCGTGTCCCTTGACTACGAGTACTGCTCGTGTACAACGACCCGAGTCTATAGAATCAAGCTATGTAATAACACATATACACAACATTTAAGAAGGATGACATGCCATGTCAAGGTATCTGAGGTCCTCTCCGTGTATCTTGGCCATGTGCCCGTACATAGCCTCAACCAGTGTATTCCAACCCATGTAATTGGTATACAGGGTGACCGCCGTAACTGGCCTCGTCTGACCATGTGGTGGAATACTTGGCATGTACTTCACCTTGTGTCTGTGTATCATCCAAGATACATGCTGAGTTCTATGTAAGGAGCCACACACTATGTGAAAGTGGTCACATTCCATTCCTAAGCTTCCTGTCACCCAGAACACTTGCCACTACTGGGTGGGGCCCACACACCGTGTCATCCCGAGAGCACATTGTGTCTTTTACCATGTGCAGCATGCAAGACCTAGATACTGCCATGCTGACCCCACACGATGTGTTCTTTGGGATTCAAGCCGTCTTTATCGTGATTTTACAGAATCGATGTTTTCCGTCGCCATGATTCGGGAGATCCTATGATCTTCAAATTGGTCATCCGATCACTTCAAAACTCAATGTTCACAGTCACCCTGACATCACAAGGCCATTTCTATTGGTTCCAGGCTTTTGATCACCCCCAAAAACAAGGCTCGATCCAGCCATATGAAGAATGATTAAGGGTATATTTCTCTGAAACCATGTCGATCAGTTCACCACTGTCATTGTCGCACCACTGTTAGGTCTTCATGATGTCAGATATACACTTTGTGATCGTTACATTGTGAAATGAGTGTGAAACAATCAGTTGTTCATCACCCCGAGAAGAATGCAAAGAATGCATGAAAAAAGGGGGAATAAATCCAATAAACCAATTTTAGGAACAAACCTTCATCATCGGTCATCATGGTGTTGATCCCCTACCATTAGAAGGATTAAATAGGGAGAATCTAAAACAATTAAACAGTTATCATAAGTCAATTCACAGATCAAATCCATTAATGAAATTGAAATAAAAACCCTCCTTCAAGAACACACAATACACAGATCAACCTCTTCGTGGGATGACTTTCATTCATTATATAATTGAAGAATGAGAAAAAACAAATCAAAATAACAAAAACACTACATAGATCATCGAAGAAGAGAGAGGCCGGTTGTCAGTCAGGATTCGATCTCATTGCACATGATCCAAATGTCATCATTCTTCAGTGTTTGTTAAGAATTTACTAAGGGTTGATACTCTCCAAAGCTCCAAAAAAATATCGGGAGTTTTCCTGTGTTATGAGCCTATCCCCGGGCTCCGGCTTATTTAAAACAAAATAAACATAACTGATTTATGGAAACATTTCAAATAAAATAAATTATTCATTTATTTTATTTCCTTTAAAACATTCAAAAAACTTACTTTTTCAGTCAACCCGCACTAGTCGATGTTAGGCCCCACTTCAGGTAAAGCCACTTCTTTGAATGCAATGGTTCCCTCAGATTTCTAATCGAGGAACTTTTTTAAAATTTTCCCAATTTGTCTGGAAAACCACTCGCGTGGGCTGTTTAGATGTTTAATTAATTTCAAATATTTATTCGGGGCACTCTGTGCCTCATAATAAAACACATTCGCAAAGCAAGGTCTCATAATAAATCCATACAATTTTTAAAAATAATAAATAGAAAATCTGAGACATTACAGGTGATGATATAGTTTTTCTATAGACCAATTGTTTTTATTTCTATTTTTCTAAAGACACTAAACTATTATGGTACTTAGGTATTTTTTTTGCAATATAATAAATTTTCATAAAAAATGATTTAATATATATGTATTATAATCGTACGTAACAACCCAAGTAGATAAAGAATATGATATTTTCATATTTATTAATATTTTTTAATTAAATATTAATTTTTATTTAAATGGGATGATATGATTTATGGCGTACCCGATGTTAAATAATGGGTTTCTCCAAAATCTCATGTTGCACACAAGGCTGAGTCATACTGTAAAATAATAATATAATATTATTTTAAATGATTGTTAATGTCAAGATGTTATATTGAAGGGAATGAATAGAACTAACTAAAATATGATTATACATGTTTGTGAAATATATTTACATTTATCCAATTAAATTTTAATGGCTTAAAATAAGAATTTATCCAATTTAAAGCATAAAATACTCTAATATTCTTTAAAAGGTTTTTTTACAGCCTTTGATGGAGAACCCTTTTTAAATCTAGGTTTTTTGTCACTATTATATGTTCCTTTTAACAATATAAACTTATTCTTTATAAGTAGGACATATAAATTTACTTTGGGTAAATTATTGGTATTTTTATGATAAAGTTCACTTTTTTAATGAATAGTAAAAAATAATGCATTTTAATTCAAAAATTCCTTTTAATATAATTTATTTATATGGTTAGAATATCATTTTATTTAGTTTTAAAGTGTAATTATATTACATTTTTACCAGTTAATCCAATGATGGTCATTGGGAGTAATTTCCTTGGAAATTAAACATAAACAAGTGTCAATCTTTTAAAAATTATTCTTTCTTAAAAACACGCTTTTTTGTTTTGACAATGGGAATTAATTTAAATTATTTGCTTCAAATTTTTTGTTTTTAATTTAAAAATATGTATTACATATTTGGAATCAGTATATCCAAATTGGGTAAATAGTTAACTTTTATTTTTAGACATTATGAAGAGTAACATCAGTAAATATTTTATTTACCATGGTTAAAAGGTAAATCTGGTAAATAAGTGTAAAAAGTAATATTATAAAAATATTAAATTACCTTAACACATGTCCTAATCCAATTGGATGATACATGTTTTACCATGGGTATCCTTGGTTCGATTTTGGGACCCCATGGAGCCACTTGTAAGTGAAAATGACACTTTATAAAAATTAATTTAAAGTAAATGAAAATATAACAAAAACATATATCTCTTAGTAAAACAATTTATATAATGGGTTATAAAAGTGTTATATTTGTCTAAGAATATTAATTATAAATATAAAAATATTTTCTACATCATGGTATTTTATTTATAATGTTTAGATATCATATAAAAAAAATCTATTTATGACGCAATGATGATGTAATGATTACCTCATTAATGAATGTTTTAAATAAATGAGATTATAAATGTTAAAATAAATTTATTTTGAAACATTTTAGGCCATTTACGAATTTTATGGATGATTATAACTTGTTATATTTGAATTAATGTAGATTTTTCTAAATAATCAAGTTTCTATAGATTTTGTAAAAGTCTTGATATGAATACTTTATAAATTGACATAATTTAGTTTTTAAATCAATCAATATTTTATTAAATTATAAAATATTCCTAAAAATATCAGATTCCTAAAAATGACATATATGATGTTACTAATGTCATTAAGGATCGATTTTTGGACTCTTTTCATTTTATATTAAATATATTAACCATATAGTTTGAATATACAAGAGGACATGGTAAAAGATAAATTAGTTAATTAAAGGTTAAAGCTAAACGATAAGGTTAATTTTATGCCCTAAACTTTTCTAAAACCCATTGGATGAGTGTATTGAGAACAATAATCACCTTATCTTCTAATTAAATTATTTGGGGAATTTTTAAATCAATACTCAGTTTATAATAAAATAATATTTTCAAACTTTCCTAAAGAGCCCCTCCTCCCCCTTATAAAAATCCATCACATAATACCCTTACTCACACATCTAAAGACCCCTTGGATCATCAAAAATCAGCCCAAATAATCTACCTACATACCTCTATTCAAAATATAAGCCTTATATTTGGTAGAAGGAACTTTATGAAATCCTTTTTCTTCAAACCAAAGGGAGTTACCCAATTTAATGGTAACATCTTCCCTTAAATTCTTTTCTTTTATTTTAATTTTATAAACCCCTAAAATCTCATAATTCCATTATTTTATAAACAAATAAGTATCCTCAATATACTAGGATATTTTTATGATAAGTATTCGAACTACACTTCCAGACACCTCCATTTAATGTATACAAATATATTGTTTTTGTGGACGACAAACTACTGGCTCACGAAATGATGATTGTTAAATTATCTCCTACCACCTCTTATGGTGGCCATTATGACAGAACGATATTTATATGTGATATATATTATATTTATATTGTCGCTATGATTTTTTATTTTTCATTTATAGAATACCTTTATAGTTTCCATAATAGGTAAATATGATTATTTCATTTGAGGAAGTGTGGACTACCGCCCCCTTAAATAGATATGACTCATTCATTCCATATGTAGATCATATAAAGGGTGGAGTTAATGAAATTATATATGATATTATACTATAATTATAATATACCTATGTATCATTATGTTTTCATACCGTTAATATAAATTAAAGTAGTGTTCATGCGTACGTACGACTTACCGTCTCCATGAACGGTGCATTTCATTTCTTATCTCCAAATGTTATGTACTATTATAAATAACTATATGTACTAGATATATCTGATATATATGATATCTGTATCATGAATATCTTTCTGTAGATAATGTAATTTTGACCACATTGACTACTTGTAATTATAATAAGTTCATTTTTTACTCAAGTTTCGAATATCGACAAAATGTCCAATATGAACTCAAATAATTAACTAACTATTATAGCTAGGTAATAAATGATATAAAAGGAATAATAAACTTGAAAAAGGTTCTTAATAAAGTGTAAATTAATATAAATTTATTATTTATGAAGATCAAGGAACATACAAGACAAGTCAGACTTGAGGTAAGGGAACTTCTTAACCCAATTTCCATTGATTGGGTTAATATTCTACTTTAAATTATGTCGTGCTATGATTATGTAAGAAATAACTTTTCATATTATATATGGTATTAGTACATTACTTATGTGTACCTATAGTGAATACTCATAATCAATCTATTTTATTTACAAAATTATCTTTGTAAGGGACTATATCTCAATTTCCTTTCATTGAGGCATATCTTGATATTGTGCACCTTTATTATCCTATAAGGTGTATATACAAGCATTTTGACATTTTATATCATTAATTTATATATTATCATGATATTTATAGATTTATTTAATCTTATTATTTATTTAATTTTTTTCAATATTTTCTCATGTGGTAAAGGATTCTTTAACTAAACCATCATTTTATATGTTTCAAAGATTTAATTTTCTAAATCCTTCTCTTTCATGTCCATGTTTTAGAAACAATTTTAAGGATTTATTTATATGTACATGAGTGTTTTAAAGAGTAAAATACTTTCAAAAGCTTCAAAGTGGTATGTGACACTTTTATTCAAAACTCTTCTTTTTGAATGAACTGATTATGGAAATATCTTGAAATGATATATTGTGATTACAATGTGGAAATGTTATATTTCATTTATGATTGTTCATCTGTTATTATTATGTTATGGTTCATGGGAATTTTTTATGCATATGGGTGGTTCCTTGATAAAACTAAGGAGGGTGAGCCCGAGATAACTCTCTAATGCATTAGGTAACATGAAAGAGGTAAATGTTAATGTTTCTCTAAATTGATTTAGGGAATATACTATGATGGGTATTCCAAACGTAACTCCCTACATAGATATGAAAGCTACAATGTAAGTTTGATATGGATGCCACAAGTTACCTTTATGATTTATTATTTTTATTTATTATTCATAAATCTTATGATTTCATGAGGTATGTAAAAGAGCTCATGTTTTGTATGTATTGATAGACTAATTATTTCTTTCTTTATTTTATAACCCTTAATGACCTTTTTATACTCATACCAAATTTTTTGGAAATGTTTTTTCATAGGGTATAAGGCAGGGTAAGAGAAAGGAAGAATTCAAGAATATTTATATCAAGAAAAGAATTATTTTTTTCTTTTAAATTTTTTTATTTTATGAAAAAATGGATACAGAGTTGAAGTGTCTGCTTTGTAATATTTGAGATGTAATGTAATATTTATGGCCAAATTCTCAAAAACTCTAAACCTGAAAATATTCTCAATGTCAATTCTTTACATAACTCAAGATTATGAACTATTTAAGGCCAGGTCCTTATAGTTGTTATCATAGGTCGGTTTAGAAAACTCTAGAGGTTATAATATTATTTAATAATAAGTAACATAACCATAATGGTTAGCTAATTATAAAGAATCATAGTTATTTTAGATAAATTTAATGGGTTTAAGATAACACGAATAAGTATATATTTGTGTTTACCTTCCCCATAAGATATTATATAATGATTTTACTGATATACTCACACTGACCTTTTTGGTTTTAGTAAATTGATGGATCAAGCATGCCTCAATGTAATAATGGATATGAAGAAAACTGTGACGGTCTTCTGAATAAGAAACCGAATGAAATGGGAGATTTAATGAGAACTCTTGTGGTTATTCTTAGCCAACTATCTAGATTCATTATTGGCCACCTAAACCATGGGTATTTTTTTAAGGAATCGTAAATATGAGAAACAAATCCCTATGGAAGTTTAGGTAATAATCCTAAAAGTATATATATTGAAAAACCTATGTGTCAAGGATGTGAAAATAAACACCACGGAAAATTATTCAAAGGTATGGGAAGATTCTATAGATGTGGTTATGAAGGTCATAAATCAAGAACCTACTATAAAAAAGGAAGCATCTAGTTGACTCTAGGAAAGGAGAAGAAGTACTTTTTGAGGTATCTATTGAATGTTATAAATGTGGTGTGCATGGTCATTATAAAAATAAATATCCTACGAAGAGGGTTTGGTAATGGGATCACTAGGACTATACAAATATATGTTTTCCAATACCTAATTCCATCCCAATCAAGGATGTGGAAACTAACAATAAGAAATGAAAGTTATGGATTATTTCTTAGATGATGTTTTGACATTGTTGAATCATTGGATATGCTCCATGATTTTGTTTGTAGGAAATAATTATTACAGAATAAGTTGGTAAAGAATAGTTAATGGATCATGAAGAATGTTTAATGAGTAATAATTAAATATATAAGGTATTCAAGAGTTATTCTAGGTTTTAGGATGATGAAATGCTTAAATGTATTAAGGATATTTTGATGATGAGATTACTTTGGAAGAATTTATTCTAGTATGTGTAAACCTGATGTTTGATATGTGGAAATGTTATTCAAGGAAGAATTATCTTTTATTTTGAGGATATAGTTATAAATAACTATTTGGGATTACATGATCTTTGAATTTGATGTAATTATAGGTTATTACATTCTAGGATTAAAATAAGAGGTATGAGATAACATTTGTGGTTAAATTATTTTATGGTTATTTTTGAGGAATTTATCTCATTTTTTGGAATGTTATAAAATTATATAGTTTTTTAAAAATGAAAACATGCATAATGTGTGACAACTTGTCGTGTCAGACAACGATGCGGGGATAGAACCCATGACCAAAGTGTGATTAGGATTTATCGCCTACCACTGGACTATGTGAATTCTCTGGTTAGAATGACTATATCTTTTTAGATTATTTTATTGATCAATAATAATTTGATTTTGGGAACTTTTGTTTTATAAAATGGATACCCTTAGTATAGGAAAAATATTTAGTTATTAAGTGATAATGTTTATTTTGGAATATGTTATCTCTTTTGGAAACACTATATGCATAAAGAAAATAGAATACTATTAGATCTCATTTGTGATGTAATGGTTGAAATTTTATTTTGGAAGAATATATGTTTTTATTATAGAAATATAGAAATTTGGATTATTTATGTAAATGATTAAACTTTCATGGAGAATATGTGATTAGGTTAATTACTCTTCAGTACGATACTTTATGTGTAGTTGATTTTATTTGAAGATAAATGTTCAGATTTACTATAGAAGGCTATGTGATTAAATCCTTTTGAGTTTTGGGTTTCAATATTACTTTGGGTTACATTGAATAATTTTAAGTACAATTTTTTATTGAATTGTCTTGGGTGAACTTTGGGTATTGTTTGTCGAATTTTGGGGATTAAGAGAGGTATTTTTTTATAATGTATTATCTTTGTTTGGGGATTATCTGATCTTGTACTAACTCTTTTGGTTTTGGTTAATGTATAAAGACAAGGAAAATATATAGTTAATCTTTTGTGGATTATGTGATTATGTAGAAGTTTATTCTAGAACTTTAGGTGTGACTAAGTCATCTTGAATACTCATCATTTGGAGAAATTATGAGTTTTGGGAGGAAAATTTTAAAAGAATGAAACTATACTTGAAAAGTATGTATATTTCATTATGTACTTAGTCAATATCATAAATAAATTCTCCAAATTTATTAAATGAAACTAAAAACAAATAATCTGTTCAATTACATTTCCTACTGGGAAACCGAAAACTATTTAACATATCACAATTTTGTGGTTTTCTGGTGGTTAAGTTTCTCAAGATCATGTTTTCTATCACTCTACATCAGAACATGACACATAGATTCTCCTCCATATCCATTTTTGTGGAATACTAGTATGGGTTATCTAGAGTGACCATTTCAATTATATTTCTTTCTTTAAAAGTGATAGTTTAATTAACTCGTTTTTCGATTGTGAGACTTTTAATGAAGTTTCCATGCCCAATTTTAAAATTGTGAGGATACAGTTCCCAAAATGTGGGAAGGATGTAACATCCCAGGTCAATAAAGAATATGATATTTTCATATTTATTAATATTTATGAATTAAATATTAATTTTACTTTAAATGGGATGCTATGATCGATGGTGTACCCAACACTCAAAAATGTGTTTCTCTAAAATCTTTTTTTGCACACAAGACTAAGTCATACTAAAAATAAAAATATAATATTATTTTAAATTATAGTAAATTCCAGGCCATTGTATTTGTGGGAATGAAATGAACTAACTAAAATATGATTATAAATGTTTTTTAAATGGTTTTTCATTTATCAAATAAAATTTTAGAGACTTAAAATAAGAATGCATCCAATTTAAAGCATGAAATACTCTAATATTCTTTAAAAGGTCGATTTACCACCTTTTATGGTGAACCCTTTTTAAATATAATTTTTTCCAATTGTATATGTTCCATTTGACAAAATATACTTATTATTTAGAAAGGTAACATAAAAATTTTCTTTTTGTATTTTTTTTGTATTTTTCTGATAAAGTTCATTTTTTAAATGAATAGTGAAAAATATTGCATTTTTATCCAAAACTACCATTAAATCTAATTTATTTATATGGTTATATTATATTTTTAATTTCTTTAAATTATGGTCATTTTAAGTAATTTCACATTGAAATTGAACATAAAAAAGTGTCAATCTTTTGATAGTTATTATTTCATAAAAGCACGTTTTTTATTTTGACAACATGAATTAATTTAAAATTAATTTTGTAACTTTTTTGTTTTGAATTTTCAAATATGGATTTCATATTTTGAATCAGGAGGTCCAAATTGAAAAAATAGGTAACTTTTATTTTTAGACATTATGAATAGTAGTTTCAGTAAATATTTTATTTACCATGGTTAAAAGGTAAATCTTGTAAATAAGGGTAAAAAATAATATTATAATAATTTAGAATTACCCTAACACATGTCCTAATCCTATTGGATGATACAAGTCCGACCATGTGAATCCTTGGGTCGATTTTGTGGCCTCATGGAGCCACTTTTAAGTGAAAATGACATTATAAAAATTAAATTAACGTTAAGGAAAATATAACTTAAACATAAATCTCTTAGTAAAAGAATTTTTATAGTGGGTTATATAAGTGATATATTCATCTATAAATATTATATAGAAAGCTAAAACAATTTCCTACATCATGGTATTTTATTTATAATTTTTATACATCATATAAATAAATTTATTTTTCACACAATGATTATGTAATGATTACCTCATTAATGAATGTTTTAAATAAACGATATTATAAATTTTAAAATAAATTTATTTTGAAATATTTTATGCCATATAATAATTTTATGAATTATTATAACTTTTTATATTTGATTTATAGTATTTTTAGTAATAATCATGTTGTTATTGATTTTTAAAAGTCTTTATATGAATAGTTTATAAATTGACATAAATGAGTTTTTAAATCAATAAATATTTTATTAAATGATAAAATAGTGCTAAAAATTTAATATACGTTTAAATTACATATATGATGTTAATAATGTCATTAATTATCCATTTTTGGGTCTCTTGTCATTTTATAGTACATATATTAACCATATAATATGAATATGCAAGAGGACATGGTTAAAGTTAAATTAGTTAACTAAAGGTTAAAGCTACATGATAAGGTTAATTTTATGTCATAAACTTTTATAAAACCCATTAGCTAATACTATTTAGGACAATAGTCACCTTATATTCGAATTAAATGAGTTGGGGAACTTTTTAAATCGAAATTAATTTTATAATAAAATAATATTTTCAGAATTTCATAAAGATCCCCTCCCCCTTATAAAAAGCCATCACCTCTGACCCTTACTCACACCTCTCAATACACTTGTTATTGTCCAAAATCTTCCAAAATAAGCTCCCAACATCTATCTCATACACCTATAAGCATTAACATAGGCAGAAGGCACTTCAAGAAAGCCTTTTGGGTCAAACCAAACGGAGTTACCCAATTTAAAGGTAACATCTTCTCTCAACTTATTTCCTTTTATTTTTCATCTCTAACCCCCTAAACTCTATTTATTCAATTATTTTATAAAAACAATATTATACTAAATATTTTAGGACGTTGTTATGATAATGATTCCAAATACACTTTTACACACCTCCATCTCATGGATACAAACATACTGTTTCTGTGGACGACGAACTACAGCCACCCGAAACGATGATTGTTCAATCACTTATACTGCCTATTATGGTGGCCATTATGATAGAAATGTATTTATATGTGATATATATTATATATATATATATTGTCTCTATGATTTTGTATTTTTCATTTTTATAACAACTTTATGGATTCTATAATTTGTAAATACGATAATTCCATTTGAGGAAGTACAGACTACCGCCCCTTCAAAGTGATATGACTCATTCATGTCATACGTGGAATGTATAAAGAATGGAGTTAATAAAATTATATAAGATATTATACTGTAATTATAATATACCTATGTATCATTATGTTTTCATTCCATCAACAGAAATGAAAGTTTCATTCATGCTTACATACGGCTTACTGTCTCCATGGACGATGCATTTCATTTCTTATCTCAAAATGTTATGCACTATTATAAATATGTATATGTACTGGATATATATGATATATATCATATATAAATCATGAATATAATTCTGTAGATAATGAACTTTTTATGACATGTACAACTTGAAATTATAAGAAGTTCATTTTTTACTCAAGTTTTGAACATCGACAAAATGTATGATATGAACTCAAATAATTAACTAACTGTTATAGAAAGGTAATAAGTGATATAAAAGTAATAATAAACTTGAAAAATGTTCTATAAATTAACTTAAATTTATTATTCAGGAATAACAAGGAATGTAGAAGACAAGTCAGACTCGAGGTAAGGGAACTTCTTAACTCAATTTCCATTCATTGGGTTAATCTTCTACTTTTAATTATGTCGTGCCATGATTATGTAAGAAATAAATTTTGATATCCTATTGTGTATTTTTACATTAATTATGTGTACCTATAGTGAATACACATAATCAATCTATTTTATTTACAAAATGATCTTTGTAAGGGACTATGTGTCAATCTCCTTTCAACGAGGCATATCATGATATTGCAGATATTTATTATCCTATAAGGTGTATATAAAACACTTTTGACATTTCATATCATGAATTTATATATTCTAATGATTTTTATTGTTTTATTTGATGTTATTTTTTATTGATTTTTATTTAATATTTTCTCAAGTGGTAAAGGATTCTTTAACTAAAACATCATTTTAAATGTTTTAAAGATTCAATTTTGTAAATACATCTCTTTCATGTACATGTTTTAGAAATTATTTTAAGGATTTATTTATATGGAAATGAGTATTTTAAAGTGTAAAGTACTTTCAAACATTTCAATTTGGTATGGGACACTTTGATGAAAAACTCCTGTTTTTGAATGAACTGATTATGTCAATATCATGAAATGATATATTGTGATTTCAATGTGGAAATGTTATCATTCCTTTTTGATTTTTCATGTTTTATGATTATGTTATGGTTCTCAGGAATTGTTTATGCATATGGGTAGTTATGTGATAAACCCGAGGTGTGTGAGCCTGAGATAGCTCTCTATTTAATTTGGTAACACGACAGAGTTAAGCATTAATATTTCTCCTAGGAGATTTATAGAATATAATTTGGTGGGTATTCCAAACATAACTCCCTACGTAGCTGTGAAAGATACAATGTAATTTTGATATGGATTCCACAAGTTACATTTATGATATATGATTTTTATGTTTTATTCATAAATATTATTATTTCATGAGGTATGTAAAAGAGCTCACGTTTTTTTGTATTGATGAACTGATGATTTATTTCTTTATTTTATAACCCCTAGTCAGCCTTTTATGCTCATCCTGAAGTTTTTTTGAAATGTTTTTTATAGGGTATAGGGAGGGTAAGAGAAAGTAAGAATTAGAGAATACTTATATCAAGAAAATAATTATTGTTTTCTTTTAAGAATTTTTATTTTATGAAAAAATGGATACTGAGTAGAAGTGTCTACTTTCTAATATTTGAGATGTAATGTAATAGTTATGTCCTAATTCTCTAAAACTCTAAAACTGAAAAGATTCTCAATGTGAATTCTTCACTTAACTCAAGATTATGTAATGTTTAAGGCTGGGTCCTTATATCCTAGTTTCTTATACTTAAGTAATCATAAACTTTATGACATGGATCAAAATACATCTCAATAATCAAAAAATATTTGAGAATCACACAAGAGCGCAAATTACATTTAAAATCGAGTGTAACATGAAAACATGAAATGTCCTGAAAATAAAATACATATCATAAATATTGAATAACCTAATAAAAAACATTTAAAATTTAACACAACCATAAGTATTAAACAAATATTTATGAGAAAAATAATTATGGCCATGTCTATGTGAACAAATTCAATATGTCCTCACCTAAAAATGTGAGGAAAATCACTATGCCCACGCCTCAATGAAAAAAATAATTATTTCATCACTTTACTATATCATGAGATAAAACCCTATTACAATAAATTAAATGGTGATATATGACCACACTCAACATCATCTATACATATTAATGATTTTTAAAATCAATCATCATTATAACATAATGAATGCCTGAAAAATTAATTGGTTTCTTAACATTTTAAAATACATCTCAAAACATGAAATTAAGAAATCATTAGATATCAAAAATATTATTTTTTAAAATGAATCATATCATAATAAAATATATAGGGTGATCAAAACATCACATCATGAGAGATAATCCTTGGAGAAAAAATATTAGTGAAAATAAAAAATATTTCAAAAAATCCTTTAATCATTGTTATAACAGATGAAGTGAAAATTACTTTTGAAAAACATTGATAAGGGAAACTGAAAACACCTGGAATACTTATTATAAAGAGTTAAAAATAAAAAATCCTTAGAAACCAAATCATGATAATAAATCTGGAGTGGTAAATAGGGTAAAACGTTCCCTTATTATGCATTTTATGTCATTCTAAGAAAACCAAATTAGATAAATGATGAAAGTATTTTATTTCATAAAAGATATAAGGAAAAATATGGAGAATACAAAAAAAAGAAAATTTTTGTTTATTTAATGATAACACATGTAACATATTGTTACTTTTTTCAGGTATTCCTAAGATCGTATTTTTAATCATGTTTTTTTGGGTTTTGTTTGAGGTTAAATAGGGTGAAATTCTGAAAAAGTTTTAATTTTTTGGGCAAGTGCATGGTTAAAGCACAGTTTTCCCAAACTGTGTACCCTGGTAGATCAAACTTTATAACCCAAGGAAGTGGGATTTTGCATTATTGGTACATGTTTTAAAAACCATGCACCCTCTTTATAAGAACCATGTTCGTTTTATGAGGAAACCATGAAAATAGGTATTTAATTAATCCAAATTTTGATAAAAAAAATAAAGAACTCCCCTTTTACATCCCCGATAGACCAAAACAACCCCTAATAGATTTTTTCATTACTTGGAGCTCCCATGAAGATTTATTTTTCCCCTAAAATACCTCATAGAAGTTATTTGAATCTTGAGGAATTCCCTTCGATCTTCTATAAGTTAGTTTCCTCTTCCCATTCTCACTATCTGGTGATCTCTATTCTCCTCCCTAGGGTTTAATGAATCCGGATGTTGATTTTTTGATCTAATACCCACTATTATAGGTATAAAGCTATGTTTGATTCATAGTTCCTTATTGTATTCATTCTTCATTAGATTTCTCTTTATACGACATTGTGATTCAAGATCCCATGATCCTGAGGTAGGTGGTTTCATCATGATGCCCAATTTATGTTAACACTAGATGGATTTATTTAATTTCAATTGTATGAATTAAATGAAATTTATGTATTTTAATTAATTTTATTTCAACTCGTTTTTTGGGAAATCCCAATTCTGTTGAATTGATGTTTTAAAATAAGTTTTTGGAATGAAATTGGGAAACCCCCAAATCCATTGAATTGGGTTGTGTTTATGGGAATTTTTGAAATTTAAATTGTTTAATTTAATTTGTGTATTTGATGGAAATTTTTTTAATTAAAATGTTGAAAATAATTGTTTAAATTTGTTTTTTAGAAAGAGTGTAAAAACCTCCAATTCCATTGAATTTGGGGTTTATTGTAAAATCGATGAAATTATATGAAAATTTAAATTGTTGAATTTAATTTGTGACAGTAGATAGTGAAATTGGATAGGGAATTGATTTAAAATTATTATTTTTAAAATAGAAAAAAATGGTTTTGATATAAACCTTAGGGTTTTATCTTTGTGAAATGAAATATTTTGACTAATCCCATTTTTTAAATGGAAATATTGGTATATTTGAAATGGATAATGGGTTTAATTATATTTAAAGGTTTCTTGAAATAAATTGCCCATCATTGTTTTGTACTATAGAACATGAAATTCTTAGGTAGTTAGTGAGTTATTTGGATGAAAATTTATGATTTAAAATGCTCCAAAACATAAATGTAGCACATCACAACCCTTAGGAGATAACGATGAGTCCTCTTTGGGCTGAGTTCAATGCGATGTATGTATATATTTCCATGTCACCATTTGTGTTGAGTATATATTTCCTTGAACTATTATACCTTTTAGTAATATTACCATGTTTCTCGCTTGTTTGGAATTGAAATGAATACATACCATTGTTGAAAACTATTTTACATGCCCTTAGATTTATATAAACTATTTTATATAAATGTTTTTATTGATGAAATTTTTGAAAAGTTCCATTAAATAATAATTTAAATTAAGGAATCTCAAATCTATACATTTTATTTGAAACTATGTCAGTAATGGTGAATCCAACTTGATCACACCACATACACACTCATAAAACATGTAAGACTATGCTTTAAATTTAAGGGACCACCTAACATAGCTTCACATGAGCCTACTAATCTAGTATAATCCTTAAAATCAAGATAAAACTAAAAAAACATAGAAATAAAATAAAAAAATAAAAAATAAGTCATTTAGGTTAAAAATGGTTAGAGGGGTTTAAATCAAATGAAAACCTAAGAGAGGATGGAAGAGGATAGTTATACTATTTAGAGATCTCCAATGAAATATATGAAAAAATCACCAAGATCCAAGGGTGATCCATGAAAGAGGAGGAGATGGAGAAGAGGGAATAAATAGAGGGAACTAATGAGAGAAAATGGGAGAGAAAAGGGTGTTATAACCTTTTCAAATCAAAATTGAAACAAATATCATTTCACACATCATAAAGGGTGGGTGATTTAGTAAAACAGACTGAAAAACTGTGCATTAAATTTTATTTCACCCCCATCCTTGTCTGGACACCCCACACTGTTAAAACACACATTTTTATATATTATATTCAAATAATGTGACATATATGAAATTAACTAAAATAATTCACATATTCTATAGGGACCAACCTTATGGTTTCTTAAACAGTGTACCCATGCATTTTAAGCCATATGATTGGGGGTGTATTGTTGGAACTAACCATGTAATAAACGTGTGACTTAGGTTGTCACTCTAAAAACCCAAAAAATAAGACTTGATCCCCCAATAAAATACCAAATCCACTAAAACCCCACAAGAACATCATAAAAAGATAAAATAAAGTCTTTTTAGGGGTTATAACCTATAATATTCTATTCTAAAACCCGGTTTAAAATCGTTCCCATCCAATATATAAAAAATTCAAATTTTTCTCATAGTATGAGAATAAGTTCAAAATATATCCCTTACAAAATAATAAATATAACACTTATCATCCATGAAAATACTCAGTGCTCAACAAACCACATCTCCCAACCTTTTTAGGTCACTAATTCAAAGCCGAATGACTTCATTCCATTCCAAACATTTGAAACTTGTCTAAAGAAAAATTCTATGTCAAGGTGCTTCAAACTCCAAAACCTAAACTAACACCCATTTCCAAAAATAAAACGATAATATAGTTATTATCTAATCCCATATATCCAAAAACATTTATGTTGTTTCCATTCAGACACACAATAAGAATATGGTACTCTCCACCGTATGCTTAACCTTATAACTGTTGATTCCGAGGCTTTGATATTTTCACCATATGAAAAGTCCATTGAATATTAACTGCCAAATCATGAAAATATTTCAATTTAAATTTTAAAATAACTTCACTAAAACATACCTTAGAACACAAAATAATCATCATCACCAGTCCGTTTTTCTTGAAACCAATTGAAGATTACACAGAACTACCAACCATACAAAAATAAAAAATAAAAAAAGTCTTCCCCAAAAGGCCATTTTAATTAAAAAAGTGCACCCCACATATGAAAAATGTTACATCCTATGTGGTTTACAACCCACCACATCAATTTTCATATTCCAACACAAGTCATATTATCCTTAACCTGCTAATCTCTAAAATGTTCGGCTCCTATTGCTGACGCAATACCAACTAACTTTCCCATAATGCCTCTATGTCACGAGGCGTCATGCAACCTCCTAAACATACACACTGATATCTATAACAAAATCCTAAAAATTTTCCACAATTAGAATCTTGAAAAACCAAAGTTGTTATTATTCTTAAATCACACGCTGAATCACATCTGATCTATGCATCCTCGAATAACGTAGACACCACCTCATTCCCATAACTAACACCCAATCATGTCCAAACACCAAATCCAATTAAAATTTCTAATTTCTTATAGAAACCAATAAATATACTCATATTATGCACTCCTATATCATTATTCCACCGGAACTACTCCATAGGTAGTTCTATATTCTATAAAAGCTTCTAGAACAAGGGTTAGATACCCAGGAAAAACACATCACTCCCTATAATATAATTTTCTTTATTATCAATCCTCTAGTGAAAATCCAACCTCCATGGACAAAAATAAATTAATAACAATGATATAAGGTTTTATGTGGCCATTACCCACTAAAATGAGTGAAAAAATAACCACCCAAACCTAATTATCATTCTTAGCTTCTGATAAAGACACTGTAATATTCACAAAGATCTGGTCCATAATGAGGATGACACCCACCAACATCCGATGGTGTACTTCTAACTATATGGATTAACATATACTCTTATATGAATATGAAATCTATTATTCCTCCAGAAAATGATGTGTAAAGATACTTAAAGATATTCTTAATACACCCATTGAAACTAAAAACCTTAGTCTAGGTCAAACACGATCACCGGGGAAACCACACTCTAACTCACCCAGGATGTCACATCTCTACATTGAGACATCTCAAAAACTATTTTAGGGCCCTTGTCCTCAAGCACAAAAAATATCTCATCAAATCACAACCACCTCTCTCTAAGAGGGTACTTCCAACTAAGACTCCCCACTAACTCGTGACTCACTTCCAAGTAGTCATGCATCAATGTTCCAACATGGAGCTACCACATACACAAAACTTGATCTTTTCTAAGTACTGTATGATTGAAAAAATGATGAAAATTCATCTTAATGTTCCAAGCCTCACTAGGAACCTTTCATAGTTAGTACACACCACAATTTTCTCAATGAAACGAAATGAGTGATTATTCTTGATCTACTTGATTACACAACCCAAAGAACACTACACTCCTCCATGAACCAACCACCATTCCATAATTTTTTTATATTCTCCCCCTAAATCTATTTACCAAAATTGAATCATAACTTGAATAGTTGAACATTACTAGAACTAGGCCCACACACCTAACCATGTATTTGATCATGCCTCTTGGTTCGTATTTATCATCAAACTTGACCCATCCTCGTTGATTTCATCCAACATATTTTATTTTCCTCACAAGCTAAATATAGCCATAAGAAAAACCATCACCACCGACATCATTTCAAGATCAATTTTTTTTCATATTATATTTCCTTCCTAGACCCATCCACCTAAGGTCAACATCGATCACTGCAATAATACAACATTAGAAAAACTCGTCTAGTCATTCAAATAATCCATCCCTTTAAAATTTTCCTTAAACAAAAAACACAATTAGTCAAAGATATTTTCTTAGAAAATATGAATGTCATGAACATGCCCTATAAATCCTCAATATCACCATACATAAATCAATTCCACAAATATAAGAATATACTCATGTTTTAGGAACCCCAAATCAAATTATGTCAACACACTATGGAAAACACTTACTCTAGGTCCCACACCCATAGATAGACACCCAAAATCACCAAAACTACATGTAAATCTACCCATTCTAGGGAACAACACAACACCGAATAATGTTACAAAAAACCAAAAGGTTTACAATTTTTTTTGTATAATTCCATATATCCCAACCTCTTAGTCACAACACAACTAAAGGCATGATAGGTAATAACCCACTATCCATCACACCCAAACCCATTATGGTCTCACAACCCACAAGAAAGGTTTTATAAATAATGGCACTGTCACAACCCAAACCACCCATACATAGGTTTCATCAATAGATAAAATTGATATGCATCACCAAACCCCCTAAAGGTATCATTATTTTAAAAATTAATTTTAAACATTTACATTTTTATAAATTGAAGGATTCATATTTCAAAACTTTTTGTAATAATAATTTTAAAACTCTTAAGATTTATTGAATTACACACTCCATGGTTTTTATAAAATAGAAATTCATTCACCGATTATGAGTAAAAATACCATATAAGTTGTTTACTGACACATTATGTAACCAAAACCATTCTTTATATATAATTTATACCTACCTATTAACTAGAAGTAACATTAAGAGTTGGTCAAGTAGAATATCACCATGAACATATATGAAAAATATATAAATGAACAACATACATAATATATATATATATATTTATAATAAAAATCCATAATAAGTGAATCCCAAGAAACTATCAATCAAAGGTAGTATAAATATGACATGTCAATCCTATGTTCCTATAATTATTCATAAAACTACACCCTATCTTTCGATACTGGTTTAAAATAATGAAAATCCCATAAATAAAGAACATTGAATCCATGTGTAGCACTAAAGGTGTAAATGAGTCAAATATAAAAGTGAAACTCAAGAACCACATTTCCCACCCCTAATAACATGGATTTTACCTTGCTCGTGGGGCTGCAGGAACCCATGCATGAGTTCATTACCAAGAGTTGAAAATATCATAGTCTCATAACTACCATGCCTAAATTGTAAGGAAAAAGAATATGTATGTCATTGATACAACTTTCTGATGTCATGTACTATCTCAATATATGAACAATAACAAAACTATTTCACCACAAGACCTTAGGACCACCTTTTATACACCAGATGCTATCAACTAGAGGCAAGAGCATATGATAATACCATAGGGAAACTATTAACTTATATTAGATTAGTGATCATAGTTAAATATCTAAAATTTTGAATGTGATAATAAATATATTAGCCCTCCCATTACATAATAAATGAGTGTATCACACATACTATATCCTCCATGGATAGATCATACACAAGAAATACTAGAGAAATAAAAGTAAAAATGTGACCAGCCACCTCACCGCAATTCGTCCTAAGTCCTACCCAGTCCTAGTATTTAAATTCCACACATGAACCAAAAATAGGCATTAACATATATCTATACCATGAACATAGACCTATGATGAAGAATAGTCTCAGTTCAGGTATCCATGTGACTTAGCGACTTGAACAGAGAGTGAGTATCATTTAGTAAGCCACCACTAATAGCATCCCTAAAATAACCTGTCTATTATGTAGTGAATTTAGAAGAACCTTAAAAAATAAATAAATAATTTTAATTTAGTTTATATTCAAGAAAAAAATAACAACCAATGCCCCAGGTTCTCTATGACACATGAGTTTAGCTCTACTGTTGTCGATCTCTAGGTATATGACCTTAATTAACCTTACCAATGTTTTCAAGTGTTTGGGTGTCCTTGAGAATGTATCAATGACCATTTCAACCATAAATATCCACATGGAATCTAAGATTTCATCTCAGTGTTAACCATTACCACATGAGATTTAGATTCTCATCCTGGAACTCCATTGGAATTTGAGATCTTACATCAATAATCCACTTAATTAGTCATCACATGAATCTAGGTTCTCATCCATTCATTAAAATAAAATATAAGTGATCATCAGGGAATTCCTCAACATCACTAATCTAATGGGTCGAGGCACTCTACTGGGGATTCACAAATCATTGTCATCCACCTAAAATATGATATCTGATACCAAAATTTCCAATCATTAAACTTAATATAGAACTTTATAACTCATCCCAATATTCTTAAGTAGAATTTGTAATATTGAATTCAATGAGATCATCCTGACATTCCCAATTATTTGTTTTCAGATAAAAATTTAATCAATTGACTAATCATTTTATTTAATTGTTAATTGGACCAAGGACACTACTTTCCATAATCATCGCATCACATCTTAGGATTCATTTTTAAATCCAAAAACATAATTAATCATTTTCAAAAAACCAAACCATTTTATAAAACATGAGTCCCATACATAAATCTCATTATGATTTATAATGTATATTCTTCCAATTTTCATTAATAAAGGAGAATACCATTTTACTTTTGAAAAGAGAAACTACACTAATTACCACCATTGAATCTAAAATTACTATGTAATTTCAAACCCCATTTGATATAGGTTCTATTATTTTTCCCATTATATAATTTATGAGAAATTTTCATGTGTTAAAACTATTCTCAATTATTGATGGTTTTAAAATTCTATTTTACATCCATTAATTGAAAATATGTTTCTACTAAAATAATTTAAAAATAAATTAGTCATTTCAAAATATTAATTTATTTCAATGATAATTTCCCCCTACCAAGAATTTATCTTGAAACTTAATATTTTTAAGGTGTAAGGAAGATTAAATGTGAATTTAAACTAAGGAAAATTAAATTTAAATATTAAATTTAATATTGAGTCCATATTGTTGAATCCAGCTTGAACCCACCATACACAAACTCAGAAAACACGGAAGACTGTGTTAAATTTGTGGTGACCACCTAACTCAACCTCAAATGATCGTACTCATCTTGTATAAAAATTAAATTTGAGATAGAAATACTGATATATAGAAACTAGATAAACGAACTAAAAATATGGAATTTTGTGTAAACATTGAGGGTGAGTTTTAAAGATCATGATAAACATATAAAGGAAGGGAGAGGGAAGTTAGATATGCTAAGGGATCTCTAATGAAATAGAAGGCCCCAAAAATATCCCAGAACCAGCACAGATCCATTAAGGATGAGGGGGGAAAGAGGGAAGGAAATGAAGAGGTTATTGGGTGATAATGAAATAGATAATGGGGATAAAAACTTTTAAAATCAAAATGGAAAATCTATTATTTCCTAATTTTTATAGGGAACATGGTTTAGTCACATGAGTTAAAAAATTGCGCTCCAACTAGGCTTACACCATTGTCCATGAATATACACCTCACACAGTTATGTCACACAATATCATAAAATATGTTCCAAAAATGATACCTATATGTAATTTAAAAAAACTCACATAGTCTCTAGGAACCTTCCATATAATTCCACAAAACATGACCCTATGTATTTCAAGCAACATGGTTGGGGAAAATGTTATAACTGACTAGACATCCAAGGACATAACTCCAAAAAATATAACTACGAGCCTCAAATCCATTGAAAAATATTGTGACCTCAATACCCTATATGTTTCTTAATTATATGTACAAATTGAGTATTTCTAGATGTTCAAATTATCAATATTAAGCTATGATTCGAAATTTAAAATCTTGTTTGTCTATAATTTCAAAAATTAAAAAATTTCATTAACTATGAGAACTTCAATATAATTGAGGCCTTATAAGTTCATCCACATCTTGTAGTTGAAGAATTGGTCACCAGATCATTGTTTCCTCTGAAAATTCAAACTTCATCATTCTTTATATCTTTATTACAACAGAGCTTGGGACACTTCTTCAAAACATGCCATCAAAGTTCATTCCTTGATCATGATTTGAACTCTAATACTTTTTGATAACTTGCATCAGTATAGATATTATTTTGTAGACTATTTATAGTTCATGGTCATTTATGGAAACATGTGCGGTCACTTCAGGTGAAGCACGATATCTTCACCCCTTTTCAAATTTCAGCTTTCTATATATTCAAAAATGATTCCCTACAAGCGATGTTGATCAAAAATAAAAGTACCTGGCCTAATGCCTTTTCCAATTTCTTAATGGGTCAACACTTTAATTTTTCACTTTATTCAAATTTCAAATAATCCATCAACCACACGACTATTTGAATACATTGGGGTTTCCTTTGTTAAAACAAATTAAACCAGGAGAGACTATTCCTAAAAATAAAATTCAAACAAATTAAACTATACAATCATTTAAATTTTTTAAATGAAATAGTTAAAACTAATTCAAACAACTTTAATTTTAAAAAATATAAGCTAAAATATACAAAATTATGAAAAATTAAAATAAAAAATAAATAAAAAATTTAAATTACATTAAATAAATATATATTTAATTAATTAAGAAAAAAATAAATTAAAAAATGAATAAACCGAATATAGGTTAAAAATTATAAATAAAAATATACAAAATAATAAAATTTTAAAAACAAATTACTACAATATAAATACAAAATATATTTCTTAGATAATTAGTTATTAATATAAACAATGAGATAAAATATTATATTAAATAAACACAGAGAATTATAAAAATAAATTAAGTTTAATATTCAAAAATAAAATTCCAAATTTAAACCAAAACACAATGTTCAACACATTCATAATTCAAACATGATACACATTTAATAATTAAAATTAATTAATTTGAAAATTTGATGAAAAATTAACCACTTACAATAATTAAATAAACAAAGGAACAATTTAACATTTCAAATATAATTTAACCAATAATAATTATGTGGAAAAAATGACAGAATTAAAGGCCACATTAAATTAACCCACTTAATATGTTTCTTTTATCCATGAATACTCTAGATACCGATTTAGGGATAGATAACATATACCTATGATGAAAAATCTAAACTCCACAAATAAATTATTTTTGAAAGGATTTTCCCTCATGGATTCCCACAAGTAGAATGTGTGATTACCCAGATGAAATAAATGTTCTTAGTGAAAAATTCATGTCAAGTTTTTAAAAAATAATTAAAATATAAAAATATAAAATTAATTAAACAAACTTCAATTTTCATCCAACCAAACGTATAAAATTTTCTTTACCAATGGGATAAAAAACACATAATAATTATAAAGCTAAAATAATTATATGCAACTAAATGGATGGGTAATAATAATAATTAATAAAATAATTAATAATTAATTCATCATTCAATTAATAGAATAAAGAATTAAAATACTAACCCGGATTCAGATTTCTATTTCACAATCCATTTAGATTCATATTATAAGAGATAAATTCAAATTAAAAAGTTTAAAGTAAATGATTATTGTTTATAATTTTCTCAAATAGTAACAAAATCCATTTTTTAGGAGATAAATAAAAATGATTTAAACAATAAAATTTACAAGGTAATAAATATTAAACTCCTTTAATTGGCATAAAAAACATCAATTTTTAGAAAAAATATCACCCAATAAAAAAACATATGTGATGGTTAAAAAATAAAAATTTGAAAAAAATTAAGGAGTTTTTATGGGTTATCATTAAATCGTATATTATCTCATAAAATAACCATCCCCTAAACATAAAAAAATAGAATACATAATGTTGTATCATTAAGTGGGATAAAAATTTAAACCACTTTAACTCAAAAGGATTGAAAATAAAGAAAAAAATAACTCATGAATAGTTGGGTATCAAGAAAACGCAAAAATGTTTCACCACAATAATAAATAATGAAAAATTATAAAAATATGCACAAAGGTACCTACTATAACATATTAAGAAATATAAAAAATAAATAGAGTATTTGAAGGTTGAATGTTACAAATGAGTTCAGACATAAATTCCAAATAAGGACAAAACTAACATGCAATAAAATAACTAATTTACCTAAAAGAAGCATAAATTATTACAATGACTAGATTTAAATTAAAATAAATAGTATTCATATAATTTATTCAAAACAATGACAAGATTTAAAAAATCAAAGGAATAAATAAAAGAAAATAAATTAAAAAATAAATCCCCTATATTTTGGAATATTTTCTTTTCATTAAAATAAAATATATATAACACCACTTATGATCATAATATGAATATTTTTAATAGAATGTTAGAGATATTTTAAGGAAAAAAATAAATGAATATAGGTTACAATAATTTTAAGCTCAAGTAAGTATAAATCAATAAAAAATTGCAAAAAAGGTTTTTACATGCTAGAACCACTAACTATGGATCCTTAGGGATTGTAAAAATAGTTTAAAAACAATGCTACTAGTTGTATAAACAGTGCCAATTTCTAATGTCTTAAAATTATTCAACCTATAGTGTGACTACTTTAACTTAATATATTCACCTATCATTCCCTCTTCATATAATTTTATAAACCATGATAATACTTTACATGCACAGTTCTTCAACTAACCATGAATATAATAAATATAACTCTCTGAACATAGGAACACACTTGTCCACCTCCAATAAATTGTAAAAAAGAAAAAAAATATCAAAAATTAATTATTTTCTTTAAAAATAATCAAGAAAGAATAATCATATATTGGGTTTTTTAAAATAGAACTGTTAGAAATTAATGATAACAAGTGAATGAGAAACACACAATAGAGGAATTGGAATTTATTCAATCTAAAAAAAACTTTCAAACCATTGGATGCCTCCCATGTGACTCAAAATGTATAGTCTTCAGCTAAAATTAACCTATTAAGAATCTATAAATGATTATTTAAAGGTGATATATTATCAATAGTTAAAAAAAATTATTTTCTAATAAATTATCAACATTACTCCAAACAAAGTCTCCCACTTCATTGCGTAAGAATGGTCTCAAAGAAATATTTAAAAAACAAAATTGTTTACCATCATATCTAGTTTTTCTTTACCCATAAAAACCTCTATGTTATATCTAATGTTTTTATAAAAAACCCATAAATATTCCCTAATTCATTAAAAACTCTCTCCCAACTTCACCCACAATTAGAGAGATGAAAATAACTTAATTTGTTTTTCAAACCAGCTATAGACTACTCAAAATTTCCAACACAAATTCTAAAAACATATTGTAAAACTAGGAGCTCTAAAGACTCCCATTTGAAATTAATGAATTTTATATTTAAAATAATTTTTTAGAGTCCACTAAAGTCACAAATGAATCAAACCATTCAAATTTAGGTTTTAATTCATTACACTCAACATCCATCTCAGCATATTTTTTTTTTCAAGGAAGTAATTTTGTTCATATTGAACATAATTTTATTTTATAAAAGGTCCTAAACCATAAATCTTCCCAAAATCAATGAATTATAAACATTCAACCAACGATGATAAAGTCTCATAAAAATGCTCAAAAAACATTGGAATAATACATATTTCCACATCTAAAATATTATCCAAAACTTATGTTATCACACTCTCATTATATTTTCAAGGACCATAATCAGCATCTAAATGAAAAAATCAAGTTAGGCTTTTTACTACCATTAAAACACTCATTTATAGATAAAAATGCCACTAAAAAAACTAACACATCTTATGTTATAAGTGGTTAGAATGTTGTATCATAGTTTGGTACATTAGAATACTGTGAGCATTATAAGTCAACTTTAGGAACACTATCATCAAGAAAAAATGTTTTTGGATGGACCACTACATGGTAACCAACAATGAGCTTCAAAAGTTTTCTATCAAGTATCTCTATCCTTGAATGTTCTATTGTAGAATTATATTTGAAACCACATGAATTAAAATTTTCTTTAACTTTTCATTTATCAAGTCCTCTAAAGGATAGAATTTTTCACTCCTATATTTAGCTCTAATTACCTTGTCTATAATTTCTATCATCTTAGAACTCAAAAAAGTGAATATTCATTGAAAAAAATGAAGTTAATATTGATCCTCACCATATTTAAGGGTCAACTTACTCTTCCAGATATCTATAATATCCCCAACTGTATCTAATAGCGACCTTACTAAAATGATGGTGACTTTATTTCAAATCATATATCAATAATTTGGAATTATATAGTAAAATATAGTTTCCCAACATGAACTAATAGGTAATATATATACCATAAGGAAAATATAGTGATATATCATCTAGATTTAGGGAAATAGAATCCAATTTCAGAACCCTAAGACCCAATGTTTTGAATAAGGTAAAGGAAATAAGGTTAGTGATAAAACAAATATCACACAAGCACCTAGTATCCTCAATTAATCCAATTATAAACTAAATATTTATGGATATAGGGCATTTTAATATTTTATTATTATCCTTTTGAACAATTACACATTAATACTCTTTAAATTTATTATTTTACTTTCACCCCAATCTACTTTATTACCTAAATATAATTTAGTAAATCATAAATAATAATGGATATTTTTAATGGTTTTCATAAATGGAATGTTGTTGTTGAAAATCCTAAAAATTTGAAGTAACTTGAAATAATCAGGTTCATTATTTTTCCTATATTTGTGTAAATGGAGAGTGAGGGGAATAATTTTTAATAACTGGCTGATTATTCTCATTATACCCAAACATCACCTTTTTATCCTTATTTAATGTGTTCTAAATTCATTTTTCTTTTCATTTTGAGATTTTTCAAATGAATATTCATGCATGTTACCATCTTGAACATATCAATCAATATTTATAGTTTTTGGAATTCTAGATTTTTAAATCCAGATTCACATTGAAAAATTATTTCTTCGTTCTTAGGATGCACCCAAATTGGTTCTCTATTTTTAAAAACTAAATCTATTTTTATAGATATTACTTCCTCCCTCATATTTGGTTCATTTGTTATTGGAAAATTACCTATATCTATACCACATATATATTTTACCATATAACCCATTTGAAGTTCAAGGATATTAATCTTAGAGCTCACATTTTTTCTCAATGAACCAATCTCACCCAAATTCTTCTACAACAATCCTGTAATATCCATTTTTCAATTTGATGATTAAATAAAATATTTATTTGAATAATAAGTTTTTGGGTTATGTTTGGTAATTTGGGGAAGCTAATAATTTTTTATAGCTTGTTATATTGATTATATATTATTGTGATCTTTAAATCCAGCATTTTAGAAAATTGGGAAAGGATAATTAACCCCTTTATTCCTAGCCCTATGATAAAATAAATAAACAATGTCATCATACTAAAAATAGAGATATCAAAGTGTGGTTAATAGTTTTGATCATGAAAAAAAATCCCCCAAAAAACTACAATACTATCAAAGTGTTCTATCATTTACTACAATAACCTAGGTGTTTGTTTTAGACTTACATATCACCCTCTTCCAAGAATACTTGAGTTGTGACTTTTGGGTATGTTTGTAAAAAATTGATTAAGATTATTAGTAGTTGAATCATTGAAGTCAACACCATAATATTCATCAACTTTGTTATGGTAGTATGGTGTTATGTAATTGTAATATATGTCAATATATAGATGTGGAGCTAACTAGTGGTTGAGAGTCTTTGTAAGAAGATATCTAAAACTATACCATGTTTCATAAAACAACCCTTACTCATCATAGAAAAATACTTTTATCTTATCATTAATCTCTATCATGGAGTTCCTGGGATAGAATTTAGATGCAAGGGTATTGAAAAGATCATACCATATATGGATGAATTATTCATAAAAGTTATGAACCCTTTTCTGATCTCACCCATTTGTTTGGACCAATACAGTAGTCCCTTCCACCAACAATATTTTTCCCTAGGGTTATCTTTTTAGAGATTAACCTTGCTAGAAAAGTACTTGTCAATAGGGTGGAGGATACAAAGGACTAATATTATATCTCAAACCTCCTCCATGTCTAGATGTGGGAATCAGGGGTATGTGTGATGGATTGACACACTATGTGTCACACTGTAAAACCTTGATTCTATGAAAGAGGGTGGTTAGTCCCATTTCATGGCCACCCTAGGGCACATGATGTATTTTAAGGGACCAACAATATTCCCATCAAAAATTTACCTAGGGAACAAAGTTGAACCTAGCTTTGATACCACATGTTATGATTTAGTCTGGAGTCCTTACCACCAATAATATTTTCTTTTGTGTGTGTTAGCCTTCATAGATTTTTTTCCTAGGGTTAGCTTTGCAGAGATCACACTAAACAGAAAAGGAATTATCAATGGGGAGGAGGATATAATGTAATTATATTATAGCACATACATCATAGAAGTGTCTATGTGGTACTAAAGAAAATGATTCATGGTGTGAGACCCTATGTGTCATGTTGTGACACCCTACTTCCTAGAATCAAGGTAGTTAATACCGTATCATAGGAATCCTAGGGAATGTTTTGTATTATGTAGGACCCAAACTCCTAAGAGAAAAGGTAAATACAATCATCCCCAAAACTTCCACACTCATCCCTTATAGAGGTAATTGTTTTAATGAACAATATAAATCTCTAATATACTCTAAATAATCCTCTATAGGTAGACCGGTGGATGAAGGAAGCATGGAGAGATGGGATAGTTTGATCTATTATTTCCTAGACCTAGGTGACAACCTAATACAATAATCATTAATTAATATATAAGGATGATGAAAATATATATGTATAGGTCTCTTAGGGTATAATACAATGGACTATGTTGGGTTATGATTACCATTAAAAGTTTGTGCTCTTCCAACTTAAAGGGTTTTCAGGTTTTCTATTTTTTCACTGTTTTTATTTAAGGGAGAGTGGTGCTTGTTAATTTCAAGAATTAGAATTTCAAGATCTACCATAGATACCCAATAGTGCATAAATTTTTTTATGAACAAATGAATAAAAATATCACAAAATATACTATTTTATAAATTTTTTAGTTGTTTTATATATTTATATTTAACTGTTCATTTATAGTTTTTTATATTATCTGATTTTTTTTTATATTTTTATTTTTTTGATTTTATACATGTTAATTCTCCATAAATATCTCCAAATGTTTATGAAATTATTTGTCAGTGATTATAACCACGTCAAATTAATTATTTATGAACCCCATAACTAACTACAACTAGTATTATGGTAAATGGGATATTTTATCGAAAAATAAAGTAATTGTGAAAGTGTATGACCAAAAAAAAGTGTGTTAGGTGATGGGGAAATGAAGAATTAAAAGTGTAGATGTGGTGTAACAATGTTATACAGGTGTGAGAAAATAGTGACAATAACAAATATTACATAAGAGGTTAATAGTGGAAGACATTAATGAAGCCTAAATCGAATGTATTGATTAAAGATACTGTATTATATTTTTAATGTTAACTAAAAAAATTTGTTCTTTATGAAAGTAATGATAAATCACTAAACATTCAATCATTTATTGAAACAAATCATATAACTCCCCTTATGTATAATCACTTTATCATCACTCCATAGTTGGTTTTATTTGTAAATGAAAAAGATAACTGTAATCATTTACAAATTTTGTCACATGGTTATTTATAAAATTATATTTATTCACTAATATCATCAATAAATTCATAAGTAGTGTAGAAAATATTCTCATTACAAAAAAGGAGAACAATGAGCTAAAGATAACAATTTAAATAATCATAAACAATAGTGAAAGGGATTTTAAATGTTTTCAATCAATACCTATCAAAACTCATTTATAAATTTATTTAAACTTATTCACAATAAAAAATGAGAAGGCATGAATAATTAAAAGAGAAATATTTAATGTAGATATCTTCTCCTTCCTCAAACTCCATCTCTAGATCTAGGTTCTTCTCTTAGCTCTAATATTATACTTTAATATGTACTACTAATGAATGAATAATACCTCCCCTAATTTTGTTTCCCCATTGAAATTATATTTTGAAATTAAATATTCAACATTCATTAATTCTATCATAGTTAGGTGCCTAGAGATTAGGACTAAATTATTCTAGTATCTACATTTCTCTAACTGGAAATTTAAAACAATTTTTCCATTCTAATTAATGTGGAAGATATGTGTACATTTGATATAATCATTATGTAAGATGACTCTGGTCAAAATATCATCTTGATTAAATATTCTCTAGAAACTGAAAATAATTTCTAATGATTTTCCCAAGAACCATAAGCTCATACACTCTATTATTTCCCACATGACTTCTTGTTCATCCTTAATATAGATTTATTGGTTTTAGTTAAACAAAACCCTTTATCGATTACACAAAATCACTTCTTCAAAATATTATTTATTTATTTCCGTAGAGAAAAAAACCATTTTATGGAGAACAAAAATTATAGTTTCAATATTTCACATGAACATTTCATCAATAATATCCTTCTTTCTAATTTTCTTAATTGAATTTCACCAGGAAACTTGTGTGCATAAAAAAATTCTAAACCCATAGAACTATGTTGAATTCCCCATATTATTATCTATTTATATCTATAATAAATATGAAACACAAAGAGAGGACTCATATTAATTGATAACTTAGTATCGAGCTCAGCTACCCATCCACGGTAATAACATTATCACCCTCCTTCGTCAACTCGCTGGCTTGAAAGGATTCAAACATGGAAACACATATCAATAAAATGGAAAATCCCCATTCAAATAAAGAATTTTATTCCCATTGGTTATCAATTGAGGTATTATAATTCTTTGATCTCCTTCTATTATCCCTTAATCGGTTCACCAAAACCATTAATAATAGAATATTATGTCATGAATTCAACATCTTCAATTTCAACATGATTTTTATGATGATAAATTGGATCAAGTTATCAAATATATTTTGTGGGTCAATCAAATTTTTTTAGTTCCTGGTCGTATTATTCCAATGGTTTGAAAATACCTTCATTTTTGAAACTTAATGTTTTTAAAATTAAAACTATTTTTCATAGCATATATGGAACACAACAATGAGAATAAACAAACTATGAAATATTATTATTTAAATATAACTATTATAAAAAATTGTTTAAAGTAGTGGATATGAATAGGATTAAAATAATTATTAAATATAAATAATTTTTCTATAAAATTAAAATTTTTTGAAATTTTTTTGGCAATTATTCAATCTATTTTACAATATATACATTTTATTGTTCAAAGATACATTTTTTTCAAAAATGTTTTTTATTTCTTTTGTGAGAAAATATTATAAATAATTTATGTAAATTTTAGGGAATATATTTAGTAAAATGAATAATTTTTAAAAAAATATACATTTTAAAATTAACATGGGGTGAAATTTTGGGTTTTTATCAGAAAACATTGATTTCTCATTGAATAGTGAAAATGCATATTTTTGTAAAAGTATCATTTGTTTTATGTAAAATAAGTAATGTTAAAGTTAAATTATGATTTTAATTTTATATCAAATTAAAATAATTGTAATATAATTATATTTCATATAATTAGTAATAGTTGATTCATTTTTATACTAGGTTTTTGTATAAGTTTATTTTTACGCCTAAAAACACATCTTTCTAAAAATTGTTTTTAAGTGCATATGGTTTCTCCTTTTTAATTAATTAAATTAAACCTTATTAATGAATGTATTAAATTAAATTTATATATTACATATATATATAATAATTTAAATTTATATAATATATATTAATAGTTATTGAGTTAATATAAGATCATTTTATGCTTGAAAAATAAATTTCATAAAAAACCATTTTTTGAGTCTTTTGGAAGGTTCCATTTTAAATTAAACTATGCCACTTATGAGAATATGATTTTATGAAATTGATTCAATATTTTAAATTATAATTATTAACATTGGTTAATGTTTTCTACACAATTTTTCTTATAATAAATAGTAATATCAATTAAAATTAATTCCCGCTGTTAAGGTTAAAATGGGGTTACAGGGGGTTAAACCCAAAGATAAGGGTATTTTTTTTCAAATAAAACATGTATAAATCCTATTATATAGACATATTTCAAACATAAAAAAATCCCAAAATCGAATACATGGCTATTTTAAGGAATTTGACTTGGGGATTATTTGTGGTTTTTTTATTCTTTTATGAAATTTCTTAGTGGGTCCTCTCCTCCAATAGTAAAAGAACAAATCCTTTCCTCTCCTATCCAAATATAAATATCATTTTGTTTTATAACATTATTGAAGAAATAAATTCCTTATATTCCTCCCCATGTCATATAGGACGTTTTATTATAATACTAACCTTGGCATGCTTTTGGTCAAAACCTTAAGAGGTTTTCCAAAGAACATGTATAGTTTCTAATCACGAGTATTTTTTTCATTATTATTCCACCTATTTAAATATTTTTAAACCATGATGATATAATAATAATATTATATTCCATATATTAATAATTTATTTTTTAATGTAATAAACTAAATCTTTATCATCTTCTATAAAATGGGAAACAAAACCACTGTTCATGTATACGGTGAATGCCTAGTGAACTGGTGTAATTCGTTTTCCATCACCACCTATCAAGGATTTTTATACTGATGGATTAAATTTATTCATATTATATTAATTAAATATTTTTCAATATATAAAATTAATATATCATATAATTTATTATCTATCCATTCATAGAAAAATGATAATGTTCTTTGTGCATACATGGGTATTACGACCTCTATGAAGAGATGCGATTCATTTTTCAATACCAAATCACATAGATGGAATATATATGTGTATTTACAGAACTAATTTTATATTGATGATATAATCAACTTATTTTAATTTTAAAATAACACTCAACATGTTTCCATCTTGATCATTGAAAAATTGAAATGTTACTCTTGCATACATATGGCCTAACATCTCTATGATTGTAACATAATTTATTTTTCATTTACATATTTAATGATTGGTTTTAAAAGTATTATTGATGTATTGAAAATATAACTAAATTTTTATTAATAATACATAGATAACGAAATAATAATATTATTGAACTTAGTAAACATTCCAAATATATTTTGGACATAAGAAATGAATATCATCAAAACATTCAACTTCAAACTAAACAATTAAGTAATTGGATATAAAATGATAATAAATAAAATAAATGGAATATTAATATTTAGAAAAATAATTATGAAATTAAATAAATAACATAGGTTTATTATCCATATAGATAAAGAATGCACCTGACAAATCGGGTTCAGGGTAAGGGATTTCTATAAACCACCATTTTCTTTGGATTATGACCATTCTCTCTCCAAATCAATTTCTATAGCTCATTAATTTTATTTAATTATTATAAATTCTGTATATATGTCTCAAAAATATATTCCAAGATTGTTATACATTTCTTTAATGGGGTAACATAGGGCTTATGTTAATTTCTCAAATTACTTTATTATGAAATTTCATCTGATTCTGACATGAGACATGATTATGCAACACTTTTTCACTCCATGGGTAATTTTTATGACTATGCCTTATGATTGATTTCTTTTTTCTATCACACATTAATCTTGAACATGTTATATGGGTGCACCCAAATAGTTCTCCAATTCACTGAGTACAACTTTCTACTCATGTATTGTTATGTATGGGATTATGGAGTAAACCTAATGCATCAGAGGACTTATTCGACCATGTTATATTATCTATGGAGTTATCCTTGAATCATGTTTACGTCATGTTATATAGTTTTCCATATTTACTCAGTTTCCATGATCTTATGATAATACTTTCTTTATGATATGCATCCATGTTATTACTAATGATATTACTCTTTTATGATATCATGTTATAAATTTGAATCACATGTTACATTTTCATGTCTTGTAAATTACCATACTGGTATTTTTACCTCACCTTTTCATTTATGTATCCCCTAGGTTATCCTATTAATTTTTAGGATCTAAAATGTATTTAGGATCTCATTATAGGGAACAAAATAATGGCGTCATGCTTTAGTTTTCTTTTAATGTATTATAAACCCAGTCTTTCAATGAAATATGGACTCCAAATCTTTGGGATGTACTTATAAGATATTTATTTTAAAAAAATTATGAAGGAATTAAAAGAATTACTAGGCTATAAAACCTAATATAAAACATTTATATGGATATCCTATATTTAAACCTAAAGACTTATATTTCATGTTATACATATCACTTATAGGTTATTCCTTATAAGTTCAGAGCTTCCACTTTAAATTAATATTAGTTTGGGTATTCCCTTCCCTATGTTCATTCTAGATATATTAAATGACTAAATCTAGAATCAAATTGTGAAAGTGGAACTCACTATAAATTAATGAGATTCAAATGTATTATATTGTTATAGGGATACAAATTATTTCATATCAAGAATGTTTAGTAGAACAATTGAAACACCACCTAAAAACATGGGGGTTGAGCCATTTGTGTGAATAGAAAAGGAGGAATTATTTATCCTCATAAAATAACTCCTCCCAGGTTAATGTTTGTGGGCTAAATGATCCAAAAATATCATCTAAAATAATTTATTGAGGCTTTATGCTATTTTGGGAATGTATTGAGTGTCATTATATAAATCCAACATAAGTTGTAAAGAGAGAAAGATCACTCTACACATCCCAAGTCAACCTCCAATTGTGTTCCAATGTAAGGTGGATGATGAATATCCTCTAAAACCATCAATTAAATCAAGGATACTATTAATTTAAGAGAAATAATATCTTCCCAAAACTATTGAGATAAAGTATAGAATCAATATTCAATGCATCCCCATTATGGGGGATTATATTAATGTATTCCTCAAAGAATTTTCTAGCCTTAATCCTAAAAAATATATTGATTGATCAATCAAAATTTTACCTTTATCTTTACCCATATCCATTTATCCATAAAAAATGTCCAACATTAAATTCTAAGATCTAAAAAACTAGTTATAATGGAATCTAGATAAGGTTTTTCTACATCTAAGTTCATCACCATAAGGTGTATCAGTCCTCTTAATCAAGAAGAAAGATGAGTTAATGCACCTATGAATTTATTATCATGAACTCAATATAATATTGATAATTATAAAGTATCCCCATCCATGGATATAATAATTTTTTGATTAACCACATGTCCCCTGATATTAATCTAATATGGATCATTGGTTGGGATATCACCAATTAAGGATGACAAAGGAAAATATTCCCAAAACTAACTTTCAAAAAATGTATGCACACTATAAGTTGATATTAATGCCTTATTGACTCAAATATACTTAACAAAATTTTATAGAGATAATTAATAGAGTCTTTATAGATTACCTTGACAAATTTTTGGTAGTATTTATAGATAATATTCAGATATACTGCAAAAGTAAGGAGTATGATGAGCATTTGAATACTATTCTAATGACTTTATGAAAGGAGAATCTATATAAAAAACACATTAAATGTGAATTATGGATGAAGTAAGTATCATTTATGGGGAATTTTATCACCACAAAAGAAATATTTATGGACCTTTTTATGAAAAAGGCAATTAATAACTCGTCTGAATTAGTATTAGTCTCATATATTCATAGATTCATTGGATTATCTAGGCACTACTGAAATTGTTTTAAACAATTATCATGTATGTTAATCATGATATCCAAGATAATGTGGAATGGAGAAAATTTTTTCTAGAGTAGTGAATATGATGTGTACTTTAAAGTATTTAAAAAGTGGTTTTTCACCACCCCAATCCTCATCATTCTCTCATGTGGGGAACTTTTTATTGAATATAAATATTATTCAAACAAGGGAACATGCTGTGTACTTAAGAAAATTGATAAGTTGATAGAAAATTCCTCATGGTAATTGATTGATCACGAGTATAACTCTGAAAAACATAACATGGGGTTCTATATAATCGTATTTACATTCAAAATATGGTGACATTATCTCAGTGGGATGAAGTGTGAAATTTATATGGATCATAAGAGCCTAAACTATATATTAACATATAAGGATAATAATATACACCAGTGAAGATAGTTAGATCTAATCAAGTACTACTATTTACTAATCCATTACCATCCCAAGAAAGTAAAAAAATGACATATTATCTAAGTTGAAAGGATTAGGAAACCTTATCACTAATTAGAATAGTGAAGGATACAACCATAATAGACATCAAAATGATGTAAATGGGAATCAAAAGGGGGGGGGGGGCGTCATCATTCCTTTCTCAAATGATTTCTCAATCATACATCACAAATAAGATAAGGTACTCTCAAAGATATAATGTGAAACTTTATAAGAAGGTTCCATATTTATGTAATGGGATATTCTAAATGTTCAAAATTAATAAAGAAGGAGATATAATATTTGGTTCATCACTATGCGTACCAAAATATTCTTAGATAAATAATGATATGTTGAATTATGCACATATCTCAAACAATCCTTCAACCCCATGATCCTCAAGATGTATTGAAATATCTAAGAGCACTATTGGTGGGAAAATATAAAGAATAATATTATAAAATATATAAAAAGGTGTCTGGTATGTTAGAAAGATAAGGCTTAAAGAAAAAATTCTAAGGGGATGATGCAAACATAAACTATACTAATATATAAATTAGAAAACATAACCATGTAATTTTTCACTGGTCTTCCAAAGAATTGAAGAGAAAATAATGGCATATGGTTTGTAGTGGATCATCTTTCAAAGACCAATCACTTTATTACAATTAAATAGGACTTCTCACTTGATCATCATGCAAGTATATACATTAGAGTAGTTGTGAGGTAGTTTGTAATACCACTGTCAACTGTATCTCTCTGAGATCATAGATTACGTAAATATTTTGGAAGAGTTTACAATAAGCACTAAATATTGAGTTGAACTTCAGTACAACATATACCACAAAACAAATGGAAAATATGACTGGATTATTTAAACACCAGTGACATGTTGAGAGCATACTTGGTAGACATAAAATGAGGATGGGATCAACATATTCCATTGGTCTAGTTATATTATAATATTAGATTTTTCTAAAGAATCCCATTCGATCATTATGAATACCTTTTTCAGATGATATTTTAAACACTTATGTGTTGGGATGATGTTTTTGAACAAAAGATGTTGGGACCTAAAATATTTGGTTAAATGGTAGAAACTTTTATGTCCATTTGGAAATACATCAAGATTTTTTAGTTCCAAAAAGAGAGTTATGCTAACAATAATTGATGAGACATGGCATTTGAGTTAACAGATAATGTGTTTTTATACATATATTCATGGAATAGATTCATGGTATTTGGGAAGAAGTAAAATTTAAGCCCCATGTATATTGACCCCATTGATATTGTTGAAAGAATAAGATATATGACTTATCGAATATCACTCCTACATTCCCTTTCCCATGTATACAACGTATTATATGTATCCCTCTTGAGAAATTATATACAAGATAAATCACATGTAAATTATTCAGTTGTTGTAAATTTGGAAAATGTTTTCTCTTTAAGGATAATATGGTTAATATATTTGAATATATAGATATATTTCTAAACAACAAGACCACTAATTGTTCAAAGTACTATAACAGAACTATAAATATGAAGAGAAACCATGAGAACTAGAGGAAGAGTGGAAGTATAAGTACCTTCAACTATTTTCACCATATTATGTAATATGATATTTCAAGGATGGAATTTCTTATGAGTTAAATAATAAAACACTCTAATTTTTTAAAATTAATACTAAGTTAGATAGCATATGTGACATGATACATAGAGCTTAAATAAACCATGAAATATTATTATTTCAATATGTCCATTATAACCAAGCTTTTAAATTGGTGGGTATGAATAGGAATAACCAAAATATTGAATATATATAATTCTAATATGTAATATCATTGTGTTTATAAATTCATAGAAATTAATCCACCAATTGTTTCATAAAGACATTTTATACATTAAAGATATGTTTTCTTTCAATTTTTTTATTTTGTGGGAATGTATTGTTATTAATATATAGAAATTTTTGAAAATTTAGTTCATAAAATGTAATTTATTTTTTAAATCATCATATAAAAATTAAATTAGGGTTAATCTTAGGGTTTTTTATAATATATTATTTTTTCAGTGAATAATGAAAAAATATAATGCTTTTAAAATAATAATTTCTTTTCATTAAATCAATTAAATTAATAGTTATATTATAATTTAAATTTTATTTAAAAGTAACATAAGTAATATTTTGTACTATATAATAAAATTAATTATATTTTAGTCATTTTATAATTTATTTTTCTATATATTTTTTTAGGATTAAAAATTCATTTTTATGAAAACAGTTTTTAAATGCCTAGTGTTTATCTATTTTTATTAATTAAAATAACCTATAATGATGAATAAATTAAATGAAATTTATAGATTATATATCTATATTTTTAAAATTTAAATTCATATAATAATGATTTCTTTTCATATAGTTTATAAATGGTCATCTTGTGCTTGAAAAATACATTTTTTAAAAAAGCATTTTTCAACAGGTATGGTGTGTTATTTTTTAAATTAAATTCTGCACCTTATATTGATTTTACATTATGAAATTGAGTCCATATTTTAAATCATAATAATTAATTTTATTCAATAAGGTTAACTTAATAATTGATCTGAATGAAAATTAAAAATATTAAAAATTAATTATCGCGGTAAAGGTTAAAATGGGTCTATTGGGGGTTAAACCAACATATAATGGAATTTCTTCAATTAAAAATGTTTAAATACTATTTTATAGTTATATTTAAATCTCTAAATATCCCAAATTCTAATATATTTACATTTGTAATCATTTGGAAAGTAAATGATATTATCATGTTGTATTTTTTAATGAAATTTTCTAGTGGGTCCTCTCCCCATTCTATAAAAGGACACCTCTTCTCATATCTTCTCCACACATAAGAAACATTTTGGATTATAAAATCCCAAATAAAACCCCTTAATAAATTTATACTAATTTCATAGAGCCCTTTGTTTGGATCATAAAACCAAACTTGTGAAGATTTTGTTGTAAACCTTAAGAGGATGTCCGAATAAGAGGTATAGTTCATAATTAAGTATCTTTGTTTAATTTATAATTCGACCTCCACAAAATATTATTCAACCATGATGATATAAAAAATACAGTATAAAAAATATTCTAATATGTTTTTATTTTAATGAAATAATCTAAATCCATCTTCTATTACATTAAATTGGAAATGAAAGCATCGTTCATGTGTACTGTAGACTAATAGCTCAGTAACTGATGTAATTTGTTTTCCATAAATACCCCTCACAACAATTTAGGATTATTGATTTAATATTTATATATGATATTAATGAAATATTTATCATTATATAAAAAATTTATATATCAAATATTTTATTACCTTTAGATATATGAGAAATTATGTATGGGATTAGAGATTAAATTTAATAGATCATGGGACTTCTTCCACCATGTGATATTGTCTAGGAAGTAATCCTTGAAAAATATTTTTTCATGTTACATGTTGTTTCAGCATTTACTTTGTTTCCATGATCTTATGATATCATGTCATTTATGTTATGCTTCAATGTGATTAGTCACGAGCCTTCACTTTTAGGATATCATGGTATACCTTTTCATTACATGGTTTGATTCTTTATCATGTTTATTCACTTAAATGGATTTTTAGCTCATCCCTTTCTTTTATATATTCCTCAAGTTATTATATATAGTTTATTAGGTAAAATTTATTTAGGATTCAATTCTAGAGAAAAAAAATGAGTAAGTCGTGATTTAGTTTTTTAGATATATTATGAACCTGATATTTTAAAGTTAATAGGACTCTTGATTTTTTGGGTTGTACTTATGAGATATTTTCAATAAAAATTATTATAATAATATATGTAAAATTATTAGATCTCTATATCATATTTAGTCAAAGAATTTAAATTTCCATAAAAAACCTCATTATTCCATGCTTATGCTTTTATTTGTTCATTAATGAAATCGAGTTCTCTCGGTTTGTCCTCACTCAGTCAGCCCTCATTCATTTATTCATATATCAACCTCAATTTTACATCAATTTACTAGATATATTATACCTTCTATGGTTTTATAATAACTATTTATTATATTTTCATTTCCTATTAAGATTATAACATTAATATTCTTTATATCTAAATTTTAGGGAATCTTGGTACCCTTCTCCAAAACAAGCCACCAAATTTGTTTCCCAAATCATTAGTTAACCTCTCCTGTGTCTGAGTACTAAAATCTATATAAGTCTTATGTGGTCATCCATATAGAGTTCATGGTTATTCAAGGAAATATGTGTGTTAACTTTAGGTAAACCATGATTTCTTCCCCCTTTGTCATATTCCAGTTTTTAACTTCTTCGTGGTATATTCTATTTATGTGTGGTTTATCGGTAACACAAGGGCATGGTTGAATGCCTTTTTCAATTTCAACATACTTCTACACAACCTATTAACCCCTTTTTAATTTCCAAAAATTAAATCAACACATAAATTTTTGAATAGTTGTAAAATTTCCTTTGTAAAAAAATTGTACACAGATCCACCATGCTTGAAAATAAAATTAAAAAAATAAATGAATAAATCTTCAAAAAATTAAAATTTTTAAAATAAATTACTTAAATGAATTCCATAAAAATTAATTGAAAAACAAAAAATATGTAAAAATATAAAAAATGGTAAAAATAAATAATTAAAATCAAATTATGTTAATTAATTAATTAATTTATAAACAGAAACAAATAATTGAAAAACTAAATAGACTAAATAATGATTAAGAATTAAAAATAACCATATTATGAATAATAAAATGTTAAAAACAAAATATTAAATGTCTAATATAAAACAATTTTTTAATTAATTAATTAATAAAAAAATAAATGAAATGAAAGAATAAATTAATTAATATAGAGTATAATAAAAAGAAGTTAAAATTAATATTGAAAAATAAAATTTATAATTTAAAATAAAACTCAAAGCATTACATATTCATTATTCAAACCTAAATACACATACTTGAACATAACATTCCATAATTTATCAATTTGAAAAAAAATTAACAACTTACAATTATTAACTAAAAAATGGAATAAGTTATCCTAAAAAATATAATTTAAACTACAAAAGAGATATCAAAAAATGAATGAATTAAAGTCCACATTAGTACCTATTGGATACAAGTATTTGTAGTGAGCATATATCTTATTAATATTTATCTAATGGCCACATGTCTAATGATTATATACATTATAATGATATTAAATTCGAATATATATCATTATGTGGTTCAATATGATTATTTCACCTTATTCATTTACATTGCTGAAAATTCCTATTATATTTCATTTTTTTTACCTTTTTTATAAATTTATAATCTAGGGTATGATATTCATATAAAACCATTACGATAAATATTTATTTTTCATTGTATTTTTATTTATATGTGTTTTTTTACACTTATAGTTTTTCAAATGATGTTTAATTCTATATTCTCATTATGTATTAATAACTAATTTTCATTGTAATATTTTATCTTTAAAAAATATATCATGGTTATTTTTAATTTAGTTTTCATGTGGAAAAAGTGACATAATATTGTATATGTTAAAGGGGTAACAAATAGTAAAAACATGGGATATTACATTCTACTCCCATTACAATAATTTAACCATTAAATTTTCATTATTATAATAAAAAAGAGGGTAAATCTGAATCATTACATCTTCAGGATCCCACATTGTATCCTTAAACTTATGATGCCTATAGAGGACATTAACTAGGGGATAAATCTTGTTTTGTAGTACATTTTCTCAATGATTTGATATTTATACTAGATATTCTTTTTAAAAGAGAACATGTTCTATCTATACAACATATAATTTTAGTACATGTGATTGATTAGGTATGTACATCTTCATAAGTGATACACAATACATATTATACACTTTGGAGAGGTTAAATGGATGTTCAAGAAAATAAGTTACCATCCTCACAAGATTTATGATTTAAAATAGACAAATTTATTTACGGCTCAAACATCCCTTCTTCATGATTCCCATAAAAATTTTCCATGCTAATATATATCTATGAATGAATTTTCTTTAATATAAGACTCTAAATCTCACCAAAGATTATTGACATAGCTATTTAGTTGACTTTATATAGTTTCAATGCGTTGATGAATTATTTGAATTCACTTCATTATATCATTAGTTGAATATATTATTTGAATAATATTTTATCCAACATCATACCATAACTTAAAATTTACAGACCTCATCCCATATACATCTTTATATGGTGTAATTTGAATAATAGAATTTAAAATATAGGTATAGGAGAACTCTATAAGGGTAAGGTGTTGATTAAAAAAATATTTGAAATCCATTGAATATAATATCATTATATAATTGATACTTTGAAAGGTCCATTTATATTTAAAATCAATATATGTATTATAAAATATATAGAATCTCTTTACTGTATGTAATGCATGCTGAATTCTTCTAGAGAACACTGAGGTAAACCTTAGAGTTTATTCAAGTGCAATTGAGAGTGGTATTCTATATTTCCTAACCATTTCCATTTTTTATATCATGTAAATTTGATAAAGTGAGAAATAATAACAAATAGAAACGAAATGCACTAAATTCATAAGGAGATCAACTGTAACCCAAATGGAAGTATGGTCTATAGTATCTTTTGAAGACTGGTAATAAAATCTATGTGGATGTGCTCCCATTTCAATATAACCTAGGATAATGGTTTAATCTTCCCCTTAGACATTACTCATTCATATTTAACTTTTTTTCATACCAAGTATCGAGATATATACTCTAAAATTTCTTATATCATATAGTCCGCAAAGAATTTATCTTTGTGATCTCTATATACCATTTTATTCAAGGTTAGATAAGGAATGATAAACTCTATACATTGGAAAAAATACCCTTCTTTAATTATAGAATTTATGGGATATATATCAGTTTATTTAAAATTAATATTCCATTATTTTCAATATTGAAGTCTAGAATATTATTTAGCTTCATATATATATCTTTATCCTCTTCCAATGCCTCCATGACCATAACATATATGGATAGTGGAGCAGTCAATTTGAAAATATAGAGTTTCAACCCTTTCCTGATGATTTCAATGAACATTATTTGAAAATCCATTAGTATTAGGTCTCTTTAAATCCTCATCATAGATAAGGTATAATGATCCTACTTATACAGAGCATCAACCACATTTTTTACTTCACTAGGTGGTAATGTATTGGGTAGTCTAAGTCCTTGATCAATATTAAACATCTCCATAAGAAAATTTTATACTACCTTTGTTACACCCCGCTCCTACCCCATTGGCTTGAGGAGGCAGTGAGGGTTACATGGCCTTAAGTGATGTTCCCAAGGTGCCAAAGGTTGGAAATAAATGCCAAGGGCTCCGAGAAAAAATTGGGGAATGATTTTCCCTTAAGATAAAGCCAACCAAACAATCCACTAATAGGCACTATATGATGCATGTCAAATAAATTACCCAACCATGCATTACCAAAAGACCAGCAAGTTCTTCCACCACACAACTCAATACCAATACAACCGGACATGTCCACACAACATCATAGTACACTGTAGAAACTAAAGAACCAAACACCACACAAGCCATGAAACCACCACTACTCCACACTAAGCTCTATGCTCTAAGCTCCACTAAGGGATCACAACGCTCCACTAAAGGAGGGTGATGCCTTACCTTTTCCCACGTCACGATACACAACATCAGCAAAGACACCAACGTGCCAAATCAGGGATTGATTACTAAAACATAGTAGGTTTTCCCCAAATTACTTCCCTACACACGCCACTAGGATAAAACCATTAGCACATTTATATAAAACAGTTTATATAAAATAAATCACAAGCACAACCATTTTTATAAGCCAAATGTTCCCTTACCAAGCCATCACATCCAACCCAAGAAACCAAGGGAAATCCAAAAAAACATGCCACAAGCCATCTCATCATTTACACATTAGTACAAAAATTCCATCTTTCAAAGCAACACACAACAAGACAACCATAACAACCAAACGGTGGAGCTACCGTCCAACACGTTCACCCATTCACACCAAGCGACACTTTCCATCATCTTATCCTTGATGGTGGAAATTTCGTCCACTATCCATACCCTTTTTATAGTGGTACTTCTCTCAACTTCCTCCCAACATTCAAAACAAGCCAATGCCAAGCATATAACCCACCAAAGTCATAACCAAATGCAATCAACCAATTCCATTGCATATCAATTCACTTCAATAAATCACCCCTTTATTGAAAATAATTTTCCATGCGAAACAACATTTCAATAAAACAACCATTATATTGAAAACCATTTCCATGAATCATTTTCACAAAATTGACCATAGTATCCCATTTTAAAATCTCCATTTTAAAATCCACAAGAATATCATTTCACCATAAAACACCCTTTTCCCCAAAAATCCGCAAAACATCACCTTAGGAATTTCAAACCAATTTCGCACGTCAAAAACAATTAATTTCAAGCACGAAAAATTAATTGTAACCAAAACCATTAGCTCTAACCAAGTGGAGTTGAGAGAGAAGCCACCTACCTATAGGGTTCCCGAGAAATCAACCCATGAACAATCGCGCCTCAAATCTGACGAATGCACCAGCAAAACCTCTCTAGATCCCCTTCACTAACATTAAAAATCCATATAAACATCATCCAAAGAAACCAAAACCCTATATCTACACACAAAATGTGTAGATCTAGAAAACCAAGAATGATGGGGATGTATATCTAGAGGAAAACACAGGGAAACCAAGAGGAGAGACTTACCTTGGAGAAACCACCTTCAATACACTAAGAAACCACTTCAAAAAACTTACAAATCGAGTGGTAAAGCTCCTCCACCCCCTGAGAACTGAAGAAACCAAGTGAGTCATGAGTGGGAGGATGTTTGGAGTGAAATAGGTTAAACCTGAGGGAGCCCAGAACGTATAACCTTATTTTTAAGTGGCCGCACGGTTAACCCACACGGTTTGGAAAACTGTGCACTAACCGTGCATACACTAATACCTAGAGAGCAAGGGTCTGCATGGTTTTATTGCACGGTTTGGAAAACCATGTGAAAGACGAGTAAAGCCTACTGTCTCCCTTTCACGGTTTCTTGTAGAATCCAAATGGTTTCCATTAACCATGCTCAGACCTTTCACCCCTTTAAAAGTCTTCAAACTCATCCAAAACCATTCCAAACTCTCCCAAACTCTTCCCAACTCATCCCATTCACTTTAAACACATAAAAATGCATAAAAAAGGCTACATACCTCAAACCGAGGGTACTACATTCTCCCCACCAATAGACTTTCCGTCCTCGGAATGTAGTGACCCCGCCCTTTGCCGAAAGAGCTTGGGCCACTACTCAACCATCTCTTTTTCCCGCTCCCAAGTCTCCTCTTGAATCTGACCATGTTGCCACAAAACATGAACTAAACCGATTCTTTTACCATACAAGACTTTCTCTTGACTATCCACAACCTGCAATGGGACGTGCACCAATGAAGCATCCGGTTCTAGGTCAACATGATCCCATCGAATCACATGGTCACGATCTGGGAAATGCTTTTTCAACTGCGACACATGAAACACATTGTGCACCACACTGAACCTAGGTGGAAAATCCAAATGATAAGCCAACTCACCAACCCGCTCGAGAATCTCAAAAGGTCCAATATACTTTGGAGATAACTTTCCATGCTTTTCAAACCGACGATGTCCCAACCTAGAGAAGATCTTCAAGAAAACATGATCACTCACCATGAAAGACAACGACCGTCGACGATGATCTGCATACAATTTATGATGACTCAAAGCAATCTCCATTCTCTTCCTGATCAACTTGATCTTCTCCGTAGTCTCCTGGACAAGGCTTGGTCCAACCATCGAGGACTCACCAGTTTTCACCCAATACAGTGGAGAACAACATGGCCACCAATACAATGCTTCAAACGGATCCATCTGTATGGATTCCAGATAACTATTATTGTACGAGAACTCAACAAATGAAAAGTTCTCCTCCCACAAGCCACCAAAATCCATGACATAGAAATGTAACATATCCTCCAGAGTTTTTATCATTCTCTCAGATTGACCATCCGTCTGAGGGTGATACGTCGTGCTCATAGTCAACTATGTACCAAGGGATTGCTATAAGGATTTCTAGAAACAAGATGTAATCCTCGGATCTCTATCGGATATGATCGAAACTGGAACACCATGCTTCTTTTACACCTCCCAGATATAGATTTTGGACAGATCCTCCACCGTATGAGATTCATGAATCGGGATGAAATGGGCCGACTTCGTTAGCTGATCCACTATCACCCAAATGGCATCGTGCTTTATAACAGTTCTTGGGAGACCCATGACAAAATCTATCGCTATTTTCTCCCACTTCCAATTAGGTATTGGTAAACACTGTAACATTCCCTCTGGCCTCTGATGCTCTGCCACGACCTGCTGACAAGTCAAGCATCACAAAACAAACTCAGCCACTCTCCTTTTCAAACCATCCCACCAAAACTGCGCTTTCAATGCTTTATACATTTTTTGAATTCCAGGATGAACAACCCACCTAGAATGATGATACGCCCTGATAAGAGTTTATTGAAAAACAACTAGTACAACCATCTAATTCTGAAAACACAAAATTGAATCTCCATTCAATTTCCAACCCTCAATGGTCTCCCCACGATTGAGTGTCGACCCCATGGTAACACACTGAGAATCAGATATTTGTGCCTCTTTAACCAGGACAACCAAGTCAGGGATCAACAAAACTGAATAGAAGACTACTCTATCTCCCTGGTCCTCACATTCCTACCGCATATCGGCTATAACCAACATCAACTGCCACTGGTCTAATGCCTATTTTACCACTTGAGCATATTATTTTCTACTTAATGAATCTGCCACCAAATTTCCCTTACCTAGTGTGTACATTAAGTCAAAATCAAATATCTGGAGATATTACATCCATCTCCTTTTCCCCAAGTTCAAATCCCTTTGTGAGAAAATGTGCTTCAAGATCTTATGATCTGTATATACCATGAATTTCTCACCGAAGAGATAATGACGCCACACTTTCAAAGCATGTAACACTGCTTCCAAATCCAAATCATGAGTTGGGTAGTTCCTCTAATTCACCCTCAACTGTTGTGAGCCATACACAACCACATGATTCCATTTCTTGAGAACTCACCCCAACCCCGATCCCGATGCATCACAATAAACCACGTACCCTCTTCCTGGTTCTAAAAAAACCAAAATTGGTACTGATGTAAGACGATCCTTTAGCTATTCAAAACACTGCTGACACTGCTCATTCCACTAGAATAGAAAATTCTTCCTTGTCAAAGTTGTCATCGGTGAAGTCATCCATGAAAAATCATGAAAAAACGCTAATAATACCCTGCTAGACCAGGAAAACTCCGTATCTCAAACACATTCATTGGAAGTTTCCACAGGATAATGACCTCTATATTTACAGGATCCACTGAAACACCTATTTTAGAAATCACATGGCCAAGAAAACGAACTTCCTGTATCCTAAAGTCATACTTTGACAATTTGGAATACAACCGATGATCCCTCAAGATCCCCAGCACTGTCGCCAAGTACTGCTCATGCTCCACCCTTGTCTTTGAATACACCAGAATATCGTCTACAAACACCTCCACAAATGATTCCAGATATCTCTTAAATATCTGATTCATCAATTCCATAAACACCGCTGGCGCATTCGTTAGACCCAAAGGGCATAACCACATATTCATAGTGGCTATATCTTATTCTAAAAGCTATTTTAGGAATATCATCCTTCCTCACCTGCAATTGATGATATCCCAACCTAAGGTAGATCTTGGAGAACCATTGGGATCCCCTCAACTGATCGAAAAAATCATCAATTCATGGAAGTGGATATCTATTATTTATCATAACTTGGTTAAGTCTATTACAATCAACACATAGCATCAAAGTTCCATCCTCCTTTTTCACGAACAACACCGAAGGTTCCCATAGAGACGTGCTAGGCTGGATAAACCCTTTGTTTTCTAAATCTTCCAACTGGACTTTTAATTCTCGCAATTCAGCTAGTGCCATCCAATAATATGGAAGTGAGATCATACTGGTCCCCAGATGGAGATCAATCGTAAACTCCACTTCTCTTACGGGAGGTAACCCAGAGAATTCTTTAAGAAAGAGATCCATGAACTGATCTACCACTACTGGAAGAAAATTCTTCTTAACACAATCTACCGATTCCAATGACAGCACTGCTAACTGATATGATAACGTTCCCACTGATGGTGCCAACAAACCCGTTGCACCCTACATTTCATGCCTCTCTCCTCTAAAGAGATATCTCACCCCATCGTGTGTCGTAAAATCCATTGCTCGCTCATCATAGTCAATGTGATCCTTAAAAAACACCATCCAATCCAATCACAAGATTGCATCATACCCATCCATATCAAGTGTTGAGAAATTCCACACTAGCTCAACTTCACCCACAATGATACAACATGCTCAACATAAGAAGGCTCGACACTCTCTTCGACCCAGAGAAGTTTGAAGATTCAAAACAGAGGGCATCATTTCTACCCTTAAACCTATAAAATCAACCACACGTGCAACAATAAAAGAGTGTGAAGCACCCATATTAAACAGAACTTGCATCAAGGTAGAATTTAAAAGAATAGAACCTCGCACTATGGATGGTCCCGACTGATCATCCACCACAACCTTCTCAGCTCCGAACATATGTTTTCTTACCACACTCTGCTCTTTAATACCCTGCTGAGGTGTCGTGGTGTTCCGATAATCACCATGACCCACATTACTTTACTGACAAGGGGTGTGCTTCGGTCCTCATCCTATCAAAGTATATGACGTCTACGATCCTTGAGTAGTGGCACGCACACCTGACCATGGAGAATTCCGACAATAACGCTGCAGGTTCTCCATCTTCATAAAATTACGACATGCTTGAGGTTGTTCCATACAATCCCTCTTGATGTGGATAGTAGAACCACACTAAAAACATCTCGTCTTGCTCTGGGGCTTTGGTGGAAGATTTACTGATCCTACCATTGGACTATATGCCATATTCCCACCTTATGAATAAGTGTCCCTCTTTCTCTTGAACCCAATGTTAGAGTTACTACTATTCCCCATTTGTACCACCATGCTTCCTCCACCTGGAGTGCCCAACAAATCCCGCTCAGCCACCGAGGATCTATTCACCATCTCTGTGTAATCATCTATACACAGCACCACTATTTTTGAACAGATTTATTTACTTAACCCCACTTCAAAGATACTTTCCTTCAACGATGTGCTACCCGCCACCTCGGGTGAAAACCTCACTAAGTTCATAAACATAGCTGCATACTCCGTCACAGATATAAGCTCTTGCTTCAAACTGATGAAATCAGTCGTATGCTGAATTATAAATGTATGTGGGTAGAATATTTTATTAAACAATTCTTCAAAGACTCCCCACATCATACCCTAGTCTGTCCCCTCTTGTAATACCAACTCCCACCACTGAAGGGAATGATCTTCCAACATATACGTGGCCAACTTCACTTTTAACTCTGCCTGTGTTCCAAAGAACCCAAAGCTCTTGTTCATTCTATTCAACCATGATTCTGCCCTCTCCAGCTTTGAATCACCCCTGAAGATGGGTGGATTCTTCTTTTGAAACTGAACCGCATGATCCACATGCCCTGGTTAATCCACTTTGTTCGTACATTCCATAGCTTAGAAAGCTTGCACTATACTTTTCACCAGCTGCTGGTTCACCTGAGGCTCAGGTGTTACCACATTCTCCGCTGCCTCCTCCGTTTGTTCTCTATGACGCCTACCCAGTTCCATTTCTATAAAAAGAAAACAAACAAGCATGAGTCACACTTCCATTGACATCACAAAATCCCATTTCAAATCCCATTACAAAACACTATCACAACATGGCTTTCCACCTTTTCCACATGTGCCATGTTTCACCCTTTTGAAAACCAAACCATTTTCAAAATATCAATTTATTCACAATACAATTTCACACATTCATATCACATCATAAATCAGTATACCTCAATGAAATATGTATCCTAGTGGGAAGTAATTTCTACCATGCATGTCATGCTAATCTCATTGGCTACACCCACGACAATGAGAAATACAATTCCTATAAGTGTCTCCAAAACACTTATGTACCCAACTCCCTGGTAACATGAATTTCAGTATAAAAGGGTTAGATACATCCTTTTATACTATACATTCCAAGTTCCAACAATACTATCCCTTGCTACCATCCTGACCCAAGGAATATCTCACAACGAATGTCAACAGCAAATCCGAGAATTAACTCCAAAGGACCGAACAAAATGATACCACATGTAACACCCCACTCCCACCTCATTGGCTTGAGGAGGCAGTGAGGGTTACTTAGCCTTAAGAAATTTTCCCAAGGTGCCAAAGGATGGAAATAAATGCCGAGGGCTTCGAGAAAAAATTGGGGAACAATTTTCCCTTTAGACAAAGCCAACCAAACAATCCACTAACAGCCACTATATGATGCATGTAAAATAAATTAACCATCCATGCATTCCCAAAAGACCACCAAGTTGTTCCACAACACCAACACCAATACAACCAGACATGTCCACAAAACATCAGAGTACACTGCGGAAACTAAACAACCAAACACCAGACAAGACATAACACCACCACAGCTCCACACCAAGTTCCATGCTCTAATCTACACCAGGGGATCACAATGCTCCACTAAAGGAGGGTGATGCTTTACCTTTTCCCACGTCATGATACACAACATATTCTAAGAAACCAACGTTCCAAAGTAGAGGGTGAGTACTAAAACTCAGTAGGATTTCCCCACATGACTTCCCTACACACACCACTAGGATAAAACCATTAGAACATTTATATAAAACAGTTTATATAAAATAAATCACAAGCACAACCATTTTCATAAGCCAAATGTGCCCTAACCAAGCAATTACATGCAACCTAAGAAAAAAAGGGAAATCCAACCAAACATGCCACAAGCCATCTCATCATTTACACATTAGCACAAAAATTCCATCTTGTAAAGAAATGCACAACAAGACAACCATAACAACCAAACAGTGGAGCTACCATCCAACACGTTCACCCATTCACACCAAGTGGTACTTCCCATCCACTTATCCTTGATGGTGGCCCTTCCGTCCACTATCCATCCCCTTTTTATAGTTGTACTTCTCGCCACTTTCACACAACATTCAAAACAAGATAATTCCAAGCATATAACCCACGAAGGTCACAACCACATGCAATCAACCAATTCCATTGTGTCATTAATTCCCATCAATAAATCACTCCTTTATTGAAAACCATTTTCCATGCCAAACAAGATTTCAATAAAACAACCATTTTATTGAAAACCATTTCCATAAATCAGTTTCACAAATCAAACATAGCATCCCATTTTAAAATCTCAATTTTAAAATCCACAAGAATATCATTCCACCATAAAACACCCTTTTCCCCAAAAATACGCAAAACATCACACAAGGGATTTCTAACCAATTTTTCACATCAAAAAGAATTAATTTCAAGCACAAAAAATTATTTGTAACAAAAAACATTATCTCTAACCAAGTGGAGTCAAGAGAGAAGCCACCTACCTTTAGGGTTCTTGAGAAATCATCCCACGAACAACCGCGCCTCAAATCCGGCGAACGCACCACCGAAATCTCTCTAGATTCCCTTCCATAACATTCAAAATTCATGAGAAACATCATCCAAGGCAACCAAAATCCTAGATCTAGACACAACATGTTTAGATATAGAAAACCAAGAAATATAGGGATATAGATCTAGAGGAAAACACAGGGAAACCAAGAGGAGAGACTTACCCGAGAGAAACCACCTTCAATCCGCCATGAAACCTCTTCAAAATGCTTCCAAATCGAGTGGGAATGCTCCTCCACCACCTGAGAACTGAATAACCCGAGTGAGTCATGAGTGGGAGGAATTTTGGAGTGAAATAGGTTAAGCCTAAGGGATCCCAGAACTTATAACCCTATTTTTATGTGGCCGCATGGTTAAACCGCACGGTTTGGCAAACCGTGCGCTAACCATGAACGCGCTACTACCTCGAGAGAAAGGGTCTGCACAGCTTCCACGCACGGTTTGGAAAACTGTGCGCAGGCCGTGCGAAGCCTGCTGTCTCCCTTGCACGGTTTCTTGGATAATCCACATGGTTTCCACTAACCATGATAAAACCGTGCACCCCTTTAAAAGTCTCCAAATCATCCAAAACCATTCCAAACTCTCCCAACCTCTTCCCAACTCATCCCATGCACTTTAAACACATAAAAATGAATAATCAAAGGCCACAAACCTAAAATTGGGGGGGTACTACAACATAAAAGTGTATATATATATTAAGAACTTATGATTAATATATATATAAATTTTTTATCATTTATATAATTCCTATGAATAATTATTTAAAATACTATCACCTTTTTCTTCAAGTCGTATTTAGGGTTATTTTTCTCATGAAACATTAATTAAAATGAGTAATTTACTACCACATGAGGCAAACCAACCTTATTATATGTACATGTTTCATCATTTTACATGAAATGTTTTTTAGATAATAAAATCACATAGTATAACCTATTGTTTTAGTGCATTCAACGATTAGATATATAAATGAATTATTTTAAAACACTGTGAATATTTCCCCATAATCACACCATGACAAACCAAATTCTAGGCATATATTATTTTATACATTTCTTTATAACCTGAGGAATGGGAAAATAATAATGAGGTGAGCTCATATTCTATGTAAGGGTTAACATAAGAGATATCAATCGATTCAATAATAGATGAACATGAAGGATGTCATAAGAGATCTAATAGTGAGAATATGGGTTGGAGAAAAATAATCAAGGTACATGACAATAACCTAAGGAAATCATACCTAATAAAACATAGAACATAAATATTGAATCATTAAATAAGGATGTGATATATGATTAGATATAAGTTATAGGAATTTGTAAACATGAGACAACTTTTGAAATCAATAGAAACATAACATAGGAATGATGCATAACATAATTGTAACAACCTAGGTACTTATAAAATAATTTGTTTTCATTCATGAACCAAATAGAAAATTCATTATAAATGAATAATAAAATCTTAGGGGGATTTTTCGGAAATAGTTGAATTTTTGGTGAATAGTGAAATGCAGTAATTTATGATATAATATAAATACATGAATTATTGATTCATATATGATGTATGGGTGATGTAAGCCCATAATATCAAAATATAATTCATTATTTTAATATATTTATTGATAATTCTCAAAATATTCATTGTCTTGAGCCAAAATAAGAAAATAAGGAATAAAATAATCAAAAAACGTATCTCTCATCAACTCTAAATACCACATCTTCTCCTCGAACATAAAAACATAGTTTGTTGTTTAATTTATAAAAAATTCAATTCCCGAGCCTCTTCCCCACTTATATGATCTTCTAGTCTCATAGAAAATCCAAAACCAATCGCCTTAAGGAAGTTCTCAAGGAAAAGAATTCAAGAGGTAAAATCTACTCTTTTTTTGATTTATTTTCTTTTCTTATTCTATCCTCACCTCCCCACAACCATGTGATATGATAAATACAGTATTTTATATATTCTAGAATTTTATTTTGTTAATGTAATATCCATCACCAAACCTCTCATCTTCTCCTTTTATTCTATAAATTGAGAATATTTCCCATAATGAGTTGATTTATCATCATCTTGGATGATGTGTTTTAATTTTCACGTACCACATTCAAGGCTATTCATAAAACCATTATTATGGTCAAATAAGATTTTATTATACATATTATAAGTTATATTATGTTTTATAACCATTATATAAAGTTGATCTTAAATAAAATGATAAATGTTCATGGTGGTTATAAAAATTACCAAAATAAACTAAATCATTTTCATTAATGATTTATTTAATGAATTATCCTCAGGTAAAGAAAAAAATGATACATGTTATCACTTAAAATTTCATAAATTTTTTTAATACAATTTATTTTCACTTATAGAGTTTTTCTTCCATTTTATAAGAAAATCCATAACAAACTACCCATAGAAACCATGAAAAGAATGCACTAAAAATGATGAAAATAACAAAATTTTATTAATAAATGGGTTGAAATATGTTATAATAAAATCATATAATGAATAATCAATATGAATATGGTTCTGTAAAAAATTAATAACACTCTTTAAACAATTATACAGGAGGTTTGAACATGTTTTAAGTAGGATGAATTTGCAGTAAAGGTATTTTCTTTAAAAATCATATTTTAAATTTATAATCATACAAAATTCAAAAGGAATGTTTTTATGATGCAAGTATTTATTTTTAACTACGTTATGGTTCTTGGGAATTATTTATGTAGAAGTGTGGGACCTATATCTCCATCCAATACATTAGGTATTTTTATGTTGGAAGTTGATCCAAATGTTTATTTGAAGTGTAGTTGTGATGGTTACACCATAATATAGATGTGAGGATTTTATCATAAGGTAGTTATGAGGGTAAAATTATAAGGTATCTGTGAGGATTAAAAATATTATGGGAGCCACAAGGGTTATAATATTAATTAAGTAATTCCATAATAATTCCTATATGGATTTCTTTATGTTTTCTATATTTTATGGAAATATCTTATTTTCACAAGTTGTATATATGATACTCTATGGGTGAGAATTATGACTTTGGAAAATAATTTTGTATGTTTATAAGTATTCATGGAATTAAAAATTAATTTATCTTATGTCCCTTAACGGGATTTTTGTGTTCATATAAACTTTTTAAAAAAAATCATAGCGTTTAGGGATGGGTAAGTGAAAAGAAGAAGCCATGCTGTGAAGATTCATCATGAAAAGATGTTACATTTTATTAAAAAAATTATTATGGAAGAAATGGATACAATTTTTGTAGTAACCACTTTATATGATTGTGGGATGATATGTATAAATTATGTCATAGTTCTCTAAAAAACTAAACTTAGAAGATCTTTGGAAATGTAAGAAAGCGAATTCCAATAAAATTCACTATTTTATGTAATGTTTAAGGTCAGGCCCTTATAGATGGTATCATAGAATGGTTTAGATAACATTAGGGGTTTTTATTATGTTAATATATTACCTTGAATTATTTTTACCTTATGAATTTTTTTATATGATATATAACTTAAATATTATCATGTTGCTTTATCTGTGATATGTATGATCAAAATGGTTCTCTGGAGAAGAAACAAGGAAGCTGATGTAGGAAGGAACTGAGAAGATGATATCATTCCAAATCCCTAACCATTAATTGTGGGAATTGGAACCTATGAGTTTTTTATAGTAAACCATCAGTTTACGCATGCCATAAATAACAGTTGAATCCATTGATGAGAACAACTATTGCTACCATAAGGGAACATGATGATCGTGGAACATTTTATGAGGCAGACCCTCCTACTTTCATTGTATCTTCTGACCTAGTGGTGGCTGATGGTTGGATTAAAACCATTGAAAAGTTATTTGTTGGCATGGGCTGTTTAGATAATCAAAAGTTTAATCTTACTATTTATCATTTTGAAGGTGAATATGACCAGTGGTGATCAATAGTAAAGAATATTAGGGATAACAGGGAGATTTATTTCCTAGAATGGAATGAATTTAATAATATTTTCGTTGAAAAATAATTTCTTAATGTGGCTTGAATTATAAGGGAAAATAAATTCCTTGAACTAAGGCAAAAGGATGGAGATTCAGTGGTTGTGTATGAAGAAAAATTAACCTTATTTTTATGGTCTACTTCAAATGTTATTCAAGATATTAATATTGAAATAAATCATGGTTACTTAGGATTAAAGCCAAGAAACTGAAAGGATTTTACCTCCCATGAATTCAGTAGTTATGATAAACTTGTTCTGCATGACGAGAGGGTATAAATGATGTTTTATTATTATCACATGTACTTTGAAAATAACAATAAGAAAGGATCTAGGTGGAAAGAAATGGGTAAGAATAAATCAAATAAATATGAAGCTAAGAAATTCTATTTTCTAGTTTGTGTGAAGTGTGATAAAAAGAACCTTAGGGAATGCCTTAAAAAATATGGTAGGGGTTCTCAATGTTTTATGTTTGAACACATGGCCTGATATTGTAATGGAAAAGATATTAGTGTTGGTATTATTAATTCAAATAAGAAAACTATAAGGTATTACGAATGTGGTGAGATGCGAATTATGTAAATACTTACCAAAAGAAATATCTGAATAATAGAAATAATCCATATTATAAGTAGAAAGATAAAGTGAATTTATTTTCAATTACTTCAATAGATGTCAGGCCATCCAATGAAGTGACATAAGGTACATTGTTTGTTTACGCATATTTTTCTAGCATCTTTTTTGATATGGGGTCTACACATTCCTTAATTTCTGATAGATTTTCTAGTAAATTGGAAATTTCACCTCAGGAAATGAAATCAGAACATATGGTAAAAACACAAGGGGAAATATTAAGGAAAAATAGAATTATAAGAATCTTCCCTCTATTTCCTATGGAAATATATTATGTGGAAACGTTGTTGTTTTTCCCCCTGTATAGTTTGTAATTATTTTGGGTATAGAAAAGATTTCTTTTTATCATGATAAGATTGATTAAAGAGTTAAAGAAGATGTTTTTTAGAAAGAGTTTTTGTTTTTATACAAAAATGAAACCATACCACTGATAACATATCAAAAATATGAGAAACTGTTAAAATATGGACCTGAAAGTTATATTGCACATATTGTTGAAAATAAGGGAACTATTCAAATTAATGATATTTTAATGGTAAATTAATACCTTGATGTTTTTTGGATGAGTTTCCTTGTGTAATACCATATTTAGAATTTTAATTTACTATTGGGTTATTTCTAGATTCTAATCTAATTTCAAAACCCCCTTATCAAATGAAACAAGTGGAACTTCTAGAATTTAAAATCCCATTATAGGAGTTACTTGATAAATGCTTCATTCATCCTTGCACTTCACCAGGGGTAATCCTATTTTGTTTGTTATAAATAAAATGGTTCTATGGGGATTTTTCTTAATTATATATATTTTAATAAAATTACTGTTAATAATAAGTATCAATTTTCAAACATCAATGAATTATTTGATCAGCTCCTAGGAGGATAGTATTTTTACAAGATTGACTTGTGATCTGGATACCATAATTTGAATGTGATGGAGGATGAGAATCCAAAATCATCATTCTGAACTATATATGATAATTATGAATTTTTTCTTATACCCTTTGGTTTGAAAAATTCCTATTCTATATTTATGGATCTTATGAATAAAGTCTTCTGTGAATATTTGGATAAGTTTGTGGTTGTTTCTATTGATTAAATTTGGGAGTTTTCAAGAATTTATGAGTATAATGAAAAACATTTAAGGATTGATCTACAAAATATCAAATAAAATATGTTATATGGTATATTTAACTAATGTTATTTTTGGTTCTAACATATTTCTTTTCTTGGGAACATTGTAAATAAGGATGGAATAACCATTGATCCTACCAAAAAAGTGCTTGATGAATGGCCAATACCGACAAATTTTATTGATATTCGTAGTTTTCTTAGATTATAAGGCTATTACTGAAGGTTTTCTAAATAAATTCCATGGTTACCTATCCTAGTGACTAAGTTTACATGGAAAGGGTTTAAATTTATTTGGGTAAAAGAAGGTAATGATTGTTTTTAAGAACTCAAAAGAATATTTGGGAATGATCTTATTTTTACCCACCTTCTATAAATGGTAATTTTTTCATCTATAGTTGTTATTAAATGAAGGGACTTGGTTGTGTTTTGAAAGATAATGGTAATGTAATTTCTTATGCTTCAAGAAAACTAAAACCTCGGGAGTTAAATTATCACATACATGATTTGGAATTAGAAGCTATGGTTTTTTCTTTAAAAATTTGGAATCACCATTTATATGGATAGAAATGTGAAATATATACTTAACCTAAAATTTAAAAATACATATTTACTCAAAATTAATTGAATATGATCCCAAAAATATGGATGAAACTGATAAATAATTTTAATTTCACGATAAATTACCATCCAAGAAAAGCGAACAATGTGGCAGAATCCTTGAGTTAAAAGCCACTTTCTACATTAACCATGTTAAATTTGGAACATAAACCATTTATTAATGATATGATAAATTTTGGATTTAAATTTTATGGTGTTGGTAATTCCTCTATTTTGCTACTAGTGTCAGTTTAGTAATATCTTTCAGATAGAATTATGAAATCATAAAAGGATGACTGTGAGTTACAAAAAAAATAATAATTCGTTAAGAAAGGTAAATTTTTATAATTTAATGATAATAAAGATTGTATCCTAAGATTTGAAAAGAGATTATGGGTTTCTTATGATTCATAGTTAGAGAAATAATTATTAAGTAAAGCCCATATTTCTCAATTTCCAAGTCATCCTGGAAGAACTAAGATATATAGAGAACTTCATGAGTATTACTGGTGGGAAGAAATTAAAATACATATTGTACATTTTATAATGAAATGGTTGACTTTACAACATGTTAAAATAGAGAGAAAACTACTATAAGGTATTATTTAGCCTTTACAGTGATAGAGTGCAAATAGAAAAATATATCCATGGACTTCATGGTGGGACAACAAAATACTTCTCAATGTAACAATGTGATTTGGGTTATTATTGGTCAAATAACTAAATCTACACATTTAGTTTTTATTTGAGACACTCTTTCTCCAAATAAACTTTCTCAACTGTACCTCAAAGATATTTTCTGGTTACATGGAGTCCATTTCTCCATTGTATCTGACTGTGATACTAGGTTCACTTATAACTTTTGTAAAGGATTTCAATGGCCATTGAGATGTAAATTAAATTTTGTCCAAAACTATTATCCTCAATATAATGGACAGGCTGATAAAATAATTCAGACAAAAGAATACACGTTGCATGCTTTTTCAATGGATTACCATGGAGGGTGGGATCAACATCTTTCTTTAGTTAAGTTTTCTTATAAAAACGGTTTTCATTCAATTATACAGATAGAACATTTTGAGGCATTATTTGAAAAGTGGTTTTAATCTACACCATTTTTGGATGAAGTGAAGGAAAGGAAGTTTATAGGACCAAGATTAGTAGAAGAAGTAGTTAGGAAAGTGAAAATGATCCAATAACACTTTAGGATAACTCATTTCATACAAAAAAGGTTATAAAAATAACATGAGGAAAGACTTTTTTCTGGGATTAATCATCATTTCTTCCTTAAAATATCTACTTAAAAAAGTTTTATGCACTTTGGTATGAATGTAAAGCTAATTCCATGATTCATTAAACCTTATGAAACCCTGGAGAAAGATGGACCGATTTCATACCATGTAGTTTTACCTCCAAGTTTATCTCAGGTACAAATTGTTTTTGATGTTTCGATGGTAAGAAAGTATTTTCTAGATTCATATAAGGTTTTTATCCTAGAAGTAGTTCATATGAAATAGAACCATTCTTATCAAGAGAAACCAATTTATATTTTTGATTGTAGATAGAAATTATTGCAGAATAAGGTAATTCACCAGGTTAGGTTTTGTGGACAAACCACATGGTTGAAGAAGAAACATGGGAATCTAAAAATTATAAGAGATAAAGGTATCCTTAATTTCTTAATAAGTGAATAAAAATTTAGAGGAAATAATTTCCAGGAGGGGAGAATGTAACAAACTAGGTACTTATAAAATAATTTCTTTTCATTCTAGAATCAAATAGTCAAATTCATTATAAATGTATAATAAAATAATTTATATTAACAAAAATTAAAGAATCTTTAAAAATATAATAGTAACATGAAGTATGAATTTATAAATAATATTTATGCATCTTATATGTAAAAATATAATATATTAGTATCAGGGAAAAGTAAATATATTTTTTCTTCTGATAATGAAAAATTAAGTGTTGGTATTTATGAGATTAATACTTTTTTATTTACAATTTTATAATTAATATAATGCTTAAAAAGAGAATTTATCTTAATAAAATATATTCATAAATTGATATTATTTATTCTTATGATTATATGATAATTCTATGAGGCCTTAATTATTTTTTCAAAGTGTTATAAAATTAGTTGCAATTTTAAAAAAATTATATTTTTGAGTAAATGATGATTTTAATTAAAAAATTAAATATATCCTATTTAGAAAATTATTTTCATAAAATGGAGTTTATTTTTTAATTATACATTTTAATTTTTAATATTTTTCTAAAATAATTGAATTTTTGCAAATACTGAAATAAAAAAATTTATGATATAAGCAGAGTACATGATTTATGAATTCATATATGATGTATGGATGATGTAATCCCATAATATCAAAATCAACATCATTATTTTAATATATATAGTTATAATTAAAAATATATTCATATTCTTGAGACGAAATAATAAACTAATGAATAATGTAATAAAAAAACACCCCCTTTCCTACACTATAAATACCACCCCTCACCACCTCTTCTTATCATGGATCAAAGCCTTATAGTTTTTTTAATTTCTATAAAATTACCTTCAAAATATCTTCCCCACTTCCAAAACCTTCTATTCTCACCAAAACATAAAAACCATTTGACTTAAGAAGGTTCTCGAGGGAAAAAATTCAATAGGTGAAATATTCTTTCATTTTCTTTTCTTTTATTTTCAATTACTTTTCTTTTCTTCTTATCTCCTCTCCTACCCTCATTTAGGTGAAATTATATCTCCAGTATCATACATTTACTATATTTGTATTGTGTTAATGGAATACCATCATCAAAACTCTTATATTCTTCTTTTATTCTAAAAAAATAAAAACATTGTTCGTGATTAGTCGATTTACCATCATTATGGATGATGTGTTTAAATTTTCTTTTACCACCTTAAAGGATGGTTGTAAAACCGTTATTATGGTTAAATAATATTTTATTATACATATTATAAGTCATATAATGTTTTGTAATCATAATATATACATGATATTGAATAATATTATATAGGTTTGTGAGGTCATAAAAACTACCAAAATAAACTAAATCATTTTCATTAATATTTTATCTAATGATTTATCATCATATCAAGAAATAAAATCATATATGGTATCATTTAAAAATAATTAAAATTTATTAATATCATTTATTTCCACTTATTTAGTTTTCTATCGATTTGATAACATAACCCATATTGAATCGGCCATGATAATCATGAAAATAATGCACCTGAAATGATGAAAATATCAAAATATTAATAATAAATGAGTTGAATGATGTTATAATAAAATAATATATGGAATTATAAATATCAATATGGTTATTAAATATATTAATAACACTATTATGTAGGAGGTTTGTATATGGTTTAAAGTAATATGAACCCAAGGTAATGTACTTTTCTTTTAAAATATTACTTTAAATTTCTATTCTAACAATATTGAAATGGAATGTTTTTATGATGTATGTATTCATGTTTTATAGTTATATTCTGGTTCATGTGTATCGTTTATTGTTATGTGTAGGACCTATATCTACCTATAATGTATTGGGTATGTTTATGTTGTAAGTTGACCTAATGGTTATTTCATGTGTAACTGCGATGGTCACACCATAAGGTAGTCGTCAAGGATAAATCATATGGTAGTTGTAGGGGTTACAGTGTAAGGTATATTTGAGGGTTACAACTGATATGATAACCATGAGGGTTATAATATTAATTAATTAATTTCTGAAGATTTAGTTTTATTTAGTTTTATTTTTTTATATTTTATTAAAATCTATTTTTTTCAAAAGTTTAGTATATGATACAATATGGGTGATAAGTATGACTTTGTTAAAACGATTTTTTATAAGATTTAAGGGACAAATTATTTCATTTATCTTAGGTCCATTAATGATCTTTTTGTGCTCATCCTATTTTTTTTAAAAAAATCACAGGGTTTAATGATGGGTAAGAGAAATGAAGAAACCAAGCTGAATATTGCGATGATTTTTCCGGAAAATATTTCATGTTTCATTAAAAACTATTGTATTATGGAATAAATAGAAACTATTTTACTATTAAACACTTTTTATTCTTTTTGGTTTATATGTATTAATTATTTTCTAATTATCTAAACCTAGAAACTATAAAGATATTTTGGAATATATGGAAGTTAATTATAAAATAATTTACTAGTTTATTTAATACATAAGGTTGGTACTTACAATAATGTTGTGATACAAGAATTTGGAATACATATAAGTATAGAAAATCATCTCTTATGAATATTCTCACTATGAATTCCATTATCCCATAGTGAAAATCATCTAAAGGTGGATTGTTTTACACACCATTCCCAAATATGCAATATCTTGAGATATATGGCTATAAATAATACAATGGAGTTATATGTAATTATAGTTTCATCTATCTCAAACTAAAAAAATTTCGTATGGAGTTTTTGTTTACTATAAATGTGATATCATACCATGAGGTATAAAGATTTACATTATCTATTTTTGGGTGATATAATTTTTAAATCACCTTTCATATAACTAAAAATCATAAATATATGTTCCACATTAAAACATATATAAGTCCATTTTTACACAGTTCAGACATGAGGAAGAAATAGTTCATATGAATATTTCTATAAATCAAGGTCAAAACCCATCTCGAGAAAGAGGATAGATAATATAATTATATTATATCCTTAGTGAATAATATGAAACATGAATAAATTTTTCCATAGATGAAAATAAGTTTATAGGGGAATTAGAACATTACATTGAAAAATAATCACAAATACCCTTTATATTATAATATCATTTAATTTAAAATGAAATATTTTATCTGAAAATGAGAATAATATTTGCGTAGGAAAATAATGAAATTTTTGAATGGATGAATTTTAAAGAAAAATAGAGAAAATGGTTGGAAAAATTGAAAATATAGAAAAATATTCTATTCATATTTTCTATAGATATTAAAAGTCAATAAAAATGACTGATGTCAAAAATATTAACAATGATTCCCTTCAAACATTTATAAATAATAAAAATTTCAATAAAATTTATTTTAATAAATTACGTACATATAGATACAAAAATACATAAATCAATATAACAAATATATGCATAGAGGTAAATTACTCATGAATAGAAATAAGATATGAAGTTAGCTAAACTTACAAGAATCCTTTTGGTTGATTTTTGAAAAAATGGGGAGTAATTGTCATGAAGAACTATAAAAAATATAAATAAAAATAGGATAGGACAATAGGGGGTATTTTAAAGTGAATGAATATAAAACATACCCTATTTAATATTTGGTCATAATAAATGTCTATTTTAATTTGACATTGGAAATAAAAATCATATGGATTTAGTACCACATAAATAAAAATATATTTAAAGATAGAACTAGAGATAGAATTTTAAATAAAATTAATTTCCTAATTATTAGGATAATATTTATTTAGGGGTAGTATATACATCCCTCAACAATGGATGGTTATGAATATTGAATATATTTGAAATAATGAAAATTGAGAATAGATTCCCTTACATATATCATAATCTATGAAGAATAAATAATTTGAAAAATATTTTTTTGATAAAAATGTTAATCCTAGGTAAAGTTCCCTTATATAATGTCGAATTCTAGAATTGTATATATTTTTAATATATTACAGATAATTAAATTTATACGTTTATTTAATGGGTGATGGATTAGAGTATCCAACTAATATAATTATGAGATGTTGCCTTTGATTTATGGGGAATGGAAATTTTTTCGACCATTGAATATAGAAAGAGAGTATCATATTTTGTAAAATGAGTTCGGAAATTATGAATACCATGGAATATCCTGTTGGACGTGTTCTAAGGGATACCCCCATCATCAACCGATTTGATGAACTTATCTTTATTGATAAACATGAAAAGTATTGGAGGAGGAGTTCCCATACATTATATAAAAGTTCCATACAAATTATAGTTTATGATAAAATATACATCTTGAATAACTATAATAATCTGTGTTACATGGATAGCTGGTTAGAAAAATTCATGACCATTTTATTGAGAGGATCCATCCAAGTGTGTTGCTGATATTAACTACTAAATATAAATATAAAAACACCTTGTATAAATACTTGATAATGTCAAAAAGTCTAGGAGTAGTTGTAATTTATTCTAGATATATTTGTGAAAATGTACTCTTTTAGAGTGCAATTTGAAAAGTGGACGATTCATGGGGTTTTTAAATAATTTAATATAGGCCATATGACTTATATTGGTTTTCATATAACCTTGTATAAAGATTATTATTTAAGAATAATTCTATGACTCTGAGCGAGATTAATTTTGATTTCTATGATAGTTAAGACTTTATAGGTGGTTTCGTTTGACTTTAGAAGATTTTATAAAACTCTATAGTGTTTCATATGACTTGGAATAGAATTTTTCAAGACTTAAAATTATTATGAAAATGGTCTAATGTGATTCTTATGATTTGATAATATAGGGAAAATTAAATAAGTCAACAAGATATATTTTAAAAGAAATTTATGGTCAATCCCTTCATTATTGATCTATTGATGGTATGTTTTTAGAATTTTTATTTTTTAAAAAAATGATGAGATAATTCTTGAGTCATTTTAAAATTAATCAAAACATCAAAAAATACATGTGACACAAGATTATAATTGGTTTGAACTGATCAACATAGATGGAATGATTAATCAAAGAGAGATGATAAATAATATTTCTAGTAATATTTAATTCTTGGGAGTGTGACCTCTAACGATGCTGATGAAGAACATTATTAATATAACATAATAAGACCATGTGTTCAATGATAGTTTAAAGAAAATCAATCTACTGGATGAAATAATGGAAAAAACATTAATCCTAAAGATATTATTCAACATTAATTAAAACAGTAAATAAACATAAATCTAAATATTCTTGGGTTTATCTTCAATTATTAAATATCTCAAAGTAAATCACGATTCAAGCATGATTGTGTGTATTTTTATAAAATAATTACTAAAGATAACATATATGAGTTTGAACCTATATAGTTATTTTTTGAATCATGGAATAATATATTCTAATCCATAAATCTATATGCAGTTCTCTTGATACAACAGAAGAGAATGTTATACCTATACATGATAAAATAAGGAAGATATTGTTGAGATTCTGCCTGATTATAAATATCAGTTTTATATTGGCACCAATATTTAATGAATATGTAAAGATACAATAAGATTAACTAATAAAAATATCAAATGGTGTATGATTTATTATACAACTATAGAGATTATTTTATATCAATTTTACTAGATAAATTTTAAGGTGAAAAAGAGGATCTCAAAACTGTTATAGAAAAAACTAAAATATTTATTGAGTAGGGAATAATGGGAATATTAGTCAATAAGTTTAAGGTAATGTTTTTGAGATTTTTCTATGATAATGAAAATGATGAATAATAGGATAATAATAGTGGATTACAAGGATTCCAAAAAAATATAATATAATACCTTCAACTTAGAGAAAAAAAGGAAAAAATACAAATACAAATTGATGGAACTCCGGGAATTTCCTAGGATACATTGGTTTAGAGAAAAAGGGAATATTGAAATCATGGTATTATCCCATGTTTTGAAAAGTGAGATGAATTAAATAAAGTCATAGGTAATTTTATTTGGTATATTTATTATTCCAACATAAATAAAATTTCAATTTCTAGTGACCTACATATAAGAAATTAAAGATAGAGAGAGTCATAGAAAATTTAAATGAGTGATTGTGGAGGAAATATGAGGGTAATGTTGTGAAAAATAATTAATATAACTCTCATATATAAAACATTATGAGGATTTCGATCCTATGCCAAGAGGTACAATCATTTAGGTATTGAATATAAGGCATAAAAATAAACTATCCCTTATATTGATAGTATGTGATTGAGATAAAGTATAGAGAATAAATAAAAATTTATAAGAGAATAAAAATGATTTGAATGTTCATTATCATATAATTGTTGAGCCTTATAGCTTTTGAGAAGTGATAAAACCATTTGAGATGTTTTAGATAAAGAACAATCAAGCCTAGAAATTCAATAGACCTTGTTATATAGATTTATTAAGGACCATTTAATAGTTGAAAACTCTATATGAGGTTTAAGATCAGTATTAAAGTATTTAGAGACATCCCCAAACCGACTTATGATATTTTTGAATAGGATTAAAAATAGAAAAACATAAACTAGTGGGATTCTAGTACAAACAAGATAAAACGTATTCTGTAGTGATGAATTGTGTAATAAATTTTTCGCACACCTATAATATGGTGTGATTAGTTTCTAGATGATACCCAGATAACTACACTTTTATCAATGATAAGATTATAATAGAGAATTTATGATTGGAAGAGAATTGACATGATAAGGAATATGTCTTATTAACTATATTATTTAATCATGTGTATTTATTTTTCATTATATAATGTATAATATATATGATTTAATAGATAAATTAAAAGATATATTGATCTATTTCCAATAAAAGGTAATATAGGTTAAATTCTAAGGGGGATAAAAGTTCCATTTTGGAATTGGAATATCATAGAAATAAACAACACGTGATCCCCTAGCTCATGTGTTTGTAGCGGTCATAGTGGTCATTTAAACTTATATCAAAGAAATGATCCCTTATATTATATATATTATTAAGACACATTAAATTTTATCTGAGTTTAATGATGTTTAGGATTGTGATGTTTGAAGAAAAAGTCAAAATGGATAAATATATGTCAATTCTTTTAGTACTAAATTAGAAGCCTATTTCAAGAAATTGGAAAATTTTAAAGAAGGTGGTAAATATGGAAAGGAAAATATGAAGAATTAAAGGGATCAACCACTACTTTATGTTGAAAAAATTGAAAATTTATCATATACTAAATAGATAACAGATATATAGAGAGACTACATGATGAGTTTATATAGATAATGTTTGAGGATATTACAATGTAAGATGTTTTAGAAAAATTGGATAGTCAATTAAACACTCTTAATATTGGTTAATGAAATGTTTGAATTTTTAACAATTAATAATGAAATAATTTCATTAATTATTGAGTAATTTCAAGGATAATATTGTGAGAATATTTTTATCAAATGAGTGATCCATGTATTTGATAGGATATATGAATTTCTATGAATGAAAAATAATCCCGGTATGATGTGAATTCCTTGAAATTCAAAGATTTGGGACATTCCTTAGTGAAATAATTGGGATACATAATATAATGTAATAGAATATGAAAAATAAATGGGAGAACATATTTATATTAGTTTTTATATAAAATAATTCTATAATTTTAATTTTTCTCATATTGAAGTTGAAATTGAAGAATTTTAACATTATTAATCATGGATCATTCTAAATTTCTGAGAAAAAAAATGTCTCCACTCATGTATTAGGGATGAAATTTCCCTCAAAATGGACTCATAATGTTGCTAATGTTTTCTTAATTATTTTATAAGAATATTCCACCTAAGGATATTATAAGAAGACCATCCAATGTCCTAAAGAATACATGTGCTTAAGAATATTCTTTAACAAATAGAGCTAGAAAAAAGGGAAAATATTTACATATATGGGTAGCTAAAAATAATGATAATCCAACCACAACCTAAATGGAAGATTTTAGGACATATTCTAGAATAAACACCCAAAAATGTGATCACAAAAAGGTGTAAGTTCACAAAACTAAAAAGCATAGATATATGGAAAATATGGGTAACTTGATGCAAAATAAAAGGAAGGAGGTTTGTAGGAAAATATTACTGCTGATGAAAGTTTAGACATAATGGTATGAAATTAAAAACTAACTTTTTAGTGTATTAAAATGATATAACCCTATAAGAAAGGGGTATAAATTCTAAATGAATTAGAATAATTCTAGTTAGAAGATAGATATAGATAGAAGGAAAAATTTATCTTGTAAAAACATATATGGATCACTTAAAATTTTCAATGATTACTTTAGTATTTTTATTCAAAAATATTATGAATTCAAGTATTTTATAACTACCCAAAACTATAATTTAATGAAATAGAAACTAAATTACTATAAAATAAAAATAAAACTATAAAAGTAAGTGTTTATACCTTGATGAGTAATCAGGAAAAGAAAGGTGGAAAGAGATATTCTCCAAAAAGGCTAAGATGTTTCCAAAGAGTGGTGACTAAAAATGTAGAAAATGGTGTGTGGAAGGTGAAACTAAGATAGAAAAACTAATAAAAGTACATAAATACATTTCTTCTCTAGATAGATATATTGAGAAGTAAGTATAAATAAGAAGTGGTTCCAAGTGAGAAATTAATCCCATAAATAAGGAATCCACACCTATGAATAAGTCTAATATGGTGATAAAAGAGTGAATTTAAATATGAACAACCATTCTAGAAGTGGGTTTGAAAATATAAGAATATGAAAAGATAATATTATTTTATAGTATAATAATATAATAGCATTTTGGTTAAGCTGAAATGTGTAGAAAGAAGGAAACCATGCTACTCAATAAATGACACATTTAGAAAACCATGAATGAAAAAAACTTGAAAATGATAAGAAATTTTATCGCCTCAAAGAATTGGTATTTTGGGTTTTGAAAAAACCTCATCACATGTTCTAAAACAAAATTGTAGTGGATTCATAAACTTATTCAAATATATATTATGTTAATTTCTTATATAGGGAATTAAAGGTGAAGCTGGAAGAAGTCATCCACCATGGTTTAAATAAAGTTCAATTAGTATTAAATTAAAATTGGTATCAGGTTATTAAAAAAGTATCATTACTTCTTGGAGAATATTCCAGTAAGAAAATTTTTATGGTGATGATGTATAAGAAGTATCCCTTGAGGGGGAGATACAAAATAAGTGAACACTGCTAGAAATATATAATTTCCATTAAATTTATAATCTATAAAACCTAAAAATTTATGATTATTGAGGTATGATACTCATTATCCTTTATTGTTTAAGGTTTATACATACTTTTATCATAGTTTATTCTTAATCTAAAAATAATAAGTATTTTACATTCACTTGAACTTTTTGATTTATTTTATGAAGTTGAGTGTAGGTTTACAAATTCATTTGATAATCATTTTTGTATAGACCCTAAGAAATGATATTACGAGAATTAAGTAAATTGATATATATATATATATATGAAAATATTCAATTATTTTTTAAATTGAATATTGTATTCTGAAAATTTCTATCACATATAGAATTATATTTTACTTAAGGTTTATTTCTAATCAAAATTGTGGTACCTTACTTCTTTTACGATAAATTAATATTTTTTCCAAAAGAAGTTGGTATTTCTTGTGGACGAGAGAACTATTATATTAATGGGTACAAAAATTTATTCCCATTTTTTCGTTTAGTGTTACTAATTGGGAGAATAGAAAAAATTAATTGAGTTGTTTGGCTAGTATTGAAAACATATCCAAAGGGGGAGATTGATGTTTTCTTATGGATTTTGTGATACTAAAAACATGACTGTTATATATATATATATTATGTTGGTATATTATAAGGAATTAAATTTATTCTTGGAGCTAATGGTTGTTAGATTGGTGTAATCACCCAATACCCAAAGAGGACACTGCCAAATATTATTGGGAAATGAAGTGTTGGCGATTCAATTGAAAATAGAAAGGGAGTATAACATGATTGAAAAGGAGTTTGGAAGTATTTCTTCCCTTCTAACATCTAGAAGGAATAGTTCTAGGGGAGTCCCACAATATAATTAGATTAGATGAACTAATATTCATGGATAAATTTGAAAAGTGTTGAAGGTAAAGTTCTAGTAATTTCTACAAGAGTTTCATAATAAGTGAAGCGATGAAAGCTTTAAAAAACAAGAATAACTATCACAATAAGTGTTACATGGATAAATGATTGGGAAGATTTATGAACAATGTATTTAGAGGATTCATAAGTGTGTACCTATTCTATTAGAAAAATAATATTAGTGTATAAACAAAATGGATATATATTGAGAATATTGGAGAAGTTTTAGAGTATGTAGATGTATTTTTCTAGATTTATTTCGAAAATTTTGTTTCTTATAGTATGAAATTTGAAAATTTTCTAACTCAAGGAGTTTTCAAATATGTCAGGGAAAAATATATGAAATAATATTTTTTATAATATTACATTAGTAAAAAAATGTGAAAAAATTATAATCATATGAATCTAAGTTATATTTTTCATGAATTTTATAAAACAAAAGAATTCATAGGTGGTTTCATTTGACTTTATGATATTTTGTATGAAACTAGTGTATTTTAGGATACATGGAATTGGATTTCATAAGAATTTAAAGACATACAAAAAATTTTCTCATTTATTCTTATTACTTCATGAGATTTTGGAAATCATTGATGTATATAGGATGAATTTTACAGGGCATTCAAAGTCACTTCATTTATGGTGGATCCATTTATAGTCAATTTCATGAATTTATTTATTATGAAGAAAGGTAATGATATGATCTTTGTGGCATTTAAAATGATCAAAACTCTATAAAATACATGTGATACATGCTTGGAGTTGGTGTTATCTAATCATTGTCCAAGGAAAGTAAGACCAATGAATTATGATAAATGGAGTTTCTATAGTTCGATAAATATGATTAAAGTGAAATTTGCTGATTCTGATTCTAAACATTGTTGATCTAACATCACAAGAAAATGTGATCCAAGTTGTTTTGAATACAGTCAATTTAAAGTAAATATTTTATGGAAAAAAATAAATCCTAATTATTTTCATCAAGATTTATTAAAATTGTAAATGAAGATAAATCAAAATATGCCTATGACGATCTTATTTGATCAAATATCACAACATGAATTGTTATTCTAGCATGAGTTTGTGAGTATGTTTTTAGATTCCAAGTGAATAATAAAAGTATAAGCTAGAACCTATATTTATTTTAACTCAATCCCTAAATCACAGATGAATTTAGTATAATCTATGAATATTAATTATTTTCTCATTATATAGTGTTAGGGAATGCTATATCTATAAAAGACAAAAGACGAAGAAATATGAAATAACATTGAGATGATGCATGATTTTTTTAGAATAATTTAATTTATTAACTTGTATTTAATGGATATTTCATGATACATGAAGAGTAACTAAAATACATATGAAATGATATATCATTAATCCCATCATGAAAAAACTAGGATAACCCACTATGTTGAAACCTAAATTAGTCCTAAAATGGACCAAAGGTTGTTCTCAATCCCAATAAGCTAGATATTAGTTCTTAATAATCAAAAAGTAATAAGGGGGAATGATTTCACCTCAAGAAAACCAAAAAATATTAAGTAGTTAAAAATATATGAATAGTTGATATTCCAAAATAGTCAAAAATAGAAAATTTCCACAAATGAGTATGTAAAAAAGATAAGATGGTTTATAAATCCAAAACATCACATATACCGACAGTGATATCTAAACTATTATCTCCTCATAAAAATTATATCACATACTCAACCTATCACCACTAACTCCCAAGGTCCTTCTATCAAGAACTAAAACTACCATTGAGATGCGCTTTCCCTATTATTATATCTTGAATAATAAAAACTAAAAATTCTCAAAGGAAAATATAGGGGTGATAAAAACTATCCCAGTAGGATCCCACTAAGACAATTCATAAGTTTTCCATAACAAATAAAAAATATAATCAATTTTAGTATTTTTCATAGTTCATAATAAAACATTATTTTCCAATCATTTCATTTGAAAGTATAATACATCCATATCAAATAGACATGAAAAAGATTTTACATCAACTAATAATAAAAAAATAATTTCAAAACATTACATGTATACATAATTTACAATCATATAATCTTGGTTACTAGCCGGAGGGTTAGTTAGTTTAAGGTTTACGGATCCTCACACATCTTAGTGAAGTAAGCCTCTGAGTGTGCACACCTCCATAGATATTAGTTCTAAGGGGAATACAAGTCCACACTAATGAATATACTACCTAACCACATCAAAGATTAGTTTTATTTCATTATCAATATAATTCTACATAGAGCCAATACATTTTTAGTGTTCTTGACTTAAATTTCCCACATAACTACCAAGTATCACATGTGATTTAGAGTGATCATTCTAGGGGAAAATAATTCATCTCAAATTAGTTTCATCAATTATTGTGATGAATACCCAAACCAAGTTAAAAACATTCCATTTATCTTTAAAAAAATATACATCAAATGGTTTTTATCATAAATCATTCCATTCAAAAATAATTATTACATCCAAAAAATATATAAAATTTTATTTCTTCATTTATCAATAATAATTATCAATATTAGTCTTCAAATTCATAAATGTAGTTATAAATCATTTTCCTAAAACCAATGTTTTATTTCAAAATCCATTTACAAAGTGTTTTTAACACACACAATTTCATTTGATAAAATTTATCAATAAATATCAATTCATTATTTGGAAATAAATTAGAAATCCTTTTCAAATTAAGCATGTAACTATAATTTCAATTGATATGGACTGTAATAAAAAAACTATCTCCCTCAATTCATAGTATCGCCAGACACCCGACAAGGGATCCGCAACCAGATGGAGACGAAGTGATAGAATAATCCAGATGTAATACTAGGAACATAATTCACAAATAATAATCTAGATCAATTGATGAAACAAAGATCCACACCCCTCAAAGGATAAACTTAAGGAAGGAGTAATTTAAAATCAAGTCAATTATACACATACTTAAGGATATTCAATGCTTGAATCAGTATTTTTATCCTGATGATTCATGGTTGTAAGGTCTAAACTAAACTCTAGAGGGCCTCCGAGATCATAGGGTTAAATGGAATTTTAGGAGAGATTAGTTTAGATTTAAAATGAAGGTTTTAGAAAATGAAATTAAGATACTACCCTGTACATACTCACCTAGATTAGAATCACCAACTAGTTATTTACACCCACCATCTATTTGATGGCCCTATGATGAATTCATAGGCCACTAGAAATTCTACTAGCTTTATGGTTTACTTCCTCTATAAACTCCATACTTCCATCATGATTTTGGATTTTTGGTAGTAATCATTGTAAATGTGGTGAAATTAATATAGATTTTTTTATCTATATAACCATTTACACTCTAATACCAAACAACCGACCACCTCTTGGTCTCTAAAAAAAGAATAAAATACAATCACTCAACACTTCAAAATCTTGAAACAAGTTGGATAAACAATGAATCAACATGAAAATATAGAAGAAAAATTTCCCTCAAATTGAATGAATGCCTTTTTATTTATTTATTTTTGGATAATCCCCCTTTTAATGGTTTATGGGGAACCATTACATGTCCCATAGGCCCATGGTAAAAGGCCCATACATGACCCAATACAAGACCTTAAAGTCTAAAGACATGACACACACTTGAAAAAACCCCTCACCAGCATCTACATATTTAAGGTGCCCATCTCCCCACCTTGGATGGATGATAGGTTAGAAATAACCCATTTATAGCCGCACAGTGCCTAGTCCCGATGGTAGTTTCCATACTCTCTCATTTTTCCAATCTGGTTAACTCTACTATGGTGGTTTCAATTTTTTTCTCGGAATCTTTTTCGGGGCGTACTCTTGTGTGGTCTACCTAAGTTGCTTCTTGGTCTTTTTTGTGGACCGAAAGACCTATGTATTGAAGGATCTTACAAGTTTATGACCTGTGGACCAAAGGCCCTAAGACCCATAGTCCCACACCGGTGGACCAAAGGCCCAAATTAGATGAATATTTTCGGCTCTAATAGCATTGAATAATACCTTCTATAGTAAGTTCCATAGTACTTCTATAGTAACATAAGAATTCACCCCACTCGGATCTCTTGGATGTTAAGAAGGAGCCACTAGGGTATAGGTTCATTGGGAATCAAGAAGAACAATAAAAAACAAATATCGTATATAAAAGAATTTGTTGGGATGTTACAATTCTACCCACTATAGAGTTTTTTACCCCCAAAAAATACTTTTCAAGAAGATCGCTCTATATAAAGATGATACCACTACTCCACCATCATCTACTCACACTCCCACATAACATGAGAAACCAAACAACATTTCACAAGGGATCAGAACAAAGTAATTGATTATTCCATAACAGCTTCACCGAAGAATCAACAATTAGGAGAAAATTCTCAAACACAATCATATAATGATCCACATCAAGGACATAAAAATTCAATAAATGATATGGGTTTAAATTATATATGTTGAGATTCAACATTTGGAATACATTATAGATCAAATTCTTCTATGGTTGAAAGGACAGTCCGTATTCCAAATTTACAATCCTCTTCACAAACTCAAATAGTCCAATATATCTCAGTGTGAATTTCCCCAAATATTTTAAGATTTTTGTGAACCAAATAAGGTGAGACTCTAAAAAACACCCATTCACCAATAAATAATTTTAAAGGACTTCAATAGTGATCCACATAATAATTATATAGGATCTTATCCATCACTAACCAATAATGAATCAACTGGATCTTCACTGTTGTCTCCTAGACCAAACTAGATCCCACTAGGGATGCTTTACCAATATCCAGAGAATAGAGAAGATGTTTACATGGTTCAACATTCACCACCTCCAATGGTTTCATTTTATTATATGAATGGATGGAATTTTTCTATAAAAATTCAACTATCCCAAAAAGGAAATCCTCGTCCCCTCTGAAGTTTTGGAATCAAGAACAAGGCATGACTTAAATAATTGGTATAACCTATTCTATTTTAAAATATATTTGATGGTGGTGTGTTGTGGTAAATTAAACTGGTATACCATCACCTCTTGGAGAACTATTTGAAAACAAGATTTTAGTCCACCATTCCTATTAGAAATGATGGATATAAGAACAATATAAATCCCAACATTCTTTTACATATACAAATTTCCCAAATCCTCAAAATTTATAGTATCGATAATAAGAATAAATTGAAAATTTAGTTAATTGGTCAATCAACACCCAAATCACATTCTTCTCTAAATGAGTATATGGAATCCTAACCATGAAATCTATCAGCATCTCATCACATTTCCATGTTGAAATGGGAAAGTGTTGATGTAAACTGGAAGTCTTATAATGCTCAAACTTAATATGATGATAGGTATAATAATGGGAAACAAAATCAATGATTTCTAATTTCATACCTATCCATTAGAAATGAATCCTCATATCATATAAATATCTTATTCATTCCATGGTGAACCAAACTATTTGAATGATGAAGATCTCTTATCACATCCTTTATCATAGGTAAGATAATGACATTACAATTCTTAATGGAAATAATTCCCTATAGAGATAGATACCATTCCTGGATGGAATCCCCCTCCCTCTAAAAACATAATCCATGATACCTCATAACTAACCATCATGATTATGTTTCTGGAGGATCATCTCAAGAAGATAGGATGCTAACTGAACACTTTCCTGAACAATCCTAGTCACATCCTCCTAGATCTCCCAAATTCATTAGAGTGAAGTGGGATATATGAGTCCATTATTATGATGAATCCTTCACATCATGTGGGGGAATCATCCTGTTAAGAGAATCAACAACAATGTCCTCTTTTCCAAGTGTGTAAGAAATGTCAATGTGTAAATATTATAGGTACTCGAACCAATACATTTTCATGATATTCATTTCTTTTTGTGAGAAGATATAGATCAAGATCTTTTGATATGATTAAATGGTAAAACTTTCTCTAAAAAGGTAATTCCTCCAACTATTAAGGTAATTCATAAAAAATATGAGTTCGAGATCCTATTTAGGATAATTATTATCATGTTACTGAAGTATTTGAGAACAATTATTTACAAAATGATTACCCAACATGAGAGCACATCACAATAATGAACCTAAAGAATCACAAAAATATTGTGTATCCCTACAAATTCTCTTGAAGAATCAACATTGGGTTTAAATTCAATCAATTCTTCAAATCTTCAAAGGAAGTGTAGAATTTAAAATCCCAAATAAACATGACTACCTTCCATGTGAGACTAGTTAATGGAGTATCTAGGTTGGAGAAATAATTTACGAACTAGAGACAATACCCTACCAAAAATAATAATTTCTAAATACATTTAGTAGTTTTTCCCATGATAGTTAAATATTAAAATTTTCAAGATCAACTAAGATACCATGTCCCAAAACCAAATTCCCCAGGAAAATCAACTCTGGAATTTGAAATTTTCACTTTGATAACTTGGAAATAATTCATTGAATCCTTAAGAGGTCGAAATATTTCTTCAAATAAAGAACATGATCCTATTCAGTTTTTTATAAAATAAGATGTCATCCATGAACACCATAAAAATCATTCAATATAAATTTGGAAAATCCTATCCATCAATTAGATAAACATTTCATGTTCAGGCTGATTGACTTAACAAGATACTCATAGTGGAAATACCTACTCCAAAAAGAATAATTTTGGATATCAGACTCATTGATCCAAAGATAGTGGTGACCAGACTGATTATCAAAATTTTAGAACCATCTCCCCCATTTTAGCTGATCAACCAAAATGTCAATGAGGGGACACAAGTACTTGTTCTTGAATGTATCCTAATTGATCTTCTAGTAATCAGCACATGTGTAATGGGTTTTATCATCCTTAATAGAAAAATCCACAAATTTTTCCCTAGGAGACACAAAATTTCTAATGAATCATTTTCACATCTACTAATAGAATAAGTTTTTTAGTTTCTTTAGATTAGCTATGGTAATATATTATAAGGGATTGAATAATTGATGATTTCCTAATAAAAATTTGTTAACAAACTCTATCCTTCTCTCTATAATAATTACAAAGAAATATGATTGAAATACTTCTGGATACTCAAGATCCACCTAAGGATATAAAATATAAGAGAAATAATTCTACATTTAAATAATATAAATGGATATAATCTTACCATCCTCTAAAAATTTAGGTTTATATCAGCTACACCTTAGGTCCCATTACCCTAAAAAATATAACACTCCACATTAGGGGTAGTAATGAATACATTTCAATAATAAAATTCAATCTTGGATTTAGGAAAACCAACAAGTCCATTATAAGAATAATATCTAGGGAATTAACCTAAAGAAAAACAAAACTTTATCTGAGCTCGATCTCCAATAAAGAAAAACATAATATGGGAATAAGATTCCATACCCCCTCTTCATCATAAGAGGTGTTTCAATATTTATTACATTAGGAATAATCTTAGAAAAAGATCCAAACGATACATAAGGCTAGTTGATTAAAAATAATTTGAGCCACCAATACCATATAATGAAATCACCCAAGATAAAGAAATTGAAATGGTGCCTCTCACTATCACATAACACACATAATATCCCACTATATATTCATCAACTATGTGATGTTTAATTATTCCCAATTACTATGGTTGGAACCCCTTTATTCATCAATAATTTGACTATTCCATAGTTTCTCTTGGTATTGAAGAGACCATTACACTATTTGGGTTAATAAAAACTTGTAAAATCCTTAGAAATGGTCTTGAATAATGTCAATTTATTTAAATATTTAGTTCCTATATTGAAGAATACTTTGAGTGACCAATATTTCCACACTAGAAAAAATTTATTGGGGCTTTACTGAACACTAAAAATGATTTACATAACTTTTTATAGTATATACAACCACTATTTTTTCCACCATAAGGATCATTTTTATTTTTCTACACTTTAAAAGAACCACTAAATAATCTTCTAGGAGTAGGAGGAACTCATGTTTGCCCTGATAAACAATCTAGGTTAATTTATACCATCATATACTTATCTGAAACATATTCATATAAGGTAATATTTACCATAACTTAATAAGACTAGATATTTTATTGAAGATCGATTTGAAACTTCCCAGCCTTCATCTTCTCATTCAACACCAACATAGATTTAAACTTAGCATATTTAGAAAAAAAATATTAAAATACAAAGTCACTATCGAATCACCAAAGATGAATGTTGAGGAACTCAATGGACATAGCCAATTCCATAGAATCTACATATAATTTCTCTTTTAAAAGGGTCCTAAATTATTTCCACTCCATTTTCTCATTCCTATTTTCTAGAAGTATAACATACAACCACCTCATGCTAGGTCCCATAATATTAAAGACGAAACACTTCACCGTAAAGGAATCAAAAGTCTCTAAGAAATTGATGAGTCATTCAATAATCCCCAACAAATCCCTTACCACATAAGGATCATTCATTAACTATAACGATGATGGTTTATAATGAATAAAAATCTGGTATTGATATTTTCTATCGCCCCATTTAGGTTCAACTACTATAGAATGATCATGTGAAGGTTAGAATCCTTGGACCGGAGCTTGGTCAGTATACATTGTTTCCTCTATGAGGTTTTGGTCCACTAAAGGGTTATATTACTATAGTTTTTTAGATATCCCTTATGAAGTTTACTCATGCATCTTATTTGTGGTATGGAACTAAAAAAAACTAGTATAAAACATGTAATCATCATTAAAGAGACAGATGAACATAAAATATATCTTTAAAAACTCAATTTTGGAATATAAATCTTATATCAGTGTTTAGGAAAAGTCTAGAATCATATCAAACAACTCCTGAAGGATTATCCTTCCAGACCACCCATGCAAACATAAGGATCAATATAATGAGGTATGAACAATACATTTATCACAATATACCTCTTATGTCTTGAAAATACTATTTTTAGGCTAAAAATAAATCCAAAACTATATATAGAAATCCAATAAGTGACAAAAACCTCCATAGATACCAATTTTTCATGATATAATTCACATAACTTACAAATATGGTACCTGAAACAGTCCCAAAATGAACCAAAGTGTGTAATTGATCCCCATATATTAGAGATAGGTTTCTAGGCCTAAAAATTAAAAGGGGGACAAATTTAATGATAAGAAAACAAGAAACTTATAATGCATCTGATACAAATACATTAAACATGAGTATTCTAAAATAATCAATAAAATAAAAGTACCACAAAATATAATGTAAAAAACATTTTAAAGATAATAAAACAAAAAAATATCACATAAACCCATGATGATGTTGAAAACAATATCTCATTGTAAAATTAGATAACATACTTCACCTATCACCACTAACTCTCAAGGTCCCACTATCATTAACACTGGGCACTTCTAAAAAGTGATTTCTATTTTTTTGGACATGGAAAAAGAAATTATATGTGTTTCTAAATGAAAATATAGGGTTTGAGAGAAAATGTCATAATAATATCCCATAATGAAATTTCACAAGAAACCCATATCAAATAAACCAAATATGCTAAATTTTAGACAAAAAATGTTATAGATTTTTTTTTAATTTTATAGTAAAACATTTATTTTTAAATCATATCAATGGAATGTATAATATAATAATATCAAATAAGAATGAATAAGCATTTACACCATGTAGGAATGAATAAACCATTTCATAAAACAATATGAAATGGACTTTATGAAAACTCATTAATTTCAAAAAAAAAATTGAAAATACAAAAAAAAATCATGCCTTAATTTATCAAGAATAATCATAAAAAATCATTCTTCAAATATTTTATTTTTTGGTATAAATCAATTTAAAAGAATCAACACGTTATTTTAAATATAATTTCCAAAGAGGTTGTAACACACAATATTCTATTTGGAAACATTTACCAAAATGTATAAATTTATTCTTTGGAAATCAATTATAAATCCTTTTCAAATAAATAAAATTATAGAAATTTCATTTTATAGGGAATACATTATGAAACCACCTACATGAATTCTGGATATATTCATACGCCTAACAAGGTATCTACTACCAAAGGGATTAAAAGGGATGGAATCTACTAGGAGGTAATCCTATAAGAATTATTAACTAATCTAGATCTAGATACATCAACAATACAAGGATCCATATGCATTGATTAAGGAGAGATACGAGGAAAGTGGAATTCAAAATAGAATCAAGGCTAACCTTACTAGAAGAGAACCTAAGCTTTACTCACCACTTTGATCTAATAATATTGAATTTTGGAAGGCCCAAAATAGCCTCTAGTAAGTCTACAAGGTCATTGTAGTCAAATGGAGTTCAAGGGAGCGTAGTTTTGATTTAAAATATAGGTTTTGGGAAACAAGATTATGAAACTACATGGCACTTACTCACTCAGATCGGTGTTAAAGAATCACAAATGGATCCCAAAGGCTTGCCAGTGGAGCCATGAAGAATTCATGATCCACTAGAAATCCCACTAGCTAGGTGGTGCATATCACCATATTATTAGTGTAATTCCTTATGTTTTATAGATATAGGACTATGTCCACTCTCTATCCAATCACAATGAAACCTCCATACCTCTCACATATGAATCAAAAACACTCTTCTGACCCTTCAAAAGCTATAATCAAGAATAAATAACCAATAATTGATATGAATATAAAGAAGGAAAATTTAAAACAAAGATAATACTAGAAAGTGGGTTTTGGGATATTATATATCATACAACTGTTGATAATATTTTATATAGACTTTATTGGAGAAATTTTTAAATAAAAAATAAAATATTGATCAAGATGTAAAACAAATTAAAATATCTATTTAGTAGTGATGAATTCAAATATGCCTCATGATTTTAAAGTTAAAGTGTTAACTTTTTTTCAGTGAGAAACAAATATTAACAATAAATTATATTGAGGGTATCTCAAGGCTACATTAATATTAATAAATATTTCATCCATCCATAAAGAAAAATGTGAAAAAAATAAAAAATAAAAACTTTCAAAACTCTTAGAATTTACTAGGAGATATGAATTTAGAGATAGAGAGAATTCTAAGTTGATGGGAAAATCCCATGTATAAAAAATAAAAGATAATTAAATGGAGTCATTGGTGACATAATTTATTAGGATATTATATATTCCACAATAAATAAAATAATAATTCATGGAGACCAATTTTTAAAATTTATAATATATAAAGAGAAATACAATTTTCAAAAGAGATATTGTGAAGGAAATCTAAGAGCTACAATGTGTAAAATATTGAAAAGATCTCTAGAGTGAGAATAAGTATGCGGTTGATGATCCCATGATGAGAGTTTTGATAATCTTGGTATTGAATCTTTAAGGATAAAAAATAATTTGACCATTATGCTCAGATTGGATAATTCATACAAAGTATTGAAAAGAAACAAGAGAAACAAAATAGAGAGTATATGTGGCCGAGAAGTTCATTATCATCCACATACCAATCCTTTAATTTGATGAAAAGTGAGAAATCATGGTGAGTTGATTCAAAATAAGGTTTTTGAACCATGAAACTATATAGTCATGGTTTTAGTGATTCCCTAAAGACCTTTTGCCAGTTGATGACACCCTTTAAGGATGACGATGAGTTTTTCTAGACATAGGGATATATCCAAACATACTTGTTATTTACTTCAAGATTATTAGGAAGAGAACAATAAGAACTAGAAGTATTCTATAATAAACAAGATAAATTAGAATATTGTAGTGATAACTTGTGTGATGTAGTGATCGAACGCCAATATATTATGGTGTGTTTGGTTTTAGGATGATACCTATCCTACTCCACTTGTATTGTTGATGTGACAATATTATAGAATCCACAACCTTCCATGGGTCAACAAAGAAAGAAGAGGATCTTAGTACCAATCCTTGTAAATATAGTTCGGTGATTTTAATTTATATACATATTTTCCTATAATAATTACTTTCTCATTTAGAATATAAAAATATTAATTTTCAATAACAAGAAATATAGATTAAATTCAAATGGGGTTAAAAGTTCCATTAAGAATTTAGAATCTCGAAAAAATAGGAAACACCTTATTCACCCATCCTCTTATGTGTCTTCACTGATCCTAATTTTAATTTTATTAAGATAATAAAGGGTAAAATAAATATATTACATTTATAGGATTGAATAAAAAAAATAGAAGAATGATGTTAATGAAGAATGATTATAACTTAAAGAATGTAAAATTAGTAAATAAATACCATTACCATGGATTAAATATTGGATTTTCATTCTCAAAGAAACATTAATATAAATTTAAATTTATTATAAACAAATATTGGAAGTTTATTTATATTTATCAAATAATTAATTATTTTTTTATTTTTTTATTAACTGTTTATTAATCATTATTTATTAAAAATAATATTTTCATGTTAATTGTATTGTTTCTTCAATGTTATAATTTATTTGTATTTTATTTTTATTGGCCTATTCTATTTGTTTCATGCTCACCAAAATCATCATTGTGGTTACCTAGTTGTGTTTGATATTTTTATGAATTCCTATAGTCATTTCATGGGGTTGAAGTAAACAGTTCATAAAGGGGGGTGTGAATGTTATTTTTTATGAAATTTTATTTAATAAAAATAATTGATTTTGTTAAAATATTTACTTATATATAATACAATTCAATAATTATTAGAATCTCAAAAGATTATCTTAATTATATAATATTACTTGTATTTAAGTTATCTTAATCATTCCTAATGTAAACATTATAACATTATTCATGTATGTTGTAAAACCATCCAAAACAAGAATTTGTTATAACCAATAAATGACTAAGAAAGTAGATTAATTTTATGATGATATCATTTTTATATAATCATAGTGATTTAGTTATTAAATCATTTATGTGTGTAAAAAGATATTGGATGTTTGGGGATTTAAATGTAATTAATGGAATGAAAAAGAAATTATTTCCCGCTTTGAAGGAATAAATATTTCTCAAAGCATGTTCTTTTAGAATGTAGGACATAGTCTTATATCATGTTGACAAAGTGTAACATTCCACCACATTTAACAATATTATTGGTTCCTATACTAGTGGTCACCTCATGAGCTCATACACATATCCCCATACACCAGAGGCTATGGACTACTATCAAGGGTTGAGGGTGTTACCATAGAGAGTCTATACCCTCATATAAGAGTGTAAAATAGTAAAAAAATAAATAATCACCATCCATAGATAATAATCAAAGCATATGGAAGGTATAAAACAAATTTTTTTTATCAAAATGAAATTCGCAATAAAGTAGTTATAAAGACACACGGTTATGCCAACATACACATAGTGATCACCCACTGGGTTAATCACACAAATAGAAATAATTAAAGTAAACTGAATATAAATTAATCTATACTAATATCCCCAAGAATCACATCATCTTAATTTGAAAACCCTTAAAATTACTCTAGCTAAATGAGTTAATCTAGAGAAGATACCTGAACGTAACATATGAATAGTTTTGGATACTTGAGTAGCCAAGTTCCAAGGATTCCCGAGCAGTTTGTGATTATAACTCAATAGTCAATCAACTACATGATTCCATACACAACCCATAAATATAGTGTATGTTTATGTGATATTCTGTTTTGAAAATGTAAATAAAAAAATGAATCATATAAAAATAATCAACATCGATCGTCGAGATCTAACACAACACAAATGATCAATTACACCTACTTCAACCAGTGCTAGAGTGTATATAATCACATCAGAAAACTATACCAACCATTATTGGGATCGATATCCACATAGTAGTAGGTGAAAAGAAATATTTTTATGAACAATCCTACGAAATATAGATCATTATTTTAATACAACCAATTTCTAGGGTGTCAACCCTATGAAATCCAGTAATCATAGTCATGTCACTTATTCTTAGGGAGCTGACACTAGTAAATCCATATTAATGAGTTATACTCATTAGATCCATATAAGGTAAGAAATATCCCATGGTCATTAGGACCCACAATTAAAATCCTATAAGTATCCTAGTAATTTGATATATCAGGTGCATCCACTAGATCCTCGAGATTATCCTAGGAATCATATTGAGGGGAATAGAGTCTGACTCATGATATCTCAGATAGAAGTGATTGGGTGGAAATAAACTAGTCAGCTATATCTTATATAATGTCTAGAAAAATTCAATTTCTATAAATAAATCTAACGAAATCCATTATTATGTAGGAAAACAACCAAATCTAAGATACATGTCCATGGAATTATATATATATATATATTATAGGAAAATATAAGGATATTTATGAGGCATTATATATATAATAAGCCTTTAATTATATTATTTCAAGGTAAGTGTATCACTCACATAATATCTTGTTTAATAATAACAGTGTGAGTTGGACATCCATCTAACCCATCTCATATAACAAGGGTAGGCCTCTTGAGTAGATGACCTATAATTTATAATGAATCTATATCATGCCCACAAAAATTATTTGGGTTCTAGGTGGAACTTAAAATCATCACTACTCATTTTCACACATACTCTCTCAGGGTTCAATGCATCATTAGGTCACCCAAAAGGGTTCCCTAAGTCACATAATAACATAAAGATACCATACAATTTTTATTATCTTTATATTAATATCTCACATAATCATCCATCACATAATGGGAACAACATCTCTCAATGTTATCAAAACCATCTTAAGGCCTCACTGACCTCCTAAAAAAATCCATGCAGACACCTCTATAGAGAGATTTCAAAAAGATTTTCTCAATACCCAAGTTATCCTTGAATAGTCCTCTCACTAAACCTATATAAATTAAACCTAGGGGATAACCACCTTGATTCTCACAAACTAAGTTCTAAGGAACACTCACCCTATTGACATATCAAATACCCTAAGGTCTATAGAGCAGCGTAGGGGTCCCAAAAGGCATACTGAGGCCATTCGTTCCCAATTCATCATTTACCTCTTTAAGGGGTATAAGGGATACAATATCAGGTCTTCAATGTCTCACTCATCCATATAATAACCAACCAGTGTTCATCTATATCAAGTTATAAAATTTTTCTTATACTCTTGGCCATCAACGACCAAGGTATCCATCCTGTTCACAATGGCACATCATGTCCCTTGTAAATTTATTTATTTAATTCATAGGAATTCAATTTATATAAATAATTTATGAAATTTTATAATTTTTAATCACCAAAAGTGATGATACATTATATAACATTCCATATAGAAAAAGTGCATATACCAAATGGTAATTTTCTAGGACCACCTACCTCATTCATGGAGTTACAATATTGTAAGGACTGCCAAAATAATATCACCAAAGGTCATCAAAGTCAAACCAACCATTTTACTTCTTTAGAAGACCCTATATAAATCCATACTATTTAATTCATTTAATTATGTAAATTTTTAGTTAATTTCCAATTTAATATAGTATTAATAATTTATTAAAAACTCAGAGAGTGGCCTCATCACAAATAAACATCAACAACCTCTCATGAAAGGTTCATGGCATAATCCTGAGAATAATCCAATGATAAAAATAGATAAATGAAATAAATTAATGAAAAAAATTAATTTAATTTAAATAAAACCCCAAAAAATTAATTCAATAATTTACATTTAATGAAACTATATGCTACAATGCACGTTCAACCTCCAGATACCCCCTCTAGCCATTTCAAGATAAATAACAAATATATTAGGATTATTCTACCATAGTCTAATGGAATTATCTCAAGAAACCTAGTCATAGATGACTGAAAATATTAGAAATCAAGAGGGGATACGAAAGAATGAATTTGATGATATTTCAACTTGAATAGCCATAGGAATCAATGGATACACACACCTTGACATGGGGGCTGAGAGAGAATAGAGGAGAGACCCATCATGGAAATCACATAAGAGAGAGGATGAGATAGGAGGGAGATTGATTTAAAAGTCCAAGGAAAAATGGTGTTTCAACCCTTTTATAAGAATATGGGAAAAAACATGGCATGGCCCATGATATGAACCACACTTTGGTGAAACTGTAGGCCAACCCCGAGAACCACCACATACCCATAATATTTATAAAAGTACCTCTCATATTTTCATTTAAGAAAGAGATTACTCTTTAATACTATTAAATATAAAATAATCCTTTATCTCTTCCAAATTACCATAGTTTTACACCCAATAATCTAAATCTCTCGGTAAGAAAAAACACCCAACACTACTCTGAAGGGTGTGCTTAATATCCATATACCAACAACCCATACCACATAAATTGGAATTTTACCCAACCCATTTTTTGATAAGTTCCTCTCTTAGGAACCAAAGTCAGACAGTACTCAACAACCTTCAGCCTGGTTAGTTCACCTTATACTATGGTTTCAACCAAGGTGTGGTCACTATAGGGGTGGACCTAAATCAAAATTCAACTACATGTTTTTTGAATTAAATATTTTATGGACCCTAGAACCCAAATTACCTCTTAGACCTTGATCAAAATATAGAAAACATCTCCATGAGATTTTAAATATCTCAGAATCTAGATCTAAATCTTAGTTCTCAAAATTAACACGTCACCAAAATAAAAAATTCACATTCTTTCTATATTTTAAAATCAAAAATTCATGTGGTTTTATAAAATTCCCACCATAGGATTTATCACTCTCAGGAAGCCTCAACATTTCTTAACGAAAAATCAAAATCCTTATTAGTCATCAATTAATAATCAACTCACCACATTCAACTTCAGAATAAAGATTGAACATCCATTGCAAGACTCCCAATAAATGGTGACTAATTCATCAAAATATGAGCTACCTAATCATTTCTATATCTAATTCTAAGATAATACTCCCTATCACATGTCTATTCTGAGACACCATATTTTCATTTAACCATTAATCACTTAACTAATTTTTTTATACTCTATAAGACTCTACTTGTAAAGGGCTAATTTCTTTCATGGTTCACAATACCACTGGAATCTCCCATTTAAATGAATTCTTAATGGTCCAATGATTGAATCAGTTCAATTTTCAATTTACCACACCCCATTTTTTATGAAATCATTAGTCGATCATCCTCTACCTAGCCATCTTATAATACAATCAACTTCCATTTTTTAAATACAATCACATCTCTTGAACATAATGCCATGGAGGATCATGATATCATCTGATAAACCACAACAATGTTTCAAACTAACACTCATTGGCATTGTACTATGGGATCCTTGACCAACCAAATTAGTCTTCATACTCTCACCACAAAAACTAGAGCACCATCAATCTGACACACCACACACCACATAAAATTTCATCCCAAGACAAATGTCAACACTTGAAATCTATCTATTATGTTCTTTTCATAAAAAAATATGGAATTATAAATTAGACAAGTTAAATTAGATTAAACTTCACTTTAGTTTACAAATCCTACCCTAACCATCCAATGACCAGTGTCATCACACATATGACCCTACCAACATTGGGATATTGAATTTGAATCCCATGAACCATCCATCACCATAAATGATGATTTGAATGGATTATCTAGAATATACCATATTGAAATCCTAAAATTTCAATTGTAAACCACTCCTAGATTACATGTAATATCATCCTCAACACCTTTCAAAATCCCTTAAATTATACGGGTGACATCCTCTACCTTCTAATAGTGTCGCCCCACCATATAAATTCTATTACACATCAATTGGAACACAAACTCAAATGGTTTCATCATTATACACTTATATATACTTCCGATCGATGCTCATATGTCCCATTAATACATGGAACCATCCATCTAAGATGTCATCATCCATTAGAAGGGTGAAAATTCCCATTGTTGTAAATGATTCAAACTAACATTATCAAAAGTGTCTCATTAAAAAAAATCATCCATTCACAGAAGGATGAATTCTCATCAATCCATAATTGACTGTAACCATATATAACTAATGTTAATTGTCGGATCTCATAGAAATCTAATGGCAATACACTAGATTATAACATAATTGAATAATCTAACTCAAGATCCTATGAGATTCATGTCATTGAAACTATGTTCGCATGCCTAAATCCATGAATATTCTCATAACTATCAATCTCAACTTGTATGATGAACCCTCAATTCTCCAATTCAAAATCTGGGTATTCACCCATGCAAATTTATGTAACACTATCACATGAAAATCTAGGACTACACTGAAAATTATAAATATAAACTTTTTATATATAAAAAATAGTTAAAACACATAATTTCATAATATACCATCCCATTAGGAATCATGACCAACCTTAATAGGGCCATTCATCTATCTGTACTTCTCATCTTGAATGAATTCACAAGACTGTGACTACCCCTCTCTCGGGTTACCCCCACACATATAATAACTCATCTCAACCATAATTCCTGGCTCAATAGTATCCAAATCCATAAATAGAACGTAATAGGCTCTCTTACCTAGAAAAAAATTAAAATATCACATAAATCACCACTCATGGGAAAATATACCTTCTCCCATATAAATATTACATAGAAACTCATGTTATAAATCACCCACTCTACTATTCTCAAATATATGTTTCTGGAAACCCATGCGAAGCCACCCACCTAATAGAAGACAGATTCTCATCAAGAATCAATACATAAGAAAATACTCTTACGAACCACAATATAATCTCTATATACATAGATATATATATTAACATCATCTTATCATGATCCATGTTGGTTATACCATAATAATTTGGTTTGGTTATCTAGAACATTACCAAGATGATATAAGGGGAATCCATGTATATATTGTAATTGAAACTTTTAATAATTAGATAAATTTTTACTCTCTAAAACCATTATCAGTACCACCCGAAATTTCACTATTACTAAAGAATCAAAATGCATGAAAAAACTTTTTAACGGTAACTATAAATACCTTTCTAGAGGTAATAAATAGCCATCAAAAAAGAGAATCCCTTTATAAGATACACATGGCCTATCATAAGAAGAAAATCTACCATGGTTTATCTAATTACAATTCCACCAAAAATGTATATGGTAAATTCTAAATACGTTTTTATTAAAACATTAAACAAATGAACCCTCGTCATTACAGAAATGATTCACACATAAGTAGATGTATTTCATGTGAGTCCTATACACTAATTCATAGACACATGATTCTTACAGTCATGCCAAAATAAAAAAACCATAATAAATCATAAAACTCAAAACTCAATGGATTAAAATTAATCGAAATCATTCAATCATAAAATAGAATACCAATAAAAATAATACCATAACATTTTAACCTAGATTTATGATAAAAAATGTGTTCCCAATGCACTAATTCCATATCCATCACATACTGAAACATGTCACTTATTACTATATACCATATCCCAAATACTGAGATAAAAAAATACTCATAAAATTTGTGATATTAGTCGCAAAAATGTTCAGACAAAAAATTTTCAAATCTCACTACCATGTACCACATGACTATTTCTCTGACAGATGGTCACTACATGAACTCTTTCAATTTCCCAAAGGTAAGAGGCTTACAACTAGCATTGAGTGTATAGAGTGTTACCATGGGGAGATTATACCCTCATATTGTAGTACTAAACATCAACATAAATAAGAAATTATTATCTAATAACAATAATCATATTTTATGGATCTAATAAAACACAATATGCTATTTGAAAATGTAATACATAAGAAATTAGTCATACAAAATTATGGTCACACCCGTATACAATCACTGATTTCTCACTAGGAAAACCACAAAATAGAAATAATGGAAAATAAATGTATAAAAGTAACTACCTCTACCATTGAACCTAAAATAATCCATAGATCCAAACACATATAACATATCTAGTTAAATGGACTAATCGCAAGTAGTTCCTCCAGATCAACATATAAATAGTCAAGGATGAGTAGGAACCCAAGTTCCAAAACATCTAAATATGGTGTGAGTACAACTCAGCATGGAACTATGAATGGGGTCCCATATATAACTGGTAAATATAGTTTATATTCATTTGATATACTTTGGTAATAAAATGAATTAATAACATGAGTTTTAACAAACAAACCTCAATGATTCCTTGATTTTAACATGACACCAAGGATCAATGATACTTACATCAAATGGTGCTTATGTGTCTCTGGTTGTTTCATATAGCTATTCCAACTAAGACATAGATAGATGTCCATATTTTATTAGGTATAGAACCAATTAATTAGAAAAATCATAGTCAATACAAATTATACTAGGAATACAACTAATTCCTATGGTCAAGACCCTATAAAATCCGATAATAGAATACATGTGACAGATTTATAGGTTGATGACCATATAAAATCCATATAAATGAGTAATACACATTAGATACTAGTAATATCCTAGGAATCCCATAGTCACCAATCTCTATATTGGAATCCTGGGAAACATACTGGGAATTCCATGTATCATGTGCATCCACCAGATCTTAGGGTGTATCATTAGTATCATATCTAGGATAATAACATATGACTTATGGTGTCTCACACATTAGTGCTTGAGAGAAAATCATCCAAACAGTTATTTCTCATATAACATCGGTCATTAGAAAATTATTAGGTGGAAATCATAGGAAATATAACAATAAATTGGACCATGATAGATTCCAAGGAACATATCCAAGGCATTCTATAGTAATAGGTATAATAAATGAATTAAAACTGATTTCACAAAGAATTATATATATAATAGGGTTTTAATTAGAGGGTATACAGGGTGGTTAGTCCCTCTAATAACATTTTATGCTATAATAATAAAATGGGCTGCCCATTCTCATAACCCATTCTAGATTACAAGCGAGAAATTATTAATATGACTACCAGTAATCTCTACTAAATCCATATCTAGTTGATATGAACAACACAGAGTCTAAGATAACTCCCACAGTTATCACTATTTTATCTCACATACACCGTCTTAGGGGTAGTACATCCCTACGGAGCCTACTAGGCCCCCAAGGTTGGATAATAACATGGTTACCCTAAATTGATTCATTTATATCAATTCATGTATCTTAGTTCAACACCTATCATTTATATGGAAAATAGTATTTTTACATCCTCAAAACCATCTTAATACCTCATTAACATATTAAGAGAATCTATATAGGCAGCTCTATAGAGAGATGAAGTAAATAACATCTTAATACACATGCCATCCATGATTACTCCTCTAACCTAGATGAAACATAATATATATTGGAAAAACCCCCTGGGTACTCAGATACCTAATGGGAAGGATAACTTACCCCACTCCAATCATAAATTACTCGATAACCATAAGAAATAACAACGGTCCATTAAATCCTACATGGGTTAATTGATCCCAATCCAGCACTCCCCTCTATAAGTAGGTACCAATGGTACATACAAGAGATACACCACGTATCAATCATCCTAGTCACTCCCATATAGGGTTTAGCTCTATCAAGGCATACACATATACTTATAATCTTATCTATCAATGGCCATGATTGTCATACAGTGCACAAAGTTCCATCATTTCCCATGGGACATTGTTTATTTTATTTGTACGTATTTAATTTTTTATTTTAAAAAAATTAATGAATTTTAAATGTTTTAAATCCTAATAGTGGTGAGAAAACATATCAAATTCCACATAAAGGGGAATTATTTAGGAACACAAACCTCATTCATAGAGTTTCCAACCTTTCAACACAACCCAAATACCCTCACATGAGCATTTCCATGTCCATATAGCCATTGTTTTTATAACAAGGCCCTTTATTGTAGAATTTCATTTTATTGTTACAACTGTCACTAATTCAATCACCAAATTAATGTTACTTCAATCAAAACCCTCATATAATTTCATATGAAAATATACCTTCAATAAAATGGCATGAGACAGAGCACATTCATCCTCCTAATACATATTCTATAAAGATTGAGAAAAATCCCCATTATATTTCGATTATTTAGAAATTCTATCATGTAATCATCTCAAGAACCATATACATAGACAACAAAAAAATCAAATAAATCAACAGGGGATAAGAACCATGTAAGAAGATGATATCTAACCTCAAATCACTATAGAAATATATATAATAACACTTATATCTATCAAGTATCAAGAGTTAAGAGAGGGGGAGATCCATCCTAACCATTTTGTGTGAGTGAGAAAAATAGAGGTGGGAGAAGAATTAAAAAAACATGGTGGAAAAAATATGCTTTAAAATATTTTTTTAAACATTGAGGTGCCCCATACATGAATCAATGTATAAACCACACCATGGTTAAACTACAAGAAGCCCTTAGGAACCCCAAAACACCCAAGAACACATCCAAAGTCCTACCAAGATCACTATTTTTGATAAGGATCACTCTCCTAGACCACAAAAACTAAAATAGGAATTTATCACTATCCATTTACCATAGTGATTAACCTATGAACCAAATTAGATAACTCAGCCAAAAATATCAGTTGAATCCCAACAAGAATCCATCATCACTATTTAACATGCACCACGACCATGTAAATGGGTGTTTCACCCAACTTATTTCCCACAAGTGCCTCTCCTAGGAATCACACTCAGTTGGAACTCCACTACCTCCAACCAAGAAATTTCACCCACTACCATGGCATCCACCATGGAATAGTTTGGCATTTAGCGGTGCACATATAGATAAATTATTCTATAAGTTCTTTCAATTCACTACATCATCCACACAAGAACATCAATCATATTATTTTTTAGATCCATGATTCAAATGAATATTCTAATATTTAATATTTTAATAGAATTATTTATACATCATTTTTACTTATGTTTTGGTTGTGAAATAATATATTCTAGTAAAATTTAATTATAAATCGAAATACATAATAACATTTAATGGTTTTAAAATTATATTATACAAAAATACCATGAGAGTTACTTTTTATAACTATATGATTTCTTGAAATTATTCATAATAATTTTATTATAGTATTGAAACTCTTTTTCTATGACCCACCCCAACATGTACCCTAATTAGCCTAAAAATGATGTCAGGTGGTGATTCTCTATAATATGCCTCCAAAAGTCCACTAGTTTGTGACTAATAGCTGTGGTATAAGTAAACCATGTTGTTAATTATTTCCCTCAACATGATTTATGATAATATATAAGTTAAAAAGCCACAACAAAACTCCATATCAAAAATAAAAACATATTGGTATAATACATGATAATCCCAATACACAAATGAAATTAAATAAAAGAATTAGAAGTGTGTAATGATTAAAATAATAAAATTAAATTTTTTTAGGAACCATCAAGCCCAATAGATCATGTTTTACATCCCAGCCCAGATTCTCTTAAACTAGTTGTCTGAGCCAGCTCGCCACAAGGCCTCAGGAATGCCTCCTCGTATGATAGAGGATGATGAATAGAAGTTGAGGACTAACGTGGAACTCTAAGGAGACTATACTGTAGGTTTCGGGTGCAGCATTATCCTGAAATGGGTTGTGTCCAACTTTTATTTTTACCATTATTGATTTCCAATCATATATTACACAATGGTAAATGTTATGATCTTCAAAATTGAATCAAAGAATATAAAAAATTCATAAAATTCTAAAACTATAGAGAGTATCATCATATATTATTTATAATTAGTTTATTTAAATAATAATTACTTTATTGGAATTCTCTATTCATTGATGAATTTGACAACAAATCATCATCGTAAAGTCATTATGGTATAGGAATCAAAGTCGATTCCCTCCTATGGTGATTCACACATGATCTAAAAATCATTGAACATCAACTTAGGATTCTCTTAGTGTTATCATGGTAGATCATATCACATGTGTTTTCCACCTTTGATCTCATCATGAACCACTTCCAAAGCATTATTCTGGATCTCTCTTAACTTGTGAGTGGGAGTTTGAGGAAGACCGATCTCCATTATTGGGATCGTTCTTAGAGAAGGTAGCTTTATAAGGCATGGGAGGATTATCCAATTCAGTTGTGCACAACAAAAATATAATGAATTTTCTCTGAGAGAAAATAATATAATTTGTTTTATATATCTCTAGGGTTAAAAATAAATAATTTCATATTTACCCCTTATTACTCATTTAATCCCAATAGTACATCATGTAAAATAATAATAATAATAATAATAATATTCTTTCTCCACATGTGCTTAACATTTGAATTAAATTAAATATTATTTAATTAAATAATATTCAATATTTATTATTTCTCACCAGAAAATTAAACTCAGTCCCCCATTTCTCCATAATATTTATCGATCCTTGAGTAATGAATTTTTATTTATTAAATAAATATCATATAATTATTATTCAATAAATAAATATATATTATATTCACTAAATAGAAAAATAAATATTTGTCAAATTTTCCACCCACAATATATTCTATCAAAAAATTAGTGATATAATAAATATGAACAAGAAAACACGAATAATTATTAAACAACATGTTGGAATGATATTTATTCAACTTGTTAAATAATAATAATAATATTATTCTTTAACTGAGATTTTGGATACACTTAGTGTTTGACCCTATAGGAATATTTCTCAGTGGAATTAGGAAAAATAGCCTAAAGTCAATGGTTAGTGTCTAGAAACACGCCAAGGAACCCATAGAGAAAGAAGTTAATACCACAAATAAATAACACCTCATACAGATGCTTACTGTGAAATGTAATCCCCTTATCATTCTGTATCAAATCATGTAGATTACATACTGGTGCCATCAACCAATATTCTCGATTTCTCTTTCTTTGACTTCCCAAAATCTGAACTTGCCTATAGAACACCATGGTCATGGATTTATTTATGATATATCATTTCCATAAAGGGACCTAAGATATCAACTTCTTCTAAAGAATTGAAGTTACTAATCCTTTTTTCGCATTATTAATTTATGAAATATTACTCTTGATGCACCCAATGCATCCTACCTTGCTGCGAACATATCTCATAGAAATTTTCATTAATACATCATAGCAGAAGACTCATAATACTAATTAATAATAGTGTTAAAGTATATTCACTAATACACATGTCTATATATAGGAACATCCAATGAAACATATTAATGCAGATTTCTTACTAGCGGGTCTCGTTCTCATAATATCCTACTAGATATTACCAAGGGCGTACACCATGAGAAAATACCTCAATGTCCTATGATACTCCACCCATGATAGTATTTATAATTTTTGTCCCTTGAATTAAATTATTTTGACATAGAATATTTTTTTAGGAATATTATCATGACACTTCTATGTTCTCATCATAGCGGGGAACTACAATAACCTTTTAGTGAAAAAGATGCTTTTAAAACATTATCGCATACCGTGTTATACAGAATAATAATAATAATGTGATAAAAAGTTTATAAATATTCAAAACCATGAATACATGTTATCATAAAGTACACAGATGTTGGTTCTAGGAAACCAACACCAACAGACTCCCACTTATACTATAACCAACTACTAATAACCTCTAATCTTATATCTCTCACATGATACTAATAATTCTATTGATATAGGCCTTTAATCAATTGGTATTGCATGTTCTCTTTCGTTAGTACTATACTTAATTCCACCTCACCCTTCTGATGAAAATTTCCTAAGAGGTTGTACTTAAGGGGTATGTTCTGTGTGTGCTGGTGTGACCTTGGAAGTTCTGAGAGATCCACTACTGTAGTATTATCATAATATAATGTGATAGGGTCTTTAATGTTAGGTACCACATCAATCTCATATACAATTTTATGAATCCAAATGGATTCCATGGATGCATCATAATCCTATATATACTCATACATTGCTATAAAATCAATGGCAATTGGTTTCTTTGAACCCTTATAGCACAAAAATCAACTATTGTGATAGAAATCATATCCTAAATAAGAATTCAGATAATTATTATCTATCTAAAAACTAACATTTGTATAACCCCAGATGAGTAGATCATTTTATCCTCTATACACTAGGAACATATCCTTAATTTCTCTTAGACACTTAAGGATAACCTCAACATAAGGCCAATAATGTTCTCCTAGATCCTCTTGATATCTTCCAACCATTCTCAGTGCATAGGAAACATCAAGTCTAGCACATAACATGGAATACATTATTGATGTTATCATAGAAACATGTGATATCTCATTCTCTCTTTCACATGTGGTGTATGAGAAAAACTTTTCTTAATAATATGTAAACCATGTGAAACTAGAACCCATCCCATCTTGGATTGTTACATACTAAATCTATTTAGTATTAGGTCGACACATATACTTTGACTTAGTCTAAACAGCTCATGAATGATCTTAATCATCATAATATAGGATGACTAACCTAATTCTTCCATAGAGGAAAACGTTTTTAACAAATCCTTAAGAAACAGTAATACTGGTATTTCATTTTCAATAATTAATATTTCATCATCATATACTAATAGGATAACAAACGCATTCCCACTAAACCTCTGGTAAACAAATGTATCTCATTAGTTATTAAAGAAACCAAATTATTTTATGGATTCATCAAATCAAATTTTGCATGACCTGGATTATTTATTCAATCCAAAAATGGATATATACAACTTGAGATTCCTTTTGGCATCACCTGGAGTCACAAACCCTTTTGGTTTTGTCATATAGACATCTTCATCAAGGATCCCATTATGTAATACAGTTTTTAATTCTGTCATCCAAATCCCATATCCATGGTAAGATTCTATAACAAGTATAATTTGGATTTATTTAAAAATAGAAAATGGTGAAAGGTTTACATTGTAGTAAATTTATTAATTCTGATTAAACCCTTAATCCACTATCCTTACTTTATAGTTATTTAATTTACCTTCCATGACCAGTTTCTTCTTGAATTCCCATTTTCATCCAATGATATTTACATCAACTAGTGCATAAAAAAGAACCCAAAATTAGTTCATATACATGTAATTCATTTTTGAATTCATGTATTCTTTGAATTTTATAGATTACGAGCTCTCTACTACCTTTTTTTAGTTGAGTGGTTCACTATTGTCAACCGATAATGAGTAACCATCATTAGTTACTAGAAATACATATCTCTCTAGTCCTCTTACCTATCTTACACTACTACATTTGTATTTGTGTTTTGGTAAATAGTTTTTCCACAGGAACCTATGGAATTTTTTCCCATGACAACTCTTATGTATCATCAACATCATCTTCATTGAAGTCAATATGATCCCACTATAAAATTTTAGGATTCAATACCTCTCATGAAATATTACTTGTTTGGCATAGTAATATTCTTTTCCTAGGGGTTGTATGGATAATATACTTTGTTTCCTTATGATACCCTATAAAGATACAGTTTGTTCCCTAGGGTGCCTGTTTTTTTCCTAATAAGACCTTAACAAAAGCCTTGAAACCCCATTCATATGTATGCAACAAAATGGGTTTGTTTCCACTCCATAACTCGAGGGGAATTCGATTTTTCTCCTTAGTTGATACTTATTTTAAATTTTATTACACATTTTATAATGAATATACCAAAAAGGATAATTAAAGATCTGCATGACTCATCATCAACCTTACAATTTACAATAAGGTACAGTTCCTCCATTAACTAACACTGTTCCACTATGGTGTATATGGTGCAGTTATTTGAAATTGAATACCAAACTCCCTTAAAAATTCTATAAACTCCTGGTTAAGATATTCACAACCTCTATCCATTCAAATGTTATTTATCTTCTTGACAAGTTTATTATCTAATTCATTATTGAATTCATTTAATTTCAAAAAGGGCCCTAGACTTATACCATATCAAGTAGACATAGAAATATCTACTCAATTTATCAGTAAAAGTTATGAAATATGAATATTCGCCTATATCTTCTACTATAAATTATCCACATACATCAGTCTGTACCAATCCTAGATGTTTTGCATCCCTTTCACCATGTCCACAAAATAGTGGTTTGGTCATTTTTCCTTGTAAATAATCATGACATATTTGATGTGGTTTTAGCTCAAAAGAGTTTAAATATGTATCTTGACATATCTTTGTCTAACTATTCTCCTTTACATGACCAAGATGGTGATGTCATATTTGGGTGTTATATGAGGCATGTGAACATGATTCATTTTAGATTTCCAATACATGGTTTTGTAATTTAATATATAAATGAAATTATTTAAATTTTACATACCATAACATATGTTGTCCTTGTGAAAGAAAAAAATGTTATTTATAAACATGAAAATAAAGTCATTTAAATCTAATAATGATATATAAATTATGTTCCTGGTAACATTCAGTACATAATAAAAATCATTTAAAATCAAAATCATTCATAGTGCGAAGGAAAGGTGGTAGTCACCAATGGCTAGGGAAGCCATCCTTGCACCATTAGCATCTCGTAAATCCACCTCTCCTATATAAATATTTCAAAATCTACATGATTCTTGCATTTGGATATATAGTCGAGAACCAAAAGCTATATCAAATACCCAATATGTTGATATTGAAATATTACACTTGAAAATGAATTCACCTTTAGCTTCCCATTTCTTCTAGTTTCAGTTCCTCTTCCAGTGGCTTGACTTGAAAAATTAAAACATACATCCTATTTTTTCCTTTCTCTTTCTCTGGAACTTATTCTTCTTGGAAGGATGATGATTGGGAGTTTTATAATTTCCATTATTCTGGGTCCCCTTTTTCTTGTTATTCATTTTTTTATTCACCATAAGGACCATGGGTTTATCACACCCAATGTCCTTATCCACGTGGAGAATCAAATTAAGAAGTTCCAAAAGAATCTTCTCATTATTGATCATATTTTAATTAAAAATTAATAACGATAAGGTCTTGGGATGTTATGAAAGTATGAGATCTGTACGCAAATTATTCGGGAATTTAATCCCAAATATGTCTAAGCAGTCAGTGTATCCAATACGATTGACTACATGATGCTCCTCTGGCACAGACTCTTCGATATTAGTTATAGGTAAACATTGGAGAACTCATACCTCTATTGTCTCACCTTTTCTTGATAGAGATCCTGAAGGTGAGACATCATTTTATATATATCCATGTCCTCATGTTGATTTAAAATATCTTTCGACATGGATGATTTAATGAAACAAAGAACATTTATATCATCATTAAGATGTTTCTCATAGAGATACAGCTCTTCATCAATTGCCTCAATATTAGATGCATCAGGGCAAAGTTATTTCAACACACATAATTTCTATTCATAGTAAAGGATAATGCGTAAGCGCCTTTGTCAATCTTGGAAATTTGTATTAGTGAGAAGTTTGTAATTATAAAGTATAGATCACAATGATATGTTTGAAGTCATTTTAATTTTGTTTCTAAAAATTATATTATCATAATTTTTGTAATTTTTTTTATAATTTTTTTACTATATCTAATAAAATTTAGACAAATGAATAAATAAATATTATATTTATTTTTCTACCACTATTTTATCGAAACCTAGTATCCCTCACCATTTTCTTACAAATATCCTGTTTCATGGAAACTCTAGCGAAAAGGATCCATATTACCATTATCATTACCCCATCTTTGGTTGGACAAGCAATAGAAATACTTTTAAGTAGGTATTCCAAATTCCAACTACATTAACTCATAGCTACTTGATTTGTTGAGTGGACTCCCCTATCCAAAAATCCTTAAATTGGATTTCCACAATCCTTTCCTCTTAGTTACACCAAGTCCAACTTTATTAATCAACCATTAATATAAACTATGTTTTGTCAACCCAAAACATCATGTTATAATTCTCTTGTAATTGAAAGCACTATATATTTGGTAGGCTAAGTACATTGAACTGTAGTTCAATTTTAACTAAAGTAGTGGAAAGATTTACTGAATTAATATATGTAATTGAGGGACTTAATCCTTTATAAATAAATGAAAAATTATTATCATTATCACGTGCTTGTTAATATTATTCAGATTTACTTATGTGATTAATAATGTCTTAGATAATATTTATGCACAATCCAATTTATTTAAGTTCTATCTGGCATGCTGGTTAATTTCATTAATTTATATGATCATGAAAAATCATCCATAATGAAATAACCATTCAACTTTATAGAAATAAAATAATAATATATACGATCATGTGCTTTTACTAATTGTAAGTTTATCTAGAAGTTGCTAAAATAACTTTTGATATTGGTGAAAACACCTTGAACAAATTAAGGGCCACGTTACAGCTTTACAACTATCCACCTATGTATATCTCTTGGATTTGTTTCTCCTTAGCTCCAAACTTGAACTGCCTCCACTAGATTGGGAGCTCCATCCATTATATATTCTTTTAATCACACGCATGTGAGAGGAAAGGGTTTACATTAATGAAACCATGGGAACAAAGGCCTTTATATAACAAGAAGAGATAAGGATCCTAGACCAACAATGAAATATAATAGATAATTAAATGAAACCAATCACATAAAAAGGTCTGGTTTATTCTCATGATCATCCAAATGTATGCAATGAATTATTTATTTAATAAAACTAGAAATAAATTCATAATCATTCTTATTTAAGATAAATTGTTCTAGAAATCTATTATTTATCATCTTTAATTTATAATTTTTAATATCTTAATTACCATCCGAATTTCCTTGAGATTCTCATCAATTATAATTTTAAACAAAATAAATTTATATAAAATTAACTATGTACATAAATGCACCTTGGAACAATATATTGAATGCTCATCAAAATATATCCAACATGTATTATGCTTGTATATAGTTTATTCTTCGTCATTTATAGTATACACATCTTATCATGTACATTCATGACTTATAACAGAAACTTATTTATTACATGAATTACATGATTTTTCTATAGTGTGATGTACTTTAATGCATATAGAGTAAAAATTGTAATATGAATCATACATGATATTCAGATCTGAACATTACATAGATATTAATTATTTATTTTTTATATAAGTACTAAAACCCATAACATAGTGTTTCCAACCAATTTAATGACCATACACAAGAACATGTTGATAGGTCTTTCATAATATAATAAATAAATTTTATATCTACATAATTTAGTATATGTACGCTACATGTAAAAGAGAGCTGCACAGTGTTTATGTATCTCTCCATCTATCTTAGGTACATGCCTAGGGACTTAGCTTGTAAATCATAACTTGGAAAAAATGGAGTACATGACATGTACAATGGACTACACTTCGTGTGGTATCCAAATTACATGGTATCTAGTTAGGTAGGTTGTGTGTGGTAATACATGACCTGTATGCGACTCAGAGGGACTACACATTGTGTATATAGGCTACACAGCATGTATTCCAAAAGAGTGTGTGCCACCCTATCATGGTCAACACGCGGCGTAATAAATAAATACACCACATGTCATTAATGCACATGGTTTGAATTAATTGTTGAATTAATTCCTAATGCATTGAGAACAAGTACACATCATTTATCTTCGGTTACATGGTTTGATCTCCTTTTTTATCTGTCTAGAATCCTTGACACCTCTCGATGGGATCCTGAATTTTAATTCATTCATAAAATTTTTCACATTGATTAGATCTATGAGAAACATAGGATGTAAAAGAAGGCCTTTCAATTTGGATTAAAAGAATGATTAAACTTGAATTTAAAACGAAATAAAAAATTTATAAATGAATCAATGATATTTAAGAAATTATAAATAATTATTTGACCCCTCTGGTACCACTTGTAGGTTCTTAGTGAATCAGAAGCATGTGATGGTTCATCCCCAAGTATTCTTTTTTCCATGATAGATGATAAATATTATACTTATACAATGATAATTGTCATGATCTATGGAATTGAATCGAGGAATATATACAAGGTATAGAACATTATAACCCGAGAGAGGATCATTGAATAATATTTATAATCAGTTTAATTAATTAAGAATTACCTTGTTAGAATTATTTCATATTTGATGAATATGACAAAAGTTTTGTGTTTTATAGTCACTGCATTATTGGAATCAAAATAGACACCCATGATCGGTGATCCACACATGATATACAAATCTTTGAATGTCATCATAGGAATCTATTGGGTGCTAGAATGGAAGATCCTATGGCTTTCATCATCCGCCTTTGATCTCCTTGAGAACCGCTTCAAAATAATTCTCCTAGATCTCTCTTAACATGAGAGTGAGAGGTAGAGGAAGACCACACTCCATTATTGGGAGTGTTATTGGAGAAGAGGGATATTTAGGGCTGAGAGGATTATCCAAATACATTGTGCAAAAAAATTAATTGGTTCTCAGAGAAAATAATATAATTGGGTTTGTATATCACTAGGGTTAGAAATAAATAATTGTACAAGTGCCCCTTATTTTTTATTTAATCCCTCAATAACCCCATGTAAAATAATAATAATAATAATAATAATAATAATAATAATATTTATAGACATGTTTTTAAATTGGGAATCAAATTAAGAAAAAATATTTAATTAAAAAATATTCCATATTTATAATTTCTCACCATACCATTAACTCAGTTTTCCATTTTCCACAATATTTATTGGGCCTTGAATAATAACTATTAATTTTCTAAATAAACATCAGAACCTCATTGGGCGATAAATAAATCATATATTAAATAAATAGATAATAATTTTTTATTAAATATTACACTCACATATTATTCTCTCGAAGAACAGGTAACAAAATAAATGCGATCAATAAAACATCAATAATTTTTAAAACAAATATTGGAATAATATTTATCTAACTTCTTAAATAATAAATAATATTTTCATTATTTAATTGTTATTCTAGATAAGATTAGTGTGTGGTCTTCTTGGCCTTTTTCTTAGTGGCACTAGGCAAATCATCCTAAAGTCCAAGTCCAGCATCTAACAACACACCACGGAACCCATGGATAAATAATTTAATGATGCAATGAAATAATACCTTAGACAAATACTTAATGTGTAATATGATCCCTTTATCATGATATATTAAATCAATAAGGTTGCATGTCAGTGCCATCAACCTATGTGCCCGATGAATCTTTTTTTGACATCCTAATTATTATACTTTTCTATAAAACACCATGTCCATGGATTTATTTTGGCTATATCATTTCCACAAAAGGGCCAGATATGTCAACTTTTTTTAAATAATAGAAGGGACAAAGTCTTTCAAACATTATTCATTAATGCAATATTACTCGTGATACACCCAACGTATCCTACCACACCAAGAACATCTTTCATCATAGTTTTCATCATTACACCAAAGTACGTGACTCAGAATACTCATTAATAATATTATTAATTTCTATGAACCAATATATATATATCCTTAGATAGGAACATCGAATTACACATATAAATGTGTATTTATTACTGGCAAGTCTCGTTCTCATAATAACCTACAGAATATTACCAAGGGAGTACACCATGAGAAGGTTCATCAATGTTCTATGAGTCTACAACCCTAATAGCATGTATACTTTTTGTCCAAAGAATGATATCATCCGGTTATAGAACATATTTTTATGAATATTTTCATAGAACTTCTAAGTTCTCAACATTGCGTGGAACTACTATGGCCATTTAGTGTGACAGATACATTTAAGACATTATAATATACTATTTAAGACATAAGAATGATTATGAAGTTATTAGAAGATTATAAATATAAAAAACGGGTAATACAAGTTATCATAAAGTACAAAGAAGATGGTTCTAGTGCACTAAATCCAACATATACACCCATATAATAATATACAACCAGAAGTAAATAATGAAACATAATATACATCAGAGTATGTGGAATGAAAAAATAAACTAAAACATAAACACTTTTTAACAAAACAAAATACAGTAAGGGGGAGAACAACCAGGTAATAGAAACAACACCGATCAACCACTAGGAAGACCACGTATAAAAAATAATTAATTGAAAAATAAATATATCAATGACCACTTATAAATCTTATCAATGTCACATACCGAGTATGAAGTGCCATTTTGAGCTTCTCTAGCCATATCATTAGATGAAACTTGATAAACCCACTTAATAATGATATCATTAGCCTCCTTCATAATCCTCACACATCCTTTCTCAACTGGAAAGTATACACAGGGTTTGTATGTACACCAGGGTTCACATACATGGGGTGAGAATAAATCTCAATTTTCTATCCACAATGGTGAAGCAATAATCTTCTTCTATAATCCATTAACATGTAATATGATAATCCAAGAAAAAATTATAACTTAAAGAAATAAAAATAAATATGTCATCGATAATTGGGTCCACAAAATCAATTAATCAAGCATTTTTTCTCCAATGTAAGAATGTCTTAGAGCAAGTCTATAAGGTTATGCATCTCAAGTAACATACAGTCTCCACATCCATGTCATCCCCTTCTATACCTCACTAAATTAATTATAATATCTTACTATTCACCTGTACGCATTAATCTATAGAACTAATACCAAGACACAATACTATAAAAACACATTGCATCAATCTGAAATTTATCCCACCAATCAAAAGATTTTTTTAGAGCATCAATATGACATCTTGATAATGGATAAACAGTTTGTAAAGATAAGGAACAATATATTCATTCTCCTAAACCATCAGAGAGGACCACCGTTATTAACACCCAAAACCCATTGTCAAAGAACCCCATGTTCAGAACCTAAAACCTTGGGTGATAACTAACATTTCCAGCACCCTAAGACCATGGGTTTGTGCCAATATAACCATCACCTGAAACCATGGGTGAGGACCATCCTGACCAGCACCCTAAAACCATAGGTGAGGAATACCACAAATTGATCCTAAACCCTTGGGTAAGGACCACCATGACCAATACCCTAAATCCATATGTGTGGAACTCGACTTCCACCTATAGATATGTAACTCCATGTTGGCTAATATCATCTATATCAAAATTAATATGCATGCAACCTCGACAAAGCACTAAAAGATAGAAAAAACAATCAAAATTGATATAGTGTGTTTCTATCAACCATATATAGTATCGATGTGGAACTTCATGTCAATCCTACCCAATCTTGAATGTGGAACATCATGTCTGGTATTCAGAACCATATATTTGGGACTTGATATCCATCTCTCTCAACCATCACATTCCATATCATAAATTGGGCTCCATCATGTGGAATCCCAACCATATCTCAAAAAACACATGCTGGAAACCAAGTACCAACCTAAATATATCCTCACCATTATCACATACATCAAATCAAGTCCCAATGGAACAATTGAAACCATTACCATCCCAATAAATGCACCTTCTAAGGGTTTTCCAAATAATAAGACACCAACATAACCCTCTATATCAACACATAGATAGTGGTTTCCCTCTATGGATCATCATAACTGGTACCCAAACAGATGCATCCAAAGTTGGATACTATGGGTTTGAAAATAAGAAAAGGAATCCATCTCTCAATCTATAGTCACAAGCCAACATATAAGAAAATTCCCATCACTTGGGATGACACATTTTTCTACTCAGTATCTAGAAACTCATGGCCTCACCAGCCTCAATAATAGTAATCCTTAAGAGGGATATAGCCCCAAGCCCATCCCCTTTTCTAGAGACCCTAGGTTGGTTTATACACTAAACATGTCCATCACCTCATGGAAATAGTTAGTCCCACTTACTAGGGAAAATCCTATACCAACACTAATATAGGTCTCTAATAACTAATCTTGTCTCCTGAAATCATTCTCATGACCCTCACATGTGACTCATACCATGTCTCACCCTCAAAAGATAGATGAACTCACTATATAGAGGAAAACATATCTATCCTAACATACCAACCCCATAAAACCTATTAAAAGACCTTAAAACACTCAAAGGATTACACTGTCATGATATTTGATAGAAGACACTCAAAATGAACTCGTATTGAATCTGATTCTAACTCTAGGGTGAAAACCCACTCAAACCCCTCCAAAGTGTATAAATGGGGAAATACACAGCATCTACTCTAAAACATCTAGCTAGTTTATGTACTCCCACATGGATTGGGTCACTCGAGGTTTGTTCTTATACTTATAAATGATAAAAGTATACAAGGGGTATGGGCGTATTCTTCCACATGGATATTTCCCACTTATATGGGGTCTTTACCCACACACCTGGCCACATGGTCATGTCCCACTACATGCTGTGTTCCTAGAAAAAATGGCTTGAAGTCCTAAAATTCCATCTTCCCAAGTACTCAGACACATGTCCGTGCACCACTTCATGGTTTCTACACCCATTACACTATTTGTATTTCAAAAAAAATCATCTTCAATAATGGTAAGAATACCTAACATGTGTTCCTAAACAACATGTTGTGTGATCTAGATTTGGATAGGTAATTTCCTATAAACCTCTAAAAACCATTAGTTTTCTCTAATTAAAAATTGATTGACTCACATGGGGTTCTTAGTAGTCACTATAGGGATTTAAAACATAAATCAACTACTATATGAGGATCGGGGTATAAAAATTAAAAACTAGCCTACCACATTGTGTGAACACTGAATCTTCCTGTTGGGCATAGGTTGATCAAAAAATTACATTAATTTATTTTTTATTTTGATTATCTCAAATAAACAAATTGTTAATAATGAAGATTAATTAAGTGGATTCCAAGATAATGATTAGTAGAAGAATTATTTTTATTCTCCAAGTATTTTATATTTAATTTCATAGTAATATGTTTTACATATTAAAGTATATATTTTTTCAGTGTGCTTAAAAGTAGTGTGAAAAAATATTTATCCCCTACTTTTTAAGAGGAATTTATGATTTGTTAACCTTAATTTCCATAAATAACCATATTTTTTACCCTATGTTTCGAGTGAAAATATAGATCATGGACCCTACATTTAGAAGAAACCATACATTTTAGGAACAAACGTATGGTTTATTATCCCTACTTTTAGAATCAACCATACATTGTTAACTACACTTTTGAGGTTGGTTTATATTCAAAGAAACTATAATACCATGAAATTTTTAATATTTATATATATATATTTTTTATTTCATTGATTTCTTGAATTACGCGTAAAACTGTTATATCTTAAATTACACACAATATTGAGTTTCTATGAAAAATATTATATTATTATAATTATTTAAAAATGAAAATTATCACCTAACCATTAGAATGGAAGATATGAATATAATTAAAAGAATTATGAAAATATTTTATACAAATGAAAAAATAATTCTATGACCAATTAATTATTAATGAATGTAAAACCCTTTTTAAAATAAATGGAAATGTTTTTTTGAAAACCGCTTTAAATATGAAAAACAATATTTTATACCAAAAAATAGAAAAATAACTCTTCTTGGATTATATTAATAAAACATATATAAAATATATAAAATATAATTTTTAACACTCATCCTATTTTTTTTCTAGAAATGATATAATAACAAATCCAATTTTATGTATAAAATAAATATTTTAATAAAAACACAGATTTTCTGCATTTTGAGAAACATTTATTTTAAATATTGTTTTAAATGATTTTATAAATTCTATTCGAAAAAAATAAACTTATTCATTTAATTTGGGATAAAAAATTACTTTGGTTAAATTTTTGGTATTTTTCTATTAAGTTTCATGTTCTGATTAATAGTTAAAAATATTGCATTTTAATTAAAAAAACTTTTCCAAATAAATAATTGATAGTGTTAAATTATATTTTTAAAATTTTAAAGTAAAACTAGCTAATATTTTTATAGTTTAATACAATTTAGTTCATTTTAATCAATTTCACATTGAATTTGGATATAAAAACATTTCAATCTTTTGAGCATTTATACTTTTAAAACTCATTTTCTTGGTCTATCAATTGAATTAATTTTAAATTAATTTCTATGACATTTATGTTTGAAATTTTGAATAATAGATTCCATATTTTAAAAAATTGGTTCCAAATTATGTATATATGTTTGTTTTTGTTTTTTAACATTTTTAATAGTAACTTTTTTAATTTTTTATTAACATCGTAAAAGATAAATCAGTTAATTAAGGGTAAAAACTAATTTTATAAATATTAATAAAATAAAATAAAAAATTTTCTAATTTCATTATATGAGTGTTTTTATACCAAAATAATAATTTTGGAGATATTATAACCTTTTTAATCTACTTGGATGAGATTAAGATAATTATTATATTTTATTTAAATAAAAGTTAAAGATTTCATACTCACATTCTTAATAAATATTTCATATTTAATATATGGTTATACAGAAGATAAATTCTACTATAAACTATAATATAAAATCTAAACTGTTTTTATTTATCATGGTAAATTATTTTAATTATTTTAAAAAACAATTACCTTAAACACTTTTATAATGATGATGTAGTAATTGTTTACTTAATGGAAATATGAAATAAGTGTTATTAAAATTTTTAAAATAAATATAATTTGAAATAATTAATGTAAAAATAATAATTTTATATATGACCTTGAACCATTAAGGATATAATAAAATATTTGTTTTAACATTAACTTATTATCTTTATATTTCTAAAAATCCAAGTAATGAATAGTTTCAAAATTAGAAATAATTATATTTTATCAAAATAATGTATTATTAAATTAATTATAAATAATATTTTTTTTAAAAAATAATTATAATATGGTATAATATGTAATAAATTTTTAATTTATCATCTAATTGATATCAAATAAGTAGAAATTACAACCATTTAATATTGATAATGTTGTTACTTTTGTTAAAATAAAAATTGGTTAACTAAAGGTTAATCAAATTGATACGGTTTAAAAAAATACCAATTTTGTTTTTAAAAAATATTGTTTGATGATATTAAAACATTATATCATATTAGATTTTAATTCATAGACTTTTTGGAGGTATTTTTATTGACATTGAATTTATTATAAATTAATATTTTTTGAAATTCCAAAAGTGTCCCTCACCTAAATTACAAATGGGAACCTCCACCGACATTTATTCACAACAATTTGAGCCTTCTAGCTCAACAAAAACATATAAATTTCTCTTATAAACTTTTATATCCATATAATATAGTTTTATTTGGTTCTTAATGGCTCAACACTTGTGTCCCTAAGAGAAGATCTAAAAAAAGATGGCCAAGTAAGAGGTAATCATCTTTACCGACTCCTTCAATATTGTTTCTTCTTATATATACACTTCATGTATTTTTTCAATTATAACTTAATAAATAAAGTATCAAATATATTCCGATATGTTATTACAATTATTTAATAACTATTATCCAAATTTTATCTGTCATACAAAAAATAAAATCACCACGTCTGTGTGCGTACGGCTTACCGTCTCCACGCTATGGTGTAATCTATTTTTCTTTATCAAAATTCCTGGATGTGTATAATGATAGAAATAATATATATATATGTATATAATAATAAAATTTTATTTATTCCAAATAAAATATTTACCATCCACTTCTATATCATTTCACTGTTAAGGGAATGATATCGTCATTTGTGCATACATGCGGCCTACCTTCTCGACAATGCGATGTGATTAATTCTTCCTTGTAACCATAGAAAATAATTATATAAATGAATATAATGAATAAAAATGATATATATTACCTTAATAAAATAATGTACATGACATAACTATAAACTATTCAATTGAACCAGGACTTATATGACACAACTTTCATAGGAAAAAAAATAAATTAACAACTGAAATAGGAGTAGTATTGAAATTTTATTAACAAATGAGTGATAAGATGAATATATATGATATAATAAATATTAATTTGATTCTGGAATAAGTTAATAACATTAATTAAAACTATTTTACAGGATTTTTAGAAATATATGAATGAAATCAAACCTACAGTAAGGGGATTTCTAGTAGAACTTGTATTTTTGTGACACTGAATCCATACTCACCACTCATTTCTTCTATGTGGTTTTTATATAACCAATGAATATATATTATGACCCTTATCCATAATTTTATTATATTGTAATATCCTTTTAATTTTCTTAATTTTATGCAGAAAATGATCCTACTGATTCTAAAGAGATTATTATTTATTTCACAATCTCTAAAATAGTTTTGATTGTTTCATTTTATATATCCATTAGGGTATGTTTATTATCCATATCTATTTTTTCTAAAAATGTTATTCGTTTTTTTAATATTCTCTTATGGATTTTTAATGTCATATTCACCCATTTTTTACTTTTTACTAAATGGCTTTAATGGATTTTTTTATAACGATGTCCTTTGCGACTTTTCCAACAAAAGAATGAGAAGAATGTTTTATTTTAACTTATATGAAATGAATGGATTTTTACAATTTCATGATGCTTTATTTCATTGAACCTTCTCTTACAAGAATAAAAATTTATTTTTAAAGATATTATTTTCTTTTAAAATTGTGTGGAATTTATAGAAATGAAAACATTTTTAAATAAGAAAGGATATTTTCCTCAGAAATTGTTTTCAACTGAAATCTCAAAATTATATTCCATATAAGATAAAATTATTTTATGTTAGTTATGTTTTCATGGGGATATTATTCAATTATACCATTCATATTATTTATATTAATTTTTTATGTTTATGATGGATTTTTTTTTGAAACCCATCGCTTTTCCATGGGTTATATTAAGATAGAATGATATTTATGAAGCCTATTTCATTCTGTGGGTTCTGATAGGGTGAATGATTTATGTTCTTGTGGAACAAATATGTATGGTTTTTGGTATGTGATGTGTCAGACATATATCTCCCTCTAATTCATTGGATAATGATAAATTTTTTATGAGCTCAAAAAGAAATAAGGGAGGTCATCTTAAGCCTATAATAAGAGGTACATGGTAGGTCATCCTACACCCATAAGAAAAGGGTACAGATGAGGTCATCTAAAGCCCACTACAAGAGGATACACATGAGGTCATCCTAAGACTGAAAGTAATGTTACACAAGAGGCCATACAAATCCTAAATTAGGTATACATGTGATTAAACCAAGACTAACATACTATGAATTTCTTGGTATAAATCATTGACATAACATATTCTAAGTTCATGTATGTGCCACAATGTCCATGTGTTATGCCATTGTTATACTCTCATGCCACATGTACTTTGATTTTATTATTATTCATGTATTATGATCTTCTAATATTCATTCCATGACTCATGTATATATATTTAATATTCATGATATGATATTCGAAATTTATTGTCATGTTTTCATACCCGTATGCTTATGTTATACTTATGTAACTTCCATGAATACCCTTATTGAGAATATGAGATCACCATTTGTTATGTTTACATTCCTCAGGTTATAAAAAAAGCTATTATGTTGGGGTAATAAAGGGGAATAAATTTATGTGAGATGTTTAATATCTTTAACCAAATTAAAATAATGTGTTCCATGTTTTTGAAGGCGAAAAAATATTATGGTCTTCAGGCATGTGTTTTTGTAATTTAACGAATATTCATATAAAAATATGTAATATCTATGTTATATAATCATATGTCTTTATAGTTGGTATTAGAGAAAAGTATTTGTCAACCTTTGGAAACTAGTATGAGAAAAAATTAGTTATATCTCTATATAAATTTCTAAGGATATTACTAGGGTTGTCTCTAAGGATAAGTCTAAGTATAGGTTATAATCCATGTGTTTTCATGATTATCATGAATGACCTATGATTTAACCTATGGTGTCATAGATTGAAATTTTATAATTAATTTCCCTAGATTATGTGGTTTTCCCACTATTGTTAGCGTTTCTCACATTATTCTTTTGGTTTTAGTTAATGGATGGTACCTAAAGGAACTGCATTAATGCTAAATGTGATGGGAAATGAAACAATTTACTTCATCACCAAGAATGTTTTATTAGAGATGTAATGAAAAATATTATTCTCATAATCAAAAAAATCTATAAATAATAATGGAGTTCTGAATGAGAAAAGTAGAAAACAACTTTCGGTTGAGTCCTTCATGAGGTAACACCCACCTTCTTTTAGTGGGTATTTTGATCCACTTGTTTTTTATCAATGGATTAATAGAACTGAAAAAATATTCTTCATACATTGGTATTTGAAACATGAAAAAATCATTTTGGTTGTTTATCTTATTGAAGGTGAAGCTAATCCATGGTGGACTCTTATTAAGAACACATGGGAATAAGAAGAAACTAAATCTATGGAATCCAATGAGTTTATGAGGGCATTTTTTCATAAATAATTCCCTCATATTCTATGATCAAATATAATGAATTAATTCCCTGATATTAAGAAAAAGTATGATGAATCAATTAGTAACTATGAGGATAATGTTACAAGACTTTCAAGGTACACTTTTGGGTTAATCATTAGCCTTGAAATCAAAATAAATTTATTCTTTGGTGACCTAAAAGCTAGTCTATGAAAGGATATGTCTATAAGAGATTTTAGTATCTATGAGTACGTTATTCGATGTTCATTGAAGGTGGAATTATAAATTGGATATTCCCACCAATCAATTTGTTTTGATAAGAAAATTAATATCAAGTCTCATGAAATCTTAAATGGTAGGAGAATATTTTAGGTTTTTGTATACCATAAATTTTGGAAGAAGCACTCAGGTGAATGCCTTAAGGGGGAAAGAGGGTGTTTCATATGTGTAAAGTATTTTCATCAAGAAATTTAATGTTGAAATGATAGGAATAAGGTATAAAATTATATGAATAATGAGAAATCTCCACAAAATATACCTCTCATAATTCAATGTTTAAATTTTAAAGAGTTTGGGTATTATGCTAACAAGTTCTCCAATCCAATGAATAATGTGAAAGATAAGCCCCAAATCCTCCTAGGAAAAATTTAAAATTAATAGATCATGCTATCATAATGGAAGAAGTAAACCATGATAATTAGGTAATACTTTTCCTTCCCTCCTTAGTTGGTAATTTAATGTTTGATTTTGTATGAATGATCCCTATGAAAATATTATTGTTCATTCATTAATGAAATTTCATGTTATTATCTACAAGGATTATGGAATAATGAAATCACATATTTTATTGGTACAAGGAAACTACCAATATTCCAATTATTTTTTTGATAAATGATCTTATATAGGGAATGAACAAGAATGTGTGTATTCAATATGGTTTTACAAGAATATATGATGAAGGTATTCACATGTATGGTATGTGACAAACAAGAGATACATTATATATGGTGATCAATGGTAACATATTTTGAGAAATATAGTGACTTATTTTTAAATTTTTGGACTTTAAACGTTCGAATGGGTTATAAGGTTAGCTATATTTGGAATGATTTATGTTAAAATTCAGATGAGGTTTTAGAAGTTAATGTATTATCTCGCTATATGAGCACTAATGCATATTGGAAAACCTATGTTAAAAATTTTGTTGTATTTTTAAGGAAAATAGAAAAACCTATAATCCTATAGATATTAGGATCTTGTAATGCTTTAGGAATGAAAAATTCATCCTAATTTACTTGAATTAGAGATGAAGAGGAAATTGATCAAGGAACAATGAAAGGATGATATATTCCTATGAAATTTAATGATATAAAGTAAATATTGCTTCCCATGAAAATTATGTATCTATAGGTAAAGTATTATAAAACAAAAATATTATTATAGTACCTTACTCTTTGTTGAATAAAATGGTCTCATAGATCATTGCGGATTTATGGAATTATGAATGATAACTTTTCCGGACCATGTTCTCTGTCACTCTATATCAGAACATGATAGTTATATTTCCCTTCCATGTCCATGTTTTCACTTTCTACATGTGTTATCCTATGTGGAAAGCTAGTTATCAGTTAATTTAGGTAACATTTATGTTTCTAACTTTTCATTTTTAATTGGATTTTTTGTATTCATTTTTACGATTTGAGTTTCTATAAAAGAATATAAAGTATTAAATTTATGATAACTGAGATGAATTTCAAGGGAAGAATATTTTTAAGGGGGTATAATGTAACCCCTAGATATTTTTATGAGACATATATATTTGTGTGTGTATATATATTATATATTTTATGTTTTTCATTACACGTAACAATACCTTATATTGCTTTATATGCAACATTGAGTTTTGACCTAACAAATTTTATTATTTTAAATATTTAAACAAGAAAATTATAACCTAGTCATTAGAATGGAGGGTATGAATAGGATTAAAATAGTTATGAAATTATTTTTTAAAAATGTATATATATTTATTTGACCAATTAGTTATAAATTAATTTATTACCCTTTTGAAAATAAAAGGAAATGTTTTTCTGAAAAACTATTCATATGTGCACAAGTGCATTTTATACCAACAAATAAAAAAATATTATTGTATTATATTAATGAAACATAAATATATATAATATTCAATATAATATTTAACATTAAACATATGTGTTTTATTTAAATGATATATGAGAAATCTAATTTTACGCATAAAAGGTATATTTTTATAAAAAGACAGATTTACTGCCTTTTGATGGCACATATGTTTTAAATCTAGTTTTATAAAATTTTGTAAATTTAATTTGAAAAAATAAACTTATTAATTTAAATAGGGTTATAACAATTTAATTTTTTTAATTTTTTTAGTTTTTTGTTAATTTTCATGTTTTGATAAATAGTGAAAAATATTATATTTTAATTGAATACAACTTTTTCATCTAAATAATTGATAGTGTAAAATTATATTTTTAATTAGGTTTAAAGTATAATTAGTTAAATATATTATTCTTTAATCATGTTTATGTTATTCTAATGAATTTAAAATTGAATTTGGATTTCACTCTTTTGGATGTTTTAACATTTAAAACATGTTTCCACATTCCATCAATGAGATTAATTTTAAATTAATTACTGAGACTTCTACTTTTCGAATTTTGAAAAATTAATTCAATATTTTTAATTTGTGGGTCCATATTATGTAAATATGTTTCTTTTATATTTTTACTTTATGAATAATATCATTTTTAATTATTTATTAACACAGTAAAAGGTAAATCAGGTAATTAAAGGAAAAAACTAATATTATAAATATTTTAAAATTACTATAACATTTTTCTTAATTTTATTGGATGTGAGGGTTTGGACAAAAACCTTCCTTGGGAATAGATGATAACCTTTAAAGGTACTTGTATGAGGGTAAGACATTTATTTTTTTTTATTTAAAGAAATGTCAAAGATATAATACTCATATTTTTAGTAAATCTATCATTTTTAATATAGGGTTATACAGAAGATATATTCAACAATAAATTTTAATTTTAAATATATTTTTTATTTACCATGGGTTTTTAAAAAAAAATTAGTTAAAAAAATAATTACCTAAAAGTGTTATACAATGATGATTATTTAATTGTTTACGAAATCAAAATATCAAATAAGTGTTGTTAATTTTTTAAAAATAAATATAAATTGAAGAAATTAATGTAACCAAAAAAAATTTCTAGATTACCTTAACCCCTTAAAAATATAAAAAATATTCTTTAGGTTAACTTTTTAACATGATATTTCAAAAATATTGGTAATGAATAGCATTAAAATTGATACTAATGATATTTTATCACAATAATGTATTCTTAAATTATATAAAAAATAATAAAACGTGTTCAAAAATAAAAAATAATTATAATATGTTTGAATATGTTTTAAAATGTTTATTTATTTATTAATTTACACCACATAAGTAAATATTTCAACATTTTAATAATGAATAATTTGTTACATTAGTTAAAAAAATTGGATAACTAAGGGTTAATCAAAATGATAAGGTTTAAAACAAGGTTAAAACATGTCTAAAATATATTTTTTGATGATATTAAACCATTATCTCATATTATATTACAATAAATGTAATATTTGAGGTATTTTAATTTATGTTGAATTTATTATAAATTAATATGTTTATAAATTGAAAAAGTGCCCCTCACCTCAATTATTAAAAGGAGACTCCTCCCTCACTTCTTCACACCACCATTAGCCTTCCAGATCATCCAAAACCTGAAAATTTCTCTTATAAACTCCCCTAGTCACATAATGGATGTTATTTTATTCGCTATATAGCATCCCTAGTGTCCCTAAAAGGATATCTAAAAGATTTTTACCATGTAAGATGTAATCATCTTTACTGACTCCTTCAAGATTATTTCTTATTCTACACCGTCTTCATATGTTGTTTCAATTCTAAAGTAATAATTGAAGTATAAAATATATTATGATATTTTATTATTATTATGGTAAAACCATATTTTACATATTATCTATCCTACAAAAAATTAAATCATCATGCGTGTGTACGTACGACTTACCTTTTCCACAACGTAGTGTAATCAATTTTTCATCATCTAATTTGGTGGATGGGTATAATGACGAAAATTATAAATATATATGATAATTATGAAATTTTATTTATTATTAAAATATATATATACCATCCACTTCCATATAATTTCACCATTAAGGGAATGGATGAAGGACCCTTTACAACCCTGAGGGGGTGAATCAGGGTGTCAAAATTTTCTCTACACTATTGGATCTTATTCCCAAGTTGGTAGGAAATTGTTTAAACCTGTATGATGGATATGTATAGTAATTAAAACATTCACATGTAGAAGGTCAGCACAACACTTTTTAATTAGTTCACCACTATGGGCTACGTCCAAGGAGTATATGCCGAAAGGTTTTCAGTCATACATAATTCCACTATTCTTTTCTAGTTGTGGATTACAAAGGTTTGGCCATAATCACTCTATACCAGGCTCACTTCCTAACTGTTTAGGTATAGCTTACTAATTCCCACAGGTCACTCTTGTTAACTCCCACTAGCTCAATTCCTTATAAGAATATTAACTCAGTTTATCGACTTGAAGGTCCCTTCAATAGATAAGCATGAAAGTATTTATCTCTTGTTCAACATAATTAATTTCTAGCATCAGAGTCGTGAATTATTGCTCTTTTGTATTCAATCATATCCTATAGTGAAATAAATGAATTCACTAAATATCATTATTCTATTCTTGGATAGAATCAGAAAATCTCATTTGATTGTTCAAGCAATGAAGATCATCTCAATAAAGAATCATCACAATTGTAATGCCCTGAATAATTCACAATCTTTAGTTGAGCAAACTCTGTTCATCATCTTATTCTCTACCTTTAATTCCCAATACCTACACTAAAGTGTATTAGTATAATTACTTATTTCTATGAATATCTGGGTTTAGTTTAACGTTTTTTCTTCTTCTCTTTTCAATGCACAACAATGGTGTTAAACAACAGTTGTTTGTGCGCGGCAAAACTTCTATTCATAAAACCGAATGTTTCACAGTAATTAATTCTTGACAAAGCTTCTTTGAGAGTGCTAAACACCTGCCGAGGGCCTGGGAGACCCCCAAATATTTTTTGCACCCTTCTAGGTGTCTTTAATGTAAAATTCAAACCCTGGATGTAAAAACACCTTTTGGCGTGAAAAAAACTTTTTCACCCAACTCTTATTTTTCACGCATAACTTCTCTTTTTCACACAACACTTTTTTAGGCAACACTTATTCTCTTCACGCACCACCCTATACATTAAATTTTACACTTGTTAGAAATATGGATTTTTCTAAGTGTCTACCATACCTAAATGAGAGGGGTTCACCTTCTATTTATAGGTGTTTTTTTACCCTATGCGTAAATCCCCTTCCTGTATGTAAAACTGTCTCTCACTTATTTATATTACGCGCACCTTCATTTATTTTCATGAACCACCTGGATGTTTTCTCAAACCTCATGAATTTTCCATTTTTCATCATTCTGAACATGAATCCTCTCTTTCACATAAAAAATCACACTGGTATTTTAGACGACATCCAATTTCATGCACATCCTAGATTATTTCTCGCACTGACTTCCAATTTTGAGTACATGCAGGATTATTTTGCACACTTAATGACTTTTACAATTTTATTTTTTTATGATCCATGGCACTTCTTGTGAAAAAAACACATCCATATATTTTTTTACATAACATTTTTCCATGCACATTACCATTTTTTCACACACAACCCTAGTTTTTCGTGCCCCCCTTTACTTTTCCATATATTGAATTGCTGATCTTAAAAATCCACTTCCACTCAAAATATTAGGCCATTTTGTAACTTGTGAGTAATATCTTTTTTCAATGTGACATCCTTTCCCTATATTTCAATAGAAATATTATTTCAAATCAAAACCATAATATGACTGAAACTATATTTACTCCCACTTTCCTTCAAAATGCTTGCATCACAAGTTCTCCAAACTTATGATGTTTGGGAAATACAAAGTATTAAAGAATCGTTAGATTTAGATACAATGTGAAATGCATGACCATATCATAATTCCAAGACCTTCCACACACTCTCTTCATCTTCAACCATCATTCTCTACTTCATTAAAATCATATGATTCTATTGTTCAAGTAATCTGTTGGATGATTCTCTTTGAACATTGAGATGTTGCAAGATCACTTGATAACATGATTCCCTTCATCTCCTTCTTCATTTTGATATTCATTGACAACATTTGATAATAAATACAACCTTATACACCAATTGGTCCCAAAAATATTTTCCTTTTTATTATGTTGTCAATACCTTAATATTCCCCTCAAATGAATGTGTCAATATCAAAATGAGAATATTCTATCTCCCCTTACTCCTTTCTCTCCTCGAAACATTCATTTAAATTCCTCCCCCATTATTTAAAATAAACACAATGTTCATGGGAAAAGGGTATCAATCCATACCTGAGCAACATTCCATCAGTCATTTCACTCTATGACTAAGTGAGCAATGCCCATTGTAGAAAACAACAGGATTTGAATTAGACAACAAATTTATCTATTATCCACTGATCATGATACCTCATGAGATAAGAACTCATGTATTTGTCATCAAGGGTTTTTTTCTTTCATTCTAAGATAAAGAAATTGAATGTGATAGGGAATAATTAACCTAAAACTCCTACACTCACTTCAACAAATAGATGAAAAACATTCAAGTTCAATTGGTAGGATATGTGGCCTTGGGGAAATTCCGTTCTTCTTATGTCACTGATTAATTCAGGTACTCCCCCTTTGTATAGAAATATTCATTCTGAGTAACCAATGATGGGAGATTGAAAAATGACATACATTTTGCAATGACATGTTCTTCAAGAAATTTGTAGAGTAATTTAATTTAATACCAATTGAAGGTGATACTGATTGAAATAATAATTTTAGAATATTCTTCATTTGTCTGCCCCTAAAGGGAAGCACTCATCATAATTTTCTAACAGAAGTTGATACTGATCCTTCATCATTTTAATATTTGGATATCAATTGAAGAATCTTACAGGGATGGAAACTTTTTCAGCTTAGATGTCATGAGTTGACAGTATTCAATACTTCTTGAGTTCTCCCCCCGAGAGCATGCTTCACCTTCAATTCCCTATATTATCAGAACAAATAGAATAAACTAATGATTTAGAGAATAATGTGTTTCATCATTGCTTCATCAATTTTAGTTACATGGTTGAGATGATTTTCTCAACCATGTTTCTCCATTTACTCCAGTATTAATGCTTTCACATCTGAATATATGTTATGATCTGTGTTTATTGGGCATAGCTCTAATCACATTCACTTATTTTTTGTGTGGAGAATTGTTCTTATTAACAACCATCTTGAATGATACATTCTTACTCCTTTTAAGGACTGCATCCTTCTCTTGTATTAAGGTTAGAAAACCTTTTACAATGTTACCAGATTTAGTACATCTATCACACAAAACTTCTTTAACACATGTTTTTATTTTGGTTTTCACTATCTAATGCACTTTATCTTCATCGCGTGAAAGTTTTCATTTTCCTTTATCACCAGCCCTGGCCTTTTCATCTTCAAGTTTCCTCATTCTTTTCAAATCTTCTGGCCAGATGACCAACATGTCATTTTTAATTTTTTAAACTAGTTTGTTCTTCCACACGGGTTGATCTAATAGTAATCCCTCTTAGTGTCTCTTTTGGATGAATTTATATTCAATTTCATGGATCCAAAATCTAGTGTCATCTAAGATTCCCTACTTGATATCTTCTTGCTGAAATTTGTGTTCACAATACTCTTTTGATTTCATCCCAAGGCATCTCCTTCATACTTATCCAGTATCATAGGTCTTATTTTCTTATCAACGATGAATGCATGTTGATATTGGAATGTACCAACATTATGACCACTACCATTGAATATATCACAGACGTTATCAAGCCCTACAAATCTGTTTGTGGTAAATAGATACTTCTTGAGCTACGGATGTTGCTTCTTCTTCTATGGATTTATCCCCTTAAGGTATGATTCCTTTGTTCTTTTACATTATAATGACTGTACCAACCGTTTAATTTATAGTTCCCAAATCTATTGCAGCACCAACATTGACCCATAAATCATGATTTTTTTGAATTTTGAGGTTGGGACTTCTTCATGACTTGTTGTGATCTTTGTGAAGAACCACCTTCTACATTATTAATTCTATTCACCCTAGATATGGTGATAGGTAACTCCTCACATGTCCTCATCTGTACTTGTTTTTAATTTACCTTCCAACCTACACTGATTGTGGGAACATATTTAGAAACATTAGTACAATATGGTTTAGATGGTACCTTATTCCTCTCTAATTCTTGTGGTATATCATCAAAATATGTCATTATCATCTTTTCACATGTTGGAGGCCTTTAAACTATAGGTTCCTCTAGTGAGCACTATATAGTAACATATATTGTTTCTTGAGATAGATCATCAATAGATGTCATGATCTTTTTGTCACGTGTCGAAGGTATTTCAGCTTTAGAACTCTCTAGTGGACACTGAGTACCAGTATTAACAGTTTCCTTCTATTTAAAGACTCAATATGTGTGTAAAACTCCAAGATTCTATGGTACTCTTCTCTTTGAATAATACAGTAGTGTGTGTTGTACGCAACTTCGAGTTCTAACACACCACAACCAATCAAACTAGCCATTATGAATAGTAATACACAATTTTTGAAATTTTATAAATTTTATCTTTCAAAATGGACTTCATTGTTGGGTTCATAATATCGAAATTATCTTAGGGTGATTTTTTGGCAATTTCTTAAAACATTAAATTTTTCGTGAATAGTGAAGAACACTGAGTTATAGTTTAAAACCAAATTTTTATTTAAAAAATTATTTATTTTATTCAAATTTTAGTTAGGTCAAAATAGATACATAATACCTATAAAATGTCAATGTAAGTCACTAGAGTCAATTTATAATAATTTTAGATATATAAAGATTTTATAGAACTTTTCACCTTCTTTTACCCACTGCCTAGGAGAATTTGCAAATTCACATAAAACTTAATTTTACTACTTCTGTGAGTGTAATTTCAAAAATCCAAGACACACGGTTAATATCAAGGAGTAATATGTGGTTCAATAAGATAAAAATAATTTGTGGTGAATAGTAACGTTTCACTTTTATTTACCACAGTTAAAAGTAAATAGGTTAATTAAGGGTAAAAATGATATTGTTACTACCCTAACACATGTCCTAATTCTATTTTATAAGTATAATTTTACCCAAAAAAACTTAGGAATAAAATATGAACCTCTTTGGTCCACTTGGATTAGATTAAGACATTTATTATTATTTAATTCAAAGAAGAGTTAAAAGAGTTAAAATCAATGTTTAATAACTAAAACATTTTTAATATAGGGTTATACATAAGATAAATTCTATTATCAATATTCATTATAAAGATAAATATATTTCCTATATAATGGTATTTTATTTATAATTTTTAGACTTTAAATAAATTAATTTATTTATGACACAATAGTGATGCAGTAATTACCTAATTAATGAAATATTAAAATAATTGATATTATAAATATCCAAATAAATGTAATATGAGACATTTTATGAATTAAAATAATTTTCTAGCTTAATAAAACATATTAGGGGTTTTTAGATGATTTTTTTTCGAAGTAATAATGCTGTTATGAATTTAGGAAAAACAAAATACCGAATAGTTTCAAAATTGACATAAAAGCGTTTAAAAAAATAGTATATTATTAATTAATATTGTATTCCTAAAAATATTAGGTTTGGCCAAAGAAATTATATAATGATATGTGTATCATTAATGAACCACTTGGTTTCTCATGGAAGTATATAGTAAGTTTATTAACCATATAATATAAAAATACCAAGAGACTTGGTAAATGTCAAACTATTTAACTAAGAGTTAAATCTAAAAGATAAAGTTAATATAGTGACACAAACCTGTCTAAAACCTATTGGTTGTGTGGTTTTGACCCATCCACAATTTAGAATTTAAATAATATATTTTTTAGCCATTGGAAACTGAAACAATTTTTATTATAAAATAAAATTTTTACCTTTTCCTAAGGTGCCCCTCACCCCTCTTATAAAAGGGAACTCACCCTTCTCTCTAATTAACACCTTCAATGCATTTTGGATAGGCCAAACCCTAACCTAATATCCTCTAAACATCCCTCACTTCATCCTAGAGGAATTACTTTTATCTGAAATCCAACTTAAGGAGCCCTTTTGATCAAATCAAAAGGAAGAACCTGAAGAAGAGGTAATAATTTCACCACCCTCTTTCAAGTTCTTTTCTTCTTCCACTTATTCTTTCTTAGTTATTTCCATTATAAAATAATAACTCTAGTATATTATATATACTATGATGTTATTATAAATATGGTACAACCATATTCATTATTATGTCCATCCTTTAAATGACATGTCACCATACGTGCGTACATACGGATTACCGTCTCAACGTCATGGTGTAATTGTTATTCAATAAATTATTATTTGTATGGGTATAATAATGATGTATAATTCTTGTAAATAATAATTATAACATGATAATTGTTCATTATATATGATATACCATCCAATTATATATAATTTTAATATCAAAGGAATGATATTTTCCATCGTGCGTACGTACGGATTACCGTCTCCACGAACACAATGAGATTCATTCCCCATCCTATCCATTCAAGACTAATTTTCATTAGATGATTAAAAATAATATTTAAAGACTTGAAATAATTATGGATATGAATAAGATACATCCCATTCATAGCAAATATGACTCATATAACAAAGAATATAAAGGAAAATGAATCTGGTAACACCCAAAACGACGAAAATACTAAGATATTATTAACAAAGCAATGTTGAAAGATCATATATGATATCATATTAATGTATATGATTATTGAATAATTTAATAACAATTATTTAACCGTTATACAGAAGGTTAACCTACCCTCGACCAAGGAAAAGTACAAGGTAAGGGTTAATTTTACAATCTCTTTATTATATGAGGTTGTTTATATATAATTATCTACTGGGACCTCTTTATCATCCATATCCATGTTTCTTAAAAACGTATCTCAAAAAATTCTTAATATTTTATAGAATATGGGTTAAAGTCATTTATACCATTTTTTGACTTTTTATATGATGTTTATAAAGGAATCGTTCCATCGTTTTCCAAACAAGGTCCTTTTTAACCTTTTGGATAGAATTAAGGTAAGAATGTCTTTTTTAAATTATACGGTGGGTGCAGCTATTTTCTGCCTTTATAAAATCGTCAAAGCTTCCCATACAAGCTTATAATAATATTTTCAAATTAAATTGTTTCTTTCATAATTATGTTCCTTTTAAATGATTTAAAAAAAGATATATTTCTCTCAAATAGTTTTGACTTCATCTATGTCAACATCCTTTGATGTATTTTAAGCTTATTTGAAGTTGATTTATTATGATACAAAACTTCTATATTGTTTTGAAGGTTTTGTAATATGTTTGACTGTGGATGTGTTATTTTTATACCATTCAGGGTTTATTGATAAAGTATTGAAATTTCATATGCTAGTTTTAATACGAATGTTTATGTTATGTTTAAACCTGTTCAAATGAGGAATGGATTGGACTTAGTAAATGACAGGTGGAGCCTGCTATATCCCCTTGACGCATTGGTAGGTCTCATGAGAGAAAATAGTGTCTTGGTACAAGGCCTTAACAAAATATTATTTGTAGTCTTGTCACAAGGCCTTGACTATGTGGTTATGATAGTCAGGCATTATGCATTCCATCATTATGAATGTGGTTATTGATATTTCATGTGATTATTTGACTAGTAGATTATCCGTGTGAATAATTAAATGGAATTATTTCATTCTATTTTTTCCATATTATGCTCAAGTTCAAGTTTAAATGGATTTTTTTAGTTATACATTTCCTTAAATGTTTAATCTTATTTATGAAAGTTTCTACTATATTGTTATCCTTACTGAGCATCTGAGCTCACCCCGTTCTATGTTTTATTTTCCCCAGGATATGAAGAAGTATTTTATGACTGAACTGTAGGGATAGTATGAGGGGATATGAGTGTGGAATATGGAGACTATGTTGTTGTAGTTTTTCACTTTCTGATGTAATGTAAGAATTATGATTGTATGTAGTGTTTCCAAGGCTACTAAACTAATCGGTCTTTCGAGAGTTGATCTTTTGTGATGATAAAAATGTTATGTAATAATGCACCAACTCTGGGTAATTGGGGTCAAGGCGTTATAGTTGGTATCAGATGAAGTTTAGTACATACTTTGGAAGCTAGATTTAGATAAACTCTGATTAGAGCACAACGCCCTAAGATAGACTTTTATGATTAGTATATAAGAACTTCCTAGAATTTTGGTATTATAGATATTTTGTGATTTCTCCAAGAAATACATCCCTATCTAGATACGAGTAGGTAGAGGCGGCTCTGGAACAAATGTACCTAGGAGTAAAAACCAAAAACACCGCTTTGAGCTAGACTCGAACGGGAACTGGTGCATGACAAAGGGCCTAGCTGCACTCTTGGTTACGACACTCCCGGGGGATATGCATAGGATAATTGTCATTTTTATTAAAAACCATTATAAAGGTTTTATGAGTATATACTTCCTCAAAGAAAACATTTTTATGATTATAGATTATATCCATAAACTATTCAATTTATGTTAAGTGTTTTACAAGTTTGGAATTATGTATTTCGATTCCTAAACTAATCTAGTTTATGAATTTGTTTATAAATGGATTCTAGTGGAAGGAATGTAAACCGTATCAATTTATGCACTCCATGTAGGGATTTCCCTCCTGCTCAAGATAATTATAGTGAATCTAGTGATACAACTGGTGCTGATCAGCTAATCACTATACTGGGACAACTCACTCAGGTTATGAATAATAACCTTACCTGTATGGATCACCCTGATCTGTATCGTTGAGGATCAATGTTAGATCGCTTCATGAGGCAACGACCACCAACATTCATTGGGGGTAAAAATCCAATAGTATCTTAGCAATAGATAAATTCCTTATAGAAAATATTCCATGCCTTGGGAGTAGTGAAAGGGAAAAAGTTGTCATGGCAATTTACCGCCTCACCAGAGATGTTGATCAATGGTTGTCATTGATTCAAAACACAAAGGAAGATGATGAAGTATCAAATATGGAATGGAGGGAGTTTAAAAACCTTTTATTTGAAAAATACTTTCCTTGTGACCATTGAGCAGATTTGGAAAGGCAACTTCTAAGTCTGAGGAAAAAGGAAAATGAGAATGTCAAAAAGTTAGAGGCTAACTTTACTAGGTTAGTGAGGCATTCTATAGATCATACACATAACCCAAGAAGTAATATTGATTGTTTCTTTGATGGGTTAAACCCATTTATTCATTGAGCATTAGTCTCACAATCCTTCTCATCGTACAAAGATATTGTCTCATGTGCTATCAAGACAGAAAAAGAAATCTCTAAGTCTTACGAATTTATAGAAAAGCAAGAGAAGAAAAGATCTGATGCTCACTCTGGAAATGAAAATAAGGGGAATAAGGGAAAATTTGAATATCTATCCTCCAGTAAATGTGGGAAGAAACACCCCAATACTTGATTGAAGGGAATGGGAGTCTGTTATAAGTGTGGTGAAAAGGCCACCAAGCTTATGATTGTAAGGGTAAGAAGGAATCTACTGATGTTCAAAGATACATTTGTAGGGATATGGGACATTATTAAAATGAATGTCCAAAGCGTGAGGGGAACTTACCTCAGAAAAGGATGAGGGATCAAGGCCAAGATTATTCTATCACTACAGCTGAGGTATAAGCTCAGAAAGATGTGGTGGCAGGTAATTTAATGGTTTCCTCAAGTTTAGAAAATACTTTATCTGATTCTGGATCATCACATTGTTTCATATCTTCCTAGTTTTCTAATAAAATTAGATATTCTCAATTTTATTGAACAAGGGAGTTTTCAGTCAAAACTCATAAGGAAAGTATCATTGCTACAAAGTTCTATGAACCAGTTCCCATTAGGGTATATAAATGTTCATTATTTGCTGATCTCATCGTCATACCCATGGTTTAATTTGATATAATCCTCAGTATGGATTGCCTTTTGGACCATGATGAAAAAATTTATTATAAGAATAAGGAGGTTACTATTTTTGAGGATGATGATAACAAAAACCTTATCTTTAGAGCAGAATCATCACCACCTAATTCTTATCTAGATCCAACCCCAGTAGCTCAACTAAATTCAATTACTGGGGAGGAAGAGAAGGAAATGAATGTGGGTGAGAAAGGAATGTTCAAATAGATGATGTACCTATTGTGAGAGAATATGTTTATGTGTTTCCAGAAGATTTACCTAGATAACCTCCAGAATGAGAAATTGAGTTCTCTATTGATTTAATTCTTGGTTCAGGCCCATATCGAAGACCCCTTATAGAATGATCACTGTGGAATTCGTGGAACTAAAGAAACAACTAGAGGAATTGAGTAATAAAATATTTATTTGCCTTAGTATTTCTCCATGGGGAGCCCCTGTTCTTTTTGTTAAGAAGAAAGATGGATCTATGAAGTTGTGTATTTACTACAGGGAGATCAATGCTATAACAATAAAGAAAAAGTATCCCCTAGCTCGCATTGATGATTTATTCGACCAACTTCACGGAGGTCAATATTTTTCAAAGATTGACCTTCGATCTGGATATCATCAGTTGTGTGTGAAGAAGGAATACATTCTAAAAATAGCATTTCAAACCAGGTACGGGCATTATGAGTTTACAGTAATGCCTTTTGGTATGACTAATGCACCCTCTGTTTTCATGGATCTAATGAATAGAGTTTACAAAGAATATCATGATGAATTAGTAGTGGTATTTATTGATGATATCTTGGTATAATCCAAAAGATACGAAGATCATGAAAATCAACTGCGCATTATCCTAAAGACTTTGAGAAGACATGAATTAAATGGGAAGTTTAGCTAGTGTGAATTCTGGCTTTAGGATATTTCTTTTCTTGGCCATATTGTCTCTAAGGATGGAATCTCTATTGATCCTTCTAAGATAATAGAAATCCAAGAATGGCCAGCACTAATGAGTATAAACTAGGTATGCAGTTTTATTGGTTTAGTAGGTTATTATCAATGTTTTATCTAGAATTTTTCTTGATTGGATAACCCATTAACGAAGCTCACACGTAAAGGGGTAAAATTTGTTTGGACAAAAGATTGTGAATAATGTTTTGAAGAACCGAAGAGAAGACTACTCAATGCTCCTATATTGAATCTACCATCGGGGACTGGTGGATTTTTTATTTTTAGTGATGCTTCAATGAATGTACTTGGTTGTGTCCTTATACAGAATGATAGTGTTATTGACTATGCATCATGACAAATAAAAATTCATGAGAAATACTATCCTACTCATGATCTTGAGTTAACAGCTATAATCTTTTCTTTAAATATTTGGAGACATTATCTCTATGTTGAAAATGTGAAATATATACCAATCAAAAGAGTTTGAAGTATATTTTCTCACAGAAATAACTCAACATGAGGAAAAGGCGATGGCTTGAAATAATCATGGATTATGATTTCATGATACACTACCACCCGAGGAATGAAAATAAGGTAGAATATGCTTTGAGTAGAAAGGATCATGGAGTTTTGAGCAAGATGAGAGTTGAAAAGGATCCTATATATATGGATCTAGTAAATATGTATATGGGAATCACCATAGAAGGTGAAACATCAATACTTTTTCGATTGGTTGCCAAACCATCTTTACTAGAAAGGATAAAGAGTTCTAATACCGGTGATGAAGAGTTTCAAAAGAAGATTAAAGCTTCGAATGATGGGAGATTGAGTGACTTTGTGTATGAAGATAGAATTTTGAAATTTGGGAAGAGACTTTGTGTTCCCGATATACATGATCTAAAAAGAGATTTGTTGGATGATGCTCATAGTTCCAATTTCTCTATACACCCTAGGAGCACCAAAATGTATAGAGATTTGAAGGAACATTTTTGGTGGGACAACATGAAGAGGGAGATTGTTGATTTTGTGTCAAGATGTATAGTTTGTCAACAAGTGAAAGCTAGAAGAAAACATTTTGGTGGATTCATGGAAGCTCTTCCCATACTAGAGTGGAAATGGGATAATATTATGATGGACTTTGTCATGGGACTAACAAAGACACTTAGAAGGAATGATTCAATATGGGTGATTGTTGATAATCTTGCCAAGTTAGCACATTTTTTTGCTATAAGAGAAGATTAACCACTTGAACCTCTAGAAATAATATATATAAACGAATTTGTGAGACTTAATGGAGTACCCCTATTCACTGTTTCTTATCGTGATCCACATTTTACATCAAGATTCTAGAAAATTCTTCAGAAATCCATTGATACTGAACTTTATTTGAGCACTTCCTACCACCCCCAAACTGATGGAAAATCAGAACAGACTATTCAAACCTTAGAATACATGTTGAGATCGTGCTCACATAAATTTCAGGGTATGTGGGATCAATATTTACCTTTGGTAGAATTTTCCTATAATAATAGATTCCATTAAAGTATTCAGATGGAACCATATAAAGAATTATACGGAATGAGATGTCCCACACTAACCTCTTGGGATGATGTTGGTGAAAGAAAACTCATTGGCCCAGAACTGGTGGAGGAAACGATGGAAAAGGAGAAGGTAATCCAAAACCACATCAATGGAGCTCAAAGTAGGCAGAAGTTCTATATTGATAACCGAAGGAAGGTTTTGGAATTTCAGGTAGGAGATCATGTTTTCTTGAAGGTATCTCCATGGAAGGGTGTTATATGCTTTAGTAAGAAGGGTAAATTGAGTCCCGGGTATGTTGGACCTTTCCAAAGTCTAGAACGAATTGGGGTTGTAGCTTACCATTTGGAAATGCAGCCAAGTCTCTCCAAAGTTCATGATGTGTTCCACATATCACTGTTTAGAAAATACATGCCTGACCCAATGCATGTACTCATCTATGAGAAAGTAGAACTGAAACCCGATCTGTCTTATTGTGATGATCCCATCAGGATTCTTGATACAATAGAACAAGTGATGAGAAACCGGGCAACTCGTCTGGTAAAAGTAATATGGAGAAACCCTAATATGGAAGAGGCAATGTGGGAACCTGAGGAAATTATGATAAAGAACCACCCAAGTAATATTATGCAGTAATACTCTAGAAATTTCGTGGATGAAATTATTTGAAGGATTGGAGAATGTAACACCCCATGATTCTACGATACACTTCTCTTTGAATAATACAGTAGCGTGTGTTGTACGCAACTTCGAGCTCTAACACACCACAACAAATCAAACTAGCCGTTATGAATAGTAATACCCACTTTTTTAAATTTTATAAATTTTATGTTTCAAAATGGACTTCATTTTTGGGTTCGTAATATCGAAATTAGCTTAGGGTGAATTTTTGGTATTTTTCATAAAACATTCAATTTTTGATGAATAGTGAAAAACACTGAGTTATAGTTTAAAACCAAATTTTTATTTAAATAATTATTTATTTTATTTAAATTTATGTTAGGTTAAAATAGATACATAATACCTATAAAATATCAATGTAATTCATTGGAGTCAATTTATAATAATTTTAGATATATAAAAATTTTATAGAACGTTTCTCCGTCTTTTACCCACCTCCTAGGAGAATTTGAAAATTCACATAAAACATAATTTTACCGCTTCTGTGAGTGGAATTTAAAAAATCTGAGAAAAACAGTTAATTACAAGGATTATAATGTGGTTCAATAAGATAATAATAATTTTTGGTGAATAATAACCTTTTAATTTTATTTACCACAGTTAAAAGTAAATATGGTAATTAAAGGTAAAAATGTGATTATTATTACCCTAAAACATGTCCTAATTCTATTGGACAGGTATAATTCGACCTAAAAAACCTTAGGAATGAAATATTAACCTCTTTGGTCCATTGTATTAGATTAGGACATTTATTATTATTTAATTCAAAGATGAGTTAAAAGAGTTAAAATCAATGTTTAATAACTAAAACATTTTTTAATATAGGGTTATACACAAGATAAATTCGATTATAAATATTCATTTGAATTATAAAAAGATTTCATATATAATAGTATTTTAATTATAATTTTTACAAATTAAATGATCTAATTTATTTATGACACAATGGTGATGCAGCAATTACCTAATTAATGAAATATTAATATAATTGATATTATAAATATCCAAATAAATGTTATTTGAGACTTTTTATGAATAAAAATAATTTTCTAGGTTAATATGTCATATTATGATTGGTTAGAGGAATTTTTTTCGAAGTAATAATGCTGTTATGAATTAAAAAAACAAAATACCAAATAGTGTCAAAATTGACATAAAAGAGTTTTTAAAACAAATATTATATTATTAATTGATATTCTTTTCCTCAAAATCTAATGTTCATTCAAAGGACTTATATAAGGATGTATTTATCATTAATTAACCACTTTGGGTTTTCTTGGAAGTATATAGTAAGTTTATTAACCATATAATATAAAAATACAAAGAGACATGGTAAATGTCAAACTATTTAACTAAGAGTTAAATCTAAAAGATAAAGTTAATATAGTGACCCAAACCTATCTCAAACCTATTGGTTGAGTGTTTTTAGACACATAACCACCTTATACTTTAAATAATATATTTTTGACCCATTGGAAACCAAAAATGATTTTATTATAAAGTAATATTTCTAGCTTTTCCTAAGGTTTCCTTATCCCCTCTTATAAAAGGGAACTCCCCCTTCTCTCTAATTCACAACATCAAAGCCTTTTGGCTCGGACAACCCCTCCCCAAATATCCTCTCAACTTCCCGAATTTCATCATATAGGCCTTCCTTTAGTCTAAAATCCAACTTAAGGAGCCCTTTTGATCAAGTCAAAAGGAAGAACCCGAAGAGGAGGTAATAATTTCACCACTCTCTTTGAAGTTATTTTCTTCTTCCACTTCTTATTCCTTTGTTATTTCCATTATAAAATAATAAATCTATTATCTTCTATATACTATGATGTTATTATAAATATGGTACAACCATATTCATTATTTTATCCATCCTTTGAATGACATGTCACCATACGTGCGTATGTACAGATTACCGTCTCCACATCATGGTGTAATTGTTATTCAATACATTATTATCTGGATAGGTATAATAATGATGTGTAATTCATTTAAATATTAAATATAAAATGATAATTATTCTGTATATATGATATACCATCCAATTATATATTATTTTAATATCAAAAGAATGATATTGTCCACCGTGCATACGTACGGATTACCGTCTCCATGAACGCGATGAGATTCATTCCCCATCGTATCCATTCAAGACTAATTTTCATTAGATGATTAAAAATAATGTTTAAATACTTTATATCATTCTGGATATGAATAAGATACATCCCATCCATAAAAAATATGACTCACATAACAAATAATATAAATGAAAACAAATCCGTTAACACCCAAAACAACTATAATACTAAGATATTATTAACAATGAAATGATGAAAGATCATATATGACATAATATTAATGTATATGATTATTGTATAATTTAATAACAATTTTTTCACCATTATACAAGAGGTTAATCAACCCTCGACCAAGGACAAGTATAAGGTAAGGGTTAATTTCACAATCTCTTCATTATTCGAGGTTGATTGTATGTAATTATCTAATGGGACCTCTTTATCATCCACATCCATGTTTCTCAAAAAAGTATTTCAAAACATTTTTACTATTTTATTGAATATGGGTTAAAGTCATTTATACACGATTTTGACTTTTTATAAGATGTTTATACAAGAATCTTTCCGTCATTTTACAAACAAGGTCCTTTTTAACCTTTTCGACAGAATTAAGGTAAGAAAGTCTTTTTTAACTTATACGGTGGGTGCGACTATTTTCATCAGTTATAAAATCATCGAATATTACCTTAAAACCTTACAAGAATATTTTCAAAGTAAATGTTTTCTTTCATAATTATGTGACTTTTAAATGATTTCAAAAAATAGATATTTCTCTCTAATAGTTTTTATTTCATCTATGTCAACATCCTTTGATGGATTTTAATCTTATTTGAACTTGATTTATTATTATAAAAAACATCCATATTGTATTGAAGGTTTTGCGATATGTTTTACTGTGGATGTGTTATTTTTATACCATTCATGGTTTATAGAGAAATTATTGACATTTCGTAGGCTAGTTTTAATACGAATGTTTATGTTATGTTTAAACCTGTTCATATGAGGAATGCATTGGACTTATTAGGTGACGGGTGGATCCCTCTATAGCTCCTTGATGCATCAGTTGGTCTCATGAGACAAAATAGTGTATTGGCACAAGGCCTTTACAAAATCATATTTGTAGTCTTGGCACAAGGCCTTAACTACGTGGTTATGATAGTCTCGCATTATGCATTCCATCATTATGAATGTGATTATTGATATTTCATGTGATTATTCGACTAGTAGAATATCCATGTGAATAAGTAAATGAAATTATTTCATTTTATATTTTCCATATTATTCTCATGTTCATGTTTAAAATTCTATTTTTTGTTATACATTTGCTTAAATGTTTAAGCTTATTTATGAAAGTTTCTGCTATATTGTTATCCTTACTGAGCATCTGAGCTCACCCATTTCTATGTTTTATTTTTCCTAGGATGTGAAGAAGTATTTTATGACTGACCTGCAGGGATATTCTGAGGGGATATGAGTGTGGACTATGGAGAATATTTTGTTTTAGTTTTTCACTTTATGATATAATGTAAGACTTATGAATGTATCTAGTGTTTCCAAGGATACTAAACTAATTGATCTTTCGAGACTTGATCTTTTTTGGTCATGCCAATGTTATGTAATAACGCACCGACACTGGGTAACTGGGGTCGGGGCATTATAGTTAGTATCAGGGGAAGTTTATTACAATCCTTGGAAGCTAGATTTATATAAACTCTGATTAGAGTACATAGCCCTAAGATAGACTTTGAGGATTATTATAGAAGAAATTCCAAGAATTTTTGTATTGTATAGATTTTGTGAGTTTTATGAGAAATACGTCCCTGTCTAGATATAAGTAGGTAGAGGCAGCTCTGGCACATATGTACCTAGGTGTAAAACCTGAAAACACTGCTTGGAGCTAGACTCGAATGGGAACTGGTACATGATAATGGGCCATTCACACTCTTGGTTACAACACTCCTAGGTGATACGATTAGGATAATTCTTATTTTCTTTAGAAACCATTATTAAGGGTTTATGAGTATATACTTCCTCAATGAAAACATATTTATGATTTTGTACTATATCCATAAACTGTTCAATTTATGTTAAGTGTTTTACAAGTTTTGAATTCTGTATTTAAATTCATAAACTAATCTAGTTTATGACATTGTTTAGTTGTGGTGCCTAGTGGAATTAATGGAAATCATATCAATGCACGCACTCCATGTAGGGATTTCCCTCCTGCTCAAGATAATTATAGTAGAGCTAGTGATATAACTAGTTCTGATCAGCTAATCACCATACTGGGACAACTCACTCAGGTTATGAATAATATCCTTACCCATATGGAGCACCATGATCCGCAGCAAGGAGGATCAATGTTATATTTCTTCATAAGGAAAAAACCACCAAAATTAAATGGGGGTACAAATCCACTAGTAGCTGAGAAATGGATAAATTCCTTATAGAAAATATTCCATGCCTTGGGGAGTAGCGAAAGGGAAAAAGTTGTCATGGAAGTTTACCGCCTCACTGGAGGTGCTGATCAATGGTGGTCATTGATTAAAAACACAAAGGAAGACAATGAAGTATCAAATATGGAATGGATGGAGTTTAAAGATATTTTATTAGAAAAATACTTTCCTCATGACCATCGAGCAGATATGGAAATGTAATTTCTGATTCTGAGGAAAAAGGAGGATTAGAATGTCGCAAAGTATGAGGCTAACTTTACAAGGTCAGCGAGGGATGGTGCAGATTATATACGTAACCCAAGAAGTAAGATTTATCATTTTTTGATGGGTTAAAACCATTTCTCCATTGAGTATTAGTCTCACAATCCTTCTCGTCGTACGAATATATTCTCTGATGTGATATCAAGATAGAAAAACAATTATCTATGTCTTATGACTTTAAAGCAAAGCAAGAGAAGAATAGATCTACTGATCAATATGGAAATGAAAATAAGGGGAAGAAGGGAAAAGTTGAATATCCATCCTTCAGTAAATGTGGGAAGAAACACCCTGGTACTTTCTTGAAGGGAATGAGAGTCTATTATAAGTGTGGTGAGAAAGGCCAACAAGCTTGTGATTAGAAGGGGTAGAAGGAAGCTACCGATGTTCAATGCTACAATTGCCGGGAGATGGAACATTATGAAAATGAATGTCCTAAGCATCAGAGGAACTTACCTCCTAAAAGTCCAAGGGATCAAGGATAAGATTATGCTATCACTACTACTGAGGTAGAAGCTCAGAAAGATGTGGTGGAAGGTAAATTAATGGTTTCCTCAAGTTTAGAAAATGCTTTATTTGATTCTGGATCATCACATTGTTCCATATCTTCCCAGTTTGCTATGAAAGTTAGATATTTCCAATTTGATTTAACAAGGGAGTTTTCAGTCAAAACTTATAAGGGAAGTTTCATTGCAAAAAATTTCTATGAATCGGTTCCCATTATGGCATATAAATGTTTTTTATCTGTTGATCTCATCATCATACCCATGATCAAATTTGATATAATCCTCGGTATGAATTGGATTTCAGACCATGATTCAAAAATTTATTGTAAGAAGAAGTAGGTTACTATTTTTGATGAAGATGATAAAGAACACCTTATCTTTAGAGAAGAATCACCACCACCTAATTCTTATCTAGATCCACCCCCAGTAGCTCAACTAGATTCAATTATTTGGGAGGAAGAGAATGAAATGACCATGGGTGAGGAAAGGAATTTTCAAAGAGAGGATGTAACTATTGTGAGAGAATATGTTGATGTATTTCTAGAAGATTTATATATACATCCGCTAGATTGAGAAATTGAGTTTTCCATTGATTTAATTCATGGTTCAAGACCCATATCGAAGACCTCTTATAGAATGGGCACTGTATAATTAGTGTAACTAAAGAAACAACCAGAGGAATTGAGTAATAATGGATTTATTCGCACTAGTGTTTCTCTATGGGGAGACCCTATTCTTTTTGTTAAGAAGAAGTATGGATCTATGAGGTTGTTTATTTACTACAGGGAGATCAATGCTATAACAATAAATAACAAGTATCCCCTACCTCGCATTGATGATTTATTTGGCCAAATTCATGAAGTTCAATATTTTTCAAAGATTGAACTTTGATCTGGATATCATCAGTTGTGTGTGAATAAGGAAGACATTCTGAAAACAGTATTTTGAACCAGGTATGGGCATTACGAGTTTAAAGTAATGCCTTTTGGGCTGACTAATGCACCCTCTGTTTTATGGATCTAATGAACATAGTTTTCAAGGAATATCTTGATGACTTTGTAGTGGTATTTATTGATGATATCTTGGTATACTCCAAAAGCTACGAAGATCATGAAAATAACTTGTGCATTATCGTAAAGACTCGAAGAAGACATGAATTATATGGGAAGTTTAGCAAGTGTGAATTCCGGCTTCAGGAGATTTCTTTTCTTGTCCATATTGCCTCTAAGGATGGAATTTCTGTTGATCCTTCTATGACAAGGTCAATCCAAGAATGGCCAGAACCAACGTGTATAACTGAGGTACACATTTTTATTGGTTTAGCAAGTTATAATCGTCGTTTCATCCATAATTTTGCCCGATTGGCTAACCCATTAATGAATCTCACACGTAAAGGGGTTAAATTCTTTTGGAAAAAATAATGTGAAGAGTGTTTCGAAGAACTTAATAGAAGATTAGTCAATGCTCTTGTATTGACTCTACTATCGGGTAAAGATGGGTTTTTTATTTATAGTGATGCTTCAAAGAAAGGATTTGGTAATGTCATTATGTAGAATGATAGGGTTATTTCATATGCATCACGACAGCTTAAAATTCATGAGAAAAACTATCCTACTCATGATCTTGAGTTTTCAGCTGTAATCTTTGTTTTGAAGATTTGGAGACATTATCTCTATGTTGAAAAATTTGAGATATATACCGATCACAAGATTTTGAAGTATATTTTCTCATAGAAATAACTCAACATGAGGCAAAGGCGATGGCTTGAACTAGTCATGGATTACGATTGCATGATAAACTACCACCTGAGGAAGGAAAATAAGGTAGAAGTTTCTTTGAGTAGAAAGGATAATGGAGTTTTGAGCAAGATGAGAGTTGAAAAGGATCCTATATATATGGATCTAGTAAAGATGGATATGGCAATCACCATGGAAGGTGAAACATCAATACTTTTTCAAATGGTTGCCAAACCATCTTTATTAGAAATGATAAAGAGTTCTCAGACCAGTGATGAAGAGTTTTAAAAGAAGATTAAAGCTCTGAATGATGGGAGATTGAGTGACTTTGTGTATGAAGATGGAATTTCGAAATTTGGGAAGAGACTTTGTATTCCCGATATACGTGATCTAAAAAGAGAATTGTTGGATGATGATCATAGTTCCAATTTCTCGATACACCCTGGGAGCACCAAAATGTATAGTGATTTGAAGGAACATTTTTGGTGGGACAACATGAACAAGGAGATTGTTGATTTTGTGTCAAGATGTATAGTTTGTCAACAAGTGAAAGCTGGAAGACAACATTATGAAGGAGTCATGAAACCTCTACCCATAACATAGTGGAAATTGGATAATATTATGATGGACTTTGTCATGGGACTACCAAAGACTCCTAGAAGGAATGATACAATATGATTCATTGTTGATCATCTTACCAAGTCAGCACATTTTATTGCTATAAGAGAAGATTTAACACTTGAACGTCTAGGAGGACTATATATTAATGATGTTATGAGACTTCATGGAGTACTCCTATTGATTGTTTCTGATCGTGATCCACGTTTTACAACAAGATTATAGAAAAGTCTTTAGAAATCCATTGGTACTGAAATTTATTTGAGCACTGCCTACCACCCCCAAACTGATGGAAAATCAGAACAGATTACTCAAACCATAGAATACATGTTGAGATCCTGATCACTTGACATTCAGGGTATGTGGGATCAATATTTACCTTTGGTAGAATTTTCCTATAATAATAGATTCCATTCAAATATTCAAATGACACCATATAAAGCATTATATAGAACGAGATGTCGCAAACCAACCTGTTGGGATGATATGGTAAAAGAAAACTCGTAGGCCCAAAACTGGTGGAGGAAATGATGGAAAAGGTGAAGGTAATCAAAAACTACATCAAAGCAACTCAAAGTAGGCAGAAGATCTATGCTGATAACTGAATGAAGGATTTGGAATTTAATGTAGGAGATCATGTTTTCTTGAAGGTATCTCCATGTAAGGGTGTTATATGTTTCGGTAAGAAAGGTAAATTGAGTTCCAGGCACATCAGACCTTTCGAAATTCAAGAATGAATTGGGGATGTATCTTACTGTTTGAAAATGACTCCAAGTCTCTCTAATGTTCACGATGTGTTCCACGTATCACTGTTGAGAAAATACATGTCTGACCCAATGCATGTACTCACCTATGAGGGAGTATAACTGGAACCCGATATGTCTTATTGTGAATAGCCCGTCAGGATTCTTGATAAAAGAGAACAAGTGCGGAGAAACCGGACGACTCGTCTAGTAAAAGTTTTATGAAGAAACTATAAGATGGAAGAGGCAACGTGGGAACCTGAGGAACTTTTGATCAAGAACCACCCAAGTCTTTTTACACAGTAATACTCTAGAAATTTCGAGTACGAAATCATTTGAAAGAGGTTATAATGTAACACCCCATGTTTCTATGGTATGCTTCTCTTTGAATAATCTTATAGCTTGTGTTGTACGCAATTTTGAGTTCTAACACACCAAAACCAATCAAACTAACCGTTGTGAATAATAATACCCAATTTTTAAATTTTTTTAAATTTTATCATTCAATATGGACTTCATTTTTGGATTCATAATATCGAAATTTTTTTAGGGTGAATTTTTGGTATTTTTCTGAAAACATTCAATTTTTGAAGAATAGTGAAAAACACTGAGTTATAGTTTAAAACCGAATTTTTCTTTAAATAATTATTTATTTTATTTAAATTTATTTTATGTCAAAATAGATACATACTACCTATATAAGATAAATTTAATTCATTGGAGTCAATTTATAATAATTTTAGATATATAAAAATTTTGTAGAACTTTTCACCGTCTTTTACCCACCTCCTAGGAAAATTTTCAAATTCACATGAATCTTAATTCTAAAGATTCTGTGAGTAGAATTTCGAAAATCTGAGACATGCGGTTAATATCAAGGAGTAAAATTTGGTTCAATAAGATAAAAATAATTTTTTTGAATAGTAACTTTTTACTTTTATTTACCACGGTTAGAAGTAAAAGGTAATTAAGGGTAAAAATGTTATTATTATTGTCCTAACACATGTATTAATTCTATTGGATAAGTATAATTTGGCCAAAAAAACCTTAGTAATAAAATATTGACCTCTTTGGTCCACTTGGTTTAGATTAGGACGTTTATTATTATTTAATTCAAAGAAGAGTTAAAAGAGTTAAAATCAATGTTTAATAACTAAAACATTTTTAATATAGGGTTACACAGAAGATAAATTAAATTATAAATATTAATTAGAAATATAAATATATTTCCTACATAATGGTATTTTATTTATAATTTTTAGACAATAAATAATTTAATTAATTTATGACACAATGGTGAAGCAGTATTTACCTAATTAATGAAATATTAAAATAATTGATATTATAAATATCCAAATAAATATAATTTGAGACTTTTTATGAATTCCCCTAATTTTATAGGTTATTATGACATATTAGGGTTGGTTAGATGAATTTTTTTTGAAGTAATTATTCGTTTATAAATTTAGAAAAAACAAAATACCAAACAATATCAAATTGTAATAAAATAGTTTTTAGAACAAATATTATATTTTTAATTTATATTATATACCTAAAAATATAAGGTTCGGAAAAAGGACTTATATAATGATAGGTTTATCATTAAATAACAACTTGGGGTTCTCTTGGATGTATATAGTATGTTTATTAACCATATAATATAAAAATACAAAGAGACATGTTAAATGTCAAACTATTTAACTAAGAGTTAAATAAAAAAGATAAAGTTAATATAGTGACCCAAACCTGTCTAAAAGCTATTGGTTGAGTGGTTTGTGACCCATACCCACCTTATCCTGTAAATAATCTATTTTGGAGCCATTTTAAACAGAAAATTATTTTATTATAAAATAACATTTCAAGCTTTTCCTAAGGTGCCCCTCACCCCTCTTATAAAAGGGAACTCCCCCTTCTCTCTAATTCACACCTTCAAAGCATTTTGGATCGGAAAAAACCTGCCCAAATATCCTCTAAACTTCCCTCAATTCATCCTAGAGGCCTTAATTTAGTCTAAAAGACAACTTAAGGATCCCTTTTGATCAAATCAAAATAAAGAACCCGAAGAAGAGGTAATAATTTCACCACCATCTTTCAAGTTCTTTTCTTCTTCCACTTATTATTTTTTTGTTATTTCTATTATAGAATAAAAAATACAGTATATTTTATATACTTTGATGTTTTTATAAATATGGTACATCCATATTCATTATTCTATCCATCCTTTGAATGACATGTCACCATACGTTCGTACGTACGGATTACCATCTCCACGTCGTGGTGTAATTGTTATTCAATACATTATTATTTGAATGGGTATAATAATGATGTGTAATTAATTTAAATAATAAATATAACATGATAATTATTCTTTATATATGATATAATATCCAATTATATATTATTTAAATATCAAAATAATGATATTTTCCCCTGTGCGTACGTACATATTATCGTCTCCATGAATGCGATGAGATTCATTCCCCATCGTATCCATTCAAGAATAATTTTAATTATATGATTAAAAATAATGTTGAAAGAAATGATATCATTCTGGATATGAAAAATAAACATCTAATCCATAAAAAATATGACTCACATAACAAATAATATAAACGAAAACAAATCCGTTAACACCCCAAATGATGATAATACTAAGATATTATTGACAAAGCAATGTTGAAAGATCATATATGATATCATATTAATGTATATGATTCTTGTAAAATTTAATAAAAATTATTTGACCATTATACAGAAGTTTAAACAAACCTAAACCAAGGACAATTACAAGGTAAGGGTTATTTTCACAATCTCTTTATTATCCGAGGTTTTTTATATGTAATTATCTACAGGGACATCTTTATCATCCACTTCCATGTTTCTTAAAAATGTATTTAATTTTTTTACTATTTTATTGAATATGGGTTAAAGTAATTTATATCCTTGTTTTACTTTTTATAAGATGGTTATAAAGGAATATTTCCGTGGTTTTCCAAACAAGGCCCTTTTTAACCTTTTCGATAGAATTAAGGTAAGAATGTCTTTTTTAACTTATACAGTCGGTGCATCTATTTTCCGCCACTATAAAATCGTCGAAGCTTCCCTTAAAATATTATAATAATGTTTTCAAAGTAAATTTTTTCTTTCATAATTATGTGACTTTTAAATGATTTAAAAAAAATATATTTCTCTCAAATAGTTTTGATTTCATCTATGTCATCATCGTTTGATGGATTTTAAGCTTATTTGAAGTTGATTTATTATGATACAAAACATCCATATTGTATTGAAGGTTTTGTGATATGTTTGACTTTGGATGTGTTATTTTTATACCATTCATGGTTTATGGAGAAATTATTGTCATTCCATATGTTAGTTTTAATACGAATGTTTATGTTATGTTTAAACATGTTCATATGAGGAATACATTGGACTTAATAAGTGACGGGTGGAGCCCGCTATAGATCCTCAATGCATCGGTATGTCTCATGAGACAAACTAGTGTCTAGGCACAAGGCCTTGACATAATCTTATTTGTAGTCTTGGCAGAAGGCCTGGACTATGTGGTTATGATAGTATGACATTATGCATTCCATCATTATGAAAGTGGTTATTGATATTTCATGTGATTATTCGACTTGTATAATACCCATGTGAATAAGTAAATGGAATTTTTTAATTTTATTTTTGCCATATTATGCTGAATTTAAAGTTTAAAATGATTTTGTTTTTGTTATGCATTGCCTTAAATGTTTATGCTCATTTATGAATGTTTCTGCTGTATTGTTATCCTTACTGAGCATATGATCTCGCCCCTTTCTATGTTTTAGTTTTCCACGGATTTGGAGAAGTACTTTATGAATGACCTATAGGGATAGTCTAAGGGGATATGAGTGTGGACTATGGAGACTATGTTGTTTTATTTTTTCACTTTATTATGTAACGTAAGAATTATTAATGTATCTAGTGTTTCCAAGGCTACTAATCTAACCAGTCTTTCGAGAATTGATATTTTGTGATCATGACAATGTTATGTAATAATGCACTGACTCTGGGTAACTGGGGATGGAGTTTTACAATGTGTCTTCTCAATATTGGTCAACTGAGTTTCTAGTTTTAGATATTTTATATTGTGGATGAAATTCCGATATTCAATCAAATTCATATTCTATTAACATGAATTATTCATTCTTTCAACTTCAACATCATGAAACTTGACTTTATTTTGGAACAAAAAGTCGTGTTCCTTGAATTTCATGGAGGTTTATTCCAAATAAAAAATATTGACTTCAGTGTTCTTATTCATCTCATCTTCATGTTCATGAATATTTTCTTTCAGAGCCTTTTTGACCCCTTATTTATTTTAAAAGACTTTAATCTATCAGGAGAGAATTAAACATTCTGAAATATTTCCTATTAAGTCCTTTTCTATAGTATCATCTTCCTTTTCCAGTCGGGTGATCTCATCCTAAATGAATTGAAATATTCTACAAATAGAAACAACTCTTTCTTCAGGAATATCATGCAGAAAGGTTCTAAATTTATCTTGATCACATGCAAATGAGATATAAGTGTCTTCCTTTCTTTGGGTAGAAACCTGATCCACCTACTCTTTACTTTCCAAGCCTGATATTTCTCTTTATTGGAAGGGAATAGAGAACCAAACACTACATCTTCTTTGTACATGAGGTACTTATTCAATTGTGTATTCTCTTTATTTTTCATTTTTTATAATTATTATGGATGTATACTTCTTCTCAGAGATGATTGAATCTCCATCAAGAGTTCACTTCATTCTTGACTTTTGGAAAGAAACTCAAATCTACTTCTGAAAAAAATTAGTAAAGAGTATCCAACATTCATAAACTTGGCTTTGATACCAATTAAATCACCCTAGACCACCTTGAGAGGGGGGGGGGTGAATCAGGGTGTCAACTTTTTATCCACTTTGTTGGATCTTGTTCCAACATTGGTAGGAAATTGTTTAAACCTGTATGATAGATATGTGTATTAACTAAAATATTGACATGCAGAAGGTTAGAACAAAAAAATTCACCTGGTTCACCACAAATGGCTATGTCCAAGGAGCATACATCGACAGGTTGTCAGTCGTACATAATTCCAATATTCATCACACGTTGTGAATTACAATAGTTTGGGAATAGTCAATCTGTCCCAGGCTCACTACATAACTATTCATGGATAGGTCACTACTTCCCTCAGTTCACTCCCATTAACTCCCCCTAGCTTATTTCCTTGTGATAATTCTAACTTAGTTTATAGGCATGAATGTCACTTAAATAGATAAGCATGTAAGTATTTTTCTCCTATTCAGTATGAGACATTACATGCATCAGAGTCCTGAATTGATTCTATTTTTTATTCAATCTTTTCCTTTAGTGAAATAACAAAATTCACTAAATCTACTTTTTATCTTCTTGTCCATAATCACAAAATCCTCTGTTATTATTCAAGAAATGAATATCATCTTAGCAAATAATCATCACAATTATACTACCCCGAATAATTCACAATCTTTAGTTGATCACACTCTATTCTTATTCTTCTTATCTTACTTTAATTCCCAATACCAACACCTATGTGTATCAGTATACTTATTTCTTTCCATGCATATATGATTTTATCTTCATGTATTGTTCTTCTTCTCTTTGAAAAGAACAACAAGGGTGGTAATCACGAGTCATGTGTGTGCACTACTACTCCTCTTCATAAAACCAAATGGTTCATAGTACTTATTTCTTCATGAAGATTCTTAGAGAGTGCTAAACACCTCTAATAGGAATGTGGGATCCCAAAATTTTCCATGCACCCTTATAGGTGTCTTGTATGTAAAAAACAAACCTTTCGCATAAAAATAATTTTTGGCATGAAAAATACTTTTTTGACAACTCTTTTTTTGGTGCAGAACATCACTTTTTTGTGCAATAATTTTTTTTCACGTAACATTTATTCTTTTCACAAACGACTCTATAACTAAAATATTCCATGTTTATGATCTTAGGATTGGTCTAAGTGTCAGGCACACCCAAATGAGAGGGGGTCACCTCCTATTTATAGGAGGTGAGATTCCTTCTCCTTTCTCCTCCCTCTTCTTCCTCCTTTCATTATTTATTGATTTTATAATCTCCTCTAGCCATTATAGACTTAGGGTTATGTTATTGTATGTTTTTTATGGTTTTTGTGTTCTTTTGGGGCTTGTAATCAAAGGTTTAGAGTTTATAAACCCTCAGATGGTGATATTGGGTGTGCATTTCCATTACGCTAAGGATTTGAGGTAGGATATCCTTTGAACATGCCTTTATCATTTAAGTTTCATCATTTTTTTATTTTTCACATCTTATATATATGTTTATTATTATTTTACATTCATGTATAATTTTCTTGGTGTAAAAAATGGTTTTTAACCCTTGTTTTGTGAAAGATAGAGTTGTTTTGTCAAAAAAGTGCTCACCAAGTGTTTGTTTAAATGTTCTGCTATCTTTCACAACTGTTTTTTGAGATTTAAAACCTGTTTTATTTTATTTTGAACATTTAACAGTATATCTAATAAAATATGGCAATAAATTTGGGGTTTTTGTCCTTTTAAAGTTCTTAAAATAAATAGTTTTTCTTAAGGGGCATGTCATGTGTTCGGTAAATTGCCCAGTTGGCCTTTATGTGTGATGTATTATTTAAAAATTATTTATTTGGATTTATAAATGAATAGTAAGAGTGATAAATGTTATTTTTTGTTCTTTATATGGATTTCCAATTTGGGTTTGGTTTAAAAAAAAATGGGTTTTGTTTTACAACATGTTTTGGCCTGAGTTGTTGAAAAATGGAATGTTTCACATCCTTATGAAAATGGTTGTTTTTTGAATATGTAACCTGAATGTTTTAAGAGATTTCTGAATCTATTTTGCTGCTTTAAATGGTGTGTATACACCTCCTTAATAAATTTGAAATGCATACCTTGGTCAAAGGATAGTTTTGAGAAAGGATTAAAGGCCCATTTGTTATTTGTTTTTTTATAAAAATGGTTTCCATGTGTATTTCATGTTCCATCTTTTGGGGAAATTTTATGGTACATGAAAGTGATTTAATAAATTTTTTAGGGGCTTCAAAATCTGTATTTTTATGTTATTGATGGTTTTATAGCCTTAAAAGGGTAGTTTTGAATGGATTTTATGTGCAGTCCCATGTTATACTCCTTGAATTTTTTTTACGAAAAATTTTAGTGGTTTATTGATTCATGAAAGAAATGTGAAGCATGTTTGTGGGATGTTTGTTTGTTTATGGTTTGGAAATGGCATTTTTATGTGAAATGTGTATTTGATAAAATTTGTAACTTGATTGATCGCTAAAGGGAATCATGAGTATCTAGGTGGGCAGATGTGCACTAGTATGCTTGTGATCTCATGGGTTTGGCCCTTGTTTCACGTAGAAAGTTTAACGATGAAAAAACTAACTAAACTATGGTGATGATGCTATTGGGGGAGCACAAGGTTATGGGTATTCTCCCTAATAGTGGCTAGTGTTCATGAGAACATATATTTATTATGGTACTTTCACAAAGATTCGAGGTACCTGGGGCTCACAACTAACTAGGTGTAGGGGTGTTCCCATGAGTTGTGATCATTGTCTATTTTGTAGTCAACGTTGGCATACAATGTGTTTTGTTGGTAAATTCAATAGCGTGTGTGATTTATTTAAAAGTGTACAATATTTAAATCATACCTCTTGAAAACTAGTATTATTGTGAAGTTCCATATCTTTGAAAATTGTTACTAGAATTCTTGTTTATAAATCATGCATGTTTCTGTCTGGTAAATTTTTTTAGCATGGGACCCCATTTGGAAAACATACCTTTATATCTTGTATTTAAAACATGAAATTGATGTTACTTTTATTATAAATGATGTTCATTTGGAATTGAATATCGGGATAACCTACTAAGTTTTAATACTAATGCCTATAGTCTTCTTCTGTTTTTAGCCCGTGTGTAGGTTTTAGCTTGAGTTTGATCGCCTTGGGAAACTTGTGATCATTGTATTGGAGAGTGACCATAGGAGTCACATGGAGTTAGTTGGTTATCATATTAGGTGAGTTGAGTAGTTGGTTTAGTTGTACTTTCAGTTTCTAGTACACATAATGTTCAGTTCAATTTTTATGTAAATGTATTTTGGGCGGTCCATTTATTTACACTGTTTATTTGATTGTTTATATTTTGGAGAAATCATTACCTTTTGTACTCTATTGATTCCCTCAGGACTTGTCGAGTGCCGGCCTTGGTGACCGAATTCTAATTTCACGCACATCCTGGATTATTTCACGCATCGACTTCAAATTTATTGCACATCCTAGATTATTTTTCGCACTTTATTCCTCTGTTGATTTTCTATATTTTTGATCTGAGGCACTGCATGTGTGAAGAAACTCATCCAACTATTTCGCGCACAAAATTTTTCTACACACATTCCCATTTTTTTCCACAACTCTAGTTTTTCACACACCTATTTCCTTTTCCAAATATTGAATTGCTGATCTTAAAACTCCACTTACTGTCAAAATATTAGGCCATTTTGTACCTTGTGCATAATATCTTTTATACAAGTCACATCTATTCCCTATTTTTCAATATCAATAGTCTTTCCAATCAAAACCATAATATGAATGACAATATCTTTACTCCCCCTTTCCTTCATAACGCTTGCATCACAAGTTCTCCAAACATATGATATTTGGGGAATACAAATCAACAAAGAATATTCATATTTAGATACAATGTGAAATGCATGTCCATCTCAGAGTACCAATCTTGCCCTCACTCTCTATTCTTATTCAATCATCATTCTCTACTTCATGCAAATCATATGATTCTATTCTTCAAGTTAGCTATTGCATGAATCTCTTTGAACAGTGAGATATTGCATGATCACTTGATAATATGAATCCCTTCATCTCCTTATTCATTTTGATCTTCATTGATAAATGTTGACAAAATATACAACCTTATACAAAAAGTGGTCCCAACAATGATATTGTCACTCATATGTATGTATGACCTACTATATACATGATGTGATATGATTCATCATTTATTATCACAAAAAAATAATGATTGTATAAATGAATATAATGGATAACATGATATATATTACCTTCATAAAATTCTCGATATGACATAACTATTACCTATACACATGAATCATGACTTATACAATGAAACATGCATTTGAAAATGAAGCAATTAACACACGAAAAAAGTGTAATAATGAAATATTTTTAACAAATGGGTAATAAGATGATAATATATGATATAATAAATATAAATATGGCTATATAAAAAGATAATAAAATTATTTAAACCATTATACATAAGGTTCAGATACGTCTTAATGAAATCATACATAATGTAAGTAGATTTCTAGTCTTACTTTTATTTATTCGAGACTTATGACATATCCACTACTCGTTTCTTCAATGTCGTGTATATAGATAATATGAATGTATTTTATGAGTCTTATCCATAAAATTATATTATTTTCATATCCTTATAATTTTATTTCATTCATGAGGCATATGATTCTACTAAATATAAAGTTATTAGTATTTATTTCCTAATCTCTTAAATATTTTGGATTTTTCACTTTAAGTCTCTATTATGGAGTATTTATACTACAAGTCAATTTTTGTTAAATATTTTTTCTAAAAAATGTTTTACTAATTCCTATGTATGTTTAAAGTCATTTTTAACCATTATTTAATTTTTAATACCCATTTTGAAAGGAATATTTTTTTATTTTCCAAGAGAGTTACCTTGTGACTTTTTTGTCAAATGTATAAGAATGATGTTTTCTTTCAACTTATATGTAATGAATAGATTTTTATGATTTCATAATTCCTTATTTCATGTAATTTTGACTTACAATATTAAAAGAATATTTTACAAGAAAAGGGTTTCTTTCAAAATTGTGTGGCATTTTGAGAAAATAAAACATTTTCAATGAATAATGGATATGTTAATCAAAAATTGTTTTCAAGTAATCTCTCAAATTTATTTTCCATCTAAGATAACATTATTTGATGTTACTTATGTTTTAATGGGTATAACCTTAAATTATAACATTATTATTCTTTCTATGATTGGTTTATGTTTATGATGGAATTATATTTATGAAACTAATTTCTTTTCCATGGGTTATGTCATGACTGAATGATGTTTATGAAACCCATTTCATTTAATGGGTTCTTATATGATGATTGATTTATATTAATGTGGAACATATACATATGGATTTTATTATGTGATTAGTGGGACCGATATCTACCTCCATTGAATTAGGTAATGAAAAATGTTATATGATCTCAAAAGGGTATACAAGAGGTCATCCAAAGCCCGCAAAAGAGGGTATACATGAGGTCATCCTAAGCCCTCAACAAGTGGGTGCATATGAGGGAATCCTAAGCCCACTACAAGAGGATATATGTGAGGTAATTCTAAGCATGAAACTAAAAGGTGCACAGAAGGACATGTCTATACTTTATTAGGTACATGGGTGATTAACAAAACCCTAACATACTATGAATTTCTTGGTTGGAATCATTGACATTAGATATTCTATTCTTAAGTGTACACCATGATTTCCATGTCTTATTCCATTGTTATACTCTCTTGGATATTGTTATTTGATTTTATTATGATTCATGTCTTATGATATACCAATATTTATTCCTTGACTCTTTCATATGATCTTTGGTATAAAGGGTATGATATTCAAATGTTATGCTAATATTTTGATACACTTAAGCTCATGTTATGCTTATGTAACTTCCATGTTTACCCTTATTGTGAATTTAACCTCACCCTTTCTTATGTTTCCTTTTCTCAGGTTATAAATAAAGGTTTTATGTAGGGGTTCTAATGTGGAAGATATTTATGGGAGATGTTGAAGATATTTCCCCAAATTATATGAATGTGTTCCACATTTCCAATGGAAATAAACTTCCACTATCCTTGGGAATGTGTTTTTGCAATTTAATGAATATTGAGTCATAACATAGAAGTTGGTTCTTCCTAAATGGGCTTAGGAGGGTTTCAAAAATGGTGTCTCTAAACATATTATAAGGATGACTTCCATACCAGTCCCTCCCCTGTCAGTGTGGGAGGTACTGCTTTCGTCCTTCTAAGGAACCACATCTCGTTATTTTTTTCCTCTCTCCAACATAGATTTTATTCAATTTTTCACAAAAACCATTATTTTCCCTAATTACCTATATTTATTTGGTTGTTTTCTTTATCTGGTGATTTATTCTCTGGAGTTTACTAAGGCTTAATATCATCACAATATCACATTTTTTGATCTATTTAAGCAGTTTCAACCTTCTATGGATGTGTTTGAAAGATGCATTTTCGAAACTTGGGGTTTTCAAGATCGTTCTACGATTGGTCTTCTCGACAGTAGGAATATGATGATCCATTTTTCATCATTGGAAGTCTTGATTCAGGATTTTTCCAGTTCCCCCATAGTTGCAACGACCTTCATTTTTACCTCTTCCAGTGGGCCTCTAATTTTCACATGAAACATGTTGCACCAACAGCTGTGGTCTGGGTAATTTTCCTTGGACTCCCTTTACCCTTTCAAAACCCTTTAATCTTTCCCATGTTGTGGAATATAGTATGAAGGTATCTATTCTCAAAAAATAAAACCCAATCTATTTTCCACCATGTTTCTTCCCAAATTTTTGTGGAATTGGATGTTTCTAAGCTTCCAAATGGGCATGTTTAGCTTTTTGTGGGGGAGAAGTTTTGATGGAAACATTTCGGGGATTTTGAGACTTGGTTTTATTTTTGTTCAACCTATAATACAATTGGAAATTCTATGGTTCGACGTAGGTGGGGTGTCATGCCATGTGATCATTATAGGATAGGGGATTCAGATGTTAGTGGAAAGGGTAAAGGGCATGTCGGATGTTTGTTTTAAAATTGTCATCTGGATGCATGTTTTGTTCCGGATTCAGCCCAATGTGTTCATCTGGCTTATTAGGAGGGTAGCATTTTGGTTTCTGATATTTTCAATCAAATGAACAAAGACGTGGGTATCTCTATCAGTGTTGTGAAATTTACTCCAGGAAAAGTATATACTTATGTGAATTTTGTTGTTAATGGTGGTGTTCTGGTCCTGTTGGAAACCTCCAAAAAATGTGGCTAGTAGAGGTCCTCATCGGGAAGTAGAGACAAGAAAGGAGGATGAGGGAAGTGAAAATAAGGCTTTTTCTTATGAGGAGGAAGTTCTATCTGGTCTTGGAAACATTGTAAGAGAGGTTTCAACTATTTTTTGATGATATTTGAGTGAATAGGTCTACCCCATGAAGTGAGTTAACTGACATTAAGTTGGGTAACATCTTTGAGTGAATTGGGAATTAAGGTCCAAACAAGGAGGTAGACCTGGTAGAGAACCCCAATGCAGAGTAGGGCTTTCAATTTTATGTGTCTGGTGATGATTCATCTATTAAGTTCTTAGAATATAGTGCATAAGATTTCCAATACAAAGACCTCTGGAGTCCGTGGAGGAGGAAGGGTTTCTAAGGTAGTAAGAAAGGACAAATAATTACTCATATTTACCACTACCTATTTAGACGATTTCATCTAAAAAATGGGAATCTGTGACCAAGGAAGGTGATACAAATTCTACTAAGAAGTATATCCCAATGGAGGATGTGGATTACAGGGCAGCTTCCCCTAGGGGTGACCTACATGTAGTCGCGGAAGCTCCTATGGAGCTGTTTCTACATTCTGGTGAAGATTCAGAAGAGGAACTCTTTATGACAAATTCCTCCATAGAAGCTACTGTTAAGACTATGGGTAGGTGATTCTTGTGGATACTACCTGGTAGTAGAGTTATTAGATTAACAAAGTGAACATTATTTTAGTTAGATGCTTCAATGAGGCAAAGATCAAACAAGAGGAGTACATGAAGATGTGGGACAAGCTGTTGATGTGATTTGAAGACCTTATTAAAGATGATCCATAAAAATCGGAAACTTTTATTTCTAGGATCATTTTTAGGAATAAAAATTCAAATAGTCTCATTTTAGATTTTAATAACTCTTGTTTTTTACTTTAGTGCTTGTTCGGGTGATCATGCAGTTTCTCACTTTTTCCCAAAAAGTGCGGGATAATAAAAAAGTAAATTTCATTCAGCTAGTGATATTAATCTATAAATATGTATTATGCATGATAGAAAAGATTGATTCATTATAGAAACCATATGATTGACTCAGTTAAATCTGGGGTTTGAAATTATGGATTATTTACATGATTTCTACAATGGTCTTGCTGGATTAAATATTTATTTTAATGTTGTTTATTGATAGATTAAAAGGATCTTTTATCATATTAAAAAATTCCTATTTCTAATAGATTTTATGAATCTCTATCAGTGTTCAAATTCAAATTAAAATAATTATGTGTGATTTTATTGTCATGATCTTTATTGTGTTATATATGGATCTATTTTACAGGAATCAATTTGAGAGTTGTTTTAAGTTCTTAGAGTTTCATCTTCCTAATAATGAGACATATGCACTCTACGATCCAATTGGTTTTTTTATAAGAAACCACTTTTTGGTAATTGGGAACCATACAAAAACCTCCAAATAACAGCATCCCATAACCCAAAATTCAAAATTCAAAAACAATGCAAGAAAACCCTACCACCACTATCGACTTCCAAAGATCCGCAAAAATCAAATTTCAAAAAACAAGACATCATCACCCATCGATAAACGAGTCATCTTGATCCCATCACCTTGAGACCCACACCATGCCTTGATTCACACACCTAACTTGATAGCCTGTCCGCATCCACACCGGCGAGCTCCACCAGTGGCATCCATTGTCATCAAAGGAATCACTATCTCCATATTCGCATCAACACAACACCAGGGTCTTCATCCTCCATGCCTCATCACTACTGGCCTCTATAAACCAAACACCTTCAACACCGAAAGAATCACCATCACCGTCTTCACTGTCTTGTAGTTATCATCATCGGCCACAACACCGTTGAACACCACCTTCATCAACAACATCACCAAATCCAGTCCACCATCGTCGCATACAAACATCTCTCCAGAATGAAGAAACCCATCAAGAGAATCCGTTGTCGCGACTTCATTTCACAAACAATCAGCACCATAAAATGACTGTCGAGGAATGAAAAAACCATCATCGACAAAGAAGACCAAAAACGAAAACATGAAATCGGGGGAAACCTTGAAGAAGACCGAGAAAGAAAGAAGGCTGGGGATGAAACCCAAATCAAAATCTCGACGACCACAAACTGTATGCCCAAAACCCTATGTACCCATCACTCCAATTCTGACCTAGAGAGGAGAGATGAAACCCTAGGTTAGAGCATATTTGGGCAGCTGAGGATGAAAGAACGACTCCGGTAGTAGCTAGAAACCCAATGTCTACCAAACCACAATCCCAAAGTCTCGATGTTTACTCCACACCATCCCCAACCTAGAGAGGAATGAAGAAATTAGAGGCCAGAGTAGGTTAAGGTGATAGAGCGAGTCCAACTCACATACCTTTTATGGAAGAAACAATAAAATCGTTGAAGAAATCCCATCGTGGGGAGCATAAGAGAAGAGGAGAGAAGCTGAGGATGAACACAAAAACCCTAGAGTAAAGATGATCCGTGGAGAGTGCACTCTAGAGCGCTCTCCGCCCTGATTATATATAGGAGAGACTTATGCACTCTAAAAAATAATATTGTGAAGACATATATGCTACTTATAAGAGTTACACTTTAGAGATATGCATATTTTTTATTATTATATGTTTGATCAACATGTTGTTACTGATGCTACTGTATCTCTCTTTTGATCTTTTTCTGCAGTTCAAAATGCCACCTATTAAATCTATACATTGGAGACACACATGTTTGATAATATTCTGAGTTTTTTTTCTAATGGTGAATATATTTTGGTTTCTACTATTGTTTTTTTGAATAACTTTTCATCTATTAGTTTCATCTATAACTATAACCAGAACCTGTTACACAACAATATAAATCTCATATATTTTTTACTGATCTGCTGTCTACTCGTAGGAAGTATTGGTAGAGTGTAAGATTCTCATACTAAGTTATGTATATATTTCTTACCAAAAAAAGAACCAAAATACCCTTTAAAAGCTTTATATTAAAGGTTTAAACTACCTATTCTCCCTTGTATTGGTATGTAGATAAAAGGGCCTACTAGTGAAAATAATAATCTCATGTAGAAGAGAATTGGTGGAGTGGAGTAGTTAAAAACAAGTGGGAAGTTATGTTTCTATCAAAAGGAACATAATTCTCCCCTACTGTGTATTAATCTTAGTTATTTTGACCAAATAAATGGTATCAAAGGAAGTGCTGTATTTCTTTATTTCTCTTTCTCAAAATCCGTGAATATTATAAAGTTTCTTCCTGATACCAAATATTTGGATCTAAAAGTTATATTAAATTGGTTATATTTATTTTGACTCTAAAAATATAGAGTTAAGGATCTATATAAATATAAATATCAAATTTATGATCATAGATAGGTTATGTTGATCATCCATTATCCTTATTTAATAGTGAATATTTTTTATACTAGAAAAAATAGATGATTATTTATTTGAAATTTATATAAATAAGAGTTTAAATGAAAGTACTAAAGACTTATAAATTTCCTAAAAAATATCTGGAGAAGGGGAATGATTCTCAATATAAATATTATGATCTTAATTTGAGATCTATGAAAGATATTGTCTAATGATTAGGATCTAATGAATTTAATCAAGTTTCTCAGTGTGCTACCACATATGAGATGTGTAATAATATTTCTGTTTTCTATGAAGTAACTAATAATTCTAGAAAAATAAGGCACAATAATGTAAAATTGAAATTTTGTACATTCACAATACATGAATATGAAAAAATCTCAGAGATTAATGGAAAATTGATAGAAGATTTTAGTGATGTTGTTGCCTTAGGAGAACCTATTCTAGAAACAAATCATGTACTAAGGGTACTTAGAGTTTTTCATTTTTACTGGAAAGGAATATATACTTATTTTTTTCAATATAGAATTGTTAAAGAGATGAATATTTAATAATTGATTGGAACATTAATGATATAAAAAGATACAATGAAAGATAAAGCTGAAAGCTATTCTTTTATTAAATAGGAAAAAGATACAATTAATGTTTAATTGGAAGAATGTTCTGATTCAAGTCATTCATATATAAGTGAAGAGATATCATATATTTCTAAAATTTATTGAAAATTGTATAGATGGAGAAAGGAAAATTTAGTGAACAATGATGAAAAACAAGAGAGATGCTATGAATGTAAGAAAAATGTTCATATAAGATCTGAATATCATGTTCTTAAAGATCAAAGGAAATATAATTAAAAACCAAAAGGATATAAAGTCATGAAGACTAACTGAAGTTATTAATATGATCTAATTCATGAATCAAATAATACTTTGAAGATGATCATGAAAATAAAATGGTAAATATATGTCTTATGACTCGGGATGACGAGGTAAAATATTTATACTCTCAAATTTATAATTCTGAAAATCTCACATATGGTGAACTAAATAAATATTTTTTCCCTTGAATAAAACATTAAATATATAATTAAAGATCATAAAAAATATTATGATGCTATTTCAATTGATAATGGGATTTTTTTTCAAAGAAGAAAATATATTAAAGATCTAATAATTAAAATGTTATTGTACATTTCATGAAAATAAAATAAAAAATTTATCAGATGAAGTTAATGACTTAGTGAAAACCTCTAAAATACTTATAAATAAAGAAAAACATTTGAATCAAAATCATGGTAAAAATAAATCTAATAATAATGGTAGGATTTTTATTGGTAGTAAAGGAGAAACCAAAAATTATTTAGAAAATATTTTTTTCTTATTTCACCAAGAAAGAGTGTATCAGCAGTTAGATGTTTTGATTATAGTATAAATGGATGTTATGTAAATGAAAATTATTAAATAGAACCTTAATTTTGGGGTGTTTATTATTTTAACTTTTAGAAATAATTTTCTAGCATAAATTATGGATTATCTTTTAAAATAATAACATATTTTGTAAACAAAATAATTATTTACTAAAAGTTCCATACCTAAAGTTATATGGGAACCAAAATGAACCTATGTTTAATATTTTTATATATATATTACTCTAAATTAAATTGTAATATTTTATAGTGGATGTTTTAAAACTAAATATTTAATCTATATTTTTCAACTATGACGTAATTCATTATCTAAAAGTAAAGAGCCTTAAAGCTAAAATTTTAAAATCCTAGAAGTATTCATTTTTAATAAATTAATTTTTTATATAAATGTATTTATTTTAATCTTTAACATGTAATTAAATATTTTATTATTAGGTAATGAATTAAATTGTTTATGTTATTAATTATTTGAAAAATCATTGTAATTCTAATAGATAAATGGTTTATATATCTTCTAATAACATGTTTTCTACAAAAAGGCATAATTAATAGGGAGTTTGTACTATTGAATATATTAATTATATAAATAAATCAAGGTATATTGAATTTTATTGAAAATTTATTTTGTTTTATTAATTAATATTTTTTTCACAAATTTCATTCTTCTTGAAAATTCATTTCTATAAAATTATTTAATTTAAAAATATTATTATGAAATAGTTTTCTTATGTAAAAATGTATTGTCTAATTTTAAAAAAATAACTGATTACAGTTTTTTTTAAATTGATAAATCGAAGTGTCACTTGAAAATCATTAGAATAAAACTTTTATCCTTCCTTAGAACCCCAAATTTTAACTATTTCTTAACCCCTTCAAACATGTTTTCATTCCATATTAAAATGAAAATATTAAATACATTTGATGAATCCAATCCAATCTAACTAAAGGACTTAATCTCTCATGATCAAATATATTTCTTCAACATATTCAATGTTTCTATGTTCTTGAATGTTTATTTTATGATAGATTTTTTTCTAGTTTGTTTTGAGAATATTCAGTATCTTTATTTGAAGAATAAATGAAAAACATATTCTAGTAATGGATCTAAATCTTCAGTTTTGATGAAAAATAAGTTCAATATTATCAAATATCTAATAGTGTAATTCCCTCAACAAAGTCCCCATATAATGATAGTGAGTCATTATATAGAAATATTTCCCTATTTGATGTTGTATAGTTGATTTCTATGTTTAATCTTTTGAAATGATATGTAGTAAAGATGAATTAATATTTAAAAAGGCCAATGAAATCAATGGAGGAGATTAAAAAATTGGCCTTTTTCAAAAAAAATAATTTTAATAACTTTAATGTAAGCATCAAATTACATAATAAATATTAGTTTCATGAGATTATTCCCTTCTATTTAATGTAGATATGTGATAAAAAATAGAGCAGATCAGATGTGAAGTTGTTTCAAAATCAGATTTTCATGAGCTGAAAGAGTTTTTTAGTTTAGCACTTCCCCTCTACATTGATCGATCAATGATATACATATATTAAAAGAATAATATCTCTACTATTTGGAGATCTAACTACTATGATTAAAATATTTTAGAGGATAGAGTGTAAAGATGAACCATTTAAGCATCCCCAAAGACTATATTTGATTCCACCACAATATCCTGTCAAAAAATCGAAGCCCTAAAATCTTTGAAAATATTCGAAGTTTTAAAATTACAAAATTTTCTATTATTTTATTTCCCACTTTACTATTTTTCTCAGTTTAATATCATTCTTAAAATGTATTACTATATCAAATTTCAATTAATCTATTTCATAATTTCTTATTTTGTTCAAAAAGTTGGAGAAATGTATGGGGAGAAATGTGTAAAAAATTAGGGGAAACTTTTTAGAAATAAGTATAATAAATATCATTATATGAATATTTTTATCTATGGGGGAGAAATATATTTTTAAAAACTTTTATTTCATGGTAGAAATATGGTATTTTTTTATACCTACATTTTTTATTATTATATTGGTTTTATGGGTATTTTTATCATCAAAATGAGGGGGGGGGGTGTTGTTTGGCATGTATTGATCAAATAGTTTCATTAATTAGTTTTTTATTTTAATGGTCACAAACACTAAAATTTGTGTTACTAATGAAGTTGATTTAAGTGGATTCTAGGATAATGATTATAAAAATAATTATTTTTATTTTGGTAGTATTTTAGATTTTAATTCAATGTACTATTGTTTGATTTATGAAACCATATCTATTATAGATGTTTTTATAAGAATCGTGGAAACATTTTTTATTCCATATGTTTTATGAGGAACATTTGGGTTGTGAAAATTACTTCACACAAGGAAAAAAACATTCAAACACAACATTTGGAGTTATTATAAGGATCAAAAACTCTAATTTTGGAAGAAAACCTATTTTTTAAGAACAAACATATGGATAATCATCCTTATTATTGGACTCAATCATAAATTTTCAACTTTACTTTTGAAGTTGATTTCTATGATGAGAACCTCTATTTTTGACTCAATCAACAACAAATATTTAAATTATCGACTATTATAATGGTATTTCCAATATTATCACTATAATAAATATCTCTTTTAATTTTGTTTATAGACTGATTCAATGGACCTTTTTAATGGCTTAAATCATTCCTATTTTTATGTAATGTTATGATTTTATCAAAGAATTCAAATTCAAATTCAAATAATGGTTTCTAGATTTATTATGGTGAGTATTCAAGTGATATCTCTAGAGATATTTGACTTGAATTAATTTGAGTGACTTGTTAAATACTAAGAGTTTTATCTTCTAAATGATAATACATATGAACATTCGAAAATAATATTGTGACTTCTTATCAGATACTCAAAAGAGCTACACATTTGAGATATAATTGTTTTTGTTATCATCTATTTGATCGACATGCTTCTGTTATATATCATTGTTAATATTTTTTGTTAGTTTGATAAAGAAACTATCAATTCTACACTTTTGATACATACTTAGTTGATGATTTTTTGTGTGTTTTCTCTACTTATTTTTATGGAAAAAAGAAATCATGCTCATTATTTAAGATTATTTTTCTAGTTCTATTCTTTATTAATGATATTTTCATCTATCAGTTGATGATGAAACAATAAGTTGATCATTTTACACAACAATTCATGTCTCATCTATTTTCTATTGAAGATTCAACTACTCATACTCTGTCATGGTAGAGTATCTTCTTCTCATACTAATCTATGGAAATCTCAGTTCCATGAAAAATAACCATAATGCCCTATAAAATACATATTTTATATGTTTCAAATGCATATACTTAGTTTTAGAGGACTCTAGAAATAAGAAAATACTAGTGAAAATCACCAATCTATAGAGTAGAGTGTTGGAAGAGTGGACTATGATATTTTTGTTCCCTAAAACATTATACATAATTGTGTTCTATTCTTTCCTTTATTTATTTTCCACTTCTTAATCAATGTAATGAGAGAAGGAAAGGACCTCTTTAACAAAAGTATTAATGTTTTATTTCAATCATGTTCTTAAATTAACACATTCCATCCCCTATTGTGTATTCATCTTAGTCATTCTAACCCCACACTTCAGGTCCAAATCAACTCTCATAAGCCACTACACATTGATATGGTCCCCATATCTACCATGTGCGAAGTATGGTACCATCTCTTCCTCATACCCTCTTAGTCCGGCTATTACGTGCAATGGAGAACCCCTCCAATTTCATTCCATTCATAGGAATTATAAAGTTAGGGGGAGTGTTTTAATTAATTAATTAATTAAAACCCCTTAAAATCACTTATCTTGAATCCTAGAACCCAAAGGGTTTTTCCTTGCCTATGAAATACCCCCCATTTCAAAATCACACACAGAGTCAGAATATCAATCTGAAACTCCTGTAAAATGATATCACCACATGAAACCACACAAACAATTTAATATTAAATTAAATAAATAATAAATATTCCACCAAAATATGAATGGATGTGATTTCAACTAAAATATAATACTAGAAGAAATTCCCTACATTATATGCAAAAGAATGATCTAAAAAATAATGTAAGACCACATTCTATTGTAAAAGACTATTTTACCCCTCTCAAGAACCTGAAATAAAAATAAATCAAATATCTACTCATATTAGAAAATCAAGAAAAACATATATCTCTAGAACCTTATCACTATTAAAATTATCATCTGTAAGAATCATTAGAGGTCTTCAAAACACACATCTTGAACCATCTTAGTTTTCAACTCAAGCTCAAATAATTTTGATGTACCCTAATAAGCTAATCAATTTTCTATTCAAAATTCCAAAGATATGGTGTATAAGTCATCAAAAGACAATCCAACACATGCCACCATCGAGAAACCACTGGTATAGTTCCTAACCACACCCATCCATCCTGATATGTTACAAATTCATTGAAAAATAATCATCAAAATATTGTTAATCCCCACCACATAACTCAAATCATGACTAACGATATCGATACATGACACTTCCCACCATCGGATCCACCCTTCAATACACTCCTCAGTAGTCCACCAACCCACTCGATGTGGTTCTCACTGTATCCTTAGTCCCACACAAACAAGTTTCACACCACTATGATTGATATGATACTCACCATCATAGGATATTCCTTACTATCACCTCACAAACAAACACCATCTCTACGGCCCATGAACCTATCATAGACAAGTGTCAGAACAGGACATGATCATCTCACTCTCACTAGAGTGATAAAACAAAAGATTAAATATCAAATATTACTAGAATCTATGAATGAATCCCATGGTATTCATTAACAGTAGATTACCTCACTATTACCCCACTCACAAATGACTGATGGTTCACTGCCAACCATACGACTTCACATGCACCAATCCACGATCACAACCTCACAGGGGCCCTTTGTATAACCAAAAGAGCATCTATATAGCATGGGGTATAAAAAATGCACTCTAAATATACTCGAAATTTTGTGAAGATATTGTACATGATCGTCTCTAAACTTCTAATACACTATGATGGAATCGATGAATACCACCCCAACCTCATCCATTCTTGGATAACTATAGTTATATTCAGAGGGCCTCCTGAAACCATAACCACATGCCTTTAATCAAAAATATATCAGTTCTTAGCCTAATCATGGTTTTATACCCAACATATGAATAATATAGTATACTCTCATAGTTCCCAATTCATAACCAAATGTCACAATATGTTATCACACATTTGCGCCTCAATGATACCATCAATGGTTAACCGTTACATTCTCTTGTATATCCCAAACACAAAACATGCTCAAACTCTAACAAGTCATAAGATACAAAACATGGCTCAAAATCCTTATCAACTAGTCTTTCCTTCCTCAAATTCCATTCTCACTTGATGAATTACACCCTCGGTTCTATAAAGAACAAAGGAATCCAACATGCCTAAATCTCAAACCTGGTTACACCCTTCATGAACCTCCATTCAAAGTCCAAGGAATCCATCTGTTCCTCACATAGCCAAAGGCACACACAACTCGGAGGACCCCTCTCATGGGTCAACCTCAAAATAACATATCACCATATTCCAACTTAGATTCATATTATGATGATCACTAAGCTCACCCACCTATCCCCACTATCCCTGTCTCACTTCAAGTCACTTGGTCCATCCACCTAGTTCTATTCCAGCAAATAGAAGGAAAAAATCATTGTTAGAAAATCATACTCTTGTATCATAATTATATAATAAAAACAATTCAAATAATCCTCATATAGGGTCTCACAACATGAAGGAATCGTATACCTAGAAACTTCCCCCAAATAAGGATCCCCTCATCACTATGAATATTATCATTAGACCACTCTTTAAAGGACCCAGACATGCCTCTGATCTCGAAAAAAAAATACCCAAAAGGGGTCCAACGATCCTATACATATAACATGATGAAACACTAGGGTTATTGTACCATCCATGTAGGAGGAATTTAATAGTATCATCTCTAATGATCACCTAAACATATATCAACTGAACTTTCCATCTAAATTAAATCCATAAAATCACACACTAGAAAGATTATAACATGTGAATTTGATAGGCCTATCACAATGCATGAGATGCCTCCTTCATCCATAGTCCAAGAGTCAAATCCAAACCACCAAATTCTTTACAATATGAAAACATCCATAAATATATCAACATTATTCAAATACAAACCACCTATGTGTCACACAAATAGGAAAAAATAAACAATCATAACATTAAATACTAAAAACATCAATCCCAATCCCTGGTATCCTGGAATTGCTTCTGAAATATGTGTGAATGAAGTACTAAATGATATCCATCTCATGATTTGACACATTTCAATATCTAAAATCTACCAAATCCCACATTGTTAACCAGTAATGTAACTCTACTAATACAACTTTCTAATTTACCATCCCAGATGCAACTAAATCGGTGCCCTAAGCTAGTTGGCCTCAATAGCTTATGAAGACTTCTTTATATGCCAAAGGATTCTGATTAGAAGTGGGGGAATATGGTGGAACTGTGAGGAGGTTATACCCCTATATTAGAGCGAAAACCATAATTAAATAACCAATGATCAAACTCATTATCATACATAGACAGAAAAAATAAACTGAAACTAAATCATATTGTAACAAAATAAAATATAGTAAGGGCCTAAACATCCATGTCATATAAACAACATTGATCACCCACTAGGCCAACCTCATATACAAAATAAAAAACACAAAAATAAATATATAACGATATACTTTCTACTATAGGCCATTTCACATACCCAATATCCAATACCATGTCGAGCTACTCTAGAAAAATCATCAAACTCCACATTATAAACCTACTTAATCATGAAATTATTGCCCTTCACCCCATCTATCATGCATCCATGATCAACCATAATATATACATAAGGTATTCATGTACATTATAGTGCATATATAGGCGGTGAGAAATCAATATCATTAGGCCACCCCCAATAGTAATCTTATAATCTTCTTCAACAATTTTAATCTCATTAAATATTCACAGCGTATAAAAACTATAATTGAAATAAATATAAATAAATCCTTCTTAATTGTTGGATATGTGACCTTGATTGAACATACCTTCCTCATCCAGGGCTGGAATGTCTCTAAGAACACCTCAAAGACTGTGAAACTCATGTATTATATGGGATCTACATGGAAGATCCTCAAAAACCTCACTACATTATTCATCATTTCATACCTTTATCCATTTTTAATTAGTCCATAGAACTCATACCATGACACACAACTATAAAAAACCTAGAGCATTAGTCTGACAATAAAATGATGTGATAAAAAATGTTATTGGAGCATTGTTAAGACATCTTGACAATAGAGAAACAATTTATACTCATATAGAGCATCTTATCCAACAGCATAAACCATGGGTGTGGACAATCATGAACAACACCCTAATGACATAAGTGAGTACTAACATGATAGAACCTGTAATTTTGGGTGAGGAATTCCATGAATAACACCCTAAGACCACATGTGAGGAATACCATGACCAACACCTAAAACCATGGTTTAGGACTGCCATGTCCACCACCCTAGAACCATAGGTGACGACCAATATGACCGACACTTGAAAGAATGTGTGAGTACTACTAGGATCCACAGTGAAAACCCACTCAAAACCCTCAACAAGTAATCAAAAGGGTAGTAAAAAATTGTGTACTCAAAGTATACAATGAGTACATCAAAACCTCTATCTAGGACATGTATTCCCCCTTGGACTATGTCACTTGGGGTCTGGATGTGTACTAATACCTAGCCACAACATGCACGATGTCTGTTCAAGTACATTCATAGATCCATGTATGCCATAAATGGGGTCTTTTCCTATTCACCTGACTCCATGACAATGTTCCACTACATGTCGTGTACCTAAACTACAAGGTTTGTAGTCCTAAAAATACTTCTTCTGGAAGACTACTGGGAAGTTGAGTTTTCTCAACACTTGTATTCCAATTGTTCAGAAGAACCATTGGTATAGGGTTCCTTTATCAATGATTTATTCAAACTGTTGGTAAAGGTTGGTTTAGTGAAGGATTTCCCAACAGTTTGTAGGAACCATAGGAAAATCCACAACATTTTCATCCTTTACCAATGGTTTGTAAAAACCATTGGAAAAGGCCATAATTTTACCAACGGTTTCTAAAAACTATTGAGAATGTTCTCCCCAAAATACACAAAACCCACCCCCAATTACACAAAAGCACGGAACTTATTTCCCCCGATTTACAAAATCCCCCACACGCAGGTGAACCCTAACCTGATGTCTTCCATCCCATCGGCTGTAACTCCCCCTTCCAGGATAGACTCCTTAATCCTATTCCAAAAAATAGACATAGAATCCATATTCCCTCAATTTGTCAATTTATATGAATATCTAGAAAGATCAAATCATTATTCCCTATTTCTAGGGATTTTGGAAAATTTTATGATTCACACTATTTGATATTGAATAAATGACTAATACTTGATTGGTATATTCTTGTGAGTATATAAAAATATGGTTTATAACATATCCCTTAAAAGTGTCACTATTTTGTGTTCTTTATGATGTGTATAGTATCATTAACATACTTTATTGTTAATCTCAAATTTAAAAATAAATGTTCCTATCTATACTTTATGAAATTAGACCTCTTTATGATCCACGAACAACTTATTAGTGTATAAGCCTAAACTTTATCCACCCTTGGGGTGCGCTTGACTTGGGAATGTTTCCCCCCATATACCTAGTTCCCTAGCTCTCAGTATGTCCGATTAAAGACCTAATCTAGACCTCCTCCCAACATATTCTCAGTCGTAAAAGACCTTTTGACCGAAGATCCTTCATAAATCAAACACATTTTTATTTATACACTTTAAATTAGTAAGTGTTATCTTCGTTTTAGTGTTCTTCTTCTTTTTATTTTATGTTTGATGTTTTGATTTCGGTTAAATTAGAGTAATTGCTGTTGGAGTACTGAACACTTTGTTTGTTTTATTTTTTTGTCCTACACTTCAAACATCATAAATGGTCTATTTAGTGGGGTTTTTTTAGTGCATGGGGTAAAGGGTTTGTTTTACGTTTTTTGTTCAGTGGTGGGTGGGCTGTCCAGGTGGGGGTGTGGGCTATCCAAGGGGGTGGGGTGGGCTGTCCTGGAAACCTCATACCCCGGGACAGACCCCCCCTCGCTCCTGGACAGACCACCCACCCCCGTGGAAACCCTGTACCCTTTGGACAGCCCCCACCCCCATGAACAGCCCGTCGACCCCCTGTACACCCCGTACCCCCTCGACAGCCCCTCCACCCCCATGGATAGCCCTCCCAGCCACCCCATACCCCCTGGACATCCCCTCCCATCCCTAGACACTCTTACCCCTGTGGACTTCCCCCCCACCCCCATGGATAGCCCGCCCACCCCCATGGACACCCCATACCCACCCTGGACAGCCCTGCCACTCCCGGGACAACCCTCCCGCCCTCTTGACACCTCGTACCCCCTAGACAACCCCCACCCACTAGAAATCCCCCACCCCACCCCTGGACACCCCGACCCCCCTAGATAGCCCCGCCACCCCTGTAGATTGCCCACCCACCACCTGGATAGCCCATACCCCCCTGGACAGCCCCACCCTTGTTGATAGCCCCCCCCCGGACACCCTCCCACCACCCCTGGACACCCCATACCCCCGGACACCCCCACCCCTGGAAACCCCCACCACCTTGACGCCCCCAAACCCACTGGATAGCCCTGCCAACCTCATGGAAAGCCCGACCACCCCCTGTGGACAACCCACCCACCCCCCTGGACAGCCCGCCCACCCCCTGGACACCTCATACCCACCTGGACAGCCCCGCCACCCCCATGGGAAGCTCTCCCACCCCCCTGGACACCTCGTACCCCCCCACCCCGGACAGACCCACCCACACCCTTAACTCCCCGCTCACGCCCTTGGACAGCCCGCTCACCTCCCTGGACTCCGCTTACCCCCTTGGACAGCCCGACCACCCCCATGGATAGCCCACCCACTTAGACACCCCTACCCCCTAGATAGCCCCCACACCCCGGACACCTTTGACCCACCTGGACGGCCCCACCACCCCATGGACACCTCACACCCCCTAGACACTCTCTGCCCCATTGTCAATGTATGTGATCACTCAAATTATCTAATAAATTATAAAATTTCTTCGATCTAAAATTTAGTCAACTCCTGAATAATTATCCTCCACAGGTGTACATTATCTTGTAAACTCATGTATAGTTCTTCAAAGATATTTTATTATAAATATAGTATTTTTTTGTCTTTTATATTACAATTCTCATATATAGTAGTGTGTCCGTTATGGTTTCATATTAAGTGAACAATTCTCGTTTACTTAAATATATTTTCCATGAAACTTCAATATTATTTAATTTATTTTGACGAAATGACTTAAAAAAATTATTTTTCTACAGAATGGATAGAATTTCGATGTATGAAACTGATTGGAAGTCAAGTTATTTAAAAAAAAATTGGAGAGCTTTTGAGATTTTGAATTTTACAATGCTTTAGATAGTGGTCGCATACACTGCCCATGTCCCATTTGTGTTGGCAGACCTTGGTTGATCCATGAAGAAGTCATCTACCACAAAACCAAATATGGTTTTCAAGAAAACTATTGTGTGTCGTATCACAATGGGGATAAAATGAAATCTCAAATTGCTGATGATCCAAATGAGAGGACTGGAGTGGAGAATTTGTTATATGACTGCTTTTCGTTTATTCATCATCATGAAAAAGAAAGGATTTCGACCCAAGAAGACTTTGATATGAGAACACATGATGCATCTAATGAAAATGATGATGTTTTCAGCGTGAAAAGATTGAATGATTCTACCACAACCCTAGTATATAGACAATGCGATAAAATGAAAAAGATGGAATTTTTAATCCGATTGATTCATGGGAAAACTATGTATGGGATTTCTAATACAGTAATCAATTACATTCTTACCTTCTTGAAGGATTTACTTCCAGATGATGTAGATATTCCCTCAAAACACTATATGGAATGGAAGTTAGTTGAGGAACTTAGATTTTCAAGAAAAAAAATTCATTCTTGCCCGAAGTATTGTAGTTTATTCTGGGAGGAAACCGCTGAAAGAAATGATTGTATAAAATGTGGCACATCCTACTGGATGTCAAAATTGGATGGAACACCACCCTGCATGCCATAGAAAGTAATGTAAAACTTTCCATTGATCCCCATACTCCAGAATGTTTTTATGTCTGATGAAATATCAATAAAAATGATAGGGAATGATTCCGAGAGAAATAAGACGAATGATGAATCGGTTAACCCTACATATGGATTTTCATGGCACAGATTTGATGTTCGATATCCTGATTTTGTAGCTGACATGCGTAATGTGAAGCTGGGTCTTTCATGCGATGGTTTTAATCCATTTGGGTTGATTCTTACTTCGTACAGAACATGGATTGTTTTTATACACATTTATAATCTTCCCCCATAGTTGTGTATGAAAAAACCTTTCACCTTCATGAGTATACTAATATCTGGACCTTTTGATCCCGACATTGATATTGACGTATACATGAAACCTTTAATGAAAGAGTTGAAACATCATTGGTATGTGGGTGTGCACACAGACAATTCATATTCAAAAGACATATTTCAGATGCATGTTGTGCTTATGTGGATGATAAATGATTTTCCGTCTTATGAAATGATGTCTAGATGGAGCACGAAGGGAAAACTATCATGTCCTGTTTGTATGAAGGCTACATGATCCATAATACTGAAACATCGTTGTAGTTTCAGTTTTATGGGACATCATTGATTCTTACCAATGGACCATCCATATAGAAATAATCATCGATGATTTGATAATACCATAGAGACCGATGATCCACCTCAGTGTATGTCTAGAACTGATGTGCTTAATGAATTGAATGATTTCATCTATTCATTTGGAAAGGGTCAATTGAAATCTGGAAAGAGAAAGAATGTTTCCACTGAAACTGGTTATAGTTGGTGGAAGAGGAGTATCTTTTTTGATTTTCCTTATTGGTTAACCAATTTGTTACATCATTTCTTAGTCGTAATGCACATTTAAAAGAATATATGTGAAATGTAGATTTTGATACTTATAAATGTTAAGAGAAATCCAAAAGATGATTTCGGTCTCAGCATGACTTGGTGGATTGGGGCATCAGACCAGAATTGCATCCTGTTCGTATCAGTGAAAATAAATGGAAACATCCATGTGCTTCTTATGTGATGAAACTTATGAAAAAAACAATTTCTGGAAGTATTAGAGACTATTAGAGTTCCTGATAGCTATTCAAGCAACATATCTAAACGGGTCAACAGAAGAGAGTTGAATCAAAAATCATTGAAGACTCATGATTATCACGTTCTTATGTAGGATTTGATTCCAATAGAAATCCATCATCTTTTGTCAAATAATGTAAGGGTGAATGTTATTTAGTTTTTTCATTTTATTAGAGATCTTTCTGCTAAGAAGTTGTCCAAGTATTTCTTGAAAAAAATGCTGACAGATGCCCCATTAATTTTGAGCGAGTTGGAGAAAATATTTCCTCCATCATTTTTCACATGCATGATGCATCTAACTGTCCATATTCCCACTGAAATAATTCTTATAGGTCTTAATTCTTTTTTTTGGATGTTTCCAACTGAAATAAATATGTACAAATTAAAGTCTTATGTTCGAAATAGGAATCATTCTGAAGGTTCTATCGTGAATGGTTACTTGGCTCAAGAATGTATGGATTTCTGATCAATGTATTTGTCTGATCTTACTATAAGAATGAATAAAACAATGAGAAATGAAGAAGAAAAATATGAGAAAATTGAACCAAGTTTTTCATAACTTCCCCAAATAGAAGGAATTTCTGGATCAGATACATTGAATACATTATATCTTGAAGAGAGGGAGATGGCATATCTCATAGTTTTGTTCAACTGTGATTTGTTTGATGACTACAAAAGGTAACTAAATTTAATATGTATATCTTACATATATATCTATTAACCTATTCATATTCATTATCTACATGGAACATAAAACAATGATAAATAGAAATCATCATTAGTTATCTTTGAGAATGAGGGAGTCTTTGCATAGAAAAGAGTTTTCTGATTGGTTAAAATTAAAGGTAAATATATTACTATTTAAAATAATTAAATCAATATTTAATTAAGATTAATATTCATTTATATTATAGGTATTGAGTTTTCCTGTCGACACTGTCTCTAAGTAAATAAGAGCATTGGCTTTTGGCCCTAATACTGTGCTTCGTGATTGTAAATCAATTGTTTTCAATGGGTACAAATTTATTTTCACTAAACAAGAAAAGAACATGAGAACACAACATGATAGAGTTATGGTTACTATCACAACTGCTTGTTACGCTAGTGCATCAGATATTAGACCACGAATTAAAAATGTGGTTTATTATGGAGTCGTTGAAAAAATAGTAATATTGGATTATTACTCTCATGGACAAGTCACGATGATGAATTGCCATTTGTTTTATTCGATGATGAGACATGTCACATTTATTGATGATTGTGGATTTTGAGTAATAAATATGACTTTCAATCTTGCTACCGAATAACCATATGTATTGGCATCAATGGCTAAACACAGATTTTACATCAAAGACCAACTTCGACCTGAATTTGGTGTCATAGTTGAAGTAATTTCAAGACATATTTTTGATGATGGTGATGATGTAATTGACACTGTCCGAACTGTGATTAGAATAAATCCATTTATTTCTTTTGATGACTCTAATAGCTCAATTGTCAGAGTTGATTGTGAACCTAATGTTGTGGTGGAAAATATATAGAATCATCCATCAATGTTCTTAATACTTTTTTTTACAATGAGTTGGGTTGTTAAGGTTGGTACTATTCAAATTGATTTAATATTGATTTCAAAAATCTGTTGTATCTGATTTGACTATTATTTGCATTTTCAATGTTTATTGGTTTGAATTTTTATTTGAATTTCATTTTGTAATTTGTAATTGAACTGTATTTAAACCTACAAAACCAAAATTTCTAACTTGGTGAACATTTCAATGCATCAACTGTGATTTGTATAAAATTTGTATGACTCTAAGACCTCTCTTTAACATTTTACCAAGTAATTAACATGATGGTTTGTATTGTTCTGCAAAACATGTATTGAAACCTGAATCATCTACCTGATCTGAAGAAATTAAAATTTTCCTTAATTTTGACACCTGTTTCACCACTTATGAATATGGTAGAATCAATGTTCCATGATTTTAATAGACTGACGAAAATTAGTAAATAATCATCATACAAAAAATAAAAAATTTCCCTCTCATTTATTTTGTTTTTTTGGGTAACAAATTAGTTAACCTTTTTTATTTACTTCCATATTTGTTTTCAAATGTAGGAAAATAAAACCAATTGAAGAGAGGCGACAAAAACAGATTATGGACAACAGTTATTGCATGGATGAGTTGGGAATTACACCACTAGTGCCTGTAGTGAGTACTTTATTTCAAATATATGTATTTAAATAATATATAATGTCATGTGATTAAAATTTTTTAAACATTTTTTTATGGATCCATCTATTAGGCGATGGTTATTTGATGAGAAGCCTAGTAGTGGTCCCCGTACTCAGGGTGTTCATACAAGGGGGGTGGTATGGGAGCTAGACAATCTGGTCATTGTAATCTATTAGACCTTTCCCCTTCTAGTGGCATACCATCCATCCCACATCCTGATCCCGATGTTCTGTTAAGGACACACAAGATATTTAGACCTCCCATGTTTTCGCCACCCTTTACATCTGAGCCTCCTCACCCGTCTATACCATTTCTGATGATGATTCCCACTCCCCATCCCGCATTTGGCCATCCATCCTTGTCATCTTCATTTACTTCGACATCCTTCTCTCCGGGATTTTATATTCCATCTTCTCTGACTACTACTCCACCAGAATCTATCCCTGTGGAGCATACATTGGGACTCAATCCATCTGTACATGGTGATCCTTCAGTTTCTGCAGATCCAGTGACACCCATTGATCAGACTACCTTAGGTATACTTATACAACCCTAACAAATTGTTACAACATTATTTATTTTCATTATAACATGTATTGATAAAATATTTATTTTTCTTTCATAACAGAGACATATACTAATATGAGGCAGGGGCGGGGGTGGACATGCATGTGTTTGGTGGGGAACCGCCACACATGGTTGATTGTGGAGTACAATGAAGATAGTCAGATGATTGAAAAATCAAGGTAGAAATGTCAGAGTTTTTGGCGACACTTTCCAAATACTCTGTCATCAGTTCTGTCAGAACAGACTTAAGGAGAGAGCTTCTAAATTAAGTCACAGATAAAGCCTGGACAGAGATATGGGTAAAAAAATCTTTTGTATTTAATGAAATATATTAATTTTTGTATTTATATGAATTAATATTTTGGTTTCAACTACAGTTTAATTTCCCTGATGGTGAGGGTGCACGACCAGCATGTCTAAAGGATTTAGGATAGCTTTGGAGAGCTTATAAGCACGAGTTGTACATTGGAAGGCGTGATAGAGTGGTCACAGAGTTAGAGGCGGTCTCTGTCATGGATGATTTTCCAATAGAACAGTACCTACAGATGATTACTCATTGGGCGACTAGACAATTTACAGTATTAATCAAATTAGAAGTATTTAAATTAAAATTTCATGTTTTTTGTTAATATTAATTATTGAATTTTATTTAGGATGCATCTGAAACAAATAAAAAAAATTGATGCTAAGAAATATGTCCACCCATTTGGACGTACTACAATGCTAGATCATGAGAGACAGCTGGTATGACAGTTTATAATTATTCTTTACCACTTGCACTATCTATTTCTTCCTTTATAATTTATTCTATTGCTATAAATTTTATATAATTTTAGTTATGAAATTAATATTTTTTGGTATAATATTTTTAATTATGGTTTCATACATTCAATTTCCTATAGAGGAATAAATATAATATAGAAGGACAAGTTCCTTAAGAAAAACTGTTTTCCTCGAGTAGAAAGAAGAAAGATTAAAGTGCGGTTAATGACCGACTTAGTAGTAGATTGTAAGTTTTACTTTGTATATTTAAAGTTTTAATATCTATTTTTTAACTTAATAATCTATTTATCTTTGTAACAGTCTAATTTAGAGGCACTTGATTCCCAGGAACCTGACAATTTTGGGCCAAACGATCACTTACATCAGGTGTTGGGAGATGAGCACTCTGGTAGAGTACGTTGCCAGCCTGGGAAGAGTATAGTTTTGATGAGGTGTTGGCCCTCCTTAGGTACGAGTTGTAGTGCCACCGAGTTGCAGTAGGTTAAATAATAGGTAGAATAGGATGAAAAAAGGGAAATAGAGACAGAAGCACAGTTTGCTATGGAAAACACTACATTTATGAAACTGATGAAAGATTTATGACTAACACTTCCACCAGAGGCCATCACTTCTTGTGAGGAATATATGTCATCGATGCAGTCTATATATGGTGAACTAGGTGATATTTCTAGTGGTGGTCAATATGATGGAGAGGAGGAGGCTGAGGTCGAGGAGGAGGAGGTCGAGGAGGAGGCCGAGGCGGAGGAAGAGGGCGAGGAGGAGACCGAGGTGAAGGAGGAGGGCGAGGAGGAGGCTGAGGCGGAGGAGGAGGGTGATGAGGAGGCTATGTCTGAGTACGAGGGTGGGGAGGAGGTCAGGGACGATGATGGGGATGACGATGAGGATAGGGGTGAGGGTGAAGATGATGGTGATGAGGGATAGATTGATCCGTTACATTTTTTACTGATATTACTGACCTTTTATCTTTATTTATTTTTTGTGCCGGAATATATGTGTTATAATGTAGGTCACATTATCTTTATTTTTTATCTATAAATAATAAATTTCGATTTTATTATTTGCTGTAAAATCCCCCTATATTAATGAATTTGTAATTTTTTAGTGGACAACCCCCAGGACAGCCCCACACCCTCCTCCCTGGACCTCAAATATCCCCCCGAACAGCCCACCCCCCCCCCCGCACCCTCCTTCTTGGACTCCAGAAATCCCCCCAGATAGTCCCCCCACCCTCATTCCAAGACCCCAGACAGCCCCCAGCCTCCTCCCTAGACCCCGAACAGCCCCCAGACATCCCCCCTGACAGCCCCCCAGCCTCCTCCCTGTACCCCACACAGCCCTCGGGATAGCCCCTAGACAGCCCCCCTGGGCAACCCCCACCCTCCTTCCTGGACCCTGGACAACCTCTATCCTTCCTGGACCCTAGACGCCCCCACCCTTCTCCTACCATGCAAAACCCCCGCCACATATATCCTCATCCCCCACTAGGTACCTCACACAACTGTGTATCACTGACATCATCACACCAATCACTAAATCATAAGGTCAGTAAGCCCAATTTAATGTTATGCCCTGACCCCAGTTACCCATAGTCGGTGAATTATTTTAACACATTAGCATGATTCCAAGGAATCAAGTCCCGAAGGACCAATTGGTTTAGCAGTCTTGGAAAATAGACTACATACATGAATGTTACATTACACTTTATAACATACAACACAACATAAATAATCCTTTATGAACACCATTATCACAATACACTTCTTGAAATCCTGGGAAAAATAAAACCTAGAATGGGGTGACCTCAAACGCTCAGTAAGGGTAAGAAATACAGTGGAAGATAACATAAATATTAATCATGGTGAATAATTGAAACCACATGCCTTAACCAATAATAAACATGAATATTTTTAAGTTAGGAAATGAGATGAGTAAATAATGCCATAATAAATCATAATCATGGGTATTCTACTAGTCAAATGGCCACACGAACCATCAATATTATTTTCATAATGAGGGAATGTATAATGCCGGACCATCTGAAACATTTTGTCAATACCTCGACCAAGATTTCTAAAAATGATTAAGGCCTCATCCAAAACCATTTATGAAATTGGGAAATGCCTCAGTCAATTCCACCTCTAGTTGTCTCATGAGACCTACCGATGCATCGAGGAGCTATAGAGGGCTCCACCCGTGACTTACTAAGTCCCATACATTACTCATATGAAAAAGTTGAAATATAACATAAACATTCGTATTAAAACTAGGATAACAAATGTCAACAATTTAACCATAAACCATGAATGGTATACAAAAATCACATCCATAGTCAAACATATCACAAAAACTTCAAGACAATATGGTTGTTTTGTATCATAATAAATCAACTTCAAATAAACTTAAAATCCATCAAATGATATTGACATATATAAAATCAAAACCTTTTTTAGAGAAATATCTCTTTCTATTTTGAAATCATTTAAGAGTCACATAATTATAAAGAGAACATTTATTTGGAAAATATTCTTATAAGTTATTAAGTGAATCTTTGACGATGTTATAATGGAAGAAAAATAGCCACACCCGCCATATAAGTTAAAAAAAGACATTCTTACCTTAATTTTTCCAAAAAGGTTATAAAGGACCTTGTTTGGAAAATGACATAAAGATTCCTTTATAAACATCATATAAAAAGTCAAAAAAGGGTATAAATGAATTCAACCCATAGTCTATAAAATAGTAATAATGTTTTGAAATATGTTTTTAAGAAACATGGATGTGTATGATAAAGAGGCCCCAATAGATAATTATGTATAAACATCCTCAGATAATAAAGAGATTGTGTAATTAACCCTTACCTCATTGTAATAAATTAAGTCATATGAAAAATAGTCAATAACCACCAAATTAATTATAGAATATCATGAATATAAATAGAATCATGATAATATATATCAAATTGTAGTACAAAATACACCACATGCAATAAATAAGTAGTGAACAATGGAAATCTCACGGAATTGAAAGTGAGAAAAAAAACCCCTTAACTCATGTCTGACTTGACCCATTCGTTCTTTAATATACTAAATAATAAAATAAAGTTAATTTATACTTTATTAAGTACCTTTTTCAAGTTTATTATTCCTGTTATATAACTTATTACCATGTTATAAACATTATGAAATCATTTAAATTAATAACGTTCGTTTTGTCTGTATTTGGAACTTGAGTCAAAAATGAACACCATATAGTTACAAGTTGTTCACATGGTCAAAATTTCATTATATACAGAATGATATTCATGATTTAGATATCATATATATCCAATATATACTTGTATTTATAACAGTATATATCATTTTGGGGTAAGAAATGAAATGTACCGTTCATGGAGACGGTAAGTCGTACGTACACATGAACGCTACTTTCTTTTCTATTTATTGTTTTAATGGAATTAAAACATAGTGATACATAGGTATATTATAATTACAGTATAATATCACATAAAATATCATTAACTCCATCCATTATACATCCCACATATGGTATTAACGAGTCATATCACTTTGAGGGGGCGATAGTCCGCACTTTGGCTTGAACCAAAAGGACTTCTTGTAGTGACTTCTGCCTAAGGTAAGGCTTCTAGGAGGAGGAGATGGATGTAGGGAGCTTAATATGGTAGAGTTTGGATGAGTCTAAATGCTTGGTAGGTGTGAGGAATTGGTTAGAAGTGGTCTCCTTTTATAAGGGGGAGGAGGGGCTCTTTAGGAAAGTGTTAAAATATTATTTTATTATATAATGATATTCAGTTTCTAAAGGTCCAAAAATCATTAGGGTTGAAGATAAGACGACTCACGGTCGAAATAAAATCATCCGATAATAATTTGACTTTTTTTGAATATTATTTTAATATTTATAATCTAATTTATTTAAATCATTTATTAATGAGGTAAATACTACATCATTATTGTGTCATAAATAATTTAATTTATTCAATGTCTAAAAATTATAAAAAAATATGATGTAGGAAATCATTTTAGCTTTCTAAAAAAAATTTACAGTCAAAAATATTTGTCACGACCCGTCCTCGGGGCCCGTGTCGTGACTACCCCAATACAACCTTCCATAGGCCAGGGGCTGGAGATTAGCACCAAAGGTATAAATCCCGATAACTGGGAAGGTATTGCATTTATAATAGAAAAAAACATCATAGAGTCCAAGCTGAAGTAATAAACTATGTACAAAAGAAAGTGCTGAAAAGAAAGTGGGCCAGAATACAAACCCAATAGAAAGTACAACTACAACTGAATGAAAGTACAACAGAAAAGACAAACAACTGGAAGAATAGAAGCAGCTCCTGGGTCGTCCTCCTCAGATCCTACCTAAAGGGTAGGTAGAGATAGCGTAGCTCCTGGATCGTCCACCACGGATCCTACCTAAAGGGTAGGTACAGATAGCCTCCACAATGCTCTCACCCATCAACCTACTCCAAGTATCGTCTCGTCATGAAGTTCACCTCCGGATACTAACTCGTCGTGTGGTCCACCTCCGGGGTACCGTCCAGTCCTCGAACACTCGGCCTCTGTCAGCGCTGCCCACCGTCTGCAACCAACACAACGAGGTGCGAGCATAGCCCGTGCAGGGCTGAGTAAACGATACTCAATAGGGACCCCAAGACTCTCAAGGTCTCACTAAATCCAACAAGGATAACCACAAGAAAGATCTCAACAGATAACCATTACTAGGTATAAGACCATACTTATACCTAAGTTATCAAGTAACCCATCTCATTCATGAGGAAAACACAAGGGTTATGAAATCAACGGATAAACACTACCTAGATATATGCCCATACATATAACTAAGTTATCAAGTGACCCATCTCAATTAGGAGTTAAACATAAAGGTCATAGACTCAGCTCAAACCAGGATTTTCATTATCGAAACCGTAACTGCTCAAGATCTCCGTCTCTGGAGAGTATAGTGATCTTATCACGACTCCGAGGTACTGCTCACTAACCTAAGACTGCTGAGGTACTCCTCCTGTTGAGTACCGTGGGTTAGCCACCCAAACACAGTAGTGCTTCCCGCCAGGGTATGCCACCCAAACACAGTAGTGCACCCCCCTAATAGCCTGCAGAGGTACTCCTTCTGTTGAGTACCGCGAGTCTGCACCCAAACACAGTAGTGCTCCATCCGCCATGGGTTTGCACCCAATCATAGTGGTGCTCCGTCCACTGGGCTAGTCAACTCACTCTAAGTCGAGTCGGTCAAGCAGTCGTTAGGTCTTAGCCAGCTACACGGTTTATGTACTCTGTATGCTCATCTCCGGGAGGGTCCGCTCCACGAGCTATTGGTCGATACTCCAAGTATCACAATGTCCCATGAAGAAGTATCTCAATGTACCGCCTCGTCATAGGGGTCTCAACGCAATAGACTTCGCATCAATCGGACGCCCGGTCTGTGAGTTATTAGCCTTTTTGTCCCAGGGGCCCGGTTGGTTTCGTGTGCGAACCAACCCGGCCGTATCTCAAATGTACTCCGAACTCTCATAAGGTATACTCATAGGGACCGTTTTTCAACATCATCACCAACGCCGCTGACAGTTCGTCAAACAGACGTCTGGTCTGAAAGTTATCATCTTTTCTGTTCTAGGGGCCCGATTGGATTTCGGGTTCAATCCAACCCGGCCACTATCCAACTGCGTCCAAACCCCAGGCAAAGTATGCCAAAAGTTCTGTCTCATCAAGAGGAATCCAACAAAATCGACGACACGTCAATCAGACGTCCAGAGCTGAAGTTATAAGTGTTTCTGCTCCGAGGGCCCTGTTGGTTTCGGGTTCGAACCAACCCGGCCATACTTCAAGTGACAGCGGTTAACCAAACCGGTCACACCATTGCGATCCATATGAAAAAACACATGAGATGGACTACCCATTGGTCCAAAACGGATAACCAGTGAAAAAGCTACATTTCACCGCAACACGGGCGAACCGGGCCTCGTGGGGCCCGCGCCTCGACATCGACTTAAATATCCAAAATTTGTTTTGAATCATCCGTATTAATTCCAGGGTCGCAATCTTGTATACGGTTCAACATTACGACACCGTATGAGAGAGATATGTCTGATACAAGATCCCGAAATAATAATAATATTTTTATTATTCAGTGTTTCGTGGGCCCGAGCCATAAACTAGAATTAGTATTCAACATTAGACTTGAATCGACCGTATTGATGCCAGGATTACATCGCCACTGACGGCAAGCCAATCGGACGTCGCATGCCTGAGTTATGGCAGGTTGAAGATATAATAATAATATTAAATCTATTATTTTCTGAGTGCTTTGGGTACCTAATTCAAAAACCCGAAAAAGATATCCAATATTGGACTCATAAATTCCGTCTCGGAGTCAGGGTCGCACTGCCGCTAACGGTTCGTGAAACCGAGATCACACGAAGAAGTTACGGTCAAATTATTGTTTGACAACCATAAATAATAAAAATAATATTATATTATTATTATTTCATTTGATTGGAAATTCTCTCTCCAATCTCATCTGAAATTCACACTTAAGGTTTTGGTGCATGTGGGTAACACCTCCCTTTATACATATCTTCTTCCTTCTCTTTTTATTTTCCTTTTAATTTATTTCTCTTATTTTCTATCCTCTCTCCAATCTTATTTCATTCATCTCGATTCCTCATGCTCGAAAATAAATAAATAAAACTCCCCCCTCCCAAAATCACACCTCCTCAACCCAAATATTCAGCCGCAGATGAAACCCAACCTACCAAGGGTCTTCCGCACCCGCCGCCTCTGGACACCTGTGCCTCCTGTCCGCTCGATCAAATCGCTGGACCGTCGTACCGGCCACCTACCTGCGATGTACTACTCGTGTCGTTATCCCGGCCTCACCCTCGCATCGGCCGCCCCAACTCCGTGCACAAACGAAAAACCAGCGGAGGGTCACCGGGCCATGTTTGTTCGGTCCGTGCTCTCCGCGTTAGGTGTTATCAATTGGCAATAATGAAACACTTTCTTTCAATTACGACAAGGGTATAATTTATTCAAGAATAATGTATAAAAACATCATATAAATAAACGCTCAATCTCGTGAGATAAAACCACTTGAATGTGAAATAAACAATATTCCCCTATATCGATAATTGTCATCGTACGTCGGGCGTCACAGAGATCAGATGTCAATTCCGTGGACGTCGGGTTGCATCCAAGGAGGAATCAGTGTTGGTGACTTCACGTTCTTCAAATCGCAGAGCGTTCTTCGTTGAGGTAGAAAGTTATTCTTCGTTTAAGAGAGGAACGCTTTTATCTCCTTCTCAAGAGCTCTCTCCCAACTCTTCTTAACACAATGAAAGTCCCAAACTAAAATAATAGACTACGACTATTATTTTATTAACCCATGTAATTCAAAACTCAAACCACTTTAATTTAATAATGTGTTGGCATAATTAATTGGATTGGGGAAAGTGAAGAGATCTCTTAATTAGGGGGGATTTGGCACATTTAAATGCAAGGGAGTGTTGAAGGGTGGTTTAAGGGAGGTGGAGGGTTAGGCCTCTTGTGGGACCCACCTCAAAAAAAATCCTCCCATGGGATTTTATGTGGGGTGTGGGCCCCCACCCCTAACTATCTCTTAGAGGATATAACCACCCAAATAAATAAAATGGTGCAGAACCATTTTATTTATTTTTTTACAAATCGCCAAAAAAATTAACTTTCAAACTGCATAAAATGCAACTACGGTAAAGGTCCCCTTAAGCAAATACCAGCGCTGCAAGTTCATTGGTGTCCTCAGATTTCCATTCTGAGCACCAGTTCAAAAGTTATAAAATTCCGAACGTACGTGTACTGAACGTACCCAGAAAGAAAGTTTGGAAAATTATTATCAGTCACCATCGACCCGCACCGGTCGAGGTTAGGCTCTTCCTAGGTAAAACACGCCCCAAATAACCCAACGGTACTCTTGGATTTTCAATCCGAGTTACCGTTTAGATGTTATGAATTTTACAATAAAATAGTTTTCATTTAATTATTTTATTTGCGGGCAAAAACTAACTTTTTCTGGTGGCCCGCACTGGCCAAAGTCAGTTTCTGCTCAAATAAAGAATGCCCTCACGAGTTCAGAGGTGGTCTCATATTATTAATCTGATCTACCGTTTGTGAGTTATAAGCATTTGAAAAATAAAATAATTTATTTAATTATTTTATTTACGGTTAAGCCATTTTTGGGATTTCTCATAGGATGCCCACGCTGACTAAACTTAAGTCGCGCCTAGGGTAATCCCGCCATCCTGAGTGCAATGGTGCAATTGGATTTTTGATCCGAGCAACCGTTCAAGAGTTATTACACTTTTTCAGGAAAACTGCTTACGCGCGATAATTTAAGTTTAACAAAACTCTGACTGATCATTCCAGGCACTCCGAGCCTCGGAATCCGGCACCGTCAGAAACCACAGACTCGTAAAATCCCAAATAAATTAAGAATAAAATTTCCTTGAAATTTCCGGGTATTTACATTACTCCCACATCAGGGATTTACGTCCCCGTAATTCTTTAACACAAACTAGGGATACAAAAGTGGTACAGAGCACACATCTGAGCCTTCCGCTCCCATGTGCTCTTCTAGAGGTTCCCCTGCTGCCAACAAAAGCGCACAAGAGGAATCGACCATCCTTGTAGGACCCGCTCCTGTCGATCCTCAACCTCTACTGGAACCCCGCAAAAGTCACCCCATCACCAAAGTCCAGCTCCCCATGGTCGATGATATGTGTTGGGTCAAAAATGTATCTCCTCAGTTTAGATACAAGGAAGTTGTCGTGAATCTGGTGCAACTGAGGAGGATGGGTCAAGAGGTAACCCACCATGCCTACCCTACTGAGGACCTAGAAAGGTCCATTGAACCTCGGAGATAACTTTCCTCCTTGGCCACAACTCTATAAACCTCGTCGAGGTGAGACCCGTATAAGGACATGGTCGTCATCATAGAACTCAAGAGTCCTCCATTTCCGGATAAGAATAGAATCTCAAAACTCCCACTACCATGAGGGTAAGGTTGACTGACTCAAGAGTGATCGACCGTACCCTCCTATGCATGAGTTTATCCTGTTCTACCTGGGGTTTCCTTTTCGCCGACCATGGAAAACCCATGCCGACGTTGTAGTTAGACCACAACCTTTTTGCCTAATACCATCAATCTGAGCATGAATTGTGAATCCTATCCATATTGAGAACAAAATCATAAGGCCTCGACACTTCCACCAAGAGATTCCAACCGAAACTCTCGCCTCGAGGGTCAGATCACACTGTCGGCGTAAGTGTGATTATCGAGTCTCCTCCCAATGGTATCTCCAGACGTGAGGGTGAAGTCCACAGCTTACCGGAAACTCTAGGTCTGGGACAAGATTCATGGAAGGAATGAATGATTCATATCAATGTCTGTTACTACGAAAGCCAGTAGTGGACACAGACTGTCCCTTGAATCATTTTTAGAGCCATTGAGTCACACTCCCTGATCGTATGCAGCTACTCTCTTCCACTACCCTCCAGCTCCCTGAGCCTGGAGGGGAAAACAAAGGCGGGTGGTTGTAACATGTTGAAATGTACACCACCCCATGTTGCTCTCCTAGCTCTGCCTCCACGTATACTGCTCTGCAGATTTATCTGTCCTTAACATTTCCTCTTCTTGAAAAATTCGCATGCCCAAGTCTCTGAGACTAGCACCAGCTCGCTGCATTCTAACTTCTAACATTCTCTAGCTGTATTCGTTCATCCAAAGAACATTCAACCTCAAGGTTCTCTCTAGAACCCTAACGTGAGTAGGAATGCATAGAAGAAAAAGTGATGGCTCGAATATCGTTAAACACCCCACACTCATAGGTCTGATCTCTATATCACTAATCTAATCATATTCATCGAGTACCCGGAATGTTCGGTACGCCTTGATGAATTCTCAGCTACCGACACGTCATCCTTCCGAAGCTGTATAAGCTCTAGAAACCTCTCAGCCACCTCCTCAAGCCAGTCCTCAGCAGTAAGTGAGTCGGGCTCACCTCGGAACTTGAGGGTATCTAATGTTGGAACATGTGTAAGGTAGTAAGTCTACATGTGTCACAAACTGGTATCACTGGTTGTAACTGCTGACCAACAGGTAGTGATGTACAGCTGACACACTACCTGAATGCACTATCTTAGGCATCGGTCCATATACCGATGCCTCATCACTATACAGACCATCCTCATGGTCACTCACTGGAAAAAACTAGTATCCATGTCGACCATGCACTCTACTGATGTCTCAGCTAGGTGGAAAACTCTAGCAATCACCTCCAGCCAGTGCTCTGCTGTCTAGGAATATGCCTCGCCTCGTAACCTCGGAGGCCTATACTGCTGGAACTCGTGCAACGCGCTCTGCCAGCGTGCACAGTTCGCTAGTATGGCTGGTGGAATATGCTTCCCAACAAGTGGTGGTGCTGCTGGTACACCACCCAAGGGTGGAAATATAGTAAAAAGGGCCCTACATTGGAGCCTCGTTGCTCGGTGGGACGCCATCGAGTACAATCTCAGAAGTCCAACTAACTGCCTGCGTGGAGACATCCTAAATAGATGCAGCACGGTCAATGTTTTATACCTGGTGAGATGAACTGGTTTGAGATGACATTAAAACTTCTGAATACACACACAAAATCAGTGTTTTCGTGCACAAAGTCGGAAATCAGTAGTCAGGGACCTGGTGTACAGATACGTCGGCCGCCGCACCAACACTGGACTCCCTGATCTGAAGACCACACTCGGTACCCTTAATACTATTGCTTCACAGAAAAGAAAATATCAGAGTTATAAGTCCAATAGTAGAACCGAATCCTCTGATACCAATTTGTCACGACCCATCCTCGGGGCCCGGTCATGACTACCCCAAGCCCACCTTCCATAGGCCAGGGGCTGGCAACTAGCACCAGACATAAATCTCGATAACTAGGAAGGAAATGCCTTTATAATAGGAAACAAAACATCACAGAGTACAAGTGGAAGTAATACACTAAGTACAAAATAAAGTGCTGAAAAGAAAGTGGGCCAGAATACAAACCCAACTGAAAGTATAGATACAACTGAACGGAAGTACAACAGAAAAGACAAACAGCTGGAAGAATAGAAGCAGCTCTTGGGTCGTCCTCCTCAGATCCTACCTGAAGGGTAGGTACAGATAGCGCAGCTCCTGGATCATCCACCACTGATCCTACCTAAAGGGTAGGTACATATAGCCTCCACAACACTCTCTCCCATCAACCTACTCCGTGTATCGTCTCGTCGTGGAGTCCTCCTCCGGATACTGACTCGTCGTGTGGTCCACCTCTGGGTACCATCCATTCCATGAACACTCGGCCTCTATCAGCGCTGCCCGTCGTCTACAACCAACACAACAAGGTGTGGGCATATCCCGTGTAGGGGTGAGTAAATGATACTCAGAAGGGACCCCGAGACTCTCAAGGTCTCACTAAATCCAACAAGGATAACCACAAGAAGTATCTCAACAGATAACCCTTACTTAGGTATAAGCCCATACTTATATCTAAGTTATCAAGTAACCCATCTCAATTATGAGGAAAACACAAAGGTTATGAAATCAACAGATAACTACTACCTAGATATATGCATATACATATACCTAAGTTATCAAGTGATCCATCTCAATCATGAGGTAAACATAAAGGTCATAGAATCAGCTCAAACCAGGATTTTCTTTATCGAAACTATAACTGCTGAAGAGCTCTGTCTCTGGAGAGTACAGTGATCCTGTCACGACTCCGAGGTACTTCTCTCTAACCTAAGACTACTGAGGTACTCCTCCTGTCGAGTACCACGGGTCAGCCACCCAAAAACAGTAGTGCTTCCCGTCGGGGTCTTCCACCCAAACACAGTAGTGCACCCCCCTAATAGCCTGCAGAGGTACTCCTTCTATAGAGTATCGCAGGTTTGCACCCAAACACAGTAGTGCTCCATATGCCATGGGTCTGCACCCAAACATAGTAGTGCACCGTCCACTGGTCTAGTTGACTCACTCCAAGTCGAGTCGGTCAAGCAGTCGTCAGGTCTCAGCCAGCTACACGGTCTCCATACTCCGTATGCTCATCTCCGGGAGGGTCCGCTCCATGAGCTATAGGTCGATACTCCAAGTATCACAAAGTCCCAATAAGAAGTATCTCAAAGGACCGCCTCATCATAGGGGTCTCAATGCAACAGACGGCGCGTCAATCGGACGCCCGATATGTGAGTTATTAGACTTTTTGTCCCAAGGGCCCAGTCAGTTTCTTGTGCGAACCAACCCGGCCGTATCTCAACTATACCCCGAACTCTCATAGGGTATAATCATAGAGACCGCTTCTCAACATGATCACCAATGCCGCTAATGGTTTGTCAAATGGACGTTTAGACTGAATGTTATCAGCTTTTCCGTTCTAGGGGCTCGGTTGGATTTCGGGTTCAATCCAACCCGGCAACTATCCAATTGCGTCCAAACATCAGGAGAAGTATACCGAAAGGTCCGTCTCATCAAGAGGAATCCAACAAAGTCTACGACACTTCAATCCGACGTCCGGAGCTCAAGTTATAAGCATTTTTGCTCCGAGGGCCCGGTTGGTTTCGGGTTCGAACCAACCCGGTCGTACTTCAAGTGACACTGGTTAACCAAACCGGTCACGCCATTGCGATCCATACGGAAAAACACATGAGATGGACTAACCATTGGTCCAAAACGGATAGCTAGTCAAAAAGTTGAATTTCACGGCAACACGCGCGAACTGGGCCTCATGGGGCCCACGCCTCGACCTCGACTTAAATATCGAAAATTGGTCTTGAAACATCTGTCTTAATTCCAGGGTTGTAACCACGCAAACGGTTCGACATTCCAACACCGTATGAGAGAGATATGTCCGATACAAGATCTCATAATAATAATAATAATAATATTATTCGGTGTTTCGTGGGCCCGAGCGACGAACCATAATTTAGTATTCAACATTAGACTTGAATCGACCGTATTGATGTCAGGATTACATCGCCACTAATAGTAAGCCAATCAGACGTCGCACGCCTGAGTTATGGCGGGTTGAAGATTTAATAATAATATTAAATCTATTATTTTCCGAGCGCTTCGGGTACCCGATTCAAAAACCCGAAAAGGATATCCAATATTGGACTCATAAATTCCGTCTCGGAGTCAAGGTCGCACTGCCGGTGACAGTTCGTGAAACCGAGATCGCACGAAGAAGTTACAGTCAAATTATTGTTTGACAGCCATAAATAATAATAATAATATTATATTATTATTATTTCATTTGATTGGAAATTCTCTCTCCAATCTCAATTGAAATTCACACATAAGGTTTTGGTGAATGTGGGTAACGCCTCCCTTTATACATATCTTCTTCTCTTTTTATTTTCATTTTAATTTATTTCTCTTATTTTCGATCCTCTCTCCAATCTTATTTCATTCATCTCGATTCCTCATGCTCAAAAATAAATAAATAAAACTCCTTCCCCAAAATCACGCCTCCTCAACCCAAATATTCAGCAGTGGATGAAACCCAACCTGCCAAGGGTCTTGTGCACCAACCGTCTCCGGAAAGCTGTGCCTCCTGTCCGCTAGATCATATCGCTGGACTGTCGTACTGGCCGCCTACCTGCGATGTCCTGCTTGTGTAGTTATCCCGGCCTCGCCCTCGCATCGGCCACCCAGACTCCGCACACAAAAAAACAACCAGTGGAGGGTCATCAGGATGTGTGTGTTTGGCCCGCGCTCTCCGCGTTAGGAGTTATCAATTGACAATAATCAAACACTTGCTTTCAACTATGACACGGGTATAATTTATTCAAGAATAAATTATACAAACATCATATAAATAAACACTCATGCTCGTGAGATAAAACCACTTAAATGTGAAACAAACAATATTCCCCTACCTCGATAATTGTCATCGCATGTCGTGTGTCGCGGGGATCAGACGTCGATTCCATGGACATCAGGGTGAATCCAAGGAGGAATCGGCGTTGGCGACTTCACGTTCTTCAAATCGCAGAGCATTCTCTATCGAGGTAGAAAGTCGTTCTTCGTTGAAGAGAGGAACACTTTTCTCTCCTTCTCAAGAGCTCTCTCCCAACTCTTCTTAACACAATGAAAGTCCCAAACTAAAATAATAGACTGTGGCTATTATTTTATTAACCCATGTAATTCAAAATTCAAACCACTTTAATTAAATAAAGTGTTGGAATAATTAATGGGAGTGGGGAAAGTGATGAGATCTCTTAATTAGGGGGGAGTTGGCACATTTAAATGCAAGGGAGTGTTAAAGGGGAGTTTAAGGGAGGTGGAGGGTTAGGAATCTTGTGGACCCACCTCAAAAGAAAAATCCTCCCATGGGAGGTTATGTGGGGTGTGGGCCCCCACCCCTAACTTCCTCTTAGAGGATATAACCACCCAAATAAATAAAATGGTGCACAACCATTTTATTTATTTTTTTAAAAATCCCCAAAAGAATTAACATTAAAACTGCATAAAACACAACTGCGGTAAAGGTCCCCTTAAGAGAATACTGGCACTGCAAGTTCATCGGTGTCCTCATATTTCAATTTGGAGCACTGGTTCAAAAGTTATAAAATTCCAAACGTACGTTTACTGAATGTACCCGAAAAGAATGTTTGGAAAATTATTATCAGTCACCCTCGACCTGCACCTGTCGAGGTTAGGCTCTGCCTAGGTAAAACACGCCCCAAAGAACCCAATGGTACTCTCGGATTTTCAATCCGAGTTACCGTTTAGAAGTTATAAATTTTAAAATAAAATAATTGTCATTTAATTATTTTATTTGTGGGAAAAAACTAACTTTTTCTGGTGGCCCGTGTGGACCAAAGTTAGTATCTTCTTAAATAAAGAATTCCCTCATGAGTTCACAGTGGTCTCAGATTTTTAATCCGAGCTACCATTTGTGACTTATAAGCATTGGAAAAATAAAATAATTTATTTTATTATTTTATTTACGGTTAAGCCATTTTTGGGATTTCTCATAGGAGGCCCGCTCCGACTAAACATAAGTTGCGCCTAGGGTAATCCCTTCATCCTGTGTGAAACAGTGCACTCAGATTTTGGATCCGAGAAACCGTTCAAGAGTTATTCCACTTTTTCAAGAAAACTGCTTACACACGTTAATTTAAGTTTAACAAAACTTCGACGGATCATTCCGGGCACTCCGGGCCTCGGAATCAGGTGCCATCAGAAACCATAGACTCGTAAAATCCCAAAGAAATTAAGAAAAAATTTTCCATGAAAATTCTGGGTCTTTAAAAGATTACTTATATAACACCATATAAAAGTAATTTACTAAAAGATTTTTGTTTATGTCAATTTTGCTTTTACGTTAAATTAATTAATCTAAAGTGTCATTATAATTCATAAGTGGCTCCATGGGGTCCCAAAATAGACCCAAGGATGTCCATGGTTGACCATTGCTCATAAAATAATGTTAGAACATGTGTTAAGGTAATTTTGAATTATTACAATATTTTTTTCCTTAAATTACCATATTTACCTTTAACCGCTGCAAATAAAAGTCAAAAGTTACTATTCACCATAAATTATTTTCAAATTATTGAACAACATTTTACTTACTATGGTTAATTGTGTCTCTTATATTTTTGAAATTCAACTCAGAGAAGTGGTAAAATTATGTTTTATGTAAATTTTCAAATACTCATAGGAGGTGGGTAAAAGACAGTAAAAAGTTCAATAAAATTTCTATATATCTAAACTTATTATAAAATGACTCAAATGAATTAGTTTCAACATATATAGGTATTTTTTAAAGATTTTGACCTAAAATAAATTTAAATGAAATAAATAATTATTTAAATAGAAAATGCGTTTTAACCAATAACTCAGTGTTTTTCACTATTAATCAAAAATTAATGTTTCTCAGAAAAATACCAAAAATTCAGTCTAAGCTATATTTGATATTCCGAATAAGAAAATGATGTCTATTTTACAAAATTCAAAACATATAAGTTTAATTAATTAATTTAAATTTAATTCCCATTGTCCAAACAAATAGCGTGTTTTTAAGGAACAATATCTATCAAAAGATTGAAACTTGTTTATGTCCAATTTCAAATTGAAATTAATTATAATGACCTAAAATGTATTAAATGAAAAAAATATAATCTAATTATACTTCAAGAACAATCAAATTCATAATTTAACATTATAAATCATTTCAATTAGAAAAGTTGTTTTTAATTAAAATTTAGTATTTTTCACTATTCCCCAAAATATGAAAGTTATCAGAAAAATACCAAAAATTTATCAAAACTAATTTTTTTCTCCCAATTCTAAAGAAGATGTTTATTCTATCAAATTAAATATATAAAAGTGTCAAATATTGTATTTTAAATGGGTTCTCCCTCAAAAGGTGGTAAAATTGAATTTTCTGAAAAATACTTCCTTTATCTAAAAAATTGAATTTGTTCTTATATTATGTATAAGAAACACATAATATGGATGTTAAAATTATATGGAGTATATAAAATTCAAAATGCAGTTAATTCTATTCATAACCTCTTTTGAACAGTTAGTTTGGTAAGTCATGGTGCGCTTGAACTCGGTGTTGCGTGTAGTGCAAGTTATTGAATTACTTTGAAAAAATAAAGTACTATGAAATCGTGGGGTGTTAAATTCTTACCTACGTCATTAAATTACATCCTCGAAATTTGAAATTGTTGTTCAAAAATAGAAGTTTGAAAATATAAAATACCATTGTGGGAAAACCCACATCGGAAATTGGGTTAATAAAATTTAGTCTTAATAAGAGGGAAAGGGGAATAAAAAATTCACCACCAAATTATGATCTCGATAAGAAGAACATTGGTGGAAATTAAAGACACATAATTGGAGGAAAAAAATAAATATTTATAGGGAGTGATTGAGGTCATCAGTAACAAAAAATTGTAGAATTGAGGGCCTCCAAGCCGTCAATCTATGATGATTTAAAATATCATCGGTTCATCAAAACATAAAGTATTAGGATAACACATTTTTAGTTTTAAGATCCCTTACATAAAGTTTAAGAATTAATTTATTAATATAATAAGAGAAGAAAAAAAATATATATACCGAACAAGTAGAGTTCCATCCTTTAACTAATTTCTACCACAAACTCATCTTTCACTCTAAAAGATAATAGAACTTAAAAAAATATTCTATTTATCCTATTCATATAGGGATAAAAAAATGAATTTACAATTCACCTATCAGACCCTTTAAAAAAAGAAACTACATTATACAATCCAGGGACATCACATAGTCCAGTGGTAGGTGATAAATCCCAATCGCACTATGGTTGTTGGTTTGATTGCCACAGCTTTGTCCGATGCGACGGGTTGTCACATGGTCTGCGTGTTGTCCTTTTTATAAAAAATACAAAAATAACCTTAACAATAATATCTTAATCCATTCCAACCTTTAGACTTATACAAAATAAATCTATCCAAACTCACAGTCCAAAATTTATAAGTTAAACACAATGAAGATCATTTTTTCCACGTAATAACATGTGAACACCTTCATCATGTATTATTTTAAAAATTGGTAACACCATGAATTACAGTAAAATATTATTGATTACATTCATTCTCCCTTATCCATTATGTAATATTGGATATATTCCTTATATCCAAAAATATTGAATATTTCAACAATGATGAAATAAAAAAACTATTAATCAATTCCAAGGAAGTCAAGAATATCCAATATAATTTACCCAAATCAACATCTCTTATTCCAAAATCACTACCTCAGTATCAGAACCATGTTATGGTATATCTTTCTCCAATACACATATTTTTCAAAAATTTAACCTATAATTGAGTCATTTATCTTGGTTCCACACAATCTCAAGTCCTTAATGAAATAGTAGTGCAGTACAATCCTTATATACACTATAATTTTTATAACATGTACATCATTAATACAATACTCAAATGACAAAATACTTTAATAACAACGTAATAAATCTAATAATTCCTCTTCATCATCAGTAGTATCATAAATTCATTGTTATCCAATAGCATCATTTGGGGTATACTCTGAAGAGTTGGACATTGATTCACATAGTGTCCCAACTCCTTGCAGTTGAAGCATTGTACATTGGAATATTTTTTCTTACCCTTGCAATCACATACTTGGTGTCCATTTTCTCTACACATATAACAAACTCCCATTACCTTCAAGAATTTACCAAGGGGATTTTTTCTACAGTTATCACATATGGGAAAATCCTTTTTTTCCCTCTTCCCTTTATCCATCTTTCTCTCTTTCACCCTTTTCTTCTCTTTCTTCCCTTCAAAGCCATAGAACTCAGAGAATTATTTACCTATCTTATTAACACATGATACTATTTCTTCATATGTTGAGAATACATGGGAGACTATTTCCCTTATAAATGTTGTCATAACACAATGAAAGATATGATCCTTCTTAGTCTTTGGATCATACGTATTGCTGCAGTTCACATTTCTTCTACATGGTGCCATTTCTAAACAATGGCATACACTAGGTCAGTTTATGTATTGCAATGAATCATTTCGAACTTTTCAAATACCTAATGTAAATTGAACAGTTTATGGATATAATCCATAATCATAAAAATATTTTCTTTGAGGAGGTATATACTTGTAAATCCTTTATTATGATTTTTATAGAAAATGATAATTATCCTAAGAATGTCCCCCAGGAGTGTCGTATCTAAGAGTGTAGCAAGACCCATTATCGTGCACCAGTTCCCTTTCAATTATAGCACAAAGCGGGGTTTTCGGGATTTACCCCTAGGTACATCTATACCGGAGACGCCTCTACCTGCTTGTATCTAGATATGGTTGTATTTTCTTGGAAAACTCACAAAATATCTACATTACCAATATTCTAGGAAGTTCTTCTATACTAATCCTAAAATTCTATCTTAGGGCTATGCGTTCTAATAATATTTTATCTAAATCTAGTTTTCACGGTTACTGCTAAACTTCCTCTAATACCAACTGTAATGCCCCGACCCCAGTTACCCAGAGTTGGTGCATTATTTCAATACATTGGCATGATTACAAGGAATCGAGACCCGAAGGACCAATCAGTTTAGTAGTCTTGGAAAATAGATTACATACATGAATGTTACATTAAACATTGTAACATAAAACATAACATAAATAATCCTTTATGAATGATATTATCACAAAACACTTCTTGGAATCCTGGGGAAAATAAAACATAGAAAGGGGTGAGCTCAAATGCTCAGTAAGGGTAAGAAATACAATAGAAGAAAACATAAATATTAAGCATGGTAAATTATTGAAACCACATGCCTTTACCAATAATAAACATGAATACTTTTATAGATATAATATGATCTGAGTAAATAATGCCATAATAAAACATAATCATTGGTATTCTACTAGTCGAATGACCACATGAACCGTCAATATTATTTTCATAATGAGGGAATGTATAATGCCAGATATTCTGAAACATTTTGTCAAGACCTCGGCCAAGAGGTCTCAAAATGATTAAGGCCTTGGCCAAAACCATATATAAAATTGGGAAAGGCCTTGGACAATTCCACGTCTAGTTGTATCATGAGACCTACCGATGCATCGAGGAGCTATAGTGGGATCCACCCGTCACATACTAAGTCCAATACATTCCTTATATGAAAAGGTTGAAATATAACATAAACATTCATATTAAAACTAGCATACAAAATGTCAATACTTTAACCATAAACCATGAATGGTATACAAATAGCACATCCATAGTCAAACATATCACAAAACCTTCAATACAACATGGAAGTTTTCTATCATAACAAATCAACTTCAAATAAACTTGAAATCCATCAAAAGATGTTGACATAAATGGAATCAAAACCTTTTTTAGAGAAAGATCTATTTCTATTTTGAAATCATTTAAGAGTCACATAATTATAAAGAAAACATTTATTTTTAAAATATTCTTATAAGTCTGTATGGGAATCTTCGATGATTTTATAACGGCGGAAAAATAGCAGCACCCTCCTTATAAGTTAAAAAAAGGCATTCTTACCTTAATCTTGTCGAAAAGGTTATAAAGGACCTTGTTTGGAAAATAATAGAAAGATTACTTTATAAACATCTTATAAAAATTCAAAAAAGGGTATAAATGTCTTTAACCCAAATTCTATAAAATAGTATAATGTTTTGAAATACGTTTTTAAGAAACATGGATTCAAATGATACCGAGGTCCTAGTAGATAATTATGTATAAACAACCTCGGATAATAAAGAGATTGTGAAATTAACCCTTACCTCATTGTAATCAATAGAGTATTATGAAAAATAGTCAATAACCACCTAATAAATTACAGAATATAATTAATATAAAGAAAATCAGGATAATATATATCAAATGTTAGTACAAAATACACCACATGTAATAAATAAGTGGGGAACAATGGAAATATCACAGAATTGAAAGTGAGATAAGAAACCCCTTACCTCGTGTCTGACTTGACCCGTTCGTTCTTTAATATCATGAATAATAAACTAAAGTTAATTTATACTTGATTAATAACCTTTTTCAAGTTTATTAATCCTTTTATATCACTTATTACCATGTTATAAACATTATGTAATCATTTAAGTTAATAATGTCTGTTTTGTCGATATTTGGCACTTGAGTCAAAAATGAACACCATATAGTTACAAGTTGTTCACATGATCATGCTTTAATTATATACATAATGATATTAATGATTTAGATATCATATATATCATATATATCCAGTATATACATGTATTTATAATAGTACATATCATTTTGGGCTAAGAAATGAAATGCACCGTTCATGGAGAGGGTAAGTCGTACGTACGCATGAACGCTAATTTCATTTATATTTATTATTTAAATGGAATTAAAACATAATTATACATAGTTATATTATAATTATAATATAATATCATATAAAATATCATTAACTCCATCCTTTATATGTCCTACATATGGTATTAACGAGTCATATCACTTTGAGGGGACGGTAGTCCGCACTTCCTCAAATGAATTTATCTCGTTTACCCATAATGGAAACCATTAACTTATGCTATAAAAGAAAAATACAGAAGTAGGAAGAAAACATAAACATAATATATATCATATATAAATAAAGTTCCATCATAATGGCTACCATGAGAGGCGGTAGGAGGTAATTGAACAATCATCGTTTCGTGTGGCGTTAGTTTTCCATCCACAGAAACATTATTCTATTCACCCATTAGATGGAGGTATGTGTAAGTTTAGTTAGAATACTTCTCATAAAAACATACTAGTATATTGAGGATACTGGTTGTGTTATAAAATAAAGTAATAAAATGAGTTTAGGGGTTGGAGAATTAAAATAAAAGAAAACAAGTTAAGATAAACTGTTACATTTAATTTGGGAAACTTCCTTTGGTTTGAACCAAAATGACTTCTTGAAGTGCCTTATGCCTAAGGTAAGGCTTCTAAGGGTAGGAAATGTATGTAGGGAGATTAATTTGGTAGAGCTTGGATGAGCATAAAGGCTTGATAGGTGTGAGTAATTGGTTAGATGTGGTCAACTTTTATAAGGGGGAGGAGGGGCTCTTTCGGAAAGTGTGAAAATATTTTTTTATTATATAATTATATTCAGTTTCTAAAGGTCCAAAAATAATTAGGGTCAAAGATAAGATGACTCATGGCCGAAATAAAATCATCCAATAATAATTGGACAGGTTTTGGATATTATTTTATTATTTATAGTCTAATTTATTTAAATCATTTATTAATGAGGTAAATACAATATCATTATTGTGTCATAAATAATTAAATTAATTCGATGTATAATAATTATAAAAAAAACGATGTGGGAAATATATTTATAATTACAATGAATACTTATAGTAAAAAAATATTACTTATATAACCCCATATAAAAAGTATTTACCAGAAGATATTTTTATATCAAATTTTCTTTTACATTAAATTAATTACTCTAATGTGTCATTATCATTCATAAGTGGCTCCATGGGGTCCCAAAATAGACCCAAGGATCCCCATGGTCGGACATTACTTATCAAATAAGTTCAGGAAAAGTGTTAAGGTAATTTTGAATTATTACAATATTCTTTTTACCTTGAATTACCCTATTTACCTTTAACCGCGGTAAATAAAAGTCAAAAGTTACTATTGACCAAAAATTATTTTCATCTTATTGAACCACATTTTACTTACTGTGGTTAACCTTTTCTCTCTAATTTTTTAAATTCAACTCACAGAAGTAGTGAAATTATGTTTTATGCAAATTTGCAAATACTCCTAGGAGGTGGGTAAAATACGGTAAAAAGTTCAATAAAATTTTTATATATCTAAACTTATTATAAAATGACTCCAATAAATTATTTTGAACATATATAGGTATTATGTATCTATTCTGACCTAAAATAAATTTAAATAAAATAAATAATTATTGAAATAAAAAGTCGGCTTTAACCAATAACTCAGTGTTTTTCACTATTCATTAAAAATTAACGTTTCTCAGAAAAATACCAAAAATTTGGCCTAAGCTATATTTGATATTCTGAATTAAAAAGTGATTTCTATTTTACCAAATTAAAATACATATAAGTTTTATTAATTTATTTAAAATTAATTCCCAATGTCAAACCAAATAGCATGTTTTTAAGCAACAATATCTATCAAAAGATTGACACTTGTTTATGTCCAATTTCAAAGTGAAAGTAATTATAATGACCTAAATTGTATTAAATGAAAAAAAATATAATCTAATTATACTTAAAAACCAATCAAATGCATAATTTATGTCTATAAATTATTTTAATTAAAAAATTTGTTTTTAGTTAAAATTTAGTATTTTTCACTATTCACCAAAATATGAAAGTTATCAGAAAAATACAAAAAATTATCAAAACTAAATTTTTATCTCCCGATTCTAAAGAAGAATTTTATTTTTTCAAATTTAATATTTAAAAGTGTTAAATATTGGATTTAAAAAGGGTTCTCCCTCAAAAGGCGGTAAAATTTAATTTTCTAAAAAATAATTTCTTTATCTAAAAAATTGAATTTGTTATTATATTATGTCTAAGAAACACATAATATGGATGTTAAAATTATATGGAGTATATAAAATTCAAAATTCAGTTAATACTATTCATAACCTATTTTGAACGACTAGTTTGGTAAGTCCTGGTGCACTTGAACTCGGTGTTGCGTGTAAAGTGAGTTATTGAATTACTTTGAAGAAATAACATACTATGAAATCTTGGGGTGTTACATCTATGTTCTCTTCATGATTCACCCTAAATCCCAATCTAATTAACATTCTATTACTATTACTTCAGTACCAAGAACTGACCACCTACCTTGATTTCTGACACAATCACACTCTTAATTCGGCGTCTTAGATCCCAATCTAAGCTCTCTTCAAGATTCACCTAAAATACCAATGGAAAAGAGGGTTTTAGAGATTCGGAAGAAGATGATAGAAGAGTGAAAACCATAATCAAAAAGAGGAAGCAAGGAGAGGATTTTAAGTAAAAACAACAGACATTCAGAAATCCAACCAACTGATTTCTGATTGTATTGATACTTTAGCACAAGGATCCATGGGTCATTTTAGACGTGTATGAGTCAACCCCGACTTAATCCGAGGCATGGTGTGGCTGGTACAACTCAAACTATCTCACGTTTATTTGAAATGGAAAGGATTTTAAGTGAAAACAAAAACTTGTATACGGAAAACCAACCAAATGCTTTTTGATTGTATTGATACTTCAAGAAAACAATTCATGGGTCATTTGTGATGTTTATTAGACAACCCTGCCTCAATCCATGGAATGCTGTCACTGGTAGCACTCAAACTTTCTCATATTTATTTGAAATGGACAATATTTTTTGTGAAAACAACAAAATGCATACGGAAACTGACCAAAAGAATTCAGATTCTTTTGATACTTTAGGAAAACGATCCATGGGTCATTTGTGACATGTACGATTCAACCCTGCTTCAATATGAGGCACAAAGTTACCAGTACTACTCAAACTCTATCACTTTTATTTGAAATGGATAGGATTTAAGGTGAAAAAAATAACTTGCATACATAAAATTGACCAAACACTTTATGATTGTATTAATATTTCAGGTAAATGATCCATGGGTCATTTGTGACTTGTATGAGTTAACCCTTCCTCAATCCAAGGAATGGTGTGGCCGGTATCACTCAAAGTGTCTCCCTTATGTTTAAAATTGACACTATTTTAAGTAAAAACAACCGACATTCAGAAACTGGCCAAATGTATTCTGATTGTGTTGATACATTAGCACATAGATCCATGGGTCATTTGTGATGTGTAAGAGTCAACTATGTCTCAATACAAGGGACCGTGTGGTCGTTACCACTCAAACTGTCTCACATTTATTTAAAATGGACATGATTTTCAGTGAAAACAAAAACATGCATACAGAAAAATGACCAAATGCATTTGGATTCGGTTGATACTTCAGGAAAAGGATCCATGCTTCATTTTTGACGTGTATGAGTCAAACCCGACTCAATAAAAGGAATCGTGTGGCCTATACCACTCAATTTGTCTCAAATTTGTTTGAAATGGGAAAAATTTTAAGTGAAAACAACAACTTGCATACAGAAAACCAACCAAACGCATTCAGATTCTATTGATAATTTAGGAAAAAGATCCATGGGTCATTTTTGACGTATAAGACTAAACCCTGCCACAATCCGAGGTACATTGTGGCTGGTACCACTCAAAGTGTCTCACATTTATCTGAAATAGACAAAATTTTAAGTGAAAACAACAACTTGCATACGGAAAACTGACCAAATGCATTCGCATTCTATTGATACTTTAGGAAAACGATCCATGGGTCATTTTCGATGTGTATGAGTCAACACCACCTAAATAAAAGGAATGGTGTGGCCAGTACAACTCAAACTATATCACTTTTATTTGAAAAGGAAAGGATATTAAGTGAAAAAAACAACTTGCATACATAAAACTGACCAAAAACATTCTGATTGTATTCATACATCAAGAAAACAATATGTTGGTCATTTTTGACATTTAAATGTCAACATAGACTCAATTTGAGGAACGGTGTGGCCAATATCACTCAAAGTGTCTTTTTTTTAAATGGACACTATTTTTTATGTAAAAACAATAAACATTCAGAAAACCGACCAAACGTATTCTGATTGTATTGATATTTCAGGAAAAGGATCCATGGGTCATTTTTGATATGTATGAGTCAACCCCGTCTCAATCTGAGGGATGTTTTGGCCGTTACCACTCAATTTCTCTCACATTTATTTAAAAATGGACAAGATTTTAAGTGGAAACAACAAGTTGCATACAGAAAAACAACCAAACGCATTCAGATTCTGTTGATACTTTAGGAAAATAATCCAAGGTTTATTTGTGACGTGTAAGAGTCAACCCTGCCTCAATACGAGGAATTATGTGGCTAGTATCACTCAAAGTGTCTCCATTTTTTTAAAATGGATATTATTTTAAGTAAAAACAATAGACATTCATAAAACCGACCAAACGTATTCAGATTTTGTTGACACTTTAGCACAAGGATCCATGGGTTATTTGTGATGTGTACGAGTCAACCCCGTAACAATCTGAGGAACTTTGTAGCCAGTACCATTCAAAGTGTCTCACTTTTATTTGAAATGGACAACATTTTAAGTGAAAAAAATTGCTGACATACGGAAAACCGACCAAAAGCATTCGGATTTTGTTAATACTTTAGGAAAACGATCCATGAGCCATTTTTGAAGTGTATGAGTCAACCCTACATCAATCTGAGGCACGATGTAGCTTGTACCACTCAAACTGTGTCACTTTTTTTTTGAAATGGACATTATTTTAAGTGAAAACAACAACATGTGTATGGAAAACTGACCAAATGTATTCGGATTGTGTTGATACTTTAGCACAAGGATCCCTGGTCTAGCCTCACATAATCCACTTCTGATGTGAGGAACTCCTACCCCTATTCTAAAACACACGACATTTAGTATGCCAATCCCATCCTCAAACAGTAGGTTCTAGGACCAAACCAAAGTCCCTTTGGGAACCCAATACCAAAGACATAATTGAATATTCATACCCACTACCCAAAATAAGGATTCATCTCACACCACAACTAAGAGACCAAATTACAATTAGCCCCATACCCCCTTATTCCAATTTAAAAGTCTATGAAAAACATGTAGGCTATTCTAGTAACCCATCTCATATGTCGAGATTGGCCAATGTTTCCCCCAAACAAATCATGAACCATTTATACATGGATACATAGTCATTAGAGGAATATAATCATCCCATGTACTTCCTATAATTCATCCTAGGTCTAAGAACATTACCACTACCATTGTCTATCTTATGGGTATCATGATCCTTGTCCACTCTACCGATGTTTTTCTGTTGGTTTTAAGATAGTCAAGCCAAGACCATGAGTAAACATCCCATGTGCTTCCTATAACATGTAGGTTTTTTTATTTTTTGTAATGGTGTTGTGGTTTGAGTGAGGAGTGAATTCTAAATTTTGAATACTATTATGGGTGTTATTGATTGTCAAATCTAAATTTTTGAATTATGGATGTATTGGATTCTAGCTGTATTGGTAAAGAATTTTAAATTTTGAATACTGTTATGTGTGTTGGATTTTGGATGTATTGGAATTTAATTTTTTATTGGTGTTATGGGTGTTATTTCATTTCAATTCTAGATGTATGGGATTCTGGATTTTCCCTTGTGTTGTGGTTTGAGTGAGGAATGGAATTTAAATTTATAAATTTATGAATCCTGGGTGAATTCTAAACATCCCATGTAGCCTTTTGGATTATGGGTGTATGTGTTCTTGCAGGTCATGGAGAGGTGGCTGCTGGCTGCTGCTGCTGTGGACTAGGTTGGAGGTGGTTGCTGGCTGTAGCTGCTATGGATATACAACATATGTATACCAACGATTTTCAAAACCATCGGTATATCCTTTTGATATATATTATACCAGCAGTTCGTTATAACAGTTGGTATAAACATATACCAACAGTTTTGAAAACCATTGTTATATGCTTTTCAGGTATATTTTACACTATATACCAACAGTTCTAAACCATTGGAATAAGGGTAACATATACCAATAGTTTGTGAAACCGTTAGTATATCTCTTCCTTTAACACATATACCAATGGTTTACACAGAACCGTTGGTATATGGATATAAAAATGGATTACTTGTCCATAGTTTGGGAAACCGTTGGTATATAATATACCAGTGGTTTCTAGGCATTTAACAATGGTTCTGACCCATTAGTATAGATTAGAATTCCAGTAGTGTACTAGAACACATGTCCATGAACCACTACCGGTCATGTACTTAAAGTATATGTAATGTGGTAAAAAAATATTTCCTAGATGGTCATAACACATGGAGTGTGTCCCTAAATAACACATCAGGTGATCCATATTTTTAATCATGAATCCATAGAAACCTACAAAAACCATTGTTTCTATGCTTAGGCATATATTGACCCCCATGGGGTCCATATAATTTATAATAGGTATTCAAAAAATATAAAATAACTATATATCGGTTGATGAATAAAAATACCAAAAACTATACTACCTTATGGTGTAAACAGTGATGGTCTGGGTGAAAATCCACTCTTGAAGACACTACATCTACATCGAGTCCTTATCACCACTATGAAAATGTTTGGCAGAATCACCTCCTCCCCTCTCCATTCATCCACCACATACATGGGAGATCCCCTACCCCTTTCCTACCTTGTGTTGGTAATCCCCAAATGGGGGGGGGGTGTTTTAATTAATTAATTTAAACCCATTTAAAACACTTGTCTTGAATCATGGAACATGACGTTGGTTTATACCAACATAAGAAAAAACCTTTAATTAGGGCTCAACCAAAGAGCCAGACTCTCAATCTGACACTCCATTCATAATATATCACCACCAAAACCCTCAAAAACAATTTAATATTTAATTAAATGAATATTAAATTTTCTTCAATAACACAAATGGCTCAAAATACCACTAAAACAATTTCCTTCAGTAAAAACCCAATTCCAGGTCAAATGGAGTGGTAAAAAAAGTATTCAAGACCATGTTCTAGGGGAAAACCATTTTATCCCTCTCAAACACCCTAATGTTAAAATTCTAATTTCTACAAAAATTTCAAAATCCGGAAAAAATTTAGTCTCTAGATCTTGAATGCCTCCTCTTACTGGTAATTTACATCTCAATTTCTATCCATAACTTATAGAGCCAATATATATATATATATATATAGGGTGATCATGACATGTATAAACGTTCATATAATCATTGAAAGCTCTTCTGTAAAACTTTAATGAAGCCATCTGAGTAATTAAATGACACGAATTTATCACCTATTTAGGTAAACTAATTTCCCCATTCCCACTATGTGACAAATAGAAGTATACTCATCCATATCAAATCATATATATGTATATATATATAATGAAGGTACCACACTTCTACTTCCCCACTGGGTTTTCACTCTCACACCCCATTTCCACCCATCCTAAGAACCCATCCATTCCATAAATCATCCTTACCTAAAGTGATAAATAATATAAAGAACCGTTATCTTTGGAATTCCAGATATTATATGAGCTGCAACTCATGAAATAGATCAAATCCACATCCTCATTGGTATGAACTCATCTAAAACAAAGTGAGATTCTAGAATCCTCCATAACTCATGTAAACCCATTATACCTCAAGCCCTTGTAACCCTTGAAAGTACACCTTTGTGAATCTATTGTTACAAATAGAGTAAAGTATGTGTTATAACGTCAATAAGTTATAACATACACATAAATTTATATAGAAACTGATATCCATAAGATTCTATATGATTTCATACCTTATACCTGAATCCCTCATAACCTGGGTATGCCCACACATGATACTAAATTTGGTGGGAGATTTGGGGAGAGGGATAATTCATCCATTCATTTTCTTCCATCATGGAAGTTAGGGAAACACCCCCTTATAAAAACTAGGTGTCAGTTTTCTACATACACTTATAGTGAAGCATATGAAATAAAAAATATAAAAAATATATCTCATATAACCACATTAAGGGAGTCCATTTGTACTTATACTAACCTACAACTAATTTCACAAAAGACACTTGGATTCCATTACTTATCTATAGATTTAAACAAGCACACAAGAATCAAAATTTAATATTAATTATTAATCAACCATTATTCACCTAAAATCATAAAATTTTATTTTCAATGTTTAATACATTAAACTTATAGTCCATGTTCCATTGATAATATTATTATTTTATTTTATTCAACATTATCATCATTACATATAATCATCAAGAATCATCCCCATAATTTTTTTGATTCATTCATCATATCATAATTTTTCATTATTCTAGGAATCATCCTTTTGTATAAAAAATTATTATACACAACAGACTGTTATGATTTATTCCAAACATCCATCTTGTAATCCATCCACAAAAGAATATCAAGGATTAATTAATGATCTGTTCCATATCATAATGTGTCTATATTAAAATTTCATTATAGACACAATTTCACATAATATAATATATCTATCCAGTAGTAAAATGAAAAACTATCAAATCCATTTGAAATTCCTCATAATTTTCAACAAATATTCCAACCATTACAAGTTATCAATGACTCACATAATGTATCTAATTCTGTAGAGATTAAAAATAAATAAATTAAATCTTTTTTTTATTTTACACGTGTTTAAGAGGAAAATAAAGACTTCTCAATAAGGTTTACTAGACATTTTTATGAAATAATAATCTCTCACAACCCTAAATAATCATCATATGCAACAAACACTTTATTATAGTAATTAATTATCCAATTCATTTCGAGTAGGTTCTACTTTAAAAGAATCCCTATTTAAGAATAAATAAATTTCTAACGTCTTTAATTAATATTGTTTTTATAAATATTCCATCTTTCAAAAATAATTTTAGAGTTTCAGTAATGATATTACACTCGACTCTTTTCATTTAATAATTCCATCATTTCAGCTATACGTTATTTGGAAATTTCCCTTCCATATCAACTATGAGTCATAATAATTAGAACATAGCCAATTAATTTAACTCTCCCTATTTTATATCATGATTCATCAAAAATAAGGAATAATACCTTTAGGTCCATATATCCCATTTTTTTATCATTCAATAATAATAATTATGTGCAACCCACAAACTAATCATTTTATGTAATTAAATGAAGTAAAATAACATGTATAATGAATATTTCATCCTTAAATTGATCATTAATACTTAAGTGATAACTAAAGAAACAAATTAAGTATATTTCATAACTTTATATTAAATTTCAAGAAAATAACAATAACAACCACATGTGAAAAACCCCTTTATATCAATAATTTAATCTCTATATTATTATAAAATAATTAAAATCAACTAAAACATATGATAAAACCCATTAAATAAATTTTATTAATTTCTATCTCTTTTATTAGGTCATTTAAAGAAATATTAATAACATTAGTCTATATTTGATAAAAAATTTATTAATCTAATAAATAATAATTATTGAAATTATCACATGCGATTATTTCATCTCCTTCTTCAAAATTATCAAATAATAGCATGATATTTATAAACTTATAACATGTGATGATTCCATATATTCCAATTAAAAATTCCATTAATATGAATATAATATAAAATAAAATCATTAGATTTCCAGATTCCTGAAATATTAATAGAAAAAATCATTATGTATGGGTATTCATTCTAAATTATCAAAGAATATTCATCATATACAATCACTACAACAAAACCACTGTTTAGAGGGATTTTTTAGCGGCAGTTCTAAGAACCTCCACTAAACCTTTTAAAAAATTTTTTTCCGATGGTTTATATAAAACCGGCGCGAAACAATTTTTTTTTCAGTCCCGACCCTTCCCCCTCCTCTTTCTCGACCACTCTGTCCCCCGCTTCCCCCACGACCCCGGCCTCCCGCGACCACGACCCCCCATGACCCTGGCTTCCCCGCGACCCCGGCGACCCCGCGATCCCGACCACCTCACGACCTCGGCGACCCCGGCCCCCGACGACCCCGGTGACCCCGCGACCCGGCGACCCTGCTTCCCCGGTGACCTATACGAACCCTAGGGTTTGATTTATAATTTTTTCTTGTTTTGATATTAGTTATTTCTTTATTATTATTGTTTATTATAATAAATTGTAATGAATCAATTTGTTTTAAATATTTCCATCAATTAAATTTAAAGCATGATTTGTTTTAATTATGCTATGAAATTTCATAACTAGGGTAGATATGGAATTATTTTCATTGATGAAAAAGTAAATTTAATAAGTGTGGAATTTAGAGATGTACTTTAGAAATATTTAATAGTACACAAGATGCTTTTTCATCCTATCTAATAGGATTATTGATACATTTTTTAGTTTATGGATACCCCATGTATGGAATTAATGTGAAATAATTTTTTTTAAAAAGTTATAAAGGGATAATATAATGTGTTGTCAATGTTGAAATTGATTTCAGTGATTCCCAGTGGACTTATGGATATAATGATAAGAATAAATAGATAAATAATTATTTAGAGGAATTTAGACATTTAATGGGCAGAAATAAAGTTAAATCTTCCATGTGAATCTAATATAGTAAAATTAACATGGGTAATTGTGTTCTTGAATGTGTAAAGGGATACAATTTTAGAAGAGATAGACATATATCAAGAAAATATTAAAGAGTTTTAAATAATTAAAATTTGAATGACATTGACATAGAGATGACAGTGCATTTATAATGATACAAGTGTAGAGTGCATGTAAATTTTTATTATTAATGTTTATATAAGAAGGAATTGGAGGTAAAAACCCATCAACCAAATTATAGGATAATAGAACAATTTTATGTTATGGAAATTTTAATAGATTAATGATAAGGATCTAAATGATGTTGTGGCTGTCACAATCACTATACACTCTCATATAGAATATATATTATTTTATTCTAGTTATATGTATTAATTAATTTAATTAAATATTACAATGAATCATAATTAAACCCCATGTCTGCTAGTTGTGGATTTATCAGTTAAAAATCATAGAGTAACTATCCAAGCATCAAAGATATATAATGATTCCCTTATTATCACTGGTGAGTATAATCTCTCCAAAAACATGGCAGTAATTCTAGTGGTTTGATTTTACATAATATCATTCAAAGATCCAACATAATAATAAATATCCAATATAAAATATCATATATAGAGTTAGAGGAATTAAATAACAAAAAGAAAGATCTTTTAGAGAAGTATTTTATTCAACCAATCAAATCATCTTTGGGAGACCTATTCTCCTTGTGAAAAATTTGGATGTATCATTACAATTATTCATTGATTTTATAGAATATGATGGGATAATATTGAAGAAAAAGTAACCTAATCCAAGTATTGATAAATTTTTTGATTAGCTAAATAGGGATCAATTCTTCACTAAGATTGACCTACGACAAGGGTATCATTTGATGAGGTTATTGAAAAACTATATTTCAAAAAGATCCCATTTATTATGATATGGACCTTATGTTTATTTTCTACATATTTTGGATTGAAAAATTATCCATCCGTAAATATATATTTGATAAATAGAGACTTTATGGAGTAAATTGATAAATTTTTAAGTAGTCTTTATTTATTATATTCCGATATATTATGAATCTATTAAAGGTAAAGAAGATAAACTAAGGTTAATTTTAAAAACTATAAGGAAAAATCAATTTTTTTTGTAAATTCATGTAGTGTGAGTTTTTCTTAAAAAATTCACTTTTTCTTGATTCATTTTGACTAGTGAAGGAACCCTAATAGACCTAGTAAAGTCACTAAACCTTTCGCTAAAATTGTTTCTCGGTGGTTTATTATAAACCGCCGTGAAGCCCTCCATATTTTTTTACGCTGCCGAACCTTCCCCCTACCCTGACCCCCCTTGTGCCCCCGACCCCCTGAGACCCCGCACGACCCCGAAAACCCGGCGACCCCCCGGCGACCCCTGGAGACCCCGACGACCCCTTCCACGGTGACCTGTGACCCCGCAACGACCCCCTCTTCACATCCAAGGTGATTTTTAGGGGTTTTTTCGCATTTACCCCTTTATCTCTCCCCCTTATCTATTTATTGGTTTACTCTTATGTCTTAGCTAGAACCTAGATATTAGGGTTTGTGTTTAGTTCATTTTTCTTTTGATCTAGGGTATGTGGTTAGTATGTGGGGCCTTATTCTCCCTCCTGTTGAAGTTTCGTTGCATTCACACTCAAGTAGTGGGAATTTCCCCGCCTTTCCTTTATAATTAAATCAATATGATCCTTGGGTGTTACTAAATAATTTTTAAAACATGATTTACACCTTGTTAATGTACTTGGTTAAATTATTATGGTGTTTTATTGGTGATATGATTTGTTAAAAACAACTTTCAAAGTGAATCTTAAATTATGCCTATGTTTGCTTATGCCTAACGTGCGTGGTTAAATGTTAATTGGTCTTTAATAGTGAAATTGGATGATTTGGATGGTTCTTTACCTTATTAATGTTTTATTTAATTGATTGGATGGTGTTTGGAATTTGTTATGTGGAACATGGTGATTTTTATAGTATGGTTAAAGTGTTGTTTGTAAAGCTCTCTTAGTTTTTAAAGTTAATTGTTGGTCCTTTGGAAATTATATTAAATGGATGGGTTTGGTTTGAAAGGAAAGAAGTGATTCTAAAAATATTTTTGGGTGTCTCATGGATGTTAAAGGGTTTCATTGGATGTGGGAACATCCATGGGTTAGTAGAGGATGGTGGTGATCTTGAGGTCACATGGGGATTTCGGTAGCGGTTTGGTTTTGTTTTGGTGTGTTCAATGACATCACTTTATGGTGGATCTCTTATTGCATATTTTCACATTTTGTTAAAATAATATGCACTATCATATTCAAGGAACATAACTGTTATCTTACATATTCCTAGTTGATGGGCCTATAGGGTATACCATGAATTTTTATAGGGTTGAGTGGTGATTTATAGTAGGTTTATGTCTTTTGAATTTATCCTTAATATTTCCCTTATTAGTGAATTGTAAAGGACTTTGGGGAAGAAACTTTGATTTTTCAAAGTTCCCCCTTTGAATGTTTTCAACCTGAATTTTTTTTTCCTTTCAAATTTTCAGATGATCAAAATGATTCCCTATCTATACAAGGTAAATATCTTGTGAGTGGAGACTCGATTTTTCCAATGTCACCTATTATGGGTTTTTGACATCGAGAGTGCCAATTATCTTTAAATTAGTAGCTTATGGACTTTTAAGGTGTACCAATGTATTTTATGTCTATGTTCAAACATTGTGGACCAATGTGTGGTTGAGTCTTAACATTATAAAGAATTAATGAAAGTATAAGGTTTTCTCTACAGTGATATGTTTAAGGTAATCCCATGTAAGATTAAGAGCCTAATACTAATACAAAAAGACTCAATTATGGGTTCACATAGATTAAATTTATATTTCTTAGACAAAAACTTATTGGGGGTTATAGTTTTATAGCTTAGACCACAGAGGTGAGGTCGTATATTCAACATTAAAGAAAAACTGTCCCCACCTAAATTGTTTTTCCCCACACCAATTCATATTAACCTTAATAGGGGAGTATTCACATTGTTTAAGGACTTGAAATATACATAAATGTTTGAAGTAAAAATTGGACATTTCGTTTGTATTATATCAAATCCAAATTTTATGGTTGCATGATATTTTTTTAATATGATTTGTTTGAAATATTGAAGATAAATTTTTATAGTACTAAACAAAAAACATATTTAAGTGAAAATAACATACATCATTCATTAGTTTTTAAAAGAGATTTTAACGAGAACCCCACTATGGAAATCCAAGTGGTTGAATTAAAATTGCACAACCTAATGATATAATGAATAACAAAGGTCTCTCCAAATTCAAGGAAATAAGAAACAATATCAAATTCAAAGAGGGAGGTAAATGAAAATAGATAGCGAAAAGATTGAAAAACATAAAGAGCAATGAAACATGACCAATTTTCATGAACTGACCTAGGCTACCCATAATCCAGGTACCCAAGCTGGCTTGTGATAAGTCTCAAAGGTTGTCATATAAGGGATAAATATTTCTAGTAATGTCGTTGTACTAATGCTATGGAAATCATGCATCTTTGGTGTGTTCAATGACATCACTTTCAATGGGGTGTTGTTTGAGGCAACATAAATGTTTTATCGACAGTGTTATGATAATTGTGTAAGTCGATATTCTTATTTCTCCTCAATGATGTGTTGACACTATCTCTTAGGGACCAAACTTTTTCGGTTTGTCTGGGCATGCTAAGTATGTGGTAAATGTGATCAATGTATCATCTTTGTTATATTATGCATTCTTTATGATCAATGGGTCATCTTTATTATATTATACTTCTGTAATCTTACACTATCATATATATGAATCTCTTTCTCTATTTAGTAGTAACTATGTGTTTTAATTTTCTTATTATTGTGTAGGAACATTGTGATATATATAGATAAAAACTGGATCAAATTACCGAGGAACACACCTCAGTATGTTAAGGGTTTGAATGAGTTTTTAGATTTTTCAATTTCTAATCGATCCGTTGAAGGGAGAATAAAATGTCCATGTCCTTAATGTAAATTTAGAACATGGTTGAAGAGAGATGAGGTTTATGAACATTTAATACTGAACAATTCCATGGTCAATATTTGTGTTGGATTTGGAATGGATAATTGAACGTTATAGAAAGATTGATAACTGATGTTAATCCATATAATGAGGTCCCATGTTCATTAACAATGGAAAATGAAATGAAAAACCTAATAAATGATGCATTTAGCACTACAAGACACCACTATCAGCATCAAAACATATCAGAACAACCAGAAGAGGGTGCTACAAATTGCAACGTGACAAGTGATGTTTTTGAGAATGTAACACAAGAAGATCAAGATTGTCACATATCGTTGGATCCTCCTCTTGATTCTATGGAGCAAATTTTAAGAGAAAACTTCACCGAGGAAAATGTGTATCATGATTTAGTAGATTATGGAAATCAAGAGTTGTATAGTGGGCATTTGAAATATTCAAAGCTTTCATTTTTGCTGAAGTTATACAATATCAAATGTCTATGTGGAATTACAAATAAGGAAATTTCCATGATATTGGAATTGGTTCGTGATGTATTTCCTGAAGCAAAAATCTCAGAATCTTTTTATGATAGGAAAAAAGTTATTAACAAGCTTGGTCTGAATTATACAAAAATACATGCGTGTCCCAATGATTGTATGCTTTATTGGGGAGAGGATTCAAGTAGACAAAATTCCAAGAAATGTTCTTCTTCTAGATGGCAGGAAAAGGGTGACGTTGGAAGTTTGAATGAACCTAATTTCATGAAGAAGATGAAAAGGAGCACACCTATAAAGGTATTGAGTTACTTTCCTTTGAAGCCTCAATTGAAAATATTATTCATGTCATCGAAAACCGCCGATCACATGAAGTGGTATTATGTAGATAATAAAAATTTTGTGTTAATGAGACATCCACTAGATTCCCAATCATGGAAGACATTTGATTCATTAAATATCAATTTCTCAGCTGATCCTAGGAATGTTCGATTGGGATTGTCTGCCGATGGATTCAACCCATTTGGGACTTTGAGTACCAATTATAGCATTTGGCCAGTTGTTTTGATCCCTTATAATATGCCTCCATGGATGTGTATGCAACAAACATCTTTTATCCTTCTGATGATTATTATTTGAAAACAAGTACCTAGAAATGATATTGATGTATACTTGCAGCCGTTGATGGAAGAATTGTAGGAGTTATGGAGCAACGGTGTTGGGACATTTGATGATTCTTTTAAAACAATGTTCAAAATGCATGCTGCTTTAATGTGGACCATTAGTGACTTCCCTGGGCTTGGGAATTTATCTAGTTGGAACAGTTACATGGGTTTGGCTTGTCCCATTTGTAACTTTTATTTTGAGCCCAAACGGCTACCTCACAGTAGAAAATGGTACTTCTTGTGTCATCGAAGATTTCTCGATGCATCTTATAGATTTCAGCTGAACAGATCAAAATTTAATGGTTCCATCGATCGTAGACCACCTCCAAAGTTGTTAAATGGTTTTGAAATATTGGAACAGCTTGAAAATGTTGAAACAGAATTTCGGAAAGTTCATCATTTTAATGATAGTGGAAAATGGGTCCGAAGTGCATCGTCAAGTGAAACTGGAATGCAACAATGGAAGAAAAAAAGTATATTCTTCAAACTTTCGTATTTGGAATTTAATTTGTTGCAGAATAATTTTTATGTGATGCATATTGAGAAGAGTGTCTGTGACAATTTTATTTTCACATTGCTTAATGAGCATGGAAAGTCGAAGGATCATCTCAATGCTCGCAAAGACTTACAAGCAATGAACATAAAACGCGATCTCTGTCCAGATGAGAATGAAAAGTATCCTCCAGAAATTTTTGCAATGAAAAATAGGGATAAAGATACATTACATCGAATGTTAAAGAATGTTAATGTATCTGATGGGTATTCAAGTAACATCTCGAGGTGTCTTGACTGGAAAAATTATAAGTTACATTGATTGAAAAGCCACGATTCACATATTTTGTTACAATAGTTACTACCATTGGCATTGCTTACATTATTACCTGAAAAAATTACTGCCTTTGTACTCCAGTTCTACACATTTTTCAGAAAACTATGTGAGAAATTTATAAATCCATTTCAGCATGACAACCTCCAGGAGAGGTTTGTATTGAACCTTTGCGCAATGGATATGATCTTTCCTCTGTCCTTTTTACTGTAATGATTCATTTAACTGTGCATTTGGTTGAGGAAGCCAAATTAGGAGGCCCCGTTCATTATCGATGGATGTATCCAATTGAGAGGTTCTTTATTTATATGTTTTCTTGTTATGTAAACAATTTTTGGTACTTAATTAAATGCATAGTTATATTTATTTTATTTCACAGATATCTTGGGCATTTGAAATCATACGTGAGAAATAAATCTAAACCATAAGGCTCCATTGCTGAAGGCTGTGTGGATGAGGAGTGTCTTACCTTTTTATCTCGATACTTGGATGATATTGAGAAAAGATTTAATCAAGTTGGACGTGTTGACGACACATCGACTCAATTTTAAATACATCAGAAATCCAAAATATTTCCTGCTATTGGCCGATCAGTTGGGAGGACCTCAAATGTGACACTGACTGAATTGGAATTATTACAGGCACATAGATATGTGCTGTTGAATAGTGAAATTGCAGATCCATTTATTGAAGAGTTTAGGATACAAACAAAGAGATGAATGAGAGGATGAACACAAAATGAGAATGATATAACTAAAGCTGTTAATAAAGATTTTGTAAAATGGTTTGCATGACGTGTAAGTTCATAAATATTGAAATAAATATGAATATTAGTTTGACACATACATTTTGTAAATCTAAAAAAGTATAGTTATTTTTTCAGATCATGAATAATAATACTCGAGAAGAGGTGTCAGAATATTTGAAGTTTCTTTCTAGAGGTCCTTTAAAAGAATTTTGAAAGTTCAATGCTTATAATGTGAATGGATTTAGATTTCGTACAGTCGATCGAGAAGTGGGTTTGAGAACACAAAATAGTGGTATATTTACATTTTTTGAAGTGTACTACAATGGAAGGCTGCATGATATTAATGAATTAAACTACCATGGACATTTTTCAGTTGTTTTATTTAAATGCAAATGGGTCGATATTATCAGAGGTGTTAAAAGAGATTCCTTGTAGTTTACATCTATGAACTTCTCTCGCTTAATGGATGTTTGTGATCGTGAACTGCATGATCCATATATCTTATCATCGCAAGTAAAAATGGTATATTATGTGAATGATGTTTCCAATGAAGGGTGGAGTGTAGTTGCTCATGTAATACAAAGAGATTTGTATGATATGGGTGCTGAAGTGGAAATTCTGACCTCTGAAATTGAATTTAATCAGCAACAGGAAGCAGAATTATTTGTCCATCATGATATTGAAAATATTATACTAGAAAGGATGACTGAAGTGGATGAAGCAATGGAGTAGGAAACTGACTTGATTGAAGGGGAAAATGATTGAATGTACAATTATTTATTTATTCAACAACCACTTGTTTCATTTCTGTAGTCATTCATTATCATTGTTATATATATTTTGTCTGTTAGTACTCCATCTGTTATCATTTTTAATTTTTTTTCTAGATAATTTTTATGAAATATATATTCTGAACATAATTTTATTTGATTAAATGATAGGAATACCAAGGAAGAAGCGGTACATTATTTCATCTAGTTCTACGACAAATGACTATCCATCTAGCTCCCTCCCCATGACATGTGAGGCACCAGCTACTGACACCCCTGCACCATCTCTCACACCATCTATGGATGTCCCAGTAGAGGCTGAGTCATCGACTCCCCCTTCAAAATCCTCAGCAGTGGGGTAGTGACGTGCCCCTTCCAGTTCATCCCGGACATACTGGAGTGTCCCTATCATAGGTACAAATTTTAATTAAATAAATTTATTTCATTTTGTTTATAATAATTGTTTGCTCATTGAAGATGACAAAAATGAAACCGTGGAGAAAAAAAATAAAAAGTTCAGATTTTTGGAATCTAAATGGTGAGAAGATTGTTGTGCCATCAGTATTAAATTGCATTTTATTTATTTCAGGAACTCTCAAGACAGAATGCGTCAAACCAAGCGAAGAAAGTCATCCCGCACACTGCGGGCTCAAAAACTTTTTCTAGAAGTCGAACGAAATTGGTAATCTTTTAATTAGTTTAAATATTTATAAGACAATATTATCTGTTTAATATATTGAATTTTTGATTTATCTTTGATTAATGTATTCACAGAGTTTAAGCCATGAAGCATCCAGAACTGAACTGTGGTTGGATGTTGACAAGAAATCAGATTGATGTTTTGTTAATGATTCTACTAAAGAAGTTGGGGTATGAAGTCAATTTTTTATCATAATAAATTATTATCAGTTTTTACTGTGTTAATATATATTGATATTTGATTTATAGGTCAAAATTAAAGAATTACAGGATGCCAATCCTGTGCATTCCTACTCTATCTCCCAGGATAACCTGGTTGCTAAAGTCCTTGGGAAGGAGCATCCTGGGAGAGTGTGTGGGATGGGTTTGGGACCCATGCCATCTGAGGTTTTTAACTGGCCACCGGGGATAGCTACTGCATCTACTCCTGACTTTATTCAGCCCGTACCCGGATATGCTAAGAAATAGATTGTTTGTTTATGAAACAAAATTCACCTGCAGGGAGATCAGATATCTGCATTGCAGAAAGAGTTGACTGAAATATGTCAGCAGATGAGCAGATATGCCATCGGTGGGAGTGGATCGATTGGTGGTATGCAGGTAAATCACAGAAAATCAAAATCATTTAGTTTTCTAACTTTAATTGGTATTAAGTTTTAATATAAATATGTAACCGTATTTAATTTTCAATATAATGTTCTTACATGTGACATCACAAAGTGGAAATAAAGGTGTAGAGGGTGACGATGCATCATTGGACCCTGAGTAGTTGTATTCTTGATGTGTTGAAAAAAATGGAAACAGTTGGTTTTTATATATAACATTTGTGGCAGATAGTTTCCACCACACATTTTCATGTCCTCAAATTTCCTTGATTTCTCATGTTTATTTTTATACATTTTATTGATTTATGATGTTTCTTTTTGTGTCTTAATTTCTTGAGTGTGGTATATATCATTACATTTAGGACTATGTTTGAATTGGTAGTCGAGATTTTGGATGACTAGGAGTTAAACCCATTGTTTATGTGGGTGCAACAGTTTCATGTAGTAGAGTTTTATACAAAAATAGTTATCACTATACCATTAGAATGGCTATTTTATGAATTTTATGGAAGGACATGTTGTTAAGCATTGTTATAGATAGGCATTGGGAAGGAAGGTGTTCTTGTTCCAGAGTTAGTGCAGAGCACAACAGAGAATTTTGTTATCATGAAAGATATGATGAATGCAGCTCTGGGTATAAAAGGTTTAGAATGGTGAGAAATCTCTCTTTCACATTCATTATACCTTTCTAAGTGTTTGTGAGAGTTGGTGTGGTGGAATATCAGCTGGAATTTACAACTCATTTGGGGAGGATCCCTGATGCTTTCCAAGACATCTAGATATATCAGTATCTATATGTTACCTCTCACATCTGATACTTGGGAGAGCCGGATGTTGAGAATGATGCAATGTTCATTGAAAAACTGTTAATAATCGAGGATCGTAAGGATAAAGTGCTATGTGGATGGATGATTCATTTGGATCACGTGTCGTGGAGGAATGTTTTCCATGAGTAGAGTAATAGGGAGTAAGAAGCGAACATGCGTTCCCAGTTCAGTAATCTATATTGAGTTGATGTTCTGAGCATTACTTTGATGTTTTAACTTTTTAATTTTCATTGAAGGGATATCTAACCGTGTTTTTCAATAAGATATGTTGTATCTTGAAATGGAGGAAGGAGATCTCTAATCCATGTGTCTAGATGGTGTGACCATATGTGATTACATGGTTGTTTGGTGCAGTGTGGGGCCTTGGGGATTACACAATTGTTTTGGAGAATGTTAACTATTGAGGAGGGGATCTGGGATGTTGAGGTTTTCATTCCATCTTTATAACAAATCATGGTGTTTTATACCTGATAGTTATGTTACATGGTGGTTGTTCGGACCACTCTCTTCTTGGGTAGTTTTTAATTCTATAGGGTGAGGCTCTTTTGAGAGCTATATGATGTAACAGAGTAAACATCTTAGATTAATTACATTATGAAACTTCAATGATTAGGGTGTTCTAGGTGATGTTTTTCACTCATTCTAAGAGTTTTTCAAAATTAAATTTTTTAACTATCCATGAGTCAGCCTGTCAATGAGTTAGGTTTTCAGTGAATCATCCTATCAGTGACTCAAGGATTTTGTGTCGGTGAGTCAAGGGTGTCAGTTTCGATGAGTCATGGGTGTCAGTTTCAGTGCCATGGTGTCGGTTCCAGGGCATCAGTACAAGGGTGTTGCACACATGGAATCAGTTTTAGGGCATCTATGCTAGGGTTTTGGTGCTAGGGTGACAATTTCATGGCATCGGTGATAGGGTATCAACGAGCCACCCATCAGTGAGTCATTTCATGTTTTCTCCAGACATCCCAGTCTCTGCCTTATGATTTTCTTTTATGAAAAAATATGTTACCTATTGATTTTGACTTTGCTTAAATCCTTTTCCACTATATTAAAGGAGAATTATTGTTTCTCCAAACCATAATCACCCTTAAATTAGGAAAAACCAAATTAACGATACGTAGTGTTGACCACAACACGTATTTCAAGTATTTTGAAGTCACCTCTTTAATTTTATATTTATATGTTTTCAAAAAACCAAGATTGATGCTATGTTTGGGTGTTTTTAAGAGTTTTTGGAAGGATATTTTTTATATATTTAATTTCTTAATGTCCTCGAGGATTTGAGATATTCAAATAGAATGGTCAATCCATGATCTGTTTTACCCATCACATTGAAATTATATCCCTTGTTATTAGGATCTCACTCATTCTTAAGCCATGATCCTCTAATTTCCAGTAGATTATTTTCCTTCTCCCAAGGTGTGGAAAGAGTCCTTCCTCCTTAGAAGGGGTTATAGTACATTTTATATTTCTACTTGTTATCTTTTTTTATTGTTCTGACTTTTTTTGGATGTGTGCCTTATAAAAATCAGGGCAATTGGTGATCTTTTCTTACACACTACTAATATTTTTATTGGATATAATGCTGGGGAAAAATGTTGTAATGTGGAAACTGATTAATCATGTACACATGGTTAATTATATGGATGCTCGCAGAATAAGAACCATTATGTGATACCCTAGTAAAAAAATGTATTTCAAGAATAGTGTTGGCTAAATCTGAATTTACCCATGTTTGATGGGTGTGGTCTTGTAATGTGTGTTATGGTTGGGTTTTATGGTTTATGTGGAATGTTTGTGAATTGAAGCGACGGTTCTATCTATGTTTGTGGGATTGATTTTTGAATGGAAGAACTGGTAGGCAGTTGAACTACCATTGGTTGTATTGTGTCCATCAGACAGGCTTCTGTATGGGGATTGCAATGTGACATTAGTGGTGTTGTGAAGTGGGACTACAAGAATGGTTTTCATTCATTTTTGAGTTGATTAGGGATTTTATTTTTTAGTAGTAATGGAATATATAATTTGAATCCCTTGAATAAATGAATAGAACATGGTTAAATAAAAAGTGGCTAGATTATTCTTTGGATGTATCTGTTGTGTGGGTTTTCATATAGTGGTAGCAACAAAAGTGTTACTATTGGGTTGTTCATTGTTTGGTTGAAACCTATAGGTTGGGATACTGTTTGATTATCTATATGTATATCAACATATTGTTTTTTGTGATTTATATACACAATCGATCGTCATTTTCCACCATATTGTTTTTTGTGATTTATGGTTTTATTTTTTTTCAGGGCAGTGGTGCAGTAGAAGCAAAGAATTATTATTTTTATTCTAGGCACCTTTTCGCGGTGGTTTTAACTGCCGCTACATGCATATTCACAGCGGTTTTGCGGTGGTTTAGGTTTAGCAGCTATTATAACCACTGCTAAATAGGAGCATCGTGGATACCTCATTCCGTGACTGTTACCGTGACTTTAGCGGTGTTTTTATGGCCGCTGGAATTTGAGTTTATTCGTGGTGGTTATAACCGCCGTGAATAAAGTGATATACAGGGCTCGTAAAACCGCCACTAAATTCATAAAAACTGCCGCAAAATGAGGTAGCTACGACGCTTTCCAGAAAACCGCCACTAAACGCAAATAACCACCGCTAATATATTGGCGACGACCTATTTTAGGGCGGTTTCTGTAAACCTCCACCAAACAAAGTAGAGGTGGTTTAAACCGCTGTTAAACGCAAAAACAAACTGCCGCTAAACGAAGATTCTGTTGTAGTGAATATACAATACCATATTCATTTAATTTTATAAAATAATTGTTTTCCATTGTATGAAAATATACTTTCATGAATTAATAATATCAATTTATTAATCTTATTAACTATATTTTTATTTCCTACTTATTAATTTATTATTTTTAGATTATCAAATAATAATAATATGCCATTCAATTTTATAGATTACGAGATGATATTACTCAAATGATTGGTCAATATTTCTTTTATGAAATTCTATCTTTTTGTGGTTCATATCACCCTTTTAAATATTAGAATATAAATAAACCTAGATTAAAATTTTCACCAAATAATAGATAAGTAATAGGGTCCCATTCTTGGAATAATTTGTTGGGCTTAATATCTATAAATTCTTAGAAAAGGGGAAAAGGAATACCTCACACTTCCAGGAACTCTTAATATTTTTTTTCATGAATGAAAACAACTCAGAATGAAATTATGGGTCTTAGATATCATCTAAGGAGTAATCATCAACTATAGGTGGAAACCTCTTACCACACATTGTTTATTAGAAACTAGGGAAGAATATAGTGGGGGAAGAAGATAATGTTCATTGGTTTTAAGAATAACCACAAAATAGGGTTCAAAATAAAAATTATATTATTTTAAAAATAAGAAAACCACATTTATATTTTCTAAAATTAACATGAAAGGATTATAAGTTTAATTTTTTCATAAATATTGATCATTTAATTTCCACAATAAATACTATATATACTTCTAGATGATTTAAATATTCATATGGATAATTACCTTCTTAATTCATCAAAAACATTTTATATTTAGAATTTTAATTATATAAATCAAAAATTATTATTCAATAAATTTTTTATTTATTTCCCATGATTTTTAATTCAAAACTCTCATTTTTCCATTTAAAAGGATTTATAGGGTAGTTAGAATGAGAAAAAATAAGTAACTGGGTAAAAATAGTTACCTCACTGAATATATATGTGCTCTATATGGGTTTTTTAAATAACCTTACATAGCATAGAATGTTAAAACAAACGCAAGACACAACTTCACACATGTTTCTCCACATAACCTATATGTGATAATAATAAAAAATTACCAACTCAAAAATGAATGTCTATATTTATAGAGACCCATATTTTACCCTCTTGTGAGATTTTGGTACCACCCTTAAATAAAGAATCAAACAACCTAACAACCCTTAAGAAAGGTTGATGGCATGCACTAGTGTAATAATTTTTTAATGAAAATTAAATTTTTAATAAAACTACATTATAATTAATTAAGTGTAGAATTTATTAATAATTTAAAAATTCTATTTCAATTAAAAAATTATTTGAATCTCTAATAAAACATCTAAAATTATTTCCCAATAAAATTAAAAATATATTTATTAATTTAATAAATTATAAATACCATTTAAAATAACTCTTTAAATTATAAAAACTCTCCTGAGTCACTAAACATCCCTAATTTGAAAAAGGAATGACTCAAAGAAAATTGAGACCATTACGTAAACTACCTATAAATAAATTATAATACTTATAATTTTTTATGAAACATTAAGGGGGTATATAGTAAGAATTATATGTTATCCTATGATATAATTATCCTGTATCTTACTACAAAAAATATGTTAACATTATTTCTTAAGAAATATAAGTTTAACATCGCATCACCATACCTCAATGTTTAACCTAAGGGAAAATAACTCTAAAACAAGGAAAAAGACATAAATAATATTCCAATAAAGATAGTATCAAAATAATATAATAAATTAGTGTCAATAAATTAAATATCAAATAAGAATCTAACACCAAATAATCACCAAATAGTGTGGAATACTAAATGTGCATCTGAGACTTGCATTCCCAATTAAAGACACAAAAATAAAAATAAAGAGATATATATATATATATATACATAAAAAACAAAATAATTAATGATTATCTATCAATAAATACTTACAAAAATACAAACACTTATTTAGGAATATCCTTTTTGAAAAAATCACCATATACTAATTTGAAAAAAATCCATATAACTTAATTTATAATAAATCATCATATCTGGAATAAAAAAATTTATTTTTTTATTAAAACATATCCATAGTTTTATTTTTTTCAGTTTTTTACAAGTTCCCCTATCATGTACTAATGTTATTTGATAAAATTTTTTTTATCATTTTTACTTTCAGGTTACTAGCAATATTTTACATGCTACTTAAAATATCTCATTAAGGAATGATGGTAGGAGATAAAAACATTAATATTATTCCCAAATTATTTCTTACATGTATCAAATTACCATAGGTTTTATATTTTACTAATTTTATTAACAATTTAATTACATTTCACATTAAAATTTGTTAAAAATTTCAAATCACACTTCTAAGAACATTTCAACAAGACCTTTGTGTTTAAGTTAGAAGGTTGGAAGACATTTGAATGAAAACAATTAACCCCCATTCATGAAAATTATCATAATTTTTTTTGTAAAATCAATCAAAATTATTTTTTTGGAAACAACTATTAATATAAATTAATGTTTCATTAAAGAACAAGGATCATTTATTTAAGAAAATGAGTTATTATAAAATAAATTTTCTAAAGTGTGTCTTAAGTAATACCTATAAACACATAATCACACACTATATATACCATTTTCAAGGAAATCATACTCAATGTAATATTTTCACAAAAATATTAATAAATATTAAAAAAATTAGTAAATTTTAAAATAAAATTATCAGATATAACTAAATTTTAATAAACTACTCAATACTAGAGTTAAAAACATTAACATGTTCCATGATTAAAAACTTGATATTTGTATAAAATTAAAAGCATTTCATACATGATGTATACCATTCTATATATAACATGCCATTATCACATTTTCTTTATTAATCTAACGATGATCTACCATTATCTTAATCATGTTTTTATCTGCACATTATAGTTTAAAAAATATGATAATATGAATTAAAATGTAGAATTTATTATAAAACATGAGGTTGAAAAAATAAACTATATCCAACTTTAAAAGTCACCATGTCCATGAAAAAATAATTAGTTTTCATTAACTTAATTAGTTAATACTATAAAATAATTATGTGACGCACCGAAAATCTAAAGATCGAACCGTGTATTCAATAGCGTGCATGACATGATTCACCAAGCATGTAAGGGAATAAATATAACACCCCGACCCCAGTATCCTAGATCGAGTGCATTATTTTAACACATTTTCATGATTACAAGGAATCAAATCCTGAAGGAATAATCCGTTTAGCATTCTTAGAAATACTAGATACAAACAGAATTTTTACATTACATATTTAAATGAAAAACAACATATTATCCATTTTGAAAACACTCATATCCCTTATAATATCCTTGAAGGTCAATTATAATATACATATTCTCATACTGGGAAAAAATTAAACATAAGAAAAGGGTGATATTAGATGCTCAGTAAGGGTAGACAATATAAGAGATGATATCACAAATAATCATAAACTTTTAGGACAAGGTTTAAAATTGAAACAAAAAACATATAAATATAACATTTAGTATAATATGGAAAGAATAAATCAAATATGACCACAAAATCACATGGATATTATACTAGTCAAATATTCCCATGTAATATCAATAACGAATCTCATAACGTGGTAATGAATAATGTCAAACATCATAACCATGTTGTCAATGCCTCATGGCCAAATCATAAATAACCATTCCATCAATGCATTACGTTAAGACACTAGTTTTTTTTCATTAGACATACCAATGAATTGAGGCGATATAGAGGTCCCCACCCATAAAAAACTAAGTCAAATGCATTCTTCTTATGAAAGGGTTAAAAAATAATATAAACATTTGTATTAAAACTAGTATACGAAATGTCAATACATTAACCATAAACTGTGAATTTTATCAAAAAAACACATCTACCGTCAAATATATCATAAACCATAAATAAAATATGGATGATTGTATCATAATAAATAAACCTCAAATAATTATATAATCCAACCAATTATGTCGACATATATGAAAATAATCTACTAAAATTATTAAAACTATTTGAGAAAAATATCTATTTTTATGTTGAAATCATTTAAAAGCCGTGAAATTATAAGATAAAGCATTTATTTTAAAAATAACTATTCAATATTTTAAGGAAATATTCAAAACATTAAGGTTTCACAATAGAAGAAATAATCACTCGCATTGTATAAGTTACAAGAAACATTCTTTTCTTAATTTATCGAAAATTTCATAATTTACTTTGTTTTTAAATTGATAGAAATATTCCTCTAAAATGTTTTATAAAAGGTAAAACATGGCTACATATGAAATTAAACAATTTTTTACGTATATTAATAATATTTTGAATTAAATTTTTAAGAAACATGGACATGGATGATAAAGATGTGCCAATATATACTTATGTGTAAATAATCATGGATTAGAAAAAGATTCAAAATTAACCCTTACCATAAAGTTCCTTTTTGGTTGATTTTCCTTCAACATCTTATATAATGGTTTTAAGAGTGTTACTATCATATTATATGACCAAAATCATGTTTATAATATTATATATCATCTCCTTATAATATCTTTTTATCTATTTTTAACAATATTTCATTATTTCACTATTTCAGGTGTTAAATTTCTAGATTCATCAAGTATGTATTGACTTTTTATTTGCTTCTTATATCACCTAGATAATGATTTAATAATCTAAAAAATGTAAACCAGGAGTTAATTATCTTATATATTGAGTACGTAATGTATTTAGAATAACCTATAATGTTTGGTGATAGAAATGAAATTCAATGTTCATTGAGATGGTAAGCCGTACATATGCATGAACGATGCTTTAATTTGTTTATCATATTAAAATATTGAAACAATAATTATACATATGTATATTATAATTCCATTATCATATATATTCCATATATATTACATATATTTATTAAAATTATCCTTAATATGTTCCACGTATAGAGTGAACGAATAACATAACATTGAGGGGGAAGTAGTCTTTTTTTAAAAGGATGAGGCACAACCTCTTTTATTAACAGAAAGAAAAGATAACAATGGGAAAAAAGGGGATGAGATCAGGTTTTGGAAAATCCCCATGCCTTAATCCTATATTTTCTCTAATTATGATACCTTTTTTTCATTCCACTTCCTGTATGGAATTCCAATCAATTCTTCCTTGTCCATGCCCATGCCCACGACTTATCAGATGAGGACCCCTCCTACATGGTCTCTCACATTGTTATAGTTTATAAACCCACTTACTATATGATTTAGATTTATCCTCATACTGAGGCAACACCTTCTCCATTTGGGAATCTTTAATGTCTACATCAAAAGTCATCCTACCCAAATATTTTTATCATCGAGTCCCCTCATCAATAATCACTTGAACTGTTCAAGACTCCCCATAAATTATATCCTGAAATGATGTAGAGTCCATATTTTCCCGATCACTAATGTCATGACTTCCCATACCACTGGAAGTACAAGTAGTGGGAGCCCTCTTCTCCATCAACTCCATATAGGGGACGGTAGTCCACACATCCACAAATGATGTTATCATATATTAAAAATATGGAAAGCATGAAGGCATGTTTAATATAAAATATAAAGAACATGGAATAGGTCATAATATAAATATTTAATATCATTTAACCAGAAAATAAGTTTTAATACCAGCCATGAAAGCGGTAATAAATAAAGAACAAAAACAGTATTCACGGAGTCTATAAACCGTCACAACTGAGACAATAATTTCGATTCATTGAATAAGAGGAGGTGAGAAAAGAAATGGATATGATATATTCTATTAGAAACATAAAACTATAGTATATAAATTATTCTTTAGTTATTATTCATTTATGGTTGACGGATTTTTGTAGAATGTATAAAAAAGAAAACAAATTAAGAGAGGTACTTTGAAAAAAATACCTCTTGAATATCACCTATATGGTCTTGGATTTGGTCGTTTGGTGAGACAAACAGCACATGGACATGGGAGAGTGAGGAGGATAGGTTTGGTCAGATACTTTAGGAGGTAAATGTCTTTTTGAGTCAAAATAGGGTCATGGATAGTGGTCTTTATTTTTAAGGAGAGGTGGGCTCAAGTGATTAATTTATTGATTATTCTATATTAAAAGCCATTCATATAGGGGTCACATTAAATTCCACAACATTGGATTGTAATTAATGTTTTATATACTATTCAAGGCAAATATATGCCAAATAAATCATTAAATTTTATATTTTTATCTATGTTAAGGTTTTAAATTTTAATTTTAACCCTCAATAAAATTTTACTTTTACTATGGTAAATAATTTTTTTACCATGGTAAATTTTTATACCTAAAAATAAAATTAACCTTAAAACCTAATTTTAAACATATGATTACAAATATGGAATCCATTTTACCAAATTCAATTCACACTATTGGTAAAATTATATTTAAAATTAATTTCGTAGACAAAACTAAAAAGCACAGTTTTAAAGTGAAATGTACAAATGTTGACATAGATTTTATATCCAATTTGAATTTGAAATTGTTTACAGTGACCTAAATTGAATTAAATGATATAATAATAGTCTAATTAATCTATAAAACCAAAATGAATGAAAATATATCCATATAAATAAATTAGATGAAAATGTAGTTTTAAATTAAAATGAAGTATTTTTCAGTATTAATTAAAATACGAAAGTTATAAGAAAAACCAAAAACAATTCCAATTTTTTTGTCTCCTTATAAATAAGAATTTTTTTTGTAAAATTTAATATATAATAGTGTAAAATATTGTATTTAGAAATGGTTCTCCATTAAATTGTGGTAAAAATACTTTTCTTGAAAAAATAGTTATTTTATTCAAAAAATTGATTTTTTATAACATCATGGATAAGAAACATATGATTTGAATATTAAAGTTATTTTAAATTAAAATTTTGTTTAATACTATTTGTAAAAACTTTTTAAATGGCTAGTCGTGGTATGGTCGAACTCGATGATGTGTGCAGCGCAGGCTAGTGAATAAAGAAGCACACCGTGGAATATTGGGGTGTTACAATATGATATCTCAAGATTGTCCAATATATTTAATATTATAATTATATTCAATACATAATATATACTGTAATTAATGAATCATTGAGTTAACTTGTGTTACACACAAGAGACCTTCCTCGAGAGCTTGAGTTATAGGCAAGATCGAGTTTTATCAAGAATTAATACATTATTATAATATTATAAGATATAAAATAGCTGTTAAATTAGTAGTTTTGAATATTAATAACTAAATTATGAAAATTATGGTTTATAAAAATATTTAATTAATTAATTGGTTAAAAATTAATTATAAATGAATACAAAGTGATTATTTTTATAGAAAACTATTTTATGCTAAAGAAGTTATTTTTGCATATAGATTAAATTAATTACCATTAGAGAGTAAAATTCAATTAATATATATATATATATATATATATTATTTTCAATAATGTTTTTTTATATACATCCATTAGGTTTGATAGGCATAAGATAAGAACAAAATCTATTTTATATATAAAAACCAATATTTTTATAAAGGCAATTTTACCACCTTTTAATGTAGAAATCATTTTAAATCTAAATTTTGATACATTAATTCATTTAATATGGAAAAATAATCATTATATTTGATATAGAAACATAAAAATTAGTTTTGTGTAATTTTTTGATATTTTTATAGAAAAATTTCATTTTTTAATGAATAATTAAAATACTGAACTTTAGTTCAAAACTTCTGTTTCATATAATTTATTTACAAGGTCAAATTATACTTTTAATTTGTTTTAGTGTTAAATTATATAATATTTTTATCAATTAATACAATTTACTTCATTGGAATAAATTTCACTTTGAAATTTATTATAAAAACATAATAAACATTGGGACATTTTAACATTAAAAAAAAGTATTGTCATCTCATTTGCGAGATTAACTTCAAATTTATTTCTACAACATATATGATTATAATTTGGAAAAATTGATTAAATATTTGGAATAATTGTATTTTATAATTTCTAATAAGACTAATTTTTTTATAACAAAAATTAGTGAAACTAATTAAAATTAATTACAATTATTTAGGTAAAATTAAGTTTAATAAAGTACTAGAGAATTAATTAAAAGTCCAAATGACCTAAAAACTTTTCCAACTCCAATTTTATGCCTATAATTCATCCATTATCCCGGATTTCATGAGTTTGGTTGGGTTTTTAATACTTTTTTAGGTAAAAACGTTGGAGCACTGAACTTCTTTTCAAAAATACTAAGTGAGTCTTTTTCCTCCCTTATAAATTGCCACAATCTCTCCTCATCATTCAGACCTCTAAAACCTTTCAATTTCATCCAATATCTTTAAAAAATCCCTACCCTATACCTTTAATCCTCTATTTGGGAATAAATCCTTTCAATGTAGCTTTTTGGTACAAACCAAAAGTAGACCCCCGATTACGAAGTAATGTCTTCTCTCAAGAATTATAGTTTTCATTCCATTCACCAACCCCTCACATCTTATTATTCTATGATTATATAAAAAGTATAATAAATATACTATGATGTTTTTATGTAAATTTTTATACTTACACTTACACACACCTCCACTTAATGGCTAACGAATATATTGTTTATGTGTTCGGCGAACTACTGCCTCAAAACATAATGATTGTTCATTTTTCTTTCACAAACACTCATGGAGGACATTATTATGAACACTATATTAATACATTATATTTATTATATATATCATTTTTTCATTATACTTATCTAATCCTTTTATTACATATACCATTAATAATTTAAATTTTACATTAATACAATAACATAATTTGAAGAAGTGTGGACTACCACCCCTTCAAAGAAATGTGAATCATTCACACTATACATGGAACATATAAAGGATGGATTTAATTAAAAAAAAATTTCATATTAAAACTCTATATCATATTCACGAAATAATTACCTTTATGGAAATTTAATGTAGATATATATATTATTTGTTTGTTACCCTTTCACCCACTTAAAAAGTGATAACATCATTCGTGGACTTGTGGACTGCTGCCTCCTCGACAAGACGTGATTAATTTTACATAAATATAGTAAAATATATATGTATATTTGATTAAATTACATTTTATTTATGATATAATTTTCATTTGGGAATTATATGGTGTTACTTAACTTCTTTCCATAACGATCATTGAAAAATTGGAATGTTACTCATGTGTATTTAATACCTACCATCTTTGTGATTGTAAAAGTGATTCATTTTTCATGACCATATTTTATAATTTATTTTAAAATTATAATTTATGTAAAAATATAATAATTATTTCATGTTTTTTATTTTGGAGACATTATATAATGACCCCTTTGTCCATAGTTGACCTACCAAAGTTATTTTTGAAGCATAAACTGAATTTGGTCAAAAAAATATGCCAATATAAGTGTTTAATTAGTTGTATATATTATAGTAATATGTGAGACGAAATTAATGATAAACATGAAAATGATTCTCAAGAAATTATATTAGTAACATTATTTTATTATATAGGATGTAAAATGATGTTCACCCGAAATAAAACTCATGTTAAGATATTCTAATCTCACTTTTTACATTTGAGAGATTAATGTAATGTTTCCACCTAACATATTTTGTTTGGGGTATATATGGAACATTTAAAAATATTATATCATGAATTAATTTATCATAATTTTATTTAAAACATTCATTTAATATTATTACTTCATGAGCTTTATTATTTAAGATGATTCGAAGTTGTATGGGACACTTTGGAATTTATAATGATTGTTTTCCTCAAAAATAACTTTATTGATATTTCAATATTATTAACATTCAAGGAAATTATATTACTATTCTTCAATAAATCATTTATTTTATGCCATGTGGGGTATGTTTTATTTATACCATCATTAATATTCCATTGGATGGTTTATGATTGATTTGTCCAAGGATAGTATTCACATTAACTTCCTTGATTCCTTTTTACCCTTGAAATATTCAATTTACTATGATCATTGAACATGGACTTTTCCTATTTTACCATATTATTTATCATGGATATGTTCATTTCATAAATTGTATATCATTATTATATAGTGTTTACATTTAATTTTGTTTGAATATTTAGGTAAATATTGATAAATCTGTATCTCTTACTCTATATAGATATTTGATAAGGAACATTTCTAAATCAATTATTCAATATATGAGTAACGTTTTGGACATGTAATACATGGTTGGGTATTGGTTATAGTTATCCCCTTGATGCATTGGTAGTATCATTAGATAAGGGATTTGTAAATCCACCTTAGATGGGTTTCTACCCATTATTTTGTAAACTGCTTTGTCAAAGGTCTTGGCAGAAAAGGTACCATCTACCTAGGAAACAAGGTGTCCAATAATAAAATAAATTACCTCATTTAGTTTAAGTTATTATTCATCCATGATATTTTTCATCAACATATCTATGGATACATTTCATTTTCAGTTAATTTGTTAAATGGAATGTGTTTCAGTTTCTTACATTTCCGTGTTTATTTTTCCTTTTCTATTTATTTGAATGGCATGTGTTTCTATTTATTACATTGTGATATTGTTTATTCACATACTTCTAAGTTTGTTGATTAAATGGTATGTATGTTATGATATTTACCATTCCTTAATTATTACACTCATTTATTTATTATTTCATCCCATATATTTTTCCCTTATTTGGAATTTGATCTCACCCTATATATATTTATTTCCCCAGGAATCCAAGAAGCATAATATGACATATAAGGAAGGATTTACTAGATTGATAAGAGTTATAATCAAATTTATATATTTATTTGAAATAAAAAATTTATATTGTAATAAATGTATTTATTTATAATATATGATTTATGCATGTATCTGGTTCATAAAAACCACTAAACTGGTCAATACATTAGGTCTTGATTCATTTTAATTATGCTAATGTAATTAGTAGAAAACTCTAGCTCCAAGCTATATGGGGTCGAATCACTACAGTTGGTATCAATGGATTTTTAGTAGTAACCTTGGGAACTATATTTAGGAGAACATAGGTTAGAGAACATAACCCTAAGGTATAATTTTAGGATAAGTATTGAATAAAATTCTCAAATTTTGGTAAGGTAGATATTATGTAGGTCTTCATAGAAATACATCCACGTCTAGATATTACATGTGGATTTGGTTCTTATAGATATGTTCCTAAGAGTAAAAACTCTGCAAGGTATTCCGAGCCTAACTCAGGGTAACCTGGTAAACAACAATGGGCCTTACTACACCCCTGGTTTTACAATCTCAGGGGTTTTTTTGGATAATTCATATTTTAATTATAAAAATTATGAAGGATTTGGATACATAAAAAGTAACCTAAGTTAAACCTTTGTATTTTTATAATGATGATAAGATTTATTGATTTAGAAATCCTATAAATGATATTATGGATACACCATAGACCACAGAAGGACATATATGGAAATAAATGGATGAAGTATTTATCAATTGATGTTTTATTGAAAACCTTAGGTTAAAGGATATTTAGTTATTAACCTAATTTTAAAGAATTTAAATCATATTTATTTAGAAAATTATATTTATTTGGTTTTATAAAAGGACAACCTGTAAGCTGGGTGACAACCAATAAAATATGGAAAGACCATGGGTCTTGAACCCATGGCTGAAGGATGATAAGTGTTTCATGCCAACCAATAACCTATTCATTATCTTGGTTAGTTTTAAAATTTTTTAGTTGAAAAATTTGACAAATAAATGTTAATGATGAACTAGTAGTATCACTTATAAGGATTAGATAGTAATCTATTAATCATATTGTTTTTGGAAGATAGTTAATGAAATATTGTTAGACTTTTCTCACTTTTATAGGCCTTACAATCCTTTAAAAGTTTCTTTTAGTGCATTAGGTATAAAAAAATTCATTAATGGAAATTAATTTCTGGTAAGGAAGGAATGAATTACAATTTGATCTAATTTCAATCAAAAGTTAGGATTTTTCACGTGAAAATAAAATCTATCTTCTATGAATATTTTCATATATTCAAGGTTAGTAAAAGAATTACCCAACATTAGGAAAATGACTTAGGAATAATATTTTTTCTTAATACCTTAACTTATGTTGAATTGATAGTTTCTTAAATAATCAAATATTTATGGATTTGAGAACCTAAAAATTATATTGATCATTCAATTGGTTTTTATTTATTCCCTCATTCACACCCTATAAATATTTACACTTTTTCTCTATGTACGTATCTCTATTTTCCATTGACATTATTCTACTTAGAGAAATATTTACATAGTATTCCTTGTGAAAATTATACTTCATATTCCCTCTTTAATAGAGGATGAATTATGAACCCTTTTCACAATGTGGGATTTTAAACATAGGATTTATCAAACAATGTATCACCATTATCATGTTTAGATTTCAAGGATGCAATTTAAAACTTGTTGGGAGAATGTGAGGCCTTTCAAATATAATTTAAGAACTTTGTATTCGATATCTTGCATAACATGCTTCACTAAGAACGTATAGAAATATAATATCCTAAGAATATATTATATATTAACAATTTTAAATATATTCAAGACATTATATATATTTTAATGAATGAAAACTTGAATTTTCTTGCATTACACACAAGAGAGACCTTTCTTGATAGCTTGCGTTACATGCAAGGTCAAGTTTTATAGAATAATAATATTTTATTAAAATATAATTAGATATAAAATAGAACTTAAATTAGTAGTTATGAATACTAATAACTAACATATAGAAATTATTTTTCATACAAATATGGAATGAATTAATTGGTAAAAAATTAAATATAAATGAATATAAGAAACAAATGAATATAACGTGAATATTTTTATAGAAAACTATTTTTTTTCTAAAAAAGTTGTTTTATGCTAATAGATTTAATTAGTTAAAATAGTGGATGATATTAGTGTAATATATATATATATATATATATATATATATATTCAATTAAAATATTTTTTATATTCATCCATTAGGGATGATAGGAATAAGATAAGAATGAACTCTATTTTACACATAAAATCCTATATTTTTTGTAAAGGAAATTTTACTACCTTTTAATGGAGAACCCATTTAAAATATAAAATTTGACAAATTATTTGATTTAATTTGTCAACATAAACCTCATATTGGAAATATAAACATAATAATTATTTTTGGATGAATTTTTGAGATTTTTCTGAAACAATGCCTTTTTTAATGAATAATTTAAAATACTGAATTTTTGTTCAAAACATATTTTTAATCTAATTTTTTATATTCTTAAATTATAATTATAATTGGTTTTAAAGTTTAATTATATAATATTTTTATCAGTAAATAAATTTTATGAAATTATATTCACTTTTACTTTTAAATTAATTATAAAAACCTAGAAAAACATTCATATGTTTTTACTTTTAAGTTGAGCATTATTATCCCATCCGCGAGATTAAATTTAAATTTATTTTTTAGACTTCTGTGATTATAATTTGTAAAACTGGATTCAATATTTGGAATAAAAATAATAAAAAATTTCTAATAATACCAATTTTTTTGAATAAAAATATTTGTTAAAAAAATTATAATTAATTATAATTATTACGGTAAAATTAAACTTAATAAAGGACTTACCCTTTAATTTAAGGGCCCAATTGACCTAGATACATGTACAAAACCCTATTGTATGGACGTAATTATTCCATTAACCTTCTAATTATTGCGTTTTTTTTTCTTTTCTAAAACTTTTTTATGTAAAAATGTGGGTACACCTAACTAAATTTTAAAAATACCAACTGAGTTCTTTTCCTCCCTTATAAAAGGCCACCACCTATCCTCATTTGTAATACCTATCAAACCACATATTTATTTGTCAGGATCTACCCATATAAATTACCAATATCCATATCCAAAACTATGAATACTCTCTTTGGGAAGAAATCATCTCAAGTAAAACTTTTGGTACACACCAAAAGTAGTTACCCGATTAAAAGGTATCGTCTTCTCTCAAGAGTTCTAGTTTTATTTCCATCCACCAACCAATCATATATTCATATTATGTTATTATATAAAAAAATAGTATCCAAAATATAGTAGGATGTTTTTATGTAATGGTTTATACTTACACTTACACACACCTCCATCTAAGGGTTAATGAACATATTGTTTCTATGTACAATGAACTACTGCCTCACGAAATGATGATCATTCATTTTTTCCTTTAACACCTCTCATGGTGGAAATAATAAGGTAAAATAATTTTATATAAGATATATATTTTATTTATTTTTTATTTTACTTATTTAATACTTTTATTACACATACCTTAAATACTTACCATTTTACATTAATACGATATCATCATTCACGGTAGTATGGACTACCACCCCCTCAAAGCATTGTGAATCGTTCACACTATACATGGAACACAGAAATGATGGTTTTCATTAAAAATATGTGGCATAAAAAACTATATATTATAATCATGGAATAATTACCTTTATATAAAAATACTTTATATATATCATTTTCTTTATTACCCTTTGACACACTTAAAAAGTGATAACATCGTTTGCGGTAATGTTGAAAACCGCCTCCTCAACATGATGTGATTACTTTACATCACAAGATAAATATTTATAAGTATATATGATTAAATAACATGGTATTTATGATATAATTATAATTATAGAAATATATGGTGTTACTTACCTTCTTTCCATAACGGTCATTGAAAAAGGGAATGATGCACATGTGTATGTACAACCTAATGTCTCCAGGATTGTAACATTGATTCATTTTTCATAAACACAATTAATAATTGATTTTAAAATTGTAACTGATGTATAACTATAATAACTATGTCATGATTATTATTCTAAATATTTTAAATAATCACCCCTTTGACCATAGTAGACCTACCAAGGTTTTTTTTGACGCATAAACTGAATTTAGTCAAAACAACTAACGAAAACATAACTATTTAAGTAGTTGTATATAACACAGTAATAAGTGAAATAAAATTAATTATAAGCCTTAAAAATTATCCCAATAAAGTATATAATTAACATAAGTTTATTATACATGATGTTAAAGGACCTTCACCCAAAAGGAAGCTCAAGGTAAGGGATTCTCATCTCACTTTTTATATCTCTGAGATAAATGTCATGTTCACTAATAAAAACTTTTGTTTGGTTTATCTAGTTACCATTTTTATATATTATATTATGAATTAATTTATCTTAATGACATTTAAGACTTTAATTTAATAATATTAATTTATGAGGTTTATGATTTAAAATGTTCCAAATTAGTATGGGACACTCTGGAATATTTAATGATTATTTTCCTCAATAATAAATTTGAGGATCTTTCATTGGTATTTCCATTCGAGGAAATTATATTACCATTTTTTAATAAACACTTTATTTTAATTCACTTCAGGTATATTTTATTAATATCATCCTTAATCTTACCCTAGATAGTTTATGATTGATTTATCCAAGGATAGTATTCACATTCCCTTCCTTGAATCCTTTTTCCCTAGAAATATTAAATTTATTTTGCTCATTGAACATTGAATTTTCCCTATTTTACCATATCATTTATAATAGATATTTTCATTTCCTAAATTTAATATCATTATTATACAGTGCTTACATTGAATGTTATTCTATTATTATAGTAATTATTGATAAATTTATATCTCTTATTGTATAAAGATATTTGATAAAACTAATTGTTAAATCAATTATTAGATAAATGAGGAATGTTTTGGTTCAGTATGAAATGGGAGGGGCCTATAATAGATAGACCCACGATGCATAAATAATCTCATAGTATGATTCATTTGGATATCCACCATAGATGGGTTTCTACCCCATATTTTTTAAACTATCTTGTGAAAGCTATTTAAGGTAAAGGTATCATGTACTTAAGAAACAAGGTGTCCAATAATAAAGAACTCCCCTCATTTAGTTTTAGTTATTATTCATCCCTAAGATTTTGGGTCGAAATATCTATGGATACATTTCATTTTTATTTCATTGATTTAATTTCATGTTTTTTAGTTTCTTAACATACCATATTTATTTTTCCTTATATACTTATTCAAATGGCATGTGTTTCTAGTTATTACCTTTCTATATTGCTTATGCACTTCCTTCTCAGTTTTTTGATTGCATGTTATGTGTTTTATATTATTTACCAGGCCATAATTATTACTCCCATTGATTCATTATTTCGTCCTCTATATTTTTTCCTTACTAAGAATTTTATCTCACCCATATTATGTTTATTTCCCCAGGAATCGAAGATGAATAATATGAAATATATGCAAGGATTTACTAATTGGATTAGAGTTATCCTTGAATTTAATTATTTATTTAGAAGAAAAAAAATAAATGTTGTAATTAGTGTATTTTTTTAATAAAATATTTATCTATGTATCTATTTTACCATGTATACTAAATTGATCGGTCATTTGGGGCTTTATTCCTTGTAATTATGCTAATGTAAAAAGTAGAAGACACTAGCTTTGGGATATCTGGGATCAGGTCAATATAATTTATCTGTTCCATTTTCCATATATTACAACTGAATGCTATTAATTTTTCAGAATTTTATGTTAACATCACATTATATTCCTAATAAAACACCTTCATCAACATGAACTGAACTACCAGAAACATAAAAATGAAAGTAAATCATCAAATATAGTATGATAATTTCTACTTTGGGATTCCCTGACTAACCAACACAACATTAAAACACATCATAAAAAATAAAGAATAATTATGGGTTAATTTTCCCCCTTCTTCCTATTTTTGGGGATGTAAATTTTGATTTTAGTATAGAAGGTATCCATACAGAAATATAGGATCATAAAATCACTAGGACATTACAAATAGGTTTATATGAATTAATTAAAACATTTAAAATGTGGATAACATTTTAGAGTAAAATAATATAATACTAAGTATATAATGAAATAATAATACATAAAATATTATATTCCCATGATAGAAAATTCCAAAACATTAGGGGGCCAAATAAGAGATTAAAAATATAGTAAATGAAAACATACAAAGACCTATTCCTCTAGACCAAACAATACCATGAAGGAAGTGTAAGGTAATAAAGCCATAAAATTAATGGTAAAATATTCTCCTAGAATAAATTAACTCAAACAAACTAGTGGATAGAGTAATATCATACCAGTATTGAAGTAAATTCCTATGTAGGTTTGGGATTAATGGTTTGAGTGGCACAAAAAGAAGGACTGAAGAATTCAATAAAGTGGGGTTCAATCAAGAAAATGAGGAGGTTTTCCAAAACTCATTACAAAGGGATATCAATGAACAAATAATGATAATACAGATCATCCACTTCAAGGGGATAACAATCTAAGGCTACTAAATTTATATAGGTAACAAAGAGTTTAGAAATCACATCAAAAGAAAAACTTAAGAATCCTCTAATGAAGGGTAAACATATTGGGATGACATGTCCCATCCCTGATCTAAGGAAGAAAATAAGCTTAGAACTAGTCACTCAAGATTCCCCATAATATTACTAACTCATATCAATCATGTGGAATAATAGCTAAACATAAAATCTTCACTCTACTATATTAAAATAGCCATTGAAAGCCTAGTACATTCTGCTGTCACAAATCAACAACTAGAATATTTATGATATCTAATAATCAATATCATAATCAAAAATAGACCACAATACATCTGTATACCCTAGAATTGGAAATCATGGTGCTTTCTCAACAAAGAATCATCGTCATCGACATCCAATATATGGTGGTCTACTAGAATTCCGTTATTAATGTGTTTGTAAAAAACATTATGATAGTGTTGACTAGGAGGAAACTATAAAAGAAAACATATTCAAAACTCCTAATAAAAAATTAACGAATATTTATGATTGATTATTTAATACATTTTATCCTACTTCCCATTTTATACACCATTCAAACATAGGAAAAAACATTATGATGCATGATTCTCACATAGGATCTTTTCCCTATAAGAAGCATCACTTGTATTAGTATATTTAGTAAAATTGACGGTCAATTCCTTAGATATCTAGGGGCCTCAAAATCCATTGTTCTATATGATCTCCCTTATTTATAGACTTTAATAATCCCAATTAATATTATTTCCCTAACAACCCATGGATCCTAACTAGTTCCCAATGATAAGATATATCATATCTCTCATCCTAATGCTATAATATCACTTTGTAATGACCCACCTGCATTGGTATGATACCTGGGCCAAAATTATTGTTAGATAGTTACTCCTTGATTATGACCTCTAATAAACCATAACTATGTAACTAGTACTGAGGTTATAAACACAGAAAGACGGGAGGAGTTTCCCTCGATAAGTTTTAAGGTAATAGATAAGATGAAAATCCAGCAAGATAGTCTATTTCATAAATAAAAACATCTTAATAAAATAAATGATAATAATAATAATAAATGAAATAAATGATATAAAATATTGATACTAGGGTAATGACGAAAGTATTAAAATAAATTATTAGAACTGACCATGAATCCCTATACCTCCTGAACAACACCTCATAATAGTAATGTCTAGACTAATATCCAACTTGGTCATATAGACTATAAAACCATTTTATTTATACATAGGGTGAGAATAATATATATATACAATAGGATCCTCAATGAATACTTAGGTGTATAATTTGAAATAATTGTACTAAAGCCTAGTGAGTAAATAAATGATACAATCTCCTGACCTAATTAGATAAACAAGTTTACCCATCCTCACCAAGGCTCACTCACCAAGTTACTCAAAAAACAAAACAAAACCATATCAAATCATATATATATATATATATATATATATATTCTAATGGTACACCAATTACACTTACGTACTAGTTTTATGTCATCATTACCTAATTCCACACATCCTAATATCTTATCCCATCCATAAATCATCTTTCCCTAAATTATGAAATCTTGTTAAGAAGATTCATCTAGTGAATTATAGATATGTGAAGATCTAAAAACCATTAAACATATCACATCAACATCAGTGTTAACATTAACTCGTATGTAACTTAGTATAAGTTTTTATGCCACCAAATTTGTGTAAATTAATTATACCGCAAGCTATTTACAATATTGGGAAACCACATTCACCATAACAATATAAAACATTATATACAAATTGTAAGTTGTTATATCCCATACATAAATTCATAGTAAAACTGAGAACTATTACATACTAGTGGAGTCCATACCCTATACCTCAAGATAACACAAGTAAGGAATTACTATAAATTATACTATTAATGATGGGATAATGGGGTAGAGGTAAAATTCATCCATCTATTTCCTCATCATTGTGGATTTTAAGGAACTCGACCCCCAAAACATTTGGGTTTCTGTTTCCCTACTGAATCAAGTGGTAAATAATATGATTTCAAAAAAATATAAAACATATCCCAAACAAACACTTTAGGGGACACTATTTGGACTTAGAGTCATCTATAGTTAATACCACATAGGACTCCTGGTTTCCATCACTAATCAATATATCTCAACATGAACACAATCATCAATATTCATTATTAATAATTAGTTGACCATTAATAAATAATTATGATACCATTTGATTTTAAAATTTTTATACATTAATATTCTAGGATTGGTTCCGTAATCATTATTTGTTTTGTTCTATTTTTAAATTATGTAATCATTATATATAATCATCAAGATCCATCTCCATACATTTTTTGATTCATTTATCTTTTCATAATTTATTTTTACTCTAGGACCCATCCTAATATACAACAAATTAGGATACACATTCCATGAAAAACCAACTATAGTTAGAAAATAAGAATTATTCTAAACATCCATCTAAAAATATAACAATAAAATAATAACAAGTATAAATCAATGTGAAATCCTAGATCTCACCTCATCCCTAACCAATGGTCATTCCAGACACCATTTAACATAATGTAATGCAGTCTGTCCACATTTAAATCAATCAACATCAAATACCTAGGCAATCATACCCATTGTATTCTAAATATAATAACATTCCATGTTATAAATAGATCACATTCTGGATTATAAAATGTTGGAAATAAAAAAATACATTTCTCACTAAAAAATTTCACGACTCGCCTTCTTCAAGATGAGGGAAGGGGGGAAAAGGTTCCATGACCTTTCTTATCCAAGATGAAGGAGAGATAATGACCCTCGAGACCTGCCTTCAGTTGGCCCCATAGTATTGACTAGGACCATGGGTATATAATCTCAAACAAAATGGAAGGCATTAACATTTTAATGAAAATAGAAACAAGAGATAAGATAGTGAAATCTCAAACAACACCAAAGCTAAATGTAAAATTAAATCCAAAACCATTCCCATATGCATGTTCAAATGTAAACTATGAAAAAGTAAAACTAAATTACTAAAATAAGTACCAAAAGAAAGAACTTAGCAGTACCATGACAACTATCCTATCTCCTGAGCTAGTAAAGTCTAGCATGGTCCTAAAAGTAATCCTATAAACTAGAAAATAGTTTTACACACATAGGGTGAGTATACAAGTATACCCTATAGAAAAAAAAATTCCACCCATTAACAAGTGGGGGAACATACAAATTCTTTTCTGAAAATATTGTAAAACCTCAAAGATCCTACCAATGGATACTAACCTGCCAGCCTCACCAAGGAACACTCACCAAATAACACATGTTGACATGTGGGTACACCACACGACTTTCCCACTGGTGAACTACTCGTTACTAATGGATAACGTCTTGATTCTACCACTCTTCAAAAATACAGTCCCACTACCTCGGCTTGCTTTCACACATCTGGGCCTCAACCATACTAAAAATCTCTCATGTAGACACTTGGGCCACAACAACCACACATCTCACCCAAAGACACCAGGGCCATATCCCAAAGACACATGGGAAATAAATCTAGTCCCATTACAAAGAATGTTCATAACCAAATTTCAGTTCCACTGCCCAATATTTACTGATGGCCATGAAAAAAACAAAGGCAGTCCCACTAACTATAAGTCCATCCATTCAAAAATCAATTAGTCTCTCAAACTGGGATACAAAAATTCCTACTATACCTCCCCACACACATAAATCCCATAGTAGCTACCATTAAGACATATCCCCACTACACACACATACCACCCCCTCTCACATAACGAACTCCCTTTCCCACCCCTATACTCATAAGCATGATCCCAACAATAGCACCACACAACTCTCACAAAAACCCAACAGAAAATAGTACTCAACCACACCTATCAACATGATATATATATTTAGATTTGGTAAACACTATTATTTTATCCACTTGATAAATAGGGGTTATCACACAATGGTTTTCATTATGGGGCATCCATTTCATTTAACTGGGTATACGTGATTAGTCAGATTTGTATTCATGCTAATTTTCTATGAAACGACAAAAAATATAAATATTCACTCATGAACAAATGAAGACCACCAACATCTGTGATTTTTAGAATTCATCATAGCTACAATAGGTCACACCATCAATAAGGATAATACATAAAATGAAAATCAACATCAAACTACTATCATCCCGTTATTTCATTGACCCCATTATATTTTGATCATACTATCTTCCCTTTGTTTATGACTCCTTATTAAAATTATTCAACTGTTATTTATAAGGAATCATGAGTACACCCACCCCACATGATGAATAATGAAATAGTGGAACAATAAATCGAAATTTGATACAACATGCAACTGAAGATCTTCTTTTCATCAAGAATAGTGGATCATGCGAGCAACACATAACTCTAAGAAATTTGAGAAGGTGTGTCTCTAGAAATGGTGTGAGACTCATCTTGGGATTAATTCTCTAATCCCACCAAGAGAGAACATAAAACATTCTAGAAAGGGAAGATCCTGACTTTAAAGAGCTAGATTCTTTATTGAAGGAAGAATGATTTTAAAATCCCTTAATCATGGGATTGTTGTCAAGATTACACATTTTGGATAGCTAAAAGTACCCAAAGGATTAGGATATTAAATATATATTTAATATCCTACAAAGAATATTAAAAATCCCAAACAAGGATTTAAATGTTTTTTATGTTTATTAAAATGTAAGAGGGATAAAACTGGAAAACTGGGGAAAACATAAAAAAACAATAAATGAGTCATCGATGGGTGAGTCACTGAAAGAAAGCCATCGATTGGTGAGCTACCGATGCAACCTACAGACACTGAGCGACCTATGATGAGCTACCGACAGAATGACTTATCGATGCTATGAATTACTAACACATCAACCTATCGATGCCCCGACTCACCGACACCGATTCCCTCGACTCACTGACACTGACGCCCCTGACTCACTGATACAGATGCCATCAAATCACTGACACTGACGCCCTTGACTCACTATTTTCGATGACCTCAAATCACTGACACTAACACCCATGAATCACTAATGTTGACACTCTTGACTCACTGATTCCTTGACATGCTGACACCGATGCCCTGAGGCACCGACAGAAAAACTAGAAAACTAGAAAAATCTTGAAACGAGCCACTATTGCCTCCGAGAACACCCCAAACTCTTGACATTAACAAATGCATGGCCCAGGGAAATCTAGGTTATTACATCAGATAACTCTCAATCTATTCTCATACCCAGGAATTAAAAACTAACCTCTAAGAAAGGGGGTCCGAAAAACAACTCCATAGGATACCTCTCAAGAGAAAAACACCTTGTGTTATTCTAAAGTTAGAGTGAAAACCTTGACATCCAAGGAAACCTCTATGATATATATATGCTAAAAAATGTTCAAAAACTAAGGCCCCACTACCCTAAAAAACACACAAACACCATAAGTCACGCTATCTAGACACATGTATTAGGGTTCTCCTTCCTACATGTCAAGATATTATTCACTTTGGGTAGCACTAACTCACCCACATGGGTTTAATCGCATCCACATTAATGCATATCGATTAGGGATCAGGTCATCCCGTCCCCATAGTTAGGACATTTCACACATATTTAGATATAAAGGAAACAATTCATCTCACAATAATCCTGTCCAAGAATTACATCAAATGAAAAGAACACAGCAAAAACACAAGAGAAATCTCATAACATCTTTGGGTATTGGGAACACATCTGTGCATCGTGCTCTTAAATACATTCCTCGAGGCCATCATGCCTCTATAAAACATGAACCAAAGGAATGGTCAATCCATAAAGCACCTTCTCCTCACAATCCTCAATTCTTACCAGTCATTCCACAATGGTCACATCATCCTTGATATACAACTCTCCTCGGTCAATGATGTGGGACTCATCATCTATATACCGACTGAGCTGAGAGACATTGAAGATGTCATGGATCCTCTCTAACCGTAGTGGCAACACTAGCTGATATGCTACCTCGCCAACTTATCCCAACACCTTGAAAGGTCCAATGAACCTGGGAGAAAGCTTTCTTCCCTTACTGATCCTACTATTCACACACCAAATAAAAACCTTTTAGAACACATGGTCTCTAACATCAAACTCCATGGGCCTCCTCCTATGATGGAAATATGATTTCTTCTGGTCCATAGAAACCTTCATCCTCTCACGCACAAGCTGAAACTTCTCTGTCATGCTTTTCACTACTTATGGTCCAAGAAGGGCTACTTCCCCAACCTTTGTATAGCATGCTGGTGAACTACATGACCTTCTATAAAAAACGTCAAACGGTTCCGTGCCAATGGTAGAGTGACAAATATTATTGTAAGAAAACCCGAATAAGGGATTATGTCATACCCACGATCCTCAAAAGTCCAATACACATTCTTGTAGCATGTCCTCCAATGTATGGATGATCATATCTATCTTCGAATCCATATGGGGGTGGAAAGAAGTTCTAAGGTGTAACTTGGGGCCAAAGGAAAGCTTCAATACCCTCTAGACACATGATGTAAAACTTGTATCTCTATATGAGATAATGGATCTTGGAAATCCATGAAACCACAACACCTCGTCCACATACCTCTTTACCAAAGAATATATTTTGATCAACTCCTTGATTGATAGTAAGATGATTTTTTCAGCCAATCCACCACTACCTAGGTATCATCACAGTCTCCCTATGTCAGGGGAAATCCTGTGACAAAATCCATCGATATGTCATCCCACTCCCACTCGGGAAAATATAAGGGCTGAAACAGACCTAAGGGAAAACAGTGCTTGAACTTCACCTGTTGAAATAGTAGGCACCTTTCCAGAAACTTAGCCACATCCCACTTCAACCCGAGCCACCAAACTATTCCTTCAAGCCTCGGTATATCTTAGAGATTCTTGGATGCACCATCTGTGGTGATCTATGGAACTCATGGAGAACTCCCTCGAACATTTCCACTAGGAAAAAGAGATTCCCATCTAACAACATCTAATTCTGATGATCCTCCGACCATACCTTTGGAGCATCGCCCTGGATAGCGTGATCATGCATTACTTCAGTCTCAGAGTCTCCCCACTGATACTCCTCCACTTGCCGCATTAAGGAAGGTCACACCGTCAGCTGAAATTGATAGCCTCCTCCATCATACACTCTCGCATTCACACACAACGTGGTAAACTCCTCCATTTCCTTTCAAGCATTCATTGGTTCCCAAAAAACCTCCTTTCATGACTTTCTACATAAGGCATCAGCCACCACATTCCCCATTCCTAAGGTGTAAAAGATATAGAAGACATCGTCTTGAAGAAACTCCATCCACCTTCACTACTATAAGTTCACGAATAACTGGGAGAAGATATAACTTAGGCTCTTGTGATCCATGTAGACCACAAAGAACTATCAGATGAGGTTTCCCTCCAAAACATCAGTGATAAAATGACCTCTGGAAGATCCAGATCATGGGTGGCATAGTTATGTTCGTGTGGGAATAACTCTCTAGACCCATAAGAGATCAATCTCTACTACTGCATCAGCACACATCCCAATCCGAGACTGTATGCATCATAGATCACCTCAGACAATGTCCCTTCCTCTGGAAACCTTAGCACTAGGGCACTAACTAGTTTCCCCTTTAGGTAGCTAAAAGCATCCTAACACTTCTCACTCCACACAAAGGCCTAGTATTTTCTGGTCAACACTATCAACAGAGCTACAAATCGAGAGAAGTCAGGTAAAAACCACGAGTAATAGCCTTCTAGACCCAGGAACTTGTGGACCTTTTTCATGTTCTTGGGTGCTGCCCAAGAAACAACCACCCTAGACATTGATGGGTCTACTATTATCCCATGTTGAGACACCAAATGTCCAGGGAAGTGTACCTCTCATGTCCAGAACATGAACTTGGACAACTTCCCACATTGTAGTTGGTGTCGGAAGACATCCATGAAAGTCCTCATATACTTGGCATGCTCCTCCTCTAACCATGAGTAGACTAGGATTTCATTGATGAACCCGGGGATGAACTTGTCTAGGATCTTGCGAAAGATAGTGTTCTTGAGCCCCACGAACAAAGGTGGTGAATTTTTAATGCTGAAGGGAATGAACATGAACTCGATGTGCATGTACCTACATATGAAAGAAGTATTTGGGATTTCACCCATGTTCACCCTCAACTAGTGATATCCAGACCATAGATCAATCTTAGAGAACCAACTGACTCCCATTAACTGGTTGGAAAGATCATCGATCTTTGGGAGAAGGTAACTATTCTTGACCATCACCTGATTCAGTCTTCAATTTTCTATGATTATTCTTATACCAACATCTTTCTTTTTCACAAACAAGACTAGATCACCCACAATGACATAATCATCCAGAAAAAATCCTTCTTCATCAGGTCTTCAACCTAAATTCACAACTCCCACAACTCAAGAGGCATCATCCAATAGGGAACCATCGAAATCAGGCATGCACCGGGTTTCATTTCTATTCCGAACTCAACATCACATCGAGGGGGTAGAGTCACAAAATCCTCTGGAAAGACATCTAGGAATTCTCTGAAAACCCCCAAAACCTCGTCCATATTTGTGTCCACTTATCCAACTAACATATCGAACGTCAAGAAGAGAAGAGGCTCCATATACCGACTGCTAACCTGACCACTCCGATCACCAATGAAAACTACATTATGACCATCGCCACCTGAAAAAATTACTCTTATTCAGAAGAAGTCAATAACAGTGTTCCTAAAAAAACAACTAGTAGAGGCCTAGGATGACATCATGAAACTATATCAATAGAAAAAGAAGATCCATGCAGTAGTGATGCAGCCCCAACATCAATCTACATCCCCGAAAAACATCAAACAAAATTTTATGACATCCAACTAGAATACCCAACACCAAGGGAACATGAAGCCTCTAGACATATAGTCCACAAGAAGTGGCTATACTGGGTAAAAAAAAGTAGTGCAAAGCTTCTGAATCAAACAATGTTCAAGAAAGAGTGCTAAACTGACTAATCATACCTCGAACGACCTCTGACCCTACTGGAAATGCTACCTATGCGGCGTGAAAATGCTCACACCCATCTTTTATTCCCCTCTATTGTTATCCTCCTCATCATACACTCCATAGTCGAGGTCTATAAGGATAACCCAGAGGTTGTCCTCCTTCATCACTATCTACCCCTCGGTGGAGCAGGTGTTTACTGCCCCTGCTACTGGAAAGGCATAACTGAAAACTGCTGCTACTGAGGTGGGTGTTGAACCTGCCCAACCCCCACTATAATGTGGTTGAACTATGAACTAGTTCTAAAGATTCCCACATCCTCCACAGACAAATAATATTTGTCTCGGGCCATAAATAAAGGGTGAGGACCAAGAGATCGGAACTGGAACTATTGAGGCGTACTCCCTGTTATCCGAAACCTAGAAAGACCTAACATTGAAGCCCATACACTGACTTCTTTCCCCTTTAACGAACTTGGCTAGATTCCCTCTCAAGTTACACATCCCATTGAGTTCATTCTTTCCACTACCTTGGCCTTCTTATGAACCTCTAAGTATGTAAGTTGAGTGAAGAGGGTAACAACATACTAAATGGAAGGTAGGAGTGCCTCCTCTAAGTGTCTCGCTCTAGAATCCTCATCCGGAAAGAGATCCAGTCTGAAGAGTAAGAGATCCTTGAACTTGATCATTAGTTCACTTACCGACACACTCCATTTATGGAGGGAGAGTATCTCCTTCTTCTTCATGACCTTCATCATGGAAGGAAGGAATTCTTCCTAAAACTCATTCTCAAAGTCAGCCCACAAAACATCAGTTTCCTTCCTATCCCTAAGGAAAATCTTCCACCATTGATGTGATGAACCCTTCATCTGGCTCACCTCTAGAGGAACCTAGTACTATACTGAAGCACAGATCAAGTTGAAAGTGATCACAAGATTCTCGAGACAACTCTACGTCTCTATGTACGAGACACTGACCTTGTAATTTCCCCGAGTCTACCGCCAGAAGGCACAAAGTATCTTTTTCCACTGGTCATACTCCTCTCGATTATCCCTCCACTGATTAACCAATTCAACCCGTTGGGCCGCAAATTCTCATACCATATGTGGACAACACCTAGGTTCCATAGAAGAAAATGTAAATAAGGAACTCTTAAACCTGGTTAGTATGTAAGTTTTCTTTTTATTTTAACCCTGTAATTAAATTAATCCCCCAAGACACCCAAGAAACACAAGAACACAAGTCATTAAGATGAATATAAATTTACTAGGGTCTCTACCCTAAAACCAGTGTAGCCTCACATGGTCGTTCTATAGACTCAGAGTCCTTGCATCGAATCATGGGGTATCCTAAATTCCTATGTCCTAGGTAGCTTTCCCTGGCCTATTTCACGCACCATGTTTTCCTAACACCATTTTCTGACTATCCCACGCCATCCTCACTGTCCCTAACTCTTAAATTCATCCTATTTATAAAATGAACTACCAAAACCTGCCTATGATACCATTTTGTCACGACCCGCCTTCTTCATGATGTGGGAATGGGACAGCAAGGTGTCATACCCTTCCTTCTTCAAGATGAATGAGAGACAATGACCTCCAATACCCACCTTCTATAGGCCCTAGAGTGGCGACTAGAACCAAGGGTATAGAACCTCACACCAAATGGAAGGCATTACCCTTTTAATGGTAATAGGATTGGGAGACAAGACAGAGAAATCTCAAAAAGTACCAATGGTAAAGGTAAAAGTAAATCCAATACCATTCCCAAATGCATCTTAAAACATAAACTACGGCAAAAGTACAACCAAATTACTAAAACAAGTACCAAAATAAAGATCTAAGTGGCACCACATCAACTATCTTGGTGACCGAGTTAGTAATGTCTAGTAAGGCCCTCAAAATCCTCTTGTAAACCTAAAAATAGTTTTACTCATGTAGGATGAGTATACCAGTATACCCTGTAGGAAAAATAATTCCACCCATGCACAAGTGGGGGAACATACTAATGCCCCCATGAGAAAATAGTAACAAAATAATGCACATGCCAAGGGATACTAACCAACCAAGCCTCACCAAGGAACACAAGCCAAATAATGATATTTATGAAAAGTAGTAGTATAAGAAAATAGATTTATTGGTACCCTACACCACTTTCCCACTATTTAACAGGTCGTTCTTAATGGATAACGTATTGACGCTACCACTCTCCCAAAATGAAGTCCCACTACCTTAGCCTGCCTACACACACCTAGGCCGCAACCATACCACACATCTCACTGACATACACCTGGGCCACAATAACCACACCTCTCACCCAAACACACAGGCCTCATCCTGGAGACACAAGGGAAAACCATCTGGGCCCGTAGATACCTAGGCCTATCATCCACAACAAAACTACAAAGGAAATGGGACTATGGTAAGCCTCAATCCATTACAGCCCACCTAGATATGCTCAAGCATTATGAAAATGAAAGAGGTTGTGTGAAAGAATGTATGTAACCAGGAATCCATCATCTCATTAGTATGTTGGGAAAGACACCCTCCCCTGTGAAATAGTGTTGTTTGGAGCACAGTTCTCAACAAGGGTGGTGTGTTTGTAGAAATCACAAGGAACTATAATTTAAATATATTTAGGTAAGAAAACGATCGGTCTAATCTATGGGTCCCCACAACAAACAACCAACTCATACAAAACCACATTTTCTGCTACCCCTATATGCACAACCACATAACAGCCACTTCAAAAGCATAACACCAACCCCCTTTTCATTTATACACTATCCATTCATTAATTCAGGGGTTCAAATTAATTTATTCTAGAACTACCTTGGGAAACTACCAATGAAATTCATTTCCATTTTAACACCCATTCATAGAAACAACATAGAATAACCAACCTACAATTCCACCGCACCACCCCCTTTTCCTTAGACACCCATTCATACCATTTCAAACTATCATTCTTCAAAGTTATACTACACTTTACTAATATTTCTCTCATGTAGTCCCACTACATAGAAATTTCATAACCACATTACAGTCCCAATTCCCAACATTTCCCAATGGCCACAACACAAACAAAGGTAGTACCACTTTCTACAGGTCCATACATTCCAAAATCCATCAGTCTCTCAAATTGGGATACCAACACACCCCCTATACCACCCCACACACAAAAATCCCATAGAAACCAACATTAAACCACATCCCCTATGCACACACATACCAATCCCTTCTTACAGAACCAACTCCCTTGCCCACCCATGTACCCATAACTGTGCTCCAAACAACATCCCTATAAAACTCACACAAAAACCCAATAGAACATAGCACTAAGCCACACATATGAATAGGATATATATTCAGATTTGGTAAAAACTATTCTATAATACACTTCATAAAAAGGGTTGATCATACTAGGGTTTTCATCCTAGGTCATCCATTTAATTTAACTGGGTATACGTGATTAGTCAGATTAGTATTCACACCAATTGTTTATGAATCGATAATAGTTATAAATCATCACCCATTCATAGAAAAATACCACAAAGGGCCCTGATTTTCAGAAGGCCTCACAAACACAATCGATCACACCATCAATAAAGATATCAAATAAAATGGAAATCAATATCAAACCACTCTCAGCCTGTTATTTCTTTGACCCCATTATCTTTTGATCATACTCCATTACCTTCATTTATCAATTATTAAGAAAAGGATTATACAGTTATTAAAAAAGAATCATTAGTACACCCACCCCGCATGATGCATAATTAAAGAGAGGTAGAATAAATATCTACTTGATACAACAGGAAACCAAAGATCCTTTTTGCACTAATAATAGGGGATCACACAAGAAGAATATAACTCAAAGAAAGTTGAGAAGCAGGGGATCTAGAATAAGTGAACGACTCATCTTGGGAGGAAGTATCTAGGCACACCAAGAGGCAATAGAAAACATAATATAAAGGTAAGATCATGTATTTAAAGAGAAAGATCCTATATTGAAGGAATAATGGTTTTAAAAGCCAATATTCATGGAATTCTTGTCAAGATTATACAGTTTGAATATCTCAAAATCCCTCGAGTGTTATGATAATAAAGATATACTTAATATCCTTAAAAAAATATTGACAACACCCAAAAAAGTTTTAAAATAAATTTACATTAATTAAAATGTAAAAGGGGTGTAACTAGAAAACTGGGGAAAACTGGAAAAAATTGTAAATCAGTCACCGATGGGTGAGTCACTGACATTGAGCCATCGACGGGTGAGCTACCGATGCGACCTACCAATGCGGAGCTACTGATGCAACAGACTACCAATTCCTTGACCTACAGATGCCTTGACCTACTAACACCCCTAACTCACTAATGCCAACACCACTAACTCACTGATCCCAACATCATTAAATCACCGATGTCGACACCCTTGGCTCAATGACACCAACAACACTGACTCACTAATGTCGATGCCCTTGAATCACCGATGCACTGACATGCCGACACCGATTCCCAGAGTCACTGACAGAAAAAATAGAAAAACTAGAACACCCTTGAAACAAGCCATCGTTGCCTCCCAGAACACCCTAAACACTCGACATTCACAAACGCATTCCCTGAGGAAATCCAAGTTATTAAAAAAACTGACCTAGAAATTATGTCCTTAACATGAAGGATTATGAACCTTCATTAAGAAGTAACATGCTCGGTTAACCCCAAACAATTATATTCATTCAAAATCTATCTAATAACTTATTTAATTAGCTAATTTATATTTTTTGAGGTTCTTATTTAAAAGATGGATAGTATAATAATATTTTAATAGATAACATCATCTATAAATATTATTTCCCAACTAAATTTACCTTTCATAAATATTCTTGGAATATTGGCAATAATTTTACTCATTCCACATTTTGTTAAATAATTTGACCATTTTGACTACACATTATTTATCCAATTTACAAGAATATCAACTACTATACATAATAATAATAACACAATGAATAGATATCTCAATATGTTAAAAATATCATGAGGAAATAATAATAATGCATAAAAAAATATCACATATACCCATTTTTCATCATTCCATAATAAATGTTTTTGAAACACTCAAACTTATCATTTTATGTGATTTTACGAAGGTAAATAAATTGGAATATTATTATTACATATATGAGTTGATTATCAATATGCATGTGAAACATTAAGAAATATAATTTTTATATTTTAAAAATAACTATTAAATATCAATTAAATAATAATAATAATTGTAAGAGAAATTTCTCTTCATATCAACAATTTAATCTCTATATCATTATAAAACAATAATAAAAAATTTAGCTTATGATAATATAAAATTAATAATATCTCCCATTTCAATATTTTATTTTATTTAATTTCATGAAATAGTATTAATAATAATCTTGAGGTGGTAAATCTTCTATTAACCACATAAACAATAAACATTGATATTATCGCATGTGATTATTGTATTTCTCTTTCTCTAAAATTTTAAAATAATTGATTAATATTTATCATCCTAAAATATATGATAATTTATTATATTACATTATTTTTTTAATATGAATCTAATATTTAAAATAATTCATGAGATCTCTAAATTCTTGAAATATTAATAAAATATCTCAAGGTGTGAGATTATTCAATCCAAATTATTAGAGAATATATATCCTTTATAACATAAAATCACATCTTAGCTTAATTCTATATAGTATTAATATTCCAAAACATTTTAATATCATTTATTTTACTAATAATACATTGTAATTAATCTGATTCAAAAAATTTCATTTCCTACTTCTTACCTTATAATTTCCCGATTATTGGTTAATAAAAATTATGCACACAATTTTATAGATTCTCATATAAAATTAGTATAAATATATCTCCTTTTTTCTTTGAAGATTTAACTTTTTATTATTGATCTCATACATTTAAACACTAAAAAAAATAGAATGATATATTCATGTTTCTAGTTAATAAAAAATAAGTATTCAAATCCCTAACCTAAAATATTCAGTTGTTTATACACAGTGTAAATGTATAGAAAAGATGAAACCTAATAGATATCACTATCTAAAACTCTATAAATCATTAGCATAAATTTAAAAAAACTTGGATGCAATAATGGGGGATAGATATCATCCAAGGATAATTCACAAACTCAAGGAGGAAGCTTCCTTCCATGTAGAAATATAATGAAACGGTAGAAGAATATAAGTGAGAGGAATATAGAATTCAGTGGTTCAAAGACTAATCACAAAAAAGGATTTAAAACACCCAAAATATTATTTTATAAATTATAAAAACTCATTTTTGTGTCATAAAATAAAGAGGTACCAATTAAAATATTAAGTTGTGTACAAATTCCAAATATTTCATTCCCCCTAAAAATACTCTATATACTTTTAGTCGAGTCAAATATTTATATTGAATTTTCCCTTTTTAATTCATAAACGACCTTTTATATCAATTATATTAATTATATAAATAAAATAATTGTTATTCCATGACTCTAGATATTTATTTCTAATTATTGTTAATTAAATACACTAATTGTTTCATTTAAAGAAAGTTATATTTCATTTAGACAAATAATGAGGAATAATCTATTTAAAAATGGCTACTATCACAAGACATATTTACATATTATGTTATAATAATTTTAAACTATGCTTAAGAGGCTTCTAAGAATAACCCATACATAATAAATGACATCAAGAATGACATACCATGTGACCAATACATGGAAATGAAAATGGAATTACCTACTTGTGCCAAAATAGATCTATGTAAATGTATTTCAATATACTTTTACATAGATCCCTATTTCACTCTAATGTGATATTTTGATATCAACCTTACACAATGATTCAAATAGACCAACTGCACTTACATAGGGGAGTTGGTGTAAGAAATGTTTTGTTAAATTTTTTTCAATTCACCAAAAGAATAATGAATTAGGTACAAAATTTATTAAAAACTACACAATTCAAAATCTATTCCAAAAAAATCAAAATTAATTATCAGTTTTTCAATTAATTTAAATTAATTTTTTAAAATATTAAAAAAATTTAAAATAACTATTGAAATTAAAAAAACTCTCTTGAATCCCTGAACATCTTATATTAACAATGAAAGGACTCAAGGAAAATATGGTCATTTTATTATTATTTATTTAATAATTGAATATAGTTGTGATGTTGAAATTTATTTGTTTTATCTTTTCTAAAACTATTTATTATATTATAACCATTATAATTCTAGGGAAATTTCAACCACATGGGAATATTCTACCACTTTATATATAAATCCTCACCGATAGTCCACAGCCTCTAGTATATAAGGAGACATGACTGTGTTCTGTGGTTCTTAGATTGGCCATAGTGGTGGTGAACTAGATTAAGGATTCTACAATGCTCTGTAGACCCATATAGTCAGACCAAAAGTTCACTAAAATAATGGAACTAACCATGATTTTGGATTTCCTTCATCTTTTTATAATTAAAATAGAACACCTCTAATAAAATTTTCAATTTACTAACTAAACTCCATTCACACCTTACGTTGACCTAAGAAAGAAATTTATAAATTAAATTCTATAACATAATGAAACAATTTCTCCAAACCTAAAAATTTAACCCCAATCTAAAAATCAGAGTCTTGAAACACTATATTTTCTTGTCATTTTCATGAAACCATGTATATAAGAGATAATAACCCTTAACCCTTATATTTTGATATTCTTATTTTCCATCTGTTCATTGATGACCTATATGATAGATATGGACATTCTTCTAAATTTTATTCTTTGTTACTTTATTATATTAAACTTATTTTTTTATTATTCGTTCAGAATTTTTAGTTTAATGCCTTACAAATGAATTTGGATTAATTAATTTCAATTGTTTTTAGGAAATTACCTATTTGGATATATTTTTTAGTTAGAGGTAAATGAATTCCAATTCGAGTCTGACATTCCATATTATGGGCACAATCATTACTTAATTTTTTGGGAAATAACTTTTTAATTAAGGGATTATCGGCTCCATTTATTAGGATTTTATAATTTATTCAGTGATGTTTTGATAAAAAATTATGTTTAAGTGAGGTATTTTAAAATATATAATCACATGAATTTTTTAGGTTATCATGATGATGAAGGTTAATTTTCATTAAATATATTCCATTACATAAATCATTCTAAACTTTTTTATTTTTCTAAAATATAATTATTAAAATGGATATCTTAATTTTTAAGGATGACTTTATCCCGTAAAAATTAATTTTCTTTTCATGATTTATAGTTTTTTATTTTGAACTATAATAATATAATAGATAAATTCTTATTGAACATTATATTTCCGAAACATATGTTTTCATGAAATATGAAATCGTTATAAATATAAACATGGTTATCTATCATAGGAAATTGTAGGGTTTATTAATGAATGTGAAATAAAAATTACCTGAATATTCAACTATTTTATTATAATTAACTAAAAATGTGTTTTGATTACGATACAATAAAAAATTAGTGTTTCAATTATTTTTTATAGGTATTCAAGGATATTTTAATTTTATTAGGGAATATTTAATGATGATAAAAAATAATATAATTTACCAATGATAAATTTGGGTAGATTTAATGACATAAATTAGGATTTTCATGGTATAGGATTGAACTAAGTCTCATGATGTGATGACAAAGATTGTTCCTAATGATTAAAGTCGATGTGGGGGTCCTCACATGGTATTATTATTTTATACATTTTCCTTGTTTATACACTATAATACAATGGAATTGTTATTTATTTTCCCCCTCACATATTTTTATTATTTTCCAAGTATTATAAAAATATATTTTTTAAAAAGTTTTTTATGGTAAAAAATTAGTTTTCTTTCTATATATTGTGTTTCTAGTGTCTGTAGTAAATTTTTAGAGACCCTATGAATACTGTTTAAAAGAATAGTTTAAAATAATGATAATAAATATTTCTTTATACAAATTTTGTTATGTATTTATATGTTCTATTTGTATTTTTAAAAGAAAACTTATTATATATGTAAATATACTCACCCATGTAAGTGTAAAATTCTGAAAAAATGTTCTATTTTTATTTTGTGTTATCTATTAAGTGATGTATTCAATTGATTGTATTTAATAAGTAAAAAAATAATATATTTAATAAATTATTAGAGAAAAAAATATAATGTATTGATTCCCTTTGATTATGATTATTAACTTGGCTTTACTTCTATATATTACGTTTTATGTTTTATTGGTACATTAATTTCAATTAATGAATTTATTATCATTTGGATTTTTTATTTTTAGAATGTTATGATATAAAATTGATGTTTATTTTTAAATAAAATAATAATGTGTATGTATATAGTATTTTGGTAAAAATAGTTTCTCAAGGGGAATCATTTCCCTACTAAAAATATTATTTATATCACTACTATTTGGTAGCCTCAAATAATTTTGTGGAACATAATAGATTCCAATAGAGTTATGGTTTAGTTTTTATGTAAATAATATGATTTTGTTAAATTAGGTCTTTTATGTGATTTATTCCCTTTATTGATTTTCATGAACATCATATACCTCACATAGGCCTTTCTACATACCATACATCATATGATATAAAATCGATATGCACATTTGAGTTTTCTGGTAGAGTGTGTGTATGAATAATCACACACACACACACACACAAATATATATATTTATATATTCATCACTAGCTATGTATAATGATGTTATAGGATTTAATTTCAATTTCTTATAATTTTACATGATGAAATGCATAAGTAGTTTAATTGATTTTACAATAAATCACTAAAAAATCATGTTGAGACACCATTTACTTAACAAACCACCATAGAACTCATCCTTTCCTATTTATGAAAAATATTATGGATTAAATTTAAAGTTATATTATTTTTTGACCTATAGATTCCTTTATGCCAAAAGGGATTAGTATAATGTAAACCCTTGACCGATCATAGGTCATTAAAAACAATACATATCTCGCCAATATGGAATGTGGGTTATTATAATCATATACCTTGGCCTATATTATAATAACTGTTTTAACATTATTACTTTAAAATTAATTGAGATTGGTTATGAGAAAATGACCCTTGTACTATCAAATAACTGATGTGTTAATACCCTATTTGAAATTAACTAGAAAGATTACATAATCATTGTTTATGTCATATATTATGAAAAATTATTTAACCCTAAATGACATGTTCTGTATGGTGTAATTAATTAACATGAACAATATTAATTCATATAAAATTAATGGTTAACTCTAGTTGATAATAAATTGAGCAGGATAACACAATCTAAAACACTTGAATGAATCTAACTCTATATTCATATTTTTAATATTGAATTACATTATCATCCTTTAAAAACATGTAAGAGTGAGATAATATAAACAATATAATACCAAGTGATTCATGAAATATAAATCGTATCCCATTGAATGTTTCCATCATTCCTATATCATATAATGTTTTTATGACATATTATAGTAATTTGAAAAATAAATATCATCATCAAAGAAAATGGAAAAAGATAAAATTCCAATATTGTATAATAAAACATGATCAATATTTATCACATAATATGATATGGAATTAATTAACAAACACAAACTAAACTAAACCTATAAAATTTATTCACATAGAAATCTCATAGGAGACCCAATTATATCAATGTTGGGTTTAACAAATCCCCCAATTTTTCGACACATTGGACTTTCTCTATGATCCATATATTATTTTTAATACTTTACACTCAGGAAATAATGAGATATTACCTTACGAAGAGATCTAAAAAACATTTATCTTTGGATACAACATCCATATTTATCTTAACTTCTTAAATGTATATATTCATTTAAAATTGGGAAACCATGTCACACATTGTTATTACATTTTATTACCAACCCATCCTATGGAAATAATGATGTACTATATAATTAGATGATAAAAACACAATTATGTGGATTAATATCTATCATATTCGTAATAAAAATTTATTTAGACTACTTTGGATACGTAAACGTCCAAATAGGGTACTATTTACTTATAATTTATCCCTTTGTGACAATGAGTGAGTATATTACTAATAAATTCTAAAACCATTCTACATTCATTGAAACCCATATCTCTATCAAAGAAGAGAATATAGATTATTTTTAACATTTTTTTGACAATAAATCCACCTTTATGGGTAACATATTTTCTATGAATCTCTCTATATACATATGGAGATACTTCCATACTGTGGAATTTAATAACTATTATTCCATGATAAAAACACTTGTTTCAGTTATTAATAGGCATTTTAGATTTATTTATAACTTTTTGGTCACATAAGTTACCCATTTATGTATAATTTATTAATATTGTTCTGTATGGGAAAAATGAATAACAACTGCATTGTAAAATTAAGGAATCATATCTCCATCAAAAGAAATATATAATTAGTCTATATATACTAAATGTATATATTCATAAATTCTAAGATTCTTCTGATACTTATTTGATACCTACCAATATATTTCTTATTCCATATATTTACACCAATTAAACACTATCTAAATTACCATAAATGATTGGGTTATGATATCTAAGAATAAAAAAATGAAAATTGAAGTCTGTTATATTAATTTATTGTTTAATATGATGTAAAAAGTCATAATAAAATAAGATAATTATTTAGATAGATGATAAAAAATAATACATAGAAACTTGCAATAAATGGTTTTCCTATTGTTTAATTTCTTCTCAAGAATATTAACATTGAAAAATCATAAATTCATTGATGATATTTTGAGTGATGAAAATAAAACGAAATTTTTTGATAATTTAATATAATGGTTACCTATTCATGTCATTTTAATTATAGTAGAAGAAATAATTTTATAAATAAGATGAACTTCTCATTAAGACATGTGATGAACCCTCTATAATTTTATAATTTTTGGAAACCATTTCACTAATTTCCATATAAAAATAATCTTTTAGCTGAAATTAAACCATAGGGAATTCTCAAAAGAACAGATGATAAATTTGTTAAATAAAATTAATATGAAATTAACCATAAATAATGGCTGTTACAAACTCCCCATTATTAATTTTTCCATCATCATAATGTGTCTCTAAGAATTCTCAATTTATATCTATAATGAATAAGACCTCATAATTTATCCACATTCATGGGAATTTCCCTAGACATCATGATACCCACTAATCACTCAGACCACCACACAAGTGTTCCCCAATACCAAACCATTCATAAATTCACTCATCATATTCGCATTTATATTTCTTTACATTGTTAATTGTAGATTATTTTTTGAATAACTCACTAATAACCTTTAGATATCATGTTCCCCAAAAAATGATGGAAAATATATTTATAGGATACTTAAAATAAAATTTATCCCATTTTCAATTTCAAATATTCTAATTTTCTATTTAAAACCCAAAATGGGGTTTTAATCAAATCATGAATTTTCCAAGATAAAACCCAAAGGATTCTAACAAAACAATTTTAAGAAATTTTCATCAAATAAAAATTTGATATAAATTCCATCAATTCAATTTCAGAAATTTAAATTCAATAATTTAAATTCCACAATTTTCTGTCCCTTCCAAAAACACACCCTAGATCAATGGAAAAACAGGTTTTCCCAATTTTATGAAAAACTCCAATTTCAAACCAAAATCCTCCAATTCAATGGAATTTGGTTTTTAATAAACCAATTGATAGAAATTTCATTTATGTATAGAAATTTAATTTAAGTCAAACTATTCAATTTAAATAAAGAATTTTAGGGTAAATTAAATTGGATAATCAAAACGGAACCACCAACCTCAGGATCACAGGATCTCAAAACTCCAAACCCTAATTGGGATTCTCCAATGAAGAATGAAGATAATGGAATCTGAGAATTACACTTAGATCCAAGATATAAAACAGATATGATTAGATTCTATAACCCCATAGAGATCCATAAAACCCTAGATATGAAATAGTAGACAGAAGGATATAGAGAATATAAGAGAAAACTAATTGGGATAAGATCGAACACCATTTTCCAAGATTCGATCCTCTTCGAGGAGGGTTTATATGGGAAAAACTACACTTGGTAGATCTTCTCAAAGAAGAAACTGAATTGGGGTAACATAGGTCCATCATGCATCTTAATTGAAGGTTTGAGGTGTTCTAAAAGTAATTTCTAGATTAATTAATCATGTACGCATGGTTAGATCAGTAGGGCCACACAGTTTTAAAAAAACACCCAACTTAGATTTTCATCCATTTTAAGGGGATTAATGATTTCTCTAAGGTGGGTTCATGTCTTTTTATACCATACGACAACAATAAAAATCCTTACTTCCTTGGTTTTCATGGGTTTCTCTAGAAGGGGGGGGGGTGGTTTGGGAAAATTTTGTGTGAACCATGCACAACCTTGGAACTTTAAAAAATTATAAATTTTTGACCCTAAATGAGACCCAACCAATCAATGATCAAAATAGAGTTATAGAAATACCTTAAAATAGTAACATGATGTTATAACCTACCCACTATAGAAAATTTCTTCCCCATAAATCATATTCATAATATTCCATTCAAAAAATATGAAGTTTCTTCTCTCTCATCAGTGCCTCCCTCTCCCACATGTCATGAGAATCAGAACCATACTTCCATAGAATATGAACTAAAGGTTTCATCATCCCATTAAGTACCTTGGTTTCAGAATAAACTATCCTGACTGGTCATTCAAACATAGATAAATCAGGTTCAACCTCAAGATCACCCCAGCTCAAAACATGCGATAGATCGAAAAGATATGTTCGTAGGTGAGATACATAGAACATGACTCGTATCAAAATCATCAGTAGTGGAATTGATAAATTGTAATAAACTTTCCCCACGCTCTCCACATCATCAAAAGGTCCCACAAAATAAGGATAAATATTTCCTTACCTCCCAAGCCGTAAATGACCCAACCACTGTGAAACATTCAAGAACACATAGTCACTAGCTAAAAATTCCAATGGTCTATGATGAGGATCATCATAACATTTATACCAAATTTATACCATAAAAATTCTATAATGAATAAACTAAATCTTTGATTTCATCTCATTCTCCAAGAATGGTTCAACCAAGGAACATTCACCAATCTCCGACCAACACAATAGAGACCTGTAAGGCGAGTCACCCAAGGACTCCAAAGTGTCATTCTGATCATATATTTGTAACTATTGTTATATGAAAACTAAACAAGCACTAGATGGTCATCCCAAGAACAAAAAAAAGTTGAGTACAGAATCATAGATCATATACTTAACAATCTATAAATCTCTTTTTATCTGGAAAATGTACTATGGATGGTAATTCATACTCAAATGAACATGTGATCCTAGTTCCTCCTAAAGGCTTATCCAAAGGTAAGAAATAAACTGAGGAACTTTGTTATAAATTAATGTAAATGGAACTCTAGGAAAATGACAATATCTTTCATGTAGAGGTTTCCAAACTCCTCAACTTTGGTTGTGTCATGAATGGGTGTAATGTGAGCTGATTTTGTCAGTCGATTGATCAAAACTGATATCTCATTCTTATTTCTCTAGGTATGAGACAACCCAACCATAAAGTCCATAGTTATCTCATCACACTTCAATGTTGGCATTGGAAGTGGATGAATAAAACCCAAAGGATTATAGTTCTTGGCTTTGCCCTGTTGTCTTGTATAATTCTGAGAGACAAATTCAGCGATACCTCATCTCATTCCTATCCACTATAATTTTTTTATGCATTTCATAGAACATATTCATGGTTCCTGGGTGCACAACCCATTTGGAATTTTGGAAATCCCCCCGCATAACATTTTTTCTCACCACTAAAGGTACAAAAAAGATATTATGATACTATATAAATCCTACTTTGGAGAACGACTAAAAAAAAATTGTATCCCCCCACCATAAAGAGAGTCTCTAATGCTATAGAACTCAACATAAGTTGTTGATACGGAAATACTATCTCAATAAGAGCAGATTTCAATTGAGCACTATCTAGAGAAACTTGACCCTCTGATTCTTGGTCTCCAATATGCAATTCTGAAAATAGATCCATCAATTTCCACTCTTCTGAGGATTGTATCATGGAATGGGTCAAAAGTTTCCTTCTTAAAGAATCTACAGGGACATTCCCTTTCCATGGGGTATAGGCAATGTCAAATTAAAAATGTTTTTGGTATTCCACCCAAATCCTCTAGGTAAGATTCAAATCTCTTTGAGATAATATATAACTGAACCTCTTGTGGTCTGAAAATATGGTAAACCTTTATTCATAATGGTAAGGTTGACAACTCTTTAGAGCATGAATCTCAGCTACAAGTTCAAGGTCAAGGGTTAGATAATTCTTCTAACTTGGCCTAAGCTAATGAGAGCCATAATAAATGACATGATCACCCTGCATAATAATGCAACCCAAAACCAAACCCCATGCATCGAAAAAGACCATATTTCCCTACCCAGACTCAGGATGAGTCAACACAGATTCAATCGCCTAAATATGTTTCATTTCAAAAAAAGAATTATGAAATTTTTCATCCCAAGAATACAATACTCCCTTTTGAGTTAAATATTTCATTGGAGAATCCAAATTTGAGAATTCCTTAACGAATTGATGATAATACCCAGTTAAACCCAAGAATAACTCAATCTCAAAAACATTCTGTGGGTTTTCCCATGTCATAAAATCCATCACCATTTTAAGATCAATTGAAATATCATGTTCTAACACCTCATTCCCAAACAACATTACTTCCCAAATCCATAAATCTCATTTCATAAGCTTGGAAAAATGTTGGTGATTTATCAACAATTCCAGAACTACTCTCAGATGATGCACATAGTACTCCTCAAATATAGAGTAAATAAAGATTTCATCAACAAAGACTACTCCAATGTAGTCAAGGTACTCATGGAAAAACATGTTCATTAAATCCAAAAAGGCTATAGGATCATTGTTTAATCCAAATGGAATGACTAGGTACTCATAATGGTTGTACCTACTCTAAAAGGTAGTTGTTTGAATGTCAGATTCGTTTATCCTCAACTCCTAGTAACCATATCGAAGGTCAATATTCAAGAACAAAATTTTTTCCCTTTCAATTGATCAAAAAAATAATCAATCCATAGAAACATACAATTATTATTTACTATAACATGATTGATTTTTCAGAAATCAAAATAGAGGAAAAGTGATCCATCAAATTTCTTAACAAATAGAATGAGCACTGCCCAAGGTGACACACTCAGACATACAAATACTTTCCCTAGAAGATCATCCAATTTAGTTTTCAAATCCTTCATTTATACAGCTTCATTATGGTATGAGACAATAAATATAATATGAATAACATTTACTAAATAAATAGAAAATTATACCTTCTATACCGGTGGAAAACCAGAGAATTAAAAAGGAATGATATTGGGAAAATAAAAAAAAACTAGCGGGATCACTGCTAAATGATTATCTCTCCAAATCAAAAGTGAAAACATATATCACTTTCCACAATATGGATGAGAAGATACTGCTCTACTCTATTTCTAGTCCCATTATCCTTGAATTATTTGGTACACCCCATCAAGAGTAGTAATAGAGACCTATTGAAGATAAAATTCAATATATCCTATATTGGAAATAATCCAATACATACTGAATATGACATCAAAAGTCTTCATGTGTATAACTAAAAAATGTCAAGAAATATCAACATCTGATAAAGGGAAACCACAAGCAGGACTATGAAGACCCTACCCTCTCTTTATTCCAAGGGGTGTAGTAATATCTACCATGTAAGACAAATGATTCGTAAGAAGATTTATAACAACACGAGTTGAAATAAACAAATGGGATTCACCAATATAAAATAAAGTAATAAAAAATGATGAATCCATAGTAATAGAACCTACCTCAGTCATTAGAAACATATAGTATTCCTTACACTCTAGGAATAATCTTCATTCTATATGTCTATGGATGGAACCCTTTATATACGTTATGAATATGATTGCGACTCATTTTTTGATGGTGTTGATAACCCAATTATGCTAAGTATAGTGGAGGAGACATGGAATGACATCTGTAAGTGAACTGAGAATCCAGAAGAGACACATAACTTGGGAGCCTTAGTGGTAACCTACTTTGAATTCCCCAGATTTCCACACAGGTAGAAAATAAATGGGCATCTTCCAGGTACTGAATGAGGATTATAAAAATCCAACTGTCGAGAACCTCCATGATAATCATCACTCATCCTCTTTATCGTAGAGGCGTTCACACATTCACTATGAGAAACAGAAACTCCAAAAAACCTTGACATTCAATCCAGGTCTATCACAACCATCGATGCTCTATCTAGTACATTATCATAAGAAGGAATATTCAATAAGAAATCCTAAGAACAAATATCATATAATAATCCCAAACCAAATTTCATGTCTTTTATATTCCGGTTTCATTCTATCTTATCTACAAACTATACTAGCTCAGCAAAATGGTTTTTGTAGTCTATCATGGTCTTATCAGCCTTCTCAAGATTAAAAAACTCAGCATGTTTCTTCACCATCACCAATTTGACCCAAAATCTGATTCTTGGTCCTTCTAGCATGAAGGTGGAATAATTAGCCTTGATCTTGTTAGATGTTTATAAGACCAAAAAATGCTTAATCATTCTCAACCATTCCTCATCAACTTAAGGATCATTGGATACTTTGAATACTGGTGGATTCTAGTGATGAAAATCTTGATAATTATATTTAAGATCATTCCTTTAATGTTTTAAAGTTGGAACTGGTGATGGTGAATGTCCCAGAGCTTAGATTGTACACACAATCATGTTAATAATGATCCTGTCCACTAGGGGATTTGATCAATGAGGTTCAATGGTATCTTCCTTTAGGATCTGATTCATTTGTCTTAACAGAGGCATGATTCTACACAACATCAGTAGACAATAGAGAAGACATAAAACATAATACTCAAAAAGAGAAATAAGAAAATTAATCCCAACGGATAGAAAACTAAGATTTGGATTTCAATTTATCCAAATCAAAAGTAGGAAAAATACTAGAAATAATCCATAAGACAACTTCCATAAACACCCATAGTGACTTAAGACTCATTGTGGTGAGATATGTCTAGAAACTCAATTTAAATTACCTCCTTTGTTCCAATAAGAACTACCCAACTACGTATTGACATCATTGAAAGATGAAAACCTACACCTATGATACCACTTTTTCATGAACCAACCCCGATACCCTGGTAACTCAATAACTGAGCTGGTAATGGCATGGACCTAATAGGTATCTCAATCTCTAGGGGTTAGAATCTAGAAATTTACATCATACTATATGAAAGTGAGAACAAATTTTCCACAAACACATTATAAAAATGATAAAGAAGTCAGTATGAATAGAAAGAAAATACCCAAGGAGAAGTGTACCAAAAGTCTAAGAAAACTCAAAGTATTACAAAAAAGTATAGAAAAATATGAAAAAATTCTAGGTATCAATGGATGTAGCTCTCTAGGGACAAAGATCAACAGCTAAAACCACTTTCAAGTGGTGCCTCACCCGTGCTCAAACCCGGAAGATGATAATCTAAAAACACAAAAGCAAACAGGTATGGTGTTATCTAAAAGCATAATAGGTATTCAAAAATGATTCCATAATAGATTAATACATTTAATTAACCAAATAATTCTTTCAATTTTAAATAAAAAACTTTGGAATTTAATAAACATATTTAAAAAAATCATACATTACATTTCAAATTATTGAAGTACGTTAAACAAATGGAATTACTAAAACATTTATATAAACCAATTTATATATATTTGAAGACATGTAAAATAGTTTAGAAAAACCGAATATATATATTATAAATAAAAACAATCAATCAACATGGTCATGTTCCAAAATGTATGATGGTTCTAGGCTAAGGGACTCCACACACTCAAAATGACATAGAAATATGTGTATACACATACCCCTTTGGTATGGGAAATAATAACTTCATCACCATCCCATCGAGGATGTGACTTACTGAATTTATGTTTTAAAAACATTGTAAACCACAGAGTTTTGTCTGAATAACTCACTAAATACCTAAGTCTAGCATTTTCTCTAATTGAAAACAATAATGGGAAATTTATTTTAAGACATCTTAAAATACAATTCATTAAATTATCCATTTTTAATATTCCAATTTTCCATTAAAAAATGGAAGTTTAACCAAATCCTTAATTTTTACAAGATAAAAACCAAAGGAATTAATCAAAACCATTTAAATCCATTTTCATGAAATAAAACTTTTAAATCAATTCCATCCATTTTATTTTAAAAATTTAAATTCATCAATTTAAATTTACAATTTTCTATCAATTTCACAAAGACACCCTAATTCAATGGAATTTGGTGTTTTTTCCAATTTCATTCCAAAAATAAAATTTAAAAACCAAATAATACAATACATTAGAATTGGGTTTTAAATCAAACAGTCAAAATTAAATTCATTTATATGAAGAAATTGAATTTAAATCAAATTATTGAATTTAAATCAAGAAGTTTATGGTAAATTAAATTGGCCAATAAAAATGGAACTGCCTACCTTAGGATCATTGGATCTTGAAAATTTAAATCCTAATTATAATTCTTTAATTAAGGCTCAAGAAAAATGAATCTAGTAATTACACCTAGATCCAAGATCCAAAATTGTGGATGATAGATTCTCTAACCAATATAGAGATCTATAAAACCCCATGGGGGAAAGAAGATATAATGAGATATAAAGAATGAGAAGAGAAATATAGTTAGAAGAATGTATAATGTCATTCTACATGATTTGATAAACATTAGAGAGGGTCTAGAGGGTCCAAAAACTTCTCTCAGGAGCTCCCCTAGAAGTTGAAATCAAATTGGGGTTGTAAATATAAGTTATGCACCTTAAACAAGGGATTCAAGAGTGTTAAAATTATTTTTTGGAGTAATTAATCCCATACACAATTTTAGTTTAGTAGGGATTCACAATTAGACCCGACAGTTCTCCCTATACATGATCCCCTTTTATTAGGTTGCATGGTTTTTCTGAGGTGGGAGCATAACTTGTGATAACATCTGCCAACCGTAAAAAATATAACAACCTCAGTATGCACAGTTTTCTCTAGAAGGGGGAATGGTTTGGGAAAACCATGTGCCAACCATGCACAGCCGAGAAACATCCAAAAAATCCAAAGTTATCACCTAAAACACCCCCAAATTAAACCCAACCAAATCATCATAAAAATTTGGGTTTTATGAATACTAAAAAAACTAACATGATGCTACATTATAGATGAATGTTTTTGCATGAGACCTACCTATTCATTAAGGGGAAATATAATTTTTGGTACCTAATATCACCTTATATTTCCAATACATCCATCATAAGAAATCAATGTTTAAAAATAGAAATCATAATATTACCTAACAAAATACGTACATAATCTTTATTTCTTATTAAATAATTATTTATATAAATTTAATTAATATATATATATTATCCAGGTATCTATAGTAATTGGAATTATGTGGCATTGATATTGAATATACTTCACCAAAATTGAATACCATAGGATGATAACCATATAATAGAAAATAACATTATTAAAATACAAATATTATAGTCATTGTGAATGGAATATGAATTTTTTAAGGATTATAATGAGGATTCAACAATCATTAATGTATTTTGAATTAGTAGTAAAATAAATTAATGAAAAAAATATCCTCTCTAAAAAAACTATATGAAACACAAATTTTATATACATTAGGGATATAATATTTTTAAGGAGAAAAATCCATATTAGAATGTTTTGACCCCAAAAGATCTCTTTTAACGAATGTTTAATTAAAAACGATCCTAGTAGAGGATATGTTCTGTAATCCTCCATCATACTTTATATAAATTCACCACCATGAAAATGATACAACCATAATTCCATAAATAGCTAGAATATATATGCATTTAAACAATGAATTTTTTTCCTATTAGATCATTTTATCATTTTAAATACTAATTAAGGTTGTATAATGGTATGGAATGATAATATATAATTTTTTTTATAATTTGGAAATTGTATTACTGAATCATAAAAGAATTTAGTAAAAAAATATAGTGAAATTTAAATTTATTATGAATGGGAATGGAAAAAATGAACATTATGAAATCTTTCCTTATTATATAGATTTCTAATAGATGCAGAATAACACCATAGAACATTTAGTGGTTCTTGGAAGAAATCACAATAATTTAATGGGGAGGATAACCTTGTTTTTTGATTTTTTATAGTGATGAGAAGAGGGAGGATATATGGAAATTTATAATTAATTTCAAATAATAATTTTATAAGTCTTTTATCTTGTATTAGAAGATATAACTTTTCAAAAAATAAATACTACTAGTATTCCCATGGTTTGAAATCATTGAGTTTTATATTTTAGAAATTTTGATGAAATTTATAACATAGTGAACTAAGAACCTTATTTTTGTCCTATTTTTTTTACCATGTACGATTATTTTAACACAAAATAATTATTTTTGAAACCTTAATATACATTGATTATTTCGAAAAAATATTTAGTGATTCACAAAATTGATTTCAACATTTTAAAATAAATTATTTTAATAAATAAATACAAGATTAGTTTATGAAATAATTTGTATAATTTATTAAACCATTTTCATACTAATGAATTTATAATAACTTTATTATATGCATGTAATATTTTACTCTTTACCTAAAATGTATAAAGTAATAAAAAATTCACAATTTCTTAATTTCAATAAGAAAATTCTAAATATAATGTCTTTGTATTGAAAAAGTGTTAAATAAATTTAATATATATTGTTTAATAATATGGTGTTTACCTGCTAAAAGAATGAAATTTTCACTAGAATCTAATAAAATCCATTTAATACAATTTTATATTATACAATGACTTATGTATTTAATTAAATTGGTATTTACTAATCAGTATACATTATTTATACATACAAATTACTTTATTTCAAAATTTTGTTATGTATTTTTACCCAATAAAAGTATTTATAATGGTCACATTACTATAACAATGGTCATATTTCAGTTTTATTATTCAGGAACCACCTTACCATCTTTTGTAATGGCCCAGACCCTCCTCGTCCATTAATCTGCCAATTTCTGCTGTTTGGGACACCATGGACCCATCAGGTCCAGATCTGTAGGGAAGTGTGTCAGTGGCATGATGTCATGATGGTGTCACCGATCGGTGACACCGATCGGTGCCAGATGGAAATTTCGGGTTTTCCTTCCCTAGTTTTTGTATAATGCCACTTTTGACTCTTTTAATATTTTTCAAGTGTTTTAAAGCCATTTTTAGCCCCAAAATCAATATTTTAAATTCCCTAAGAGTGGGGTGACCCTCAACGGACCTGTTTTTTTCTCTTTAAAAAAAGACCATTAACACACAACTGTTATCACCACCTTTACTAAATAACAATTAATTACATCGTGTGTAACCGTCCAACTGGGTGGTAAAACCATGAACTTCCTTTAAAACCATTCAAAATCCTTACCCAGTAACTCTAGGACCTTACCTTTTTATTGCACAGGAATTCATTCTTTCTTCTTCTTGGATGGTTTGTTTCTTTCCTTGTTGCGTTTGGAGTCTCCTTTCCTGACGCTAGTAGTGCGCTAGTGTGGGAGCCTTTCATTCTCACCCTTGGAGTCCTTGGAGTTCCTCCCCTAAAATTCGCGCTTCCCGGTTATTGGTGTGAGGAGAAAAACGTCAATATCTGATCATCCAGGTATAGATTTTCTTTCGTCTCTCTTAACTATGTATCATGAGGGGTGGGTATGATAATGTTTCCTATGGGGATGGATGAAACCAAACCATAACGAAGATAATAAATGGATTTAAAGAATGAAGGGGTGTGTATTATAATGTTGTTGTAATCTTTTATCATTTACTATATGTTTTGAATTGAATGGGATTATGTCAAATGAAAATTGTGTTCATTGGTGGTCCTTTCATGTGCACTAATGAACCTCTATTTTCTGGATTATCATGTAATTGAATGACAGTAACATGTAAACTGGTTAATCACATAAACTCGGTTGATTAGATGGATGACCAATGAATAATAAACCTATTTTGGTCACCCATGTTAACCAAATAGAAATATAGAACTAAATTAATGGAATATTTAAATTTAAAAAAACTCCATTACTCTGTTCTAGTGATGTTTACGATTGATGCTTGTGAGACGATGTGGTTGGGGATGGGATCCCCTATTGTGCAGTTGTTTGTTTGTGGATCTAAGGCCATGTGGGGCCGTATGTTAGGGCATTTTTTGGTTACATTACATTGAGGGATCTCACAGATCCCTTTAGTCGTTGTGAATTAACAAGAGAACTGGGTGCGAATGTTTTCTTTGTTACTTGGCTATTTTTCCTTCTTTAGCTTCTGGTTATGCCTGTTAGTTTCCCGGTAGTGATGAATTATCTTAATGGAATCACTTGAATATGAAAATATGAATGGGTTCAATGGGGAAGTATTTCCAAGGGATGATTTGTGACATGGTTGTGGTTGTGGTGCTTCTTATGAATTAATAGTAATGTGCGTGTCTGTAAATGGGCTTGTTTTGGAACCCCTAGGTTGGGATGAGTGTTTTTTACATATATGTATAATTTAGTATTTATGTTTTTTATTCACACCCCACCCAAGTTTAGCACTTCATGTTGAACACCGCCATTTCATGGGGAAGATTGTTTTTTCCAACACTCCTATCTGTGGCTAATTATTATCTCATTTTCTTCTCCCTTTCTTGAGTATCCCAAGATTAATCAAGTAGCATGTGATAGCTTGAAGTCCATTATAGCCAAATATTATTTGGGGAGGGTATATTATGGTGGTTGGCCCAGGTTTGTGTGGGCTGGTGGTTGCCCAAGTGCCTTCAGGATGAGGTACAGGTGTCTCCGGGCATGGTGGTAGCTTTTCTGGCCCAGGTGTTTCTGGGAATGGTGGTAGTTGTTCTGTCCCAAGAATCTACAAGTGTGGTTATGTGTGGTTGTTATGGACTAGGTGTTTGTCGACAGAATTTGTGGTTGTGCTAGCCCAGGTGTGTGCAGGCGGGGGATGACAGTGGGACTGCGGTGAGAATGGCGGGAATTGTTTGATGTGTTGGATGTCTTCAATAATCAATGGGAAAGTGGTGTGGCGTACCCAAACATTGATGTGTTATTACTATTACATTACTTGACTTTCTTTATTTGGGGAGGGTGCATTAGTGATGTTTGGGTGGATAGATTCCTTGCTAGGTGCTTTGGTTGCCTCTTTTTCTCACAGGGCATTAGAATGCCTCCCCACTTGTACATGAGAGCTTTTGGTTTTCCCTACTGAGTATACCTGTATACTCACCCTATGTATATAAAACTACTTTTAGGTTAACTGGAGGACTTTGGGGATCGTGCAAGACTGTACTACTTTGGGCTTTCGGACAGTTGTTGTTGCTGATTTTCTTTTCGATGGTATATTCATTTAGAGTTTTTTTTTTACTTTATAGCACTTACTTTTGGAACATGCATATGGGAATGGTTTATTTTGGATTTACTTTTACTTCCATTTTTGGTGTTGTTGGGATTTACTATCTTATCTCCTGATCCTACTAAATGAAAGGTAATGCCTACAATTTTGGGTGTGATTTTATAACCTTGGTGCTAGTCGCCACTCCATGACCTATTGAAGGAGGGTCTCAGGGGTCATTATCTCTCCTTCAACATGAATAAGGAAGGGAAAGGAAATCTACTATCCCTTCCCGCATCTTGGGGAAGGTGGGTCATTACATAATGGTATCAAAGGAGAGGTTGAGAGATTGGATGGAGTCCAGAGTTAGGCATAGTGAGGATTTCATGGGATGGTAGGGAAATAGTGTTACTAAATCGTGGTGTGTGAAATAGGCCCGAGAAGACCAGCTAGGACACGAGATTTTAGGGGACCCATGATATGATGAAAGGACTCTAGACCTAACGAACGACCAAGTGAGGCTACCCTGATTATACGGTAGAGACCCTATGAAAGGTACATGCATCATAATGACTTGTGTTCTTATGTGTTCTAGGTGTTATGGGAATTTAAATAAATAAATAATAAGTCAAAGAAAAAATTTAAGGAAATCCTCTACACTACTCTAGCTTAGGCATTACTTGTTTACTTTACAGTTATGGCACCCAGACATCGACCATGAGTAGTGCGGGCAATAGAGGCCAAGGTGGATCATTTGGCAGATTAGTAGCGGTCTGATCAAGATGAGGAGGATGACCAGTAGAATATGACTCTTCTTGCCTTTTAGTGGAAGTCCCTCATGAAGTATGAGGGAAACGTCTCAGACATAAAGATAGAGTGGTATCTCAAGGAGCTGTTGATATCTTTCAGCTTGATTCTGATATTAACGGAGTACTAGGATCTTCTGGCTATGATCTAGATGTGGGGAGCAGTGCGTTAGTGGTGGATGCTCTATCTTGGAGAGAAGAGAGAGGTTGAGGTTACATGGTGGCGGAATTTGAGAGGGAGTTCCGAGCGGAATTCCTCTCTTCCACGATGATGGATGAGAAGAGGAAGGAGCTACTCTCTCTTCAACAAGGGAGTATGTCAGTTAGGGAGTTGGGGATAAATTTCAAGGATCTCCTTTTCTTTTCTCCGGAACGTTTTCCAAATGAGGATTCTTGGGTGATACATTTAGAGGAGGCACTCCAACCTTCTGTTCAGTATTCTGTTACTCCCTTCACCCTTCTGACGTACTTGGAGGTCCAAAATAAAGCTGAAGTGGTGGAGATGATGCACACGCTGTGATGTCTTTCGTGAGAAGGGATCTAGTTGGGCTCATCAAAGGGAAATACCATCAACAGCAGGCCTCCAACGTCAAGACCTTCTAGGTTTTGACCAGTGGGGAGCAGGCCCCAGTAGATCCAGTTTCAAACTCTCGGTCCTTGAGCTTTCCTCATAGGCCCAAGACCAAGTTACTTCATCTATGGAAGCCATGTGAACATTCTAAATCAGTGACCAGATAAAGTGAAGTATAGTAGGGGTGAGAAGGTTCAGCACCCACATCAGCAACAACAGTTTCCAACCATGCCCTTTTAACAGCAGTAGCAGGGACAGTGAGCTCACGCTCCTCTAAAATCAGACATGGATGGAGGAGGCCAACCCTAGTGTTCTCCTCTGGGACCTCGACTAGGGCATGGTCTGGGAGGTAACCAACAGCCGAGAGGCAGAGGAGCGGGGCGTGTGTAGTTTCACTCCGTAGAGGCAGCAATTCCAGAAGGACAGGAAGTTGTTCGAGGTGCTGTCAGCTTGTTTTTAGCTCTTTCTTGTGCCTTGTTTGATTCTGGAGCATAAAAATCCTTTTTTCACTCATTCTATCCCATTCCTTGTGCTAAGACATAGAGAGACTCTCCATTCCCCTGGTTTTGAGTACGCTAGTTGGAGATCATACCAACATGGTTGATGTTTGTCGAGGATTCAGATTGATGTTGGGGGTGCATCAGTCTAGTGGGGATCTCATTCCGCTACAAATTTATCCATTTGATGTCATCCTAGGAATCGATTGGCTCTTTTAGGTGCATGCTATTATCGACTACTTCTGAAGAAGAGTCATGTTTTTTGATGAGGATGGCCAACATGTGGCTTTTTTTGGCGAACAGATTTGTTAGGTGGGGAGACGGTGTGTGGAACCTCTTTTTTTAATTTTTTTGAGCTTTCAACAGAATCAGTGGATGTGTAGATGATGGATGCACCAATTTTTTTAGATAATTCGTAGACATTTTTTCAGAGGAGGTTGTGACCCTACCCCCTTGACGTGACGTTGATTTTGGGATAGACTTACAACTCGGTGCACACCCGATTTCCATGGATCCTTATTGGATGGATCCTTTTGAGTTGTGGGATTTGTGGATTCAGATTGACAATATGATGAATAAGGGTTTTGTCCGACCCAACGTGTCGACATGGGGTTCTTCAGTTTTATTCTTGAAGAAGGAATACGGTGGTCTCAGGCTTTGTATAGACTACCAGAGATGTAATAATGTAATAGTCAAGAACAGTTACCCTCTCCCAAAGATAGATGATCTTTTTGAACAGCTGAGGGAAGCAGGTTGGTTCTCTATGATAGATCTGTAGTTTGGGTATCACCAGTTAAGGGTGAAGAACAATGATATCTTGAAGACTAATTTTAGGTGCAGGTATGGGCAGTTTGAGTTAGTAGTCATGTTTTTTGGTGTTACGAACTCACTTGCTGTGTTCATGGGGATCATGAACGCTATTTTACGTGAGTTTCTAGACCTGTTCTTCAATGTGTTCATCAATGACATTTTGATCTTCTCATGAACAGAGGAGGAACATACTAAGCACCTCAGGATGGTCTTGGAAATCCTTCGACATTAGCAGCACTATGGGAAATAGTCCAAGGGAATGTTCTTGACTCGAGAAGTGAATTTCCTTGGACACGTGGTGTCTCAGAAAGGGGTTGCGGTTGATCCATCAAAGGTTGAAGTGGTTGTTTCTTGGGAAGCACCCAAGAATGTGATAGAGGTTCATAGTTTTCTAGGTCTAGAAGGCTGTTATCGGTGGTTCGTACCCAACTATCTCGAGTTTCCACTCCGTTGAAATCATTTAATAGAAAGGACCATGCCTTCGTGTGGTGTGAGGAGTGTTAGGAAGATTTCAGCTATCTGAAGGAAAGGTTGTTTAGCGCTCCAATACTCAGATTTCCAGAGTAAGGGGTGTTGTATGAGGTGTTTTGTGTTGCTTTTGGACATTTCATAAGGTGTGTGTTGATGCAGTAGCAGAGAGTGATACCTTATGGGTCTAGGAAGTAACATCACCATGAGAATAAATATGCCACCCATGACCTAGATCTTGTAGTAGTAGTGTTCGCTTTGACGTTGTGGTGGCATTACCTCATTGGGGAGCACTTGGTGGTATTCATGGATCACAAGAGTTTGAGGCATATCTTTACCTAGAGAGACTTGAACTTGCATCAATGAATGTTCAATGAAGGTGGGTGGAGTTTCTTCAGGACAACAACTTTGAGATCTATTACACTGAGGGTAAGGGGAACGTTGTGGTTGATGCCTTGAACAGGAATTCACAGAGGGAAGCTGTTCAAGAATCTGTGGATACTTGGAAGGCAATGGAGGAGTTGGCTGCCCTACACCTAGACGCAATAGTGGATGGTGGTAGAAGAAGTATATTTCAGATGACAGTGCAGTCCTCTCTATTTCGTTAGGTGGAGGAGTCTAAGTAGAGAGACATAGAGAGTTAAGTGATGCATGATCGGGTTAACCAAGGCGTTGCTTCGGAAGGGAGGTCAGAGGATCGTTAGAATCAGATAATTTTCTGAGGGAAGTTGTTTGTTCCAGAGGCGATTCATGAGGGATTTCTCCATGAGTTCGATAACATAATCATAGAAGTACACCCTAGAGTTTCCAAGATGTAGCGAGGCTTGAGGTAACAGTTTTGGTGGCCCGGGGTGAAACAGGTAGTGGCAGAGTTTGTGGGAAGGTGCCTAGTCTGTTAGCTGGTGAATGCTGAACACCGCATCCCAAGATGTTTTTTGCAGTCTTTATATTTCTTCGAGTGGAAGTGGGATGAAATATCGATGGATTTCATCATAGGACTACCTAGGGTTCAAGGAGGCTGTGATGCTATCTGGGTAGTGGTAGACTGGCTGACAAAATCATCTCACTTCTTGGCAGTCAAGGTGTCAAGTGTAGTAGATGCATTAGCACAGAGATACATGAATGAGGTGGGGCAGTTTCATGGAGTTCCAAGGTCTATTTCCTCAGATAGGAATTCATGGTTTACCTCACGAGTCTGGAGGGGATTTCAGCATGCTTTTGGCTCCCAGCTACGCCTTAGAACTACTTTCTACCCCCATACAGATGGGTAGACAGAGCGAACCATACATAAATTGGATGATATGCTATGGGAATGTGTTTTGGACTTTGAAGGATCATGGTAACGACATTTTCACTTAGTAGAGTGTGCCTAAAATAATAGTTATCACTCTGCTATTGACATGTCACCTTATGAAGCCTTGTATGGGAGGTCGTATTGTTCGCCCGTGTATTGGACCGAGGTTGGGGAGGTAGGTGTTCCTGGACTAGAGGTAGTGCAGAGCACAACAGAGAAGATTAATCTTGTGAGTGAGAGAATGTAGGTAGCCCAGGACTAGTATAAGTCGTATGTCGATCGTAGGAGGAGGCTCTTGGAGTTCGAGGTTAGAGACCATGTGTTCTTAAATGTTTCCCCTCAATGTGGGCGGAGAAGGTTCGGCAACGGGATAAAGTTCTATCCAAGGTTCATCGGGACTTTCGAAGTGTTAGGTTGAGTCGATGAGGTGGAACATAAGCTGGAATTTCCACCTCAGTTGGAAAGGATCCAAGAAGTTTTCCACATCTCCCATCTTCGTCGATATCTACATGATGACTCCCATGTCATTGACTGGGGAGAGTTGGATGTAGGGAACAATGCAGCGTTCGTGAAGTGACAAGTGATGATCAAGGATCGAAAGGAGAATGTTATTTGTGGAAAAACCATCCCTTTGGATCATGTTTTGTGGATGCACAGTGGCCTCAAGGAGAGTAATTTGGAGAAATAAGCTCAAATGTGCGCCCAATACCCAAATCTATTTTGAGTTGCTCTTCCGAGCCTTCCTTGTTGTTCTTGTTTTTGTGACCTGCTGTGATGTAATGCTGACCTTGTTAGTTCTTGATATGATTTGTTTCCCTACCTTGTGAATGTTTATGAAAAGTCTTGATATGTAGGGAATGGAGGATCTAATCCCTAATCAAGATGCATTAAGGTGGATGTGATTAAACTCGTGTGGGCGAGTCAACACCGCCCAAAAAGGATAGTATCTTGACATGGAGGAAAGAACTCTCTGATCCGTGTGTCGAGAAAATTTAATCCTTGGGTTTCCTATGGGGTGGTTTTCCCTGAGAGGTGTCTTCTGGAGTGGTTGTTTGGGTTTAGTTTGATTCTTGAGGACGATAATAGTTTCAGAGGTATCTAATGTAATGGATCAGACCCTCCTAATCCATTACTCTGCCAATTTTTAGGGTTTGGAACACCCTGGACCCATTAGGTCTAGATCTGAATGGCATCATATTGGTGGCATGATATCATCATGGTGTCACCCATTGGTGACACCAATCAGTGTTAGAGGGACTTTTCAGGTTTCCTTCCCCAGTTTATCTCGTAACACCACTTATGACTCTTTTAAGCTTTTTGAAGTGGTTTAAAGCCAATTTATGCCCAAAATCAATGTTTTAAAATCCTTGAGAGTGGGGCGACCCTCAATGGATCCGTTTTGTCTCTTTAAATGATGTCCTTAAACACCTATCTATTTTCTTCACCTTTATTAAATTACAATTAATTACATCATGTGTAACCGTCCAACCGCGTGGTGAAACCATGATCTTCCTTTAAAGCTCTTAAAAAATCTTACCTTGTAACTCCAAGACCTTGCCTTTTTATGACATGAGAATTCCTTATTTCTTCTTCAAGGCTAGTTTCTTTCTTTACTTAGTGCTTTTGGAGTCTCCTTTCCCGAGGCTAGTAGTGTGCCAGTGAAGGAGCCTTTCCTTATCACCATTAGAGTCCTTGGAGTTCCTCCCATAAAAGTCACACATCCTGGTTATTGGTGTGAGGAGAAATATGTCGATCATTGATCATCCAGGTAAGGATTTTCCTTTGTCTCTCTTAACTGTGTATCATACGGGGTTGGTATGATAATGTTTCCTATGGGGATGGATGAAACCAAACCTTAACAAAGATAATAAATGGATTTAAAGAATTAAGGGGTGTGTTTGGTAATGTCACTGTACTCTTTTATCTTTTCCAATATTTTGTGAATTGAATAGGCTTATGTCCACTAAAAACCATGGTCGTTGGTGGTCCTTTCTTGCGCACTAATGAAACTCTATTTTCTGGATGATCATGTAAAAGAATGACAATAACATGGAAGCTGGTTAATCATGTAAAGTCAGTTTATTAAAAGGATGCCCAATGAATAAGAAACCGTGTGTGGTCACCCCCGTTAACCAAACAGAAAGGAGGAACTAAATTAACTGCATATTTAAATTTAAAAAACTCTCTTGCTCTGTTCTGGTGATGTTTACGATTGATGCTTGTGAGGTGACATGGATGGGGATGGGATCCCCTATTGTACAGTTGTTGGTCTTCTAGATATAAGGCTTTGTGGGGCCATATATTGGGGCTAGGTATTGTTCCAATACTTTGAGGGATATCACGTATCCCTTTGGTCATTATGAATTTACAAGAGAATTGAGTGTGTATACTTACTTTGCAGCTTGGATATTTTTCTTTCTTTGGCTTGTGGCTCTGCCTGTTAGATTCCCGGTAGTGAGGAATTATCTAAATGGAATCACTTGAATATGAAAACAATAATTGCATCAATGGGAAACTATTTCTTTGGGAAGATTTGTGAATTGTTTGTGGCTGTGGTGCTTATTTTGATTGAATAGTAACTAGGGTGTTTATATACAATCTGGTTTTGGAACCCCTAGGCTCGAATGAGTGTTTTTTGCCTATATATATAATTTACAATTTATGTTTCTTATTTTCACCCCACCCAAGTTGAGCACTTCGTTACGAACACCCCCATTTCATGGGGGAGGGTGTTTTTTCCAACACTTCTATGAGTGGATGGTTATTAGATCCTTTTCTTCTCCATTTCCGTAGTAGCCCAAGATTCTTTGGGCTGGCTATGATGGCCTGAAGTATATTATATCCCAAGATTCTTTAGGCAGGGTACGCTGTGGTGGTTATCCCGGGTGTGTGTGGGCATGTGGTTTCCCAAGTGCCTTTGGGATGAGGCCCATGTGTCTTCAGGTGTGGTGGAAGTTGTTCAGTCCTAGGTTTTTTTGGGAATGGTGGTAGTTGTTCAGGCCCAGGTGTCTATGGGCATGGTTACGTGTAGTTTTTGTGGCCCAGGTGTTTTTGGGAAGAATGTGTGGTTGTGGTATCTTAGGTGTGAGCGGGTAGGGGATGGAAGTGAGACTACAGTGAGAATGGAGAGAAAGGTTTGACACATATGATGTCTTCAAAAACCAGTGGGAAAGTAGTGTGGGGTACCCAAACATTGATTTTTTATTACAATTACTTTACATGACTTGCATTATTTTGGGAGTGTGCCTTGGTGATGTTTGGGTGGATAGTTTCCTTGCTAGGAGCTTTGGTTACCTCATTTTTCTCACGGGGCTTTAGAATGCCACCCCACTTGTTCCAGAGAGATTTTTGTTTTCCCTACAGAGTATACCTGTATACTCACCCTACATATATAAAAATGCTTTCATGTTTCTAGGACATTGGGGATCGTGCAATATTGTACTAGTTCGGGCTTTGGGACAGTTGTTGTTGCTTCTTTTCTTTTCTTTGGTACTTTCCTTTGGAGTTTTCTTGTGCTTTGTAGCACTAACTTTTGGAACATTCATATGGGAATGGATTATTTTGGCTTAAGTTTTACTTACAATTTTGGTTTTGTTGGTATTTAGTATCTTATCTCTCGATCCTACTAAATATAAAGGGTAATTCCATCCATTTTGTGTGTGATTTTATACCCTTTGTGCGAGTCACCACTCTGGGAGCAATTGGAGGTGGGTCTCAGGGGTCATTATCTCTCCTTCAACTTGAAGAAGGAATGGAAATGCAATCTATTGTCCCTTACCTCATATATGTGAAGGCGGGTCGTGACATCATGATTCTCAAATTTCCCAATAAAAATATAATTCTTTATAACAATTAAAAACATTTATTATTTTTTATTATTTTCAAAATCATTCATAATGAATTTTTTGAAGATTTACTTAACAAATAAATGTATCTATTTTTCATCATTTTCATTCAAAAATATTTCCTTTAACATTCAAGATTATAATAATTACCTACATATTTATGTATTTTATAAATATAATATTACCTATTCCATTTAGTGTAATTATGTCGTTTTTATAATACAACAATGGTTTAATAAAAGTACATGTATTGTAATATAATTATTTTAATGAAATTTAAATTATTATATAAGAATCATGGGTCTTATATTTTAAAATAATAAATAATTTTAACAAATTCAAATTTTGGTTGTACATAAATCCAATGGAAATATAGATAATACTTCATCATTAACTAAGGATCCCAGATCACATGCTATAAATTTAAATTCTCAAAATCACTTTTATATACTGATTTAATTGATTATACACACTCTCACCAATATCATATATATGGATATTTTATTCCCTAATGAAAAAGTGAGGATTGGTCTCTATAGTCATTGTTGGGTATTTTTATTGTTCCACACATATACTACATAATAATATAGGCATGGAAGGCATCATTCTCAATTGATAGGTTTGGACGAATAGATAAATAGTATTCCATAACATAAAATTTCACTCAAATATCATGATACCCAATTTACTCTAGACATAGAATCCCCTTATTTCCAAATCATTTACCTCTATTCCATTATGATACAATCAATAATTTTTTCTCCCTTACTTTTAAATTCATGTTATTTTCCAATTATAAACAATGAGTTTATATTTTCTATGATATATTATGATATGTTCATTTAATGATTGATCTTTCCTTGTTTCTTACAAAATTAATTATAGAACATATAGACAATGTAATATGACATCATCTCAAATTACTGGTGTACGAAATATTTTGAAATACTAATCTTAATACATTTTTATTTGTAAACTAGAGTAAAATTTATTTTATGATAATACCACTATTGTTATATAATAGCTGAAATTACCAATTATATCATGTAATTACAACCATTATATTTCCTATACTGTTTTTACAGTACATTAAATCTACAAATCCTTCATTTTTTATAGGTGATACTAAAAAATATCTTGTTTTCTTGAGCCTCCAAGATATGCCACTAAAATATTTTTGAAAAAAAATTCATGATGAAAAATAATTGAATTTTTTACTACATGGAGACTTTAAACTTCATTAAAATATATTCATACTTGTATTCTATGGGTATATATCACCTTATTGCTATGAAATGTTCCACATAGTAAGGTGATCCATTATAAGCCATATTACATTATTCTTATTCTATTTCTTGTGAAGTCATTGAATATAACCTATTTTTAAAACTTCCCACATCCACATTGGTATGGTGTGGTTTCATATCACCTTTTGGATGTTATATATCAACCGTTACTTGTTTTATTAGCGTAAATGATTGTACAATTTCAATTATTTCATTAATCTTTTTATCCCTCTAGATGCATTAATCCAAATAAATATTTATAATGGTACTTATAAAATGTATGTAGAAACATATTTTATGATCATAATCTTGTATCTTAATCGTCATATTAGGTTCCTAAGGTACACGTCTCTTTCTAGACATCAATACCACATATCAATAGTCGATGTCTATCCATCTCCTCACTTTCATGGATTTTATATTCATTAATCGACCCATTTCATCTTAATAAGAGTTCATTATATTTTAAAGTGAAAATAGTTATTTAATTACATGCAAAATGAATGATGGTACCAATTCCCAAATAATATCTAGGTCAAACATTACTAAATCTTTAAATAGAAAATACTTTTTCGTCATTACATTGATTAAAATCCATGATCCTTCCTACTTAATTCATCAATAATATTTTTCACCTTCACAATGAGGTAGAATATTAAACAATCATGGGCCATTAGTTGTTCTAACAATATCCATTTTCTCATGTCTATTTAATTCTATATGAATATATACATTAACCTCTTGTGATCTTGTAACACACACATTAAAACATTTATAATTGAGATAGTCTCTCAAAATCATCATTTATAATTTTACATCCAAAAATCATGAATATGTGGTAGATATATTTTTTCATGATACTTTGATTATCATGAAAATCAAGTAAAAACACTCTAAATTTGTAAAATGATTCACCATTGTCCTTTTATTTATGTATAAAAATATATCACAAATCATTCCATCCCTATCTTTAATGCCCATAATAATGAATTGACTAATCAATTCTTCAGTTCATCAAAACTATCTTCACATTACTTCAATTAAGAGAATTCATGATTTATTCACATCATTAGGTTTAATTGGTATCCTGTTTCAACAATTTTCATAAAATTGAATCATAGTATCTATTTAACCAATTGAAAATACATATAATTATATTATTTATGGGACTCGTACATTATTTGACTACTATAGCATTTGAAATTGTTAACAATCATACATAGAGACAACATCACCTTGAAAAAAACTCATTGAAGATGAAATCTATACTTATTATATATTTTATATACTTTTATTTCTCTACAGCCCATAAGAACAATCTCAAAATAGTTCTCATTCACACAATAAAAATTAGTGTATATGAAGACATCATGAATAAATACCATAACATATTTTTGATGAAAATCCTCGATTACCCTATTTATATGGTCCAAAAACATAAAGGGAGAATTTATTAGTCTAAAATGTATTATGATCTGCTCATAATAAATATAACTTATACGAAAAATCCATTATTAGTATATCATGCTTCTTTAATTTTATTTAATAACAAACAAAATGAATTCCAATATTTTAAATGTATTAATCCCCTTGATATTGATAAAATATATCCTCAAGGCATGTAAAATAATATGTGGGTTTTAAATACATGTAATTGATTTATCCATAATTGATGAATATCCTCATAGACATATCCTTATTTATTAAAATATGATAAGTCATCCAAATGGTTAGATATTATTCTATGTAAATAATTTTATAACAAATCTTATAGTTTCATGTCTAATTCCAGCAATTCCTTGGGGTATAGAAAATATGGGGACCATGATAAAAGTTTTATATCTAGTATAAGGTAAATTATGTATTACACAACATAATCTTATTGATATCTAGATAATTTTGTATGAATTATATTAATACAATTATGTATAGTAGATAAATATTCTATTTTAAGAATGCAACTCTCATTCGTAGAAAGTACTTGATCTTATTTTTTATGAAATAATTTTATAAATATGATCCCTTGGACGTAGTTTATATCTATCCTAATAAAATTTTCAATGATAACCATATACATAAAAATCATGTTCCCTAAATGGAAACCTATATAATCTTTAACATAAATAACCCAATATATTTTTATCCCAATAATATTTCCAATAGGTATTATAACTAAAAAACACCATTCATTAGTATCCATTTTTAATCCATGGAATTTTAATTATTGTTAAATGAATAAAACTATTCTTTTAAATAATTCCTATAATTTTTTTGCAAGTTTATATATGTTAATCTCTATATTATATGAAATTTTTATATTTTCATATAATTTTTTCATAATGTTTTCTTTTCTAAATATGTTTTTTATGAATCTATTATTTGTGATTTCTAATAAACATGCAATGATACCCACTTTCTAGACCATAAACCCTATAACCTAGAGTATGATGTCATATATTTTTATGTAGGATAATTTATAATAAAAAATTTAACAGGATGTAAAAATTTATAATTATTAGGAGACTATATATCATGACCCCACCCCCCAAAGGTACTCCTCCTAGTCGGAAAATTAGAGAAGGGAGATAATGATTTATAAAGGTTTCTTTCAATAGTATAGGGGTTGGAGAAAATTTCCAAGGGTATATCCTACATAATTGTGGGAGTAATTACATGCCCTCTTATAATAATTTTGAAGTTATTTGGAAACCACCAATGTTTTGTTGGTTGAAAATTAACTCCGATGGTGCATCGAAAGGAAATCTAGGGCCTTCTAGATATGGATCCGTTTTCAGGGATCATATGGGCCAGGTAATTGGGTTCTTTGATGGATCCTGTGGGTTTTCTACCTCATTGGAAGCTGAGATGATGGGTATTATTGTTGCGGTGGAGCAGGCTAAAAATTGTGGTTGGAATAATCTTTGGTTTGAAATTGACTCGACTGGTATTGTTTCTGCCATTAGGGAATGCTCTTATCACTTATCTTGGAAATTCCATAATCGTTGGATAAATTGCTTGGACTCCCTTCAGACTTTGAATCACATTATTACTCATGCCTTTTGGGAGGTGAATTTTATTGCATATGGTTTGGCTATCAAAGAAATTGAAGATGCTGATTTCACATGGTATGACAATATCCCTACAGCTTTTTTTCCCCTTTTGAAAAGGTATTTGAACAAAACTCCTATGTTTAGAATTCTGTAAGTTGGAATTTTTTATCTTAATTTAGGGGCCTTGATTTTCTAGGTAAGGCCTCAGATTCTTCTAAAAAATATTGGTACCATACTACCGCTTCCCCATTGATCATCCATAATTATTTAATGACATACATCTTGATCTATAACTCTCTAAATAGGAAATCCCAAATAAAACTGATATAATGTTTCATAACATGAACATCATGCATCACATTATCTTATCAAATTGTGCCTCATCTATATTTAGTGACTGAGTATTTTTGAAGATCCATGACAACCCATATTTCATGAATCATACATTGAGTATTTCACCTCAAGATATCACAAACCATATGTTGAGTGATGTACCTTAGTCCATCATAATCCATTCATTACCTATCTATAATAATACGTAGGACACTATTTGCAATGATATATTTGTATGAAATAACAAAAGGCTATTAAATCCCTCTACACACATAAATAGGGAAACTAACCATCCTGAATTATAGCACATAATACTACAAGGATAAGAGAGCGAGGCTAGAGGGGGTAGTCATCAATATATCCCTTTCTAATTAGGATGTTGGTGAAAACCCCTACTAATGTACCGTGGGTTTCAATCTACCTACCTACATATGTGGGTTAGTGCATGAAATCATGAAACATACAGAATATTATATAACATCTGACCACTATATTGCCATTTTACTTGTCATATTCCCAATTAAAACTATCATAACTTGGATACTTTACATCTACTGCTAATAACTAGAAATCCTATAAGAACATAATCATTAAGAGATTTTAAAAAAATTTATTATTCCCTTTTTGTAATTAAACTTATATTATTTATTTAATTATGAAATATTTGACATTAATATAAATTACAATTCATTAACCATCATAGGTGAAGAATAGACCCTCTATGTATAATCCAATTGACTCCATGGTTTCTCAAGATTGACATGTTTTTCATTCTAACAAGAACAAACCCCATGGGTAAAATCCTCAGTAAACATTAGTATCATTTTATAATTATAGGTACAATAGGAAACATCCGATATACCATAAAGATGTATAATCAATAACATCAAGATTCATCAAGATCTGGGGAAATGAAGGCAGAAAAAAACCTTCCCATCTGTACCTTATGAAAAAAATTAAAAATCTAGTATAAAATTGTAAAATGTGTATAATAAATTCTAAATTCAAACTGTTCCATTAATAATAATTACATATCTGAACCATAATGAATATCACCATGAATCTCTCCATCATAGTTATTAATTATTCCATCAAACCTGAGCCTCACACCCATATATCATCACTTATAAGCCATCCCAGAATCGCATTATATTTCATTCCAAGTATCACATAAAGAGAATAATAGAAGTTTAAAAATAAATAGAGAAGGCTAATAGAGTAAATAAGCCGTAAATTAAAGGCATTTAGCCATCATAAGTAAATAGGATCATTGATCCCCAAGCATTTATCTTTATAAATATTTTGGTTTTATTCAATCTTTAATTAACTGATTATTTTATTACATGTTACATCTATTGGTATCCTGAGGAATTTGCTGTTAAATTTTTTATATTATTAATCACGATTCAAACAATATATTAATGTTTCAATACACATTAAGGAGGAAAATGTTTAAATTTTTCATTATACATTATTATTATAAAAAAAATTCATTCTATCATATAGTTATTTATCCAATTCTAGTTTAACATTGAAGAAAAACATCAATTAACCATGAATTAATCATAATTTTATTCCCATAAAATTATAAGAATATAAATATTCATTAAAAATTCATATTTAATTCATTTTCCAACCAAAACTTTACTAACATTATATTTTTTAACCATTTTCATCAAAATAATATATTATCCCAAGAATAATAAACATTCAAAAAATAATAACATTTGTAACACAATATCTAGTAAATTAGGAGAAATACCATTATTAGGGTGAAGGGATACTTAATATTTCTACAAACATAAACCAATTTATTTAATTATCCACTTTATACTTTATTATGGTTAATTAGACTACCACCCAAAGGGATAAAACATGATCAATTTTCTATTACACATAATATAAAATTAGATTAAAAAAATCCCCAACCTCAATGTTTCAATGTTCTTTGATGAGAACATAACAATAACTCAAATCATAGATCACCTCTCAGGAGAGGAGTCTACAAACTCTAAAGGATTTTATGACATGAACACACTAGAAAAAAAAGGAATCTCTATAAGAATAATGGATATAAAATTCCAAAACATAAAATGGATGGAGAGAAGGAAATGATATAGAACATAGATTTAACCTCATGAAAAGTGGAAGAAATATCCTTGGATAATAACGTATTGATCTCTAGAAGGTGAGGTTTAACCCAATTGATATAAACTTCAAAGGCCCTCAAAAATATCTCTTCAGTGCCTAGGGGTTGAAAATAATAATGGGATAAAGGAGGGTTCAGAGGGGATTCATGTATTTATATTCATTATGAAAAAAAAACACCATTGCACAAACCACTTGAACACACTATATAAATGGATAAAATAGGAAGTGTTATGGAACAATGTAGAGGACCACATCCTGGCCTACCCTGTCAAACCTGTGTGCCAGATTCATAGAAAAAATCCTATAAATGGAATAGAGGGGCTATGCTGTAGAACCATTTGAATAACTTGACAATATGAGAAGGGGATTATGTTTTAGTATACCTCCAATATGTAGGGGCATTGAATTTACAAAAACCTCTTAAACTCACTCCTCAACCCCTTTTATTATAGACTACATCTCAACACTTTAGAATTCAATAACTCTATTCCATATCCTACCTCCAAGGTCCAACCATGAAAAAAATGACAGAGGATATTAAATCCTTCCTCTCAGGACCTTACAATATAGCTGATCCCTCCCCATATATGTATCCATCCTTACAAAATAGTATATACCTTCATGTTGTTGAATAATATACTACTAATATTTTAGATCCTTACTCCCCTACTCTACCGAAATCCAGTTATCCAAACCTCCAAAACCTCAAAGACACAACTTAAAAGGATAATAATATATAGGGACTTACATTATATAACCCTCAAACTATTATTATACTTAGGAATTTAAAACCAAATCCAGAGAGAAGACAGAAAAGGGTTGTCTAAACAACCATCCCATGAGATACGACTCAAGAATGTCTTTATCATAAGAGATCAAGCACCTCTTTGAGAGGAACCATGTTCACAACCACATAATAACAAAGAATAACTACCAACAACTTTCTAAGGGAAGATACCTATAAAAAATAAAGTCCACAAACAAAAAAAATTAAAAAGGAGGAACCCATCTCATAAACCCAAAATGGTCAAAAAAATGAGGATCTCTAAAATAGAAGATCTAAACAATTAATATCTCATGGTACTGATTACATATATGTGACCCAAGTATCCGGGTTATCTTATGCACTCCACAATGTCAACACATGACATGAGAAAAGGGAATAATATGCTTATTCAACACAATATACTAGTTGTTTTGGATCTCTAAAGGTTTCAACTCAAATGTAAAATCTTTATTAACATCAATGTCACCCCAATCGAGGATGTGGTAATCATTATGTTGACAATTATTGATCTATGACACATGAATGACATCATGCACCCACATCATCTATGAGGGAAGTTATACTCGATATTAAATGGATTCAACATGATAAAACACCTATAAAGGCCCCCAAAACCAAGGAAAAAACGTAATCCACAAACCAAACCTTCACTTCCCATTATGAGGAGTCACCTTAAGGAACAAATTACCTCTACCATCTTACTCTAGATGTCTCTTCCTTTAATCTTCATAGGACATCTAATGATATTGCACTACATTCATCCTTCCTATAATTACGTGAACCATATTTATTTATTTTTACACTGGATAAAACACTATAATTACAAACTCCCTAACCCCAATACAACACAATGGAGAAGGGAAAAGTTGTTTGTGAAAATATTAAAATGTTTTCATAGTAATGGTGGAGTAAAAACAACTATTGTAAAAAAACGAAACCTAGCTAAGGAGCCTTATTTAAGAATCTCCAAAATATAGGATAAAAGTACATAGAAAGTACTCAAGAGTTTGGATAGTCCACATGGACTGACAATCCAACTTTTTATAAAAAGTATTTATGAGGCATAACTAATATACAAACGCATTCTAGAGAACTCTCCACACCATGGAGGTAAAAATATTATCATGACTAAAAATGATCATCCTTGGGTATCCGTGGAGTCTCACCACCACCACCAGATATGTCCTTGACAAAACATCCATTGATCTTGAATCCTCAAGATATATAAAGGGATATGATTTCATCATTAGTTCACTATCACCCATATAGAATCAAATCATTCTTATTACCAAGGAAAACCTATAACAATTTTTATTGGTATGTCCTCCCACTTCCACTAAGGAATATCCAATTGTTGGAGAAAACCACTAGGAACGCGATTATCTTCCTTCACCTTCTGTTAGTCCAAACATCAAGAAACAAACTCTAAACTGAATACCTCATCATAGGATAAAAAAATATCCTCTATGAAGCTTGGTACATCTTTTTCAATCCTTGAACCACCGCCAAGAGTAAGCTATGGAAATCCTAGAGAGCCATATCATTCATCACTAGAGGGAAACAATACTATACTAGAAAACACATAGTGATATTAATCTTCAGACCAACCATCAAGGGAACCACTAAATATAAATCAGTCTCTCCAAAACTCTATCTCAAAATCCCCTAGTAGGTAATTCACATCACGATGCATCAAAGATGAATACACTATGATTTTTAAAAAACAACCATTTCCAGCATCCTCTCACATATATAGATTCATCCCTGAGATCCAATCCATCACTATTTAGGAATCTCTATATTCATGCATGGGATCATTGCATGAAATCCTTCTTAGTGCATTATCCATAATTTATCCCTTTATGAGTTTATAAAAAGTCATTATGTGGTAACAAAAAATTATTTAAATACACCATCACTATAAAAATTTTAGGACATGATCATAGAGGAAATACTTTTGGCTCTTATGATTAGTAGAGACCAAAAAATGCTCACAGATGAGTTAATACCATAAAAACTTCAAATAAAGCACAACTGTAGTCAATTTGTTATCATTGGTGGCTTAGTGAAACTCATTGAGAAATGGATACCAAGACCCATTTTTAAAAAATGATCTATGACACATCATAAAATAGAAAAATCCAAAACACGAGGCATCATGGATATTTGCTAAACCTAACTCCCTCTTCTGAAAGATAAATAATTGGATTGCTGATGAAAATCTCATTTAGGTATTAAAAAGATTCTTGACACTTATCAATGCATAGGAACACCTGATCATTTAAGGTAAATCTATTATAGGTGTTAAAACTTGAGAGAAATTAGCTATGAATATACTTTAATTTCTTGCAACAATAAGGGAACTTTTTTACATTCACGACAGTATTGGGGGATACCCAAGAAATGAATTCCTCAATATTCATTAGATGTATAACTACTCATTTTTTGGACATTAAATGACCCATGAAATGAACTTCACAGGAATAAAACTATCAATTTATCCCCTTACTAAGTATATTTTAATGTTGAAGAACTCCCAAAATGTCATGAAGATTCTCTATCTGCTCTTCCTTAGATGAAGAGTACCTAAGGATGTCATTTATGAAAATAGCCATGTACCAATCTAGGAATTCTTTAGACACTGCATTCATCAACCCCATGAATGTGGTTGGAGAGTTTTTTACACTGAGAAAAGTCACTCTGAAATTATGTTTCCCATAAAAACATAAAAAATCAGTCTTCAGAATATCCTCATCCTTTACATGCATCTAATGATATATTGTCCATATATTGATCATAAAAAACCAACTCCCTCCTCACTACTAATCAAATAAATCATAAATCCTTTTAAATAGGATGGTGGTTCTTCACTATCGCTTGGTTCAAGATATTATAGTCAATATAAGAACACAAACCACCATCCCTCTTCTTTATGAAAAAATTGGGGCACCCCAAGGTGATTGTAACATTTTGGACAAGGATTCTAATGACAGGTTCCTTGGGCATAGTTGGATACTTGGCCTGAAGCGCATCTCCCTAAACACTAGAGGCTACCCACTGGTAGTGACGGCCTAGGTGTGTCATTGGGGACACTAATAACTCATCAAGAGAGTATAGCACAAAATATTTACAGTAGAATATAAGTAACATAATCCGTAATAACAATCATAGAATAGATAAATAAACAATACGAGAATATATAAATCATAGATTAAGGTGTCTCATATACAAAAGATGATGAAACATTTCATGTGTATAATAAAGCTTCCCAAATATCTATGCAATGTTATAATACAATACATGTATCAATAGTACGAAAAGGCCAAAAAATATCATATTAGAATCATGATCTTCATCTTGGCCTTGTTCTCCTATCCCCCTAAGTAGCAATCAAGAATCTATATCCGGGAACTTTCCCTTTTCCAAACCTACAATCATATAGTCTATTCGGATACCCAAATGTCACATGAACATGGTGTGAGATATAATCATATTAGGAAACCACCCATGGTCAAGTGTCATCTAGTAAGTGAGTATATATAACAAACAAATCATGTAAGTGTAATAGAATATGTAAAGGATGTACTGAATGTAAACATCCTATAAAGTACAGGAGCTCACATTATCTTCAAATTAATTTAATCAATTTCATTTAAGAAGTAAATATCATTTAATAAATGAGATTCTAGAACAGGAACATATCTCAGTGTCCCCCATATGTATTTGTAATCAAGAGATGTATAAATAGTACATCTATAAGGTGTATGTACATGATCAAACCCATTATTGCGCATTTTCTTAGAAGAAGAATCATATAAATAAATTAATCCATTAATTATTTAAGAACCCGAGATCATCCTTGGAATTCCTAATTTGGAATCTATGTATCACAACTAGCATAACATGAAGCAAGAACCCTATAAGCCCATTCTGGGAATTACTCATTAGAATCATAGTATCACTCTAGGTGTGTCATAACATCACGTCCACTCAAATCCATCCTTGGAAGTCCACTAAGGGAGCCCATGTATCACCCATGGAATATATAATCAACATCCCTATGAGTCCTTCCTTGGAATTCCATATGAGTTCCAAGTATCACTCCACATATAATAGTCATCCCTCATGAGTCTATCCTTGGAAGTCCATATCAGGAGTCCAATTGTCACTTGGGTATAAACAATGTAGAATCCAATTGAGTCCATCCATAGAGTTTATATAAGAATCCATGTTCCACCCAAGGAATAAATTAACACTCAATATCATTTATTTATTTTAATGGACATCACGATATTCAATTTAACTCCAAATCACATTAAAATGTGGCTTAATTCATGGCTTATCTTCGAAGACTTTGATTTAACATTTATGATAATTTCATTATAACAATAATCTCTTGATTAATCAACCAACACATGGAAATTTTATAGGGACATGGATTTCATTTCGTTTTTTATTTCAATTAAATTTAAAATTGATATTAAAATTCACCTTACATATCAATTAAATATTTGACTCATAAATTCAAATTACAAATCAATTTGTAGTTGACATCCCAATGAAAGGGGTAAAAAGGCACACCCTAAGGAATACAAATTCAATATCCACCCATGGTGTTCCATTTAATTAAGAAAAAAACCAAATGGGTGGTTATAATTCATGGTAAAAAACAATAATTCCATTATCAAAGGGCTCTATTATTTATGTAGGTCACTAATCATACCACGATTCACTATGTAATTTTCACCTTTACACCACTATGCTAAAGTTGTTTTATATTGAAAATTATAAAAATAATTACAAGTCTAATTCCATTTTTGAATCATTTATTTTGTTTTTATCACTGTTAAAAAGGGAAATTTTACTTTTTTTTATGATTCCATTGAAGGAGGAGGTGATTTATAGGGCCCATTATGATGTCCAAGAAAAATGGGTCAAACTGCGCTGGATCCAAGCACACTAGTGGATTAATCTTCACACTGATACTATAACGTGCATTCAATTGGGATGATATTTTGTGGGATGGTCCAAAATTAATTGGGATACATTTCATATGAAGGAACCCAAGCCTCATTCTACCATATTCTATCCCAACAGAGCTGATCTTTTCAGCACACCAAATCTTCTCGAAGTCAAAAGTTGTGTGTTGTGATCTATTGATATCTCATGCTATAGGTGTCCAAATTATTCCAAACATTTAGTTCAGACATCCAAGAGGTGGGGATAAAACTTTTTTATTTTCTCAAAATCTAGATAAGGCTGTATAGAGGTCAAAACACCTGTGAAAATTGGATTTATGAATTCTATGTGCTCAAAACCACCTTCCCATTTTCCTATAAAATGGCACCTTGGGCTCCTCATTTTCATGTTAATCCAGAAGGAAAAACTCTGGTATTTTGGAGACCCAAATAAGTCCTCTCATAATCCAAATAGTTATAGAGGCCCCTATCCTCATAAGGGGATCAAGAATGAAGAAGGAGTTCCACCTGAGCTTCCTCCTCCTCCTGATATCGAGCTAAACGGTGGGCGTTCATTGTGAGGGAGAAACACACATGTAAAGGGAGTTCCAGAACATGTAAAACTACTGGTTTGATGTATTTTGGGCTTTAAAACATTTCATTTAGAGGTATATTAATTTGATTTATCTTTGTTTTATTTAACCAAATGAAATTCTCTTTACTTTTATCTGATCGATGTGAAGTTTTGAGTGTGTGACTTGTGTTGTTCTGATTGGACAACAGAAGAATCCATTTCTTCCCCACTTTTTTGAGATTTAAATTTTTTTGGGATGATTTCATACCACTCATGTGATCTGGACCTTGTCTATACGATTGTTATGTCAAGGTTTGGCTCAACATGCTTTGATATAAGAGCTGGGAAAGTAATCGGGATTCCGATTGATTTCAACCAAAGAATTACATCAAACACAAATTAATATCCAAGAACAATGAGCTTAAAATGTTTATAGTGAACTCAAAATGTACCCCTTTTATCTCGTAATTAATTAACACCACTTTTTTTTTCCAACTATTAAACTCTTTAATTAATTCATTTCATCCTAAAACTATTTTCCAAACCACCCCCATTTAAGTACTTCTTATTAAAAACACACACTCTAAACACACCAAATCTCTTTGAGAGAAGACCTAGGGTCTTCCCTAGACTATAAATCAATTTTAAAATCATACTCAATTTGGTGTGTCATGATAGCACGATCAAAATTTCCCATCATTTCTGGGGAGTGCTTTGGTTTTTAGTGTGTGTTTTTTATATGGTTTTTGTAATTTTGGCGAATATTTATTTGTTTTCTCTTGTACCTTTTCAATAACTTTTTGTTAAGATCTATTTTATGTGTAGGTTTTGTGCATGACACATTCTACTCTGGAAGATTTAGAACCTTTCAAACCCGAATAAGAGAGGACCCTATGTCAACAACACCAAGACACACAAGACAACACTTTGAAGGAGGAAACACCACACATTGAAAATATTCCTCACCCTTCATCTTCTTTTGGAAATAATATCAAAACTGAAATAAACTTGTATAACATGGCTGAAAATAGTAGAGAAATATAATAAATAACCTCACCCGATGTTGATATTCATCCCACATACATTCAATAACAAGGTGAGACACCCAAATTTGGACTAAAATCTAGTTTAATTCATCTATTTTCCAGATTCCATGGACTTCCTGGAGAGGATCCACACAAGTATTTCTAATAATTTCATACCGTGTGTTCTAAATTAAAACATGAAAATGTGGATTAAGAATAAGTAAAGCATAGAGCATTACCTGTTTCTTTATAAGACACATAAAATGATTGGTTATATTATGTTAATTCCCCAATAAGATGTTGGGCGAACATGAAACACCTTTTTCTTGAAAAAAATTTACCATCCTATGGAACTAAAATAATAATGAAATAAATTTGTGGTATAAGAAAATATCAATGGGAAACATTACATGAATATCGGGAACACTTTAAAAGGTTATGTTTAAGTTTCCCACAACACCAAATAAGTGATCAATTTTTTATTCAATATTTTTATGAAGGTTTAATCCCTATTGATAGAAATATGATCGATGCTGCTGCAAGTGGTACACTAGTTGATAAGACCCCAATTACTACAAGAACCCTGATTGAGAACATGGCGCAAAACACACAACAATTTGGTTTAAGGTCTAATATAACGATTCGAGGTGTCTATGTTGTACAAATTACTGAATTTGAGAAAAAGGTGGAAATAATGTTCGAAGAGGTAAGTACCCTTATTCAACAACTTTCTCTTTCCCAAGGTAAATCCCAATATCCTCCTCGCATTCATGGTTTTATATATTCTTCTTAAACCCACTACTCTGACCAATCCCCCAATTGATAGAAAATTCTGAGAGTTGTGAGGAAATATTCCTAGGACACCCCTATAACCAAACCTTTAGGCAATAACCATACTATCCATCCAACTCTAGGTGGAAGGAGAACCACGCCTATAATAAAGGGGGTATTCAAACAAACCTAAAAAACAATTGAACCAACCAGAGTAGAGTAGTCATCCACCACCACCATCCAGAAATCCTCAACCTCCCCAAAGGCCTTTCCAACAAACCCCTCCAAACCCCAAGCCTAGCCTATAAGATATTATGAAACAAATTCCTTCCACAATATCCAATTCAAACAAACCTCTCAGGTGGCCATACAATACCTAAAAACCTAATTAGGATAACTAGCTAACTCGGTGGGTGAAATTCAAAGTCACGGGTCAGGTAAAATTCCCTCCCAACCAGTAGTTAACCCTAGGGATAAAGGAAATGTTAGTTCCATCACCCTTATGTGTGGAAAACAACTAGAAAGTAATATGAATCCCCCATTAGAGTCATCCCCTCATGAGGAAACCTCCATCCCAACCATTAAAAATTTTCCAAATGTTGAAGAACTTTATCCTAAGAAAATCCCTTTCGATGGAAAGAGTGTGTATATTGATGAGTCGCCTAGCCCAACCATTCTTCTTCCATTTCCTCAAAGGTCCACCCAACCAAGAAACCAAAAGGAAACTGAACTTGATAAGGAAATATTGGAAATTTTCAAGAAAGTGCAGGTTAATATCCCATTGACTGATGCTGTGAGGAAAATTCCACGGTATGTGAAGTTTTTAAAGGAGATATGTACACACTGAAGGCGACTTCATTGTGATGAGAAAATGAGATTAGGGAAGAATGTTTCAGTATTGATAGAGCCATCACTTCCCACCAAGTGCAATGATCCTAGAACATTTTCAATTTTGTGCACCATAGGGGAGTATTCTTTTTTCTAATGCTATGATTGATTTAGGTGCTTCTATAAATGTGATGCCTCACTCCATTTACTCTTCATTGCAGGTTTTTGAACTAAACCCCACTAGAATTTTTGTCCAAATGGATAATAGGAGTACCGCACAACCCTCTGGTGTGTTGGAGGATGTTATTGTGAGGGTAAAAAATTAAATTTTTCCTGCTGACTTTTATGTACTTAAAATGGAAGATGATAGGATGAATGCACATTCCCCAATTATATTGGGGAGACCTTTCTTGAAAACCACCAAAACCATAATTAATATCTATAATGGTACATTATCTATGTAATTTTGTGGTGACATAGTCAATTTCAACATCCTTGATTCCATGAAACACCCCTCAGAAGAACATTCCTATCTCTAATTAAATTTAATTGATGTACTCCATTCCACTGAAAACACTTCTTATCATTCCCCCAATCCCCTTACTGAGTTTCCTTCATTGATTGAAATTCTAGGTAATGATTCTTGCATTGATTGTTGTAGTGTATTAGAAATATTTCATGCATGTTTATTAATTGATGATTTCCTGAACAATGAGGAACCACTTACCATCGATGATACTGCTAAGCTTGTAAAATCTCATTCTTCTATTAAGGATGATACCATTATGATGTTAGATGAGATCAATGACCTCTCACTTTCACACAAACTCCCATCAATCCAAAATCCACTTGAATTGGAACTACAAAAATTGCCTCAAGATTTAAAATAATAATATCTTGAAAATGAAAACATATTGCCCACCATCATTGCAAGTTCACTCCCTCTTAAGCTTGAATTGAAACTACTTCAGCTTTTTAGGGAGTATAAACAAGCATTGGTATGGATACATACTGACATTCCTGGTATTATCTCATTAATTTGTACACATCATATTTTTTAAATGATGAGGCTAAACCAGTGAGGCAGAAACAACGTCGATTGAACCCAAACCTCCTAGAAGTTCTAAAAAATGAGGTTACAAAATTATTGGTTACTGGAATCATTTAACCCATCTCTGATAGCCAATGGGTCTGTCCTATTCAAGTAGTTCCTAAAAAACTAGCATTACAAAAATTAAAAATTAAAATAATGAATTAGTTCCAACTCATGTGTAGAATAGTTGGCTTATCTGTATAGACTATCACTGACTAAAAAAACACACTAGGAAGGACCATTTCCTTTTTTCATTCATTGACCAAATTCTAGAGAGGCAAGCAGGTATGTCCCACTACTGTTTCCTTTATAGGTATTCTGGATACATTATGATCCATATTTCCCCCGAGGATCAGGAAAATACAACCTTCACTTGCCCCTTTGGCACATTTTCCTATAGAAGGATGTCATTTGGTCTGTGCAATGCTCTGGGTACTTTACAAGGATTCATGGTTAGTATTTTTTTGGATAACCTGAAGAATTTAGTGGAAGTATTCATGGATGATTTCAGGGTATGTGGCTCTTCTTTTGATGAATGTTTTAGTAGTCATGGTTCAACCTTACGTCAGTGTATTGAAAAAATCTTTTATTAAATTATGAGAAATTACATTTCATAGTGCGACAAGGTATAGTTTTGGGGTATGTCATTTCTGGGGATGAAATCCAAGTAGATAAATCAAAAGTGGATGTCATTTCATCCTTAACATTCCCCAAAAATGTATGGGATATTCAGTCTTTCCTAGGTCGTGATGGATTTTACCGTCAGTTAATTCATGATTTTAGTAAAATTTCACTCCCCCTCTCCCAATTTATCCAAAAAGAAAAGGAATTTGTTTTTGATAAAGAATGTGATGAAGTTTTTAATAAGTTAAAATGGAGTCTCACATCACCCCCAGTAATCCAACCACCTCGGTGGGATTTACCTTTTGATCTAATGTGTGATGCCTCTAACTATGTAGTTGGGGAAATCTTATCACTAAGGGTCAATTGAGCTCCACATGTCATTGCCTATGCCTCGCGTACTTTATAACCTACCCAAGAAAACTAAATGACAACTAAAAAATAATTCATTTCCATTGTGTTTTCCTTGGACAAATTCAAATCATTCCTTTTAGGTTATAAAGTCATTGTGTTCTCAGACCATGCAGCCTTTTGGTATCTCTTTAAGAAACTAGAAGCCAATCCATGTCTCATTCATTCGTTTCCCCTCCTTCAAGAATTCATTTTGGGAATTAGAGATAAAAAGGGAGCATAGAATGTAGTGGATGACCATGTCAGTAGGATTCAAAAATCCTCTGAAATTGACTCATCTCCCTATATTCCCATTAATGACATGTTTCTTAATAAGAAATTGAACCAAGTGCAAGATGTTATTACTTGGTATTCCAAAATTGTAAATTATTTGGTAGAATATTTAATTCCTACTGATTTAAAAAAAAAAACATGACAGTCGTCTAAAACATGAGTCTCGATGGTACATTTTGGATGACCCCTACCTTTGACGCACCTGTAGTGATCAAGTCCTTTGTATTTGTGTTCCTGATAAGGAGTTTCAGTATGTCCTTATATTCTATCACACTATTGCTTGTGGAGGCCACTTTGGTCCCCAATGGACTGCTCTTAAGGTCTTTGGTTCTGGACTTTTTTGTACAACACTGTTTTGGGATGCCCATGATTTTTGAAAATGTTGTCCTCTTTGTTAAAGAATGGGGAATGTCTCTAAAAGAAATGAAATTCCACAACAACCATTGCTCTTTCATGAAATTTTTGATGTTTGGGGAATCAAATTTATGGGTCCATTACCCAATTCCTTTGGTAACTTGTACATTCTTATGGTAGTTGATTACATGTCAAAATGGGTAGAAGAACAAGCTACAAGGACTGATGATTCTATGATAGTTGTTGAATTTTTGAGAAATCAGATCTTTTGTAGGTTTGGATTACCTAAGGTCATCATTAGTAACCAAGGTTCTCATTTCTGAAACCAAACAATGAGATCAATTTTGCATCTATATAGGGTCAGTCATAGAGTGTGTACTGCATATCATCCATAGAACAATAGTTAAGATGAGGTGTCAAATAATGAGGTAAAACAGATTCTTGAAAAAATGGTTTAACCCAATAGAAAAGATTGGAGTATTCTACTTGATGATTCATTATAGGCCTACCATACTTCTTTCAAAACTCCCATTGGAATGTCACCCTATCATATTGTGTTTGGAAAGAGTTTTCACCTACCTGTTGAGATTGAGCATTGGGCCTACTGGGCCATCAAACAATGAAATTCTAATCTTTCTGGTGCGGGTTCCCAAAGGAAGTTGTTGTTTCAAGAGTTGGAGGAAATGAGAAGAGATGCATTTGAAAACTACAGGATTTATAAGGAGAGAGCCAAGTCTACCCATGACTGTCTTATCCTTCATCGTTAGTTCCACATTGGGTATAACGTCCTCCTTTATAATGCAATGCTTAAGTTGCATCTAGGTAAGCTTCATTCCCATCGGTTTGGACTATACATTGTTTTTAATGTATCTCCATTTGGTGTTGTTCAGGTTCAAAATGGAGAAACCAAGAAATCCTTCACAGCCAATGGGCAGAAGCTGAATCACTTCCATGATGCCCTTCCAGAGTTCCTGATGGAGGAACTCCATGTTCAAGAAGCAACATACCAGTGAAGCACAACATTTTTTTTCCTTCCTTCTCACATTCTCAAATCTTACAGGGAGGACACTACACATTCTAGGTGTGGGGGGATGGTTACATTCCTGGGTTAGTCAGGAATTTTCATCATTTTTTTCTTTCTTTTCCTTTTCACCTTCTTTATGGTATTTTCACTTTTCCCTGTCTTGTTGAGTTCATTAGGAATTCCATTGTCGTTCTTCTTTCTTCCCTTTTCACCTTTTTTATGGTATTCTCATTTTTCCCACATAAAAAATTTCAAAGTTCTATGTTTTGGTGACCATAAAGGGGGGAATGTAAAAATACCATAAATAATAGAGAAAAAGAATATTTGTATAAAGTTAACATCAGGGAACAATTTTTAGTGAATTGGTTTTCTATCAATGATATAAATGGTTGTATCACTATGAAACATTTGAGATGATTGATGCCCCTTGAGTTAGTAGTTTTTAGGAAAACTGTGTCCCTAATATCTCGATAAGTTTTTTTCACTAAACCATGAAGATCCAATATTTGTTACTTAATATAAGGTAAATATATGTTAGGTTAATATTTTTCATCATTAAATAATATTTCCATATGTTCGTTCCTTATCTGTTCTATTTTATTACTGTACTCGATTTACCTATGCATGTGTTCATAATGTCCGACTATTGTACTCCCTAAAAAAAATTTGTGTCTTGGGCTGGTCAAAAACCACTCATCTTAAACCTTTTATCTTGTTATAACTATTGCAATTAGTGTTATGAGGAGACCAAACAAGGGTTGAGAGATGAGTGTGATATTTGTTCCAAATGAAACTTCTAAACACTAAAATAATAAATGAGGGTAGTGATGAAATTTACAACATATGGGGATATCTAGGTCGGGAGCTTATTATTTGACTTCTAGGAATGCTTAAGTGAGTGGGTCTTGAAATATTATTGAAAAGGAAGTAGTGAAGCTTCGGTGAAAAATCATTTAAAGCTGAATGATTTTAAAATAACATATATTTATTGGATATAAAGTGGAAAGAATAGCATGGAATAGTTTTCACACACACACATGGAGAGTTAGTGAAATAGTTGAATTTTGAAATCCTTTCTCATATTAGTGTCATGAATCACTTTCAATTTCATTGTGATATGATTTATGAGACATCTTTTTCCATTTTCACTAGGCATAACTTTTTTGTGTTGGTTCGTGCATTGATCACATTACTTTATTAAATTAAAATTTCTTCAAATGTTAAATCCTCATGAAGTTGGGAATATTTATATTCCCCATTTTATTTTGATATGTGACTTTTCTCAAGAGTAAAATTGTTTAGGTGTAGGGGTGTGATCGTACCACGATTCATTGTGTAATTTCGACCTTTACACAAATATGTTAAACTTGTTTTATATCAAAATTTAAAAAAACACTGACAAGTTTCATTCCATATCTGAATGATCTATTTTTTGGGTTATCACTGTTAAAAACGGCATTGTTACTTTTTTTGATGATTCCATTGCATGAGGAGGTGATTTGGAGGGCCCATGATGATGTCTAAGAAAAATGGGCCAAACTGTGCAGGATCCAAGCATACCAGTGGATTAATCTTCACACTTCTAATAGACCATGCATCCAATTGGGATGAAATTTTGTGGTTTTGTCCAAAATTCATTGGGATACATTTCATATGAAGAAACCCAAGACTCATTCGGCAATCTTCTAGCCCAACCAACTTGAGATTTCCAGCACACCAAATCTACACGAAGTCAAAAGTGGTGTGTTGTGATCTATCCATATCTCGTGCTATAGGTGTTCAAATTATGCCAAAAGTTCAGTGAATACATCCAAGAGGTGGGGATACAACTTTTTTATTTTCTAAAAATCGAGATAAGGCTGTCTGGAGGTCGAAACACCTGTGACAAGTGGTTTTAATAATTATGTGTTCTCAAAACCACCTTCCCATTTTCCTATAAAATGGCACCTTGGGATCCCCATTTGCATGTTTGGCCAAGAGGAAAAACTCTAGTTTTTTGGAGACCCAAATAGGTCTTCTCATCATCCAAGGAGTTAGAGATGGACCTATCCTCATAGGGGGATCAAGAATGAAGAAGGAGTTCCACCCGAGCTTCCACCTCCTCCCGATGTCGAGCTAAAGAGTGGGAATTCATTGCGAGGGAGATACACACATGTAAAGGGAGTTCTATAACTTATACTACTACTGTTTTGATTTATTTCGGGTTTGAAAACATTTTTTTATAAGTATCTTACTTTGATTTATCTTTGTTTGATTTAACCGAATGAAATGCTCTTTTCTTTTAACCGATCGGTGCGAAGTTTTGAGTGTGTGAATTGTGTTGTTCCGATTGGAAAATAGAAGAATCCTTTTCATCCCCACAGATTTGAGATTTCAATTTGTTTTGGACGATTTTATACCATTCATGTGATCTGGACCTTGTCTATACAATTTTTATGTCATGATTTAGCTCAACGTTCTTTGATATAAGATCTTGGAAAGTAATTGGGATTCCGATTGATTTCATCCAAAGAATTACATAAAACCTTAATTAATCTCCAATAACAATGATCTTTAAATATGTGTAGTGAACTCAAAATGAACCCCTTTTATCTCATAATTAATTAACACCACCTTTTCTGTCCAACTATTAAACACTTTAATTAATTTATTTCATCCTAAAACTGTTTTCAAAACCACCCCCTATTTAATAACTTCTTATTAAAAACTCACACTCTAAACCCACCAACACTCCTTGAGAGATGACCTAGGGTATTTCCTAGACTATAAATCAACCTTATAATCACAATAAATTTCATGTGTCATGACAGCACAGTCAGTCACACCTATAAATTAAATTCAAAGATTAAATTCCATTTCAATACCACCGCTCTAAGAATTGGTCATGTGGATCAACAGAATATATATATATATATATATATATAACCAAATAAAAATTAATGTAAAACAAAAAGACCACCTATTTTAAGTTCATAGTGGATAACTAATCTTGTAATAACTCCCAATTCAACTCAGATTATGAAAAAATTGAAGAATGGTGGAAGAACCTATAGATAGGGAATATTAGCCTAATCCTAATTAGTGAAGTTGATACCAAACAAAACGAGGAATGATACAAAAGGAATTAAGAAAATATATATGTGGATCCAATGAGATGAGTGAATCTTGATTCTTAATCCAGATGGAGGAAATCTATCAATTCCTAAAATAGGGGTCAAAATAATCTCTCAAAGAGGGGGGGGGGGTCTATCCATATGAGGAATAAGAAATTAGGGTTGAAATATAATATTAAATTTGGGGTTGTTTTATAAATTAAAAAAATTTACTAGGTTTCATGGTCTTACTACATGGTGTAAAAAAATGTTTACCAATCATACACACTTTACTGTAGGAAAGGGGAAATTCACACAGTTTGCTTACACAATTTGACAAACCACATGAAAATTGTGTCTCAGTCAACTGTTAAGATATAAAACAATCTTGTATGGTCTTGTTCACTAAATCACACGGTTTGTCTAACCATGAATCTTGTAGGAATCCCCTATCCAGTCTCTCAAGGCTATAAGTAACCGTGCAACCTGCCTTGCATGGTATCTTCTAACCATGCACCAAGATATCTTTACCCCAAAGCTTGGTTTTTGGCTCCAAACCATCCCCAAACACCCCTAGCACATCCATGAACTCAATGAAAATTATAATTATAACATATTTAAACATTTAAACTAAATTTTGATGGAAGGTAAAGGATTTATACCTCAAAAAATAATCGGGTTCTTACAAACATCCCCCATTAAAGCAATTCATCTATGAATTTCCATTCTAAGGGTGGTCAAGAATGTCTAAGAACAACTTCGGCCTCTATGATTTCACATCATCCTCCCACTCTCATATATCATCCTGTATATGGCCATGTTTCCATAAAACCCATACTAGATGAATTGACCGGCCTTAGATAACCTTTTTGCTATGATCCACAATACGCATAGGATTCTCCTTGAAGGATGCTTCTACCTGTAACTCAACCTCATCAGAATGAAAATAATGACACATATCTAAATGATAGAATCTTAGCTATGATATCTGGAAGACATCATACATTTCCCAATACCTCTATGGTAATTTTAACTGATAAGCTAACATCCCGAATCTCTCTAGAATCTCAAACGGTATACCATATCATGATGAAATCTTACCCTTTCCCATGATCCTCATGTGTCTTAGCCTCAATGTAACAAGTAAAAAAACAAATCCCAGAACTCAAATATTATAGGTAATCTACAATGATCAGTGTATGATTTATATTAATATTGTGCAGCACCCAACCACTTCTGAATCAGCTTAACCTATTCCGTCATCTCTTAAATGAGAGAAGGTCCACGCATAGGTCCATCTAATACCTATAACAAACACATGGGTGATTGAAATGGCCTACCATATAAAGACTCATACAGGACCTTCTAAATAGTAACCTGAAGGATATTGTTGTAGATTAATTCAACCAATGGTATATATTTCTCCCAAGATTCCCCAAAATATAGGATACGTGCTCACAATATTTCCTAAAGCACATTTATTGTGCGCTTTGATTATCCATAATTTTGGGGGTTAAATGCTATGTTCTGAAGCACAAATATACCTTACACCCTATGCATTCCTTTCGAGAACCATTATGTAAATTGAGCATCTCTATTTGATATTATTGTATTAGGGAACCTGTGATGTTATAAAATATTTTGTATATACAACCTCCCATGATCATCTACATAGAAGGTATCCATTATAGGTATGAAATTAGAGATCTTTGTGAGCTTGTCAATAACAACCCAAACTCTGTCATTACCTCAAGAAAACCTCAGTAAACCTATCAAATAATCCATTATGACATACTCTAATTTCCACTTGGAAATGGATAGATTTAGTAAATGTCCAGCTGGTCATTGGTTTGCATCCCTAACTTACTGAAAGGTGGAATATCTCCTGAAAAAACCAGATACATATATTTTCATACCCAACCACTAGTATTGGAGATGTAAATCCTGATACATCTTGGTGATTCCATGATTTAATTCACAAGAGGAAGCTTAAAAGTGACTCATCATCTCCCTATGGATGTATACTAAAACCTATACATGACCATGTACTCTCAAAGTTTTATCCTTGCCAACAGTCTAACTAGGAGGAGGGTCCTCACCTTCTACACTATCCTGTAGTACCAGGCTCTCTGAATTTGATAGCTTCCTCATCCTTATTCTATCCATAATGGTAGAGATAACGAGTAAATATGAAAGATAAGTTTTTCTATGAATGTCCTATACCTCCAAGTGCGTCTCTAAGAAAAAAATAAGCTTCCCCTCACTACTGTCCTACATAACATCATGTATATTATTCCTCCTTATCAATGCATCAACCACTAAATTTTCATTCCCAGGTGTGTAGGGAAGCTCGATGCTGAAATATTGTAGCTATTCAACCCACGTTTATTTCCTAAAATTAAGATCATGTTGTGTAAATAAGAACTTGAGTATTTTATGGTCTTTTTATACCACAAAACTCTGTCTTAGTCAGTAATCTCTCCAACATTGCAATGTGTGGAAACCTATAGCTAACTCAATATCATACGTTGGGTAATTACTCTCACATGGCCTCAACTGTTCAGACCTGTATGATATGACTCTATCCTAGAGTATAAGGATTACTCTTAGAGCGATACCTGTGGCATCTCCGTACATAATGTAACTCCAGCATAGTTTTAGAAATATTAGTATTTTTTCTAAATTATATTTCCCTTTCATCTTCAAAAGTGATGAATCACATGGATCTCACCATAAAAACATCACAACCTACTTATTCAATCCTGTAAGAAGCAATCATATGACTTAGAAGTTATGTATGAAGTGCTTGTAATATCCAGCTAGCCCCAAGGGACGCTAGAGGTCAAATTCTTTCTTGGAATGATTCCAGGAATCTGTAACTCTTACCTTATCTAGGTAGACTAATACTCTATTATTGGAGATAACGTGACCTAGGAAGTGAATTTGATCTAACAAGAAGTTTCATATTGTGTGATTATCATATAAATGATGCTCTTTTACTATATTCAATATGATATCAATAAGTTTGTAATAGTCATGCTGATTGTGATAATACACCAAGATATCATCCATGAATACCACGACATATGAATCTAGATAAGGATTGAACACTTAGATCACTAGTTCCATGAAGACTATTGGCATGTTCATGTGACCGAACATCATAACAAAACAATTTTATAGACCATACCTTCCATGAAAATTCATGGGAGGTATGTTTGAGGGACTAACATGCACCTAATGATAACAATATCGCAAATCTATTTTCATGAAAACCCAAGCTTCATGAAGCTGATCGAAGAGATCATATATTAGCAGATGAGGATAATGGTTCTTAACTATTAGTTGGTTCAATTTTTGGTAATCCACACAGAGACTAAGAGTTCCATTTTAATTTTTTCACAAAAAGGATCAGTGAACTGCATGGAAAATTACTGGGTCAGGTAAACCACTTTTGCTCAAAATCCTCTAACTACCCATTGAGGTGCTATATCTCAGCAGTATCCACTATATAAAGAGTAATGGATACTAGTGTGGCTCCTAGAATGATATAGATAGATAAATACACCTAAGTCACTATAGGTAATCCTGAAAAGTTATCTAAGTAAACATCCCTAAAATGATCAACCATTATAGGGAAATTAGTCTAATTTGTTCCCAGATCATCCAGATATAAAATTGAAACTAGAGCTATCATCCTTCCCATCCCATGATTCTCAGGTCTAGGTCAACTCACCTAGACATCCCATTCACCATTGTGAATAAACTCTCCACCATCTGGTGATGTAAAGGTCACTGTATGGTGATAGAAATCAATAAAATCATGAAAGGGAACCAACCAATCCCTTCCAATAATGATGTCAATACCTATTATATCGAAAACAAAGTGGTTCCATAAAAACTGACATCATCCAATCTCAAGGAGGCGATCCCTGAACTGACATACATCTTCCATTATAATCCCCAATGGAGTATCAATCATCATAAATCCATTAGAACACTGAAAACTAATCCCAAGTTTCTTAACAATGGGGAAAATTATAAATCTATAAGAATCCCATGTATAAAAAATATTGGATACTAGAGTAGAGGCTACTATAATAGTACCTCTCACAGTATAATGTATCTAATTCTTCTCTTTATGGGCTAGTTTCACTACATATATCTAGCCCAATTTGTAGCCCAATGATAATGTATGGATAAACTGAGTAGATCCTCTTTGATGTCACTATAAAATAGGGGATTGACTACCATGACCAAGATCACCGTCTCAGCCTGATTGGCAAGATGTACTCTAGATCCATACCTAATATGAAGTTTCTATCCAAAATTCTACACGTGGAGTCATTGCTGACCCTCTCTCACTAGCAACTGGAGGAAATGTTTTGAAGAAATGATGTATATTACCCATATTTTCCCAATATTATCACTCTATTAGGTCCCTCATGTAGTGAGGTCTTGTATGTCTCAGCCAACTACACTAGCAGAACCTCACTTGGATTCCTGAGTATATTATCCTGATACAAGTGTCACAGCATGGAAGCTACAGATTATGATTCCTTCTAATGATTAATATAGTGACATGACTAGATGTTGAACAACCCTAGCTCACACCTTGAGCTTACCATAGGTTACACTGTGTAAGAATTTTATGATTCACCATTCCATAAACGATACTCAATCAAAGGAAATTCACATGTGATCATATGTTATACCTTAGAACATCCTCAAATATATTATATTTAGATAACTCATCACCCATCAGAATAGGTGTAAAGGACTCGATCTCAATAAAATAGGTCAAATAATCGATTACTGATAACACACCTTTCCCCAGGTTCTTGAACTCTTAGGATCTATTGATCCTCAATATTTTGATATAGAAGTATTCAAATAAGTCTATATAAAAATCCCTTTAAGACATCTCCTAATGAATATCCATATGATTTATGACATCCCACCTTATATTGGAGGAATCATGTATCATATAAATAGATAGATTTACCCTCTTCTCAGGAGGCATATCTAGATGGTCAAAGATAGATAGCATGGACTCTACCAATGACTATGTATCTTTTGTTATGTCATTCCCCAAAAACGTGGGTGGATGCTACTGCTAGAAGTCACGAATCCACTCTTCCATAGTCGATGAAGGTCATGGTCTACCCTAGAAGCTCTGCATGAATCAAATAAATATTTCATAAATTTTTTACAGAGAACCTGTGTTCGGTGCTACTACTAGTTCCACAACTGGTACTAATGGGGGGGGGGGTCCACCAGTAGCCGATAGCACACCTCCTTCAGAGTGTGGTCATCACCACCCTCCAAGTGCCTGGTTATAGGTTGTTGATGTAAAATGCCTATGAAATTCCAAACAAATGCCTCCATTATTGATCATTATCAATTATCATAGCTCAAGGTATAGATATTGAAAAAGGACTTGTAAAAGTCTTCTTATATTATAACACACCCCTCTACCTTCTCTAAAAGTTAGGCTTGGGTGATGTAAATATCATATAAAATCTAGAGAAACTACCTACAACCCATTAATATGGTTGTTTCAAGGTCAAGTTCTCTTCTATAAACAAATTATCTTCCATTTTATAGCCTCTTTCATTTACAATTTCTTTTATTTCAAATTTTTATCTTAGTTCATTTTAAAATGTTGACCCAAATGGTTCACTAAATTCAGATCCACATGGGACCATAAACCTCATGAACCAAAATACGGTGCCCACCTAATCCACACTAGAATACATTCCAGAATACCTATATTATTATCACGTATATCTATCACAACACCTATCACAACATCATGCAACAAGTAAGGCATCCTAAATGGCATGGAATAATGAAGGTAATGTGATTAATATAGAGTTCCCAAGATGATATATGAGATGGAATACCCCCATCTCATTTTCATGAAATAATAACCACACAATTCATGTGAATCACCAAATAATGGAATCAAATCAACTGTAATAGTGAAAATCAAGAAAAAACCAAATTAATTCAAGTAAATATTTCTTTTTCATATATGTTTGTTAGCTACACCTAGGCACAAATTATTACCAAATTCAATTTTATTCTCATCCCTTTATATAATCACTAAATAATAAATGAACCCAGAAAATAATGCTCTGATGCCACATTGTAATGTGTCGGACCCGTATGTCACTAAGAGGTGCCCCGATCTAGGATTTCAACATGGCCTTATGCACATCTTTCTATACGTCAGAGGCTGGTGACTAGAAGTGAGGTCCCAGGTGTGTTAGGGGGGAGACAGTTCTGCCAATACCAGAGTGTATCCTAGTATATTAACAGTATAATATAAGTATTGGAAGCAGTAATAACAATCAATCAATAGATAAATGAACAAGACATGAAAGCATAAATCATACCAGAAGGAATATCATATATAGAAGATGATGATACATGTCATGTGTCTAATAAAGCATCCAAAATAGTTACATAAAATTACAATACAATACATATATCAAATTTAAAAAGGCCGAGAACTATCAAACTATCATCACAAGCCCTAGCTTGGTCCTGGGCTCCTATACTCTTAAGTTGTAGTCAAGAACATGTATCATGTCACTTTCCCTTTTTCATAACTATAACTATACTGTGTATTATAGTAACAAAGGGTGGACCAAATAGTGTGTGATATATATTCCCAATAGAAAACCAACCAAGGTCTTGTTCCATCTAGTCAGTGAGAATATATGATAAACACAATGTGATGGAGTAATAGAATATGTTTAAGAAGTAGTGAACATAAAAATCATATAATGTTTAGGCACTCACTTTATCATTAAATTCATTTACTCAGTTTAATTTAATAATTAAATTTCATTTAATCAACTAGTATAAGGACATGGAACAAAGAATAGTGTCCCCCATATATATATGTAGTCAATAAATTATAAATATACCTTCTATAAGGTGTATGTCCCTAACTGGTTCAAAGATTGTGATTTGTCTTGGAAGATGAATCATATAAATCTTTCCATCCATTAATTATTTAAGAGCCTAAACTTTTCCTTTTCATTATTATTAGGGAATATAGGTTTATTTCTATGAAAATTTTTAACCAATAACCCTAAAGGGCTGTTCTAGGAATTCCTCATTGGAATCATTGCATCTCTCTAGGTGTAGTATAACAACACTTCCACTCGAGTCTTTCCTCAGTGGTCCACTAAGGGAGACCAAGTATCACACATGAAATATGTGATCAAAATCAGTATAAGTCCATTATTTTTATTCCATTTGGATTCCAAGTATCCCTTGAAATATAATTTTCATCCCCCATGAGTATGTCCTTGAAAGTTTATATCAGGAGTACATATTTCACTCATGTATAAATAAGGTAGAATCCAAATGAGTATATCCCTGGAGTTCATATAAGAATCCATGTGTCACCTAAGTTGTACATTAACATTGAATACCATTTAGTTTTATCAATGTTTAACACAATAATCAATTCAATATAAACTCACCTTAGAAGGCAGCTCAAGGAATGGCTAAGCTTAAAAGGCATTTCCTTTTATTTAACTCACCTAGGAATTTCATTATAAAAATAAACTCATGATTAATTAACCAATACCTAGAAAGTGTCTAAGGAAATGTCTCCCATTACATTTTCTATATAAATTAAATTTAAAATTGATATTACAATTCAAATTATATATAATTTCACAACATAACTCATCAATTAAAATTACAATTAAATTCACAGTTGACATTCCAAATAAAGGGGTAAAACACCTTATGGAATCTTGATTAAATAGCCACCCATGGTGGTCCATTTCACTAAGAACACAACCAAAGGGGTTGTTCCAATTAAAGTTTAAAAACCTTATTTCAATTATCAATGTGCTCCGTTAATTACATAGGTCACACCTATCAATTCAATTCATGGATTAAATTCTATTTCAAGGGATTTGTACTATGAATTGGTCATGAAACGCATTGGAATAAATATAAACACAATCTTTGTAGGAAAATCCTAAGACCACCTACTGTAGGATTTTAGTGGATATCTCATACAGTATACGCTTTTTATTTGACTCATATTAGGATAAAATCAAAGAACAAACAAAGAAACTATAAATACTACATATTAGCTTACACCTAAATACTGTAGTCAATACCAACTGAGGAATAACACAAAAGTAATTTAAAACTATCCAATTCCGATCCAATGAGATGAATGACTCTTGATTCTATGTCCAGAAGGATGAGATTTACCAATTCCTGGAATAGGCTTCAAAATAAGCTCTCAAAAGGAGATGTTATATCTATAGGAGGAATGAAAAGTTAGTGTTGAATTATAAGATTTAATTAGGTGTAGTTTTTTAAATTCACTCAATTTACTAGTTCACATAGTTTGGTTGCCCATTTAGAGAAACCATGCACTAATTGTGTATCCTATGATGTAGGAAAGGGGAAATTCACATGTTCTTCTCACACAGTTTGACTAAAGTTTTAAAAATCATGTCTCAGTCCACTGTCAAAATTATAGACATTCTAACATGGGCATGCACCACAAATCACATGGTTTGTCTAACTTTTCATCCTGTAGGAAACCATTTTCTATCCTCACAAGGTAATAAGTAAATGTGTGGTCTAATCCACATGGTTTCTACTAACTGAGCACTAGGAATTGTCACCCAAAAGCTGGTTTCTGAGCTTTGAACCATCCCTAAAAACCCTTAAATCCTCCATGGCCTCAATGGGAATTCACATATTGGCATATTTAGACATTTATATTGAAATGTTTTAGAAGTTAAGGGACACATACTTATATAAATTACTGAGTTCTCATAGTGACATAGTTATCTAAATGAACCCATGCTGTAATTGATCATCGAGCAGCACCCACTACTCTCACAACTCAAAAGGTTCAATCTTAAAATCAGACATCGAGATAAATAAAACACTTGACTATAGGTCCACCCAAAAATGGATCTCTTGTTGTGAGGGTAATGCTAAAACCTTTCCCAGAAACGAATCAGGGTACTCTTCCATAACCATGGGAAACACTTATTGACGAACCTGTGAATAATTCAACATTAACTAGCCCCTCAAGAATAAAAAGATTGAACATGCCTCTGACCCATATAAGGTCCTAACTCACCAATGAGAATGGATTATTATCTGTCATCATCACAGAATAATATATATGTTCTTATTCAATCAATTGCATCCTGCACTGAATATATCCATTATATACTGAAGATGATATCATATGGATGTAATCATAAACATAGGACAAATCCCAAAGAGTGGATCTATCCCATCACTAGTTTATAGTTCCTATATACTTAATACAGATAATCTTAACCTCTAAATGTAATATTCAAATACAATGGTATTGGAAGCCTCTCCACCTCAAGACCCAATACATAAACTAGGGAAAGTTATAAGTATGTGGGTATATGTCCAAAATCATTCTAGGAAAACACCCAAGTAGGAGTCATGAAAATGGTAACTCAAATGATATTGGGATCACTCGAAGTTGGTGATGCCAGATCATATAGTTGGACATGGCCTTTTCTATGACCACTCTAACCCTGATGATGAACACATACAAATACTCTCTTTTATCTGTGAAGATGGGGAGAATATTAAGAATATCCTCTTCATGCCTCATATCCTATCTACTGATCCCAAGATGGAGCATCATATTGCTTCTACCTCGATTGAAACTTCCTCAACTAGAAACACCTAAAGTGGACCACCTAGTGAATGCTTTATGCTCAGAAATAATTAACACTCTCGCTTCTAATAACCACATCCTCCAAATGAAAATAGCATTTGATCTCTTGAAAAAGGAAGGAGATCCACCACATCCAGATAAACAACATAATGATGGATTCGACTTACCCTCTAATATTTGAAATCTATTCTGTATAAACAACTGGAAACCCATGAACATATATTTACTTCTTAAGAAATACTAATTGATACCCTCTCATGATGATTTAGTTATATCCAACATCCTCTCAACTACCTATTCTCTTTAGAACCTTCAGATACATATGAAGTATAAACAAGGTGACCTAGAGCTACAACTTTGGATGAAAAGCCTCCTAAAAATGCTTTTCCCTAGTCACTTCATCTAGAAATATGTCAAAAGCATATGAAAAAAGGTCCTGAAATGGATCCTGAAATTCCACATGCTATAACTCCTTATCAAAGTCTACGAGACTCTTTCCAACTAAACTCCATCACATTTTATGAAAAAACTCTACTTATAAATGTTCCATGAACATCTCTATGAGACCTATGATTCATTTTTATCCCAAATTTTTAATATCCAAAACTACCTCATTACTTTATACTAAATTGTCATAGCCAACAAAACCCAGTGCTTCTTCTAAACATGTATCAAACTTAAGGGTATCATAACCTAATCCAAATAGTCTTCTACAACTGATTCTAAAATGGGGCCCTTGTACTTCTATAGTAAATAGAACTAAAAACATCAATTTTTTCTTCTACATGTGTCATAATCATCATCATCTACTCTATAAATATATACTATCACAGCCTATAGAACCTCCCCTACAGGAACCAGATGGAAAAGATAACATTAAAACATACTTTCAAAATAATAAATGGTTAAAGAACCCAAAACCAATAAGACTTATGATACAAGAGATTTGTTATGGGATTAATCCATTGGGCTATCGGGCCACTATATTTAAGGCTTATGCGCCTCTAGGTTTTTGGATTTGAGAAAGGTTCTCCCTTTTCCCATTCCAAATGGGGTTTGTGTTTGTATATTTTTTACTAAAGGGGATTTAAACCAAACTTAATAGTATTAATTAATTAATTAATTATTTAATTACTTATTGTTTAACATATCATGATATCTAAAAATTTCAAACACAATAGAAATGAAGAATGATATATGATCATTTCCAAGTTCTCTACCTTGCAATAAATATCACCTCACATAGTATACTCGGTAAACAAAAAGGTTTATATATCTTATCATAAAAGGACCTAAATACCACTTTCTCAGCTGATATCCCTTACTTATATCACTTACCAATCCTAGATGAATCCATTTCCCTATTTACTCATGTTGTCTCACATGTGACTAACACCAAACTTCATCCAATCCCTTGACCAGATAATTTTATACAACACTATCACAATACCAACCTCCAAATATTACCCCTCCTATGTTTAAAATGAAATAAAAGATATTATGATACCCAAATCCATCCTCTAATAGTCCATTGGTTGGAAACAGGAACAAAGAGAATATCAAACATACAAATAAGAGGAATTTTCCTATAAATGAAAAATGTGGAACAAGATATAATAAAATTACACCCATTAAAATCTTATTAAATATAAGTAAAATTAATCCCACGTACATATATTTAATGTCATACAAAATGATGAAACTATAATGGGAAATACAAGTACCAAAAGGTAAACTCAACAACGACCATGAATCCTATACAACTCCTAAACAATAATGAGAAAGTAATATCCATCCTGATCTCCAACATGATCCTATTAACATGAAAATATTTTTATATATATATTGGGTGAGAATAAAATGTATGATTAGTAGGATCCCCTATGGATCCTCTTATACCCAGGAAATTCCGTCAGGGGTAGGCCCCTGACTATTTATTAAATGAAAGAAAAGTCCAGAAGTACACAAACCACAAAACATAATAAGGTGATGAATATATACTAACAATACATGGGCATCCCTTTATAACTTCCCCACTAATTTTCTAATATACCCCACCATCACATTTCATGAGCCATATATCTCCAAATAAGCTAGTCCAAAGTCACCTAGTCTAATGTATAGTAACATGAACCTCATATATCACATCATATCATCATCCCTTGCCTCATCACCATATAGTAATCGAGTAGTTTCTTGGATCCATAACAGCATATATGTAATGTATCATACATCGAGTATTGACCCTCAAGCCATTAAAACCCATATGTATAGTAATGAACCTGAAGCCATCACAAGACATACATAACTATAATAATCTATAAGATATTATATCTATAGATAAATGTTTAAGAAATAACCACAAGATACTAAAACCTTGTATAAACATATATGGGAAAACCAAACAATTGTTCGTTATAGTACATAATATTACCAAGAGAAGAGAGTGGGACTATAGGGGGTAGTAAGCCATGTGTCCCTTGATAAAAAATATATTAGGGAATTGTTTTCCCCAGATTCCACTGAGTGTTTGTAATCCTTCCAAAATTGGTGGGGTAGAATATGAAATCCCAAAACATACAAGATATAATATATCTTACAACCAAACTATGGGAATTAACCTATTCTTAAGTAAAAATGTAGCTATCATCAATCAAACACTTGAATGCCACCACTAATAACCAGAAATCTTATAATCCTACAATAATTAATAGAGTCTCATTAAATTAATTTTTTTTAGAAATTAACATATGTTAATTAATTCATTATCCACTAGTAAGCATTAATCCAAATTATATTTCATTATCCATTAATGTTGAAGTCCCTGTTATACATGGATAATCCAATAGAGTCTAATTTTTATCAATTTTTACATCTTTCACATTCAAACAAGAACAAACCCCATATGTCAAATCATGATTAAACATGTTTTATCATTTTATAATTCTAGGTTCTATAAGAAACATCCTATTATACAATAATGTTGTAGAATGAATAACATCTAGCTCTCTCAAGAAGTGAGGAATGGAATGAAAATAAACCTGAAACCCATTCATTTGAATCTTAAGAAAAACCTTAATAATAAAGAATACATATTTCATCACAAAAATGGTAAATCCTATCTTCAACCCATTCCATAAATCTCAGTTCCATGTCAAACACTACCATGCATACTAACACAAATATATCTTTCATAGGTATCAAATGCTACAACAAACTCAAGCCTCCCTATCTATACCTCATCATCCTATAACTCTCCTAGGCTCACAACATATCTCATAACAACGCTCACATCTATAGAATCATAGAAGGTAGTAAAAAAAGATATGGTCAAAAGGGAAACTACGCCATAAAAATAAGGAATTCAACCTTTATAAACAAAGCACCCCTCTTGTTCCCAAACATTTATCATTATCAAACTACCATTTTTATTTAATCTAAAATTAGTTGAATCAATTATTATAAGTTATAAATATACACAACCTAAGTTAACAACTATTAAAATATATTAATTATATAACATGATTTGAAGCATACATTCTAGTTTAAATGAACTATAAGGAAGAACAATTTTACAATTAGAAACCATCATTATTATTATAAACAAAAATCATTACCGCTTCATGTTCCACATCCAATTTCATTAGCACATGGAATAATAATTTCAATAAAACATTCATTAATAATCATTTGATTTCCATGAAATTATAATAATTTAATGATTCATTAAATGTTCCTCTTTAATTATTAATCAACCAAACAAATTATTTATTTAAAATACTTTAAAATTTTCACAAAAATAATTTTCTAACATAATCATAAAAAATAGGATTAAAAATCAGAATGCAGATAGAACAATATCTAGAAAATCAAAAGGCCAACTATTATTGTGGTGAAGTAAAACATGTGATTAATACCACTATAAACCAATTATTTTCATTATATATTTTATTATTTATAATGTTTAATTCCACTTATAACTAAAGGTAAAATCATGATAAAATTATAATTTTATGTAATTTAAAATGAGAATAAATAAATACGCTACCACAATTCTTCAACATTATTTGATGGGAATGGAACAACAATATGGTTCTATGATCCCCAATCCTCTAACGAATCTATAAATTCCCATGGATTTTATTCCATGAAGACATAAAAAACTAAAATAATAGACTTTATTATAATGATGGAGATCAAACACCGTAACATGGTGAGATAGAATGGGAGTAAACATGATAAAAATAAGAATAAAATAAAACAAAAGATGAATAAATGAACTTGGATCACCCTAGAATGATCTCTAAAAGGTGTAGTCTTAAACTAATTGGAAGGATATTTAAAGGAATTCAAAAATATATATTGAGAACCTAGGTATTGAGGGTGAAATATTTGAGAATGTTTGGTTTAAAAGGGATTTAATTATTTATAGAAATTTTGTAAATCACAATACCATGATGAATCCCCTTGACAATGCCAAAAAATCAGCTAAAAAGAAGTACTCCAGTATAGTGTAAGAGACCATTCCACAACATTCCTATACAAACCTATAATTCTCTGAGTTCTTAAAATTGAAATCTATGTTTGATAGTGTATGTGATACGAAACATCAAATCTAAACAAACAATGATTATTTAAATATGATCATTTTAACCATTCCATAAAATTTAAACACATGAGTATGATTAAGTACATATTGATATATATATATATATATTCTAAATATATTTATCAATACTTAGTAAATTATCAATCAATTTATGGTAATGTCTTTTTTTCTTCAAAACATGTTTTCCTCAAAAATTATTTTTATCTAATTTTAGGAAAAATAAATTATAATAACTTTCAAGAACAATCAGAAAATGTATTTGATAAAATTAAATCCATTTAAATAATCATATCAAAATTACATTTGGTGAAAATTATTTAATTTTTTAGAAAATATAGATTTCTCAATGGCGACTGAAAAATTATATTTTAATGTAAAATTTTCATTTCTTTTTATATATTTAGTAACACAAAAGTATGAATATTATTTTAATTTTATTTCAAGGTGACATAAATATTATATATTTATATTTAATTCAATTAATTACATTTAAATAATCTTTATACTGGATTTTAATATAAGTTTTTTGGATTAAATATGCATTTTTCTGAACGCTTCTTAAAAATGAATAATGTTTCCCTATTTTAATTAATTAAAATAACCCATAATGAGAAATTATCAAAATGAAATTTTTATATTATATATATATCCTTGTCAATTTAAATTCAAATAATTATTATTAGTAGTTATATAGTTAAAGTAAAATCATCTTTTCTATAAAAAAAGTATTTTTCAGAAAACCGCCTTTTATATGCTTCCATGTTTTAATATTTTATAGAAAACCACCCACTATGAATTGATTTTCATAAAGATTTATTCCAAATTTGAAAAATAATAATTAATATTAGGTAATAAGAAAGGATTAATTTTGTAGAATATGAATAGTGATGTAGTATATTTTAATTACAACGATAAACAAATAATATGTTAATTAAGAGTAATTTTTTTTTCAAATAATAGAAGCAACATAACACAAATATTTATATTTATTTTTTATTAAAATGATTATTATATTTATTCCTTGTTTTTTTTAATTTATAAATTATTAACTAATTATTTTGATAAAAAATATGTTTTGATATAATGAAACAAAATTTTCTTTCTGTAATATCCAAATTAAATTATGGAATTATTTTTTTATGAATTATTATTTAATTTTAAAAAATAATATTTTATTAATTTATTATTATAAAATATTTTTTATTAAATATAGATGCTCATATATTTTTTATAATGTCAAATGTAATAAGTGTTCAAAAACTGTTATTATAAAAACACAACATTTCTTAATAAATATCGATTCTTATTTTAAAATAAAAAAATATTTGGAAATTTTTTTTTAAAAAATGAATTTTATTTTTGGAAATAAAATGGTGAAATTATCCAATGGTGAATTTTTCAAAATTTTCCGAGACAATCAAATTTTTGTGTAAACATTAAATACCGTATTAATATATAGTGTGTATTATGATATCTCAATGACCCAAAAGTGATGTAATAAATACTATAAAGGGTATAAACGGCCATATATATGTTATAACATTGAAATAATGTTATTTTATGTTTATTTTATTAATTTGATAAATCTATTATGAATATTCCATAACAATTAATGCATTTTATGGTTTTAAAATCATTTCTATAAGAGTATGACTCACATATAGATTAGTAAGGGTATTGTTTTATTAATTTTGGCCCCTGGAATTTTAAAATAATTAAAACCAATCCCCATTGGATGAAATCATGGGAAATAATCATCATAAGTGTTGTGGTTTTTATTACTTTAATACAGAGTCCAAAAACTACATTTTGGAAATAATAAAGAATTCCTATTTCATTTCCTATATAAACCCATCCAGGAAACCATTTATCATCAATAAAACACCATGAATAAAGTCCTTAATCTTCCTTCCCCTCTCTAGATTCATCCCATGGTTCCCCAAAGCTCTTATGTAGCTCCTCCCAATCTTTTTGAATCAAATGGCCAAGCTAAGGGACTTCTCTCCTCCCATTTCCATTCATTAACCGCTTTTATGTTATGCTTCGTAGATTAAATTTTTGGTTGTTTGGGAATGTTTTCCTTAAAACTTGTTTTTTTAATTTTTATTTCCATGTTATGAGATACCCCTTTCACTCTCATTAATCCCTCCCATGATCCCTTATGTACACCCATTACTATGCTGAAATTTAGTAAGGGATCTTCCTCTCTCATTTTTATTCAAGAACCTATTTCATGTTATGATTTTAATTACCATTTTTTCATGTTGTAATATGTTATAAATTATTCCCCTTACAGTACATTATATTTCCAAATTATGATATCACCATTTATCTCTCATTAATTCCCTCCAATGAACCTTTATGTACACTTGTTACCATTTCAAAATTTAGTATGGTTTTATTTCCTTATACTCTTTATTCAATTTTCCCCACTATCTTATGCCTTATATTTCCAATTATTATTGTTGGGATATGTTTGTTCATGTCCATATTAAAATAAATTTTATTTAAAAATTATTATATACCCCCTTTTTCTCTCATCAACCCATTTTATGAATTTTTATGTGACATCGTTATGCTGCTAAAATTCCACCATGATTTTCTATGCCAATCAATTGTGTAGTGAATAACCATACCCATTTATAATCAATTATGTTCATCTTTATGAACTTATAATTATTTATTTCGGAATTACCTATATGTATTCCACACACCATAATTTTGGAATAAAATTTGGTGATATATGATTATATTTTTTATGATATATGTGGAAAACTTAAGCATGAGAATGGAATTAATGTGACGGGTGCACCCGGAATTATATAGCGCTCCAATGTATTGGTTAATGTATAGTCTCATTAGACATAATGTTGGGATATGAAGTAAAGCTGATTCATTTATGGTATTTTTCCATCATGATGTGTTGGAATTTATCATTTACCTATGTTTATGATGAAGTATTTTAATTTGCTTACATATTTCTCATGTTTCCTATATATTATCATTCTCTATTATGATTCATGATTCATGTTTATGATTCTCTCTCCTTTTATGCCCCACTTATATTTCTATTTTCTAACATGTATTTATTTCGTTAGGTTACATCATGTTTAGTCCCTTACTAGGATTTATAGCTCTCCCCTTTCTTGTGTATGTGCCCAAGTAATCCCATATAGTTTTATGTATGATGGAATAATTGGATCATGGTAGAAAGTATTCAATAAAGATAATATATTCCCTATTTTAATTTGATATACAAGGTACCTAATTCAAAAAAACACCATACTTATTGATTTAGGAGGTTGTATTCTGTAGACTCTTATGTAAAAAATCATTAATTATAGTGTAATAAATAGTAGTGTCCTTATAGTTGGTATCAAAGTAAAACTTTAATTTTTTTATTTTTAGTATTAAAAAACTCAATTGAAAGCCTTAGAGAGAAATATATGTATAATAAATCATACCTAAAATTTTTTAAGTATAGATTTAGTGGGATCCATGAAAATGAATCACTTTATGAAAACTATATGTGGATGTGGATATGGTATAGATGCACATAGTGGTAAAACCTAAAAAAATTATGTTGAGCTAGGCTCAACCAGGAACTGGTGCATGAAAATGGGTCTTTCTACACACATAGTTTAAAAATCCCATGGTATATGCATCAGTAAATTGACAAGATCATTTAAATCCATTATTAATGGAATAATAATGAGCATTAGATTCTATGTTTGGTAATAGTTAATAGATAACATAGATTGAAGCCTTGAAATTCATAAGATAGGAAAATACATGTCATTTAAAAATTATCTATTAAATGTTGCTGGATTCCCAATTATGTTTTTAATAGATTAAAATTAATCATCCCTAATTTTAACATTATTTTTATAAAGGATTGAAATAGGAAAAACAGAATCAATGCCTTAATCTATATATTAAATACTAGACTATGGAAGGTTATATTATATGGAATCATTTATATGTTTGTATTAAAGTGTTTATGTATTGAAATTTGAGAATTATAGTGTATAAGTAGTATATAAATGACACTATATATGTAATAATCATGTAAAATCTACATATTTTCATATAATAGTTTTTCTTTTTTTAATTTTAACCATATTTTGGATTGTACTAATAACCTATAGAAGTGATTTAGTGATAAGGTGATATTTTAGAAAACACATGATTAAGGGATTGATAATCCTTAATATGTGTATGGTTTTGGGATAGACCTAAATATTATTAGGATGATATGTCTAAGTATATTATTTAGAATCCTTGATACCACTTTTTAATATTTATGTGATGGAATATTATCATTATTAAGGATATTTTTTGAAACATATTACAAGATAAAAAAGTTTTTATTTTGAGGTGATCATGATATTTTAGGAGGTGTTTTATTTGGCTAAGGTATTTATATACCAATTATTACTATATTAAGAGAATTATATTATGTTTTTTGGAATTTTATGATAAAGGGAATGAGATAACCTTTTATGTTAAAACATTTATTGATTGTTATTTGGGAAATTTTGTATGGGATTTATGTAAGAAATCATATATATTAAACCTTGGGTATTTTTTTCAAATTTTTCAAATTAATTTATTATGGTTTCTTCAATTTCAGTATTATATTAATTTTAGGATTAAATAAATATAGTAGGGATTTCTTAATATTCTTTAGTGTATTATGTGATTTTGTAGAAGTAAATTATAGTTCTTGAGTCATTAAAAAAGAAAAAAATTCCCCTTATGTTCTCATCGCTATAAGAAAAAGATGATCTTGTAAGATGATATTATACTTCTCAAGAAAGTATATTTCTTAATATACCCAACTTATATGGTAATGTATTTTTAAACAAATTGGAAAATAGTCATAAAACCAAATGTTTTCATATTATTATTATTTTAGATTAATTGATTGTCTTTTGGCCCAACACAAATTTATGGTTTTGTAGCCACTGAATTTGTCCTAATTTTTTTTATAACTGTATGATTCTCCTTTAGAGTTACATTTTCCCTTCCATGTTTTTTTTGTTATTTATCACTATTTTTCTCTTACTTGGAAACCTAGTTATGTGATAACCTTTACACTTCCCGTTTCTATCTTTCCAAGAGGATGTTATATTAACCCTTTTTATAATGTTGGCTTTCAATAAATATATTTTCATGTGTCAAAAAAATTATTATTGAAATCATGTTTAAATTATGAGGATTCAAGTGGGGAATAATGTAATGCCTCATGTTTTTAAAAGAGAAAATTTTGTATGATAGTGTATGCTACAAAACACCAAACGTAAACGAACAATGATTATTTTTATATGATAATTTTAAAAATTACATTAAAATTGATGATATTAGAAGGATTATATAATTTATGATATATATATATATATCCTAAATATATTGACATACAATTTATAAATAATTAATCAATTTTTGGTAATTTCTTTATGTTCTTCAGAATATGTTTTCCTCAAAATTGATTTTCATTTCATTTTATTAGAAATATATTATAATTATTTTATAGAATACTAAGAAAATATATTTAAAAAAATTAACTTCAATTTTATATCAGCATATCAAAATTATTTTAGCAGTAAATATTTTATTTTTTTTGGAAAATAATGATTTCTTAGTGAACCATGAAAAAACTTTTTTCTGTACAATTGTCATTTATTTTAATAAATTATGTAATATAAAAGTACAAATATTATTTTAATTTTATTTCAAGGTATCATTATTATTATTTATTTTTATTTAATTCAATTAATTATTTAAACCATGTTTATACCTAATTTTATTGTAGGATTATTTTTAGGATTAGAAACACATTTTTCTGCAAATTATTATAAAATGCATAATGTTTCTCTATTTTAATTAATTAAAATAACACCTAATTATAATTTATCTAAATGAAATATTTATATTATATATATATATATATATATATATTAATTGAAATTCATATAATTAATATTAGTAGTTATAGTGTTAAATTAAAATCATCTTTTTTTAAATGAATTTTTTGTAAAACCTCCCTCAATCAAGCTTCGGGATTTTACATTAAATTAAATTGTTCCACATATATGAATTGATATTGATAAAATTGATTCTATATTTCAATCATCATAATTAATATTAGTTAATATATTAAACTTAACTTTTTGTACAATATAAATAGTAAATGTAGTAAATATTAATTACCATGATAAAAGGAATATAGGTTAATTGAGAGTAAAAATAATTTAAAAAATAATAGAAATAACCTAGCTATGATATTTATTTTTCATTACAATTAAAATGATGGTTATATTTATTACTTATTGTTTTTTAATTTATCAATTATTAAGTTATTAGTTTGATAAAAATTATATCTTGATACAATAAAACAAAAATGGTTTTGGGTAATATTCAAATTAAATTAAGGAATTTAGTTTTATAAACTAATGGATTTTAAAATATATAATATTTTATGAAAATATTGATATTACATAATTTTTATTAAATATAAATTATCTGATATTTTTATGAAGTCAAATGAAATAAGGGTTTAAAAACTAGAATTGTCAAAAAAAGAGCATTTCTCAATAAATGTAGATTCTTCTTTTAAAATAAAAAATATACACATTTTGAATATTATTTTTATAAAATGAATATTATTTTTGGAATCATAATCACTAAATTATCCAATGGTGAATGTTTCATAATTTTTGGAGAAAGTCGAATTTTTGGCTAAAAAATAAACAACATATTAATATATGATGTGTATTATGGAATCATAATGACAAAAAAGAGAGGTAATAAATATTATAAAGGGTATAGATGAAGAAATATATTTTTTTATATTTAAAATAATGTGATTAAATATTTATTTTATTAATTTTATAAATCCATTATGAATTCTTCAAAACCATTATTATATTTTACGATTTTAAAATCATTTCATTAGGAGTATGACTCATTTCAAAATTAGAAAGAGTTTTATTTTATTAATTTAATCCCTTATAATTATCAAATAATTAAAAAAACCTTTTCAAGAAACCATTGGAAGGTTTTTGGTTTTGATTTCTTTAATATAAAGAGTCTAAAACCTAAGTTGGAGAAATAATAATGAACTCCCAAATCTTTTCCTATATAAACCCACACAAGATACAATTTATCTTCACTCAAAAACCTTGTATAACTTCATTAATATTAATTCTCATACATATAGTACTAAAAATTTTCCCACATTCTCTCAATTAGCTCCTCCCAATCTTTTGGAATCACACTCCCAATGTAAGGGACTTGTCTCTCCTCATTTCCATTCAAGAAACACTTATATGTTATGCTTATTTGTTTATATTTTTGGTTGTTGGGGTATTTTTCCTACAACCCTAATAATTTAATTTTTATTTACATGTGATTTTATACCCCTTTCACTATCATTAATCCCTCCCATGATCCCTTTCGTACATCTATTACTATACAAAAAATTAGTAAGTGATCTCACTCTCTCTTTTTTATTCAAACACCTATTTTTTGTTATGTCTTTTAATTACAATTTTTTTATGTAGGTATATGTTCTAACATATTCTTCATACCTTAAATTTTATGTCTAAATTATGAGATACCCCCTTTTCAATCAATAAATCTATCCATGAACCTTTATGTACACTTGTTACCATTCCAAAATTTAGTAAGGGGTTTTTTATTTTTCTCTTTATTCATCTTTCTTTATAATCTAATGCCTTCTATTTCAAATTAATATTTCTGGGATATATTTTTTTATGTCTATGTTACTATAAATTTTTTCTCAAAATTATGAGATACCCATTTTTCTCTCATCAACCCATTTTGTGATTTTTTATTTGATATCATTTTGCTGCCAAAATTCCACAACCATTTTTCAAGCCGAACAATTGCATAATGAATTCATATACCCATTTATCAACAAGGTTTTCACCTTTATTCATTCAAACTTATTGATTGTGTAATTACTTTATATATACCACACTCCATGATCTTGGAATAAAATTTTATGATAAATGAATTCATGTTTTATGGACTATGTGGAAAACAAAAAATTTATAATGAAATGAATATGAGGGTTGCACCAAGAATTATATAGCGCTCCAACTAATTGGGTAATTTTTAGTCTCATGAGAAGTCATATTGGGACAGGGAGTATTCTTAACTCATTTATGTTACTTATTCCATCATGATGTCATGGTAGTTATCCTTGACCTATATTTATGATGTAGTGTGTTAAGTTGTGGCCACATTTTCCATGTTTCCCTTATATTATCATTCTATATAATGATTCATTGGTCATGTTTATTATTATAACTCCAATTATTCTCCATTTATATCCCTATTTTATATCATATATTTATTTTTTCAAGTTATTCCATGTTTATTCCCTTGATGATATTTATATCTCGCCCATTTCTTTTGTATGTCCCCAGGTTATTCCTAGCAATTTTATGTACAAAGGAATAATAGGATCATGTCAATGAAGTTCTCAATAAAGATGATTTATTACCTATTTTATGTTTTTAGGTAATATAACTAATTCCCAAATACATTGGACTTCTAAATCTTCTGGGTTTTATTATGTGTATTCCTATGTAATAAATCATGAATTAATGTGTAATAAAGAGAAGTGTTGTTATAAATCCCACGTCTGAGGACAAAAATAAAGATTCTATAAGGGGGAATAAGGTGTAGATAAATGTACCATATTTCATAACCCAATAATTAGATATGGATCATATACCCCAACCTACCTCTACACCGTAGGGGTATCAAATTTTATAGAACATTCCAAAATCACAACTCGAATGCCAATTCTATAGCATGTATCTCCACATTGTATAAGTAAACCACCATACACTATACCATACCTCTAGGTTTCAGTCCAGATAAAATGAAAGTGGATATGAAATCATTTTTCCTAAGACCTTACATTTTAGCTAGGATCTCCTAGTTTCGGGAACAAACCTTATAGTGTAGTATATCCCTCCATGTCATAGAATCCTCTACAGTTTATATTTTACATCCTAACTACCTTACTCAACTCCGATCCTCATATTAATATATTTAACCCCTAAAACCCACAATGGGAAGATATATTACGATTTGGGTCCTTAAAATAGATTCATACATGGTTGTTATATTATAATACAATTGGGAATTATTAGGGCTATATATAATAATTTATATCCCCATGGTTTTCCATTGGTCACACATATCATTCTTCTTGGTTCCATTGGGATATAGAAAAATTATATAGATGACATTCTTGGATGATAAGTAAGGGTAATAATATAGAGAAATACTATATGAAACGTACTTACTACACTTTTTATAGAACGTTTACATAATCCCAAGATTCTAATAAATGATATCATAAAAAAATATCCATGGATAGTTGAATAATATAAATAAATAATCACATAGATTATAATAACATATCTATTAATGTGGGAATAGATAATGAAACACATAATAAACATACAGTAAAAATCCTCATGCCATGATATTATATATTAATGGGAAGACGTAGTTGAAATATATAGGCTAATTTATCAAATGAGACTCGTCAATACATCATGGAGCTATAAAAACATTGGACCCACCAGTCACATAGTAAGTCCAATGTATCCATCATGTGAAAATAATTATTAAAATAAAATATATATTATACCCTAATAAAAATAATACATAAACATTTCTATTTAACTAATAATTATCTATATATAAAAGTTGGATAAAAATATTTTTTATTGTGTTTGTGTAACAAATCAAACTTTCTGAATATGAAAATTGGTTATCTCAGTACATATGTGTGTCATAATTTTTATATACTATTTTAATCATGTCCATCACATAAAAAATAAAAAATATTTTATTTCATTAACATATAACATTTAAAACCAAATATAAATGCATTCAATAAAATTCAAAAAAATAGTATAGTGGAACAACAGACCAAGGAAACAAATTACTGATTTTGAAACCCAAAGGGTTGTAGTCCACTAAAAGTATCACAACCCTGTATAATTTTGTAAAAATAAATAAAATACAAGATATAATACTATAATTCAGTAAATGATGCATATAACCATGTGAGGAGACAATATAAATAATGAATAAATGAAAAAAATAAGTTTTAGGAAGTGTATAGGTTCTATAAACATTATAATAATAACAAATCCTTTAAAATGTTATCTAAATTACTAGAATAGTAACATGATCATTAGAATAATAAAATAAAAATAATAATATTTACCATAAATAAAATAATTAAATATAAAATATAATAATAATCTTTGTTAAATGCTTGCATTTTATATCTAAAGTGAAACTTAAGTATATATTTATAACATGAATTTTTTAAACGTTACTTATTAAAACTAAAAACAAATATCAATAACTAAATTTTATAATTAACTATGTTGAAAATAGTCTTTTATAAAAATAATTTCATTTTCAAAATAAGAATATTAAAATTATTCATGATAGTTTTTTTTAATTTTCAAGAAATCATAATTTTTTCGATTGTTGGCATTCAAATTGATCAAAGTAAAATTCATCAAAACGTTCAAAAGTGTTATAGAATTATCTAGTGAATGGATAATAAATATTCACCTAAATGCCTCACAAAGTTTAGTATGTACATTATATACCCAACATCAAACATCATGCTATGTGCCTAATTTAAATTTTTGAGTCCTACACCTTATTTTATTTTTATGGATGTCCTATTCCATATTAATGAGACCTGGGAACTAAATTGTTTATACCAAATTTTAACTATGAACAAAATTCCAATTTCCTCTTCAAAGAACCCCTGACCTATCATTTCAGTAGAAGAGAAACCCCAATAGAATATGGACAAATGGGAAACACTGTTTACTCACCCAAGACTTTTGGTAATCTCCTCAAGAGATTTATAAATCAAATCCTCAGAGAGAATAATGTTATTGAATGTTATTCTTGTTTCTTAATACTTTATATCATCTATAGGACAACTTTCCTCATATTGTTACTAAGACTAGGGTAAATAAACATTATATGTGGGTGTTTCCAACTAATTTGGAAAAAACTCCTTGCACCAGATTTCTTCTTCAATGGAATCACAATATTCCTCAAAGGAAAAAATATATACACATGTACTCAGGTACCCTATTTCAAAACACACTTATTCTCCATGGAATATTCACCATGGTAACTATATCTTCAAAATTGGAGTTATTCCCATTTCATGTAACTGGATGACTAAGAACCCATCTCACACAAATGGAAACCCATTCATCATGTTCACTAAACATGGTAAGTCATTTCCTAAGTATAGTACTATTAGTTTCTCTAATATTCCAATACTCATACAATGTAATTTTGAATTGTACCTCTATAGGAATTCTACATCAATACTATTAGAAGCATATTTGGATAGAACATTAAATTTAAATGATTACATTGTTTAAATTGTTTACCCAATTAAACATCCTGATCCTCATTTTACAAGGTAAAGCATTCAAAGATCCTCAATCACGTAAGCCTCCTACCTAGCCTCTTGAATTACATGAAGTCGTTTCATACACCATATTACTCTTATATGATCTCGTATTACTTCTATAATAGGAATCAAGAATCCTATAATTCATGTCATCCATTATTCTTCATAATTAGATGAGATCCTCTATATATATTTAATAACACATTAATTTGATAATTATGACTCCTTATTTTGTTGTAATGATGAAATATTCTATGGATCTCCCTATTAGCTCCCCTTAATCAAGTATTATGTACTGTCACCATGGCAATAAGGAGATTGACTAATACCTCAATAAAACTCCTTAGTAAAATAAATAACATAAATAATTTGGGGGTAATAAAGTTTATATACACTACATACAGAAATTTACTCACTCATATGTTATGTTCAACTAGAAATGGTCTGTCATGTGTATGTCCCAAACATAGAATTTTTTTTACATTACACCAAATAGTCTAATCCACTAAACTTGAACCGGATTATAATTGGTTGTTATTGTATAAACATAAATTATTAAATAGTAAGGTTATAGTTGTCTGTCCTTAATATTTAAGACTTAATGGCCCTAGCCATATGAATATAAACTATAAGATACAATGGACCTAGATTCATGAATTCAAATGTAACATCATTGGTTATGGTTGAATAACCTTAAAATAGGAAACCACGATACTTTACACTAGAGATAAAAAGTTATGAAATGTTATGCTAATATTTAACAAACTACCTAGGTTTTGATTACCATTTTATGTACACATTGGTATCCACTCTCATGGGTACAATACCAACTCTTCCACACCCATAATCTCCACAGATAGTGACACAATCTAGTAAACCCATATTTATGGATTTTAAAAAGTACATAAATGAATAATGATAGGGTAGATGTAGAATAACTCGTATATAAAGATATAGAATATCTTATACATATAGTTTTTCATATAAATGCCTATTTTTAATCAATCAATTTCATTATAAGGTTATCTATTATTATTACCATGAATGATATATTGAATATATCTTAAATATATAAGAGTGTTTTAGGAAATGTAATAAGAACCTTTATTTTAATATCTAACTTCACATTATCTTAATCATTATGTATAATTTAATTTTTGATCAGTTTTTCTAAATACCACCCATCATTGGGATGGCGACCCTTAACCAAATTTTTTTTTAGAAACTTCTGGAAGAAAAAAATGGTGAAATTAAAAAGAAATCCTTTACTAAAAAGAGAAACTGATTAACCATTCAATCTTATATAGTGGAACTAGTGAGAACCATTTTTGTGATTCCCCCCTCAACTATATCCTGTCAAATCCAAATATAAAAATAATCCTTTTAATAATTGATAATAAAACTCCATATATATTTTTGGGGAAATAGATGATCCACCCATGCGCCTATACATCACCAAAAGGATTATATATAGATGTATATATTATCCCAACTTGTTTAAATATCCTAAGAAGGGGGAGGGGTGAATAAATATATCGAATATTAAAACAAATACCCATTTGGATTTTGTTTTAATGTTACACAAAACTCTCTTCTCTCCCCTTCCTGTAGCAATTCATAAGTAGAAATTAAAGAATTCATGAGACCAGAAAATTTTACATTGTTCACCCACACCAGGATACATCAATATATCATATATATGAACTATTTCTAGGTACGAAATTAAAAAAATGTGAACTACTATTAAAAATTTCATAGTGGACTCAGAAATGATGTGTGAACACTGATCCTTTTTATGTTTCAATAATACATCACATGAATTAAAATATTTTACACGACATTTTATTCATCATGAATCTCATAATTCATCCAATTGACGAAACCAATTTTCCATTAAATTTATGAAAAATTAATTCTTGTTCATTTATTATTCACCTTAAAAAATACTTTTATAATCATTTTCGAAACATTCCAATCCTTCATGAATCATTTCCATTTTATAAAACTCAACAAATTTCCAAAAAGACAAAACCATTCACAAAGATCAATATTTTTTTTAAAACTACCTTGTCTAGGTTAACACAAATTTTTACTTTATAGAAATAATATTCATATGAATCATTTTTATAATAAAATTCTTTTTTGTAACTCCTTTATGAATTTAGAGTGTTTTAATCTTCATTAAGGATTTTTCCCTATCCCAAGGTGGCGGTGTACAATTACATATAGACATTTATTACCATTTATGAAATATTTTATCTCATTATCTACTATTCAAAAAACTCATCTGCCTATTCAAAAAATTAACAACCTTTATGAAAAATTATAGGGATTTATGATAAGGTCTAAGCATACCATATTACATGAAAATTTCTTACATGAATTGCTAATTTTTTATGAAAGGACAATATTTCATGAATTTCATTCCTTTTCTATATATTCATGAGGGAGTCTAAGAAATCCAAAGTTTAGGAAAGTCTACTATTACTCCAAATTTTATTCCTCGAAATTTTATAAAACAATGGGAAATGTCTCCACGTTATACACAAAACTTATTGATCCACTTCTAGATCTTGCATTCCTCTTTCTTTAATGATCATAAACATACCTTGTCAAAAATAAGGATATAAATACACAACTGACCTTGTCAACCTACTTTTTCAAAAAAGATAATCATACTAAGACCCTCCAATCCAACTTTACTGATTTTTTCCATTAAATATTTCTCTATAAAAAAATCTATCCGAACCAAAAAACCCTGATGTATTTATCTTCCAATTCACAATCTCGAGTTCCATGTACTAAATTCCCTAGTTTAGAAATATAAATACAAAAAATATATCCAAATACTCTTGGTGTATCACGAAATCCCTTATTCGGTGAATCGATATAGGTCATATCATCCATAAAAATAAAATTTATATTAAAAAGAGAGATAAAGTTCAATAAGTACACAACAGATTTAGGGGGGCTTAAAATAGTGCAAACTGAGGGCATACCCTATGATCAAATTAACACTCTCCAACTTCATGCAATTAGGATTAAGGACATGAGTGTTGATAGGGCTATGGTCTCCCAATGAAGCAAGGTAATCTGCAACAATATTTCCCTCATGCCATGTATGAGTCACATGGATGCTATTGCAGAGGAGGGATTTACATTGCATAACAATATATGTTATGGACCGGGGGGTAGATCCTTTACCATCTAGGGAATCGTACAGGATCAAAGAGTAAGTCTCCAAATAAGAGAGATTTAAATGTTCTATTGAGAGAAAAGTGTGAGCGTAGTAAGCATTACTTTGGCCTCAGCCATGAGAGAGTTACCATTTCCAAAGGATGAGGTGAAGGAAAGAACAAAATTCCCCCCTGCACTGCGCACCACTCCCCCCATCTCATGTTACCCAGAATGTAGGACCCATCAGTGTTCAACTGGAATCTAGTAGAAGGATTCCTCCATTGAACCCATCTCCCCTACGCTCTGTCCATGGAGGGATGAGACAATGTGGTACTGATATGCAGAAATCACAAAAAACGGACTTCCAAATAACCATTGGTATATTGCCAAAGATCATTTCAAGGTTGTAAATTATGGACAGTTGATGAAGAACCTATATAATGATGGAATAAAAAACCACTATAAAGGTAAAAAACATAGAAATAAAACCAATATATATATATAATTACTCCTAAGTGAACATTTATTTAATATCCTCTATATTGTAATTAAAACACCTACTATATATGTCCTCTATAGGGCAATTATCAATATGTGATTAATTATTAATTTTCTCTATGTTATCATACAAAATAAGGGAACCTAGGAGTGTAACACTCCGATATTTTATGAAAAACATTCTTTTAATTAATGTCTTGTGTTGTATGCTACACCAGGATTACCTTACACTATACGCAACACCGTATTAGCTTGCAGTATACACAACACTATTTTTGGATCGTGTTACACACAATTTTGATAATAGTTATTCTACGCAAAATTGAGTATATATATATATTCAATATATAAATGAAATATGGTTGGATTATGTTATACAAAACAACGAAGGATTCTTGCACAGCACGCAACCCTGACTTGGCTTGCATTACACACAATCGCGACCTTTGTCGATAGCGTGTGTTGTACGCAATACCAGGTTTTACTAAACAACGATATATTATTATAATACTATTATGAACAAGCCGTTATGAATAGTATTAACTAAATTTTGAATCTTATAACATTATTATTCGTCTTTCACATTTTCTAAAACATGGTATAAGAACAAAATAATTTTTGCGGGTAAAATAAGTATTTTTCAAAAAATGCAGTTTTGCCGCCTTTTGATGGCGCACCCACTTTAAATATAGTTTTTTATATGTTTATAAGTTCAATTTTACAAAATAAAATTCTTCTTTGGAATCAAGAAATAAAAATTTACTTTGGATACATTTTTCATATTATTCTGGTAACTTTAATATTTTGATGAATAGTAAAAACACGCTATATTTTAATTAAAAACAACTTTTTTCATCGCAATAATTTATATGGTTAAATTATAATATTGAACGGTTTTAAAGTATAAATATAATATATTTTTACCATTTAATATAATGTATTTCATTAGCATTGATTCTACCTTGAATTCGTAAGATAAATCAATTCAATCTTTTGCAATGTTTTAAAGAAAAACCCGTTTTCTTTCGACAATGGGATTAATTTTAATTTAATTTATGCAACTTCTGTGTATTGAATTTGAAAAAATTGATTCCATATTTGGAATCAGTGGGTCCAAATTATGTTAATAATCTACTTTTTATTTTTGGGAATTATGAATAGTAACTACGGTAAATTTTATTTACCATAGTTAATGGTAAATCGGGTAATTAAGGGTAAATATAATATTATAAAATTACCCTAACACTTGGGAAAATCCTATTGGATGACTAAAAGTCGACCCATATCATCTAAGGGTTGGATTAGATTAATTTAATGGACTTTTTTCCATGAAAATAAGTTAATTATTATTAAAACTAAAGAATGTGACAACATGTCACTTTCTTAAATCTTACAAGTATAATAATTTGAATTTAGTGATACACTACATGAAACTTCGAACATGAATAGTATACAGAAATCTAATACAATTATCTACATCATAGGAATTTATTTATAATTTTTAGTGATTAAATAATTATCATTTATTATGACACAAAGATGATGCAGAAATTGTCTTATTAATGAAATATTGACATAATTGATGTTATAAATACCGAAATAAATGTAATTTAAGACTTTTTATGAATTTAAATAATTTTATATGTTAATATGACATGTTATTATTGATTTAATTGACTTTTTTCTAAATAATAAATCTGTTATGAGTTTCAAAAAAATCAATTAGTAAATAGTGTCAAAATTGACATAAAATAGTTTTTAAAACAAATATTATATTATTAATTGTTATTTTATTCCTAAAAATATAAGGTTTGGACAAATGACTTTGATAAGGTTATATATATTAATAATAAACAACTTGGGGTTCGTTTGGCTTGATATAGTATGTTTATTAACCTTATAGTGTAAGAAAACAAGAAGACATGGTAAAAGTAAAATTATCTAACTTAAAGTTAAATATAAATGATAAGGTTAAAATAGGAACATAAACTTGTATAAATTATATTGGATGAGAGTATTTCGACCCATACCCACCTTAGCTTCAAAATAAATCAATTTGGAGCTATATAAAACAGAATTTGGCTTTATAATAAAATAATATTTTTAGTTATTCCAAAGGTGCCCCTCTCCTCCCTTATAAAAGGGCACCCCCTCCCTCTCTTCCTCACACCACTTTAAGCCTCCAAGATCGGCCAACCCCTGAAAAATTATCTTCTTCACTTCCCTAGTAAGATGCTAGAGGTTCTTGACTTCCTAAAAGACCAATTTAAGTGCCCTAAAAGGAGATCTCAAAGAGGCGCTTCAAAGAAGAGGTAATGTCCGTTACCGATTCTTTCATCTCTATTTCTTCTTCCACTTCTTCTTATTAGGTTGTTTCATTATGAAGTAATAACATAAGTATCAATTATATACTGATATGTTATTATAATTATGAAACAACCTTATTTCACCATCTATACATCCTACAGAAAATGAAATCACCGCGCGTGCGTACATACAGAATACCGTCTCCACGCCGTGGCGTAATCTATTGTACACCACCACCTTACTTGGATGGGTATAATGGTGTAAATAATAACTATATATGATTATTGTAAAGTGATATTGATTCTAAAATAGTATACATACAATCTAATACAATTCCACGATCATGAGAATGATATCATCACTCGTGCATACGTACGGACTACCGTCTCCACGACGCGATGAGATTCATTCTTCTCGTTAACCATTCATGAATGATTATAAAGTATATATATTATTTAATAATGAAATATATGACATAATAATGATTCTGGATTTATTTTTATATATATGTATGTCATCTACTTAATTCCATTCGACTCAATAAGGAAAAGAAAACAACGTTCATGCATACGTACGGTCTACCGTCTCCCGGAACGGTGTATTTCTTTCCATTTACTGATCTATTATATATATATATATTCTGAATATATATTATATATAAATCATGTTTTATATTCTGGAATTAAGTAATCATTATCTATGTAATCATATGAATTATTACAAGTCAAAACACGGATGAAAAATGAAACGATTTTACCCAAAACGCTCTTTAACATGGAATTTACAAAAGAACGGGTAATATAAAGCCATAAGTGAACCATATATGATATCATAACAATTAATATGATTCTGTAATAAGTCAATGACATTATTTAAATCATTATAGAGGAGGTTCGGACACTTACAAAGCAAATCGGACCTAAGGTAAGGGAAAAATCACAATCTCATTTTTATCCGAGATTGTTTATACTTTAGTATTTACTAGGGTGTATTTTATCATCCACATCCATGTTTACCCAATATGTAATATTATTTCCATCCACCAATAATTGTTTAAATCCAATTTTACCCTTCAGTGACTTTTTAGTAAAGGATATGAAAGGAATCTTATGTCATTTTTCGTACGAGGTACTTTTTGACTTTTCCGAAAAAAGTACGATGAATGTTTTTTTAACTTATACGGCATGAATGGATTTTTAAAACATTATTTCCAAGCATCCTTTACAAGTTTTAAAGTTTATTTTTTAATCAACTTCTTTTAAAATTGTATGACATGTTAATAAACGAAAAGTGTTTTTGAAGTAGAAAGGATATTTTCCACAAGAATGGAGTTCAAGTATTTTATCAAAATTATTTTCCATCTAAGATAATTTAGGGTTCTATTTCTATCCCTATTATTACATTGATTTGATTATGTTGTGATGGAAATATTTTTATGAATTCCTTTATCTTATATGAATTGTTTTATGATGTCATGTTGTTTAAGAATCCCATTTTTTACTACATGGGTTATGCAATGATGTATGATTTATGATTTTGGGGAACACATAAGAATGGTATCATTATGAGATGGGTGGGACCTATATCTCCCTCCAATGCATTGGGTAAAGATTTATATCTCATGAGATAGAAATGGCTGGAATGGTAGATTATACCGGTTCAGTGAAACAGGACCGAAATGAGGAGTGAACTCGGTTCAGAAAGGGAATTTGTCCACTAAGATAGTCTTGGCAATGAGTCTTGACTAATAAGAAATGATTCTCTATGATTATGTGTGTATTCCACAAAGTTTCATGTTTTATTTTATGATTATTGGGATTACATTTCACTACTGTGATTTAACCCATGTTATGAAATTATGATCTATTTTGCAGGTTAAGATTTCCAAAAGATATGTTCTTATGAAAATGACATGATTGATATTTCTTTTGTTTACCCTTACTGAGCATTTGAGATCGCCCTTTTATGTTTTCTTTTCCCCAGGACATAAAGAAAGGATTTAGGTTTAAAAAAAGAAGATCTTGATGGGAGATGTTGAATATCTTTCACCACGATTAGAAGATTATATTCTGAGTTTCCAAAGACACTAAACTATTATGGTCCTTGTGTGTCTGTTTTTGTTATATAATAAGTATTCTGCAAATGTAATGTAATGTCTATGTACGTCTAGCTTTGGGTCTCTACAGTTGGTATCAGAGGAAAGGTTTAGTCAACCTTTGGAAACTAGGATGTGAAAACGTTAGTGAGATCCCTAGAGATATTTCTAAGGTATGTCTAGGGATGTCCCTAAGGATAATTATACGTATAGGATATAGTCCTAGAACTACGGTAACAATCATAGAATTTAACCTAAGATGTTAGATATTGAGGGTACTCCCCCTTTACTATGTTGTTTTCTCTAGAATGATTTTTCCTCTCATAGAATTCTTTTTGTGTTTCAGTTAATGGAGGGAACCAGAAGGAATTCAGTTAACATTGAATCGAAAGGACAAATTGGTGACTATGAGCAACAAAATTGTGTAATTCCTAGAGAGAAACATATTGTGATTATGCCAAATTAGTCATCGCGATATATAATTAACAAGTTGAAATTTAGTGGTATGCCTAATTCATCAAATAAGAGGAAGATAGACTATTATGCATGTTCGCATGTTGAGGAGCATAAAGAAAGGAAGATTGAGATTTCTAAAGAAGGGAAGAAGAACCTTGAGGAATTCCTCAAATGTAGGGACCAATGTTATCTGTGTGGGGAAAAGGGTCATAGAGTGACAGACTGTTATGGAGTCCAATGTATTATTTGTGGAGAACATGGGAATTATCCAACTCAAGGCACTAACCTAAAAAGTTACTTATAAATCAAGGAAGGACATATTCCAGGACAATCATTGAAGAGGATGGATTGAAGTTTTTATGTATTGGTATTCAATAATAATGTTGTTGAGGTACTTTTATTGTGTATTGGAATATTTTTTTATTAGTCTATTGTGGTTTTCAATAATATTAAGGTACTGGTAACCATGAAAAGTGATTCAAATATTTTGGAAAGCAGATGATATGTGCATAATGAAGGGATAAGGAGAAAATGAAATGTTTGACAGTATTCATGAGCTCATGATTAATATAAGGACTAAGTGATATCATGGTTTGAGTATATATAATTTTGAGGATTTTGGAATGTGGAAAGTGTTAACTTTTAACTGCATTCATGTTTTCACTAGGGTTCAATGGGTATTCATTTTTTAGGAGAATACATGATTAAGGTATTCAAATGATAGGAATGTGACCAGCAAGATATATGGGGGATAAATGATGATATTCACATGCTTAGTTGATGACATTTCAAGAAATCATTTTCTTTATACTATGAGCTTGGACCGAAGTATTTTAGATAAGCCTAAAGATTGTAATGGATTATGTTGGACATAAGTTAGTATTGTTTAAGAATAAAACTTTTTTGATATTGTTGATGGGATGTTATAGTAATATAGCTTTAGAAAAACGACAACCTACAGGACAGGCGACAACCCATTGCGTCAGATAAGGCTGTGGGAATCAAACCCACAACCGAAGTGAAACTGGCCTTTATCGCCTACCACTGGCCTATAGGAAGTCCCTGTTTAGTAGAAACTAGTTTAATTATATTAAGCAGTATTATATATGAAGTATATGTCTATTTTAGGAACCATATATGATTAATCTCACTATAGATGGACTTATGTATTTTTTGATAACTTTTCTAACCTTTTGTTTGAGACAGATGGAATGACCCATCATTCTATCACATGATCTGCTAACACATCATGAATGACAAATTCAACTTCATTTATTTAAGAGATGATGTGAAAATTGTCCAAAGAATGACAAACGGTGAGACTATACCAAAATCACGAAAGTATTTCTTCTAATTCCAATTTCATAAACTTTAGGGGAATGATCTTGAAAACCAAAAATGTTGTCCTAGTGCTCTTATATCTGATGAATCAGATGGTACCTTATATCGTCACAAATTTATGGCTTTGTGATTGCTGGCTTTTCCATAGCCATGTTCTCTTCCACTCTCCATCAGAACATGATGATTAGATTTCTCTTCCATATCCATATTTTCACCTATGTGGAAACCCAGTGATTAGTTTATTTGGGTAACCATTACGTTTCATACTTTTGTTTTTAAAGATTTGTTTTGGTATTCCTTTTTACGATGTGGGTTTCTATTAAAGAAACTTTCAAATAGTAAACCATTTATAACCCCGACGAATTTCGAGGGTGAAATTCATTTTAAGGGGGGTAGAATGTAACACCCCGAGATTTTATGAAAAACAATCTTTTAATTAATGTCTTGTGTTTTATGCTACACCAAGATTAGCTTGCGCTATACGCAACACTGTATTAGATTGTAGTATACGCAACACTCTTCTTGGATCGTGTTACACACAATTTTGATAATAGTTATTCTATGCAACATTGAGTATATATATATATATATACATATATTTTCAATGTATAAATTAAATATGGTTGAATTATGTTATATGAAACAACGAAGTATTCTTGCACAGCACGCAACCCTGACTTGGCTTGCATTACACGCAATCGCGACCTTCCTCGATAGTGTGTGTTGTACGCAATATCGAGTTTTACTAAACAACGATATATTATTATAATATTATTATGAACTAGCCATTATGAATACTATTAACTAAATTTTGAATCTTATAACATTATTATTCGTCTTGAACATTTTCTAAAACATGGTATAAGAACAAAATAAATTTTTCGGGTAAAATAAGTATTTTTAAAAAAATGTAGTTTTGCAGCCTTTTGATAGCGCACCCACTTTAAATCTAGTTTTTGACATGTTTATAAGTTGAATTTGACAAAATAAAATTCTTCTTTGGAATCAAGATATAAAAATTTACTTTGGATAAATTTTTCATATTATTCTGGAACATTCATATTTTGATGAATAGTAAAACACGCTATATTTAAATTAAAAACAACTTTCTTCATCGCAATAATTTATATGGTTAAATTATAATATTTAATGGTTTTAAAGTATAAATAGAATATATATTTACCATTTAAAATAATGTATGTCATTATAATTGATTCTACCTTGAATTCGTAGGATAAATCAATTCAATCTTTTGCAATGTTTTAAAGAAAACCCCGTTTTCTTTCGACAACGGGATTAATTTTAATTTAATTTCTGCAACTTCTGTGTATTGAATTTGAAAAAATGGATTCCATATTTGGAATCAGTGGGTACAAATTATGTTAATAGGATACTTTTTTTTGGGAATTATGAATAGTAACTATGGTAAATTTTATTTACCGTAGTTAAAGGTAGATCGGGTAATTAAGGGTAAATATAATATTATAAAATGACCCTAACACTTGGAAAAATCCTATTGGATGACTAAAAGTCTACCCATATCACATAAGGGTCGGATTAGATTCATTTAATGGACTTTTGTCCATGAAAATAAGTTAATTATTATTAAAACCAAAGAATGTGACAACATGTCACTTTCTTAAATCTTATAAGTATAATAATTTTAATTTAGGGATACACTTTATGAAACTTCGAACATGAATAGTATCCAGAAAGATAATACAATTATCTACATCATAGGAACTTATTTAGAATTTTTAGAGATTAAATAATTATCATTTATTAGGACACAAAGATGATGCAGAAATTGTCTTATTAATGAAATATTGACATAATTGATGTTATAAATACCCAAATAAATGTAATTTAAGACTTTTTATGAATTTTACTAATTTTATTTGTTAATATGACATGTTATTATTGATTTAATTAACATTGGTCTAAATAATCAATCTTTTATGAGTTTCACAAAAATCAATTACTAAATTGTGTCAAAATCGACATAAAATAGTTTTTAAAACAAATATTATATTATTAATTGTTATTTTATTCATAAAAATCTAAGGATCGTCCAAATGACTTATATAAGGTTATAGATATTAACAATAAACAACTTGGGGTTCGTTTGGCTTGATATAGTAAGCTAATTAACCTTATAATGTATGAAAACAAGATGACACGGTAAAAGAAAAATTTAACTTATAGTTAAATATAAATGATAAGGTTAAAATAGGAACCTAAAATTGTATAAATTTTATTGTATGAGATTATTTCGACCCATCCACACCTTAGCTTTGAAATAAATCAATTTGGAGCTATTTAAAACCGAATTTGGCTTTATAATAAAATAATATTTTTTGTTATTCCAAAGGTGCCCCTCTCCTCCCTTATAAAAGGGCACCCCCTCCCTCTCTTCATCACACCACTTTGAGCCTTCAAGATCAGCCAACCCCTGCAAAATTCTCTTATCCAATTCCCTAGAAACATACTAGAGGTTCTGGTCTTCCTCAAAGACCAATTTTAGTTCCCTAAAAGGAGATCTCAAAGAGGCGCTTCAAAGAAGAGGTAATGTCTGTTATTGATTCTTTCATCTCTATTTCTTCTTCCACTTCTTCTTCTTAGTTTGTTTCATTATGAAGTAATAACATCAGTATCACTTATATACTGATATGTTATTATAATTATGAAACAACCTTATTTCACCATCTATCCATCCTATAGAAAACGAAATCATCGTGTGTGCGTACGTATGGAATACCGTCACCACGCCGTGGTGTAATCTATTTTCCACCACCAACTTACTTGGATGGGTATAATGGTATACATAATAACTATATATGATTATTGTAAAGTGATATTTATTCTGAAATAGTATACATACACTCCAATACAATTCCACGATCATGAGAATGATATCATCGCTCGTGCGTACGTACGGACTACCGTCTCCACGACACGATGAGATTCATTCTCCACGTTAACCATTCATGAATGATTATAAAGTATATATAATAATTAATAATGAAATATATGACATAATAATGATTCTGGATTTATGTGTATATATATGTATGTCATCTACTTAATTCCATTCGACTTAATAAGGAAAAGAAAACAACGTTCATGCGTACGTATGATCTACCGTCTCCATGAACGGTATATTTCTTTCCATTTACTGATCTATTATATATATATATTCTGAATATATATTATATATAAATCATTTTTTATATTCTGTAATTAAGTAATCATGATCTAAGTAATCATATAAATAATTACAAGTCAAAACACAGACGACAAATGAAAGGATTTTACCCAAAACGATCTTTAACATTGAATTTACAGAACAATGGGTAATATAAAGACATAAGTGAACCATATATGATATCATAACAATAAATATGATTCTGTAATAAGTCAATGACATTATTTAAATCATTATAAAGGAGTTTCAGACACTTACGAAGAAAATTGGACCTAAGTTATGGGAAAAATCACAATCTTATTTTTATCCAAGATTGTTTATACTTTACTATTTACCGGGGTGTATTTTATAATCCACATCCATGTTTCCCCAATATGTAATATTATTTCCATCCACCTACAATTGTTTAAATCCAAATTTACCCTTCGAAGCGTTTTTAGTAAAGGATATGAAAGGAATCTTTTGTCGTTTTTCGTATGAGGTACTTTTTGACTTTTCCAACAAAAGTACGATGAATGTTTTTTTAACTTATACAACATTAATGGATTTTTAAAACATTATTTCCAAGAAGCTTCCTTTATAAGTTTTCATGTTTATTTTTAATAAACTTCTTTTAAAATTGTATGACATGTTAAGAAAGGAAAAGTGTTTTTGAAGTAGAAAGGATATTTTCCACAAGAATGGAGTTCAAGTATTTTATCAAAATTATTTTCCATCTAAGATAATATAGGGTTATGTTTCAATCCCTATTATTACATTGATTTGATTATGTTTTGATGGAAATATTTTTATGAATTCCTTTATCTTATATGAATTGTTTTATGATGTCATGTTGTTTAAGAATCCCATTTTTTACTACATGGGTTATGCAATGATGTATGATTTATGATTTTGTGGCACACATAAGAATGGTATCATTATGAGATGGGTGGGACCTATATCTCCCTCCAATGCATTGGGTAATGATTTTATATCTCATGAATAGACATGGCTGGAATGGTAGGTTATACCGGTTCAGTGAAACAGGACTGAAACGAGGAGTGAACTCGGTTCAGAAAGGGACTTTGTCCACTAAGATAGTTTTTGAAATGAGTCTTGACTAATAAGAAATGATTCTCTATGATTATGTGTGTATGCCACAAAGTTTCATGTTTTACGTTATTATTATTGGGATTAAATTTCACTACTGTGATTTATCCCATGTTATGAAATTATGATCTCTTTTGCAGGTTAAGATTTCCAAAAGATATGTTCTTATGAATATGACGCGATTGATATTTCTTTTGTTTACCCTTACTGAGAATTTGAGCTCACCCTTTTATGTTTTCTTTTCCCCAGGACATAAAGAAAGGATTTAGGTTTAAAAAAAGAATATATTTATGGGAGATGTTGAAGATCTTTCACCACGATTAGAAGATTATATTCTGAGTTTCCAAAGACAATAAACTATTACGGTCCTTGTGTGTCTGTTTTTGTTATGTAATAAGTATTCTGCAAAAGTAATGTAATGTCTATGTATGTCAAGCTTCGAGTCTCTACAAGGAGGTCCTCTCCAAATCATTTTATGTTAAGGTACTCCTCATATCCATATGATGTCCATCCATAGAGTCCCTATACTTTTCAAAAATCATCTAATAATCATACTTGTCTTCCATTTGATGCAATTTATAGAGTTATTAATTTCAATGCAATTTTGAACAAGATAAGTGGTATTACCCTTATAAATAAACAAGTAGTCATTGACAATAGAGGTCCTCTTAATTCAATTAATTGTATCATACCTTTTTATAATTTCATTTATCTTTAGAATATTGGTCCTCTCTATATCGTTTAAGAAATATAGAGCTAAAATGGAGTCCTACTCATGTTATAAAAATAAAATATGTGATCACAGTGGTCCTCGCAACGAAAATAAATGAAAAATATGCAAACACCTAGGTCCTCCCAATGGTGATAAAAAATATACAATGTGTATTTCCTAAAAAATATAGAAATTGTTAAAGTATAAACCATGAAATTCATCCCCCATGTTACTCATTGTAAAATCAATTATAGTAATGAGATGCCACCTTAACATGATGGTCCTCAATAATTTAAAGTGATTCAAAAGATAATATCATATAAAGAGCAATTATTAAAGTTGAAGTTAACTACACTAGGCACTCCACCATCTTTTAGTGGTGTTTTAACCCAAATAATGGAAAAATAAATTAATTGTCACCATAATGTCTCCACATGACCTGAAAACCCATGATATACAAATAGATATCACGAATTTCCATGATACAATTAATTAAATTGGTAGATAATGGTCATTATTGTCTAATAAGTTCAAGGAAGATCAAAATAAAGATTAGAAAAGATCCAAAATAAAATGGAAGGATCCATTATAAGATATGAAACCATTCTTATAATACCATTTACACATCTTGGTATGATATTCCAAAACAATGAAATAGGAATGTATACCATATATCAATCATGATATATTTAACATTCTATATTTACTCAAATCTAGGAACCTACATTATAAGGGACAAATTTATCACCTAAATGGGCTAGATGAGTTATTCTACAATATTGATTTGGTCACCCAATCAACAAATCATAATAATGACTCTCAAAACAAGAATTTGTATATCAAGTAATCCTTTACCAATGGTTTAAAGACACTCTAATAGACAGTTAGTAATACTTAGTAAAACATAGACATTAGAGGATGAGTAAAATATAGATATCCATATATCACTCCACTTATGGCCTAACAGGGTTCTATAGGTAGCGAATCAAATAACCTAATTTCTTTATATTGGTCCTTATGTCCTAAGTTTGAGTATTCTTGTTGGTTAGTTTATTGAAATCCCACTATCAATAGATATTTTAAAGTATGAAATCAATTATAATGATTTTTGTACAAACTACTTCATTTTCACCAAGAATCTTTAAATATGTGTAAAAAATATGAAAATATAAGACCATGTAAGTGGAAAAACATTGGGTGGATGTAACCAATAATATAAGGTGATGATAATGTTCACTGAAACATGATAATTATATAGAGTAATCCCAAAAAATGGGGGAATATGCAATAATGTATTTAGCTAAAACATAGTTATATCCATAACTCATAGAGTTGTGCGAATTTTTAACTCAACCACTACTACTATAATCATCGAACATAATATAGGGTGTAACTAGGAGCATATAAGAAACTGGCCCACACAAACCCATAGGGTTAGGGGTATTTTACCTTCACCTCATCCAGGAATGTCAGTCTTTTCAATATCACAATATTCTTTATAATAATAACCTTCATCGTATTAACTGCTATAGTTTAAAAATTCCGCTCTATTAGGGTAATGTTTGAGGAAAATAGTGGGTCAATCGATCAAGAAAACCATTAAAAAATTATGTGTTTCTTGTTATTAACATGAAAACAATGGTGGGGAATCAAGGATATAAGTTATAATATGTGTAATAAATATTTATTTATATAAGGTTAGAATAAATATTATGATATATCCTAATAAGGATACTCTAACTCTAACTATGACCCTTACTATTATGATGTAGAGTAAAATTTAATACCTAATGAAAGATTTTTTTAGGTCAATTTCATTAATGAAAACAACATAAATAATATGGATCATGATATTAATACTAAGGAACATGATTTGGATAAAACTATTTATAAATTGGCCTTAAATAATTTTTTATATGAAGGTGTTCAAACAACACATCAAATTTGGGATCCTGATTTGGGAGCTCTTCCACACTTCAGATTAAGAAAAAAATTATGGCCATATGTCATGAAAAAATGTAGGGGAGTATTTGCACCTATATCCCAATAATCACTTTGTGAAATTTAGATTTATTGTATTGAGGAAATGATTTATGAGTAACCATTCAATTTATAAATTTTGAGGTAGATTAAAATTGAGTTAATATATTGAAGTCAACCATATAAGTGCAACCCTCATATAGAAATTTTCATTCTTATTTTTGTTATTCCCCTTAAAAAAATAGAAATTGTTTTAATATCTATATCAGAGTTGATTCATCTATTTAATTATAGGTAAATGGAACAATTTACATAACCCGAAATTAAGCCATTAAGAAAAATTTATACCACTAGGAAAACAAACTCATCCAGTTTATGTGAATTACACTAGGCCTACATAGGTAAGATATTATACTTTTTCATGAATGGGATGATTATATCAGGTTTCACCAATTTGTTTTTCACATAAACACCAACTCAACTAGTTACACTAAAAGAGATTTATGAATCCATTTAATATCATTATTATTGAATAGTAACAAAGGATGGTATTTGAGAAATGATTCATTATGAGTGATATGTATATCCTAATTTTGAAAATTTTACTCCTCTAACTCCAAAAATTGGGAATCCTACTTTCTTTTCAATCAATGGTATGAGACCTAGAATAATTTTTTATATATTTCAAATTTTTATGTGGTCCTATGTTGGGTAATATATAGAATTAATCTATCATAATGATCAAGTGTTTCTTCTAGAGTATGGAAGTAAAACATTTAATTTATTTTATAAATATAGAATATGGATTAATTTAAACTTGAGAGGATCCTTGATAAAAATACCTTTATAAGTTCCACTCAACAATGATTTGGATGACCAAATGGGATTTTTATATTTCAATTAGTGTTAAGATGAGGGGATTTTAGATCCCAATACCAAATGAAAATTATTCACCAATTCCATATATATTAAAATTTTCTAAAATAATTTTTTATAGAACAATATAGATAATATCATAGATGGGATATAAAAATTTCCTTTCTCAATGAAATATCATAGATTGTTATGAGAATTTTATATATTGAAATAATGATAATTAGATACCATTCATTATTTAAACTAATAGTACTAAAGAAAATCATTATCTAGATGAATGACAATAATAAATTTAGTAGTGTTTAATTTCACTCTCAAAATAGTGATACTTTGTATTTCAACCCCTGATGTTGGTTATAATAATACAGTACACCCTATAAAGAAATAATTTTAGTTCAACTTTTGGGATTGTAAAATTGTAAAAAATCATTATAAAATAATATTTCTAGCTGATTAAATGAGTTTAGGTTGGTTTCACCATCTATAATTTTTCAAACATAAAATTCATTAATGATTAATTACTTTCATTACATTCTTTAAATGATTTCATTGTTATAATGTATATATATTATTTTGAAGTGAATATAATTTAGTCATATCATAAATCTCACATTACATGAAGGATTTTTCATGATTTCTTACTACTTATATTTAAAATCATCTTCCGCATAAGCATAATTATTTTTCAAATTCCTCATTGGTTCTTATTAAACTTATTCTGTGTTTAATGGGTATATTTGACTCTCTCAATACTTTTAGAGAAGGAAAATAACCTTTAATTTATTTATAAATTAATTTTATATTTGAATTAATATTTGGTTTATTAAATTCATGGATGATGTTTCCTTGTAATAGATTTTAAAAATAATTTTATAACTTGGTTTCTCATAAGATGTTAAAAAGGAATGGTTGGGGCATGGTAAAATAGAATATTTCCTGATGTATGTATACACATATAGTGTGTCCCGTCATATAGTTTTATGAATAGTAAATTGATGTTGATATTTTTGTAAAATAAATGTAATTTTCTAATTCAGGGAGAATGTTTTTTATTTTCTTATTCTTGATGGAAAAGGGATTGATTCTATAAATTGTGTTTAAAGGCAAGAGAAGTTTTAATTCTTATTTATTATACTTGGATATGGAAAAATGTTTATTTTACTCACTAATTTATATGTATTGTGAAACTATATATATCTTGGTGGGAAACAATGTATTATTACTACCATCAGACATGGTTTTACTCTTGATACTGGCCCTAGGAATAGCCAATATTCCAAGTAAGGGTTTTCACTCTAGTAGTTGAGTCATATTAGGTTCTAATTTGATAAAATAAATATTTTGGTAAGCGTAGCCTATATTCAATGATCATAGTCATTTCCATGACTATTCTGATTTGGTTATTCCTTTGTAGTTTATTAATGTTATATTTTAAGTGGGTGTTTTCATCTCATCCAATTGAGTATTATTAGGTTGTAATTTTATACAATCAATTTTTTGTCAGTGTAGCCTATATTCAAGGATAAGAGTCATTTCCAGGACTATTCTGATTTTGTTATCCCTTGGTAGTTTATTAATTTTTATTTCATGACGATTATATTTTTGGTTATTTATATAATATTTGATTCATATATATATTTAATGATAGTATCTTAATAATTTTTTTTCATTACATTGTCTATGTTTATCCACATTTCTATATTCCATCAAAAAAAATAAAAATTCATATTATATGAGTTTACATATTTAAATTTTGGACGGTTTATAAATCATTTTAATTTTATTTTACATTCCTTACATTAGTAGTAAATAACATGCATTATAACTATTTTACTTATTTTAAATGTATAGATTAGCTGAAATGTATTAATTATTTAAAATTATAATAAATTCTAATTAAAATAAAAGGATTGGTTTTTTGTTAGTGCCTCTTATTACATGTTTTCAAAAAGAAAAATGTAAATCTACCTTGATGTTGATTTACATTTAAAGAATATTCATAGGGGGTTAGAGGATATTTAATAGGATTTGTTTCTCACTCCAATCATAATACATATTAAATATATGTTCCAATTTAATGTGGATATGGTAATTTGATCATAGTTAATGAATATAAAATGTGTTAAGTAAAAAATGTTTAACTTGTAGAGCATAGATCAGTTTAGTGGGATTCCTCTAAATGTATTGACTTGTTATACATGTTGGGGTCTTTAATTTTATTTAGAAACCATGTTATCTACAAACATGAGTTTCATTATCTTATGTTGATTTTGTAACAAAAAAATAATTATAAGGTTATTGATATCTATTAGAAATAAATATTTATGTCTTTATTCCATTTTTTAATATTTTTATATTCTAATTCCCAGTTTTTTTAGTTGAAAAATTAATTATCTCATATGCATGGATATTTTTCATAGAGAGTGACTGTACTAAAATTTTTAGAGGGAGTTAAATTTTTAATCTCGTTTAAATAGTCTAAATTGGTCCCAACATTGTATATTTTTATATATAGGCACTAGTTTCATTCCCATAACAATCAATAATAATTTTTAATTCATGTAATTGGTCAACTCGACAACCAAATATAGGGTATCTAAGGTTGGACTATTATAAAATGATAGTAGACCATCATTTTTATTTATGGATTCATGGTAGATTGGAGATATGACTATCAATAGTCATAGGGTAGGTACTAGTTATGGTCTATCCAATACATTTTCTATAGAATCATGAGTTACCATAGATGTTAATAGTGTTTGAATCTTGAATTTGATCTTTATTCTTGATTATTTTGGGATGTTTAGTCTTGAGTTGAATTTTTTTTTTACATTGAATATGAATTAATTATTTATAGAGGAAATCCATGATTTACAGTAGGAATAAGAAGGGAATTAGGGTTTCAATATTACTATGTTTGGTCCATAAAAACATTATTAGATAGTTTTTCATGTTTTGGGTAACTCTATGTTGGATTCATGGTGTTAGCCTATGGTTTTAGATATAATGTAGCAAACATGTATATAGTTGTGGACTTTTCATTTTTTTAATTTTGTTTCCATGTTATTATAAATTGGTTTTATTCATATATATATTTTATTTATGTTGAATTCATGTGTTTTCTAAGTATGTTAGACATTATTTAACTTAGTTTAATTTAGTTTCCAAGTGAAAAGGATTTAGGCCCATCATTTAACATTATTTAGTTTTATAATTTTCACAAGTATTTTACAAATGGATTAACTACTAAAATAGGATTGATTTTATAAAGAATATAAATAATTTTAAAGGGTGGATTGGAGTGGTTTATATTATTTTAGAATTTCATTGGTGAGTTTTATAAAAAAATCCAGATTTATGATGTGTTAGTTGATGAATTTATCTAGATATTTTCACAAAATTTTATTTATTTTATTGATTATTTTTGAACCATTCATTATTAAATCTTCCAAAAATATATACAGTATTAAACTTTTTCCTTTTTTGATTATTTTTTATTTTTATAATGTTTTTAGAGTATTCAACTCATTGAGTTCTTATGGATTAACTAGAGGGCTTTCAAATGATTTTCATAAAGTGAAACCTATAATTGATTAATATAGAAAAAATGTTCATCAATTACTACATTTGAGTCCTCCTCTATTTCATGGGTTATAAAGTTCATATGATGTGGAAGAGTGGTGGTATAATAATATAGAATCTTCAATTATCTGTTAATTTCATAGTATATTTTTCTTATATTTAATACTTTTCTTCTTTAAGGTCTATGTTGGATGTTAGAAATGTCTATCATTCATAGTGAGCGATAAAAAAACCATTCATTGGAAGGTTTTATACCATTATTCATTCAATAATATTTCCTAGAACCCATGAATGTTTCTATATTAGTGGAATTTTATTACCTTATGAGAATAAAAAGTCAATAATGGTGTACTCTCATTATTTCCTTAAATTTGAAACATATCTTCTTGATCTACCCTTGGATGGATTTTGAAATTTACTATATTTTGGAAGAGTTTTAGTTCCAATAATATATTGAAATATTTCTTATTTAGTGAAGCCTATTTTATATAATTGGTGAAGTAAGAAATCATGAATAACGAAATTATTGAATAAATTATAGATGTGATTAGTAGTACCTCTATTCCTGGTGGTTGTGAAGAAAAACCCAATAGTATAAATAAGAGGTTTATTGAGTCAAAATGGATATGTGTTGGTATTAATATACAATCATCTTTTTTTTCATTAAGAGAATTTGTGATTACAAGTCCATATTTCATATAATTGTTTTTAAAATTTGGGTTATCTTTAATTGATCTCTAATCTATGTTCATATAAAAGAGGTAGAGATTGATCTGTTCAATTGGATGATCCCCATGTTTACCTTATTGAACTTGATATTGAAAAAATATCTTCTTAGGGTAAAACCTACTATATTTTCTCTTCCCATATCTGGTATATCAATGTTACATTTTATTTAAGGTAATAACAGTATCAAGAATAAAATTTTGATTAAATTTTTATATCTTGGTTTTTATAATACCTTATTAAAGTATTTTTGAGTCATTAATAATTTTTTTATGAATTATCTATGTACTTCATAGACTATAACAGGTGTGTTATAGGAACGAAGACATTATAAATTATTTTTGAGACTCTCTCTTATGTTGAGCCTTTATTTCTTTCCATATTCCTTAAGAGTAATTAATTATTTATATAAAATCAATTCATTATTGAAACTATTAATGTGATAGGGAAACCACTATGGACAATCATATTATTATTTTTGTCCTGACCCGACCCTACCCGGGCTCAAGCCGCAACTACCCCCAGCCCGCCTCCATAGGCCAGGGGCTGGTGACCAGCTCCGAAGGCACAACAACTCGGGGAGGCCTTTGCCTAAGTACCTATACACACACACACGCAGCACACTCAATGAAATAGTGAAGAGTAAAAGAAAAGACAAGTAACGAAAAGGGAAACTACTATATATATACCACAAATGTGTATCGACCTTTAAACAGTACAAGTAAAGTAATGAAAAGGAAAAATATGGGCAAAACACCCACCCAACCAGGAAAGTGTCACAACCCGACAATAGGTAAACAAAACAAATAGCTGGAAGGGTTCCCCACCTGGAACCCGACTCCGACCACCACACGTGGTCCAAGATCCCAAGCTCTTATGCTCCACTGAAGTCACTCTCCACCTGTCCATCGTCTACAAGAGCACACCATGTGCGGGAAAAGACCAAGTAGGGGTGAGTATAAAAATAATCAGTAGGATACCCCGAAGGCTCGAGGGAGTAACAAAAGGAGGTACCGAAGGGGTGAGCAGTAGAACGAACATGAAAAGTAGAGGATTATAACTTAAAGGGCAGTAAGAGTAACAGTATAGAGTCTAGATCAACCCAAACAGAGGAAAGAAGGTAGACTCTTCCATACACAAGGATATGGAAACAGTGAGAAGATGAACTTCCCGTTGAGTCTTCGCTACCTATAGCAGGAGAGTAGACTCATCCAACCATGAGAATATAGACACGGAAAGAACGTTTCATAACCCATGCGTCTTCACCCTTCTTGGAAGGAGAGTAACCAAACCCACGAAGTGGCTACTAAAAAAAGTTATATACATATCCTTATGCTCAATCAAGAAGCCCGAAGAACGTCATAAAGGGATCTCCATCCTGTAGCTCAGCCCAAGAAAATGAGTAGCCAACAGTCCCAGAAGTAAACTCCATCGATGCCCAACATCCCACACATCTGCCCCGAACTGCAAGCCAAGGGGATCAATCACCGAACTTCGACACTATCCACTTTGGGCGGAACTGACTCTCCCACACAGTTTTAGATCACGTCACAAGAACGAATCTCGGTGGGGAAAGCGCCCCTCGTACTTGAGAGTTCTAGGGAAAATCAAACCACACCTCGTCACTGCCCTACAGTCGAGAGATCTTCTCAAGTCAAAGTCGTCACAACACTAACCCGTATAACCAAGGGTCCCTCTCCGGCAATCACGGAGGAAAGCCACAGGCTAGCCTAGTAGAAAGGACTGAGCCTGGAATGCCAACAGATGTCCCACTGCCCAGTCCTGCAGGACTGTTATTCATAATACATCATTAGGAGATCCACTGCCCATCCCTGCTGGAGGGTAGACCATAATACATCATCAGGCGACCCACTACCCAGCCTCGCTAGAGGGTACACTATAATACATCATCAAGAGACCCACTGCCCAGCCCTGATAGAGGGTAAACCATAATACATCATTTGGAGACCCACTGCCCAGCCCCGCTGGAGGGTAGACCTTAACACATCATTAGGCGACCCACTGCCTAGCACTGCTGGAGGGTAGACCGGGAATAAGTCTACCGGTGACCCACTGCCCTACCTTGCTGGAGGGTATACCTGGAGCTAGACGACGGGCAACCCACTGCCCATCCCTGCTAGAGGGTATACCCTAAGAGGTCGTTGGGTGGACCACTGTCCAGTCTCTACTGGAGGGTAGACCCTAAGTGCATCGGGTGACCCACTGCCTAGTCTCTGCTAGAGGGTAAACCCTAAGTGCGTTGGGTGACCCACTGCCCAGTCTCTACTGTAGGATAAACCCTATGAGCATCGGGTGACCCACTGCCCAGTCTCTGCTAGAGGGTAAACCCTAGAATTCAATGAGTAACCCACTGCCTATCCCCACCGGAGGGTAAAACTTAGAACTGCTCTAACCATCTCTACCGGAGCGTACACCACTAGCCAACCGTACACGTAGTGGGTATCACGAAACCACCCAACTCCAGCAAAACTCACCCAAAGGGGTCTAGCGCCTGTTCCATCACTAGGTTCCACTAGAACCACTACCGTCTGATCCATCGAGAATGAAACCAGGGGGAGACCACTCAACCCTACTGGTCAAACAAACGAACACAGAGCCAGGGGAAAAACTCCACCCTTCTAGTCAAAAAACGAGAACCGAGGGACCCTCTACATCGCGAGAGGAAAAAGGAATGCAAAGAAAAACACGACACGCACATGGGGCCCACACGACGTGTGGCCCCAAGTCAAAACCCAACCAAGCGCGCAAACAGTCTCAGGTACAAACCACACATACCTCCAAGCGCTCCCGTATACTCCCAGAGTATACGTCATTTTCAGCCCAAGGGCTATGGTGCACACAGAACCCAATTTCAATACAGAGGTATGAACATAAAAACTCCACCTCAATGGCCCAGATACGGCCAACAATATCTTGTGAATCATTTATATCACTCTCCCAAGAGTGCGTGATCACATGCCAAGGGTTCTCTGCAAACACCGCAGGAAGAACCTCCACTGGTACACCGTTTGTTCTTACACATTTATTAAGATCATGTATAATGCTCTGCCCAACCAAACGGATCGCACCATTGTAATCCTCACGGAAAAACAAGCGAGATAGACTACTTACTCGCCTCAAACGGATATCCAACGGAAAAGTCACCAACACCGCCTCACGCCCGAACGGCGTCCCGTGATCCCGAGCCTCGGCCCTGAAAACAGTCGGGCGCATCACACCACTGCGATCCCCTCAGGAAAACATGTCAAAAGCACAACTCACTTGAGTGCAACGGATATCCAGAGAAAAAGATGCATTCCGGCGCACAACACATGAGCGGTGCCACGTGGGACCTGCATACCGGTCCCGAAACTCAAAGAACGGATCGCACCGTTGTGATCCTTTGGAAAAAACACACAAGATGGACTATTCACTTGTCCAAAACGGTCGCTCGGTGATAAAGATGGAAAATCACCATCAACGGACAAACGACCCTCGTGGGCCCCACACCATCGTGCCGAAATTACAGTGGGCAGGATGCGCCAACGCGATGCCCTCGGAAAAAAACCCAACATCGACTGCTCGCATGCCCCGAACGGATGTCTGATGAAAAAGTCGCTAAAAGATGCACGCAGCTCAAAAGACGAGCCCTGGGGCCCATGGCTCAACTGCGGCTTTAACACCCGAAACCACCCTAGAAAACTTCGCCCCGACGCCAGGGTCCCAACGCAACTAATGGCACTCAAAGAGGACGTCAGATGAGTTTGCGCCGCTGAAAACAATATTCCCGGATAATCGCCTGAGAACTTAATGGTGTGTCATGCCACCGAGACCCTCGTTTCGGGGATTAAAAATCCCTGAAACCATCTCAAAAACTTTTTCTTGACATAAGCCGTAGACGGCGCATAGAACCAACTCCAGGTTTATGATTTATTAAAGTATAAATCATTTTATAAAAATATTATTATTATTATAATTATATTATTATTATAACCTTAATAATAATAATAATTATTATTATTTTATTTTTTTAACCTAAAACTAGACCGGCCATTCGGCAGGTCTCCTTCTTCTCCCAAGAGGACCAGCAAAAGGCGGGTCCTGGTTTCCTCCCGCAGCACCGGAGGTCGCCGCCTCGGGTCCTCTGCTGACTGCGCTAGGCCGGCGCCCGCCTGCTACCGATGGCCCGCCGCGCACCGCGCTCGCCGTCCGCGACCGCTCCGCCTCAACACCAGCTGTCGACCGCCATCCGGAGCTCGGCCTCCCACCGCTGTCGCCGTCCGGAACTCGCGGCAACCACCCGCTAGAGCTCGGTCGCCGATCCGCCTCATGCCTTCACCCGCAGCCGAAGCCGCCGCCTGCCATCAGAGGAACCCACCACCACCGCCCTGGACCGAAGCCGCGCCGCCCTGGAAAGCTCACCGAACCACCCCAGGTTTCCAGAAAACACCCAAAAACCCCCAAATTTCGGCAACCTGCGACAAACGACTGCGAACACATCGGAATTCGGATTTCATATCCGAAACAAAACGCTGGGAAGATCAGAACTAGTACTACGCATTTTTGGGCTTCTCTCTATGTTCAGGCATTAATTTGACTCATAAAATTGTACTTGAAGAAGGGTGTATAAATAAAACGTAAACTCTTACCTACGAGGGCGTAGCCCGGAGCTTCGCCGCACAATCCGTCGCCGCCAAAATGCTCGGAGAGGAGGATGATTAGTGAGGAGCTCTCCTTGGTTGAGCTCTTCTGCCAGTAGGTGAACAATGGGGGAAGAGGGGGGGGGGTTAAACTTAAATTTGAGGAAAAACAAATTAATTAAAAAGTTTTAATTAATTTAATCCTCCAAATTAACCCGCTCCCGAAACTCTTGGCGGGGTCAAGATTAAACATCCCCTAGGGTAAAAACCACCTCCCGAGCACAACAGAGGTCTCTGAATTTTAATTAGAGACCTCGTTGAAATGTTATTAAACTGTACACCCGAGGCTGCCAAATTACGAAAATGCCACTAGGGTCATTTTTCGTAAACGGCCACGCCCGCGAAACTTATACCCCTCCTAGGGTAAACGGCATGCTCTGAACTCAATGGTGCCCTCGGTTTTCCAATCCGAGCCACAGTTTAAGAGATACTTGCGTTTCAACATTAAACGAATAAAATAAATAATTAATTAAACCGTTTAATGTTCCAGAAGCGAGTGAGGGGTCCAAACGTCCCGCGCCGACAAGTTTTATGTCGTTACTAGGGTAAAAACCCCATTCTGGACCCATACGTACACTCGGATCTCTGATCCGGATAACTATTTAGGAGTTATCCTATTTATTTGGCGTTCCCAGTGTGAAAGCACTGAAAACTTAATTCCGGCCACACCGGGGCTTGGAATCGCACGTCTTCTAAAGGCACTGCTATGGAATATCATCAAGAATATTCCAAAGTCTTTCACAGCAAAAACCGGGTTCTTACATCATTCCATACTTCAATATTTTCATCCCCAAAAGCAAAACTAAGGATCAACATAGGGTACTAAGCCCACACCTGGCATTCCCATCCCAGAAGAACCCACGCACAGCTCTGCGTCACCGCACATAGACCAAAGGATTGATCCATTCACACGAGGTCGGCCCTTGCCGATGTCGTGCATAGGAGAACACACACTTTTTCTCAGGTGAGTCACGTGGTAGATGTCACGCACCCAAACCAACCTTTGGGGTTAGGGCAAGGCGGTAGGGTACCTCACCATCCCTTTGCATGGCCTCAAATGGCTCAAAGGCCCTCGGGGGTAGCTCACCTCCCCGATCGAACCTCTTTTTCACACGCCGCGACTGGAATCACCGCCCGCACCTGGAACAAGGCCCGGTGATTTCCTCCTTCAGAATATCCATATGGTGGAACACCTAAGGATATCTGGTCATGAAAGATTCCAAAACTGATGTCCCGCAACCAAGGCTCTCTTACAGGCTCAAAAGGCGAAGGAGTCAACATTATCGACTAAAGGAAAAGGTCCCACACCTTTTATCATTCCAACACAGGGTTACACCGATGCCCCGCGCCACCCTGGTAACAACTCAAACAAGGAGCCAGGAGAAAAGCATTCCACACACAGAGACTCACAATTCTACTGAAAAAAGCAGAAGAGCCGCAAGGGGTACTTCTCATCATCCCTTGCTCTGCAGGATCGTAGACATCTAAGGCTCGCGGTTGTCCGTGGTCCCAATTGTTATTTCCCGGAGCCTAACGTGGACCCCCTAGTGGTGATGGGAAGACCTCGTAAAGCCGTCCCCCAATACCAGCTCCTCCCGCTCCTCTTCTAGCACCACCTCTCTGGGTACTATTCTGATCATGACCTTGCCTCCATCGTGGGGGTGAACCTGCTGCCTACCCGAAGCTCTCAGCAACTCGGGTTGGGCAGTCTCGTGCCAAGTAACCTTACCCGTCACAAGAATAACACTGACTCTCTCTGGGCTGCACTGGTTCCCTCCGGCACCACTGTGTTGTACGACCACACCCCTGAGCCTGGTTGTCAGAAAGCCACCTGCGTCGAGGTCCTGCTTGCCGACGCCCGCTAGTTGCGGCAGACGTCTCGGCTCCAACGTGTCTGCTGCCACCACCAACTCCAGAACGTGACAGAAAGCTCTATATCACAAGCGCATGTTATAGCACCCTGACATATGTGGAAATGCCCAAGGGTACCATGAGAGCACAAATATCTCGGCAGAGACCCTGCTCAAACTTCCATGCTCTGATGTTGTCGTCACGGACCAAGTCCTGGTAAAAGCATGCACGATCTGCAAAACTAGCCGCATACTCAGCCACTGTCATCCCTCCCTGCTGAAACTGCAGGAGCTCCTGAATCCGAACGGAGTGAAAACGGGAGGGGAAAAACTCCTCACGAAACAATAACTGAAAGTCATCCCACGAAAGAGATGACTCGCCAAGAAACTGAGTCACCATACTTCACCAACGCCAAGCTGCTCCACGAAAAAGGGTGGCTGCCAAAGCCACTCTCTGATCTTTCGGCTTCTGCACAAGCCTGAAAAGGAGAACCACTTCCTCGAGCCAAACCTATGCCGCCTGAGGTTCTAGCTCACCACTGAACCTTAGCAGTATCTGCCGCTGAAACTCACAGAGCGTGCTCAACCTGCACTCAAGCTTAGCCTGATCTGCTGAAACTGCCTGCTGCTCAACAAGTGGGGGTGCTGCTACTGGCCCACTCGGAGAAAGGGGCTCGCGTGATGGGTCCTTGACTATGGCCTCATAGCTCACAGGGTTTTCGTCATGAACCATATCCGGTATCCTGGCTGGCTGTCCTCGCGGAGACATCCTGAAAATTATCAAGGAGTGCCGCGGTCAGATGAGCTTATATGTATATACCAATAACAGCAACAATGTGGAGCTGACTCAAGAAGGGCAGTCAAAGACTCAATCCTATGTGATGCACAAACCAATTTTCGCTGCAACAAGTGTCTCAGCATGTTGAGTTGACAAGCGGGTTATCAAGGTCTTGGTGAATGGATACGTCGGCTGCTGCACCATCACTGGACTCCCTTGCCTGGGAGCCTCTCTCGAGACACGTTGACACTGTTGCCCTAAATCCCAACAAATTCCTTTTATTTTAGGGATGTCCGAACAACATCCCAAGGAACGAACCACCTATGATACCACTTTGTCACGAACCGACCCAACCCGGGCTCGAGCCGTAACTACCCCAAGCCCGCCTCCATAAGCTAGGGGTTGTCGACCAGCACCGAAGGCACAAAAACTCGGGGAGGCCTTTTCCTAATTACCTATACAAACACACACAACACAATCAATGAAATAGTGTAGAGTAAAAGAAATAAAAAGTAAAGAAAAGGGATACTACTATATATATACCACAAATGTGCATCGACCTCTAAGCAGTACAAGTAAAGTGAAGCAAAGGAAAAAAGGGGGGAAACACGCACCCAACTAGAAGAGATCCACAACCCGGCAACAGGTAAACAAAAAAAATAGCTGGAAGGGTTCCCCACCTAGAACCCGACTCCGACCACCGCATGCGGTCCAAGCTCCCAAGCACCTATTCTCCACTGAAGTCACGCTCCACCTGTCCGTCGTCTGCAAGGGCACACTAAGTGCGGGAAAAGCCCAAGCAGGAGTGAGTATAAAAATACTCAGTAGGATACCCCGAAGGCTCTAGCGAGCAACAAAAGGAGGTACCGAAGGGGTGAGCAGTAGAGAGAACAGGAAAAGTAGAGGAGTACAACTGAAAGGGTAGTAATAGTAACAATAGAGAGTCCAACTCAACCCAACAAGAGGAAAGAAGGTAGACTCGTCTAGACACAAGGAGATGGAAATGGTGAGAAGATGAACTTCCAGTCGAACTTCGCTACCTATAGCAGGAGAGTAGACCCATCCAACCATGAGAAGCTAGACACAGAAAGCATGTGGCATACCTCGCACATCTTCGCCTCTCCTGGAAGGAGAGTAACCAAACCCAAGAAGTGGGCACTAAAACAAGGTATATACATATCCTTATGCTCAATAATGAAGCCCGAACAACGTCGCAAGGGGATCTCTGTCCCGTAGATCAGCCCAAGAAAATGAGTATCCAACAGTCCCAGAGGTAAACTCCATCAATGCCCAGCATCCCGCACATATGCCCCGAACCGCAAGCCAAGGGGATCAATCACCGCACTTCGACAATATCTGCTTTGGGAGGCACTGACTCGCCCTCACGGTTTTAGATCGCATCACAAGAACACGTCTCGGTGGGGAAAGCTCCCCTCGTACTTGAGAGTTCTAGGTAAAATCAATCCACACCTCGTCACTACCCTGTAGTCGAGAGATCTTCTCAAGTCAAAGACGTCACAACACTGAACCGTATAACCAAGGGTCCCACTCCGATAATCACGGAGGAAAGCCACATACAAGCCTAGTATAAAGGGCTGAGCCTGGAATGTCAATGGATGTCCCATTGCCCAGCCCTACTGGACGGTAATACATAATACATCATCAGGTGACCCACTGCCCAGCCCCGCTGGAGGGTAGACCTTAATACATCATCAGGCGACCCACTGCCCAACCCTATTAGAGGGTACACCATAATACATCATCAGGAGACCCACTACCTAGCCTACTGGAGGGTAAACCCTAATACATCATCCGGCGACCCACTGCCCAGCCCAACTGTAGGGTAGACCTTAACACATCATTAGGAGACCCACTGCCCAACCCCGTTGGAGGGTACACCTGGAATAAGTCGGCAGGCGACCCAATGCCCAGTCTTGCTGGAGGGTAGACCTGGAACTAGATGATGGGTGACCAACTGCCCAGCCATGCTGGAGGGTAGAGCCTAAGAGGTCATCGGGTGACCCACTGCCCAGTCTCTACTGGAGGGTAGACTCTATGTGCATCGGGTGACCCACTGCCCAGTCTCTGCTGTAGGGTAAACCCTAAGAGTGTCAGGTGACCCACTGCCCAGTCTCTGCTGGAGGGTAAACCCTAGAAATCAATGAGTAACCCACTGCCCAGCCCTGCTAGAGGGTAAAACTCAGAACTGCTCTGACCATCTCTACTAGAGGGTACACCACTGGCCAACCGTACACGTAGTGGGTATCGCGCAACCATCCAACTCCAGCACAACTCAACCAAAGGGGTCCAGCGGCCGTTCCATCACTAGGTTCCACTAGCACCGCTACCGGCCGATCCATCGAGAATGAAACTAGGCGGAGACCACTCAACCCTGCTGGTCAAACAAACGAGCACAGATCCAGGGGAAAAACCCCACCCTGCTAGTCAACAAACAAGAACCGAGGGACCCTCTACAGCGCGAGAGGTCAAAGGTACGCAAAGCAGAACATGTCACGCACATGGGGCCCACACGACGTGTGGCCCCAAGTCAAACCCCAACCAAGCGCGCAAATAGTCTAGGTACAAACCACACGTACCTCCAAGAGCTCCTTTATACTCCCAGAGTATACCTCATTTTCAGCCCAAGACCTATCGTGCACACAGCACCCAACGTCAACGCGAAGGCATGAACGTAAAAACTCCACCTCAAAGGACTAGGAACAATCAAACACATCTTTTGAATCATTTATATCACTCTCCCAAGATTGCGCGATCACACGCCAAGGGTTCTCTTCAAACACCGTAAGAAGAACCTCCACTGGTACACCGTTCGTGCTTCCACGTTTAATAAGATCATGTATAAGGCTCTGCACAACCAAACAGATTTCAACATTGTAATCCTCGTAGAAAAACATGCGAGATACACTACTTACTCTCCTCAAACGGATATCTGATGGAAAAGTCACCAACACCGCCTCACCCCGGAACGACATCCCGTGATCCTGAGCCTCGGCCCCGAAAACAGTCGGGCGCATCGCACCACTGCTATCCCCTCGGGAAAACACATCAAAAGAACAACTCACTTGAGTGCAATGGATATACAGAGAAAAAGATGCATTTCGGCGCACCGCACATGAGCGGTGCCACGTGGGACCCGTATCCCGGTTCCGAAACTCAATGAATGGATCACACCGTTGCGATCCTCTCAAAAAAACACACAAGATGGACTATTCACTAGTCCAAAACGGTCGCCTGGTGATAAAGATAGAAAATCACCGTCAACGGCCAAACAAACCACTTGGGCCCCACACCATCGTGTCGAAATTACAGCGGGTAGACTACGCCAACGCTATGCCCTCTGAAAAAACACCAAACATCGACTGCTCGAACGCACCGAACGGACGTCCGATGAAAAGGTCGCTAAAATCTACACGCATCTCAAAATCCGGGCCATGGGGCCCATGCCTCAACTACGGCTTTAACGCCCGAAACCACCCTGGAAAACTTCGCCCCGACACTAGGCTCCCAACGCAACTCACGACACTCAAAGAAGACGTCGGATGCGTCTGCGCCACTCAAAACAAGATTCCCAAATAAACGCCCGAGCACTTAACGGTGTGTCATGCCACTGAGACCAACGTTTCGGGGATTAAAAAACCTCGAAACCATCTCAAAAACTTTGTCTTGACACGATCTCCATGCTGCCGCAGACAGCGCACGAAACCAACTCCCGGTTTATGATTTATTAAAGTATAAATCATTTTATAATAATAATAATATTATAATAATATTATAATTATAACCTTAATAAGAATAATAATTATTTTTTTTCTTTTTTTAACCTAAAACCAGATCGGCCGTTTGGCCGATCTTCTTCTTCTCCCAATTGGACCCACAAAAGGCGGGTCCTGGTTTCCTCCCGCAACACCCGAGGTCGCTGCCTCAGGTCCTCTGCTGACCGTGCCAGGCCGGTGCCCGCCTGCTGCCGACGGCCCGCCGCGCGTCGCCCTCGCCGTCCGTGACCGCTCCGCCTCAACACCAGCCACCGACCGCCTTCCGGAGCTTGGCCTCACACCGCTGCCACCGTCCGGAGCTCGCGCCGACCACCCGTTGGAGCTCGGCCGTCACTCCGCCTCACGCCGTCGCTCACAGCCGAAGCCGCCGCCTGCCGTCAGAGGAACCCACCGCCACCGCCTCGGACCGGAGCCTCGCTGCCCTGGAGAGCTCGCCAGACTGCCCCGGGTTGCTGGAAAACACCCCAAACCCCCCAAATTTCCGCAACCTTTAGCAAATGATTGCGAACACATCGGAATTCGGATTTCATATCCGAAACAAACGTTGGGATGATCAGAACTAGTACTACGAATTTTTGGGCTTCACTCAACGTTCGGGCATTAATTTGATGCCTAAAATTGTACTTGATGAAGGGTGTATAAATAAAACTTAAACTCCTACCTGTGAGGGCGTAGCCCGAAGCTTCGCCGCACGATCCGCCGCCGCCGCAATGCTCATAGAGGAGGAGGATTAGTGAAGAGCTCTCCTTGGTTGATCTCTTCTTCCAGGAGGTGAACAAAGGGGAAGAGAGGGGGGGCGGGTTAAGCTTAAATAGGAAGAAAAACAAATTAATTAAAAGGTTTTAATTAATTTAATCCTCCAAATTAACCCACACCTGAAACTCTTGGCGGGGTCAAGATTAAATCTTCCCTAGGGTAAACACCACCTCCCGAGCACCACGGCGGTCTCAGAATTTTAATCCGAGATCCCGTTCAAATGTTATTAAACTCTACACCCGAGGCCTCCAAATTACAAAAACGCCCCTAGGGACATTTTTCGCAAATGGCCCGCATCCACGAAACGTATACCCCTCCTAGGGTAAACAGCATGCTCCGAACTCAACGGTGCCATTGATTTTCCAACTTGAGCCACCTTTTAAGAGATACTTGCATTTCAACATTAAACGAATTATTTATTTAATTAATTAATTAATCCATTTAATGTTCCAAAAGTGGGAGAGGGGTCCAAATGTCCTTCGCCGACCCGTTTTATGTCGTTCCTAGGGTAAACACCCCATTCCGGACCCATCCGTACACTCAGATCTCTGATCCAGATCACCGTTTAGGAGTTATCAAATTTATTTCGCATTCCCAGTGTAAACGCACTGAAAACATAATTCCGGCCACACTAGGGCTCAGAATAGCATGTCGTCTGAAGGCGCTGCTCTAGACTATTATGAAGAATATTCTAAAGTATTTCACAGCAAAAACAGGGTTCTTAAATTTTCCTTATTTTTCTTTTTTTGTATTTTGATCTATAATCCATTGATGTTACCTGTATAGGAGATATTCATGTGTAATTTTTATACTCGACCTCTATTTTGATGCCAATTTATATCTCATTTTATTTAATCCTCTTATATTCTTTATGAATTGTATATGGTCAATATTTTAATACATATCATGGAGAGTGTTTTGAAAGTAATTAGTTTTAATGTAGTTTCTCTTATGAGAAAGAAAATATCATATTTTGTTATCAAAATATTTTTTAAGAACAATATTATGGAGGAATATGATATGATTAGAAGAATTGTAACATCCACGATGTTATTTTCATGTATAAGAGAAATTATCTTTTTATTATTTTTATAATTTGTTGATTTAGGTTATATTTTTGCTGGATGTTTGTATTTTGACTATATCATGTTTTTAGGTATGCCAATGTTGATCCATGATTAGGTTTTGGTCTTGACATTGGATCAAGGATGTAATTCTATAGTAGTCCAAAACCTTTATGAGATAGACACAAGGAATAAATCTATGGTAAGGGATGATTGAGGATCAAAATTAATAATTAGGGCCCTACAGTTTTTTGTGTGTTCATATAGGTTTACTGCATATCTAGTGATGGATTTTAAATGTTTACAATATTATGTAATATTTTTTTACATCCTAAATATATTTAGCATTGAAATTTTCACAAAGGAAGTATATTATGTATTATAATGGGATTTATAAATATCATACATTGTAGTTTTTTCATGCAGGAAATATATTATGTACCTAATAGAGGGGTTTTTACCAAAATTAAAATACTATCTATGAAATATTTATTCCATAGAGTAAATATATTATGTATAGGGTTTTCCACTAAGAGAACAACTATACCAATGAAATATATTTTATGTTAGATTAAATACATTACATATTGGTTTTCCCTTTTTAATGGAAAGATTGTATGTATAAAGTATGTGTCACCCCAAACATAAGTAACAAAAATCTTGTGTATATATTATCACATTGGAAAAATATATAAGGAATAATATCTCGAAGGACTGAATAATTTAGTACTCTTGGTAAACAAGATACATATATGAAATTATAATTATAATTGATAACATGAATACACTAATAATTCTATTTTATAATTTCATTAGTCCCATTATTGTACCTCTACATATCAATCACAAAACACTTCCTCATAACCTGGTGAAAGTAAAACAAAATAAATGGATTAGATCATATACTTGGTAAGTGTAAGGGTATATAGGAAGCTATGAATAAATGAGGAATAAAAAAATAGAAAGTTAAATAACTGAAACTCATGGTATTCAATCAATAACTTGAGAATAATATGGAAGTAATAAATGATGATCAAATAATTCCATTAAATAATCACAAGATCTGGAAACATAGCCTCGATATTCTAACATATAAAATAATAACTAGGAAAAACAATAACCTATTTCGTAATCATTTAATTCATAATTATGGACATCAAAAATATACTATCGAGGCAATGTTTCGATACATTTAATATCATTGAGGCCATTTTCCAAGAAATCCATAGAAATGGGTAAGGCATCATCCAAAACCCAATATAGTACATCTCATGAGAACCAATGATATATAGAAGGACTATAGAGGTCCCCAACTATCACTTGTTAAGTTCAAATCATTCGTCAAAGGAAAGGGGTGAAACATAATCGACATACACATTCGTATTGAAAAACTCACTTATGAAATGTTAATACATACACCAATCACTAAACATAATCATAAACTATCCAGATAAATATCAATTATGATATCTATAAAAAATAACCTTAGTGCGTCATATGTTCATTTAATTCTTGATTTAGTTGATTAATAGAAATACCATGAATGGATCCTTAAATATATTATTGAGGAAAATAACCACTGAATTTCAAAAATCACATTTTAAAATGAGATGTTCACAAAACATTTTGAAAATAATTTTATTTGAAAATAACCTTTGAAAACATGTAAAATAATATTTAAATCATTTATTTTTCATGATAGAATAAAATTACATTTAGTCTATACATGTGAAAACTAATATTTTTTTCATGTTTTCCATACATGACAAACATGAATTGTTTTGAAAAGGAAAATAAGATTCATTTAATGAAATTTTATAAATACTAAAAATATGTATAAACATTTTTAATAAATAATTTTTAAAATTTTGAAAATATTTTTGAAAACATTTTTAGAGAACATGGGTTTTGGATGAAAAGGGATATCTAACCGAACAGAGTAATAATGTAATATTTTCTTTAATTTTTTTTAAAATTTGATGTACCAATGAGTGATAAAATGGTAATATATATTAAAATGTTTATGAATAAACATTTATTAAGAAAATAAATTTATTTTAGGATATAAATATAAAATAATTTCTTCAAGGGAGATGCAAACATAAACAATCCTGGACAATAGAGAGATTGTGAAAAGAACCCTTACCATATTGATAACATTTAAATAAATAAGCCCCATAAAATAAATAAATTTGAAAAACACATTGAATATAATGATTATAAATTAATTATTTATATAAAATATAAAAGGGGTAGTATATATTTTTCAATGATTAAATAAGCATTGAATATGACATTTGTCTCACAAAAGTAAAAGTTAGACGAGAAACACTTACCTTGAGTCCTATTTCCTTAGTACGTGTCTATACCTACTATATAATGGTCTGAATCAGGTAATTAATTTATAATAGGACTATAATATTATTTAAAATATCATATATTATCTTATTATAAACTTTATCTCCCATTTTTTAAATAAAATTTCATTATTTTCATCGTTTTGGGTTTTAATTATCTTGTTTTACCAATATTGTTTTGTCATGAAAGATCAAATTATTGTTCATAGGATATATATATATATATATAATCTCCACAATTATAATAACATAATTTATATCATATCTAGTTAGTAGATATATTTTTAGAACCATTTATGAATGTTGTACATGGAAAATGACTCTCATTGCTTCATGGATATGGTAGATCGTACATACATATGAGAAACGATATCATTCACATAACAAGTGAAAAGTGGGTGATTTATTAATTTTACATAATAAATATAATCTCATACATTTCAAATATATTCATTAATTTTATACTTATAACATTATATGTAAATTTTTAGTGAAAAACGAATCACATCACTTTGTGAGGCGGTAGTCCACCATACAAACATGTAGTGTTTTTATATTTGAAATGGAATGTAATGTAAAAAGGTATATGTTATATTATAATTAAAAAAGAATAATAATATCATAAATATCATATAAATTTTTAAATACCATCATTATATTCATATTTTAATGGTGGTTATGGAAAATGAACTATATAAGTTAATGAGGCGGTAGTCCGCCGTACACATGATTGGTGATTTCATTTCCCATTCGATGGAAGAAGAGATGGATAAATATTATTCTGTAAAAATAATAAAATATAATTATATGTGAGACACTATTATTATTAATATATTTTAATTTTAGTGGAATAACTTAATGTGTAAAAAGGATAAATAAAATGAAAGTGGTTTGTTAATATTATTACCTTTTATAGGAGAAATCTCATTTGGAACCCCTCTTATGGATCACATGGATGATATTATGGGAGGAAAATCAGATCTAGAATATATATAAGGATGTTTTTGAGATATTTGGGTGAGTTTTCATGAAGTCAAATGGATTGGGGAGTGTTAATTTGTTATGGGAGGGAGTTTCTTTTTATATGTGGAGAAAGGAAATGGTCTAAGAAATTATTTGTAAATTTCCCAAAATCATCCAAATTGGTAGTCATTCAAAGGATAAAATCATAAAAATAATCTTTTTATAATTTGGGATTGAAAAATGTGTAAATATGGATTGAAACTAATATTTTATACATTGGTATATCGTTTTGACTCTTATCTTCTTAGTTCAACCCCACAAAAAACCCATTTTTATTGTAGCCACAGTAATTAATTTTTACTAATTTCATTATTAATTTTTTCCAAAAACTATGTTAACCATATTATGTAATATAAATTTCAATACATAAAAATATATGATCCAATACTCTTGAATTATTTTTCAAATGTGCTAAATTTTAATTTAAAATTAATCTCATAGACGTGACAAGAAAGAAGATATTAAAGAGTAAATATTCAAAAGTATTCAAAATTTTTATAACAAAATTAAATTTGAAAATGATTAAAATGAAATAAAATGTATTAATATATAAATATATATATATTATAGAACTAATATTACTTTAATAATAATTTCTAAGAAAATTTATCTTTATAAATAATTTAATCTAAAAGAAAAATTTCAATTATAATTCATTATTTTTCATTATATATGAAAAAATGAATCATTTCAGAAAAATACAAAAAAATCACCATAAGATAATTTTGATTTTATTTTTTCAAAAATTAAGAATATTTTTTAAAGTAAATATTATAATTTTTTTTAAAAATAATTAACACTTTTGTTCTTTAAGCAAGACTAAACCACCTTTTAGAAAAATACAATTTTTTAGAAACCAATTTATTTTCAATTAAATGGGTGTTTTTTAATTTCTAATCAATATATTTCGATTTAATTTATTTTTTACAACATATAATTTTCATAATTTAATTTTTAATATTTATACCTACCAATTTAGGAGCTATATTATAAGGGTAATGTTTAAGAAGCAATATTTTTATAGAGTATAATATTTTGTTCACACCTTGTTTGGGTGCACTGAAAGTTATCAAAGAGATTGAATTTATTTAAAAGTAAATATATCAAAAATTATTGGTATGTTATATTCCCTTATTCTCTTGGTGTTATGTTTCATACATGATATCGAATATTATTTTCATATTTTAAAATCTCAGGGTGTTACAAAATATATATATTATATATGACTAAAAATAGTATATATTGGGTTTTACATATATGTTGAAAACCTTATGTGAGGATGATATATAATATAATTGTAGATGTATTGTATATTTGGGGTTATGTATAAATTTAAAAAATCATTTGTATGAAAATTATCTTATATATTGGAAACGTGTCCATTAAAAACTGTATAGAAATTACTATATAGGTAGAAAATATATTACATGTCCTTATAAACAATTTTTTTTTATCGTTATGTTAACCTTACCTTTTAAAATTAATTAATTTTTAGAAATATATTTTTCATTCCTTCCCAAAGGGAACATAATATTTTTTACAATTGTAGTTTAATTAATAAAAGATTCATTAGTGAAATACATAAAAGTAAATATTGAGTATGTGAGAGATATCCCTCTTCCATAAAGGTAAAAATATTTATCTTTGGAATTAATAATATTTTATGATCGATAAGATTTTTATTAATAATAATCCATAGTTATGAAGAAATATTATATGTATGGGTTCTATATTTTGAAAAATAATTTTCCATGTTGTGTTGTTCCTTTATAAGTATAGGGTAGGGGGAATCATGCTTTGATCCATGTATAATAATTATTATGTGCATGTTGGGTTGGATCGTGATGTGATACATGGGGTCATTCCATGATTCCATATGTCAGGATTTAGATTTTGAAGAATTCCCATAGTATCCCTTTTTGAATAAAACCCTTGGGGTCCCTTTTTCCCTCCATTTGATTTCAAGACCTCTAGGTTTCATTTAACCTTTTTTTTCGTCTCCCTATTAAATTTACTTGGACTTAATATATACATTAATAGAATTTATTTTATGTAATATGTTCAAAAGTCACAACCTCTCTTCTTCATTATTTTAGTCTATTTTTCATGCCCTTATATTTTCTTGGATGCATTTTCTTAGTATTAATTTTTTTTTGTATTGGAGATTTTATTAATGTAGGGATTATAATGATCTTCTAAAATTATTTCATGACACATTGTGGTGGAATAACACCCATAATTCTGAATTTCATTACTTTTGTTTGGAATCTTCATGATTAATCCTTTAAGAATAATTCCACGAATTCATTCAGGTTTCGATACCAAATTTTCAATTATTTAATTTCAATAATATGTATATCTTTTGTTTCTATATCAATGGAATTTTTCCATTCCATAAATCACATTGTGATTAATGAGGTTTTTTGGGTTTCTTATTTCATAATTTATAAATCAATTTACAATATTGACCATCAGTTTGATTAAATTATATATAATATATTAGAAAAAAAAATTTAAAAGTAGTGAGTTGATTCTAAAACAATATCTTGGGAGTGAAGTTATTGTTTTTAGAAAATTTATTTAAAAATAGGTATGTTTAGATTAATATCTAGTTTTTTGATTTTTTTTATAAAGTATCAATATTTTTGTTTTAATATTTGATTAAATAACATTGTTTCTATATATATTTTCAAAAAATGGTTGAAGTTTATAAAAAATTTATTTAATTATGTATATTTTCCCATGAAATGGGCCCCTCCATGTTATTGTGAAAGTTTGGATATTCTACTAATATGATATAATATTGATGAAAATTTCCCCATTATAGAAAATGTTTATTACATTTTTATTCTGGATGATAATGGGATTAATTTGGTGAATTATATTTATAGTTGAGGGTGTGTTAAGATTTTTTATTATATTTTTATATTTTTGTATATTGATTAGACCCTTTATTTATTTATCTAGGGAATCCATACGTAGTTTGATGGGTATCCTAGTTTGGGTATTATACAAGGTAACAATTCTGATTTAGCAAGTGGCCCTAGGCTAGGATTATATTAAACAAAGGTTGTATTTTCCACTTAAGTGTCCAAATGTGAATAAAATGAATATTAGGAAGTCAAATCACATTAAAAAACAATTATATAGATTCAATTTTTATACCATTTTATATTTTCTCTAGGTCTCCTAGGCATCCCTATAAAAAATTATGATTAAATTAATATATGATAGTTTATTTATGTTTATTACACGATGATCATGATTTTTCGAATTTCAATAATATATGACTTCATTATGTTTTATGTTAGGGTCTTACTATTGTTGTTGTAATTATTATGTTAATGTTTATTCACAATGATATTTTACTTTTAAAATGAAATGAAAATAACTTATGTTCACGTAATTTAATATTTTATGTTTCATGTTAATATATTATATTATTTATATGGATATTATAATGAAATATTTAGAGTGATATTCATTATATTAATTGCCTTGTTTTCATAAAAATCATTAATGTGGGTTTTATTATTAAGTATGGAATCTAAATATCATGAAAGGATTGGTTTTATGTTATGAACCATCTTCAATTACCTCAATAATGGGATAAATCTTATTTTTATATTGTAATAAAAATAAAAAATTAAGTGGAATTACCTTTAATGGTGTTTTATAGTGTCTGGGGTGGATATTAACTATGCATTACATTCTAATTCCAATCACATTATAGTCTCAGTATAGGTTCTCTTAATTGTACCTTTTGGATTATTCATCTCAGTTTTGGTATGTTATAGATAGTAATTTAAGACATTTCACTTCTCATAAATAATATGGGTACACCTATAATCTATCTAAATAATCATCCGGTAATGTCTATTGGGGTTCAACTTTAGGTAATTAAATATCAACTATGTTTCACATTAACTTCTTTGTATTATACCTATTTTGTTTTGGAAAATAAATTTTATATGTTTAGTTGTGTTGGAAATATTTTATTTATTTATTATTTTTTATTATTGTGTAGTTATGTTATCTATTAGTTATATATATTATTTTTCTTATTATATAACTTTTTATCATATATGAATCATTTTTCAACATGTAAATTGGTAATGGAAAACTTCATTGTGGGAGTTTTGTTTTAACTGTTTATTTAATTAGAAAAGTAAATCCAACATATGTATTTATTTATTTAGTGGCACTAGTTTTTCTACATTTATTATCAATAATGTAATTTCACTTTAGGAAAATAGGTCGATATAGGCGGATTGTTTTTTTGTGGAAATTTAAAAAACCATAAAATCATTTCATGGATGTTTTAAGAAACTACCACCATATATGGAATTGGGAATTATTTATTTATTTTATTTAAAACTATGTTTTAGTTTTATTTAAAGGTTTTAAAACATTATCCTCATAATTATCTTCATATTTTTTATAGTTATTTTTCATTTGATATTTTACATCTTGGATTATGGTGGTTTAAATTACCACTAAATTTCTAATGTTATTATGTGATGGTTTCAACCACAAAAATATGAAAAAAATTAGTATAAATTTAAAATACATAAAAATAATTTATCTTATATGTAGTCTATTTGAATTTTGACTTGTTATTATAGTAAATATATTATATTGTATCCCCTGCTAAAAAAAGTATCACAACTTTATATTTACACAAGAAAACACAATAATAAGAAAATTTATATCAATTAATAAGAAAAAAACTGAATTATGACATAAATATATTTTTAATTAATAATAATAATTTACTAGTAATAAGTTTATTTATAAGACTACACCACTATAATGGATTTCATAATAAAACCTCCTGACTACCTCGAAACGAGATACAATCATCTCCATCTCCATCTCAGTCAACTTCTCCACTCCCATATTCAGGATAGTGTTTTAATCCTTATTTTAAAATTAGACTATGATTATTATTTTTATTTCAAAATAAAAGAAGAAAAAAATTGAGTTAAAAATGATTATGAAATTTTTAAATTTACCTGATGACATTGTCTAACCATAATCACAGGCTCACTGGTGACATATCCAGTTGTCGTCTAATTTAATTGAATTAATACATTTTATAGAGAAATTAAATCCATATCGTAAATTATATAAGGAATCCAATTTTTCTTTATTGAGATACCTTACTTTTTAATGGTTTTTTAACTATAAAAATTCCCTATGGGATTCTGGAGGAATAGAATAATTGCAACCTCAAACTGATGTGACAACATAAAATAAACTTGGTGACCTTCCAAAGACGTGAAATAATTGCTATGAAACCCTTCTCATGAACATGACCATGACTCCCATTCCAAATGAATTAAGAAACTATATCATCATTTGGGACTAAGATGGAGTGCATGGGGTCAGTATCACACAATTATTTTATTTTTACTTGTAAAAAAAATTCATTCAAATTTATATCATTCATAAATGACTGATGAAAAATATTTAAATTATTTTAAAAACATTTTATCCAATAAGAAAAGTGAATTTCAAAAACACATGTTTTCATATCACCCATATCCATGATTTTAATGAAGACCTCAACTTGGTATCTAGTTTTAATAATTCTCAATTGAAAATTTTTATTTAATGTTTTGACATGATGTGATACCCAAAATATATGGGGAATAATACTTAGTTCAATGTAAATAAATATTAATATGATGTTTAGTGAACTAAAATATTTTTAATCCCAATATATAGTAATATACAAAATATTTACAATTAAATCCTATGTAATTTATTTTCAAAACTATTAGAGGAACCAAGGGGTGTGTTATACTAGTCAAATTACAGATCCAACAATGATTGGTTTACTGTAAACTAGTTCAATTATGTAATTCTATAACCCAAGCTATTACAACCATAAAAATATAGTATAATTTTAATGATTTTATAATAAATCTATTTTAGATATTATTTTTATTATTTATTACTAAAATAACTGAATGGATATAGCTTTAAAAATTTACATTTACTCACTTTTATGCTTTCTCAATGAAAGAGTTGTTGATTATACCCCAATTAAATAGTAGTGCCTCAGCGTTTGTTTCTGAATACATCAATGTAAATGATATCTATTATGTTCTTCCTCTAGGTTAAATATTTTACTGATTGTTAAAAAAAGTTTACTATATCCCTTGGTTCAATCACTTATATTCAATAATGATGCTTAATAGAGAAATATCACAAACACTATCAAGAATAAAAACTTTTTTAGGTTGTAAAAAAAATGAAAAAGAATGTAAAAACTATTAGTATATATTAGATTTATTTTATTATCAATATAATGGTAATCATGAATTTTTACCCCAACATCTTTAGAATTATCATTCACATAACAACTGTAATATTTGGTATAGACATGTAACCAATCATTCATCTCAAATACATTTAAACCTAATTTGTTAATCTATATAAAAAAGTCAGAAATAAATATTTTAAAATAATACGAAAATATTATTATTATACAAATATTTTAATTTATAAAAATATAACCATAATATTACTATTTCATGAAAAACTACTTGAATAAGATGTCTGAGGGATGATCTGTTTCACTCCACTAAATTCATTTTTCATGGATACTTTTTGAAATAAATTATAAGTAATTTAATAACAGTTGTATACATTTATATAAATATTTACTAATATGAAAATATATCATTCAATACCATATTTCTTTCATAGGGATTAATATTGATAAAAATATCTACTTTTCTTGAGTTACAACTTCAGGTACCTTATCATACATCAACTAAATAGTCAATGACTTATTGTTAAACCCATTCCAAAATCATCATTTTAAATCCTTCCATTTCATTGATAATTTTTTTAATTTCTATTGAAATATGAAAATATTTTCCTAAATAATGTGTATGAACATATGTATAGAATAAATCATTCATGTTATTATAATTTAATTAATTAATTATATTCAATTGAATCTATGATGGATAATTTATTAAAATTACTTTTAAATTAAAATAAAATCCTTATTTTTTTCAAATATAGAATAATATATCATCAATATGAATATATAATGGGAGGATTCACTTTCTTACAAACCAACTGGCCTAATATCTGATTGAATAATCTCAAAATAAAATCTTTCGGGACCTTAAAACAATAAAATGGTACAAATACTATTATATCATTCAGATTCAGTACTTATAAAATATCAATTATTGTCTCTCTATAATTTTTTTTTGTATCTATTATGAGAATAAAAATATTCGAGTATTAAATCATGCATTAAATTTTATCACATTATGTATTGTACTGATAATGTGGAACCTCCAATTTTTTTAAGAGGTAACTAATGTGACCAGTAACTGCCTTGATTCCTAAACATCTTCTTAAAAATATCATGAATATATTGGAAGTGTTACTGATTCTTTAAAGAGGGAGACTAAGGGTGTTCTAGATACCATTGAGATAGATCTAGAGGGTATTCTAGATTCAATTGAAAGGGATCCATTGGGAATTATAGATACGATATGTGAGGAATGATCATTCAAATTCAATGATGTTAAGATAGTTGGAGGACTATTTGGTGTTAATAAACTCCTATCACTAAATCGTTTTATACTTATAATTCCTATCATTTTAGTTATAAAAAATAATTTGATAATATAGATATTAAGAAAATTATATAATTTCATTAAAAAATAAACACTTTATACTTAAAAGGAAATTAAAATTAAATGGAAGAAGAAAATTATAGAAAATAAATAATATAATGAATAGATAATTAACATGATAATAGATGGGTACACATAAAACTATTTTCTCTATTAATCCTATCATTATCATGATCTATCGTTACCTATTATAAATCATCCATATATGAAAGATAAATATTCTCAATATCATTATTGAAAAATAAGTCAATTTATTATCACTAAATGAATTCAACATCAAAAGTTAATTCTTCAACTTCAACACTCATAAGATATATGTTCCTTTATTTAATGTGCAAAAAAAACACGACCATTCATCAATTACATCCTCCATATAATATATAATTTCCACATGTGATGTAAACATATAGGTATCATCTCTTCATGGTCACCAACATCGATTAGGTGAGAGATGTTAAAAGAATTAAATTGTATGTAACCTATTTTAATACCACTAATAATATTGACCAGTATTATTTTGAATAAAACTAATAAATGAACATGGTAGTTTAATTCAATAATATCAATCATCATTCTATAGTATCACAAATAATAAACAATATATATACTAGTATTTTTTATTTTTAAATATATTTCCTTATTTACTCTATGAAATATGAATCCATTCACATTTTAATCATTGAATTTACTATCATGCTTTAGAGTACCTAGTGAAAAATAAAAAATTTCTAATAATTCATCTTTAATATTGATATTCATGATCTCTAAAAATTAATATAAATTATTACATTTAAGGAATATATATATGAACTTATTATATATATATATATATTAAATACAATAATTATGAACTTACACATTATGAAAAACATTCTACCAAATCTTTGTTAATAGCATTTGATATATCTATATCATTCCATGAATGGATTCTCACATATCTATTTGTTTGTATCCTCATCCAAGACAAATTTATATTCAAAGAAATAGGGCTATAGAAAACCCCAAGATTAAGGAGGTCTAAAGTAGTGCAGACCTAGGGAATCCCCTCTGATCAAATTGGAACCTTCTGGTTTCAAACAGTTAATAGAGATAAGGCTAGTGTTGATGGAGATTTGGTCAGCTAAGGAAGTCATGTAATCTGTAACCTTATTCCCCTCACACAATGTATGAGTCACATGGATGTTGTGCTGAAAGAGAGCTCAACATTTCCTAACCTCATAGGATATAGACCAAGTAATAGAGCTTTTACCATGAAGGGCATCATGAAGGATCAAGGAGTTAGTCTGCACTTGGGATATAGCCAGATTCTTCTAAATGTAAGGAGAAAGCCCAGAGAGAACAACCTTTGCCTCGTCCAAGAGGGGAGTACCGGAAACATAGAATGAAGTGGAGGACAACACCACATTTCCCTTGACACCTCAAACCACACCTCCCCCCTTCATCACACCCAACGAGCAGGACCCATTTGTGTTCAACTTATATCTAGTGACAGGAGGATTCCATCCCACCCATTTACCCTATAATCTGATAGGGGGAGGGTGTTCCAAGGATGCACTTCCCCACAGGAAACTGAAATCAAGAGCCTCCTTCCATCCTTTTGTTAGCACAACGATTTCATTCAATAGGAAATGAGTCTTTGTAATAATGGACCATATCATAGGAGTTGTGTTTTCTAACCTTGCCTGGTTATGATCTTTCTACACGCACCAGAACCAAACATTGAATAATGTAGCTCAGGCCACCTATTCCAACTCCGATCCATGTGCACTATGGATCCAATTCTCCTAGAATGGTAAGTCATTCTGATCTTGAGTAATGAGACCCAAGATTCCTCCAAGGAAGGACCAAACTGCATGATCCTATTTGCCTTCAAAGAAAAAATGCTCAGAGCTCTCCTCCTGCCTATTGCTACAGTAGTGAAACCCAGAGGTGTTGTTGATCCCCATTTTCCTGATCTTCTCATATGTAGAGAGATCTCGGTTCCTGAAGTGCCAGATGAAGAAATTGAACTTTATAGGGATTTTGTGACATCAGAACTTTTCATTCCACTGGTCATGGTTGTCCTACAAGGAGATGAGCCTACGAAAATCTATTGAGGGAAAAAAATCAGAAGATGAAGGAGTAAACACGCAATGATATGGTTTTAAAGTGATATCGATCGACTCAAGTAGAGCATGTTGCTCCTTGTTCAAAGTAGCATTGGTTAGTCTAGGATGATACAACTCCTCCTTCACCATGATCAGAGGAGCTGGAAAACCTAGGAACGTGAGGATGGGACCTACCCAATTCTTATTCCAAAATAGGAGATCCTCAGTGCTGATGATTCACCTTGTGCTTTGATGCAGGTTCTGGACTAGAGGATAGAGTTTTGACCAGAGGGGCAAAGCATACCCGCAACCATCTACCATGCTGTTCCCACTGATATGCGACATGGTATGACCCCAGAGCGAGTGATCCTCCAATATTTCCCACGCCTTCTTGGAATGCATTCCATGTAGAGTACACTGAAGACTCTTGACACTAATCCCACCATTGTGAATGGGTCTCACAATCCTTCCCCATGAGGCCCAGTGCCTCTTTCCTTCAGTTTTTCCATCCCAAAAAAATCTGCAAAAAACCTTGTCAATATTGTTGATCACCCCCTTCGAAACATTTGTAGAGGCCAAAACATGAATAGGGATTGTGGATAAAATGTTGTTAACGAAGGTCATACAACCTCAAAATTAGAGAAGCTCGTTTTTTCAGTTAAGAATACAACTCATGATCCTGCAAAAAATATGATCAAAATCGCAGATGCAGAGCCTACATGAAGAGATTGGAATTCCCAAATAATACAATGGGAAGGATCCCAGTTGCATGTTCCGGTGGCTGTACAGAGAGGAGACCTGCTTGGAAGAGCTCTTGCAGGATATAAAGATGCTTCTCTTTGAGTTGCTCATGAGTTCTCCACTCTAGAAACAATAATCCTCCAAAACATTCTTGATAGCTCGAACAAAGATCCTCCCACCATTTATGAAGATCATTGTATCGTCCGTGAACATCAGGTGGGAGATGTATGAGATTCTCATCTTTCTATGATAAGTTAGGATTCCTCCATGACGTATTCCAAAGTTGATGAGTCGGCTAAGAGTATCTTGGGCTAGGATGAAGAGGCTTGGAGAAATAGGGTCCCCCTGTCGAAGTCCTCTGGTAGCCTTGAAGAAGATGTGGGTCTTCCCCATAAAAGAGACTTCCAGATAGGAGGATCTTATGCATTTGAAGATAATATCCACTACCCTGGAAGAAAACCCCATTGTCGTGATGGAAATGTTCATGAAACTCCACTGAAACCTATCGAAAGCATTGTTCATATCCAATTTGACCACCATGTTCGAACTATGTGTCTTGAAGTTGATGTCCCTCACCATATCTTTTTCAAGAGCTATTGCACCTTATATGGAATGACCCTTCACGAATCCATGCTTCTTTAGAGAGATCCATCCAGAAAGATGCTTGGACAGCCTCTAATAGACAATGAATGCTAGAATCTTGTAAGGGAAGTTACAGAGGCTCGCCAAATGATAGTGAGAAATCATGGATGAGTTCTTAACCTTGGGTATCAAAATCAGAGATGTGTCAATTGAAACTCGAGGGGTGATCGCTCCTTGAAAAAAAATCCTATACAGCTTCAATGATATCCTTCTTCATGAAAGACCACACCCCCTGTAGAACGAACCGGAAAATACATCAGGGCCAGTGGAGCTGTCTGGGATGAGTTTTTTCATGGCCATATAGATTTATTCGGGATGAGTTTTTTCATGGACATATAGATTTATTCCTCACAAGGATTCATCTCCAGGCCAGCATTGTCCAAGCTGGTTGCTTTGGAAGGTATCGCCTCCCACAGGTCTAGGTTTCCACATGGATACCCACTAGCCATCCTTAGGTTCGTGCCTGAAAGGAGGTCCTGAAAGAATGAGAGCACCAAATTCCCAACCGTGTCTCTATTTCTCAAGTAATTTCCATCCTATATTAATTGTTTGGGCTTGATACATCGCTTCATTTCCCTGATATAGGCACATAAAAATGTTTTTTTGTCATCCACATTCAACCACCTAACCCTAGAACACTTCCAAGATAATAGTCCATACTTGAGAAGCTCCTCTACCCACCTCATACTCTTGGCCGCTAAATCCTCATAATATAAGTCACTCCACTCCTCATCCAGGCTTGATTCGAGAACTTTGACACTTTGTTTAAGGGACTCCAGATTCTAGTCGATGGGAGGTAAGGTTCTAGCCCAATCCAATAGGCCCTTCTTCAGCCATCAAAGATAATTGTGAAGAGCAACACAAGTGTGCCTTGGTGAAGGGGCATCCCCCAACTACCTCCCAATACGTTGATAATCATGCATGCTAGGACAATGTTGATAGAACCAGAATGACTCTTAACTGTCCTGTTTAGAGGACAAAGACACGAGAATTAGAGAATGATCCAAGATACCACGGGCTAAATGTTTGACCCGATGTTGGGGAATAAATAAGAGCGTTGTTATTAGTAAGGCATCGGTCAAGTCTACACTAGTTCCACCTTCCTCCACCCTAGTTATTGCACCACGTAAACTCATCACCATAGTACCCCATGTAAAAGATCCCCTACATTCCATGAAACTAGAAAAGTCCAAGCCTTCCCACTACGGGAAAGCTCCTCTCCCCTTCTTCTCCTCTGGATCAAGGATTATGTTGAAGTCCCCTGCCACTACCCATGGGAGGACCCCAAGATCAAAAGATCCAATCCCCTACCACAAATGAGTTATATCCCATGGGACACAAATTCCATAAATTAAAGAGGAGAAGAAGCACTCCTCCCCTGAGGTAGCTTTTGTGGTGATGTAGTGGTCACCCGCCTCGATCATCTCCATGGAAACCTCCTTTTTCAGAACAACCAGATGTGCTTGTTAGATGAGTCTTCATTCATGGAGTTGTGCATATAGACATAGAGACATAAGGTCCTGATATTTTTTGGCTTTTGTTTGTGCTCTAGGACGGCAACTATGCTAGCTTTGTTTTTCCTGACTTCTGGAACAATGTGGTCAGACTTCACCCGGGCACCCAGGCCACGATAATTATAGATTATCAGGGATAACATTGAGCTAGGTGGAACCTAGCTTTGTCCCCAGGCTCATTGGTCATCATGCATGAAAAGGGGGATCCTTCCATGGGATGTCTCTTTTGTTTGCGAGTGCACACCCCTGGTCTAGAAGTAGAGGAATCAGAATCCTTGGGGGAATTATGAAGAGGAGGCTCAACTGGTTTCCCCTTCAACACCCTACGAGGGGATTGGAAGGTTGGTATCCTCTGCTCCAGAACCTTGGCCATTTTTTCCACTGAATCGGAACCCCTGGCCTTTAAGGGGAGAGAAGGAGACCTGGCCAGTCTGGTAACCAAAGCCTTTGAGGGACCAGCCCTCACATCAACCTCGCTGAGAGAGGGAGGCCAGGGTAGGCTCCCTGAACCCACCATCTCTCCATGAAAAGAAAGGCAATCATTCTTCAGCGGAGGTAGCATCTCCCAATGGACCGAGGGAGGATGAAGAAGGGACAAAATATAGTCCCATTACCTCTCTAATGCGAACCTTTGATAATGAATAGATGTCCCAACCTCGAGAACACATATTGGAGCTGGGATCCTAGGAAATAACATCCAATCCCTATAGGGGTTACTCTAGCTGGGGGAGGAGGTAGCGGAGGATCCTTTGAAGAAGTTGGTGAGGGGAACTAATCAACCGAGGGAAAGTACCCCTCCCCTCTAAGAGCACTAGGATCCATAGAAACCAGTTTTATAGGAGAGGGATGCCACGAGATAGGTCTCTATGAGCGTTTTGTGGACCGCCTCTCTAGAGAGATCAACACGAGTCCCTTGAATGTCCCTGGATATAGCAATAAAAGCAAAATGTAGGGAGAAGAAGGAAAAAAAGAGTTTGTTCCCAAGTCACCACATATAAAACCATTAAGACGATCTTCTTGGGTAACGACTTTGATAAAACCAGCTCGACACATAGCCTAGGAACCAAGATATCTTCTCAAGAGAGGTTGCGGTCATCCGCACATAAGAAAGAACCAAGGAATTCACCCCTCGCTCTGAGGAAATATACATTTTTTAATGGTAGGGGAAGGCTTGGGAGGCCAATCCATAATGCCGCACGAGAACTCTCCTTCCGCTTGTGGGCCTCCAGAACCCAGGGAGCTAATCTAAAATTCCAACACCCAAAAGACCTCGGGGCTTTGCACCACGTGAAGAGGATGTCAACCTCCGACTCCAACACCAAATAGAAGGAATTGCGATGAAGCACTGAGATCCAGGCTATACCTGACAAACCCCAAGTATCCATAAATCTTTTGAAGACATGCACATATGACCTCACCACCCAAAATGGGCCACAAGGGTCTACTACAGAAAAGTGTTCGCCTCTGCAAAATCCTTTGGGGAAACCTCCATCTAATGGAGCCTACCTTCGATACAATTGGAGAAACAGGTTGCACAACTGGGAAGCACATCTTTGGGGATCCCAAGACGACCCGCACAAAGAATCATGTAAAAAAACACGCTAGATTTATGGTCCAAGGATGGGATCCAGGGGACCCCAGAGGCCCCTCAGGTATGAAGGCCATAGGAAACTCGGGATCAAAGATCGTCAGAGCTGGAATTGCCACCTTCGAGCTGCCAACCGGAGGAGCAATGAGCAGAAAATTTTGAAAAACCATAGTCGCATGAGGTGCGTTCTTGCGGGGGAAAAAATATGCCATCTCTCGATGTTTTAAAATTTTATCCTCATCTCTTCAATGAATGGATTAGTAATTTGACTATTTAGTATAACATATATCCATTTTTATAATAATTCCAATTACATTAGTGTAATCTTTGAGGTCCCCCAACTAGTCTTCCCATTACAAGAGATATTATTGATTTCATATCTGGTTGAGATTAAGCTGAGATATCATCAACACATCCAACGTGATCTAATATTATCTCAATATCATCTATATAACTAGGATAAAAGGTAAAACACACCACTTCTTGAAATCCTTTAAAAATAAATCCTTCTACTTGGGATTTATTTTTAACATATGATTTCATGTGACTAAGATATCTATAAAAAAATAAATTAAACATAATTGAATATGTATGTAATTAATTGGAATGAATAGCTTAGTAAATAAAAAAAACAAATATATTAATTACCCCTCAATTGGATTAATACATCAATAATATATTAGATCTCTTAATTTTTTCTCCTTGAAAAATACCCAGTTAAATGCATCAAGAAAATAAAAAATGTTGGTGGAAGAGAGCATCACCATTGAATGAAGTGGAATTAAATTCATTCATAAATCATATCAAGAACAATTGTTTCTAATTTTTTATAACATAATTTTTAGAATAATTCATAGAAATATAGTATAGAAACATTTATCTATTTGGATCTAATGTATAACAAAATGGCTCGAAAGCCTTGTTTTTTATTGATTTTTGATAACCCCCCTTTCAAGAGATCAAGGGAACCCTTACAAGACCCGTTGGATTATAGATTACATTGCACATAGGCTTGGAGACATTAAATGACCCGTAGGTCTTAAGTAAATCATACAGACTATGCCTACTCGAATCTTCCCCTTCCTAGCATTTTTAGCATGATCCACTCTCAACATTTGCATGGAAGTTCGGCTAGCTGTCCTGTGTAGAGATGCACATGCCCAGTACTGATGGAAGTGTTATACCCTCTCATTCTTCCCAATATGTTAGCCCAACTATAGTGATTGCATCTTGATCCTGAATCCTCATATAAAGTTGGTTCCTTGTAGAATCTATCTAGGCATATGCATATTAGGTTCCCATAGAGGCCTTGAGGTGTCCTGAAGTCCATGAAGGTGTCCCAAATGCTTTACTGATTCGGAGGCCTAGGTTTCCCAATGGCCATAAGGAATCCAAGCCCAAACCATTGGACCAAGGTGAATAGTTCCATATTTCATAGTACTGAATATTACCTACTAAAGTAAGAGCTAAAATACCTACTATAGTAACTCTATAGTAATACTACAGTGCCTACTACAGTACTACCAGAGTGCCTATTATAGTACTTTTGGAGTGCCTGCTATAGTACTGCTACAGTACCCCAAGAAATATGCCTCCTCCTTGTTTCGAACCTGGGTCTCATAGATTTACTTAGAGAGTCCTCACCAACTTGGCTGAGGCTCATGTGTAGTTACAATGTATACAATTCTAGAGGTAATAACTACTCTAGGGAAATATATTAATCATGAATTTTCAATCCATGTAACCAATTAAGATTTAATTTAACACATCTTGAAATGATACTTGAATTCCCATTATGTACTTTCACATTTTTATGTATTCATTAAAATATAATTTTTTTCTAATTTGTCAACATAAAAACTAATCTAACATTCATTAAATTCTCATTTAGCTATAAATCAAAATTTATATTCATTTATTTTAATTAATTTAGATAATTAAGATATTCATTCACTTTTCCATGATAATAGTTTAATTTTATGATCAAATTGTCCAACAAATTTCTCTCAATGACAATAAAACCATGAATATGATGAAAAAATAAAATTCCTAATATAAATGGAGGACAAATATAATTTTTTTCATTCAGTTTTGTGTTCAAATTTCAACTAAAGATATAATTCAAACAGGTTTCCTACTATTATTTAAATGATTGAACTTAAAAAATGATACTTTATCATTTTTTAATTTTGTGAATATTTTTTTACATCCCATTAACATGGGTGGTTGTCTATGATCAATAAGTTTATTAAATTTTTACATGTTCTGAAAAAATCTATGAGATTTATCGAGAGCTATGTGATCACACAAGAAACACCATTTTTTACTATAATATTGAAATTCTAGATCAAAATAAATGTTACAAACTATGAAATCCAAACTACTATAAGTGTTTTACTAAGGTAAGTACCCATATCTTGGTAAGTAAAAAATTCTCAATATTAGAGCCACATTTATTTTAAATATTTTCAGAGTAGATACATTATATGTTTCCACTCATTTATTCTATAAAAATTGAAATTATTTAATTAGAGACTATAATTATACATAAATTTCATTTCAAGTAACATGTTTTCCCAATATAATCATTGGAATATTGAAGAATATTTTTTTCACAAACAAAATTGGAGTTGGATTAAAATGGATCATAAAAACTGACCAAATTCTATGACAACTAATAAAAGTCTTATATAGGTTGAATCCATCAATATCAAGTCTCAATCACACATTCCTATGATCATATTAGAAATATATATGTAATTAATAAAAAAATTCCATGCTTTTAGAGGGATATAATTTGGAGAAATATATGTATTATATGAATTGGTATCTTCCTTCGTTATAGGGAAGTAATTAAATAACAAACATAGAAGTATTAATTTTTGCATATTTATATTTGTATATTAATTCATATATTAATTATTCTTCAATAAATTTCACCTAGAAGCTAAACATTTATTTTAGTAATTTTTACATGAATCCTGTCCCCAATATTGAATAAATTCATTGGAAAAGTGTTTAGTTTTTTTATAATTTTGATAAATCATATTAAGGGCCCCCATCATGTCATAAAAAGTTTCATTGATATTAGTTTCATGAAATAATTCACACATAAATTACAATATCATGGACATTTGTTTAATGGTAATTCCCCATAGGCATTTGATATTGTAAAATTTTAGTTGAAAAGAAACATTGAATTCTTCTTACATCCTATATATAGGTCTATATTTCCACATTTTACAAAATCATGAAATAATGTTTTATTTTGTTTAATGTTTTCGCTTCCAATAGTATCTACAAAATTATAATGATAATCCATTGATATGTTACAATATTGATATAGTTTTCCTATGTTTCTAAAAACATCAATTTTTAGGAAAAAAATTCACCAGCCTCGACTAGTTATACTGTTATGTAATGATATTGATTATGTTTCTATAAAATTATGAAAGTTTCCTTTATCAAGTTCTAAATTTTATTCTCTAATGTTGAGTAAGTATCATGCTCAATAAAATGATATATATCATTTCTAAAATTTTCTAAAATGTTTGATTCTGTATGCCAAATCCAACACACATACTGAGAATTGAATTTATTTAATATCTCGTGTTAATAAATTCTATATCAATTCAAGAATCTTCAAAATTTTCAATTAATACATAGAAATTTTATTCACCCATTAACTGATTGATTTAAAATTCAAAAGTATAAAAATTATTCAAAATCCTTATAATAATTTGGTGTGTTCATAGTTAATGTGATGAAATTATTATCTATATATCACTATCCACTAACAATTTCATTTAAAATGTAGTTAAATTATAATATTTGATAATAAAATAAAATAAAAATTCTATGAAATAGATACCTCATGACATATAACTACCATTAATTAAAATCACTAGTTCCCTCTATTCCAATTAACATGGATTTCATAAGAAATAATCATACACAAGATATAAACAATAATATCCATTATAAACCCGATTTGTGAAGAACCCTATCAAAACCCAGAAATATAAAACCCAAAATAGACTAGAATCAACCTTTATAGGTCCCTCCAACCCATTATATAATCTCTATTATTTATATTAACAGTACCATGAATGAATATCTGTGCATATTGGAAATAAAAAATAACCATATTAATAATTTAAAAAACATTCTTCATCCAAATTGAAACCTTACATGTCCATAAAATCAATAACTGTTATATTTAAATAAATATATGAAATAAATTTTGAAAATAAAGTTTTAATTTTAAAATTAATTATTTAGAGTAAAAATAATAAAATTTCAATGGGAGATCACATGTTTTTAGTAAAAAAAAGTTATAAAAGATTTATGATTATCAATGAATAATAATACATTATGTTTCCATATTAATAATTTGTAATACTTTATCATGAAACTAAATCATTAACATAAATATTACTAATCATTTATCCAAATTATTATAAGAAGTTTATATTAATTACCCTACAACTAATCCATCAACACATATGTGGATATATACTAATAATTTTTTTATACAGAAAATTCTATGACAAATCACTCACAATATTAATGATTTTATTTGTAATAAAGCTAATAAACTTGGAGAAATATATGTATTATATGAATTGGTATCTTCCTTCATTAGAGAGATATAATTTCCCTTATTCATATCATGAATGTTATTTACATATTCATAAATACTCATTGATTTGATATATTTAGTAATCAATCATAACAATTTATTTACCCAATATATGTTTTTTAGTAGATACTATATGACTGGGGTAAGTCTATATTGATATATAATACAGACTATGACATATTACATTCAAAAAAATTAGTAATATTTATTAGTTGAAAAATTAATTCCATATGGGAATAACATTAACCAAGTAATATCTATATACATGGATTTTAAATTTTTAATACTAAAATAAATAATAATAAAAATTGGTATATATTTCTACTAACAAATATAACCTTCATCCTACCAATGGATAGTGCATATTTGGGAACATAACTCATCATTGGGATGATCACACATAGTTGGAGGGCTTACAAGATCCCATAAAATCTACACTTCACTAGAGAGCTCGATAACAATTGGAGAAAGAGTGGGGTCAGGGGATGGGAGAATCAAGGGTTTGGGGAAAATTTGAATGGAATGCCTTCTATTCCACAAGTATGGACACACATCATAGTAGAACTGACACATAGTTGAATAGACTGAAGCTTGCTGAAGAGGTCGCATGATATTGGTAGTGTTGTAGGGATTGGTGAAAAAGAATAAATCGAGTGCATAGAGGAACGAGGGGTCTTGGAGGTGGGGATTTTTAAGGGATTTTTTTATTTTATAATAAAATAATATTCCATGTTTTTTTTTTCAAAAAATCCTTTAAAAAATTATGAATTTATTTAGTGGTGTTTATAAAATTGTCTCTAAAAAATCTCTACTATTATCTTATTTTTTGGGGTTCCTGAGTCATGTTATAGGATAACATAGGTATGTGATTAGTGGTATATAGGGATGGTTCTTGAAAGCATGTTCCATATAGAGTAAGACAAAATAATAATAATTAGATGATAAAAAAATAAATTCCCCAAGAATATAACATCAACAAGGAATAACCAAATAAGTTATTCTATTACCAAATTCCCATAGGAATTCCTCAACTATGCATTTTTATCCAAAATCATTAAAAAATTTGGATAACTATAGAAGATTGATATAATCCTATGAAGAATATCCACCAAGGGAACCCATTCTATTCAAAACCCAACTAGATTACCTTCCACATCATTGGGAGGATGGGAACTACATCACCAAATGTAATTTTCATCAAAGATGAGAAAAAATATAATTATTTTAATGTTATCCGTTTTGTGCATACTTTACGTAATGTATTTTTTAATTATGTATAAATACCCCCAGAAAATTGTGTATGAGGACACATAGGTTGAGGAAGGATATATCATGGTTAAACTAGGTTATTTGGAATCATTCCTTCTACGATGACACATTCAGCTCATACATATAGACGTGAACTATATCCTGCAATATTTGAGATACTATTTATTCTAAAATATTATAGTTCTCTTTTTTATCTAAATATATTATCATAAAAAAATTTAATAATGAAATAAAATATTTTATCTTTGATTATGGAAATACAAGATCAAAAATATCATTAGAGAACAAAGTAACATTTACCCTGATAAATAGAAAGGTTTATTAATGTAGTCATCTTGGACTTCTAAGATTAAATTTCAGGAATATACTTTTGGTATGATATAACATCCCTTTTCAAAAAAGTATTATTTCTTAAACCATCACTTTTTCATCCTTATGATGTAATCAATCCAGGATTCCAATAATATTTTGAAATAAATCAAGGAAGAAGATATTTATTCTCTTTTAATACCTCATTAGTTTGAGAGTGAAGTGGATTTAGTTGATCATATAATATTTATTTGTGTCCCATGGAGTATCATATGATAATTCTTTCATCAATAAAAGGCATGAAAAAATATTATATGGGATCATCAAACTATTATATGTTTCTAGAATACCTGATGATGTTCATATTCACCAAGAATTAATTAAAACCAATTCATGATTCATCCTTATCAAGGTTTGTAAAAACCATTTCAGTTATAGTGAATTTTATTTTCTCCTTAAAATATATTAATCCAGGAATATAACAAGAGTTTTCAGGGTCCACTTAGAAGGATCAAGTTGAAGGACCAATTTAGAGTTCACATTTCTAACTAGTAACTTATGGTTCTCTAATAAGACATGGATTGAAATTCTTTTATTGGAATGTAATGGATGAATATATGTGCATAATTTAAATATTTATATAATTAATGAATGAAATTATCTATTTCTGGTAAAGGAAATGATACTCTATGGTGAAAAATCCCCATATTAATAATTTCATTTCCAGTAAATCGATGAGGGATATTACAAAATGGAGGTGAATAAGTCATTTATAATAGGTGACCTAAAAAATCCCACCATTAATGGTATGATTAATACCTTAATAAAACTATAAAATACTTTAAATAAATATTTCATGATTACTATGAACAAATTATGTGTAATGGCTCTATATTTGGTATTGAATTCATTAGTGTTGGATATATACATGAAACATATTATTGCCTTCCCCTCTAATGATGGTCAATAAGACACTTCCTTTGAGTAACCACTATCAATAGAGCAATTATATCCCATGTGTTTTATACATATCAGTCATTGTATTGAGATTATACACCTAAACATGGTTTAGATTGATATTAATGAAACATATATAAGAAAGTTTTATTGGACTGATATGATCCATCAACGGAGAATATGAGGTTTAGGACCCTCTATTTCCCTCAATATGGTGTAATTTTTTCATGAGGAATCCTCACACTCATAATAATGTTTTGATAATGATAGATATGAGGAAACTCTTAAAAAATCATTCATATTCTATTATATCAACTCATCATCCACTTTTGATAATGAATAGGTGGAGGAAAAACAAGGATTCTCCACCAGCAATTGATGATGTTGTTTTCATGGCCATGAATGAACCCCAAAAAATAGATTTTGTTACTAAAGAGGACCTTCCACCAGTGGTAATTATTACAACATGGTCCCTAAAGAATTTGATGAATATATCTCAATCCTCAAGAAACACTGATATGAGTTCAATTGTAATTATAAAAATATTATAGGGTTCATATCCCTATGTACCTACACATCAGATAGGTTTATCCGATTACCATAGTTGTTCTAATAAATCTAAAAGGTAAAAAATATAACCCATTTCACTATGTTATATTTTTTGGATGATAATATAATAAATTATAACTTCAAATGATAAATATAATACCTTAAATGGACTTCCAGCAAAGTCCTCATCAAGAATAAAAATAGGAAAATCTTGTTCAACATTAACATTATAGATTTGAATGAGAATTGAAAAAAATGATGAATACACAGTCTTAATAGAATACTTTTTTATTGATGTGATAATTGAATTTAATGTACTCTTATTTGTGTCTTGGTAATCTAGTTAAAATAATGTTTTAATATTCTTTAAAGATAAATTTTCTAATACCTTTTTTGAATATCATTGGGCGTTGCCATTTTTATTCCATTTTTATTTATGAATATGAAAGAAAAAACCAACATTCCATGTACAAAATCAAAAAGAACATTATTGTAAAAATAGTGGAATGGTATGTGGATGATCTAGTGTTTAAATACATCATATTTTTTTATAACCTTTCCAACATGAGGAATTTCTCAATATGCTGCATCAATATATTCTCAAAATAAATCTCTAAAAATATGACATTAGTATGAGATCAAAAAAATACATTGATTCGTGGTATGCTATTACAGAATCAGTGTCATTAAAGGAGGAATCTAGTTATGTATTATTTATATTTGGAAATTTACAGTAAACCATTATTGAAAATTTAAATTCTTCAAAATGTTAATGAATAATGGGGTACCATTTTATTGGGATAAAGTCGTCCTAAATGGATTTAATGACTCAAACTATATATTTTACACCCTCTAGTTTTGATTCTACATATTTAAGTAAAACCTTACTAATTTATAGGGAAACCATACATAAGTAAATTTTACCCTCCTTGCGTAGATAACTGATACAAGATTGAAGAACTATCATAATTACCTCATTACGATTATAGTGTAAGATAATACATTCATTATTTCTATTGAGAATAATAACCATGAATTAGTTATCATGGCACAACAACAATGGAATTATATACAACATAATGTGGTTCACATGATTTTAATTGATCTAAAACATAAATACAAATTTTTACATCCTATATTAAAGAGATGATTAGTGAGATGGGTTATAATCTTATAGTAGTCCATCATCTTCTTTGTATTTTAAATGAAAAATAAGTGACCATTTCTGGAAATTTTTGTTCTATATTAGATACCCTATGGGAGATACCAATGGAAATGAAGTTCCATAATAATTTTTTTATTGTTCTATGATACGTCACAATCATAGGAAATAATCTTAGATAATATTTTTTTAATTCAATCTAGGAGAAGTATAGAAGATCCAAAACTCAACCACGCTAGATTGGGGATAGTGTTTCTTTCCTAGAAATAGAAACATATACCCAATTCATTCATCCAATCTAGGGGGTGTCCCAACAATTATGTTAATACCATGATATTATAATGGACTTGAAAATATATGTAAAAATATTGACTTGCATATTAAATAGTCAAAGAAATTCATATATATTTATTTTGAAAAAAATTGATTATATTTTATTATGAAAGAATTGTTGATATCCATCCTCAACAATTATCGGGATTTGATGTAAAATTTTCCTTTAGAGAATATATTTTTTGGAATTTTTTGCTCACAAAATGAAGAAAATGATGCGTAATAAAATGAATCTATAAATCTTTATGTCCTATATTTGGTAAAGATAGTGATTTTAATCATACATAGTAGGGTGGTCCCTTAATCTATCCATAATGATATTAATGAAATAAATGAGGTATTGAAATTATAGAATTCAACATTATTGATTGAAACTTGTTATTATTGGATTTCTATTTATAGTGTGGAATATTTAGAATGGGTATCTATTATATGATCAATAATGGATGGAGCAAATAAATCCATGTGATATAAATTGCATCCTTTATATTGGTCTCAATTCATAGAATGTCCACTATAAATGTGAATTAATAGGGACATCCTCACATGCATTAAAAGGGTATAGATCCTCACTATTTATTACGTAGTAAATTTCAATTCATTTTAACTAATTTTTTATGTGCATATCATTCCACCAAATTAGAATACGTATATAATTCTTTTCACAAACCGTGTCATGAATGTCCGAGAAAAACAAGGGAAATTTGAATTTTTTTCTCTAGGGTGGTTTTTAAGTGGAAAACATAAATTTATCTTATCATTATACTTTATATAACTTTTCATACCACCCCATTTTTCAAAAAATATGGGTATTATCTTAGGGTCAGTGTCTGGTGGAATTCTAATCCAGTCAAATTTTGGAGGAATATATAATATTTAATTAATTAAATACTATTTATTTTGGAACATTTTTCAGTGATATCTACATTTTAGAGTGTTGGATTGGAATTATTAATCATATTTGAGTATGTAATGGTGGTTCTTTCTATGGAAAATAATATCCTTGAGTTGAGAGATAGTTCTAGGCCTTGGACCCATTTCCCTTTTCTTTTATTTTTTTATTTTTTTTATTTTTTTATTTTTACTATTATCACCATTTTTCATCCTGCATACTCCCCCTAAAGATTCCCATTTTTTAAAAATATAGGAGATAAAGTGGGAGAGATATAGAGATAAAGATATGGAGGAGTATGGTTTACCATTGAGCTTTGTTCATGCCTAACCATCATGGAAAAGAGGAGGAATGTGGTTCAAATCAAAGTTTTAATGGTTTACACCAATTAGTAGGACCTTCTCAATGTTTGGCCACAAATATTTATATTATACTTTTTTAAGTTTTAATCATGTTTTTGTGTTTCTAGGAACCCCTATAGGGTTTATTTGGTGAGTTTTAAGGGAAATCAAGAAGCTTTAGGTGGTTTGTAGGGGTTTCCCAATCAGAATCCTGATCACCCGACATGTGGTATATTGAATAAAGGTTATGTGTTCTTTCAATATGAATAAGATTTAGTTTTTTGAACTTCACATAGTGTAGAAAGAGTACACATCTAGTTGTGTTGCATGGACATGTGGCAGACTACATGGGAAGATGGTGTTATGAGGACTATTTACTATTTGGGTACACACCATATAATGGTACATGGAAATATAAGTGATTACATGGGAGGAAATAGTTTTTGGAACTATAAACCATGTACTTGTAGAAAATTCCATATAGCAGTACATGACCATGTAGTCGGGTACATAAAAAGACACCCCATGTGAGGGGGATATAGACATGTAGTAAAACATGACAATACCCCTTATATACCCTGGACATGTTCATGTGCATCTACAGACATTGGGTGTTCCCATTCTATCTAAATTTATATGTTCAAGTGCACATTTGAGAGTACATGTCATGTACTCTAAAGTAAATTTCGTGTACATTTTCCCTTCAAAGGGTTTTAGTATTTTCCCCCCAAATTTATAATTATATATAATAGGATTCTATTATGAGTTTCATTCATATAGATTAGGATGGGGGATCCCTTTCATTATTTAGAGGATATCTAGAGTGTTTTTTGAAATGAGATATTTTTTCTAGAGGATTCTTTTGAGGTGTGGATCTATAATCCGTATAGGGTTAGGGTTGTGTGTTTTGAGGATCTAGTGAGGGTGTGTTTTTATTGATCATCTTCGTTATGGATGTCAAGTGTGTTTTTATGATCTTCATGGATGGATCTTGAGAGGTATATTTGAGTTGATTATTGGTTGATATTATCTAGTTTATTGCTCATGGTAGAGTTTTTTAGGTGCCTTTGTGTTTAAATGACTTTATTGGATATCAGGTACATTTGGGAGTTATTGGGATGCGTTTGAGATAGGCCAGAGGGACTAGTTTGAGTAACTCTATTCTAGAAATGGTGTTTCATGATGTTTCACATTTTGGAGTTATATTGATTGAGGTTTCCCTTCTGGGTATAGTGTTTTTAGGTTGTCAACCAGGTGGATGGAAGAATATCTTTTGGTTGGATTGGCCTGATTTTTATTTTTATTTGAGGATTCCCATATAGGATGTCATTATTAAGCGATGGGTTTGGGAATTGTAGATTTTTTAACATGTTTGGTTACTCATCATGATTTAAATGTTGGTAAAAGTTTTTTAGAGGGTTTGGGTCTTACCAAAACCTGGTTATTAATAATTGAAATGGAATATTGAGGTTGTTATTTTTATGGATTGAATGAGAGGGATACCTTAGAGATATTACTAGACTAGGTTTTGGCCTTTAGATAGATTCAAATGCCTTAATCTATTGGCAGGTTGTTGTGAGAATAATATTGGGAGATAATGGATAATTGGGATGAGTACAACCACCCCAGATTAGATGATCTCATTGGATAGGGAAAGTGAATTGTAGAGGATGTTATACTCTCGGGGCTTGGTTATTATGTTGGGGCCTCGTCTGGAAGTAGTGAACCGATAGGTCATTTATATCCTAGTTTCTTCTTCAGGGATTTAGGGACATGAGTATGATTATCCAAGGGTTAATAGGAGTTCTAACCACCAGTTCATATTGGGTCATTGGAGAACTAGATCCAAATAGATGTGATACTTTTTTTAAACACCTAGGATGAGATCCTAGTATCTAATATTATTCCCATCCGTATGTTGTACTTTATATATCGTTATTAATTAGGTAGAAATGCTTGATGTTGTGGTTTCACAAGCCATGTTTCATAATTCTAATCGATTTGCCCATGGAGGGGGCATATTTACCTGATTTGATAGGTTATAACCTGGGGTTCTCTATTTTCACTTTATTTATCCATTTTTGTTTGATTTTCCAGTATTTTTTTTATCTTTTTACACATGTTGTCCTTCTTCACATAGGATGGTCATATAAAGTGGTACATGACCATTTATAACAATGGATGCCCAAAACAGTATTGGGGATGGCATAAACATATTTTTTTCTCAACACCAATATGTGGATCTTGGTGTGTGTCCATACATTATGTATACTTTTAGGTTGATGATTGTACATATTTTATTAGTAGGAGGCTCAATGTTTCATGGTTGAGTGGGATTTCTCATGAGGATTCTTAGTTTCATTCTCAATAGATTCAGTAATTGTGGAGACTAGGTATGTGGTTTGGCTCGGATTAGTAGTAGAGACTTGTGTATTTTTATTTTTGTTTTGTTAAATATATGTGGTTGTCCCAGTGAGAGAATAGTGTTTGTGTGATTTTTCCATGAGTCTATATTCTAACTTTCCTTTGTTATTGTTTATTTCATTTGTTTATTTATTTATACGCACTCTGATGTCACAGTATGTGTATGTGCTTGGTTTTTTATACAATTATTTTACTCTGATATGAGTGAATAGTCTCCCCACTATATCATTTTAGGAAATTTATTCTATTAATCTACCTCTCGTGCATTTGGAGGCATTCTTGAGTCATTTGTCAATCCTGATCTGGTGATGGGTCAGGTCGGCCTAAGAAGGATAGTGAAAAATGTTATCAGAGCATTATTTTTCACTCCATAATATTTGGAGAGTTGGTAGAGAGGAGATATATAAATTTTTTGGATATTTGGGTGTATATATGGTTTTTGTGTCATATACACTAGTTATATGAGGAATTCATGTTTACCTGGATAATGTGATTGTTGTTTTTGGGGTTTTATGTTACAATTTTATGATTTTCACATTGAATGATTCACCTGGATTTTTGGATTTTCTAATTTATGAGTTTTTGGATCATGAAATGATGGAAATATGAATGTGTTTATGAATTATGATAGGTATGTAGATCCTCCTAAAATTTTCATGACTATATGTTTTTCCAGATGATATAGGTTCACATGTTTAAAGTCTTAACAACTACCTACATGTTGTTTTCCTATATAGCTTCTTGGTGTTATTTTACTCAACTGAAATGAAAGTATTATTCTGAAAATAATAGTTCATTTGGATCATTTTTTTATGTGTTCTAGAATTATATAAATACATACCCTTAGTCAAGGGATGATTTATAACCCTTGTGGGTTTGTATGGGCTTTGGAATTCCCCACAGATATGGTTGGATCATTTAAGGCAATGAGGTATGAAAGATTTTTGTATTGGGATTCAATCACCCTAAGGTTGTTTTATCCATAATAATTTATATGGTAAGGATATGGTTTCCTTGTATAGATATTTGGAACACTGAATGTTCTCTTTTCATCATTGATAGCTTGAGAGGGATGGTTTTGTTGGATTCCAGGTCTTGTTTGTTTCTATTTTCACATTTGGGTAACATAGTGATATTGTGGTTAGGTGCCCAGGTATTTAGTTCAATGGATGAGTGTATGGTTGTCATGTGGTGGATATTTGAATGATGTAGATGCCTTGTTTTTATATAGGAGTGATGAGGGTCCTATGTTTTGTGTAACTAGGATGCATGAGGAATATATTCATTAGGATTAGACATGTGATCATGGGATAATTAAGTCATTTCCAGATTGATCATGAGATTTTGTGTGTGTTTTTTAGAGAATCACACTATATTTAGAGAAGATATTGGTGGTTGGTGTGTATTTTATATGAAATTACCATTATGTTAGAGAAGAATTATGATGGGGATTTCACCATAGTTTGTTAAAGGTTGTGGTCCTCATTTTAAGAGGTTTGTAGAGTGTGTAGATGTCATTCTTAGTAAGTCTGTAATAGGAGGAAGTTTTTATTTTGTTATGGCACATCATTTTAAATCATTGGGGAATATGTAAAAATTATGTTTGGTAGTGAATAGAACATGAGCCACAAAGTTTTACTTTTGGCTGACTGATTATGATAAAGATACTCTGACGGTGGGGAGAATTAGATCAGTCCTAGTTGAATGCCCTCATGTTGGGAAAGTAATGGGAAATGTGAGAATGGTTTTTGGTACATTATAGTATTGTTTGAAATTCTAGTGTTAATGGTTGGTATTGGTACTTGTTTAACAATCGAGGCTTCTCACATGAAATAATAATTCATGGTAGTGTGCTTACTATGAACCGCACTGTGATAGTTTGAGGAAAACAAGGTAAATTTGATTTTTTTTCTCCCAGGTGGTGTTCAAGGGAAAAAATTGTAACATATTTGGTAAAAATATCACATGTAATTTATCTAACCATTTAATTGGTATTGAAATAGTTTTTTTACCCTCGAATAAGATTTTGGTATAATTTTGAGCCGTTCTAATTTGGAAGAATATTTAATATTTAATTAAATAAATATTATATATTAATGCATCTTTGTTCGGTGATAACTTCAGTTTGGATCATTAGATATGAATTCAGACTTCATAGTTGATTCTAGAATGGGGATTTTTTAAGAGAGGAATAACCTAAAGTCATGTATCAGAGCTAGGCATGGGCTCTACTTCCTTTTTCTTTCCATTTTCATTTTTTTCCATTTTATTGTATTTTCTCTCCTCCCCCAATTTTTTTCACTTCCCACCCCCATGAGGATTACATTTTTCATGGTTGATAAAGGAGAGGTAGAGGGATAGAGATTGAGATACATAGTCAGGAGGAGGTGCCACCATGAATCTTGGGTCACACTAGATCATCATGTGAAAATAGTATATTGATGATCAAATCAATGCTTTGGAAGTTTCCCCTAGAGGTATTCCATTTTTTATTTTTCATTGAAAATAAAAATAGATTAGTTTTTTTATTTTAATAATTTTTTGGGGTGATGGGGACACCTAAAGGGTCAATATGTTGTTTTTAGTGGGTATCAGGGTGTTTCAAGATTTTTTAAAGGTTTCCAGTTAAAAATTCTTAGTCACAATGTGTGTGGTTTTATGAAAACATGTCATGCATTCTTCCTACTTGGGTAAGATAGATTTTTTTGAAATACATATATTGTACCTGGAGCATACACTATGTAGTCATATTGAGGCATCTGGATGAGTATGTGGGGATATAGTGTTTTGGAGAGTACACACTATGTTCTCTGCGTTCACATCATGTAGTGGTACCTGTCTATGTAACTAATTTCATGGATAAATAAAGATACTGAAACTACACAATGTAAACTCCGATTATACATTGTGTATTAGTACATATTCATGTGGTCATGTACTTTGGTTGAGACACCATGTGAGAGAGACATGACCATATAGTAGTATAGGGATAGAACCCAAGAATTCTATGTCCATGTACTAGTACATGGATAGACCCCATGTGAGCTCTGACCATGTGGAAGTACATATCCAGGTGCATATTTTGGGTTACATGCCATTTACTCAAAATTACATGCTCTGTATGTTTTCCCTTCTAGGGGATAGTAATTTTTTGTTCCCTTGAGTAAGAATTTGACATAAAAGGATATATTATAATAGTTTCCCCATATATATCATGATAGTCTAATCCTTTTAGAGTTTAGATTCCATATAGATATTGTTTTGTACTAAAAGAGTTTTGAGGTAGGATCCCATTTAGGTTGTGGTGATAAAACACTTTTAGGGGTTAGGCTGTGAGATATGAGGATCAAGTAAGGTTGTTTTCCTACTAATAACCTTGGAAAAATATTCCATGTGACATTTCTTATGGTTCTCGGATGCATCCCAAGATATAGGATCATGTGGATTCTTAAGAGATATTCTCTTGTATATTACTCTAGGGGATGTTTATTAGGATCCATTATGATTGGATGACATAGTGGGATTTGGTGTACAACTGAGAGATTTTGAGAAGATTTTGAGATAGTTCCAAGGGACCTGTTTTAGGAATTATATTCTTCTTGGGGTGTCTAATAAGGATTCCCCTTTAGGAATAGTGTTTCTTGAGGTTTACCTTTTGAGCATAGTGATATTTTGAATTTGAGTAAGGAGTTAAGTTGTAGTTCTTATTGGTGGGATTGTCCCAAGGTTTCGTTGGATTTTAGGATCCCCTTGTAGGTTTTCTAATTTAATCTATGGTTTTGGAAGCCATGGAGGCTACCCCATGATTGGATGGATTTTAGGAAGGATGATTTTTGTTTCATCACTTTTAGTTTGCAGGTTCAAGTGTTAGCTAATCCTAGTTGTTATATTTTTTAATGGTGTATTGAAATTGTTATTGTTTAGGATTGGATGAAAAATGAGACCATTGAGATATTATTGGACCAATTATTTGCTCTAAAATTTATTTAGATTCCCTCCTATGATGGTTGGTTGTTGAGAGAAGTTTCAAGTAAGATGATATACGATCTAGATGACTGCAACCACATAGTTTAACTAATCTTCCTTGAAATGTTTAGTAGATCATTGAGTCTATTGTACTACTGGGGACTATTTATTGAGTTTTGGCATGGTCATGAAGTAGTGCTCTTATATGTCGGTTATAGTGTAGTTGGTTCTGTAGTACTTCTAAAACATGGGTTTTGATTATCCAGGGGTCAATAAAAGTTCCTACCACTGGTTCAAATTATACAATTAGACTTGTAGATCATGGTAGATGTGTTTTATTATTTTGATGCCTAATTATAGGTCCCAGGGTAAGAAATTCATGCATGTATTTATACTATACATTAGAGGATATTATTGATCAAGAAGACATGATAGATGTTGTGGCTATACAAAACATCTTTTGAAATTCCTATAGATTAGGCCAATGAGTGGGTGGGTTCCCTATTTTCATTTTATTTAGTCCACCTTGTTATATTTTTCTATCCTTTTTTTCATTTTTAGGCCATTAGTCCTTTTTCTTCTCAGATGTTCACATCACATGTTGAATGCACATGTTATGATATCAGATATTAAGACCACTATTGGGGGTGTCCTACTATGATTTTATTATCACCCCTAATACATGAACCTTAGTGTGCGTGAAGACCTTATGTATACTTTAAGGTTTGTAAAATGACATAGTGGATTATATAGATTCTTAGTGTTGCATGGTTGATCAATATTTCTCATTTGGAGTCATAGGTTTGTGATAGAGTTGTTTAGAAATCATAATGACCACGTATGTGGTATGGCTCTAAGTAGTGTCATATCATTAGGTTTTTATTTTATATTAATTTATTCTATATATTTTCTTGGCCCATTGGGTGTAACATGCCACCTTGGGAGACTCTAAAATAGTGCTCTGATCCAGTTATCCACATTTTATCAAGCGAACCTCCCCATACTGTAACAACCAAGTTTTTTTAGTAAAATATATTTCCAAGATAAATAATTGTTCTATTATAAAATATAATATTGCAAACATAAAAAAATATAGAGAAATCAAAAAAGGATTTGTTTCACTTCTAAACACTATTACATTAATCCATAATGAAACCAATTAAAATTCCAAACATTATAACTAGACAAGTAAAAAAATATAAAATCTAAAAAGGGAAAATATAGATTGTCTCATTTTACTAGAATCATCACCTCCACTATGAACACTATAGAAAAGATGAAAAATATTAGTAAACCAAGAATCATTATGGAAATATAGAAAATCGAGAGAAATTGAATTTAATATTGAGTTAAAGAATAGGGTAGTATTTAGAGGAATTAAAGTAACTATTTGAATAGTAATGTGACCGTTCAGTATAGTAATATGACCATTAGGAAAAGTAACTAGAGTTTTTGGAATAGTAACCTGATTATTGGAATAGTAATTTTACATTAATAAATTTTAAAAATATATATATTTACTTTGAATAATTTATATAAATATAAATTTTATAATGAAAAAATATATCTTGATTAAGAAACTCTAAGAAAAAAAGAACATTTTTAATAAACCTGAATTTTAATGTATTCTGTAAATTATTTTTATATTAAAAATTAAAATTACGTATTTAAAAAATTTATTTCGATAAAATTAATATATTTTTTGAAATCATCACATCGAAATTCTCCAAGGGAGATTTTTTTTATAATTTTTTGAAATACAATAATTTTGGTGTGGATAGTCAATATAAATTTTTTCACATAACTGATGTATCTTAAATTAAATCATCCTAGATGTAACGGTGAAATAATCTATTATAGAAATTTATTTTTGGACATGGAATATTTAATTCTTTAAATGGTTCATTAAAATATAATAAACATAATCTCAAAACATAAAAAAATTCCAAAACCTAAAGTCAAAAGTGATTCCTTAAAAAACAATTTTTCTTTCATTCCAATTTCCTTTTTAATAAATTATTGATTTTGAATTATAAAGGTGATTTAAAGTTATAAAATAATTACATTTTATTAATATATTTATATTTTCAAAAAATTAAAATTACAATTCTTACCTTTGGTATATTATTTTATTTAATATTTTATTCTAAAAATACCCCTCTTTTCAAGTATCAATGACCCCTCTCTCTCCCCTTGGAAATCCACTCCTCCTACCCATTCCAAGGCCCAATATCTACCAAAATCCTCCCACTTGGTCATATTATAATCTATAATGTAATTCTAGAGATATCCAACTCCAATCACCAAGGATTTATAATGTTGTACAATAAAAGCCACACCGAGGAGAGAGTAAATCTCTACTAACTCTTCCCTCTTTTCTTCTCCTCTTTCTACTTTTTACCTATTACATTCCAAAAAATATACTAAAAAAATTGATTATATAGTAATTTAACATTATATTAATGATTTTAAACTATTGTAATTATCATATTTATAACAAATATATATGTCGTATTTCCTTTTCTGCCCTTTCAACAATGTCCTCTTAAGGGTTGGTTAACCAACTATGGGGATATTACTAAGACAATTCTTATAACCACCTTCATGGATGGATAATATGAATTATATGTTATATATAAATATATAATTACATTTATTATATTAGTATTTAATTAATTATACTAATGTATTATTTATAATTAACAGAACATCGAAATTGAGGATAATGAGATTTTTTTAGAAAAACACGATATCAAAACACTTCAATTTCATGAACAAAAATTAATAAATATAATCCAATGGTTAAATTTTTTAGTTATTTGCATAAATGAGTAAATTCACTTCTATATTTTTTTAATATATATAATTTTATTATTTAGGTGGTGTAAAAGTGACAAAATTAAGCGGAAATTAAGGTAAGGGAATTCTTGAACCCAAATCCATTTCCTTAGGTTTTCCCTCTTTCTTGACAATTTCAATATGGATATTAATTTAATTTTCCTTAAATATAATTTAATTATTCTTCCCATTTTGTTTTGAAGATATACATATATAAAAAATGGTTTTATGACAAATATAATGATTTTCCAAAAGAACTCTTCCTTTCAAAACCCATCTCACTCCCTTGAGATTTTTTCTTCTTCACTCGTGATTGATGATTCTTATACCAATTATGTTTTTACCTTTTTTATTTTGGAAACCCAAAATTTTATTTTTAAATGTATTATTTTTGAAAATTATTTTGAAACCCATTCCTTTCAATGGGTTATTTTCTGACTATGATTGTTATACATTCTATGTGGAATTCATGAATATGTAAATGTTATGATGTGATGGGTGAATCCATAAATCTATATCCTTCCAATGAATTGGGTAATTTGATGTATCTAATGTGATAGTGTGTAATATGAGTGAACATGATGCTATATTTTTTCAAAATAATGATATTATGATTATACACATATGTCATGCATGAACATGATGCTATCTTTTTTCACAACTATGTATGGTACTTCCCCACTAAGACATGATGTTTTATTTTTATGAATTTACACATTACACACCTTTATCTAATTATTCCTATCATTATTATGATCATGATCATAATATTATTTTATTATGATAATTATTATTATCGTCCACATTATATTGATTGATGTCTGTATTTATCCTCTTACTAGGATTTTAGATCACCTCTTTCATTTATGTGTATCCTCAAGTTATTACTTTTATAGTGAAGAATTCAAGGGCCTATAAGAACCTGTAGAAGATGGAATTCAATATTTTTTATGTTTTATTTTGTAAAAATTATGTATAATCCAAATTTCCCCAAGAAACTAAACCATTTGATCCTTTATTTGCAACACTATTATTTTTTATAATAAAAATGATGTAATATTTATGTAAGAGAAACTAGGGTCACTCTAGATGGTTTCAAAACATAGTTTACTTAATTTGGGAATTATGATTAGAGAACATTATGGAAAACCCTTAGTATATGACCATGTATATGTAAGCGTCCAAGAATCTTTTATTTATAAAGATGATTAGAACAGGGATCCTATAAGATATGCCTTTAGTGTTAGTTGCACAAAAGAATAAATTACTTATTTAGGATTAGTTTACTTATATGTTTTTCAATCCTATTTTATTTTATAATATATTTTGAACCAGGATAAACCATGCCAAAAACCCATGTGAGGGAAAATCAAATAATTTCCTGAATGAAATCTCCAATTCCATGGGAGGTGGAATTAAGAACATTAAGGAAATGATTACCCAACTATATCAAGCAATGAATAATTACATAAACCATGTGGAACATCTGACTTTACCCAAGAAGGATCAACAAGACGTTGAGTCCTTTATGTGGCACTAACCACCAATGTTTAGTAGAACTTATAATCCACTTGTTGCAAAATGGTGGGTAAACTCAATGTAAAAGATCTTTTCTTTAATCCATTATTATGAGAAGCAGAAGATGACTCTTTCATTTTATTATTTAGATATAAAATCTGACTAATGGTGTGAATAGTCTAAAAACTCTAATCCAAAGGATGAAATCGAAGAGATGGAGTGGTAATAATTTAAGAAAATATTTCTAACCAAGTATTTCCTTTGAACTCTTTGAACAATGATGGAGAGATAATTAATAGAGTTGAAGAAAAAGTAAGGTGAATCAGTTTGGGATTATGAATTAAAATTCACAAGGATTTCAGGATATTCCTCAGGTTTTTTTATTAACAATTATAGAAAAATATTTAGATTCTTTTGTGGTTTAAAACCAAAAATATTAAAGGTGTTGTAAACCCAATAATTTGGGAGTTAGGAAAAAGTGGTGTGATTTGATATCAAAGTAGAGATGGAATTCATAGAATTGTCCCATGGTTATAAATATTATAAGGGAAGGTTAGAGTTTTGAGTCGGTGGGTCAAATGAAAAAGGTGGGAAAATGATCCAACTATACACATGTAAAACGTTTGTGAAGAAGAATCATTTGAATTTTCTCAAAGGGATAGGGAAATGATTTATGTTTGGTAGAGAAGGCCACCAAGATCTAAAATTTCGAAGAGTGATAAAGAATATGGGAAACATGATGGAGGAAATGAGGGAACCTTGTAATGAACCACCTATAGTTCAATGATTCAACTATAGGGAGGAAGGACACTTTTCAAGACAATGCACTAAACCTTGAGTCTTTGAGGGTAATCAGAATCATTAGTCACCAAGTCCAAATTATTATGAGAAATATTATTCCATCACTATTTATTAGTGGAGTAAGAAATCAAAGTCGTAGATGGTATACTTTTTATTCACTCAAGAATGGAAAAAGTTTTATTTGATACTAGTTATACACATTATTTTATTTCTTATAAGTTTTCTAGAATAGTTTAATTGACACCCCAATAACTTGATGTAGATACATCTGTAAAAACACCTGGTGGTGTAATCATTGTAACCCAAGTGTTATAATCTTCTCCTATTAGATTTTGTAGGATTATTATTCTAGCGAATATCATAATAATTTCCTTGGTGGAACTCAACGCTATAATGGGCATGGATGAGAAATCATTATATAGATAACACATCATCCATTGGGAAAAAGAAATATGTTTTCATATTCATAACCATCCAATTATTCTAAAAAATTAATGGAAGATAATTAATATCCTTTGTAAAATACCTCGATGTTGTGGGTGCTGATAGCCTATGAAGAAGAATACGTTGCTCAAATGGTTGAGTTAATGGAAGGTATCAACCTCAAAGAAAGTCTCATTATTTGGGAATAAACTGATTTATTTTCCACTGATTTACCTCGATATACCCCATATTTTGAGTTATTGATCTCAATAGAACTCATCCCAGAGCTAATCCAATGTCAAAACGCCTCTATAGGATGGCCTCAGTAGAACTGTGAGTGATAAAGGAGATGAAAGAGAATTTGGAAAAAAAGTGTCCATATGCCCTACTTTATCACCATGGGGTGCACTGGTGCTCTTTTTCTAGAAGGGGGATTGAAAAATCTGGTTTTGTACTGATTACTAGGAGAATAATAAGATTAAAATAAGAATAAGTATCCTCTTACATGGATTGGTGACTGGTTTGATCAACTATGAGAATCTTAGTACTTTCAAAGGTAGATCTTCAGTCTGGATATAACCAACTAAAGGTGAAGAAGGGATATATTTAAAATACTACTATTTATACAAGGCATGGGAACTATGAGTTCATAATTATTCCCTTTAGCCTTACTAATTACCCTATAATCTTCCCAGGTTTTATGAATAGAAACATGAGATACTACCTCAAAAAAAATTTGGTATTTTTTATCAATGATATTCTCATTTAATACAAGATCAAGTAGAAACATAAAGAGAATCTACGAATTCTTCTATTGATATTAAGGAAGGAGAAAATGTATGTTAATTTCATCAAGTTTTACTTTGGTATGAAATAAGTCACATTCTTGGGCCATGTGACTACAAGTGAGGGAATTTTTGTGGTCCCTTCAAAGACAATGGATATTGAAGAATGGATGGGAGCCACTAATGTCATGGAAATCCAAATTTTTCTTAGATTAGTGTAACATCCCAGTTCTGGAAGCCACCCAAAGGCACCCCATACCCAGTTGGTCAGATAGCCTCAAGCACATTTCCCCAAATGCTAGAGGCTTCTGACTAGCAGCGAGGGCCTTGGGTGTGATAGTGGGGAAACTATTCCCTCTTTGGTTGAGTACACAGCGGAAGTAAACAAATACATACAATAGAGGAAGCAGTAAATATCCAACAACAGTAAACAACAGAAGACTGGAATAATAAATAGCTGGAGCACATATATATATAAAATGATGCATGATACATATGTCTAGGAAAACAGCCAAACAACTCACAATGCTGGAATACAACAGTGCTAAACCAAAGTGCAAAATGAAATAGATAAAATACTAAGAATCGCAAGCCATACCTTGGTCCCATGCTCTCCAGCACCACAATAAGTCAAGTACCTGAAGTAGAAGGCTACTTTCCCTTATCTATACCAGTAACAATATAATCTTTTTGGGCCCAAAAGCATGACACAAATAGGGTGTGAGACTAAATCTTAGTAGGAAACCACCCGAAGATCTGTGCTTAACAGTCAGTGAATATATGTAAGGTAAAAGTACACAAAACAGTAAACATAATGGTGGTTAGTAGTAAACAGTTCCACAAGTCAAACAATCAATCAAGCACAATAACCCTCTAGGAAGTGCACACAACATATCCTCTCCGGTTCAGTATATGAAGACTCTCTGAGGAAGCACCCACAGTCAATTCCCCGTATAGTTTAAGGTAGTCAAGAACTCTCTGAGGAAGCTCAGGAAGTCAATTCCTCTTATATCCCCAAGGTCAAGGATTCTCTGAGGAAGCTCACTCAGTCAATTCCCCTTATAGCCCTGGTCATTCATAGACTCTCTGAGAAAGCACTCAACATCAATTCCCTTTATAGTCTAAGAAGTTCAAGAATAAAATCAAAGACTCTCTGAGGAATCTCACTCAGTCAGTCCCCTTATAGTCTAAAGAAATCAAGTACTATCTGAGGAATCTCACTCAATCAATTACCCTTATAGTCCCAAGTGGTTCTAGGCTCTATGAGGATGCTTACTCGGTCAATCCCTCTTATAGTCAAAAGTGGTTCTAGGCTCTCTGAGGATGTTCACTCGGTCAATCCCCCTTATAGCCAAAAGTTTTCAAAGACTATCTGAGGAAGCTCACCTGGTCAATTCCCCTTATAGTATACTACACCAAGTTCTCACGGCCCTATGTAGTTCAACGAGCATAGCAATGTAATATGTCCAAGTAAACCTACAGAACTACTTGTCTAAACAGTCTATAACATAACAACCATATCAGGATACAAACACTCCATATTATAGCAACAAGCATGGAAAACAGGCAAGGAAGCCAAACTGGATAAATAAGACCAAACGGTCATAAAAAGAATATACGGGGGAAATACAACCAAATAATAGTAATCAACCCTATTCATATCCAAATTACCTCTACACAAAAATATAATCGTGGAAGGAAATCAAGAGGGGAAAATGGTAAACATGCAATACCCCATTCAAGGGTATTGGTGGAATTTGCACATCATACTCAAAGAATTTGAATGGAAAGGCACAAACCACCTACCTAGGGGTTGTAAGAATGATATACGTGAACCTCAAATCTTGAATGTCCTTAGAACATTAAATATATATATAAACATCTAAAACATTTTACCCATGATATATCATGAGAGAGGAGAAAACAGAATACGATGCTCTAGGTGAAGAGAAAAATCATCGATGTGATTCCAACGCAACCGACAGTGTTCGATTCAGAGGAAGGACAGAGTCTCAGAGGTTCATCGAAGATCCAAGTTCATACGGAACTCCTGGACGAGACGAATGAAGAAGGGGGTGTTTCTGCCGTTTAGACGCGGCCCCGGTACATTTAATTAAAAAAAGTACATGGCATGTACTTTTGGAGTACACGTCATGTACTCACTTTTTCATTACTCCTCTTTTAAGTGGCCTCCAAGTCACTCCCACACAGCCGTGTGTGTGGATACTACACGGCCAACACAAGACCTTCTGTGGAAAGGAAGTACACAGCATGTACTCATAATGTACATAATGTGTACATAGAAAATTTCCAGAATTTCCTTTTTCCTCAAAAAAGACTAGAAATGGAAAAAATACCTGAAAAGAAGGTCTAGGTTCTTATAAACTTCCCCACTTAAAGAAATTCATCCCCGAATTTCCCAGCGTGGCATAGAATAAGAAACCCTAAATAGTTTTGGCTACTGTGCTCATACTTCGGCCTCCCTCTCCCATGTCTCGTCCTTCATCCACCCGTGCTTCCATAGCAATCGTCCTAGAGGAATAGACCAGCCACATAGAACCTTTGTACTACGATCCACAATCCGTATAGGATGCTCCTCAAAAGATGAATCGGCTTCTAGCTCAACCTCCTTGGGTTGAAAGAAATGAGACGGGTCTGAGAAGTAACGTCAATGCTGACAAACATGGATGACGTCATGCATAACCCGATACCTTTTAGGCAACTGCAGCTGATAGGAAACCGACCCAACTTTCTCCAACCCCTAAAACGGCCTGACGTACCATGGTGAAAGCTTACCCTGTCTCCTAATCCTCTTGTGTTACAACCATGGTGTGACAAGCAGGAAAACCTGATCCCCAACCTCAAACTCCAAATTTTGTCTCTGCTCATCAGCACAATATTTCTGTCGAGACAGTGCAGTATCCATCCTCTTGTGAATCAACTATATCTGCTATGTGATCTCTTGAACAAGACATGGTCCCAGCAAAGCTACCTCCTTTTCCTCCATCCAACATATGGTCGATCGGCATGGCCTATAGTACATGGCCTCATAAGGTTCCATCTAAATAGTTTCTTGAGAAATATTATTATAGGAAAACTCCACAAGAGGTATGTGCTTCTACCACGAACCTCGAAAATCTAGGATGCATGCTCATAGCATATCCTCAAGCACCCAAATTGTACACTCAGACTAGCCATCTGTCTGGGGGTCGTAAGATGTACTCAAAAGTACATGTGTACCAAAAGCCTTCTGAAGCCCCTGCCTAACCCGAGAAGTAAAACGGGAGTCCCTGTCTGAAACAATGGAGTGTGGAACTCCATGTAGACATAAAATCTCTCATATTTACAACTGTCCCAGCCCATCAACACTGATGGTATCCTTGATCGACAAGAAGTGAGAATCATTAATGAGTCTATCAATGACAATCCAAACTGTGTCATTTCCTTGATGCGACAACAAAAAACCGATCATGAAGTCCATCACGACGTCATTCCACTTCCACTCGAGAATGGGTAACTGCTGTAAAATCACTACTAGTCACTTTTGCTCCACCTTCAACTACTGATAAGTGGAACACCTCAAGAAGAAACCAGAAATGTCTCTCTTCATACCTGGCCACCAATACTGATGATATAGATAACGATACATCTTGTTGATGCTAGGATGAACTTCCCAAACCGAGGAACGAAAATCCCACATCAGCTCCTCGCGTATGTCTGCTGGCACTCATACGCGCCCCTAGAAACACAAGATCTCATCCTCGCCTATGGTCTATCCAGGAATAGGGTCCTCTCCTGACAAACTCTCCCTTAGGATGAGGCCTTCAGAATCTGATAGCTTCCTCATTCGAACTCGATCAAGAATAGTAGAGGTAATAGCTATAGAAGATAGAAAAGTCTACCCCTATCTGTCATACACCTCCAAATGTATCTTAGAGAGAACATCCATGAGCTCCCACTCATTTCTTGCCTCCTGAACTACCTGTATATGTGTCATCCTGCTCAACACACCAGCCACTACATTTCCCTTCCCATACGTGTAGGGAAGCTCAATGTCAAAGGACTATAGGTACTCAACCCACCTGCAATGTCTCAAATTCAGATAACACTGATTGAAGATGTACTTGAGAATTTTTTTGGTTGGTGAAAACCACAAAATTCTCTCCCAGGAGATAATTTCCCCAACAAAATAGGGAATGAACAACAGTTTCCAACTCCAGATTGTGTGTCGGGTAATTCCACTCATGTGGCCTCAATTGTCAGGACCCGTATGCAATGACTCCATCACCCTGCATAAGCACAGACCCCAGCCTAATACCTGATGCATCCCAGTAAATATTATATCTTTTTACCGGCTCTGGAAATACTACTATCAGTGCTGAAGTCAACCTACCTTTCATCTCTTCAAAGGATAACTCACAAGAATCTGAACATAAGAACTTCGCACCCTTCTTAGTCAGACCTTTCAGCAGTGTTTGCAAGTGTGGAAAGTCCTGTATGAAATGTCTATAGTATCTATCCATCACTAGAAAATTCCTCACCTTAATGATGTTTTTCGGATGCTCCCAGAAAACTAAAGCCCCCACATTCTCTAGGTCTACTAATACTCTTTCCTCTGAGATAATATGACCTAGGAAGTGAATCTAATCCATCAAAAAGTGTAATTTTGAGAGCTTGGTATATAAATGATGCTCCCTTAGTGTACACAAAATGATCTCAAGATGGGTAGCATGGTCGTGTCGATTATGAGAGTACACCAATATATCATCCACAAAAGCCACCATGAAGGAATCCAAGTATGGATGGAACACTCGGTTCATCAGTGCCATGAAAACTACAGGCGCGTTCGTGAGACCGAACGGCATAACCATATACTCGTATAGACCATACCTGCTCCAGAAGGCTGTGATAGGTATATTAGATGGTCTAACGTGCAACCGATGATAACTGGACCTCAAGTCAATCTTTGAGAACACCCATGATCCTCGAAGCTGATCAAAGAGATCATCAATACTAGGTAAGGGATATCGGTTCTTGACCGTCAACTGGTTCATCTTCTGATAATCCACAAAATTCTTTAGGGTGTCATCTGCCTTCATCCCAAATAGGACAGGAAAACCCCAAAGAGAAGTACTAGGTCAGATGAAACCCTTTTCCTATAACTCCTCCAACTGCTTCTTGAGATCCTATAACTTAGGTGTAGCCACCCTATAAGGAGGAATAGACACTGGTGCCACTCCTAGCACAAGCTCAATAGAAAAGTCTACCTCACGCTCAAGAGGCAAACTAGAAAAGTCCCTTGGAAAGGAATTTATGAAACTATCCAATTCTAGAGGGAATTATAACTATGAAGTCCCATGGAAATATAGATATTTACTAGAAATATAGGCTATAACTCCTCCCAACCCATGATGCTTTGGACCCGATCTTCTCGCCTTGACATCCCATTCACCCCAATGAAGAACGGATCTACGCTTTGGTGATATGAAAATCACCCTGCGACGATAATAGTTGACAACTACTGGGAAAGGAACTTGCCATTCTATTCTATGAATGACATCATAGCATGTCATATCTAGGACATAGAGGTCCATAAAAAGTGACACCCACCAACCTCTAGAGGGAACTCCTTGAACTGACATACACTAGCCGTTCTAGTCCCTAACAGAGTGTCTAACATTAAGATATCAGCAGAATAAAAAGATGCAGAGCCCAAGTCTCTCTACAATAGAAACAGATATAAATCTATGGGAAGACCCTATATCAAAAAGAGAAGAAGCTAAAACTGAGGCTACTAAGATCGTACCTCAAATGGTAGAAGGTCTGGGATCCTACTCTTGCTGGGTCTGCTCCACTGCAAAATTTTGGCCTATACCATGACCCTATGACCCTGCCTGACCACTCTGAGCTGATATTCCCTGATGTCGCTGAAAATTGGGTGACTGGAGACCACGGCCATGACCCCCACATTGGCCTAAATGGCCGGAAGAACTCCAGTTCCAAGACTGGTGAGAAAATGGTGGCACTTTTCCTGAACGAGGAGTCATAGAAGAACCCCTGTCACCAGTTGCTAGTGAGGAGAACTAACAAAATCACTAAAGGTGACCAATATTTCCACAAGATCAGCACACCACTCGGTCTCTAGGGAAATGTTTCCTCATATTCCCTCTTCTCCCACACTGGTTGCAAATGACCTGGCTACTGGAAGATGTATCATGCCTACTCTGATCTCCTCGTGCAGCCTCCCTATGACACTTCCTGCCATCAGCTATTAGAGCACAAACTCTGGATGTTGAACCACCCTTGCTCACATCTCTAGAATCCCTCAGATTGCACTCTGTTATCAGTGACCGGTTGACAATAGAAGATATTGAAGTCAACTTGAATATGTTCACCTGGGATCAGATGTCGTGCCTCAAACCATTCTCAAACTTCCGTTCAAGGAAAAAGTCATCAACTCATGGAATAGGCATGAAACTCTGTAGCTATGAGATGCAAGAGGAATAATATATTACAATAAGAGTACCCTGCTCCAGACTCATGAACTCTTGGGCTTGATCAGCCCTCAAGGCCTCTGGATATAAGTAATCGAACAAGATGCACTAAAACTCTTCCCAAGCCATATTCTGTTGGCGGCTCGTCTGTGAGATCACATCCCACCACCTCTTGGCAGAGTCTTGGATCATGTAGGTAGCGAGCTTCACCCTATTATCTAGATGTATCTCCAGATGTTCAAAAATCAGCTGTGTGGCATCTAGCAATGACTCTGTAGCCTGAGGTCCTCCATCCCTCGAGAAGGTAGAAGGATGTTGTTGATGAAATACCCACATCAAATCAGCCATTGACGGGGCAGGAGGCAGTGCTCCCTGAAATATTTGCATCATCCTCAGAAATCCCTCCCTAAACTATGTATCAACGCCTATGTCGGGTACAATAGATGGTGCCAAGGTTAGCACAATGGGTGGATATGTAGGTAGTCCCTGATCAGCCATATCCTGTTTTTGATCATCATCTTGCAACTCATGCACTACCAGAGGATGTCTTGGTGGAATGACTCTGCAAGTTCAAGCACACACCTTATATCAATATAATTAAGAACAAGGAGTTTAATAAGGGAACATGAGAAATAAAGCATTCATGTTTTACAAAACATGTCTACATGGCGTGTACATTTCCTACATGGTGTGTTCCCTTAAGTCATTTACATGGGCGTATACTCCTACCTAAACTGGTCATGTAACACCCCAAACACACGACATGTTGTCTTAACACATGGAGTGTACTTGAATCCTCTTCCCTTACCCGAGTCCTTCTACACGGTTAAGACACATGGATCTCCTAAGACAAGACTACATGTTGAGCTCAAGATAGGCACGATGTGTACTAGATAAGTTTCACCTGGCCCTTATTGTTTGTGACACAACCTAACACATGACTCACACTACACGGCGTGTTCCGAACAAACACATGTTCGTGAAGGGATAACATCGACCCGTGTTGTTCGTGACATGGCCGGGTACCTGGGTCAGACTACACGACATGTTCAACGCAGACACAACATGTATAACTTAAGGTCTTATCAACTTGTGTTGTTGGTTACATGGGCGGACACAGGGTCGACACTACACGGTGTGTTTTTCTGGTACATAGCATGTTCCCGTTGGACTTTCCCCATCTCTTGTCTCTTCCCACATGGCTTACAACACAGTCAGAGACTACATGGCATGTACATAAAGTACACGACGTGTAGTTAAGAAAAATAGTTTCTTCCTAAACAGAAGAACACATGGCTTTTACTTAACACTACACGTTGTGTATTCTGGGTTTTTCCAGATAGTGAGCATCAGAAACTACTCTGGAACCCAAAAAACACTGAAACGAAAATTGAAAGTGCAAAATTCCGATCTGTGAGGGCCCATACACCCCACGAATCAATGTCTATCATCTCATACATGTTATAATAAGGAAAAAAGTAATTATCAACCAAATTCATGTCCACGAGGGCCCATAACACCTCAAGAACCAAATTTTGGAATCTATTCAAGTGAAAATTTACACAAAACGATACCCTATCAAACAACGGGTACTTAATCAAAGAAAATATCACAACAGCAAGAATATTTTACACAACATCTATCACAAAAAAATAAAATAAGTAATTCATCCTAGATGGAATGGAGAAAATTAATGACATGTGATTTATAGGAAGTACCTATATGATGCATGAGATGGAATACCCACATCTCATCCCGTTGAAATAGAAATAGAACCCCAAAAACATCAACAACAACATCACAAATCATGTGAATCTCTCAAGTATAAATCAAATCAACTGTAATAATTTCAAAAGCATAAAAATTTCAATTAATGAGGAATATTGGCTTTTACATGTACCTGGGTTAGCTAATCCCGGGCATAGCTTATTATCAAGTACCTATTCCTTACTATCCCTTGCTAAAGGCCCCAAATAGTAAATTAAGAGAAAATAATTTCTCTAATACCACTTTGTAAAATCCCAGTTACGGAAGCCACCTAGAGGCACCCCGTACCCGGTTGGTCACATGGCCTCAAGTGCATTTCCCCAAATGCCAGAGGCTACCGACTAGTAGCGAGGGCATTGTGTGTGATATTGGGGAAACTATGACCTCATTGGTAGAGTACATAGTGGAAGTAAACAAATAAATACAATAGCGGAAGTAGTAAATATCCCACAACAGTAAACAGTGGAAGACTGGAATAATAAACAACAGGAGCACATATATATATATAAAACGATGCATGATACATATATCTAGGAAAATAGACAAAAAAGTCACAATAATGGAATACAACAGTTCTAAACCAAAGTGCAACATAAAATAGATAAACTCCTCAGCATCACAAGCCAGAGCTTGGTCTCATTCTATCCAGCTCCATAGCAAGTTAAGCACATGAAGTAGATGGGAAGTTGCCCTTATTTATACCTGCAACAATATAATCTATTTGGGCCCAAAATAATGACACAAATAGGGTGTGAGACTAAATCCTAGTAGGCAACCAACTGAAGATCTGTGCCTAAAAGTCAGTGAATATATGGCAGGTAATAGTACAGAAAATAGTAAACAGGAAGGTGCTCAACAATAAATAGTTCCACAAGTCAAACAATCAATTAAGAATAGTAACCCTCTAGGAAGTGCACACAACCTATCCTATCTAGTCTAGTATATGGATACTCTAAAAGGAATCACTCACAGTTAATTTCCCTTATAGTCTAAGGTAGTCATGAACTCTCTGAGGAAGCTCACGCAGTCAATTCCTCTTATAGCTGCATGGTCAAGGACTCTATGAGGAAGCTCACTCGATCAATTCCACTTATAGACATGTTCATTCATAGAATATATGAGGAATAAATCACTGTTAATTCCCTTTATAGTCGAAATTGTTCAAGAATAAAATCAAAGACTCTCTGAGGAAGCTCACTCGATCAATCTTATTATAGTCTAAAGCAGTCAAGAACTCTCTGAGGAAGCTTACATGGTCAATTCCCCTTATTGACCCAAGTAGATATAGGATCTATAAGGATGATCACTTGTTCAATCACCCTTTTAGAAAAATTGGGTTATAGAATCTCTAAGGTTTCTCACTCAGTCAATCCCCCTTAAAGGAAAAAGTTCTCAAAAACTCTCTAAGGAAGGTCACCCGGTCTATTCCCCTTATAGTCTACTACACCAGGTTCTCACTGACCTATGTAGTTCAACGAGCATAGTAGTGTAATATGGAACAGTAAACCTATAGAACTACTTGGATAAATAGTATAAAAAATAATAATCATTCCATAACACAAACTCTCTATCCTACAGCAACAGGCATGGAAAATAGGCAAGGCAGCCAAACTGGCTAAACAAGACCAAACAGTCGTAAAGAGAACATGCAAGGGAAATACATCCAATGTAAATTCACATTACATTTTCATATATTTTTTATGCTTATAAGTACCTTAATTTTGCAGAAAAGTCTTGGGAAGCGTTTGGGAGAATTTTCGGGAAAATTTGAAGCCCAGTGTGCTGTGCACGGTTTGCGCACGGTTTGACAAACCGTGCGACCAAATCATGCCATCCCTGAAATCTCGACAGAAGCTTCTGCAGAGGTGGTGCATGGTTTGCCTAACTATTTGGACAAGACATGAGAGAAAGGTGGCCTAGGTAGTAGCTCACACACTATTAGCGCATAGTTTTTCAAACCGTGTGGCCAAACTACATGGTCACTTAAAGGAGATCCTTAAATTTTGGATCTCGCTCGGTTTTTCCTCTATGTGCCTCGTTTTTATTTCTATGTAGCCCAAACTTGGGATTTGTCTTCTCCTATTGTCATAGAGGGTTCTCCCATCATTCCCGAGTCAATCCAAAGGCTCCTCTTGGTGAAATGAAGCCGATTTCTTGAGGATTGTGATCGTTCTTCATCGGTCTTGATTGGTTTCTTAGATCTACCTAGATCTACTTCTCCTCTTCTCTCGGTTTCTTAGATATACACCCATTATGGGTAGATCTATGTGTGTGGTAAAAAAATTTATGAGATTTGGTCCTAATATTTCTAGGAGATGATATCTATGTCAGGTTCTCAAAGAAGAGACCCGATTTTCTTAAGTGTTCTCGACCATTGTGGTTTTGGTCAAAAACATCGAGGTAGGTGGTTACGTCTCGAATTTCCAAATTGATTATCATTTTATTTGATTTATTTATTTCAATCATTGATTTAAATTCAATTTCTTATGTTTCTTTCAATTAAATTTTTAAAAAAACTCGATTCCATTGAATTGAGTTGTTTGAAATGGTTTTTGCATGAAAATTTGGAAAACCCCAATTCCATTGAATTGGGTCTGGTTATGGAGAATTGGTCGATTTAAGTTGTTTAATTTAAATTGTGAATTTTATGGAAATTTTTCAATTATATTGTTGAATTTAATTTTGAAAATGAAATGTCTAATGATGTAATTTTTTTTGAATCGATTTCAAACTTATAAAAATGGCTTTAAATGATTTGATAGAAACCCAATGGTTTTACCTTGTGAAAGAGGAATGTTCTGAATAAAACCTGTTTTGGTTTTAAATGGAATGAAATTGGCACTTTTGAAATGGAAGAATGGGATTGAACGTATTTTAAGCATTCTTAAAATAGTTCACCCATCATGTAAGAGTGCATGCAAGCCTTAGGTAGTTAGTGAGTTATTTGGATACACTATATGCTACGACAACATTCTATAACATACATGTAGTGTGTCACATCCTCGATGAGTTGGTGAGGAGTCTCCTTTGGAAAGTGTCATAGGGATGTGTGTATACACATTTTTCTGAGTTTACATAGAGAGTGTGGAATCCTATAACTGGTTAATAGTATAATACCTTTTGGAAGATGACCATGTTGCTTGCTTGTTTGTTTATATTTGAGATATAAATGTATGCCAATGCTTTTGAACTGCTTACATGCCTATTGAATTTATATAAACTATTTTATATAAATTTTTTACTTAAGCCATTTTTTTAGAAATATTCAATCATTGTAATTCCTTGTTTGATGAATTTTCCATCATTTGAAAATGTATTGCATGATTTGTTAAAATATGCTTTTGAATTGGAAAACCTGTTTATTTGTAAATTGAAAGTTTTTACCTGGATAATCTATATTTGGAATCTGTTATGTAATCTTTAGTGATATCCTACTGGGATTAGGCTCACACCCTACTTATACCTTTGGGTGTTTGTAGACTTTCTTCTTTCAGGATCGAGAAAAAGGAAGGGACCTCTTGGAGGTGGATCTAGTTGTTGATCTCTAGTCTTGGTGAGTTGGGTCCTTAGGGACTTTGGGATTATTTTCTCTTTTTTAGTACATAGGTTGTAGAACTTTGGAATTTTCATACCTCTTTGTATTCTGGTACATTACTCCCAGTGGAGTTTCTTCTATTTTTCATACTGTTTATTTTACTCTTGCTTCCGCATTCTTGTGGAAAAATCGTTCCCACTTGTATGTTCTATGATGTCAGGTGCTAGTCGCTGACCCATGGGGATCAGGAATGCCCTTTGGGCTATGTCAGGGCCAGCTTGGTTATCAGATTACCAGGGAACCTGGGCTAGTTCATGACAAAGTGGTATCAGAGGGAGGTTGAAATATCTTTCCTTGATGACAGTATGCATTTGAGTATTCTTGTCGGGACTTAGGAGGTAGTTGTGATTGAGTGCCTCGCCAGATCTCACCAAAATGAACCTTAAGTAACCAGGGGTTGTTAGGGAAAGGTGACTTGTGGATTAGTTCTAGTATTTTCCCCTATTTTTAATTGGATATAGAGGAATCCAAATCTTATTATCCATTCTTTTAAGAGTAGTTTTCCTTATTACTCAGGTTGAGTGTTAATCTAATGTCTTCTTTAATGTCTACTGATGTTATTTAAGATCATGCCTCCGAGAATATGTGGAAATAAAATCCAAAAAGAGGCTGCTGCTGAATATCAGCAAGGAATTCCTATTGTGGATCCAAGTCTGGTAGAGGTGATTTTTTGCACTATCCAAGTTCTAGGACATGCACCACCTCTAGTTCATGTTCAGGCTCCAACTATAGATCATCATAGAGATATTCTCCGAAGTCTTTGTCAAGAGTTCCTACTCCAGAAGCCACCAGCCTCTAAAGGATCCACTGATCCTCAACATGCTAAGGAATGGATGAGTAATATTGAATGTCTGTTTGGGTTTTTGGAGACACCTGATGCGATCAAGGTGAAGTGTGCCACCTTCGTGCTGGAGGGACCAAGTAGGAGATGGTGGGACATGATGGTGACGGATGGGAGACATGAAGTTTTAGAGTGTAAAGACTTTAGGGTTCTTTTCACTGATCAGTTCTCTCTAGAATATATGGTGTTGGACAAGGCTACAGAGTTTTTCAAACATTAGAAGGCCAACAAAATCATGACTGAGTACTCCAATCGCGTTGCTGAGATGATACAGTTTGCTCCTAAAATTGTATCTAATGAGAGGATGAAGGATCGATGATTTGAGTTGGGGCTTCGATCATATATCCATTCTTAGGTTTTCTTACAAAAGCTACCCACTTTTGCCGATGTTCCGGATAAGGCAATGATGGTTGAGATGGATTTGGCAGGAAAGTAAGGGTTGCAGGAAGTTCCTTTTCCTTCTAGTGACAGTGTTGGTTCCTTTAAAGGAAAACGGAAGCGCGATGTTTCTCATGGTGGTTCTCGACAATAGAGTCACTCCTGACCATTGGTAGCACCATGAGGGGCTTCCTTGACATACTATTAGTGTGGGAATCCAAGATATTCTAAGAGGGTTTTCACTTAGGCACCCAAGAACTGTAGATCTTGCGGATGTTTAGGTCACCTACAGAGATTCTGCCATCACTTATCTACTTTGTGTAGTGGAACAGGATCATCAGGACCTCCAAATACTGCAGGGCAATCAAATGATTCACGCACAAAATGGTTCTAGCCATAGGCATCTGGAACGAAGCTTCTTCATGCAGTGGATGAGTCGCCAGAGGTAGCTGATATAGGTCTTGCGACTGTGAGAGATACCATTACTATAGCTTCGTCTATAGTTACATCTCTTTTTGATACTGGTGCATCTCACTCTTTTATTTCACTTCGTCTTATTAATCCGCTTAATATATCTATGGAGATTTTATCTTGTGTAATGGATATTACAACACCCCTTGGTGTAATGAGAGAGAAGGGTCTTCGTAGTCCTGCTTGTGTCATCTCTCTATTAGATGTTGATCATCCTTGTAATTTCATGGTTCTCATCATGATATCTTTTGATGTCATTTTTGAGATGGATTGGCTCATTTCCAATAAATCCCAGATCAATTGTTATCTTTGGCAGGTCTAACTTAAAAAACCCAGTGGTGTGTCTCTCGTTTTTCAAGGAGAATGGGACCCATCATCAAGGAATGTCGAACCCTTTTTCCCAGAGTTGGGGAATGTTATATCAGTTTTTTCTTTGGATATAGAGAGAGATTCATTGTGTCGTGATCTCCCTCCAATCATCGCTGAGTTTCCCGACGTGTTTCCTTCATATTTATATGGTTTCCCACCAGTAAGAGAGGTGGATTTTACTATTGACTTAATGCATGTTACTCAACCGTTTTCTATTTCCTCTTACCGAATGGCTCCAGCTGAAATAAAAGAACTGAGGACTCAGTTAGACGATCTTCTTGAGAAAGGTTTTATATGCCCGAGTGTGTCACCATGGGAAGCACTAGTTCTCTTTTCCAAGACGTCTTATGGTTCTCTTCTCTTATATGTTGATTATCGAAAGCTCAATCGAGTTACGATAAATAAAAAATATCCACTACCACGAATTGATGATTTGTTTGATCAATTGAAAGGGGTGAAGTGGTTTATAAAATTGATCTTTGATTTAGTTACCATCAGCTGAGGATAAAATAATCTAACATTCATAAGACTGCTTTTCAGGGTAGGTATGGCCATTATGAGTACCTTGTTATGCCCTTCGGCCTAACAAATGCTCTAGAAGTTTTCATGGAGTTTATGTACAAGGTTTTCCGTGAGTATATTGATAATTTTGTGGTTGTCTTTGTGGATGACATTCATGTCTGCTCTAAGTCTGGGGAGGATCATGTGAATCATTTGAGAACAGTTATTAGTCTTCTATGGAATCACCAACTTTATGCCAATATTTCAAAGTGAGATTTCTAGATTCAGGAAGTAAAATTCTTGGGACATGTCATGTCAAAACAAGGAATATCAGGTGATTTTGAAAAGGGGTAGGCTATTATGACTTGGGAAAAACTATGTAAAGTTTTCGAGATTCGTAGATTATTGGGCTTAGCGGGATATATCACCGGTTTTTTAAAGACTTCTCAAAGTTATCTTCTCCAATTATTGCTCTGACTCGAAAGGGAGTGAAGTTTTCCTGGAATGAAAAATGTCAGATCTCATTAGTTGAGCTAAAGCGTCTTTTGACTACTACATTGGTGTTAACTCTTCCTGAGGCAGGGATATGTTATGTGGTCTTGTGTGATGCATGAGGTTCAGGTTTGGGATGTGTCCTCATGCAGGGTAATCATGTTGTCGCCTATGGGTCACGTCAGCTTAAGTCTCATGAGAAGAACTATCCTACCCATGACCTTGAACTTGCAGTTGTAATGCACACACTTAAGTGTTAGAGACATTACCTTTGTGGAGAATGGTTTATTGTGTATTAAGACCACAAGAAATTGAGTTATACCTTCTCTCAAAAATATTTAAATCTTCGCCAAAGACGTTGGGTGGAGAAACTGTAATCTTTCGACTTTGACATTGCCTATACCTTGGGGAAAGGGAATGTCGTTGTAGATGCGTTAAGCAGGAAAATTCCAACTCATGCTATGAAAGAATCTTCAGAAGAGTGGATTTTGATGGCTCTTTTTAATCAGTTGCAGATTGGAATTCATTGGAAGGGGAAAGAAGTTTCTTTAACCATTGTTAAGTTGACTTCTACTCTCCTCGAATTGATTCTTCAGGAACAACAACTAGATGATGAATTATATAGCTTTAGGGACTCTATTTTTTGTGGGGATACTGACACCCAGTGGTTGTTCTCTAAAGAGGGTGTTATTTGTTATCCAAACCATTACGTTTTTCCGTTATTAGTAGGGAAGGATGTGATAGGGGTTTTTCCATAACTCCCAATAGGTTGTGCACCCATGAACCACAAAAATGTTCTATGAAATGCGGCGGCAGTTCTGGTGGCCAGCTATGAGATGAGACATTGCTGAGCTTGTATCTCATTGATACACATACCATCAGGTGAAAGCCGGTCACCAAAAACCTCCGGGTTTGATTCAACCACTTACAATACCTACATGGAAGTGGGATGAAATATCGATGGACTTTGTGGTTGGGTTACCTCCAACACAGAGGAAGAATGACGTGATATGGGTTGTGATAGATAGACTGACCATGTCATCTCACTTTATACCTATTCGAGATACAACCAAAGTTGAGGAGTTGGGAAATGTCTATGTGAAAGAAGTTTTTCCATTGCACGGAGTTCCATCTGCTATAGTCTCTGCTAGGGATCCTCGGTTTACTTCTCGCTTTTGGAGAGGCCTTCAAGGGGCACTGGGATCTCAGGTTCATTTGAGCACGACCTTCCATCCATATTCAGATGGCCAGATAGAAAGAACAATTCAGATCCTTGAGGATATGCTCCGCTCTTGTGTTCTTGACTTTTGTGGGTCTTGGAATGATCATCTGGGGCTAGTTGAGTTCTCTTTTAAAAATAGTTACCAATATGCGATCAAAATGGATCCTTTTGAGGCATTGTATGGTCATCCTTGTAAATCCCTTTTATGTGGGTCGGATATTGGTGAATGTTCATGGGTAGGACCGAGTTTGGTCCAAGAGACGATATCTAAGATCCAGTTGATTCGTCAAAGAATGTTGACAACTCAGAGTCGGTACAAGTTTTATGATGATCTTCACCATAAACCTTTAGAGTTCTCAGTTGGTGACCAGGTGTTCTTGAAAGTTTCACCCCGATTGGGTCATCTATGTCTTGGGTGGAAAGGGAAGCTTGCTCCTCATTTTGTGGGACCTTTTTAGGTTATTGGTCTTGTGGGGAAATTTGCTTACCATTTAGCTCTACCACCACAACTGACATCAATACATAACGTGTTCCATGTATCGCAGTTGCGAAAGTATCTCTCAGATCCATCCCATGTTGTGAGGTGGAGTGATCTTGAGATTGAAATAGATTTATCTATTACTGAATGAACAGTCAGGGTCGTTGATTCTGAGACCAAGGTACTTCATGGGAGAACGATACCTCTTTTCCACGTGCTTTGGTAGCATGGTTCTGATCTTCATGAGATGTGGGAAAGGGAGGCACGAATGAGGGAGCAGTGGCCTCATCTTTTTGTCATGGAGTTTTCTTCTTAGGCTTTCTGGGGGCAGAAAGCCCTTATAGTGGGGAGGCTATAAGATCACGTTACATTTTCAGGTATTTTTTATGCTTCTATGTACCTTTGTTTTGGAGGAAAGTCTTGGGAAGCTTTGGGGAGAATTTTTAGGAAAAGTTGAATCCCATTTTGTTGTGCACGGTTTTCGCATGGTTTAAAAAACCGTGCGACCAAATCGTGCTAGCCTTGAAACCTGGAACGAAGCTTCTGCACAGGTGCCGCACAGTTTGTCTAACCATGCAGCCAAGTTGTACGAGAAGGGTGGATGAGGCAGTAGCTCACAAAAGGTTACTGCATGGTTTTTCAAACCATGCGACCAAACCATGTGGTCACTTAAAGGAGATCCTTAAATTGTGGATCTCGCTCAGTTTTGCCTCTAAGTGCCTCGTTTTTCCTCTTAAGCGGCCCTAACTCGGAATTTTTATTCTCTTAAGGTTATATAGGGTTCTACCATTGTTACGGAGGTGATCCAAAGGCTCCTCCTAGTGAATTGAAGCCGGATTCATGAGGTTTGTGATTGTTCTTCATCGTTCTTGATTAGTTTCTTAGATCTACCTAGATCTAATTCTCCTCTTCTCTCAGTTTCTTAGATCTATGCCCATTATGGGTATATATAATTGTGTGGTACCAAATTTGATGAGATTTGATCTTAATCATTCTAGGAGAAGAGATCTGAGGAGGGTTCTTGAAGAAGGGACCCAATTTTCTTGAGCGTTCTCGACAGTTGTGGTTTTGGTAAAAAAAACATTGAGGTAGGCGGTTCTGTCCCGACTTGCCAAATTGATTATCATTGTATTTTCTTGATTTATTTATATCATTGATTTAAATTCAATTGCTTAAGTTGATTTCAATTAAATTGAAAAAAGAAACTCGATTCTATTGAATTGAGATGTTTGAAATGGTTTTGGTATGAAAATTTGGAAAACCCCAATTCCATTAAATTGGGTGTGGTTATGAAAAATTGGTCAATTTAAGTTGTTTAAATTAAATTGTGGATTTGATGGAATTTTTTTTCAATTATATTTTTTAATTTAATTGTGAAAATGAAATGTGTAATGATGGAATTGGTTTTTAATGGATTTCAAACTTATGTAAATGGTTTAAAATGATTTGATAGAAACCCATTGGTTTTACCTTGTGAAAGAGGCATGTTCTGAATAAACCTATTTTGGTTTTAAATGGAATGAAATTGGCACTTTTGAAATGGAAGAATGCTATTGATCGTATTTTAATAATTCTTAAAATAGTTCTCCCATCATGTAAGAGTGCATTAAAGACTTTGTTAGTTAGTGAGTTATTTGGATACACTCTACGCTACAACAACGTTCTATAACATACATGAAGTGGGTGACATACTTGACAGGATGGTGACAAGTGTCCTTTGGCCAGTGTCATAGGTACATGTGTATACACATTTTGATGAGTTAACCTAGAGAGTGAGGAATCCTATAACTAGTCAATACTATCTTACCTTTTGGAAGATGACCATGTTTCTGGGTTGTTTGTTTATATTTGAGATATAAATGAATGACAATGCTTTTTAACTGCTTACTTGCCTGCTGAATTTATATAAACTATTTTATATAAATGTTTTACTTAAGCCATTGTTTTAGAAACATTACATCATTTTAAAGCCTTGCTTGATGAATTTTCCATCATTTGAAAATGTATAGCATGATTTGTTAAAATATGATTTTGAATTTCCAAACCTGTTTATTTGAAATTTGAAAGTTTTTACTTGGATAATATATATTTTCCATCTGTTATGGAATATTTGGTGGTATCCTACTGGGCATAGGCTCACACCCTACTTTTGCCTTCGGGGGTTTCTAGACTTTCTTCTTCTAGGATCGAGCAAAGGGAAGGGACCTCTTGGTGGTGGATCCAATTGTTGATCTTTGGTCTTGGTGAGTTGTGTCCTTAGGGACTTTAGGATTGTTTTTCCCTTTTTAGTACTTGGGTTGTAGAACATTAGCATTTCATGTCTCTTTGTATTCTGGTACATTACTCCCAGTGGAGTTTCTTCTGTTTTGCATACTGTTTTTTTTAATCTTGCTTCCACATTCTTGTGGCAAAATCATTCCCACTTGTATGTTGAACGATTCCAGGTTCTAGTCGCCGACTTGTGGGGATCGTTAATGCCCTTTTGGATACGTTAAGGCCGTCTCAGTTATCAGGTTACCAGGGTACCTGGGTTAGTTCGTGATATCCAAAGAATAGCAATCAACCCTATTCATATCCAAATTACCTCTACACAAGCATACAATCATTGTAGGAAATCAATAGGGGTAAAACGATAAACACGCAATACCCTGTTCAATGGTATTGGTGGAATTTTCACATAATACTCAAACACTATGAAAGAAAAGGCACAAAACACCAACCTTGGGGTTGTAGGAATGATTCACGTGAACCTAGAAGATTGAATCTCCTTAGAACGTCGAAGATATAAAAAAATGTCTAAAATGTTCAACCAAAGATATCTCACTTTAGAAGAGAAAATATAAGATGATGCTCTCGGAGAAGAGAGAACTCACCGATTTGATTCCAACACGACTGACAGTGTTCGATTTGGATGAAGGATGGAGTCTCAGAGGTTTGTCGATGATTTGTGGTTTTATGGCACTCCTGGATGAGACGAAAGAAGAAGGGGGTGTTTCTGTCTATTAGACGCGACCCCAGTGAATTTAATGAAAAAAATAAAGTAAATGGTGTGTACTTTTGAAGTACACAACATGTACTCACCTTTTCTGTACCCCTCTTTAGGTGGCCTTCAAGTCACTCCCACATGGTCATGTGTGTGGCTGCTACACGGCCAGCACACGGCCTCCTACGGCAAGGACGTACAGGACATGTACTCATAAAGTACATAGTGTGTGCATAGAAAATTTCCAGAATTTCCATTTTCCTCAAAAACAACTACAAAAGGGAAAACATACCTGAAAATAAGGTCTAGGTTCTTACAATTAGCAAGGTACTATTGATTTTTTCAGGAATTTTTTCACAATTGTCTATCCTGCTAACTATGTTAATATAGAACGGGGTAAAATATTTATGGATAGAACAATGTAAGGAAATTTGAAGGAGTGAAAAAAGAGGCTGCTAATTATAAATTTACTCACACAACCAACAGGTGAGAATGTTTTTTGATATATAGTGATTCATCAATGAATGTGTTGGGTTTTGTTTTCATGTAGAATGATAAAGTGATAGCCTATACCTTAGGAAATTTGAAGATACATGAGAAGAACTAGCCAATGCATGATTATGAGTTAGAAGCTATAATATTCACTATAAATAATTAGTGGAACTATATTTATGGTGAGAAGTGTGATATATATACTGATCATAACATTATAATGTATATACTCACACAGATGGAGCTCAAAATATGCCAAAGGAGATAGCAAGAGATAACCAAGGATTATGAATTCTCTATTCATTACCATTTGGGAAAGGCTAAAAAGGTACCAAATGATATTATAATAAAATTAATTGTTACTCTATTTGTGATAAAAATTGAGAAATACCCTATCTTATGGGATATGAAAAGGATGGACCAAGAAATCATCACAGTAGGGAATTCATCATACATTTCTCAAATTATTCCCCAAGCATCTATCCAATCTAAGATAAAGGAGGAACAAAGGGATGATCTAGATCTATAAAAAAGGTGAAAGTGATAAAGTGAAGGAATATATAAGAGTTCCATTTTGATTATTATGTTGTCATTCAGTTTGGAATAATGCTTTGTGTTCCTTTGTCACCCGAGATGGAGAAGGAGCTATTGGGTAATTCACATAGATCATCTCTCTCAATCCATCCCTAAAGTAACTAGATGTATCATGATCTTCAATAAAACTTCTTATGGGTGAACTTGAATAAAGAGATTATTGATTACATCTTAAGGTGTTTTGTATTTCATCATTTTAAATAAAAAAACAATATTCAAAAGGGATGATTTAACTATTGCATATACCCACATAGAAATGGGAGAACATCACTATGGAATTTTTCATTGGTATCCCAAAATCATCTAAAGGAAGTAATGTGATATGAGTTACGGTGGATCTAATCACCATTATTTCACACTTTATCTATTTTTTTGTATGCCTTTTCTCTTAATTACCATTCCAAGATATATGTGAAGGATGTGGTAAGGTTTTATGGGGCTCCACTTTTTATTGCCTCTGATCATGATCCATGGTTCACCTCTAAATTCAATATAATCCATCAACATAAATTGCATATTAAATTTAATTCTAGCACATCCTTTCACCCCCAAATTGATGGCCAATCTGAAAGAACTATTCAAACACTCTAGGACATGATATAATCTAGATTAATGGAATTTATTGGAGGTTGAGATTAGTATCTCCCATTGGCAGAGTTCTCATAAAACATTATCTTCCACTCGAGTATTCAAATGGATTTGTGTGAATCGCTTTATGCGATGAAATGTAAAACTAAAACATGTTTTGATGAAGTTGGGGAATGAAAGCTACATGTACCTGACCTTGTGAAAGAGATGACAGAGATGGTTAAACTCATCCAACAACATATAAATATACTCACTGTTGTAAAACAGCTATGCTAAAACCTATAAAATGAACTTGGAGTTTGATGTTAGAGATATTTGTTTCTTTTGAATATCATCATAGAAGAGATTCACATGGTTTTTATAGAAATGGAAGCATAGCCATAGGTATATTGGCCCCTTTAAGATCCTTGATCACATAGGATCAGTGGCCTATCGGCTTGAAAATCCATCGTGTATGGATCAAGTTCATGATGTGTTCCACATATCACTCCTAAGGAAGTATATACCCAATATATAACATGTATTTGAATTCGGAGGTGGTACAACTAGATAATGACCTCTTATATGAATATTAAATGGTAAAATCTTGGACTGTAGAGGGAATTTTCTATCCAATAAGAAAACCGACCTTGTCAAAGAATTGTGGAGGAACCATATGTATGAAGAAGTGACTTCAGAACCAGAACAAAAAATGAAAAAAAGTACCCTCATCTATTATCAATCGATAATATGACTTGAATTTTTGGGGAAGAAATTTCTAAAAAAGGGGATGTAATGACCTAGTGTTTTTGGTACAATTTGTTTCTTAAATAAATGTGTGTTACAGATATTACATTATATTATACATATTCCAAATTTAGAGAATCCAATAAATAATATTTTTTCACTACTAAATAATTTTACGTTAATCAATAATGAAACCAATTGAAATTCCAAACAAAAAAATTGGATAAAAAAATAAAAAAGCTAATATTGGAAAATATAGATCACCCCAAACTACTAGAATCATTGGTCCCACTTCAAAAACTATATAGAAAATGAAAAATATTAGTAAACTATGAAACATTATAGAAAAATATAACCCTGAGAGGAATTGATTTGAATATTTAGTGAATGAATAGAGTATTATATATAGGAATTAATGTAACTATTGTAATTGTAATGTGACCATTGGGAATAGCAATGTGATCATTGGGAATAATAACATTACTATTGGGAATGGTAACCTGACCATTGTAATAGTAATTTTATGTCAAATAATAAATTGTAATAAAAATATTATTTATCAGGATTAATTTAAGTAAATATAAATTTTATAATTATAAAATATATATATCATGATTAATAAACTCAAAGAAAATATAATCACTTTTTTAATAAATTATATTTTGATGTATTTTATTAGATTAATTTTTTTATATAAAAAAATAAAACTAAATATTTTATAAATTTATTTTGATAAAATGAATATAATTTTTGAAATAAAAACATCAAAATTATCCAAGAGTTATTATTTGGTAATTTTCTATGATACATGAATTTTCAGGTAAATAGTAAAAATATTATTTTCGCATAATTGGTGAATCTTAAAATACATTATCCATGATGTAATGGTGAAATAATCCTTTTTATAACTTTTAGGTTGAGACATGGTAAATTTAATTTCTTAATGGATTATTAAAATAAAATAAACTCAATTTCCAAACCTAAAAAGAACTTTCTAAAACCTAAAGTCAAAAGTGATTCCCTAAAATAAATATTTTTCTTTCCTTCAACAATCATTTTAAATAAATAAATAAATTATTAATATAAATATGATTCAATTTATTAAACTCAATATATTAAATTAATATATAATTAATATTTTTTTAAAATATTATTCAAAGTTTTAACTTTGGAATATTATTTTATACAATATTTTCTTCAACAAATATCCCTCTACTCAAGTGTAAGTAACCCCTCTCTCACCCCTTGGAAAAATACTCTTCCCACAAATTATAAATCCCATAATCTACCAAAATCCTCCCTCTTAATCCTCTTAGAATCTATTAGCACGTTCTATAACAATTCAACAATAATCTGGATTTATAGTGTCATGCAAGAGATGTTACGATGAGTAGAGAGTAAGTCACCATTAACTCTTCCCACTTTTGTTCTTCTCTTTCTTCTTTTTACCATCATACTTTTGAAACCATGTAGTAAATAATTGATTATATAGTTAATATTATATTAGTTATTTTAACCTATAGTAATTATCATAATTATTAAAAATATAAATGGCATAATTGCCTTTACACCCTTTCACCAATGTACCATTAATGTTTGGTTAACCACCAACAAAGACATTTCCAAGACAATACTTATAACCACAATCGTGGATGTATAGTATAAATTATATATAATATATAAATATTTAATTAAATTTATTTTATTCTTCTTGAATTAATTATAAATGTTATTATTTAAATTTTACAAAATAGAGAAATAAAAGTGAAACATTATATTTTTATGAAAAACATGATATCAAAACACTTCAATTTCATAAAAAACTTTAAGAAATATAATCCAATTACTACAATTGATAAATAATTTTATAAATTGAAATAATTCACTCCTGAATTAGTTTTTTTAATAAAAATATGTTTATTATTTATATCCACCAAAGAGACCAAATTCTGTTGAAAATAATGTAAGGGGATTCTTGAACCCAACCCCATTTCCATAGTTTTTCCATTTTATAAAAAAAAATTATGGATATTCAATTAATATTATTTATATACAGATTCATTATTATTAAATTTTATTTTTTTAGGATATACTTGTTTCCAAATTGTTTTTATGAAAAATATAAAGATTTTCTAAAAGAAATATTCTTTCCAAAACACATCTTGAATACATTAACATTTTTTCTTCTTTACTCAAGATTGATTGTTCTTATTCCAAGAATGTTTTTCCTTTTTTCTTTTAGTGTTCCCAAATTTTATTCATGATTGTATTCTGTGTGAAATTCTTATGAAACATATTCCTTTCCATGGATTATTTTATTACTACAATTGTTATACGTTCTATATGGCATGCATGAATGTGTAACTTTTATGAAGTGATGGATGAGCCAAAAATATATATAGCCGAATAATGTATTGGGTAATATGATGTATCTCACAAGATAATTTTCAATACTCATGAACATGATGCTAGATTTTTTCACAGTGATGATGTTAAAATTATGCACATATGTTATGCGCGAACATGATGTTATCTTTTTCACAACTATGAGTTGTATTTAACCACTAAGACGTGATGTTTTGTTTTTATGAATTTCCATATTAAATTCATTTATATAATACTTTGTATCATGATTATAATGATGATCCTATGCTTATGTTATGATGAAAAGGATTTTGATCTCCCACTTTATAATGATTCATGTTCTTATTTATCCTCTTATTGAGCTTTTAGATCACCCCTTTTATTGATGTATATCATCATGTGAACTTTTAATAAGGATATCATGAGGGCCCCTATGAATATAGAGAAGAATAAATTAAATAATATTTATGTTTTATTATGTAAAATTTATGTATAAGCCTAATTTCCCATGACACTAATATGTTTGATCCTAGATTTCTAATGTTATTTTTCTGTTTGTCTTTAAAATTAATTAATATTCATGGAAGAGAAAGTAGTTTCAATATACATATACTATAGGATTAAAAATATAAATGAGGGTATGAAGGTGGTATGGTGGGGAGATTTAAGAACATGGATATTTATTTTATGTATGGATCTTGATTTCAGGTGTTTTTGAGAAAAATGGGAGTTTTGGAAAATTTTTAAGTACACGCCATGTACTTATGAGTAAACATTGTTTACCCTGTTACCGCATACAACCATATTTTCTGAATCTAACAGCAAAGTGATAGTCATCTATGGTGACATGGCATACCGCTAATGTCAGGGGGCTGGTTGGGAAAAATACGCGACCTGTTCATTAATAGTACATGACATGTAATTTTCCTTTTATTTGACTAATAGGACCGAGGTCGCGTCTAAATCCTAGAAACATATTCTTCTATCCTTGGTTAATCCAGTAGAAACTGAGAGTGATGATTCTTCTCTGAGCCATCGATCCATCGTCCATTCTTTGAATCGAACTCTAGTGGGTGCGTTGGAATAACATTAGTGAGTTCTTCCTTCTTCTAGTGCCTCTCCTCCTGATTTATTCTCCCTCTTGAGTTATTCAAGGTTGAAATTTTTTGACAATTTTATAGATCTATGAAGTTTTAGGTAGATTAAAAGGCTGAGGTTCAACTATATTAATCATTCATCATCAAGGTAGGTTGTTTGTTGCCTTTCATTGTTGGTCTTTGAGTTTTATATGCCAAGGTGTTGATTACCCATGTTTAGGGTATTTCAGGTTAACGATATTGAATCCAGTTTTATCTACCATAGATTTATTATTGAATGATGGGTTGATTGATGTGATATTAAGTGGAATTTCATGTTTAAAGAACACCCCATGAGTGTGTTTCCTTGTTTTAATGTTTAGGTCTATTTGGATCAGGTTGCCTTTGAGGTATTCCTTGCTTCCTTTATTTTCTTGATAGGATGGAACAATTTGAATTTTGATTCTTGTTAAATTCTTGTGATGTGAATTGGAATTACTTAGCCATGTAGTAGTTGATATTACCTTGGGAAACGTGATATATTTTATGCAAGATTTAATTCTAGAGGTCTGTGAGAACCAAGTGTAGTTAGAACACATGGGGAATTGACATTGAGTGCTTCCTCAGAGTGCCAATTATAATTCACACTACGAGACCACATGGGAGATTTATGATGAGTTCTCCCTCGGAGTTTCCATAGATTATGTTATGAGACAACAAGGTGGAATTGGTGTTGAGTGCTTCCCCAAAGAGTTTGTAGTTCTCCTAGAAAGAGAATAGGTGTAATTGATGGTGAGTGAATCCTCAAAGTGTGTTTTCCTTTATTTATTTACTTGTCCAGAGGGGTTAGACTATGTGAGCTACCCAGAGGGTTGATGTAAATATTTCATGTATGTGATGCGACTTCCAAGACAAAGCACACGCATGCATTTGGTACTATTTGGAATTATCCTGAGATACATGTTTGTGATACTTGATTAAATGATAAACATTAAATACTAATGAATGTAAATGGAAACTATATTATTTGGTTACTTTTTTTTACTCCTAGTTTCATAGCTACATTTCCATTATTTCCTACTATATATATACACTCACTGACAGTTAGTAACATATCTTGTGGTTGTTTTCTACTAGGATTCGTCTCACACCCTGTTTGGGCCATGCTTTTAGACCCAAACTGATTATATGGTTGCAGGTGTAGATAAGGGAAATCAACCTTCCTCCCCAGGTAGGTGATTATTGTGGAGCTGGAGATCATGGGACCAAGATGAGGCTTATGATTCTATTTGATTTTCTTTTTTTCTTTTGATCTTTGGTTTAGTACTTTATTTACATCATTGTGACTTGTTTGGCTATTTTATTTGACATATGTGACATGCATCATTTATATATGTTCTCCATTTTAATTACTTTCAGTCTTCCGTTTCTTACATGATGTATGGTATTATTTCTTTCATTACTATTTTTTTAATATGTTGTGCATACTCTGCCAATGATGGAATAGTTTCCCCACTATCACACCCAAGGCCCAAACTGCTATTCGGAAGCCTCTGGCATTAGGGGAAATGCGCTTGAGGCAATGTGACCCACCGGGCACGAGGCCCCTTGGGGCGGCAACCGAAAATGAGATGTTACGAAGTGGTATCAGAGGTAGGTTTTTTTTCTGTTTTGTCTTACTATTTGAAGCCTATAGATAGGGATATGAAGGAATATGTATTTGGTAATAAACTGTATATGGGAGTAGCTATGATGTATATAGGGGAAAGCCAATTTACCTCGATTATTGCAATTTCTCTGGTTTTTCAATTGTTACAGTTGATTTGATTTCTCCCTTGGGTAATTCACTTGATTTGTGCTACTATCATTGATATTATTGAGGTTCTATTTCTATTGCAACCCGATGAGATGAGGGTATTCTATATCATGCATCATATAAGAATATGATCAGGATCACATGTCATCCATTCTTTTCATGCCATTTAGGGTGAATTAATGATTGTATTCTATTGTGATTGATGTTATGATAGATATGCATGTTTTTGTGATAGATACCATGATATAATACATGCAATTTTGTTAGGGTATTGTAATACACAATTTTTTGTTTGGATGCACACCAAAACATTATCCCTAAGGTGTTATGGGAACTCTTGGATCCGAATTTGGTGGAACATATTGAACTTTAATTGAATTCTGTTATGATATACCTAAAAATGATGCCAAGATTAGATTTTCGGGGAGTATGGCCCCTCACAGATAATAATTTGTTACTTTAATGCCTGTTTTATTGTTTTTATGTGGGTATAGAGTAATTTATGAGGCTTACTATCTTAAAAAAACCCAGAATACATGGTATGTGATGATGAATACATGCCATGTATACTTCAGTTCGGAAAGAAAATGTTTGTCATAAGTACATGATCAGTACTTGTTCTATATGTCGTGTAGTCTCTAACTATCTGAATGACTATGTGGACAAAGACATGGGGTTAGTAAATGTTTGGTGGAACATGCTGTGTACTTGGAGTACACACCTTATTGTAGAGACCATGTATTTGGCCATGTTACTAATGACACAGGTGGATGAATTTTGGGTGGTACATGCCCTATCCATCTTGAACACGTCATGTAGAGCCGATCGTGTTTTCAACTGCGTGACCAATGACATGGGTCAGTAAAATCATTCTAGTACACACCATGTCTGACTTAAACACAACATGTAGTTTTCTCTAAGGGAACATGTAGCTCAATCCATTTAGATGAACTTGGGTTGTAGGGAAAATTCATGTACACACCGTGTCATAGGATGAACACGCTGTGTGTAGGGGTGTTACATGAAAAGCTTTGACAGAAGTACGCACCCATGTTGAAAACATAGGGAACACGCCGTGTAGAGAGAATAAAGGATGTGTAACACTATTTTGTTAAACATGAATATTTTTGTTCTCCTATTCCATTCTTTCACTTCAATGTTTCATTCCTTGATAATCTTGAATTGAGGTGTGTTCTTGACATTGCAGATTCATACCACTGAGACATCCTTCAGTTGTACACCAGGTTCGGGCTGATGATTAGACACTGGATACAGTAGGCCTAGGACTCCCACAAAATCCTACCATCATTCCCTTCATGAAATAAGGTGTCTTTTTTGGATACAGGTGCCGATGTACAAATCTGAGAAGGCTTCATGAGGATGATGTAAACTTTCCAGGGAGCACTGCATACTACCCCATCTATGGTAGAATTTACATGGGTTTTCAGCAGTATCATCCTCCCACTTTCTCATGGGATGGAGGACCTTAGGATATATAGTCATGGTTCGAATCCATATTGTCTATTTTTGATCATCTAGAGATGCCTCCGGAGAGGAGGGTGAATCTAGCTACGTGCATGCTTCAAGATTCAACCAAGGGGTGGTGGGATGTGATATCATAGAAGGGATTCCAATGGGTTATGGCTTGGGATGAGTTCCAGCATACCTTCTATGAATACTTCTACTTGGAGCCACTGATAGTTGACCGAGCCTGATAGTTCATGAGTTTGGAGTAGGGTACTCTCTCAATCATGGAGTAGTGTTCTCACATCACAGAGAGGCAGTTATTTATAACAATTCTTGGGGGGTGATGAGTTATTTATTTCTAGGAAGATTTAGGATGGTCTCAGACTTGACATTAGATCCTATGTGAACATCTTTAGGTTGAATTCTACATCTTTTACAGTCAACTAGGGGCTGATCACCAAGCACAACCTGGGAGATTCTGATGTTGTGGGATAGGGCATATTAGTATCCAAAGTTAGTACCCTTCTAACTAAGAGAAGGAAGTGTCGTAGGGAGTCTACATGTGGAGATCCAAGTAAGAGGGATTTTCCTTCAAGTGGCTAGGTGGTGTGATACCCAGGCAGGAAGGACCAACATAAGAAAACTCCGAGACCGAGAGACCAAGTGAAGTGCCGATCTTGTAGAAAGATGGGACATCTTCATCATTTCTACAACGCCCTCCTTCTAGAAGCTAGTGAAGGAGGATGTCTTTTGACTCCTCATAAGGGAGCAAGACCACTAGTCCCACATCAGATTGGGGGAAAGAGTTATTTAGGACATTCAGGATGAGGTGGTGGTCATGGCCGTAGTGGTCAGACACAAGGTTTTCGACAGTCATATGGTGGATTAGCTTAGGGATCTCAAACAGCTTCACAGGGCTGCTGTACAGTTCAGGCATTTGTACTAGAGCTAATCTACCAGGAGAAGGATCACAAACCCTCTACGGTTAGAGGTATGATTTTTGTTGCCTTAGTTTTAGATTCAACTCTTTTCGATATAGGGTCTTTCCATAGATTTATATTTGCACCTGTTGTGGAGAGACATGGGCTCTGTATCATTACTTCTGCTGATATCTTAACATTGGGAACTTCGTTGGGGACTAGAACGGCTAGGGTACGTCAGTGCAAGGAGTTCTGTCTTGAGGTTGGTGGGAGTCACTTATTATGGGACCTTTATGTCTTAGATATGAAAGGTTGTGACTTAATTCTCAGAATGGGCTAGTTAGTTCCCTTTTAGGCTGTTGTCGATTTCTATCATCATAGGGCGAGTTTTACGTCACCAGAGGATGGATTGTTTCTATACAAAGGTGTATGGGATTTCCAGGATAGCAGAGTTGGACCTGAGCATCACGGGTTGATTTGAATTACATACCAAATTCCTAGTTTATATATGGATGACTAGGGGACTTCATAGATGGACATTCCTCCTTTGATCAATCATTTCCAGGATGTTTTTCTAGAATAATTTTCAGGTTTTCATCCAGAGTGAGAGGTAGAATTTTCTATTTACCTTGTTCCCGAGGCGGAACTGGTGTCCATTACTCTTTATAGAATGGCTACACTAGAGTTAAAGGAGATCAAGAATCTGTCAAAGGAGTTACATGAAAAGGGTTTCATCTGACCCAGTACTTCTCCTTGGGTTTCCTAAGTCTAGTTTATAAGGAAAGAAAATGGTACCCTGCGACTTTGTCTGGATTATCGAAATCTGAACCAGTTGACTATTATGAATTGATATCCCTTACCGAGGATTGATGATCTCTTTGATCAGCTTTTAGGAGCCTGAGTGTTCTCGAATATTGACTTGGAATCTGGTTATCATCAGTTGTGCATTAGACCATCAGATCTACCTCCTATGACCTTTCATAGTAGGTATGGTCTATATGAGTATTGGGTTATTCCGTTCGGTCGTATGAATACGCCATTAGTTTTGATGGCACTAATACACTGAGTGCTCCATCCTTACTTGAATTATATTGTGGTAGTCTTAATGGATGATTTCTTGGTCTTCTCTCCCACTTGATACGAAAATAAAATCCTTATTGAGATCATTTTAAGTTCACTGAGAGAGAATTAGTTATATGCTATGCTCTCAAAATGCCACTTTTGGATGGACCAGAGTTACTTCTTAGGTCATGTTACCTCAGATTTTGAAGTATCACTAGAACCAGAGAAAGTGAGAGAAGTAGTTTCTTGGGAGAAGCTGAAGAATGTCTTCGAGGTACATAGTTTTCTAGGTCTGGTTGGTTATTACATAGATTTTATACAAATATTTTCACGCTTAGCAATGTCACTGATGGGAATAACTAAGAAGGTTGTGAAGTACTCAAGGACAAATTCTTGTGAGTCATCCTTTTAGGAGCTGAAAATAAGGTTGACATCAGCACTAATACTAGTTCTTCCAGAGTCAGGCAAGAGTTACACCGTTTAATTTAATGAATCAGGTGTCAGGCTAGGAGTAATTCTTATACTAGGGGAAGGAGTTGTTGTGTACGAGTATCAGTAGTTGAGGCAACAGGAGAGGAATTATCCTTTGCACGATCTTGAGTTTTTGGTAGTTGTTTATGCCTAGTGTTGTTTGAGACATTATGTTCTAGTGGAGAATTTTTTAGTGTACACTAACCACAAAAGTCTTATGTATATATTTACCCAGCGTGACATGAATTAGAGACAATGAAGGTGGGTTGAGTACCTTTATCCCATTCAATTTGATCTTGCCTATAAGCCTGGGAAAGACAATGTAGGGGATGATGCATTGAGTAGGAGGACTCAGATACAGGCAGTTCAAGAGGATAGTAGTGAGTTTCAGCTCATGGATCTGTTCACTAAAATTCATTTGGAGGTGCATGAAAAATAGTAGAAAATGTTTCTTTATTCTGTATTTATTCCATCTACTCTACTGGATCAAGTGTGAATTAGTCACCTATCATATTCTAAAGTCCTAGTTCTATGGGAGAGTGTGTTAGGAGAGGACCATACTCCTAGGTGGACCATAGGTGATGATGAGGTCTTGCACTTTCAGGGATGCATATGGGTGTCAACAAACATACATGAGGAGTTAATGTAAGACTTTCATAATTCATCTTGGCCAGTTCATCCTGGTGTCACCAATATGTATTGATATTTACATCATCTGTATTGGTGTCTAGGTATGAAGATGGACGTAGATGGGTTTGTTACGAGATGTTCCACCTACCAGTAGGTGAAGGTTGATCATAAGCAACCAGTATGGATTTTATAACACTTTCCCATTCTAGAGTGGAAGTGGAATGATGTTGTGATGGATTTCATGATAGGGTTATAGAGGTTTCCTTGAGGTAATGATGAAGTTTAGGTTGTCATTAAAATACTCACAAAGGTTTGCCTTTTTTACAGATAAAGGAGAACTTCAGTGTTAATGAGATTGGAAGGTTATATATTTGATAGATTGTATGTTTCATGGGGTTCCTCACTCTATCATTTCAGACAGGGATTCCTGCTTTACTTCTCTTGTTTAGTAGGGACTATAGAGGGATTTGGGTACATAGGTACTTCTGAGCACAACTTACCATCCCCAGACAGATGGCCAGTTAGAGCGTACAATTCAGGGGTTGGAGGACATGCTTTGAGCATGAATCCTGGATTTTGGAGGTTCTTGGGAGAAGCACATACCCCTAGTGGAGTTTGACTATAATAATATCTTTAGGAAACTATTCATAAGTAACCTTATGAGGCATTGTACGGTAGGCCATGCCGATCACCCCTATTTTGGATGGAGGAAGGAGAGGCGGCTGTGTTGGGACCTCATCTTGTCCAAGAGACCGCTGATTAGGTGGAGATGATTTGGAAGAGGATGGATACTACACAGTCTCGATAGAAATATTATGTTGATCGATAGAGTTGACCTCGGGATTTCGATGTTGGAGATCAGGTTTTCTTACATGTCACACTAGGCATGGGGAACAGGAGGATTATGAGACTGGAGAATCTTTCACCAAGATACATTGGGTTGTTTGAGGTTTTGGAGAGAGTTGGGATGGTTGCCTATCGAATATAGTTACATCAGTGGAACTGGGCTATGCATGACATCTTCCACATTTCTCATATACGACGTTCTATCTTCAACTCGTCTCATGCTTTTCAACCCAAGGAGGTTTATTTGGATGTTGACACATCATTTATGGACCATACTATCTGGATTATTGATCACAACACGAAGGATCTCTATGAAAAGTATGTTCCTATGGTATAGGTGCTATGGAAGTACAATAGAGTGTAGGATGAGACTTGGGAGAGGGAGACCGATGTGTGATCGTAGTGGTCAGATCTGTTTGATGATTCTTCTTCACCACCCTGTTATGGAAATTTAGGGAAAAATTTCTTTATAGTGGGATGTTTGTAAGAACCTGGATCTTCATTTCAAGTATGGATCTTGATTTCATTTATTTTTGAAAAAAAGGTAGTTTTTGGAATTTTTATAAGTACATGCCTTGTACTTAAGAGTACACGCTGTGTATCCTGTTACCACATATATCCATGTCTTGGGTGTGTAACTGGTGAGACATGGGCATGTGGGTTGACCTGGTAGACCTCTAATGTCAGGGGATGGTTGAGGAAAATACATGGCATGTTCATTAACATTGAACTCCATGTATTTGTTTCTTTTATTTTACTGATCAGACTGGGGTCTCCTCTAAATCTCTGAAATGTCTTCTTCTGGAATTGGTTCTTCCAGGAGTGATCGAGAGCAACGATTATTATCCAAGCCACCAATTTTCCATCTATTCACCAAATCAAACTTCATCAGGTGCGTTGGAATCCCATTATTAAGTTCTTCATTCTTCTAGAGCCTCTCCTCCTGATTTCTTCTCTCTCTCGAGTTATTCAAGGTTGAACGATTTTGACATTATTGTAGATCTACAACGTTATAGGTCGATTCAGAGATGAGGTTCAACTATATAGATTGTACAATGTCAATATAGGTGGTATTTTTCCTTTAGTTGTTTTTCTTTGAGTTTTATATTCCAAAGTGTTGATTACCCATGTTTTGGGTGTTTCGTGTTAAGGAAATTGAACCCTTTTTATCCACCTTAGATTTATTTTTGGATTAAGGGTTGATTGGTATGATATTATATGGAATTTCATGCTTAAGAAACACCCCATGAGTGTGTTTACTTGTTTGAATGTTTACGGATGTTTGGTCCATGTTGCCTATGTGGTATACCGTTATTCCTTACCTTGCATGATTATATGGAACTATTTGAATTTTGTTTCTTGTTAAATTCTTATGATATTCATTGGAATTGTTTATCCATGATGTAGTTGAGATTACCATATGCTGCTAGATATTTTTTATGCATGACTGAATTTCACAGGGTTTTGATAACCTGGTGTAGTTAGAACACAAGGGGTAATTGACATTGAGTAATTCTTCAAACTGTGTATTATAATTCACACTATGAAACCACAGGAGGTATTTATGGTGAGTTCTCCCTCATAGTTTCCATAGTTTACATTACTAAACCACATAAGGAATTGATGCTGAGTGCTTCTCCATAGAGTCTGAAGTTATCCTAGAAAGACCATAGGGGGAATTTACAGTGATTTCTTCTTTAGAGTGCCTTTTTTTTATTGCATTACTTGTCCAGAGGGGTTAGACTGTGTGAGCCACTAATAAGGTTAATGTAAATATTGAATGTTTGCGACACATCATCCAAGACAAATCAAAATCATGGATTTGATCTTATTAGGTATTATCCTAAGATACCTATTTTTGATACTTGAGTAAATGAAGAACATTAAATTCTAATGAATGTAAATGGAAAATGTTGGAATTGGTTACTCATTGTATTCCTAGATTCTATGCTACATTTCCATTATTTCCTAATATATATATATATATAATCACTGAAATTTAAGCATAGATCTTATGGTGGTTTCAAACTGTGATTTGTCTGACACCATATTCGAGTCATTATTTTGGACCTAAACAAACTATATGGTTGTAGGTGTAGATAAGGGAAATCACCCTTTTTTCTTCGGTTATTGATTTCTATAGAGCTAGAGAGAATGGGACCAATCTAAGGCTTGCGATGCTGTTGGATTTAATTTGTTTCATTGGTACATTGGTTTAGTACTATTTTTTTCAACATTTTGACTTGTTTTTCTATTATCCTTGACATATGTGACATGCATAATTTATATATGTGCTTCAGTTATTTATTTACTATCATTATTTCATTTTTTACTTGTTTTATTATATTATTTCTTCTGAAACTATTTATTATTTGTTATTCGGTTGCGATATTTTTTTTCCAATGAGGGCATAGTTTTCCCACTATCACACCTAAGACCCTTTATACTATTTGGTAGCCTCTAGAATTTGGGGAAATGCGCTTGAGGCCATGTGACCAACTAGGTACATGGAACCTTTAGATGGCATCTAGAATAGGGAAGTTACAGGAGAAAATACCATTGTGATTAGAGTATCACAATATTAACTAAAACAAGACCATAATAGTTGAATAATTAAAGAATATAATAGTGGTAGAAGATAAAAATAACTGACTGAAAATAAATAATTTATGAACAAGTTCCCTTCATGAACATGAAATTAGATACATGTGAAAAACAATATACCATAAGATACATATAAGATAAAATAGGCTAAAAAAGAAAAATAACAATTAAATAAAGTACTTCAACTCTAAAATGTGTAATGAGTACATAATCAACCATTACTCCCAAGTTACCATGTCCTGTCATAGCCATAAGGAAAATTCAGACAAAGAATAGTTCAATTCCTAACCTCCAACCAGGAGATTTGTTCAGGTATAAATCATTGTCCTGAATATGGTGTAAGATATACTAATTTGGCCACCAATAATGGTTTATATAGAAATATATTACATGATTATAAAATAAGTTTGTGTTTAAGTATAATAATTTTTTTAAAAAAGTTGGCTAAGGTTCCTCAATGACTCCGAACAGACCATGCCTGCTTTGGCCTCTGATGGAATGTCAAGTAACATGCCATCATGTATATCTATATATAAATGGAAGAAGGTATATATAAATATATTTACATTCACCAATTAGGACCCATGGATTAGTTTCCATGCATCCACATAATTATTTCATACTCGTCTCACACATTAATTATGGTATCACATGATAATGATAATAATAATGTTGGACCTAAGGTGTAACCAAATAATCCTTGACCATAGAGGGTTAGGAGAAATTAAAATAATAAATCTTGAATTCTGAAAAAATGAGTATAAGTGTAATACATAGGATAAATCCTTTTAATTATACATTATAGGTTTTTATCCATGTCTGGGGAGTCATTCTCCATTTAATCTTGGTCTAATCATGATTTGGACCCCAAAGATATGGTCCTTTTCATCACAGGTCTGAGGAAATCAATCTGAATCCAAGGATATAATCCAAGGAATTATAATATACAAATATAAAGTGGGTGAATAATTTGTACTATTCCATGTCATTCAAAAATATAAACACCATTGAGAGATCTCTAGTGTGGTATCTCAACCAGTGGTTAGAACAATGAGTCAGGTTAGAATCCTTTGATTTCGTGAGGAATTCCCTGGGGAATTAGACACTAGTTGATGTTTTACCACCCCATTAACATGAAAAGGTCCCAAAATACTAATGAAACATGAATTTAATATATTATAATAGTCCATAGAGAAAACCCATTCCAATTAACCATTTTATTTCTTTTATTACATCTATAATTTCATTTAAAAGTGGAAATGATATCATGAAGTGGTATTATAACATTTAATAATTAATTTAATCCAATTGTAGCTTCAACTAAATAGAGGAAAGAAATTTTCCTTACATTTATAAGATAAAAATTTTCATTAATAACATCAATCAGATGTGATAAAAGGTCATATGAGTAGAAATTACTTAATATAATTAAGATATAAGTTTTTTAAACATTTAATCATTTTCATTTTCTTTTCTGTAAAACCAAACACACCTACGTAGTATTTTTGTTGTTTAAAACAAATGGATAAATAAATAGAATAAAATGTCACACCAAAATTAGTGGGCCAATTATGGGAAATAAACTCTAACCATTCCATTGGGGTCTTAAGTACATAAAATATATGTTCTAGTCATTTAATTTTAGGTTTGTCTTCTTAGAATGTATGGAATGTGGACCGACCACAAATTTTGTAAATAATTTAACATTGAGGAAAAATAATATAAAACATGTACCTTGTTTTTATGATTCTTTACTTGTCTATTATAAGGATTTAATTCACGACCGAAATAGATAAATCAAAATAGTCGACAAACACCCTAAAAATAGAGTAAAATAGCTCGCATGGAAATAACATCTGATACGGAAAGGTAACTAGAGAAATAAAGAAATATGATCAAATAAAATACCATGGGAGGTCAGATGAGAAAAATGAGATTCGATTAAAATTTTGGATAGTGGATTGATCCCCATGCCTATGAGGAGAACCTATATAGGCTCTCACATGAGGGATGAGGCGTTTTGTAGTTTGGGGAAGGAAAAAAGTAGGAACCCATAAAAGTGGATGGAGTAAAAATGTAAAATCACAAATTTTAAAGGGGGAAATGTTTTGGTTTCATTATTTTCTAACCCCTGAACCTAATTGTGAACATCTACCGGTTAAGTTTCACTAATAATGTGGACGAGGTGAATGGTTTTACGAACCATGTATGACCTATCTGATCCCCTCTGTAGTTTTTATAGATGTCTAACATGGCTAAGAAGATCCATTTTAATGGTGTGAATAACCATGAACTTCCACATACTAGGACACATGGAATATCCTCACAAGTTATATTATTTATACACCAATCATTATCCTTAGGTTGTTTCTCCCAATACTAATTTTGTAAAGACCAAAGCCCGTGCTTCTGGACTTAGTGCTTAAAAATGCTTTGTAATTTTTGTGAAAAATGAACCCAAAAAAATATTACACAAAATAGGGAATTTACCAGTCTAGGATTTATAGAATTAGATAAAACTATTACATTTCATCAAAACTATAAAAAAATAAAACCAGCTAAAAAAAATAATCGTCAACGCCCTACTTCCATAGTAAAATTTAATCACAGAATGTTTGTTAAACCTGTAAAAGTGATTATAATACATAGGGTTAGCATTAAATCAGCCCAATATGTGGTTTTAATACCATTAATAAATTATTTAAAAAAAATTAAATTGAACACACATTCTTAAAAATATATTTTCGTAATGTACTTATAGTAAATAAATAATTTAGAGAACCATTATTTCCCAAAATAATTATAGTTGAAATGATATTTGGGATTTATCCTTTGAAAATAATAATTCATGGGTAGGTCATTCATGATACAAGGAATTCCATAATAAAAACCATAATGTATGTCTTCTTTTCAGAAAACATATGGAAAAATGATTCCTTAGGACTCATGGGTTCACTCCCCATAACGTCGCAAAACATACTAGACCCAATTTTCAAAAACATTTTCTACGGAACTTCATTTATAAATCTTAACCCATAACATTTTAAAAAACATAAATAATATTATTTTCTTTAAAGGAAAATAATCATACTCATATCATGTCATCAAAATTTTCTTGAGAGATTCTAAAACAATTTTTAGGAGAATCCCTTTCTTAAAATAACCGACATTATTTATACATCATAAAAAACTGGATAATTAATTAAAATGAATATTTGATCTAAAATGCATGAGATGTCATTTATAATTTAGTTGATGGACATAACTAATCATAAATGACATTCTAAGAGGTGCATATGCAATTTCGCCCATGAAATAATAGCTTTCGAACATGAAATATTATCTTGATTAGGATTTCACATAAAATGATAACTATATTCATTTAGAAACAAGGCTACACATAAGCATGATCCATAAATTGGTAAATTATGTATACTTTATATTTGTATATATATTTTGTAAATAAATATTAACCCTATTTAATAAATAAATTTAAATTCATATGTGTACATACATATATATATATATACACACCATCACATAAAATGTTGTTTTTTAAGCACAAGAAAACCCTTTGATAAATGATTTATCTTTAAAAATATTATCTTAGACATATAATTAACAACAAAACCATTAAATTAAATAATCCAAAAATTATAAATATAGATATGTATATATATATATATATATATATTTACACACACATATATATATATATATCATTATAATCAATACAAATTAGCTAATAGTAAAAGTAAATTCATGCAATCCATATACTTATAATTAAAATTCAAATTAAAATCCTTATCATTTATTTTTTGAGAATAGATAAATAGGAATACATGCATACATACATACGTACATACATATGTATATCTTTTTAAAACAAACATAATTTTGGTTGCCTAAATTATTTAAATCCTTACATAAATCTTTAGGAATGAGGGGTTTATTAAGAATTCCATAAAACATAAATTTAAAATAAATATTTATAATCAATGATTCTTATGTGAAATAGGTATAAATATAATTACGTATACATTTATATATATACATATATATAAGTATTGAAAAACTCAAACATAAAAAATTTGAATCCCTTAAAATATGTAATTAAAAAAAAAGATCTTCCATAAAAAAAATTATTAAAACAAAACAAGATATATATATATATATATAAACACACAAACATATATATATATACACATATAAGTCCTAAAAAATAAAACACAAAATGAAATGAACCGTTACATGATTTGAAAGTGGAAGAGATAGGCTGCTGGTTATACAACAATTAATAAGAAGCGTCCATCTTGAAAAAAATTTCAGTGCCTCAAAGAGTGAATATGATGATTTATAAACAAAAGTTTTGTATATTATTTTGGTTTCCATCACTCTCAGTAAGCAGTGGAATGCTCAGTTTATTTTAAACCACCCTTTTGTTTTAGAAGAAATTGAACCCAAGATGGGCCATGGATGAAGGGGACATCGATGGAGGGAATGGCTTGGGCAACTACTAGTTCACAGAACCGTTAGGAGGAAGACAACACATTTATTTTTGTTTTTGTACCATTTTTTTAAACATTTTCTCCACAACTTTTTTTCTACATATTCGTCTTTTATGAATCATGCATAGCATTTCCAAATGATCCATCATTCACTCTTGTCATTTTTTATTCAATCTCACGACTCACAATTATTCATTTTTTTTATTTTTTTTAATTTTTTATTATCATTTTTTTTTCATTAAACAAACCATTTTAGTGATATTAATATATATTTAAACATTTTTGTTTAAAAAACACACATAAATATATAGTGTTTTTATAATAAAATAATGAAATATAACATATATATAATAAGGAAAATAATAATTATATTTATAAATATATATATATATTAAATCACATTTTGATATATATATATATATAATTATTATATGTATTTATAAAACATATAGTATAAATTCTTCAGGTCATATAAATTTTTATAAAACATATTAACATTAATTTCATATTATATAATTTTAATAAAATTTAAATATTAATAATGTACTTTTGGGATTTATTATTTCAAATAAATCATAATTTTCCCTTTTTAAAAAATGTGAAAATTAGTGTATTAAATATATTTTTATTATATTCTATTTAGAAATATAATTTTAATTTTTACGATTAGTTGTTCAAATTGTCATTTTTTACATAAAAGAAATCAAATAAATATATTTATACAAAAATAATCCTCTAAACAAAAAAATAGTAATTTTTTAGAATATTAATTGAAAATTAATTTTAAAACCATAAATAATAATTTCAATTAATTATAATTATTGTAATTAACTTATAATAAAATTAATTAAAAAACCAAATTTCATTTATTATTATTAAGGAAAATCATCTCAAAAATATTATTAGTTTTTTAATTATAAACTAATCCTTTTATTAAAATATTTATATAACATAACTATGTTTAGATATTATGAAATGGTAAATTCTTCCCCCTTAACGGAATTTCATCCCCGTAATTCATCCTTATAGTCAAGAAAAATAATTTTACACAGGAGGCATATTTAAATTATTTATGTTTTTTAATTTTCCAAAGTTATCTAGACCATTCCTTTAATACCAACTGTAATGACTTGGTCGTGTGCTTCCAAACTCAGTGATTAAAAATGTTATGTAATTTTTATAAAAAATGATCCGAAAAATTACACATCATATTACACAATAGATGACTTTTACCGGTCTATGTTTTGGAGAATTAGATAAAACTATCACCTTTCATCAAAATATTATATAAATAACCAATTAAATATAATAATATTCATTTCACTACTTCTATAGTAGAATTTAATCGTAGGATGATTGTTAAACCTATAGAAGTGATTATAATAAGTAGGGTGAGCATTAAATATTCCTAGTATGGGGTTTTAAAACAATTAATAAATTATTTTAAAAAATTTATTTAAATTAAACATAAATAATTAAAAATACATTTTTATAGTGTAACTATACTAAATAAATCATTTATAAAACCATCATTTCCCAAATTAATTATAGTTGAAATGATCTTTGGGATTTCCCTTTCAAAAATAATAATTTTTGGGTGGGTCATTTTTGATACTATGAAATCCAAAATATAAACCATAACTTATGGCCAATATTCATAAAACAAATGGAAAAAAATTTCTTTAAGAATTCTAGGTGCACTCTCTATAAAATCACAAAACATTCTATTGCATTTTATTGAAAAACAGTTACTACGGAACTATTTTTCTAAATAATAACTGAAAACATTTCAAAATACATGCATAAAATTATTTTCATTAAAAGAAAATAACAATACTCATATCATGTCATCAACATTTTCTTGAGAGTTTCTAAAACAGTTTTTATGATAATCCCTTATTTAAAATAAATCACATTATTTATACATCATAACTAAACTGGATAATGAATTAAAATGCATATTTGAACGAAAATGCATGAGATGTCATTTATAATTTAGTTGATGGACATAACTAATCATGCATGAAATGTCAAGGGGTGGAGATGCAATTTATCACATGAAATGATAGCTTGCGCACATAAAATATTATATTTTTTTAGTTTATTCACATAAAATGACGTCTATTTTTATTTAGAAACAAGGCTATGCATATACATCATACATAAATTGATAAATTAAGAATAATCAATATTTTTATATATATTTATAAAATAAATATTAACCCTATTAAATAAATAAATTTAAATTAATATGTGTACATACATACATAAATAAATATATATATATATGTACACCATAAACATAAAATGATGATTTTGTAAACACAAGAAAACCCTTTGATAAACAATTTATCTTTAAAAATATTATCTTAGAGATAAAATGAAAAACAAAACCATTAAATAAAAAAATATGAAAGATAGAAATATAGACACACACACACACACACACACACACACATATATATTTCATTATAAACAATACAACTTGACTAAAAATATAACAAAATTCATGAAATCCATAGTCATAGAATTAAAACTTAAATAAAAACCCTTAACATTTATTTTCTGGAAATAGGTAATTATACATAAAAACATATCTTTGTGTGTGTGTGTGTGTGTCTATACACATTTGTAAAACAAACATAATTTTGATTGCATAAATAAATTAAATCCTTACATAAATCATTAGGAGTGATTGATTTATTAAGAATCCCATAAAAAATAAATTTAAAATAAATATTTATCATCAAAAATTTTATGTGAAATAGGTATATATATATATAATTGTGTATAGAATTATATATATACATATATGTAAGTATTTATGAATTCAAACATAAACAATTTGAATCCCTTAAAACATGAATTTAAAATAAATATATTTCATCAAAAAAATTTTTAAATAGAAAAAGATAAATATAAATATAGATATATACATATATACATATAAGTCCTTCAAAATCAAACACATAATTAAATGAACCCTTAAATTATTTGAAAGTGGAAGAGATAAGAAACTGGTTATATGGAAAGGAAGAAGAATAGTGTAACTTGTAAATAATTTTTGGGTCTCAAAGAGTGCATATGGAGATTTATAATCAAGATGTTTCTATATTCTTTTGGTTTCTGTCACTCTTAATAAGAAGTGGAAAGCTCAATTTATTTTAAATAAAGATTGTCATTTTAGAAGAAATTGAACCTGATATGGGCCATGGACAAAGGGGAGTTCGACTGAGGGTATGAATTGGGCGGATACTAGTTCACAGACCTGTGAGGAGGAAGACAACTCTTTTATTTTTTTAGTTTTATTATTGTTTTAGTCCCATTTTTTACATGTTTTCTCCACAACTTGCCTTCCACTTTTTCATCTTTTATGAATCACCTATCACTTTTCCAAATGATCCATCATTCACTCTTTTCATTTTTTATTCAATCTCACATTACAAACTTCTTCATTTTTTATCAAAATTTTTTCTTTAATCAAATAATTTTAGTGTTATATATATATATATATTTCATTATTTAAAAATATATATATAAATTGTGTTTTTTACAATAAAATAATGAAATAAATCATATATATAAAATAATTAAAATTATATTTATATTTATAAATATACGTATGTATATTAAATCATGTTTTGATATATGCATATATATAAAATTATTATATATATTTATAATACATATAATTTATATTTTTCATGTTATATATATATTTATAAAACATATAAACATTAATCTCAAATTATATCATTTTAAACCAATTTAAATATTGATAATGTACATTAGAGATTTATTATTTCAAATAAATCGTAATTATCCCTTTTTTTAAAAAATATATAAAATTAGTATATTAGATATATTTCATTATATTCTATTCCAAAATGAAATTTTAATTTTCATGATTAGTTATTCCAATAATCCTTATTTTAATAAAATCAATCAAATAAATATATTTATACTAAAACAATAATTTATACTATAAAATAATATTTTTTAGAATATTAATTTAAAATTAATTTTAAAAACATAAATAATAATTATAATTAATTATTTGTAATTTAATTTACGTATAATCATATTAATTAAAACACTTAATTTCATTTATTATTATTAACAAAAATAGTCTAAAAAATATTATTATATTATTTTAATTATAAACTAATACATCTATTAAAATACTTATATAACAAAACTATATTTGGATATTCTGGGATGTTAATGATTTTTTAGTTCCCAAAGCTCCCAAAAACCCTATAAACACCCAAGACACCTCCTGATACTTAAAACAAATAAAAAATGGTTTATGTTTTATAATGATAATATTTACATTCTAAGTATCATTATAAGATTTTTTCTATCCAACAAATGAATGTAGAAAATTATGAGGGAAAATTCAACATAGTCTAAAACACATGATCTTACAATCTCCCCACCATATAACTTCTCATCCCCAAGAATCCATGAGGAAGAAAGAAAACATCACATAACCTACATGGATAGTTAATTTCCATTGAAATAAACACCTTTAATTTAAAAATTCCCAATGCACCGTAAAGTGTAATTTTCAACATGTGACATTTCCTACAAAACATCATCCTTCTAGGCCCTGATCCACTTTGAGAATCTGAATAGTGGAGAAATCCTTATAGGGTTACAATGATAATGTAAGTATAAGTATTTTACACTCAATGGTATATATATATATATATTGATACCCCTTAAAGGTTCAACATACCAGATTACCACCCACCCATGTGGGGTTGTCTCTTCATCAACTAAGAGTCCTACCCAAGTAAAAATATCAATCGAATACACATTCCATGCTTAAAAACTCAACTCAAATGTATACTAGTTTTCTCTATGTATGGGTGTAACCACAATAGATAGTCCCTATGTCGAGGATAAGTTATCAAATTTTAAACATGACTCACACAAGAAAATTCTCTAGGCCTTACCATATATTCATTTGGTTCATGGATAATAGGTCACAAGACAACTATAACCATTGGGAAATTCTCACACTCTCTCTGAAAGTATATCTCACAGAAAAATAAATTTGACCCTTAACTGATGCTTAAAACTATTAACACATCTAAAAGGTTTCATTTTAATGCATTTAACCAATTATAATTTATTATATAATTTAAGATGCTCAATTATATGGGATATCGAGTACTAGTATTTAAAAGAAAATTTATTAAGAACATTATTTAACTGATGTTATTCTACATTAGGTAAATTATCTCATAAGTTCCTTTCAAACAATTTCATTTATAAATAATTTCTCACAAATAAGATATTCTTATGAAAATTTCAATTCCATGCTATATAATAAAATACTATTTAGGTTTTAGTTTATTTTTTTTATTAACTGATGCATCATAACTTTAGATGTTAAAAGCATATAAAAGTCTTACATAAATTTAAGTGGGTTGGCCGAGTCAAATTCCATCATATATTTATCTATAACACCATATATGTAGTTAATTAAACATTATATAATAATCCTATAACATGTGTACAACCCCATTGGATTAAGTATCTACGAATATATAGAATAATGTGAGCTATGAGGGTCCCATCATACCAACTAGGGTCAATCTTAGTGAAACCCAGTAACAATTATTTTATTAAATATTAACTACGCCCTTAGTGGTTTTATTATATAATGAACACTACTCGAATTTCCTACTTGGTTTTAGTTGTGAATTTTGGGATTTATCTTATAACAAAACATGACCCAACATAAATGCTAGGGACAATTTTTACTTTTGGGGATTCATTCATATGGGTCATCATGTATAAGAATAGAGGTATAAGGCTTTATAATATACAATTTATATATTTATTTTAAAAAATAATTTTCTATAGGAATTATAATATAGAATATATATATAATGGTTGATTTATATGAATTACCATTTCCAAGTTATAAAGTTACTTTCCTTTATAAGTTACAATTCAGTTTCATGTATCAACAAAAAAAATTTCCTTCGGTTTTTGAAAAGAAAATTTTCATATATGATTGTATAATTATATGCGTTATCCTTCCAAATTTATAAGGTCTAATACACTTTATAAATATCTATTCAAACCCATTTAATCACAAACACAAATTGTTGGTCGGAGTGGATACTCAAGAGGGGGGTGAATTGTGTTCCAATAAAAATTTCTGTTAAAATATTATCTATTTAAAATCCACCAATTTATAAAACAAGTTAAACTATAGTGAATTTATACAGATTGTAAATGTTCACTTAACTTCTCAAATATTGATTAGGTCTCAGTTATTTTGACCACAAGAACAAACTAACTTTTGAAACTAATCTACTGATTTACAATAAGTGTAAACACTTGCTAATTTAACTATCAAAGTAGCCTTAAAATAGTTTTGTATTTCACAGTAATAACAGTGGAATAAATAAGATATATATAGTAAACTTTGAACTTTAACAAAGAATGCACATCAGATATAACAAGAGGTTCAGTGTCAATATGAGACTTAGTCCTCTCAAATTTATATAAATTTTATCCACACCTTGGATCGAGGTTAATAATAGTTTACAAAATTGTCCAGGCCACACAGGGACCTCTACCACTGTTCTACGTGGGAAACAAAGAAAAGACCCGACCACACAAGGACCTCTTCCACAATTGACATGGGTAAACAAGTCAAATACGAGGCCACACAAGGAACTCTTCCACAATTGACATGGGTAAACAAGTGATAAGAGATTTGGAGTGAGGATTTTGATATCCTCCAGTTCAGTGCAGGAGACAGTGTGTGTATAAGAAATACAGAGTACACCACACTGCTCAAAATTTAATAAATAAATCACGTAGAGAAGATAGATAAGAGTCTAGAAATCTATAGTGATTATCAATGCAGCTCGAGACTCGTTGGATTCAGAAGGAGTGCTTCCGAGTCCTTCTCTGGTTTTTCTACTGAAAAAAAAGTGTTGTAGTTCAGCTTGTCTTCTACAGGAGTGAGAATGATCACTTGATTCATCATGTGTTCTTCAGTGGTGTTGGATTGCATTCATAAGAGTTATTTGAAAGGCTTTCAATATATTTAGTGTTATGTATTGTTCTTCTCATTCAGCACAGTGCTCTCTGGTTTATGCAAGTTCTTCTCGTTGTATATTCACACTTTCACGTCACTTCATGCACTTGTTGCACGTGTACTGCATTTCAATATTTCTTATATTCCATGAGTTCTGGAAGTAGGAATGATACCCTTTTCATAGGTACGAGATACAGTTTCCTGACATGCCAACAACTATCATTAAACAACATTAATTGCATTAAAAACATCAAATATGATCGTTAACATTATTTAAATAATATTGACAAAAAGTTAAGAAACGGTTTTACAGTGATTATGTAAACGGTGTCTTCTTTACTGTACGTGGTTCACAGTACGTGCTTCACGGTATGAGCTTCACGGTATGAGCTTCATGGCATGAGCTTCATGGTATGAGCTTCACGATATGAGCTACACGGTGTCTGCTTCACAGTAGGAGCTTCACGATATCTACTTCATGGTGAGTCCTTCACGGTGTCTGGTCACGGTGATTCCTTCACGGTGTTTGGTCACGGTGAGTCCTTCACAGTGTCTGGTCACGGTGAGTCCTTCACGGTGTCTGGTCACGGTGAGTCCTTTACGGTGTCTCCATACTTAGACAAATATCTGTATTTGGACTTAGACAGTAATATGCAGAATATGGATTTTGTTTAAGCATTAGAGAGTAAAAGAGCTTGAATCATAAATATAAAGGCCTGATAATATATGTGATATTTATGATCAAGCATGGGACTTGTAAATAATAAAGAGAGTAATGAACATCATAAGATTTTTTATCATTAATACATGATGTGTAGTTATTATTGAGATTGAAGAGCATTAACAAGATGTCCAAGGAAGATTGAGATTAATTAACAGTAATAGGATTTTTGATCATTAAAACATGATTAACACATGAGGAGTCCAACAATCTCCCCCGTTTTGATGATCACAAATCATATATTGGAAGAATATAAATAACATGTAATATTAAAGATACTATCATAGAAAAAACCATTATAGAACTGACACTAGTAGTTTTTCTCCCACAGTTATACTTGTAGAGATATCTCCCCCTTTAATACTTTGAGTTTTTCCCCCTTTTGGTATTATCAAAAAGTAGAAAAAAATGAAACACTGCATTTGGCATTAAAAAGAGTTCAGAATAGAACATATAGGAGAAGTACAAACAGTAAACAAGAAATGACATCCCATCAAAAAGAAAAACAGTCCTTGGACTCTTCAGGGATCCACCTTGTCTTTACCTTTATCAGCAGTAGGAGATGGTGATGAAGTAGAAGAAGGCATAGATGTGGTAGACAAAGTGGGTAAGGGTAGACCTTCAAAAACATATGGAGCCAAAGTGGGAGTAGTAGAAGATCTAGTCTGTGGTTGGTCAAGAATGACTGGCCGGATCTGAGAATGAGCTTGGCTTACTGTCATGGAAGTTGAGGCTAAGGAAGGTAGACTAGGTCTAAGGGGTGCAACAGCTGGAACAACTATATTAGTGCTCTACACATGAAGATACAACTTCAAAAGATTGATGAAATCAGTAATGATTTCACCACCATATTGCATAGACTATTCAAAATCATGCTTATTCTCTAGAAATCTATCCAAAAATCTGGTGAACTCTGTATGTTTTTAAACTTGAGCTTTAAAAGCTTGAGTCACCCAAGGGATTCTCAAATTTTCCACAAGATATTTAAGTTGATCTGTCATATCACTTTTAGAGAAAATCCAGGAGAGATACAAATCAATTTTCTTGGTGATCTCTTGTTGAGCATCATTGGCTATATTAGAATGAATTCTAACCAAGTCCAATGCTCTATCACTGTTCTGAATCATTTCTGTAAAATAAGATAGATCCAAGCCATTAAAGGAACTCTGAAGTTTTTCCTTGATTATAGATCTTAGCATAGAATCATCTGAAAAAGGTGTGGAGGACTAACAAGAAGCAGGTGAAGCTTTTAAATCTTCAGTTAGAACTTTGAGTTGTTTCAGAACTTTTTACAGGAATCCAGTGTATTCATCTGTAAGCTTATTCCGATTTTCCAGAAGCTCTCTCATGAGTTCCATCATCTTGGTGTGCCTTTTTCCAATCTTCTCATCAAAATTAAGTAGGCATGGATGAACATGAGACTCAGTCTCTCTAGAAAGGAAGGAATCAGATGGATCAGGAGAAGCAACAACAGGTGTAGGAGAAGAAACAGGAGCAGGCTCTGATCTCAAAGATAACTCATTCTGCAAACTTGCTACCATACTTTTCAGATTTGCAACATCAGCACTTAGTAGCTTATTCTCAACTCTGACTTCTATAATTTCATGGATCATCCTTGGTTGAATATGCAAGATAATATTTTCCAAGAGAATTGATGCATCTTCTTTACTTAACTGAGTCACTAGATGAGGTTGAGTGGATACAATTTTATCAACTCCATCTAACAATGTTTCTACAAAAACTTTCAGATCATCTTTGGTCACAAAGGAGTGATGCTCAGGTAAGGGTGCAGGTAAAGGTAGTGGTTTAGATTCTGGTTGAGGTTCAGAGTCATCTTTAGACTCACATTCTGATTCGGATTGAGGTTGGTGCTCTGGTTCTAGTTCTGGATGAGCTAAAGACATTAGTTGAAACAGAGAAGAAAGATCGATTCTAGTTTCAGTCAATTGCTGTGACTCATTCACATCATAAAATCTTGGGAATTCATACCGATTGTACATAGAATATGTGATAGAAGGTTGAGAAGCTTCAGTAGATCTAGCTTCTACAATCTCATGGATTTGAGGTTCCTCCCCCTCAACTTGTGCTTTCTTTCCAGACTCTTGAGGCTCAAGAACATGGACAAGATCCTCAGGGTCATTCCTAATCTCTTCAGAAAACTCTTGCCTTGCCAGCTGAAAGGCAATTTACATCATCTCTTTAGCAGAGTGAATAATCTCAGGAACTGACTATTCCACTTGTTAAACTTCTAGACTTGCTTCTTTCTCAACAAAAAGATCCTCTTCAACAGGATTTGCCTCTAAGGATACTTTCTATTCTGAATCAGGAAAAACCAATTTCCTTGCAGCATTAGGATGAGCTTCTGGATTTACATCTGCACTAGAAACAGGAGCTTCATCTTCACTAAAACTAACACCAACATTCTGATCCTGAGGTGTTTCAGCAGGGATAATAGTCCTTTCTTTTTCAACAGGAGATATTTCTATTTGAGGTCTTCTAGCTTCTTCTCTAGGAGATACTTCAGCTGTTACTTCCTCTTATTCTTCTTCTTCTGAATACTCAGCCACTTCAGCTGGTTCCAAACCAAGATTAGATAGATTTTTAGGCCTTCTTGGATAGTCAACAGGATTAAACTTTTTATACACTTGATCATTATCCTCAACCAATTGCTTCTTCTAGGGGTTCCAACTAATCTTCATCCTTCTGATGATAGGCATGGATAAGTAGTAATCAAGGTTCTCTAATTTTTCTTCATTCGGTCCAACCATCCCTTTTGCGACTAACATAGCTGAGATCATCCATGAGTAAAACAAGGAGGTGGATTTGGAAGTGACTTTAATAAGCTCACAGATATGGTTGATAACATACATGCAAAGATTGATTTTATGGCCATTCTTCAATAGATGGATCAGGAACACATCCTGATACTCCATCACAAAAAAGTCTCCTTTTCTAGGACTAATCAAATTATGAACAAACTTGAATAGAATTCTAGTCTCCCCATCTAATTCAGTAGTTATGGCCCTTCGCTTGGTGCCACTTCCAGTCAGGTTCTCCAAAGGATTCTCCAGGTCAAAGATGTCGGTTGTTGGAGGAGGGTCTCTCTAGTAATCTTCACAAACTCCTTCATGAGGAATTATTAGGAATGCAGCCCACAGCCTTGAATAGAAAGAGCACTTCTGACCATTTAGCCAACTTGTCACCATAATGCTTTCTCCAATCTCAAAAGATAACTTCAAATACTGATAGAATTGAGATAATAGTCTTGGGTAAATCGGTCTATTCTGTCCAGTGAACCATTCAAGCCATCCTTGTTCTCTTAAAAATTTCAAAACTAAAGTTCTTCTAGACAACAACCACTCTGCACAAACCTCTTTTTCAAGTACAACTGTACGACATACCCGGTTTGGGTTTAGATGTCCTTCGGTAGCTATCCTCGGTATCCTCTTCTGTTTCTTATTGCGGCGCTTCTCAGACGAAGGTGAGGATGGATGCTTCATTATTGGCATCCACTAATGGTTTGGGCGAGAGGGAAGAGAAGGTTAAGGAGAGAGTTCTGGTAAGGAATCGAATGAAACCCTTAAGTTTTATCATTTGGGAATGTTAAACGTCATAAAAACAAAAACGCGGGAAACAAATAGAGGTGAAATAAAAATTATGGCGATATAGGTTAAAATAAGAATATAAATAAATCTTCATAGTGAGACCGTGAGTAGGCATTATGGTGAGATGGAAACTAGTCATCACGGTGAGACAATTGGCAGTCGTCACGGTGAGACAATGAGCATTCAGTATAGTCACGGTGAGACAGTGAGTTGAAAGACCATGATCATAGAGTCTTGATGGTGAGACCGTGATCATAAAATAGTAACTCAGAAACAATGATTATGAAAGCATAAAGTAAAGTACAGTAAAGTATTAAACAATAAGATCAATAAGATATTAATTTATGATTAATCATACCAAGATCATGTATGATGTAGTCTAATCCTTCAGAATTTAATGGTTTGGTGAATATGTCAGCAAGTTGATATTCAGTACCAATGAATTCCAAATTAATATCACCTTTTTGATAATGATCCCTCAAAAAGTGATGTCTTACATCAATATGTTTTGTTCTAGAATGAGAAACAGGATTCTTAGAAATGTTAATAGCACTTGTGTTGTCAAAATTTATTGATACATGTCTGAATTGATATCCATAGTCTAGTAATGTGTGTTTCATCCACAAAATATGTGCACAACAACCACCAGCAGCTATGTATTCAGCTTCTGCAGTAGGTAATGCAACCGAATTTTGTTTCTTACTACACCATGATACTAATGACTTGCCTAAAAGGTGACATGTTCCAGAGGTTCTTTTTCTATCTAACTTACATCCAGAAAAATAAGCATCAGAATAACTAACTAATTCAAATGATTTTCCTTTTGGATAGAACAGTACTAAATTGGGAGTACGCTTGAGGTATTTGAAAATTCTCTTTACAGCATTTAAATGTGACTCTTTAAGTTTTTCTTGAAAACGAGCACACATACACACACTAAACATGATATTAGGACGACTAGAAGTTAGGTAGAGTAGACTTCCAATCATTCCTCTATAAGTGGTTTGATCAACGGATTTACCATTTTCATCAAGATCCATCTTACAAGTGGTACTCATGGGAGTTTCACTCCTTTTTGTGCTATCCAATCCACAATGTTTTAAAATATCTCTAATATATTTACTTTGAGTTAAAATAATTCCATCATCATTTTGAACGATTTGAAATCCGAGAAACAGTTTAAGTTCACCCATTAAACTCATTTCAAATTTATTTTGCATAATTTTAGAAAAATCAGTACATAATGTAGTCTTTGAAGATCAAAAAATGATATCATCTACATAAATTTGTACAACTAAAACATCTTTAGAAATTTGTTTTATAAAAAGAGTAGGATCAACTATTCCTTTTTGAAAAACTTTGGAAATTGGAAATTTACTTAATCTATCATACCAAGCTCGTGGAGCTTACTTTAAACCATATAAAGCATTTGATAATTTGAAAATATGATTTGGAAAATGAGGGTTTGAATAACCAGGTGGTTGTTCAACAAAAACATCCTCAACAATATATCCATTCAAGAATGCACTGTTGACATCCATTTGATATAGTTTGAAATTTAGATGTGCAGCATAAGAAAGTAAAATCCCAATGGCTTCTAATCTAGCTACTGGATCAAAAGTCTCCTCATAGTCAATACCTTTCTCTTGACTATATCATTATGCAACTATCCTAGCTTTATTTCTAACTATGTTTCCAGATTCATCTACTTTATTTCTAAACACCCATTTTGTGCATATTGTGAAAGTGTCCTTAAGTCTTTCAACAAGATTCCAAACTTTATTTCTTTCAAATTGATTGAGTTCTTCTTGCATAGAAATTACCCAAAATTCATTATTAATAGCATCATTAATGTTTTTAGGTTCAAGCTGTGAAAAGAAGGCTTGATGTTCAACCTGATTTCTAAGAGAAGCTCTAGTCTGTGTCCCTCTATCAAGATTTCCTACAACAGTATCTAAAGGATGATTCTTTAGAATTCTAGTTGATCTAGTAAAGGTAGGACTAGAAATTTCAGGTTCTTCTCTAGATTCGGGTTCATTAGGAACAGATTCTGGAATATTTCCAGAACTTGTTGTCTTCATAGCAGGTTCATTAGATTTTTCATTAAGGTCCAGAACAGATAAATCTTCTTCAAGATTTTCAAGGGAGATTTTAGGCTCATGTGGATCAGTTTCATAAAACCTGAGGCAAACAGATTCTTCCACACACTTTGTTCTCTTATTAAATACTCTACAGACTTTACTAGAAATAGAGTAACCTAGGAAAATTACTTCATCACTCTTGGAAGAAAACTTATCAAGATTATCTTTTGTATTAAGAATAAAGACATTGCAACCAAAAAATCTGAAGTAGTTAACATTAGTTTTCCTATAGTTCCACAACTTATAAGGGGTCTTCGTAAGAACACGTCTGATCAAAACTCTATTAATAACATAATAAGATGTATTGATAGCTTCAGACCAAAAATAAATAGGCAGTTCATATTCATTAAGAATAGTTCTAGCAATTTCTTGCAGGGTTCTATTCCTTCTTTCTACTACGCCATTCTGCTATGGTGTCCTAGGAGCAGAAAAGTTATGACTATAGCCATTGTGTGATCAATATGATTCAAACTCAGGATTCTCAAACTCATGGCCATGATCACTTCTTAGAGTTTTAATCTTAAGTCCACTTATATTTTCTACATATTTGGAGTATTTAACAAAGTAAGATCAAGATTCACTTTTGTGAGCTAAGAAGTATACCCAAGTATATCTAGAAAAGTCATCTACGAGGACATAGACATAGTGCATCCCATTTAAGCTAGAAAAACTAGATGGTCCAAAAAAATCCATGTGAACCAACTGGAGAGGTTGAGAAGTTGAAACTTTTTTCTTTGATTTAAAAGAAACTTTATGTTGCTTTCCCTTTTGACAGGGATTACAAACTTTGTTATTTGGAAACTCAAGTTTTGGTAGGTCTCTAACTAAGTTTTTCCTAGTTAGTTTTCTAAGTGAGTGTATATTGAAGTGTCCTAATCTTCTATTCCATAACCAGGACTCTTTTTGAAAATCATTTAAACAGGCAACATTTTTCTTGGCTAAGGAATTTAAATCAACTGCATAAACATTTTCATTTCTCAGAGAAGAAAAGACAAAAACATTTTTAGAATTAAAAACATTGAAAGAATCATTTTCAAACATCACATTAAATCCATCATCACATAATTGAGAAATACTTAACAGATTATATTTAAGTCCATCAACAAGTAAAACATTATAAATTAAAACTGAATTAGTGTTACCAATATGGCCTAGGCCGATGATTTTCCCTTTAGAATTATCACCAAAGGTGACATGACCTCCATCAACCTTATAGCATCCCGCCATTTTATAACATAAACTTTCATTATATTACACATAACTGAGGATCATTAAGGTCTAGTGTCTTGGAAACCAGGAACAAAATACATGAAAGAAACATAAATCATTCTTCTTAAACACTTGAAAGGCTTCTCCTTAAGTTCATCCTAGGTTCATTACTGCATCTCATAACCTGGGGACATACATCAAAAGAAAGGGTGAGCAGAAGGCCCATTAATGGAAACAAGAGGAACATTTTACATGTGAACTTGATATACTTCAATAAGGACATGAAAAGAACATTAAGGCATGAGAAAGAAATCATGAGGAATTTCATAATAAAAATAACATTTTTCATAACTTGAAGATGTGGCTACATCATTTAACATAGAAAATCATGAACATATCACCAAGGTCCATCCCCAAGGTGTCATTTGAAAATTACCAAGGTTATTCACCAAGGTATCGTGAAAATTGTAATCTCTAGTGGTTACATCATTACCCAATGCATTGGAGCGCTATCAGGGCGCACCCTTAAATTTGCCTTTATTATCATGTGAGCCACACATATAATCATCAAACATTTCATAAATAACCCACATAGCATAAAATAAATGGGTTTCATTTCATAATCATAACGTTTTAAAAACTGCTTTAAAGACATGATCTTTACGTCACTTTAAACCCACGGAAAGGGAAAGCGGGTCTCATTTATGTAAATCCCAGAATTTAAAATGGAACATTTTGATATATATGTGAATACCCTTGTAGAAATAAGAGCTTTTAGTATTCACTTTATAACATAAAATAATTTTTGAGAAAAGAGAGAGGCATTTTGAGGGGAAAAGTCTGCAGCATAACGGCTAAGTTTCGGGGTTTTAGAAAACATTGAAATGAGAGGGGACATGGGTCACCCACTCATAAATGATCCATAAAACAGTAGGGTGAAAGAATAAGAAGTAACTATGAACATGGTATTGAAATTTGAGGGACATACCATTTGAAATGAAAAACATGGAAGGAAAAAATTAGATTTCTCTTTTGAAAATTCGGCAGCCTTACGGCGTCACTTAACTTAAAAAAAATGATTTGACAAGATCAAATAGGGTCCCTCATCATATGATCATAAGAGATCAGTATGATAGATATAGAGATCATACCCCAACATAATAAAAAGGAACTTGAAATACTTGACATGAAAATCGAACTTGAAGAATGAGAAGGGTGAAAGAATCCCTTAAAAATTCGGCAGCCTATCGGCGTAACTTAAACTTTCATAAAACGAAATGATGAGAGTAAGAGGGGATCTCTCATCATATAAACATGAAAGGGCAGTAAGAGGAATATAAAAGAACATCCTCTCACATAAAAACATGGAGCATAAATGGAATGAAATAAAAGAGATTACATGAAAAGAAAGAGAGGGGTCGGATCCCTTACCTTAAAACGTGACTCTTGAAACTCAAAGGATTGGACCTTGAGGGCTTGGGGGCACCTTGGGAGGACTCCTTGGAAGGTAAGAAGACCCTAAATTCGTTGGGGGAGAGTTGGGAGTGAAAAATAAAGGAGGAAAGGGTGGATATTTATAGGGAAAGTGAGGCGACAAAGCATTAATGGCCAAGGGACACCTCACATGGGCTTTTCTCAAACCCATGTGCTCTCCCTTGGCATTTATCATGGAGTTAGGCCACATGGGGCCCCCAAAACAATAATTCATCACCCTTGGCCGGCCAACCCTCAAAAGATCTCATGACATCATCATGACACCGTTATGATGTCATTAAACGTACCGAAACCCTAAAACTGTATTTTTACTATTCACTGAAAATTCAACTTTCTCAGAATAATCCCAAATTTTCACCTTAACCAAATATCAATGCTCTGATTTCAAAAATTAAATCCATTTTATAAAAATAATTTTCTAAATATTTTTAATTTAATTTTTAAATAAAAACACTATTCATTGAAAATTCATTTTTTTCAGAAAAATCCCCAAAAATTACCATAACATAATATCGATGCTCTGAGTTCAAAAATAAATTCATTTTTATAAAAATAATTTTCTAATTATTTTTAATTAAAATTTTCATTAAAAAACACTATTCATCCGAAAAAACTAATACTTGACTAATAATTTATGAAACCATTATTTAACCATTTTATTGAATCACATTACTTAATCAATGTGCCTAGATTATTTTAAAACTTTCTTTGAGTGAAATTACTAATCCATTTGGTCATATTACTAATCCTAAGCGTAAAATCACTATTCATAATTTACTATTCATCAAAAATTAAGTTGATCTTATTAGACTCCAAATTCCTTACTGAACACTTTTGTAGAAGACCATTTTTTGAAAATCATTACACATCATTAGTTATTTAGGGTTTACATAAATGTTTTAAAATATCCCCTTTTTCAAAAATTCATCAATAAAATACATTCTAAAATTATCTGGACAAAATAAAATCCACAAACATCACTAAAGGAAGATATCTCAATTTATTCACCCGAAAGGATTACACAAGGAAGCTAGGGTCTCGTCACATAGCCCCTTATAACACCGGCATAAGACCTAAGTGTAAGGTGTGCTATGGTGAGAGAATCTGAGGGAGGCTCAGATAACATTGCCCTAGTAGTAATCTCTACTAACTTGAACTTCTCTCGTATGAATTTTTGTTCAAGCTTGACATGCTGGAGTTCGGCTTGGGCTTGGTCCATAGCGAAGCCCACAGATGCTACCTCCTTCCCAAGCTCTGATAAGTGGGCTTCATAAGGGTCGAGTCTACTGGATGAAGCCATCACCTCCTCTTTCTACATTGACCATTAAAATTTTATTAAAATCATTAATAGTAAGTTAATATACTACTCAAAAAGATTGGGTCGTTACATTCTTCTCCCCTTACGAAATTTCGTCCTCGAAATTTATACTTGAGGCCTAGTCAAAAAGGTGAGGGTACTTTTGCTTCATCGTTTCCTCAGGCTCCCAAGTCGCTTCTTCATACTTATGATTCCTCCACAACACTTTCACAAGGTGGGTAGTCTTGTTTCGTAGAACCTTGTCTCTATGGTCCAAGATCTCCACTGGCTGCTCCTCATAAGAGAGGTCATGCTCAAGTTGTACCACCTCTGGGTTCAGTACATGCGAAGGGTCGGGTATGTACTTCCTCAAGAGAGATACATGGAAGACATCATGAACATGAGCTAGGTTTGGTGGAAGTGCTAGACGATAGGCCACTGCTCCTATGCGATCAAGGATTTCATAGGGGCCAATGTACCTAGGGCTGAGCTTCCCTTTCTTCCCAAACCGCATGACTCTCTTCCATGGAGAAATTCGAAGGAAGACTTTGTCACCAACACCAAACTCCAAGTCCCTTCGACGATTGTCAGCATAGCTCTTCTGCCGACTCTGAGCAGCCTTTATGTGTTATTGGATGGCAAGAACCTGTTCTGTCATCTCTTGCACGAGATCAGGCCCAAGAAGCTTCCTCTCACCAATTTCATCCCAACAAGTAGGAGTTCTACACCGCTTTCCATACAGATCTTCATAGGGTGCCATCTGAATACTCGCATGGAAGCTATTGTTATAGGAGAACTCCACTAATGAGAGGTGTTGATCCCAACCACCTTTAAATTCCATTGAGCATAATCTCAACATGTCTTCGAGTGTCTGAATAGTCCTCTAAGATTGGCCATCAGTTTGAGGATGATAGGCCATACTAAAATTCAATTCAGTATTCAGAGCATGTTGAAGACTTCTCCAGAATCTTGATGTGAATCTTGGGTCACGATCAGATACGATGGATAGTGGTACCCCATGCAGCCTTACCACTTCCTTCACGTATATCTTGGCAAGCTGATCCAGAGAGAAATCTTCCCGAATAGAGATAAAATGGGCTGTCTTGGTGAGACGGTCCACAATAACCCATATCGCATTGTTTCCTTTGGATGTTTTCGGGAGACCAGTTACAAAGTCCATAGTGATATTATCCCACTTCCATACTGGTATGGGTAGCAGTTGTAATACCCCCTTAGGAAGTTGTCGTTCTGCCTTTACTTGCTGACACACCAGGCACCTTGTAGTGTAATCAGCAATCTCCCTCTTCATGTTATCCCACCAATAATGATCACGAAGGTCTCTATACATCTTAGTGCTTCCCGGATGTATAGAGAAAGTAGAGCTATGAGCTTCATCCATCAGTTCTTTCTTTATCTCCGGAATAGCTGGAACACATAGTCTTGTACGAAATTTCAATACACCTTCTTGATCAATATTGAAATCAAGGAGCTTCCCATCCTTTACAGCCTCGAACTTCTCCTGCAGCAAAGGATCTTATTTTTTAGCCTTCTTGATCTTCTCTAGTAATGAAGGTTGAGAAATCATTTGGAATAGGGTTGATGATGTCCCTTTCCTTATAATTCCCATGTCCAGTTTTACTATATCTTTAATCAAGGGATCTCCTAAGATCCTCATTGTTGCCAAAACAACAGGATCTTTCCTTCTTAATGCATCCGCGACTTTGTTTGCTCTTCCCGGGTGATAATGAATTGAACAATCATAGTCTTTAATAAGCTCCAACCATCTCCTTTGCTTCATGTTCAATTCCTTTTGTGTGAAAATATACTTTAGACTTTGGTGGTTAGTGTATATATCACATTTATCCCCATAAAGATAGTGCCTCCATATCTTTAGAGAAAAAACAACTGCCGCTAGCTCTAGATCATGCGTAGGATAATTCTGCTCATGAATCTTCAACTGTCTAGATGCATAAGCAATTACCCTGTCATTTTGCATGAGGACGCACCCAAGCCCTTTCAGAGATGCATCGCTAAAAATAACGAATCCATCTCCGATAGAGGGTAGTGTTAACACAGGTGCAGTAACCAATCTCTTCTTCAGCTCATGGAAACTTTCCTCGCATTCCTTTTTCCAGATGAACTTAACCCCTTTTCGAGTCAACTTGGTTAGTGGATTAGAAAGCCGTGAAAAGTTTTTCACAAACCTCCTATAATATCCCGCTAAACCAAGGAAACTACGAATCTCAGTTACTGTTGTGGGTTGAGGCCACTCCTCCACAACCATTGTCTTTCCAGGGTCAACCGAGATTCCTTCATTGGTTACGATGTGCCCCAAGAAAGCCACTTGTTGTAACCAAAACTCACACTTGATGAACTTCCCAAAGAGCCTCTCCTTCCGTAGAGTTTTCAAAACAACCCTCAGATGATCTTCATGCTCCTCACGACTTTTTGAATATATCAAAATATCATCAATAAAAACTACCACAAACTTATCAAGGTAGTCCTTAAAGACTCTATTCATCAAATCCATGAAAATAGAAGGAGCATTAGTCAAGCCGAAAGGCATAACAGTAAACTCATAATGCCCATATCTTGATCGGAAGGCAGTCTTTAGAATATCTTCCTTCTTCACCCTCAGTTGATGATAACCAGATCGAAGGTCAATCTTAGAGAAGAATTGAGCCCCACGAAGTTGGTCAAATAAATCATCAATTCTTGGACGAGGATATCTGTTCTTCACTGTGATCCCGTTCAGTTCTCTATAATCAATGCATAGCCACATTGATCCATCCTTCTTCTTCACAAAGAGAACTGGTGCTCCCCAAGGAGACACACTCGGTCGGATAAACCCCTTCTCCAACAAGTCTTGGAGTTGTTTCTTTATCTCTTCTAGCTCCACATTTGCCATTCTATACGGAGTATTTGATATCGGTTGAGACCCAGGTACGAGTTCAATGGAGAACTCTACCTCTCTTTCCGGGGGAGGTCCAGGTAACTCCTCAGGAAATACATCCATGTATTCCTGAACAATCAGAACATCTTCAATTTGTATGCTCCCTTTCCCTTCTTCCTCATCACCGATTAACTCCATAAAGAAAGCTATAAGAGGTGCTTCTAGAGAGGGATCAGTTCGGGATACCTCTCCTTGGAAGATAACTGTAGGTCGTTTATTCAAGACTACTGAGATTTCCTTACTTCTGCATTTGATCTTAGCATTATACTTTGAGAGCCAGTCCATCCCTAGTATAATGTCAAATTCTATCTTGGGAATTACTACTAGATTTGCGATAAGATTGAGCTCACCAAAGTAAACACTAGAGTCTCTAAATACTTTTTTATGCCAGGATAATCCCACTTGGAGTCTTGACTGACAACTCTACCTCTAGCAGTCTGGGGATTGATTCTATATTCCTTGCAAACTTGGAGGAAATAAAGGAATGCGTAGAACCAGAATCAAATAAAGTACTTGCTAGTTTTGAGAGGACAACAAGAGTACCTGCTACCACATCGTTCGGGACTTCAACTTCAGCTGTTGTGATAGCGAAAGCACGACCTTGCTCCCTTGGCCTCTGTTGAGGTTGATGGTGATTCCCCTCCACCGCCCTCGGATTTGGACATTGATTAGCAAAGTGCCCAAGCTGTCCACACTTGAAGCATGTGACTTCGGGTAGGGCCAGAACCATCTTTCCTCTGTCGTTAGTGTTGGGAAGTTGAGGCTTCACATCACTACGAAAATTCCGAGAAATATGGCCTTCTTTTCCACACCTATAACACTTACCACTTCCGATCAAGCAGTTCCCCGGATGCTTCTTCCCACATTTATTGCATGTGGCATGTTGCATATGCTTTCCACCTCTTTCCTGATCAAAACATCTTCCCAGGATTGGTTCTAGAGTTCTCTTCTTTTCATTAGATTTTTGAGACCACTGTGTCTCCCCAAACTCTAGTTCAACTTTCATAGCACTTCGAACTATTTCTTCATAGCTATCATAGTCCCTGTTGGCTAGATTCTTCCGTAGATGAGGTCGTAGTCCACCGAAGAATCTATCAACCTTCCCATTAGGGTCCATGACAAAGATTGAGGTATAACAGGAAAGCCTTGTGAAGTTCATCTCATAGATTCCGACAGATTCGTTCTCCTTCTGCTTCAGCTCGAGAAACTCTTTCTCCATTCTCGTTCTCATGGAACGAGGGAAATACTTGTTAAAGAAAATTCCCTGAAATTCTTCCCACTCCATAGCTTCCATCTCTCCTCGTGGCTTTGTGTTTTTTATCAGTGACCACCACTGATCAGCTTCTCCCTCTAGGCAGTAAACAACAAGGGTGACTTTTTCTTGTTCCGAACAATGAAGTACAGAAAAGATCTTTTCAATGGAGCTTATCCATTGTTCCACAACCAATGGGTCAGTAGATCCACTGAATGTTGGTGGTCGTTGACGCATGAAGGGCTCAACAGAAAGTTGTTCCCTTCGTGGTGAGGTCGGCCTCTCATCTTGATTCAAGTTACTACTTATAACTTGAGTCAGTTGGTTCATCATTCGCATGAATGTTTCCATTCCGGCTTCCATCGGAGGGCCGTCAGCACATGGTGAATTGCGGTCACCATCGGCACGGTTCCTCCTATTGCCCGCCATTTTCTAAAAGAATAAAACCTTATTGAGAAACTTATTTCATTTATGGATCTTTTAACTAAGACTTCATGCTTATAAAATTACACTTTTCTATAATTCCTTCATAATGATTCATAAAAAGCTTGTGATTAACCAAACATATCCCCTGGGAGTGTCGTAACCAAGAGTGTAGCAAGGCCCGTTATCGTGCACTAGTTCCCGTTCGAGTCTAGCTCAAAGCGGTGTTTTCGGGTTTTACCCCTATGTACATCTGTGCTAGAGCCGCCTCTACCTGCTCGTATCCAGACAGGGACGTATTTGTTTGATAAACCACTTACTCAATACTTACCAAAATACCAGGATGTTTTCCTATATTTAAACTTTTCTATAGGGTTCTTCCTAAAGTTTTTATATCCTAATTTCCACAAATAACTAAACCATACTTTGATACCAACTATAGCATCCCGCCATTTTATAACATAAACTTTCATTATATTACACATAACTGAGGATCTTTAAGGTCTAGTGTCTTGGAAACCAGGAACAAAATACATGAAAGCAACATAAATCATTCTTCTTAAACACTTGAAAGGATTCTCCTTAAGTTCATCCTAGGTTCATTACTGCATCTCATAACCTGGGGACATACATCAAATGAAAGGGTGAGCAGAAGGCCCAGTAAGGGAAACAAGAGGAACATTTTACATGTGAACTTGATATACTTCAATAAGGACATGAAAAGTACTTTAAGGCATGAGAAAGAAATCATGAGACATTTCATAATAAAAATAACATTTTTCATAACGTGAAGATGTGGCTACATCATTTAACATAGAAAATCATGAACATATCACCAAGGTCCATCTCCAAGGTGTCATTTGAAAATTACCAAGGTTATTCACCAAGGTATCGTGAAAATTGTAATCTCTAGTGGTTACATCATTACCCAATGCATTGGAGCGCTATCAGGGCGCACCCTTAAATTTGCCTTTATTATCATGTGAGCCACATATATCATCATCAAACATTTCATAAATAAACCACATAGCATAAAATAAATGGGTTTCATTTCATAATCATAACGTTTTAAAAACTGCTTTAAAGACATGATCTTTACGTCACTTTAAACCCACGGAAAGGGAAAGCGGGTCTCATGTACGTAAATCCCAGAATTTAAAATGGAACATTTTGATATATATGTGAATAACCTTGTAGAAATAAGAGATTTGAATATTCACTTTATAACATAAAATAATTTTTGAGAAAAGAGAGAGGAATTTTGAGGGGAAAATTCTGCAGCATAACGGCTAAGTTTCGGGGTTTTAGAAAACATTGAAATGAGAGGGGACATGGGTCACCCACTCATAAATGATCCATAAAATAGTAGGGTGAAAGAATAAGAAGGACATATGGACATGGTAATGAAATTTGAGGGACATACCATTTGAAATGAAAAACATGGAAGGAAAAAAATTAGATTTCTCTTATGAAAATTCGGCAGCCTTACGGCGTCACTTAACTTCAAAAAAAAATGATTTGACAAGATCAAATAGGGTCCCTCATCATATGATCATAAGAGATCAGTATGATAGATATAGAGATCATACCCCAACATAATAAAAAGGAACTTGAAAGACTTGACATGAAAATCGAACTTGAAGAATGAGAAGGGTGAAAGAATCCCTTAAAAATTCGGCAGCCTAACGGCGTCACTTAAACTTTCATAAAACGAAATGATGAGAGTAAGAGGGGATCTCTCATCATATAAACATGAAAGGGAAGTAAGAGGAATACAAAAGAACATCCTATCACATAAAAACATGGAGCATAAATGGAATGACATAAAAGAGATTACATGAAATGAAAGAGAGGGGTCGGATCCCTTACCTTAAAACGTGACTCTTGAAACTCAAAGGATTGGACCTTGAGGGCTTGGGGGCACCTTGGGAGGACTCCTTGGAAGGTAAGAAGACCAGAACTTCGTTGGGGGAGAGTTGGGAGTGAAAACTAAAGGAGGAAAGGGTGGGTATTTATAGGGAAAGTGAGGGGACAAAGCATTAATGGACAAGGGACACCTCACATGTGCTTTTCTCAAACCCATGTACTCTCCCTTGGAATTTATCATTGAGTTAGGCCACATGGGGCCCCCAAAACAATAATTCATCACCATTGGCCGGCCAACCCTCAAAAGATCTCATGACATCATCATGACACCGTTATGATGCCATTAAACATACCGAAACCCTAAAACTGTATTTTTACTATTCACTGAAAATTCAACTTTCTCAGAATAATCCCAAAATTTCACTTTAACCAAATATCAATGCTCTGATTTCAAAAATGAAATCCATTTTATAAAAATAATTTTCTAAATATTTTTAATTTAATTTTTAAATAAAAACACTATTCATCGAAAATTCATTTTTTTCAGAAAAATCCCCAAAAATTACCATAACATAATATCGATGCTCTGAGTTCAAAAATAAAGTCATTTTTATAAAAATAATTTTCTAATTATTTATAATTAAAATTTTAATTAAAAAACACTATTCATCCGAAAAAACTAATACTTGACTAATAATTTATGAAACCGTTATTTAACCATTTTATTGAACCACATTACTTAATCAAGGTGCCTAGATTATTTTAAAACTTTCTTTGAGTGAAATTACTAATCCATTTGGTCATATTACTAATCCTAAGCGTAAAATCACTATTCATAATTTACTATTCATCAAAAATTAAGTTGATCTTATTAGACTCCAAATTCCTTACTGAACACTTTTGTAGAAGACCATTTTTTGAAAATCATTACACATCATTAGTTATTTAGGGTTTACATAAATGTTTTAAAATATCCCCTTTTTCAAAAATTCATCAATAAAATACATTCTAAAATTATCTTGACATAAGAAAATCCTCAAACATCACTAAAGGAAGATATCTCAATTTATTCACCCGAAAGGATTACACAAGGAAGCTAGGGTCTCATCACATAGCCCCTTATAACACCGGCATAAGACCTAAGTGTAAGGTGTGCTATGGTGAGAGAATCTGAGGGAGGCTCAGATAGCATTGCCCTAGTAGTAATCTCTACTAACTTGAACTTCTCTCGTAGGCGTTTCCGTTCAAGCTTGACACGCTGGAGTTCGCCTTGGGCTTGGTCCAAAGCGAAGCCCACAGATGCTACCTCCTTCCCAAGCTCTGATAAGTGGGCTTCATAATGGTCGAGTCTACTGGATGAAGCCATCACCTCCTCTTTCTACATTGACCATTAACATTTTATTAAAATCATTAAGAGTAAGTTAATATACTACTCAAAAAGATTGGGTCGTTACAAACCTTTATTAAACTCTTGAAGCATGAGTAATCCCCAGACATATTTCTTGAACATCCACTGTCCAAATACCATGTCTTCTTGTGGGAACTCTTCAAGTAGGTTTCCTACAAAACAGATTTAGATAGGAAATGATTTTGGTACCTAGATCTTCTTGGGTCCAGACAGGTTAGTAATCAATGATTTTGGTACCCAAATTTGTCTTATGGGTCTCATAATTTTTTTTAGAATCAACAGATTTTGAAAAATAAACTTTATTAGATCCGTAACTATGAATATAACTAGTTGAAGCATACGGACGTCCAGAACTAGAACTATCTACATTCTGTCCAGATTTAGAAATAAATCCAGTTTTAGTAATTGTCCTTTGTCCAAGTTGATATCCTATAATAGTAGTATATCTAGGTGCAATCTGCTTATCTAGCATATGAGTTAGTGTATCTTTTCCATTTGTGAACATCTCTAGATCCTTCCTAAGTTGCTCATTTGACAAATTCAGTTCAGGGTTTTCTTTAAGAAACTGAGCATTCTTTTCCATTTCTCTGTAAAGATCAGATTTATGTTTAACAGTTAAAGAATACTATTTCTTTAAAACATTGTATTTGTCTTTCAGTTCATTACAGGTTTCTTCTAACATATCATAGTATTCAAACAGTTCAGATTTTGACATATTTTCAGAATCAGAATCATATCCTGAATAAAAATAATTTAAAGCAGGAGTTTTAGATGTTACCTCAGAAGTGTTTGTCATAAAACACATTTTTGCCTAATTTCTGTTTTCAGTTTCAGAGGCTTCAGATTCACTGGAGCTATCCTCTGAAGCACTCCAAGTAGCCTTCATAGAGTTTTTTTACTTATTGTCCTTATAATCATATTTCTTCTTGTATTTCATATTTGGATAGTCTTCTTTAATGTGTACTTTTCTTTTGCATTCATAGCAGACAACTTCATCATATTTGTCATATTTCTTCCTATCATTTTTCTAGTGTCCCTTGTTGTCATACTTTCCTTTGTAATTTGATTTTCTGAGAAACATCTTCTTCCAATAAAACTTCCTAAACCTTATGGCTATCTAAGCTATTTCAACATCACTATCAGAGTCTGAATTTTCACTGGTTGAACTGTCAGTAGGTATTTGAGCTTTATCTTTGTCTTTACTCTTTGAATCAGTAGTCTTGAAAGCCACAGATTTTCTCTTAGGATCATCATCTTCCTCTTTATTGACCTTGAGTTCTTCTTCATAAATCATAAGCTTATCAATGAGTTCTTTGACAGGTAGAGTAGTAATGTCACATGACTCTCTAATTTAAATAGATTTGCCTCTCCATTGTCCTGGTAAACATCTCAACATTCTCATAATTTGTTCCTTTGCTGGAACAACCTTTCCATGTGAATTCATTGTATTGACTATCTCATTAAACCTGAGATACATATCAGGAATAGGTTCATCAGTTTTCATTTTAAAATTATCATATTTAATAGTATAAGTTTTTAGTCTCATTTCTTTAACAATGGTTGTTCCTTCATGAGAAACACCCAATGTATCCCAAATTTCAAAAGAAGTTTTGCAAGAAGAAATTCTATTAAACTCTTCATCTCCTAAAGCACAGTACAAGGCATTCATATATTTACAATTATTATTGTAGGCAGTCTTTGTAGGTTCATCCCAAGTGGATCTAACAATAGTGGGAATTTTATATTCTAATTCTATGGCAGTCCAGATATCAAAACCCATGCTTTATAAATGAATTTTCCTTTTTAGCTTCCATTGAGCATAGTTTGTACCATTGAAGAAAGGTGGTCTGTTAGTAGCAACACCCTCTAGTCTATTATCCATAACTATATTTTAGAAAGATAATTTAAAGAGATAAAAATTTAGAAATAACAGAAATTTTAAGAATATTAAAATACAACTAAAATCACAGTTGAAAAAACAGAGAATTCCAAAAATAAATTAAGCAAAAATTAATCCTTTTATACTAAATGTTGGTCAGAGTGGATACTCAAGAGGGGGTGAATTGAGTTCTAATTAAAATTTTTGTTAAAATATTATATATTTAAAATCCCCCAATTTATAAAACAAGTTAAACTGTAGTGAATTTATACAGATTGTAAATGTTCACTTAGATTCTCAAAGATTGATTAGGTATCAATTTGTTTAAACACAAGATCAAACTATCTTTTTAAACTAATATACTGATTTAAAATAAGTGTAAACACTTTTTAATTTAACTATCAAAGTAGCATTAAAATAGTTTTGTATTTTAAAGTAATAGTAGTGGAATAAATAAGATATATGTTGTAAACTTTGAACTTCAACAAAGAATGCATAGTAGATATAACAAGAGGTTCAATCTCAAACTGAGACTTAGTCCTCTCAAATTTATATAAATTTGATCCACACCCTGGATCGGGGTTAATAACAGTTTACAAAACTGTCCGGGCCACATAGGGACCTCTACCACTATTCTACGTGGGAAACAAAGCAAAGAACAAGCCACACAAGGACCCCTTCCACATTTGACGTGGGTAAACAAGGAAAAGACCATTCCACACAAGGACCCCTTCCACAGTTAACGTGGGTAAAGAAGTGATAAGAGATTTGGAGTGAGGATTTTGATATCCTCCAGTTTAGTGCATGAGACAGTGTGTGTATAAGAAATACAGAGTACATCAAACAGCTCGAAAGTTAATAAATAAATCACATAGAGAAGATAGATAAGAGTTCAGAAAGATCTAGTGATTATCAATGCAGCTCGGGACTCGTTGGATTTAGCAGGAGTGCTTCTGAGTCCTTCTATGGTTTTTCTGTTGAAAAACAGAGTGTCGTAGTTCAGCTTGTCTTCTACTGGAGTGAGAATGATCTCTTGATTCGTCTTGTGTTCTTCAGTGGTGTTGGATTGCATTCATAAGAGTTATTTGAAAGACTTGCAATCTCTTTCATGCTCAGGATTTATCTTCTCATTCAGCATAGTTATCTCTGGTGTATGCAAGTTCTTCTCGTTGTATATTCACACTTTCACGTCACTTCTTGCGCCTGTTTCACGTGTACTGCATTTCAATCTTTCTTATATTCCATGAGTTCTGGCAGTAGTAATGATTCCATTTTCATAGTTACGAGATATGGTTTCCTGACATGCCAACAAATATCATTAAACAACATTAATTGCATTAAAAACATCAAATATGACCGTTAACATTATTTAAATAATATTGAAAAAAAGCTAAGAAATGGTGTCATAGTGATTAAGTAAACGGTGTCTTGTTCACGGTATGTGGTTCACGATATGTGCTTCACAGTATGAGATTCATGGTATGAGATTCACGGTATGAGCTTCACGGTATGAGCTTCACGGTATGAGCTTCATGGTGTCCACTTCACGGTATGAGCTTCACTGTATCTCCTTCATGTTGAGTCCTTCACGGTTTCTAGTCAAGGTGAGTCCTTCACGGTGTCTGGTCACGGTGAGTCCTTCACGGTGTCTGGTAACGGTGAGTCCTTCATGATGTATGGTCATGGTGAGTCCTTCACGGTGTCTTCATACTTAGACAAATATATGTATTTGGACTTAGACAGTAATATGCAGAATATGAATTAAGTTTAAGCATTAGAGAGTAAAATAGCTTCAATCATAAATATAAAGGCTTGATAATATATGTGAGATTTATGATCATGCATGGGACTTGTAAATAATAAATAGAGTAATGTACATCATAAGATTTTTTATCATTAAAACATGATTTGTAGTTATTATTGAGATTGAAGAGAATTAGCAAGATGTGCAATGAAGATTGAGATTAATTAACAGTAATAGGATTTGTGATCATTAAAAAATGATTAACACATGAGGAGTCCAACATAAATGTTTCATCCCATGAAACCAATGGGTCATGGATCAAACATGTCACAAATGTTTAATTAAGGTTCCACTATCACGATATATGGTAGAAATTATTTTGGTTGAAGTAGATATTTTAATAATCAATCATATCATAATTAAAATAAGGGATGCTATCAGAGAGTATTGATACCAATAAAAATAGAAATAATATTTGAAATAAATAATGTTAGAAGGAATCATTGTTTTTTCAAGTATGTAGTCACCCAAAAAGGTTATATAGGAGAAAATTCTATACAATCTCCAAATATCACACATATAGTCCAATCTATAAAGAAAATAAATATTGATCACATTATAGTTCTTATCCTATAACCAGGACATCTAATTGAGTACCAATCGATGTCTCAAACAAGGTGTGAGATATACTCTATAAGACACTACATTTGGAATCAAATTCAATAAAGTATATGAGTAAAAAATAAGGTAGTGTGGTGGAATAATAATCAATTTGACAAATAATAAATGTAAACAAGCCATCTTAGGTTTCTTAAGGACACCCAACCAACCATACATACTTCAACATAATCTGAAATTTCATTGAAAATTCCATCATGTACATATATATTAACAAATCTAAATAGTAATATATGCATAGATATTCATGCACTAGTGAAGACACAGAGATTAGTACCCAGGAATTCATATAAAGATGTCATACTGGTCTTATAATTTAATTAAGGGAAGACATGATAATGATAATAATAATAATGTATGGCCCAAGGTTTAACCAAGGTTTCCTTGAGCGTAGAGGCACAATCCAACTCATACTAATAACTCATGTAGTATAGCTAAATATTTCTGAGTAGAATCTGTAGTATAAATTCTTGAAACTACATTGTAAAAAATTTTAATTGAGTTTGGCGTGTGATGTCCCAAGTATTGTAGGGATAAGAAAGATATGGAGCCTAAGGAGGTAATATTTAACATCAAGTGTCATAGGACATCAAGAGGAATCTAAGGAGATAATCCTAAGAATTATAATTTCTATATATGATGTGGGTGATTTTTTAGCACTATTCTAAGGCATTCACATGCAGATAAGGCATTGACCGAGCCCTTGTTTGGTATCTCACTCAGTGTCTTGACCAATGAACTGGGGTGTATTTTTATGATTGCTGAAGGTATTCCCTTGAGAATCCAAGGATGGCTCATGTTTTAAAACTCCATTAATGGTAAAAAGGTCCAAAATAATAAGGAATGTTTAATTTAGTAAATAATAAAATTTCATTGAAAAAAACCTATAAAAAATAACCATTAAATTTCATTTTTTTATCTAGAATTTCATTAACAAATTAAATGAGATAAAGAAGTGTAATTAAACCATTTGAAAAATAATTTAATTCAATTTCATCTACTACTAACCATAGTCAGGTAAGTATAAATACATTTTTAGGATAAAACCATTTCATTAATCACAACACAAAAAAGAGATAACTGGTCTTGTGAGTTGATATACCCTATTATGTTTGAGATAATTGGTTTTCATAAATTTAACCAATTTGATTTTATTCGGATTCAAACTAAATATACCTAAGTAATATTTTTGTTGTTTATAACAATGGAAAATTTATGAAAATAATAGGGTAAAATGAACGGAGTGGCCCATGTTGGGGTTACAATCTCCAAACATTTTATGTGGGTCTAGATGAAATCAAATATATAGTGTGGTAATTTAATTTATTTTTTTCATGAAATTAGGAATGAGAACCAGAATAAATGGTATGTGGAACAATATTTTTTTATTAATGATGAACTTTTGAGGGAAAAGCATATATTACACCTATGTTATGATTAGGATGCTTCAATCATCCATTATTGAGCTTTGATTTGAGCTATAAGGAGAGTTATCAGAATAATCAAAAAATTTCATAAAAATAGGTTGAACGATCTTGCACATAAATTGTATCTGATATAGAAAGATAACAAGAGAAAATAAGGAATAAGATTGAATCACTTATCGAGGGTGATAAAAAATGACTGGTGATGTTTGTTGTTGACAACAGATGGAGGAGATAGCTCCATTAATAGGAGGAGATCCAATGGAGGTTCCCACATGAGGGAGTAGGTATTGTGTGGTGTGAGGAAAGAAAAATAAAGAAGAACATTAAAAGATTAGGGGGTAAACATATAAAATCACACATTTTAAAGGGGCACATGGTTTTGAAACACAATTTTCAAAACCATGCACCTAATAGAGCACCTATACTGTTTAAGTGTCACTAACCATAATGACTAGGATAATCATTTGAAAAACTGTACGCAACCCATGTTCTACCCTCTACAGTTTTCTATAGAAACCTCCCACTATAAAAACTTTTTGGGGACCAACACTCTTGAAACTCCTTTGAACACCAGAGACACATCCAATACCTTATACCCCATCTACAATTTGTTTGTGTGTGTCCCAATTATTGGGTTTATATTTTTATGATTAGTTTTAAATTTGAACAATTCCCATAAAAAAGGTACAAATTCTCTTGTGGAATTCAACCTACAAAAAAATAGGATGTTACACTGGAAATACAGTTCTTGTATGTTTTATACTTGATTATGTATAATATAATTCATTTATTATAGTTTTCTTTAATTATTTACTAATTTATTTCTGAACCTTATTATGTCCATGGATGTGTGCATGTTTAGTTTATGTGTACTCTTATTTCACTTTGATATGAGGGAAGAGTTTTCCCACTATATCATTTTAGGACATAACCACTAATCAATAACCTCAGGAGTATGGGGAGGCATTCATGGGTACTTTATATGATATGGATCAGGTGACGTGTAAGGACGGTCCATGGTATTTCATAATATTTCTATATATATATATATATATATGTCTTATAATTTCAAAAAAATTTCCAAGAAGTGACATGCGTGTTGAATTCAAGATAAATTCATTAATAAACCCCTAAATAGGTTTTAGACCATTAATATTATTTTCCTTTCACAATATTGGTTAAATACATCATAGATCCATACCCTCAATCCAAGGGTAGATATTTTATGTTCATCCTTACTTTGACCGGCTTATTTTCCGAATATGATAAAGAAAATCTCTAAATAATGTTGTGGAAAAGGCTATAATCCACTTCATGAAATCTAATTTCATTACCATATTAATAATACTTCATATAATTATGCTGAATAATTTCACCAAATTCTATTAATTTGAGATGAATAAATTGTAATGAGGGAATAATGTTGTATCCAATCAATCATCTTACTATAATGCAAAGGAAAACAAACAGATAGAGTTTTTTAATAAAACATTTTCACATATCCCTTATAAAGTGGACGATAATGATTAGTATTCATGGTATTAAGAACTCTATATACTATTGTTTTCTTATCACAATGTGACTTATAATACCACACATGCACACCCATATTCAATAGTATATGCTATAGAAGTATTCTTGACCATCAAATTATAGTTACCCTAATATTCCATTTCCCTTTATGATAAACTATCTAAATATAAATATTCTAATATTTAACGTTATTATTTATAATGAATATAGGATACAATATTACACAAAATAAGAAATATTTAAGTCTATAAGAACAATGTAACATGATAATTCTATAATAATTATTACCTTTACAAGTTCATTAAAGAATAATTAATAAGATTTTAGAAAACCAAATTTATGTAAAAAATCCATAAATGATGGAATAGAAGTAGAAAAGAACATAAATTATATAAAATTCCCTCTACAATCGATATTATTCCTTGAAAATAATTGATTTTGATCATATAAAACCTTATTGAAATGAAAGGTTTTTCATAAAATACATTATATAACATCACATTAATTTTATAGAAATTTTATTCCAAATTAATTTTTTTTAATATGACATAATCATATTACTATAAATTCAGATTACTAAAGTCACCATTTTATAACATTAAACTATATACTATATAATTATTTTGATGAGATGATAAACTACACTACACCAGGTCTATCCCACATAATCCTTAAACATCCTAGAGTGTTTTGTCTTATTTGTTATAATATCATTACATGTGTGTATAATCTATGTAGGATAGATGTAGTCATGTTTTCCCTATACATGATCCTAAATATTGTTAGAAATTACCCTATATCAAATAACATTGAGTATATTGACTTATGTTATTCTGGGATATGTAGTGGTGCTTGAGAATCCCACCCAAGACTAATAAAAAATCTCAATTTACCCAAAACATTCAAATACATCATATTTATTAGCCCATATTCATTTCATAGAAGGCTATCACTCTTATATCCTTATAAATTGATGGGATCATTACATATTCCTCCTACACATGATCCAGAATATAGAAGATTCATTTTCTATGAACATTATGTGGCCTAATTTTTCTTGATCTTGTGAGATATGTAGAGACATCTAGATAAACCATCATTGAAACAATGAATTATTTAACAATATAATTAATCCTCTACTATACTCTATCGTTTTCATCATTTTCCTTATTTTCATTGGGTCTTCCAAAAGTCATTCATTAGGATGGAACAAATTTGTTTTCTCATAGTATTGAGATCTCTGTACATTCGAATAAGGTTTAATTATCCCTTTTATCAACAAATAAATCATCCATTTTACTAATATTTACTATATTTATGATTTATAATTTTTTAAATACCACTTCTATGAATTAGGCGTTTCTTGATTTCAATAATTATAGGATTTATAGTGATTTTTGTGTCACTTTCATTGGACCAGGACCTAAATTTCATGAAGATAGAACCCCCTTAGTGTTTTCTCTCATTATTATTATTAGGTTATTATATATTTTACTTTACACGGTGGAAATATTATTTCCCCTAGTATTAGGTTTAGTGAGACTCCTCTTATTCAAGAATACATTATGAAATCTAAAAGTCGATATGTCTCATTCCTTTCCATAAATCCTTATTCACTTCCACATTCCATTAACACTATAGAATGACCTAATATTTATTGTCCATTAACAAAAATATTCTATTTATATCATAAATATTCTCTTTCAATATACAATAATGATTACCTTCAGTATTAGAATAAATAATAAAATACCCCATGGATAACGTCCTTGAGTACACATGATAACCAAGGTACTTTTGAATTTTTGACTATATATACACCATATATCCAGCCCACCCATAAGACCAAAGAGATATGTTTTCATTATAATAGTGAATATACTCTATCCAAAGACACCCTCAAAAATAGTTTTTTTAATCCATATTTTGAATATGGTTTGTCTTCATCCATATTTTCATGTTCAATGGTATAGTAATGGGGTCGTCGTCCAAACCAGATCAACTGTTATCAAATATTATCCATTTTAATTATATAATTTCCTAAATCAATGATCATAAAATTTAAATTATTACACCATATCCACCATTTTTAAATGTAATTGAATGATTAATTATCTTAAAACCTCATCAAGGATGTCACAAACCCAGTTAGTCTAATTAATATGACCATAAACTATGTGAACAATTTATATGTGCTCTTATGTAATAATATTATGTTACTCTATTCAGGGTAGAATTACCTTTTCCTCTCCCCTATAAACGATAATTTTTGTATTGATTAATGTTTTTTAAATAAACAATTATAATGTTTTGGTACAAGTTTTTCAAATTTAAACAATATTCTTCTTTGTTTATCAAGCATTACCTTAATATGGAAATGAAAATATGTATATTACTCATCCACTTTGTTACCTATAAATGGAATCATTTGGGTAAGATGAGTCTCTGAACACTATAAATACACCTTTTTTACCCTATATGAAATTTAATTTTTGTGAATGAAAATATTTATAGACCATTTCAATGCTAAAAACCCACAAATGAATGTCCAAAAAATTGAGATGTATCAACTAGTAATGAATTTTCATTTGATGTATTAGGAAATAGTTCTTTATCAATAAAAAATAGGCATAAATTCTTATAAATTCCACCTTCAAGAAAGAGTGAATGTCACACTATGATCTATAGGTATATGAATCATGGTAAATGTTAGAGAATCTATTTCTTCCATATATAAAAATTGGGTTAAATTTTCTATATAGAATACATAAGAATATAATTTTATTATTGAATAACCCTCTTAATCATTGATTCTTCCATCAAAACCCACATTATGTTTTCAATTTTAGTAAGTCATTTTTTTCTATAAAATTAGTAAGGAGTATCCTTCCCAGGATATTCTAACAAGATATAAATTGAACATAAAAAAGAAACTAAGATAATATTTTATTATATGAATATTTAAATCTAGAAAACAATTCATAGGATTAACTAATAAATTATTATATATCAGCATTCCTAGCTACCTTGACCTCCACTAATGGAAGTGAAAATTATTTTCACATAGATATATCTTGTATTTACCTTAAATAAGACTCAATTCTAATCACTTTAGTTGATAATTATTCATTAATAACATCAATGAGAGGCTTGATTTTGTCTTTATTTTCAACCTGAATGACTATAAAATCACAAATTTATTATTGTAATAGTGGGTGACCGAGATTCTAATATATAGTACTTTTAATTACCATATTGTGTATACTGTTAGTTATACATGATATCATCCTACCATTATAGTGAAAGATCTTTTCTACATCCACTATTTAATAGTAATTGTCATAGATTAATGTCATATAAAATGGATATAGATGAACCCAAATTATAATGAGAACATCTAGATACTATGAAATTAATCTTAAACAAATGTCATATGGTCTAGATACATCATACTCAATAGACATAGTATATATTTGTCTATCTGGTGCTAGGGAATCATAATAATTTAGACTTATTTCATGAAGTTTCTACTTGGTAATCTCTAGTAGCGATATCATGAGGACAGATCTACCAAATAGGAGAACCATATGTTTTGGGCGACATTGGATGTTTCTATCAACAAACATGTGTAATAGTCACCTAAATTTAGAACATTACCAGTGTATTCCATTTGATCACATATATTGATGCAAGAAAAACCCATGATAATGAATTCAGGGCGAGGTAGCTCATTTTGGGTGTGTCCTTGGTGGTATGGAATTATTTGAATGGTAAAGAATGTATTTTTCACTTCCATGTCAAGGAAGTAATATATATTGGTCCATGTTGATCAGGATGGTAGTACTTTCATAAGACCATAGTCATGGAAGTTGATGGTAATTTTTTCCAGTTAGATTAAATAATAATAAATAATGAAAAGGATGAAAAAATGGGTGTACATCCTGATTTTTGAGATATTAAATACAAATAGATTATATTACATGGTGAGTTTTCATATTTTGGTAGTCGTTTATATGAATATCCTTCTCTCATTAGGGGATATTATGCGTTACTAGAACCTACTCTTGGTATGTGAGTTGTATTCACTTCTATCGAGATAATGTCCTAGAGGGTCATAGACAATAGCTTATTCAAGAATCCTCCATTTTATGTTGAATATGTATACAGGACGTGGTGGAACCCACCACTAGGGTCTGAGTTTCATCCAAGTAAATACAATCACCAAAGGAATAAATAAATTCATATTATCCATGTCAAGAATAATTGGCATTGAATTTATTTATTAAATTCATCTACATGTTTTAAATTAATTATATGAAAATAATATTTTAATGAATATTAGTTTAAAATATTTTAGGATCACTTAACATTTGCGGGAATGAAGAGTCAAGTTAATGGATCATGTATTATCACATAATATATTTATTATTTTAAAGGATGATGATAATAATTTAAATAATATTTATAGATCAATATATTATTTGTAATATAATTTATATAGTGTGTTAATTATTCTGGGGTTGGGAAGGAAATTCCGGGTAATTACTTAACACGCTATAAATAGAGGAAAATAAGAAATTTCTAATGAGTATTTATTTATATATGGTAAAAGATTATATATATTCTTCTATATTCTATATCAAAGAGAAAGAAGCTCTAGATCCAAGTCATCAGATGAAGATCTCTTCTGCATATTGCATGCACAGAGAGGTGGTGATCGTTAGAGCATCGAAGGAGTTGTCAGATCTCTGTGCTAGCACATGAATTTCATCCTTCTGCGCTCCCACAGATTCTCCAAGCATGTGGGAAGATCTACAGGAATTCAAATTAAGATTATTAAAGTATTAATTGTTGATTATGAGTGGTCATCAAGCATGGATTCATATCGAACCAGGTATTTATGGTTTTAGTTTTTGTGCTAAAAAATCTTAACATGAGATCCATGGTTTTAACTAGGTAGTGATTTACTGACTTCGATGTGTTCATGTTTATCTCTAGTGGGAAAATAATAAAATCCAATTTTGGGGTCTTCTGCTGAGTGCCTGATACATTCAATTATTATCAGAGCGAGCGTTTGAAGATTTGGAGAAAAAGAAAATTTAAATTTTCATTAAATATATTAGAGGGCATCGTTTGTTCCTAGAACTACAGGCAATGGTTGAATCCGAGCTTGGATGACTAAGTTTAATTCATCCTATGTTTTAAATAAGGATTTCAATTTCTCATTTTTTGGATAATTTTGAAGAATAATTATGTTATAATTACCAGAATCCATTACCGATGAAGCCGAACACCGACCAGATTGCACAACACTAGAATAATATTTTCTTGATAGGTGGAATTTTTTATAATAATAATAATAATAATATATTATTTTTAATTTCTACAACTAAGATATTAGACTGATTAAGTTTTATAAAGAAAAAAATGTGAAGAAAAATTGGTCTGATGGGTGTTTTCTCCCGGCCAGCTTCTTTCCATGTTTTTTAAAAAAGGTGTGAGGAAATTGTTTGGTCAAGCTATCCAATTTATCGATACACTTCTTTAGAATTGGAAAAAGCTAGAAAAACATTTAAAAGAGGGTTTAAATGGTGTACCACCCTACTTCCCACCATGTGTTATCCATCATCCAACCGAATCACCGAACTCCTCTCGAACCGCCTTCCTCGCACAGTGCTACCACTATCGCGTCGCGGCCATGTCGAACCCTAGTTAGATCCCCGTTGAGCTACCCAGACCCAGGCTGATAAATTAATCTAGTTTCTACCTATCTATCGCTACCTCATCTTGTTACTAGTATCTTCATTAGACCTCCTTCAACTGAATCTGATTATCTTCACCCATAGAAGGAATCTCCCCAAATTGATCTGGCCCACCACACCTTGCTCATATCGTAGCTCCTGTCCCTGCACAGCAGCACTGACTGGTGGCCTCCCTCTCATGTCACCATTATACCCTCCAATATCCCGAATCCACCCATATGTCCTCCACGTTTTCCTATGATAGAGGGTAATTTTTTTTGGGTTTTACAAAAAATAAAAAATATGGAATGGGGATCAGGGTTTCAGGAATTTTAAAAATGGGTATTGGATGCATGAACACCTTTCACGCATCCTTCTATAGAGAAGGATGCGTGAACACCGTTCACACATCCACCTGAGCGGAGGGATGAGTGAACGGTGTTCAAGCATCCCACAGAGAGTTAACAACATTCCTCTTTTGTCAGGTAATCATCCCCACGTTGTCCCATCCATGAACCATTCCAACATCATCATGAAATGGCCACTTCCAAATCCACCTTACATGTATGATAAGACCATTAAGAACATCTATGTCCCCTATTGAGTTTTCATCACCATGGTAAGTGCATTCACTTGTGTAACCTCCACGAAAATATTGAACTATGAATTTTTTTTCAATTTTATATTCACTTGGTAATACGGGTCCCGACCATGGGGTGGTCCTGTAAACCTCCCAATTCTAGGGATTGAGCGGAACCACTAGCCTTTCCCTTAAATGAGGATTGGTGATGAACATTCCTCCTCCCCTGAATCAATTTTTGGACACCCCTCCTCAGGTAATCCATTATTATTTCCTGAAGGATGTCATGCTATTCCTCCTCATCACTACATTCTGAGAGATAAATTAATATTTTATCACCTCTGAATATATATTATATGAAAAAAATAGAATACATGAACACTCAAATATCTTTCTCTCTACCTTTGGGATCTATAACCACACATAAATATATAGGACAGTCACACAATCTTCAGATCCATTTATTTCTATTGTTTCACACACTGATCATGAATCACATGAGATTATAGGTCAGTGGTGATCATGACATTCCCTTGATCATGAACCCCTCAAATGGGAAACATCCCCAAATAATCCCCAACATCAAATGAACCATCTCCATTGATATAAGATCCAACTCTAAAATGGGCCTCATATATAGCATATACCACCACCATGCCCCCTCAAATGGTCATCTTACATGAAAACGTATCAACCATTGAACTATGTTGGCTTTTATTCCCAACTAACTAGGATACTTAGGAAGTCTGGATGCGGTCCAAAACCAACATCCAAGTCCTTAATAATGTAATATGGGAAACATTACTTTTAGGGTCACATCTACCCAGGAGACCATATCTATATTGGGTTCCTTAAGATCCTTGTTATAAGTCCCACACTATATTTTTACTAGGAACATGTCTCTTATATTTCCTTGGCACATGAAATATATTATCCATCCATAAAATAATACATTTATGGTGAACCTAAAATATATATAGATTTATCCATTGATGGAGAACCTAAAATAATTTATAATGATTCCAAACCCATTTATACCAATGATTGGTCATTATGTCATGGTTATCCTTAATTTATACACTTGGTAATGAACCAAGTATTCGTGAACATATCTTAAATCTATAAGAGTGTCTCTGAATAGGAATAGTTATGGCCAAAAGGGTGTGCTGAGCTTGAATTCTCATCCACTCAACCAATGTGATTTGTTAAGTGTCATTGGACAAGTTACCTAGTGAACACTTACCATTAGATTGTAGGTCCATAAATAATTAATACAAGAGCCATTAAGAATATTTGTCTCCTTGAACTAAACTTCTTGGAGATCATTCAGAAATAGTGGACCTGATGTAAATGATTGTAATGAAAATAAACCCATGCATTCAACTATCATGAAAAGTTACCTAGTGAATTTTTTGTGTTAACAAAGGAAGAGGGATTTAGAAAAACATTCCTCTTTTAATAACATGATATTCCTGAACAGACTATAGTAATTAGGTTTTATTCTAATGAATATAATTATTCTATAAGTAATTAAATATTTCATTATTTATCACCCCCTCAAGGGAAACACTCATAAACATCTTTATAATGGTTAATGTTTTCCAATAATGGATTTCAAGATGTTCTAATACAGAGAATACAGTAGAATTTATCTTCGTCTTATGAATGTAAAGATTTGAAAACATATATAACTTCCTCAAGGATGTTCTTCTTCAATACATATTTTTTAGGATGCCAAAACATGATCTAACCATGCTGATATCTTCTTTATACTTATTATGTTGGATATGCTAACATTTATTCTTAAAATTCATCAATGATGAACTTTTTCTTTATCAATGGAGTTTGTCCTATTTTGACAGTATAGATGATTGTACATCTGATAATTTGTTCTAATTTATATTGTGTAGCAGAGATCCCTTCGCATTACATTTGGATTTTTGTATCGATTTTTTTCTTATTCGTTTTCATGGATAGTGAAATCTTAACCCTCTGAAGGGTTTTTTCTTATTCTGGAAGAATATGAATTTAATATTTTTCATAATATCCATAATTTAATGTCATGATGGAGGTATTTTAATTGTATAATCCTCTATTGAAGATTGCGCACTAGTAGAAATTGTTTCCTTTTATAAAGTCTGAATATGTATCTTCTCAAAATTGTCCAAATGAACTTCTAATTCATATTGTAGTTATTCTGATCTTCAATCATAATCGTATACTCTTCACAAATATTCATTATTCATTCAAATTATTCTTCATGCAATTTAATTTTTTAAAACAAATAATCGTGTTCCGTTATATTCTAGGATTTTACATCTAACTATAAATCATTGAGATAAAAAATATTTTTCAAGATTTCTTCCAGTTCACACATCTTTTCATCCATACTCTATTTGATTTCAAAATAATTAAAATAATTAATTTTTATAAATTAATTTTATCATATTATTTAGGATACATATATATATTGGTATATAATTTGATAACAGTAAGACACTTATTAAAAAAAGAATAGATGTCTATAAATGATAACAATAAGACACATACAAAATGTATAATAAATCAAATATCAACCTAATCTACGCCTCTGGAATGGATGCTCCTCTGTCCCACAGCCAGGCGTATAATCGATGCGCCCACACCATGTCTATCTATGTCTATGCTCTAGAGTACGCTGCACATCCTCATCAACAACCACCTCCACATCCTCCTATGTGACAGGCGGTGGATGTACAGTCTCACCGCATATACCCTTGCCCGCATATAAGGATAGTGGAAGCTAGCTGTAACTCTAAACAACATAAGATGTAGATGGATGCTCTACTGAGGATGATTGCAATAAAGCATCGAACTCGATCCATTCATCGTCTTTATGTACCTGTGGTTGTGTTAGAGAAGCTGGAGGAGGATCTGACTGATCATTTTGAACACCCTCCTCCTGTGGAATAATAACATGTGGCCGAGCAAGCTGGCCACCCTCCTCATGTGGAAGAAAAACATCCATAACAGGGTCGTCACCCCAAGAACATCTATGTGAGGCTCAACAGGCTCCGCAGCCTCCGCAGCAGGTGGTGGATCAAAGAAAATGCCATGATAAATCTCGTCCATTGATGGAAGAAGTTGTTCCACAAGGGTGAGAAAATATTCTAGGTCAAAGGGAGCTCTCTCCACTGGATCAGACATATGAAGTAGATGAAAAATACGAGCATCCTATGAAAACAAATTCCTTTGTTAACTAATATGAATAAAAAATCTGTTGAACAGTGGATGGAAGAATGCATACCAACTCATGAAAGCCCTGTCCGTGTCGTGTAAGAAATATGACTAGGGACCTGATGTACCGGCCTGCATAATCCATCTGATCCATCAAATGAAAATGTAATGTCCCTACCCCTCACAACAGGGAAACCCTTTGTTTGTCCCATAACTCAACATATCTGGCATGGTAGCTCCTCCAATCAAAATCCATCTTCCCTGACATCTTCCGGGAATGCAATGAATCCAACTGACTGGGCTGGTCAGAAACTAGCTGAAGGAATCCAAACTACCTCATAACCCTATCCTTCCGATTCCACTCGACTATATAAAAATCAATCAGTGGAACCCCACAGAATCCGATAGCAAACATCGTAGTACAGTACGATGACATACTCTTAAGGAAAACATCTGTATATGGAATCCATGTAATCTGAAAGAAAAAATAAATAATAAATTAATAAATGAATAAGTGTAAAGTAAATTTTAAATATTTAACAATATAAATAATAATCAATTACATTGTATGGTCGAATGTTGTCTAACATAAGTCTGTAGGCATGGACATCATGTCTGTGAGAATCTGAATGTTGATGCGCTTGAGTCCACCTGTAGATAAAATTTTTATTTTTACATTTCATTATTTAATCTTATAAAATTAAGTTAGATATTAAAAGGCATTAATAAAATAACAATTTCCACGTGGAGCCTCTTCTACAATATCAACGGGTAATGGCACACGGGCATGCGGAGCTAAATGAGGGATGTGCTCCCATACCCACATCTGTAGAAGAACCGTGCATCCGGTGATCTGCATCTTATCGATGTGACATGCACTGCACATGGCCCTATTTGTATATGCTAGGAAGGCAGACCCCTAGCTATACCGGCTTGCCTAGTCCATATCCTCTAAAAAAGATAAATACATCAGGTGCACAAAAGTAGTAGATTGGTCAACAAAAATCGTTCCACCTGTTAGCCTCAAAATATATGTGTGTGAAAATCACAACATAGTGATGTCATCAGCATCATCTGGTAAATGTTTGAAGTGATGGTCTAACCAAGGAATCCACAATCTACCACCGAAGATGGTCCTGTCATCATCTGGGACCTCTATGCCCAGTAGTCTATGAACAAGCTCAGGAAAATCTGATGGAACTCGGCCTATCAGAGCATGTCTGTCGATAGGGAGGCCCAACATAATGGACACATCCTGTAATGTAATATTCATCTCCCCCTCACTGAAATGGAATGTATGTGACTCAGGCCTCCATCTCTCTACAATTGCGGCAATTAGATGATGATCAAGAAATGTGAAGTCGCACATTGCAACTCCATAGAATCTAGCTCGACGAAGATGGGGGACGATAGCGGGAGGTGGTGCCGTATGATGGAAATGGTGAGATCTGCGTACACTCAAGGGAGGCAAAGGACAACCCTCTAAAAGCAGCCATGATACATGAGTATCCTGAGATGTAAGCAATGGAAAACTTTCCATCTACACACATGATATCATCGTTACTTTTTAATAGTGAATTGAATATAAATTGTAATATTTTATTTAAAAAATATCCACAACAAGAAAAATAAGGTAGAAAATAATGCAGAAGTGATGAAAAAACCTGCATTGAAGATGTAGAAGCATGATATATTCATTTTTGTTCGGTGTTTGTTTTTTTAATAGATTTAGTATCATAAAATTCTTTATGATAAAATTCAAAAATTGAAAACTTATATTTAAAAAAATCTACAACAAGAAAAATAAGGTAGAAAATAATGCAGTGGGGATGAGAAACTAGTATGAGGTTATTCATAGGATACCATATTATTCATTGATAATATCTATAATTACACAATGTCAATGGAGGATCATGCCTAGAATCTCAAAATATTATTTAAAGTCCATCAACACAACTATCACTATGAAAATTTGTCCATGTGCAAGTTTTGGACAAGAGAAGTTCATGTACATGGGAATGTGGTTTTTCAATATAGTGTAGTAGTAGACCTATTGAAGGTCGAAGTGATTTGTTCTTGGGAATCACCCAAAAATGATGATTATATAAGACATTTTCTTAATCTAGTAGAATATTACAAGATATTTGTACCCGATTTTTCTTGAGTTTAGGCACCATTGATGGACTTGACCAGAAACACAATGTGTTGGTGGTATCATTACCTTACTGGGGAGAACTCTTTGGTGTTTATTGATAACAAGAGTTTTAGGTATATCTTTTACCAATTAGATTTGACCTTGAGACAAATGTGGAAGATGGACTTTTTTCAAAACAGTTTTTTTGAGATCTCTAACACCTCAAGAAAGGAAATTTCATACCTGAGTCACAAAAGTAGATTTTTTTGGAATCAATAGAGGCCTGGAAAGTAATAGAAGAGTTGGTAGCCTTGCACTTGGATGTATGGGTGGATAGTGGTAGAGGATAATTGTTTCATATTATGATACAATATTCTTTGATGTAATTAGATGTGGTAGAGTTTGTGGCGAAATGCATAGTGTTCCTACAGGTGATGGTTTAGAACCGTTATCCTGGGGATTTGTTTCAACCCATGGTTTCCCCAAGTGAGACAAACCAAAATAGTTGGTAGCCTAGAGGAGACTGGAGGAGACTACTTGGGACCTATAATCACATATTCAAAAATGAGACAAACCAAAATAGTTTTAGTATCAAAAATTCTTTATGATAAAATCCAAAAATGAGACAAACCAAAATTGAAACATCTCAAAATTGGAGTAGGTCAGAAAAAAAGGATTCAATAATGAAACATTCACATACGAAACATCATATACATATTAATGATATGGTACAAAGACTTGATCATGGATGACGAGATGTGGAACTCTGTCCTGCCACCTGGGGATGTCTCTTACGAGTATTTCCTTCTGCGTGACAAATACTACATCGTATTCTCCCTCCTCATTGCTGAGGCTGATCCATATCATTTATGATGCGAGTTGACTTCGGTCTTCCATGGGGCCACAACCTGGTAGCATGAAGCCAATTATTTTAAAAATGGAAGACATTGGAAAAATCATAAATGAAACCAAAAGAAACTTATGAAAACATGGAAATATCAGGGACGATGGTTGGTTAATCAGCAGGCAATGTGATAGAATCAAAGTCACCAACAGGCATCCAAGAAGCACTATAACAGTTAACCAAAGTGCTCATGTGATACACTGGGTTAGCATATGGCTCCCATGATATATTTACCAAAGTGTAAGCTGTGATAACATGTACACATGGATATCTCAATTCTTGAAAGCTGCCGCAATCACAACACCTGTTGTCCAACCTCATGAAAAACACTCCATCAGTTGTTCATGTACCCTGGTCATAGCATTTTATTTCTCAAAATCTCCTCTTTTCCCTGTCAAAGTCTATAACAATCCATCTTGAAGCCTCATTCCATATCCGGTCAATATCACTTTGAAAATGTTGAGTAAAAAGAATGCCATTTTACATCCTCTGGTTGGCCTTTTGGGACTTGTCAACAAAGTAGTGAACACATCTAAAAAATGTTTATTGAACTAGCCCTGTGATTGGGAGTTTCCGCACACCCTTGAGGACCCCATTTATGCACTCCACCATATTAGAGGTCATATGCCCTTATCTCATGCCACCATCGTATTCTCATGACCATTTTTCCTTTGAAATTTGCATCATATATTCATATACCTCCTCATTAATAGTTTGAATCTCTTCAAGACATCGATCAAACCTTTCTTTTTGGGGTTTATATGCTGAAACCATAATATAATAATGTATTAAAATGGATATTAAATTTTGTTAAAAAAGAAAGTTTAGCAAACCATACACAACTTGTGGATCGCCTTCTTTATGACCTTATATCTAAAATTCATATGCACATTACTTGAAATATGTCTAATGAAATTACAATGATAAGCATTCAACTCAGTCCAAGAAACCCCATCACTACTCACGGCCTCTATAATCACTCGATGGAAATCAGATATCAGACACACACCCTTTTTTGCGTAACCTAAACACGTACACATGCCAAAAACCTTCTCCAACATTCAAAATTTTCTTTTTCAACAACAGAAATAGAAAGTGGTAGAGGAGCGCGATTACCATTCTATGTGCCAGCAATGAATAGAACACCTGTATACTTTCCAGAAAGGAATGTACCATCTACCTGAATAAACTGTTTACAATAGGTAAAGGTAGAAATGCACGTTCTGAATGCCCAAAAAAGATTATTGAACTTCACCTTTGACTGATAAACTTGATGATTTTGGGATACATACTCAACACTGTCCAAATGATAAACAATCTGATTGTTGAGAGACAACAATTCCATAAGCTGTGGAAACATCGCATAAGTCTCATCCAATCACCATACACTTTTATAATGGATTTCTATTTTTCATTCCAAGCTTTATTGTATGATATCTTATAATTATACAACTGTTGAATTCTTTGCTGAATAAGGGAAACAGGAACATCCTGACATGTTCGTATCACCTCACAAATAATAGTAGATATAAACTCCGCATCAAGGGAAGAGTGATCATGTGCCAAGCTGGGATGCAGACAAGTGTGTGGGCCTTCTAATTTGGTTATCTTCCAACATCCTTAATATTTATCAAATATTTCTCTTAATAAAAATTTACATTCTGACCCATATTTTTTACAATGAATGAGATATTTGGTCTTCTTGGACTCATCAACCACAAATGTAAAATGTCACTCAATGTGGTATTGATTTATCACATTTTTCATGGCCAGTTTACTTTCAAACTCCTTCCCAACATAAATGGAATTATCATTTGATGCATGGATATTCCCTATAATGCCGGGGAATTCAGAAGATGGTGTAATGACTTCCCAATCAATATTCTCTTCACAAGACATTCCTTCAACTAAGGAACTCAAAACTAAAGGCTTATTACCACTAACTGGTGGATACAATGGATGTCTATCTCTCAAAGAATCCTCAGAAGGTTCATTCCCAACCACATCATCTCCTGATGACTCCATAAATTCTTCTTCCTCAGATAAACATTCATGCACTATATCCTCACAAAAAGGGATGTCATCTACATTTCCTTCCAAATTTTGATCATCTTCTTCATAACATTCTTCTACAGGAGTCATACGAGGAGGAGGCAATGAATATGACTGATGTGAAGGACCGAATTCTATAGAGCTCCTAAATCATGGTTCTGTAGTAATTGATCTCACCACATCAATATCAGCAATGACAAAAAAATAATTCCATCAAACCATTAATACACTGTTTCCTGAATAACTGAGAAGCCTCCATCCAATCCTCATCATCGACTATAGGGTACTCGATGTGCCACAGATGTTCAGGATATTGAAGATATCGGTATTTAATTGAAGTGATTGCTTGTTCAGCCCTCAGTTTTAACCGATTATGAATCTTATTATGAACTGCATCCAATTCCATATAACCATGGAGATTTACCACTCCAGAAGGTGGCACACTGTAGCTAAAACCCTTCTCAGTATAAATTACCTCACCGTCGCAATATATTTTCCATACATAATTACCAATAAATAATAATTTAAAAATATTATATACTAAATTAGAATTTTCAATTGTTTAATTTGGTTTTGAATAATTGATTATCTTGAGACTTTTTTATGTATTGATTTATCAATGTTAAGGTATAGTGATTGTGATATTATCACAAAATAAAATTTAATATAATGTTTCATAAATTTTAATTACATATGAATATATAATCATGACTTGATCTTGAGACTTACGATTAGTTTATCATTATTTGATAAACTAACCACAACCTATGGGTGGAATTCTGTCTCTATTATCAAATATTTCAGCAACCGCCAATCTCGTGTCAAAAAACAACGCCTCCTCTCAAATGAGTTCTCAAATACCTCTTTGTGGACACCTCTATGGGGAAGCTAGTTCTGGGACACCTCTTCGGTGGCGTCTATCTTTTAATTACAAATTTACTCACATGAATGTGAGGGGGTTTGGGGGTATGAAATACATAAAAAAATTTAAGCAGAAACTGAGGTGCTTACATTTACTGAGAAATGACTCGCTGGTCATCAATGTGGAAAAAATAAAATTAATACAAATTGAATAACCACATACACAAAATAAGACATGCAATTTCAATTATGCTTGGTCGGTCATCTCAAGATCAGTCATCACTCATAACATGTGTTTTGGTATAATTATTATATTATCCATATTATATAACATTATCTATTACTAAATGAAATGTATATTAAATAATACACCTCTATTACAAAAATTTAACTTCATATATATATATATATATATATAATTATTAATAACATTTAATATATTTTATTATAACTAATATAATTGAGATTTAAAAAATAAACACTTTTTTATTTTAAATTTTATGAAATTGTTTTTTTTGGCCATTCTTATACTTTTCAAAATATATGTAAATATATTTTCTACTTTATTGATTAAAAATATTATTACTAGTAAATAAAAGTAATATAATTTACACTTACATAAAAACCATTAATTAAAAAAAACTTCTCTAAGATAAATTACTTTACCTAAACATTCAACATTTTAGACATAACATAAAACATTCAATATTCATACAATATACATTCAAAAAATTATATCATATAAAACATTCAAAATCTAGAAAATTAAATCATACAAAACATTACACATCATGAATAACATATGAAATAAATAAATCATACCCACAATTAAACATAAAAATGAAATAAATAAACACAATTAATAAAATTAAAATGTTAAATAGAAATGTTACCTCTATAAAAGAAGAAAATATTTGTTGAGAAAGAATTTCTGCAGGGCATCACCACAAAATCCAGAGGAGAAAAATGGTTTTTGAGGGGGGCCCTCCTTTTATAGACTCAGTGGGATGCGTGAATTCCATTCATGAGTCATTCACAGACCAGATGAAGGATTCATGAAACCCATTCATGCATCTTCAGCAGGGGAAACGATGCGTGAACGACGTTCAGGCATCCAAGAAATTTTTTTAAAAATATCGGAACCCTGATCCCCTTTCCCAAATTGTTATTTTTGTAAAACCCAAAAAACAACTACCCTATGATAGACCACAATGAGCCCAACCATGCACCGACCACCCCATGTTCCATCGTGCGCTTCCCGAGTCGAGATCGGTCACCTGAAAACTATTTCACTACATGAGTGTGGATATCATTTGGATCGTCTTCATCCATGAATCCGACTAACCTATCTCCAACCTCCATGATCAACTTCCAATCTAACTAGTTTCGATGTGGCCTCCCTTCTACCGATTCTCACTGAGGTAACCGCTGCCTTTTGAATGATCTACCATGAGATTGGATGAGGTGGATCTGCTAGACCTAGAGAGGATTTGGGCTAAGCTTTCTATCTTAGATCAACCCCACGTGGAGTATGAACACTCCAAAATTGGCCTATATGGGTTCGATCAAAGCCGTACAGGGATTTCCCATGATTGTTAGGGCCCGATTATTTTTAATTTAAATAAAAGCAGTTAAATTAATTAATTTAATTTTGGTTGTAAATTTAATTAATTACTTATTATTTTTAATTTAAGAAATATATTTTTTAATTAAAGCGTAAGTTAATTTTATTTCATGATACATTAAATTTATTGATTTTATTTTTTTTAAAAATTATATAAATTAACATGGACGAATGATGAAAATTATTGAATTCAAATAATAAAAAAAATTAGGTCAATAAAATTCTATTCATAATAATTTAATAAAATATTACTTTTTATTTCTACATGTATTTTAATTAACCATGTTTAAAGCATATTAAACTTATCATGACCCATTGACCAATGAATGTATGTCTAGTTCATATTTATTTATTTAATTTAATTATTTATTGCAGTGATTATTTGTAATAATTAGTTTATATAAATGGTGATTTGTGTTTCATCTAAGCATCATTTAATATATATGGGTCTACATGTCCATTTACTGAGTTGTAATGTTTCTCCTGATACCCCTTCACATACGGGTGAGTATTTTTGTAGAATTAGAGATTAGAAGAGACACGCATCGTTCCATGCTATGGTTACACAACAAATATGAGATGGATGCATTGGATATGAAAGTACTGCATTTCAATTTGCAAGCGATGTAACTCAAGGTAATACCCATAGCTTCTAGGTTGATCAGTTATTCACTCAATGGATCAACCATTAGCTTCAGATCATTATCACATCATCATTTTTCTAATGGTTTATTATTTTTTGAATGTGTGGTTTATGAATGATCACATACAATAATAAACAATTATGGAAAGAAAAAATGAACCTGTGATGTAATGAATACAATTTAACTTTATTGCATAGTCATTTCTGAGTGCGATCACATAGAAAAGTCTTATGAAATATAAAATTATTTCTCTCATCACATAAAAATATAAAACCCTCAAAGAAATATTATTTTGTAACTTCCTTCCATCATTATTATTCAAACATAAATGGGTGTTCGGGGTGCTCTTCTTGCCAAAGATGAGGGTGTCACTTACTACCAAGGAGTTCTTATGAGAGTGGTGGGTTGAATTAACTAAAGTGGTAGTAATTTTTATCAAAATATAATTTTCTATTATTTTATAGGCAAGTGTTGATTAAATCATGTTACAATTTATGAATCATGGACTTACCTCAATAGATCAAGGAACTGTGAGTTAATGCAGTTAGGTAGTCAAAGTCATACTTTGAACCCTCCAAGTAGTGGTGTATCCAATTCATGTAGACTATTAGGTGATGTTCGAAGATCCTTGAAACTAGAATAATCAAGTGAAAATTATTCTAATTTTAGCATAGTGTGTACCTATAATTCGATAAAATATTGGGATACATTTAATGATTTAATTAATTAATAAAAATGTATATACTGATAATCATGTTAAAAGTAATAATTAGATAGAATTTTAATTTTGAATAAAAATAGAAAGTTATACGACATGAAATACTCTGATAAATAATGGAAAAATTAAATTCCCACATTGGAACAAGTTACCAAGTGTATTATATGTGCTTGAACACAATACTACGGTATAGAAATTCAAGGTGCTAGTATCCCCAATACCTGTTATGATACATCAAGAAATGAGGGTGAGAAATATGATTACAAGAGACTCATTCCTGAAGCTTATGATGGTTATTTCATAATTTTATCATCAATGTATAATTCAAGTTGCACTCACTACATCGAGACATGGGTGATATAACATGAAGTCTCATCTTCGAGAGTAGTTTGCAAGGAGAAAGTGAAGAAAGATACGAATAAGTTGATGATTATACTGACCTGTGTAAATTGAAATATTGTTTTTTTATTTCAATGGATCCATTTATCATATCTTTGTCACCCAATTAACTAAATTCTCATTTTTTGTTACAAAAAAATATTATTGACTGAATGATTTATTACCTATTTAGGTATGTTTCACCTAGTAAGTTAGCATATTAAAAGAAATATTCATCTTTAATTCTTATGGTGAACAAATCGAAAGGCAATGAAAAAAACCCAATGGAAAGTAATGACAAAAGAACATTAAAAAAGTACTTCAATGTAATGAGGTGTTATCAAGAGGTTATCTTCATCACATAACATGAAATAAAATAATGGAAGTATAATCACAATAAACTAAATTAAAGAAGAACTTTATTTTTTATCCTTTAGGTATATTCATCACATAAATGTAATGTTTCAATATTACATCTTAGATATTTAATATTGTATGCCTTTAACATATGTTTATTAAAATACAGAAACCATGTAAGTATAGAAATGTTACAAGATGGTTTTTTTATTTTTCAAGCAGATGAGAAAGGGTGATTTCTAAGTCATCGGTGAGAAGTACATGACTTCTAAATTTCCAAGTAAATGATTCTTGTTGAAATCATTGAGTATAAACAAAACATTTATCTCCTGTATCCTTTTTACACAAGGATACATTATTCATAGTTCCATAATGAATGTGGTTTGTGGTGTAGAATACTCAAGCAATAGTTCAGTGATACACAATTCATAGGAAATACAAGATGAATATAAAATGTAAGATGTTTATTCCCAATTGTGGTCAGATAATTATTTTTAAAGTAAAAAATAAAATTGGATGTCAAATATATTTTCGGTTTGGTATTTAGGCCTGGTAATGATAAACACCATTGGTATTTTCAATGTCTTTAGTTTGAAAAAAGAATCCTTAAGAAAAAAAGGTATTCCATAAATCATTCAGAATTAGTTCAGCAGGTGAGCATGAAATATTATAATGTTAATATGGTGGTAAATATATTTTATTATATTACTTTAAGTAATTAATTAATGATAAAGTAAATTAAAAATATTTCCATGGTTAGAATATATGAGTAGAATCAGACCGACAGGCTGAAGAATATCATAACTGAGTTATAATTTGTTAAATAATTTATTGTGGTGTAATGCCTAAACACACATTACTATATCTACATCATGACATTGATGATAATTATGAGGATCAATGATTAAGTCATACATGTCAACATTGAAAAAAAAGAATGTCGCATGGAGAAATTTCTAAACACACATATTATATATCAATGTTATGATGTAAGGAGTATCAATGTGGCAACTTGAAAAAAAATAAGTTATATTTCAGGATGCGATTTTCAATTATTAGTGATATACAATAACCATATTCCAACTCTAATGAATAATGGATATCATAACAGTTTTATTATGATGTAAGTCCATTATTTCATAAAGAATTATTTTTGGATGCCAATAGTTTGTTAGGTAAAAAATCAAACATACATCAAGAAAAACATACTGTGCATCTAAAGTAATAATCCTAATAGTTGTTTAGGATATTACATAAATCCATAAGATAGAAAAGATATCTTCAAGTTATAGAAAATATATTTATATAAGGTTACATGTCTCTTTTGAGTTAGTGAGATAAATATTGACTTGGGTTTATTCAATTCCAAAGATTCACATGTATTTGGTATATGAACAGGTTCCCCAAGTGTATAAAAAATAGGAATAATCTAGAGACACATACTACAGAGGATGGTTAAAACCATAGTGATAGTTTTTATATTCATTGTGGTGGATGATAAATTATTCATTGTGAATAATAATTCTAATAATTATGTAGTATATAGTAATTAGAGAATATTGAAAGATTGGTTAAAATTCGATAACGGATTACATGTATGAAAGTGAAAAAGGGGAATATTATTTTTAATATTATAGTGGGTATTCATATAAGATTATACATGTATGGAAAAATCATAGCAACAATAAGGCTTGATTGTTTATACCAGGTAATTTTAATGACTTTAGAATGTTACTTGACATAGTAAATTTCTATGATCATTTTATTTAGAATTTCATTTCATGACCACTAATCATGGAAGGTGTAACATCCCAAGTAATTAATGAAGAATAAATATTTTTATCTATTTTGATTAATGAATTAGATAGTGTTTTAGAGTCTTAAAATGAAAATAAATCCAATCTTAAGCATTGAATACACTAATATTTTTAAAAGATTGTTTTGCTGCCTTTTGATGGAAAACCATTTTTAAATCTATCTTTTGACAATTTTATAAGCTATGTTTGTCAAAATAAACTTTTTCTTTATGATTGGGACATGAAAATTTACTTTTTTTGAATTTTTGGTATTTTTCTGACAATGTTCATTTTTTAATGAATAGTGAAAAATACTGCATTTTACATCAAAACTACTTTTTAATCTAATTTATTTATATGATTAGATTATCTTTTGAATCGTTTTTATGGTGAAATTATAATATATTTTTACCATTTAATACAATAGTGGTCATTGGAATTAATTTCACTTTGAAATTGGACTTAAACTAGTGTCAATCTTTGATACTTATTGTTTCATAAAAACAAGTTATTTGCTCTGACAACGGGAATTAATTATTAAATTAATTAATGTTACTTATAAGTTTTTAATTTTGTAAAATATAAATCATTTTTGAATTCGGAATATCAAATATATCTTAGGGTGAAGTTTTGGTATTGTTCTAAAAAACTTCAATTTTTGATGAATAGTGAAACCACTAAGTGGTAGTTAAAGAAACTGATTTTTCGTTTAAATGAAACTTTGCCACTTTTGTGATTTAATTTTCAAAAATCCGACATACATGGTTGTCATTAAGAAGTAAAATGTGGTTCAATGAGATTAAAATAATTTTTTTGGTGAATAGTAACTTTTATGTTTTTAATAGCGATTAGTGGTAATTAGTGTAGTTTAAGGTAAAAATAATGTTTTAATAATATGAAATGACCTAGACACATGTCCTACCCTTATTGGATGTGTCATGGCCGACCAAGAAAATCCATGGGTCATCTTGGGGACCCCATGGAGCCTCTTTGGTTGGGAAACGACATAAATAACTTTTTATTTAATGTTAAAGTAAAAATGACACAAACATAAGTTATTTTACTAAAAAAAAATTTACATGGGGTTATACAAGTAATATTTTTGATTATAAATAGTCATTTGAAATCTAAAAAGCTTTACTACATCATAGGATTTTTTTAATAATTTTTAGACTTTAAATAAATTAAATTATTTATCACATCATGATGATGCATCGATTACCTCATTAATAAAGGATTTAAATAAAATGAAATGATAATTTAGAATCTATGACCTAAACATGGCCAAAACCTATTGGATGGGTGTATTTCGAACTATTATCACCTTACCCTAGAATTATATCAATTTGGGACCTTTTGAATCTGAAACGCATTTTAAAATAAAGTAACATTTCTTTACTTTCCAAGAGTGCGCCTCCTCTCCTCTTATAAAAGGCCCCCACCTCTACATCCTTACCCACACTTAAAAAGCCTTTGGCTAGGCCAAAACCTGCTCATTTTGTCTCTCCACATCACTATCTTACTCCTTGAATCCTCACTTTGGGAATAAGGCTTCCCAAGGAAGCCTTTGAGCTCAAACCAAAGGGAGTTACCAGATTTTAAGGTAATGTTTTCACTTGAGTCCTTTTGTTTTATTTTACTTCTCCAACCCCTATACTCATTTTATTCATTTATTTTGTAACCCCTCCTGTATCTTAAATATACTAGGATGTTGTTATAAGAAGTATTAAAGCTACACTTACACACACCTACATCTAATGGTTAAAGAACATACTATTTCCATGGTTGGCGAATTTCTGCCTCCCGAAACGATGATTGTTCAACATTATTTTAACACACCTTCAAAGGTGGCCATTAAGATGACACTATATTTATATATGATATATAATATGTTTATGTTTTCCTTAAGCTTATGTATTTTTCATTTATGACATACCTTTATGGTTTCCATTATGGGTAAACGCGATATCATATTTAAGGAAGTGCAGACTACCGCCCCCTCAAAGTGATTTGATTCGTTAATACCATATGTGGGATGTATAAAGGATGGAGTTATGATATTATATGTGATATTACACTGGACATATAATATACCTTTATATCATTCTGATTCCATTCTATAAAATATGAAATAGAAATGAATGTAGCGTTCATGCATACGTACGGCTTACCGTCTCCATGAACGGTGCATTTCATTTCTTACCTCTAAATGATTATGTAATATTATAAATGCATGAATGTACTGGATATATATGACATATATGATATCTACATCACGAATACCATTCTGTATATAATGGATACATGGAAAACTTGTAATTATAAAGGGTTTATTTTTGACTCAAGTACCAATGATCGTTAAAACGACCGTTATTAACATAAATAATTACATAGTGTTCATGACATGGAAATAAGTGATATAAAAGGAATAATGAACTTGAAAAAGGTTCTTAAACAAGTAGAAATTAACTGAAGTTTATTATTCAGGAGATTAAAGAACGACCAAGTCAAGTCGGACCCGAGGTATGGGACTTCGTCTCAATCTCCTTTCATTGAAGAATATTTGATTTTATACGCAACCTTCTTTTATACAGTGTATAAACCCCTTTGACTTTTACATTTATCTAAAAGGAATATTTTTTATACGAAGCGTTTTACTAAATGACAAAAGGGAATGTTTTTGTCGTACGTATGCGGCGACAACGACTTCTCCGCAGCCGTGACCATTATTTGAGTTTCGACTTCCTCTACAAGCCATACCTTTTTTAAAAAAAATTAAAAAATAAATACCATGTTTTAGTTTTCTTTTATTTTGGTATTGAAAATGGTTTTCATAATGTTTTTATATCAATGTGTTGTATTTATATCTTGTGATTGAAAGGTGGTAATGTTATTTTTCCTTTATGCATGTTTTATGTGATATGATTATGTTGAGGTTCTTGGGCATTATTATGAAGACGGGTGGTTCCGTGATAAACTAAGGGCGGGTGAGCCTGATATAGCTCTCTAATGCATTGGGTAACGTGACAGAGTGAAACGTTAAGGTTTCTCTGAAGAGATTTAGGGAATATATTGTGATGGGTATTCCAAACGTAACTAAGAGGGTCACTCCCTACGTAAGAATGTTATGAATGCCTCAAGTTACCTTTATGCCTTATGATTTCTATGATTTATTCATGATTTGATGAGGTATGTTAAAGTGCTTATGTTTTTTGGGTAAAGTATCATCTCATTATTATGTATATATGAACTTATGTTTCCTTTCCATTTTTTTATTACCCATACTGAGATTTTTATGCTCATCCCAAGTTTTTTTGAAATGTTTTTCACAGGTCAAGGGAAAGGTACATGATGTGATGATAGTGTCAATGAAGTGTCAAGAAGGAATCCATGTTTTATTTTAAATATGTTTATGCTGATGGGAAAAATGAGTACTATCTTTTATGTAACCACTTTTTTAAATGTGGGATGTAATTCATGTTTTATGCTCTAATTCTCGAAAACTCTAAACCTGAAAATATCCTCAAGGTGTAATCATGTAGTAACTCAAGATTAAGTAAGGTTTAAGGCCGGGGCCTTATAGTTGGTATCAGAGGTCGGTTTAGATAACTTTAAGAGTTAGAATTCTATTAAATGATTATCCAAAAATATTTTTTTATGGTCAAATTGAAATGATATAGAATTTTAAGATTACCATGTTGCTTCATCTAAGACATGTTTGTTCAGAATGGTTTTCCGTAGAGGAAATAGGGAAGCAGTGCTAGGAAGGCATATAGAAAGAAATAACCTTCCGAATCAGCATCCTGAGATGGTTGGAATTAGAACTGAATAGTTTGTTGCAGTAATGGCACAGTTGACTCAAGAGATAAATGGTGGTGGTATCTATGCACAAGATCAGCCAGATCAACCGAAGAGGAACATGTCAGTGGTAGAACATTTCATGAGGCAACATCCCCCATCATTCAGAGGATCATCTGACCCTGTGTTAGCTAAAGGGTGGATTAAAGCACTGGAGAAGATTTTCGATGTCATGGGGTGTTCAGACAATCAAAAGGTTAGTCTTGTTATTTACCGTTTGGAGGGTGAAGCAGATCAGTGGTGGTCGATGGTTAAAAATATCAGGGATGCTGATGAGATTGATGCTCTCGACTGGGATGAATTCAAAGGTATGTTTCTTGAAAATTATTTTCCTAAGGCTATTCGACTTAGGATGGAAAAAAATTCTTGGAATTGAGTTAATAGGAAGACTCAGTGGTTACCTATAAAGAAAGGTTCACTCGATGGGCAAGGTATGTTCCAAATTTTATCCGAGACCTTGATAGAAAAATCAATCGTTTTTACTCAAGATTAAAGCCAAAATATCGAAGGTCATTATCTTCTCGTGAGTTTAAAAGTTATGAAAAGGTTGTTCGATGTGCTGAGAAGGTGGAAATGGAGTTTGCCGATGATCAAGTGTTTTATAACAACTAGAAGAAGAAGAGACCGAGGTGTTAGGAGAAAGGGAAGAATTCTTCAAAAAAGTCTGATGGTAAGAAATCTAAGTTTCCAGTTTGTGATAAATGTGAAAAAAGGCACGCCGGGGAATGTCTTCTGAATTCTGGAAAGTGCTACCGATGTGGTAAGATGGGACATAAGGCTCGTGATTGCACTGAAAAAGATCAAGGTGATGGTAAGTCCAAATTTGATTTACAGTTACTGAAACTTTTTAAGTGCAATGAGATGGGTCACTTTGAAATTGAGTGTCCAACAAAGAGTTCATTTGATGGGAAGCAGTTACACTACAAGCAGAAAGGGGTGGTGAAATCCTTTGCAACTACTTCAGTAGATGTCGGTCCATCAAATGAAGTTGTATCAGGTACATTGTTTATTTTTTCAGATTATTCCAGTGTGTTGTTTGATTCGGGGTATACACATTCATTCATCTATGAAACCTTTTCTAGTAAAATGGGAATACAATCTCAATAAATGACTCCTGAAATTTTGGTAAAAAAACCTGGGGGAAATGTTGAGGGAAAAATAATTTATAAGAATATTCCTACCCTTATCTGTGGAAAGAACCTACTTGAAAAACATATTGTTCTACCTCTCGTAGAGTTTGATGTTATCCTGGGTATGGATTGGCTCTCTATTTACCATGATAAGATTGACTGTAGAGCTAAAGAAGTTTCTTTTCAGAAAGACTTTCAGTTTGTGTACAAGAATGAACCCTTACTGTTGATAACATATCAAGAGGCAAAGAAACTTGTAAAAGATGGAAATGAATGTTACCTTGCACACATCATTGAAAATAAAGGAACTGTTTAGATTAATGATGTGCCAGTGGTAAATGAGTATCCTGATGTTTTTCCTGACGAGTTTCCTGGAATAATACCAGATCGGAAAGTTGAGTTTACTGTAGACTTAGTTTCTGATGCTAAGACAATTTCAAAACCCCCTTATCGAATGGCTCAACATGAACTTTTAGAGTTGAAGGATCAATTACAAGATTTATTAGAGAAAGGTTTCATTAGTCCTAGCACATCACCATGGGGTGCTCCTATTTTATTTGTTAAAAAGAAAGATGGTTCTATGAGACTTTGAATTGATTATAGAGCCTTGAATAACATCACTATTAAAAACAAATATCATTTTCCTCATATCGATGATTTGTTTGATCAGCTCTAGAGAGCTCAGTTTTTTTTAAAAGATTGACCTGAGATCGGGGTACCATCAGATGAAGGTAAAGGAAGCAGATGTTCTGAAGACCGCGTTTCGTACAAGATATGGCCATTATGAATTTGTAGTAATGCCTTTTGGGCTAACCAATGCACCTACTATATTCATGGACATAATGAATAGAATCTTCCATGAGTTCTTGGATACGTTTGAGGTGGTTTTCATAGATGATATTTTGGTGTTTTATAAAATTAAAGAGGAGGATGAAAGACATTTAAGGATTATTTTTCAAACCTTAAATGAAAAAAATTTTATGGGAAATTCAGCAAATGTGAGTTTTGGTTGCAACAAATTTCTTTCCTTGGTCACATTGTTTCAAAAATGGGATAACTATTGATCCTACAAAAAAAAAGTTGTGGAAGACTGGCCAAGACGCACAAATGTAACTGAGATTCGTAGCTTCCTTGGTTTTGCAGGCTATTAGCAAAGATTTGTTAGAAATTTTTCACAGTTATCTTGTCCAATGACTAAGCTAACTCGGAAGGGTGTTAAGTTTATCTGGACAAAAGAATGTGATGATTGTTTTCAGGAACTGAAAGGAAGATTGGTGAATGCTCTAGTTTTGGCACTACCTTCCAGGAATGGGGAGTTTGTTATCTATAGTGATGCTTCATTGAAAGGACACGGTTGTGTCCTAATGCAAAATGATCAGGTAATTGCTTATTCTTCACGAAAGTTGAAAACTCATGAGGTAAATTACCTTACACATGATTTGGAATTAGCTGCTGTTGTTTTCGCTTTAAAAATTTTGAGGCATCATTTGTATGGAGTAAAGTGTGAAATATATACTGATCACAAAAGTTAAAGTATATATTTACTCAGAAATAATTGAACATGAGACAAAGGAGATGGCTAGAATTAATTAAGGATTATGATTGTACAATTCATTACCATCCGGGAAAAGAAAATAAAGTGGCCGATGCTTTGAGTTGAAAAAGTAATTATTCATTAACAATGTTGTGTTTGGAACGTGATCATTTGGTTAAGGATTTGATGAAATTTGGAATCGAAGTTGTTGGAGCAGGAAGTTCTTATGTTTTGTTTCAGGTATTAGTGAGATCATCTCTATCAGAAAGAATCAAGAAAGCACAGAAGCAAGATAGTGAGTTGCAGAAAAAGGTAGAGCTTGTTTAGAAGGGTAAGTTGCCTGAATTCAACATTGATAATGATTGTGTTTTTAGATTTGGGAAGATATTGTGTGTTCCTTGTGATTTACAATTGAAGGGAGAGTTGTTATGTGAAGCTCATAGATCTCCGTTTTCAGTTTATCCTAACAGTACTAAGATGTATAGAGATCTGCGAGAGTATTACTGGTGGGATAGAATGAAAAGAGATATTGCTGATTTTACTATGAAGTGTTTGATTTGTCAATATGTTAAAGTAGAGCGGAAGTTACCGAAAGGGATGCTTCAGCCTTTACCAGTGCCTGAGTGGAAATGGGAGAATATATCCATGGACTTTGTTGTGGGATTACCGAAGACATCTTAAGGTAATAATGCAATCTGGGTTATTGTTGATCGCTTGACTAAATCTGCTCATTTCCTTCCTATTCGAGATACTTTTTTCCTAGATCAACTTTCCTGTTTGTATCTTAAAGAGATAATCAGGTTACATGGAGTTCCACTCTCCATTGTATCTGACCGTGATCCCAGGTTCACTTCTAACTTTTGGAAAGGCCTTCAGAAGTTGTTGGGTATTGAATTAAATTTTAGTACAACATTTCATCCTCAATCAGATGGGCAGTCAGAATTAACAATTCAGACATTGGAGGATATGCTAAATTCTTGCTCTATGGATTTTTAGGGAATTTGGGACCAACATCTTTCTTTGGTTGAATTTTCATATAATAACAGTTTTCATTTCAGTATACAGATGGTACCATTTGAGGCATTATATAGGAAGCGGTTTCGAACTCTAGCATTTTGGGATGAAGTGGGTGAAAGGAAGCTAATGGGAACAGAATTGGTAGAAGAGATGGTAGAAAAAGTTCAGTTGATTCAGAAAAAAATGAGAACAGCTTAGAGTAGGCAGAAGAGTTATGCGGACAATAGGAGGAAGGATCTTTCTTTTGAGGTAGGTGATCATTTTTTTCTCAAAGTCTCACCATGGAAAAGTGTGATGCAATTTGGTAGGAAAGGAAAGTTGAGTCCAAGGTTCGTTGGACCATATGAAATTCTGGAGAGAGTTGGATTAGTTGCATACCGGGTGGCTTATCCTCTGAGTTTATCTTAGGTACACAATGTTTTTCATGTTTCGATGTTGAGAAAGTATATGCCAGATCCATCTCATGTTTTGAGTCCAAAGGTAGTTCAGTTGGAAGAGAACATATCTGATGAGGAACAACCTGTCCAAATTCTTGACCACAGGGAGAAAGTGTTACAGAATAAGGTGATTAATCAGGTAATGGTTTTGTGGAAAAACCACATGATGGAAGAGGCAACATGGGAATCTGAAAATTCAATGAGGGATAAGTACCCCCATTTATTCGATAAGTAAATAAATTGCGGGGACGCAATTTTATAAAGGGGGGAAGGACGTAACATCCCAAGTAAGTAATGAATAATAGATATTTTTATCTATGTCTATTAATGAATTATATAGTGTTTAGAGGCTTCAAATGAAAATAAATCCAATCTTAAGCATGGAACACATTAATATTTTTAAAAGATTGTTTTACTGCCTTTTGATGGAAACCCATTTTTAAATCTATCTTTTGACAATTTTATAAGCTATGTTTTTTAAAATAAACTTATTCTTTATGATTGGGACCTCAAAATTTACTTTGTGTGAATTTTTGGTATTTTTCTGACAATGTTCATTTTTTAATGAATAGTGAAAAATACTGCATTTTACATCAATACTGCTTTCTAATATAATTTATTTATATGATTATATTATCTTTTTAATTGGTTTTAAGGTGAAATTAGAATATATTTTTACCATTTAATCCAATATTGTTCATTGTAATTAATTTTAATTTGAAATTGGACTTAAACTAGTGTCAATCTTTTAATACTTATTGTTTCATAAAAACACGCTATTTGCTCTGACAGTGGGAATTAATTATTAAAATAATTAATATAACTTATATGATTTTAATTTTGTAAAATAGACATCATTTTTGAATTCGTAATATCAAATATAGCTTAGGGTGAAGTTTTGGTATTGTTCTGAAAAACTTCTATTTTTGATGAATAGTGAAACTACTAAGTGGTAGTTAAAGAAACTGATTTTTTGTTTAAATGAAACTTTTCCACTTTTGTGATTTTATTTTCAAAAATCCAACATACATGGTTTTAATTAAGAAGTAAAATGTGGTTCAATGAGATTAAAATAATTTTTTGGTGAATAGTAACTTTTATGTTTTTAATCGAGATTAGTGGTAATTAGTGTAGTTTAAGGTAAAAATAATGTTTTAATAATATTAAATGACCTAGACACATGTCCTACCCTTATTGTATGTGTCATGGCCGAACAATAAAATCCATGGTTCATCTTGGGGACCCCATGGATCCACTTTGGTTGGGAAATGACATAAATAACTTTTAATTTAATGTTAAAGTAAAAATGACACAAACATAAGTTATTTTACTAAAATAATATTAAAATGGGGTTATACAAGTTTGATTTTTGATTATAAATAGTAATTGGGAAGCTAAAAATATTTCCTACATCATAGTAGTTTTTTTATAATTTTTAGACTTTAAATAAATTAAATTATTTATGACATCATGATGATGCAGCAATTACCCCATTAATAAAGGATTTAAATAAAATGAAATGATAATGTAAAATCTATGACCTACACATGTAAAAAACCAATTGTATGGGTGGATTTAGATCCCTTATCACCTTAACCTATAATTATATCAATGTGGGACCTTTTGAATCCGAAAATCATTTTAAAATAAAGTAACATTTCTTTACTTTCCAAGAGTGCCCCCCTCTCCTCTTATAAAAGGCCCCCACCTCTACCTCCTTACCCACACTTCCAAAGCCATTGGCTCGGCCAAAACCTGCCCATTTTGTCTCTACACATCCCTAAATTACTCCTTGAAGCCTCACATTGGGCAGAAGCCTTCCCAAGGAAGCCTTTGATCTCAAACCAAAGGGAGTTACCCGATTTTAGGGTAATGTCTTCACTTGAGTCTTTTTGTTTTATTTTACTTCTCTAACCCCCTAAACTCTTTTTATTCATTTATTTTTTAACAAATAAAGTATCTTAAATATACTAGGATGTTGTTATAAGAAGTATCCGAGCTACACTTACACACACCTACATCTTACGGTTAAAGAACATACTGTTTCCGTGGATGGTGAATTTCTACCTCCCGAAACGATGATTGTTCATCATTATTTTAGCACCTTCAAAGGTGGCCATTAAGATGACACTATATTTATATATGATATATAATATGTTTATGTTTTTCTTAAGATTCTTTATTTTTCATTTATGACATACCTTTATGGTTTCCATTATGGGTAAACACGATATCTCCATTTAAGGAAGTGAGGACTACCGCCCCCTCAAAGTGATTTGATTCGTTAATACCATATGTGGGACGTATAAAGGATGGATTAATGATATTATATATGATATTACACTAGAATTATAATATAACTTTATATCATTATGATTCCATTCTATAAAATATGAAATATAAATGAAAGTAGCGTTCATGCGTACGTACGACTTACCATCTCCATGAACGGTGCATTTCATTTCTTACCTCTAAATGATTATGTAATTTTATAAATGCATGCATGTACTTGATATATATTACATATATGATATCTACATCATGAATACCATTTTGGATATAATGGATACATGAACAACTTGTAATTATAAAGGGTTTATTTTTTACTCAAGTACCAATGATCGTTAAAACGACCGTTATTAACTTAAATAATTACATAGTGTTCATGACATGGCATTAAGTGATATAAAAGAAATAATGAACATTAAAAAGGTTTTTAAACAAGTAGAAATTAACTCCAGTTTATTATTCAAGAGATTAAAGAACGACTGAGTCAAGTCGGACCCGAGGTATGGGACTTCGTCTCAATCTCCTTTCATTGAGGAATATTTTATTTTATACGCAACCTTCTTTTATATGGTGTATAAACCCCTTTGACTTTTACATTTATCCAAAAGTAATCATTTTTATTCGAATCATTTTACTAAATGAAAAAAGGGAATGTTTTTGTCGTACGTATGCTGCGACAATGACTTCTCTGCCGCTGTGACCATTATTTGAGTTTCGGATTCCTCTACAAGCCATACCTTTTTTTAGAAAAAAAGAAAAAAATAAATACCATGTTTTACTTTTCTTTTATTTTGGTATTGAAAATGTTTTTCATAATGTTTTTATGTAAATGTGTTGTATAGATATCTTTTTATTGAAAGGTGGAAATGATATGTTTACTTTATGCATGTTTTATGTGATATGATTATGTTGATGTTCTTGGGCATTATTATGAAGACTGGTGGTTACGTGATAAACTAAGGGCATGTGATCCTGATATATCTCTCCAATGCATTGGGTAATGCGAAGGAGTAAAACATTAAGTTTTCTCTAAAGGGATTTAGGGAATATACTGTGATGGGTATTCCAAACGTAACCACGAGGGTTACTCCCTACGTAAGAATGTTATGAATGCCTCAAGTTACCTTTATGTCTTATGATTTCTATGATTTATTCATGATTTGATGAAGTATGTTAAAGTGATTAGGTTTTATGGGTAAATTATGATTTCATTCTTATGTATATATGAACTTATGTTTCCTTTCCATATTTTTATAACCCATATTGAGGTTTTTATGCTCATCCCATGTTTTTTTGTAAATGTTTTTCACAGGTCAAGGGAAAGGTAAACGATGTGATGATAGTGTCAATGAAGTGTCAAGAAAGAATCCATGTTTTATTTTAAATATGTTTCCGCTGATGGGAAAAATTAGTACTATCTTTTATGTAACCACTTTGTTTAAATGTGGAATGTAATGCAAGGTTTATGCTCTAATTCTCTAAAACTCAAAACCTAAAAAGATCCTAAAGGTGTAATCCTGTAGTAACTCAAGATTAAGTAAGGTTTAAGGCTGGGGCCTTATAGAAGGTGTCTATAAGATGCAACAAAAAAGTCATTATTATGTCCTAGAATGATATTAGGGATTTTAGGTTACTGAAATCCAGTTTATGAATGAAGTAAACAACATGATCATTGTAGATTAATTTGGAATGAATGTTTTCCATCTGCCTACTAGTGGTTAGTGGGAGATCCAATGTTTTCCAAGTGAAATATATTTGGTAACATATGGAAAACTACTATTGGTATTCAAGTTAGTTAATATTATAATGAAAAATATTCTATAGTGATTGATGTAAAGAAGGAACTTATGTTCTAGAGAAAAAGATCTACTGATATAGATATAAATATTTATTGGATAGAGTCAATTTTATATATAGAGACATGGTATTGAAAAAATAAAAGCTGAAAAAATTAAAGAGTAAATGTTACCAATGTCACATGGCATTTATCTCCCCATATTGACATGTCTGGGACATGGGAGGAGATAAATGTTGTGAGTTCAAATCCTTATGCTTATGCGATGGATGAATAATATATGCCATTACATGTATAAATATTTATATTGCTAGGATATACATTGTAGTATGAAAATATAACTTATATCCAGTAGCACTACAGGTGAAGTAGTCATAAGAATATAATTGTACTTCGAAAATTACTAAATATATGTACCTAGTATGTAGAGAATGAAGAATACAACATTTTAGGGAAAAAACTAGTATTCCTTAGATCCATGTGATCTAATTTCATAGTAAAGATAATGTGATGATATATACATGATCATATAAGATAGTGGTATCTATACCTACAAATACTGAGAACATTGCAACTTTTGGGGAAGCTATGAAGAAGTTATATGCAATGATTTGTTCCATTTCTTAGAATAACACATAGTAAGTAAAGAATTATCAAAATGTAAATTATGATTTTACTATTAGAAAAGATTTCATGTTTTGACAGTGGACCGAAGGGATGAACTCAGGGATACTATCTCTTGAGAATTTGTACTCAAGGAGGTGAGTTCACATATAATAGAATTGCCACGCAACAAAATCATGGTATTCCTAGAAACTAGATCCATGACTCAAAAAAAAAACATGATCTTAATCATGTGGAATCCAATAAGGTTGGTTAGAAAGTTGGATCTAGTTCATGTGGGATTTTTTGTAATAGTGGGTTACCTAGAACCACATATGCATTACTATTTATTACCATACTGTGTATACTATTAGTTATACATGATGTGTTCTTACCATTATAGTGTAAGAATTTATCTATGTCAACTATTTAATTGTTATTTTAATAGAGTAAATGTCATATGGAAAAGTTATAGAAGATATTATGCTATAATGGGAACCTTGAGATACTATGACATTGATATTAAACATATTTCATATGATATAGATACATCATTCAGACTGGAAATAGTAGATATTTGACTATCAAGTGTTGGGGGCCCATAAGCTATGAGATATCTTCTCATTATATTCACACTTTGTGTCTCTAGTAGTGACCAAATGAGGAAAGAACTTACAATAGGAACAATATATGTTTGGGTGTCATTGGATTTTACTATCCATAGACATGTGTAATGGTCTCCTGAATTTTTATCATTACCAGTTTATGTCATTTTATTTCATACTTTTATACAAGGAAAAAACCATTACAATGAAATTATTGTGAGGAAACTTGTTTTGGGTGCGTCATTGGAGGTTTGACATTGATTGAATGGTCAAGAAAGTAATTGTCTCTTCTTGGTTAAGGAAGTATTATATCTTTTTCCATGTTGATCATGATGGTAGTACCATCATAAGACCATGACCATGATAGTTGAGGGTAAATCTGCCCAGTTAGATAAAAATAATAATAAAGCATGAATATTTCGACGACACATGTGTGAATCCTACTTAATTAGAGATTAAAGACAAAGAGATTATATTATACAATGTGTGTTCGTAGGTTCGTCGTCGTTTCTATGACTATCCTTCTCTCTTTAGTGGAAACAATGGGTTTCTAGATTTCATTCATGTTTTTTGAATAGTATCCACTTCTATCAAGATAAGATCCTAGAGGGTCACACCTTGTAGTGTGTTGAATAATATGTCCTTTTCAGTTGAATATGTATATAGGATTTTGTGGGACCCACTGCTCGGATTCAGGTTTTTTCCAAGAAAATAAAATCATAAAAGGAATAAATAAATTCATATTATTAAATTTATGAATAATTGGAATTGAATTTATTTATTAAATTTATTTAAAAGTTTTAAAGTAAATACATGGAAATATTATTTAAACAAATAATAGTTTAAAATATTCAATGTTCATTTAATATTTACTGGAATGATGAGTCAAGTAAATGGATCGAGTATTATCATGTAATGTATTTATTTTATTATAGGAAGGTGATAATAATATAAATTATTTTTATGTCTCAGTATAATAGTCATAATATAATTTATATACAGTGTTAATTATTCAAGGGTCGGGAAGGCAGTTATAGGTAATTACCTAACATGCTATAAATAGAGGAAGAGAGTCCGTACCTAAAAACTATTCATTTCTCTAAGGTGAGGAATCCTCTTTCTTATTCTCTCACCCATATCCTAGAGAAAGAAGCTCTAGATCCATGTCTCCATATCAATATCTCTTTCACGCATCGCAATCACGTCGATGTTGTGATCGTCAGAGCATCAAAGGCATCGTTGTATCTCAGCACTAGCACCTAGATTTCAAAAATCGATGCTCCCACAGATTCTTGAATAATTTGTGGATGATCAAGAGAAATTTGACTTCAAATTATTTGAGCAGCGATCACATATGATGAGAAGAAATCGAGCACGACTTTAGATCTAACCATGTATTTATGGTTTTAATTTTTGTGATTAAAAATCTTCATTTGAGATCCTTGGATTAAACCAGGCTACGATTTACTAACGTTGATGATTTCATGTCGATTGTCACTGGAAAAAAAATTAAATTCCCATTTTGGAGATTCTTTTGCATTCTTGATACCGTAACTTGTGATCCATAAACTATTAATTGAGTTAATACATCACCTACATACTCCAAGGACATGGCTTAAAGGCTATCAATTTTTAATTCTATAAAATATATTTATTAAGACATTATTCATTCTGGAAAAAATATGATTTCTACAAGGGTAGTATTTAACCCTTGGTAGATGAAGTTACACACTCCCACACATACTGTGAGCTGATAAAGTCAATCTATAAAATCCCCCAGTATATCTATATGGGTTTGAGTAAATAAGTAATGGTCAATATACGATGGCCATTCAAAAATATATTATTCATATAAGACACTTGAATTTAAGAGTGTGCATCATCCTTTGGGATTATAATATACTATTCAGTGATGATACTCTTCAAATATTCTATTTAGGTTGATGATGATGTGATTAAAATTTAATATAGAATCATTTTATTAGATGTGACTTACAATGATGTAGTATAATCAACAGGAATTCACAGAATATTATATATTATATATGGCCTTAGTTGTGTGTGTGAGTATCCTATTTGAGACATTAATATCTAGCATTATCATAATTTAAAGGATAAATTTTAATCCCTTAAACTAATTTGAAGGTAAAAAAAATAGTTTGGTGTTTGAAATAACTTCTTTTTAATACTTAAATTTTTTATCCAGTAGCATATCACCCTTATAAATTTTATAATCTAGCACAATGAAGTCACATACCCACTATGACTTCTCATGGACATCCATATTAGCACCAATGAGTAGTGTATGTGTTCAAGAGATGAGTCTTTTTAGTGTTTCAATAATTTAGTATTATGTCCATGATAGATAATAATCTAAGAAAAAATAAATTTATTCATTTGAAGATAGAAAAATCAATCGGGTCACTATATTTCAGCACCAACACCATTATAAATTACTACAACACAATATACTATTTTGTTTCATACACAAAAAATAGAATGATATTATAACCCACTATATATTAAATAATTTCTGTATAAATATGTATGGATCCTATGGATAATGAATAGAATATCTGTTGAACCTAAATTCAATCCTAAAATCAAAGATTTATATTTACTAAGATTAATCATATGCTAATTTAGTAGTATTATTAAAAGTAACCATCCCAATAGTAAATTCATAAGTAGTGAGTTTGAGCATTGAATTATTATTTTTTAAATTGTCTATTACTTGGGTCTATATAGTTATTGGTTTTATTCATAGAATTTCTAACATGTTTAGGATAAATAAAATCTGAAGATCCAAAATAGTTCTCCATGAAACATAACCATGAATATGAACTTTTTTTACTATGGATATAGTTTTTTTGGCTAAAATAAAAATGAGTAATATTACAAAATATATGATAATTGTGTCTCTAAAATAGTATAAACATGGTTTTTATGAAAATTATTACCATTTTCATTATTATTGATTCATGTACATCATGTAGGTGGATGCCCCTACCCTATCACAACTATCATGGATTCTAATAACCATGAACTATGAAACATACCTAGATGTCTATATAACTGATAATAAAAATTTAACTTAGATAAAATATGATATCCACAATACATATGTTATAAATTATCTAAAAGAGACGATTATGTATTATGATGCATTGGGGTATATTGGTTTAGATTGTTTCAAATTCTCAATTACATGGGATTTAAACCACAATACATTAAAAATAACATGGTTCAATAGAATAATTGAATAATGTATTTTAGTGAATTTTATTGTTCAAATAGCTTTTGAAAATATCTAATAAATCTCACACAAAAATGGAGTTTATTTAATATTATCATTAGAATATCAAATAAGGAAGAACATTTAACATCCTTACCTGAATCACTATGTCTATTCTAGAGTTCCTCATGACCTCATGTTCTCTTCTCCATATAAAAGAGGTTTCAAAGTAGTGGTGATGTCCTAAGTTGTTATATGGAGAGACTATTCCCTCTATAGCGATTGGGGTACATCATAAACATATTAAAATATAAATATAAAACTACAAAACATAAAATCATAAATGAAAAAAATAATTCTATATAGTAAAAAATGGTGTACAAGTCATATGGGTAAAATCCAATGACCCCATGTGTGATATCTAAACCATGTATATGAAAAAATTAAATAAACTATGAAATTGAAACATTAGTTTTGATTTCGTCTCAAAATCACCCCTTTCCTCCAAGATCCTAATTCAAAACTACCCAAAATAGGGCCCTTACCCATTTTATGATCCATAACAATAAAACATTCAGGAAAATCAAGATTCTCATTCATGGTGTGAGTATAATCCCAGTATGTCAACACCAAAATGACTCAAAGATCGACTATAATTTCTTTAGTACTATGTCAACAGGGAGGTTAAAAATTATTTGTTTTATTATTTTGATAGTACATAGTGATTTAAAATTTGGACCATAATACTCAGCCAGATATATTTCGTTATCATTCCCCTTCATGGAATAATTCGACAATTGACTTTGAAGGAATATGCCAATGTCTACTTATTATCACAATTTACAACTTAGTGGGGAAACATCCATATATATCGAACCAATATCCATATTTGGGGAAATTAAAATCCACTAATGTTGACCTAATATTATACAATATGTAATAAACATAATCAAAAGTCATCTCTTTAGGTGAAATCACAACCTATAAAACATAACAGCAATGATCCTCTTATAATAGGATAACTGGTTAAGCTAAATCATCCTGTTATCTTGAAACCTATCATAGAAAAACCATCCATTAATCGAGATACAATAATAAATTTCACATGATCACACCCACAACCTCATGAATGTAATTCCACAAAATCTCATACAAGGGCTATAAATGGAAGGAATTTATGCCTTAGGCACACTGATGTCAATATCCAATATTCCTTACTAAATTATTCTTTTAAAACAATATTCCATTGAACCAATACGAATTCATCACAAAAATAGATTCAAAAATAAAGATTCAATAAGTGGAACATAATATGGAAATAGAGATATACGATCTTACATTACAAGACCCTCTACCAATGGTAGATCTATATTTATTACAGGGAAGGATAAATATTCACTAGATCATACATCTAACCATTTATAATCCAAGAATTATAAATGCGATCATAATGGTATCTATAGATCGATAAAACATAGTTGTGATCTTTCATTAAAATCAATATTAGTATAGGATTCAAAAGAAAATAGAAAAAACATACTATTTGGGAGCCAACAGATCAATCGAAGCATGAAACACCAAAGAGACAGAGAATGTTGGGAGGAAATTATATAACAAGAGTTATATTAGTACCATTTAGTAAGAATGATTGTTGAACATAGATAGAGGAATATGAAATAGGTTCAATATATATATATATTACAAATTATCACAGAATGAATAGTCAATTTGGGAACCAATGGCTAACCAGTGGGCCTTATAAGAAGACCAGTGACTCTATAGACTATATGGGTGTTTTCAGCTGGTTAGCTGGTAGATCATGGTAGAGCCCAAGGATACTTCCCCAACCATATGTTGTCTATAATAAACCAAGTTATTTATGGGTTACTTACACCTTTATAAGTCATATGATGTCACTTTACGACATATCCAGTGTAAAACTAGTTGCTCCATGCTAGGTGTTGGTTCCCCCCAGGTCATTTTCTTTTCTTTCTTGGCCTCTAAAAGCATGTAACAAGCCTCAAAAATATAAAAAATACAACAAAAAATTCTTAAAATTAACATAAAATACCTTGTAATTTCTAGTATGGAACAATTCCCCCCATTAAATGATTATTCTTTCTTGAGAAGTATCTGTTGTGGACCCGCATAAACAAGTCAGGCCCTTACACCCATATATCCAACTCTCACTTCCATGTACCCATTTGATTCTTCCACACTTCCACAGAACTCAATTTTATTTACTATATTCCCACTAAACATATTATCATTATAGTATACAATTTTTACTAGTCTCTCTTTAAATTATTTAATTGTTTACAACTCAACATCATCAATGTTGAACACATGCATAGGATCTGGCCCATACATCTGAAGTCGAGACAAATTATACACATCATTCAATCATTGATACCATAGAGATAGATCCAATCATTTTTCCACTATTAATTAAAACTTTATAATCTAAAATATTTCTACAAACCATAGTTTTAACTCTGCATCATTTTTCAATCATCGACACACAAATCTATATGACACTCGTAAGGAAACATGATCACTAATGAGAAAATATAACGGTCATCTATTCTGGAAAATATATGATCATTTCCTACACTTAGTGGTAACCATACACTTTTGAATAAACTATGTCTAATTAGATGTCTCAAAAATTAAAATCATACCAATAAGTGCTGCCCCACCACCCTTATGTTGATATAGTAGTGAAAAACATGACTGACCATAAAGAGAAACAAACAACTCCATCTAAATCAAATAACGGTAAATATGAGGGTAAATAAAATTTCAAAAGGTCATATGATCTTCCCATGCTCCACTGAAATCCATGATTTATTCCAAAATAATATCCTCTAAAATATGAATCATCCTCTCTATTTTAACATCAGTCTAAAAATGACACACCATAATATGTCTTACTGGGTCCCCATCACCTTCATAAATCCTTATACAAAACCGTGACATAAAACATTCATATGTGTCCAACATAATTCTCATAAGAACTCTATGTAGTATAACTATCCCTATTTTGTAGATATTTCCTAACTCATTAACTAAATGAGTCCATGTAGTCAATATAAAAACAAGAAACCATCATCAGTTGATCAACCAAAACTAATTCTAAATCTCAACCTCTAGGTTCTTGGAAAACCCCTAACAAAAATCCATGGTCACTTCATCCCATTCCATACAATAACTAAAAGTGTATTAAGAAATAAACCTAATCACTAATTCTTAAAAATAATTCTTTGACATGTAATACAATAAGATATGAATCCTACAATGTCATTTTTTACTCTGAAAAATAAAATAAAAATATTCTAATATAATAATACATCATTTTAACCCTAGGTTCACTACCCACAATGATGAATGTGAGTCTTTTATCAACTCTTCACTCAAAGAAGTAGTAACAAAAACTCTCCCATGGGAATATATCTCATAAAACACCTCAAAGAACCATTATGGAATTGGGTAGTTACCCACCAATCATTCTTGCATCACTATTAATTTAGGATGAGACTCCTGTCAAGTTTTCTTTCTATACACCAAGGTATAAGTGATGCATAAAGAATAAAATTCCATTGTCCCTTTATTTTTAGATACACAAATCAATAAATATTCTAATAAGCTCATCAATATTAATTATTCATCTAAAGGAGGACCTCTAATCTCTTACACCTTCCTATTAATAGCACATGTATCTATATTACCCTTTCCATGAGAATTGTCCATATCAGTGCCAAATGTTTTTAGATAATTAACCTAATGACTCATCCTAAGATTTATGTACCACTAATAGAAGATATATCATATTATTGTATGATATATATAAATGAAAAATGTCTCTAAAAAACATATCATCTCCAAAATTTCAAGGCATAATCCACAAATTCCAACTCAAGAGAATGAGTAGGGAATTTCTTATCATGTTACGACAACCGATGATCCCCATAAGGGTCTACTTATTGTCTTTACAACAAAAGGTCTTCCAAAACAACACCTTAGTAATCACATTAAACCAAATATCGAAAACTATTATTTTGTAAAATCAAGATTAGAGATGATATTAATCTCATATTAAACTTTTGGAAGGAATATTCACTCTAGTCAGTCCACTTGAACATTCCTCAAACATGGTATACACAAACATAGTTTCTTCCAAATGGGAGAATTCCTAGACGAAAATTTTGTAATACGTAAATAATCTAAAGCAACTCTAAACCCCAAATACCTTCATAGTATGTTCCCATATGGAAACTACATCCACCTTATTTGGAACAATATATATACATATCTCAAAAATAACATGTCTGAGTAAATATACCACCGAAATCCAAAAGTGAAACATTGATTGTTTTTAATAAATCCAATTAATTTTATATGTAACCAATATTTTCACTATATGTATATCGTATAACAATTAGGTCTGGGAACATATTATAACATCATAAAAAATAATTATTATGGCATCTAGGTGTGGGTGAAATATCCAGTTCATGAGAGACATAAACAATATTTGATAATTTTTCAACATAAAATGGTATCATGAGTCACTTATGTAACCCATTTCTGATCCAAAGATCTATCTTTATAATGTCATATTCTCTTACCCAAATACAATGGTTTCTAGAAAAAAAGTTGATATTGGATAACCCATGGGGTCCCTCAGCTAATTGAACAAATCATCAATCCTCAAAAATAGATACATATTCTTCACCATGAATTAATTATATTTCCTATAATTAAATCACAACTAAATATAGGTTGTGCATCTAGCATGAGTTAATTCTCATGTTCAGTCTCTCTATCACAAGGAATACCCAATAACTCATCCAGAAAGACATAAATATAATGATCCACTACAAGTGTAAGAGATTATGAAATGATTTCATAATCTTCTAAATAAAGAAAAATTTCCACCAATGATATAGTTTTTACAATGTGGCCAAGGTCTGGTCTCACTCTACATTATTCTAAAATCCATTCTCCAATCATGACATAATTTTCTACCTTTGTAATAGTAACGATAACTCATCATCAATTTCATTCTATCTGATCTTAATAACTAGTCAACCAATCAATACTTAAGACTACATCAAAACGTTTTAGATCAATAATCTTAAAGTCAAATAAGATTCCTTACACCTTAGAACGCTCTGAACATCTCTATATAAGATATAACTTCTTTCCCAGGGTGTAAGAAAATAAATAAACATAGAAATAATTTAACCATAAATTCTATAATTTTCACAATTTGAACATGTATGAAATAATCAGAAACTCCTATATGAAAAAATACATAAGAAACTATATGAGAAATCAAGATAATACCAAAATGCATGTTGATATTATATATATAATTGGATTTATAAAATGATCAAAAAAATCATGAACCATCATAAAATCTATCATAATAAAAAAGGAATTGCATTCATACAGAACTAACTAGATCCTCTCAATTGATAAAAAATCATCAATTCTCATCAAAATATTCTGTTTTCTTTATGAAATAATTTATCATCCAATAATCAATTCATAGTTGATCGAAACGATACGCATTCTTAGTGATCAAAATGTGAGCACACTAAGTAGAAGTTCCTAGTCCAATAAAGATGTTCATCTCTGAATCCCCAAGATAAACTTTTAGGTCATTAAAACCATTTAGTTCTATGTGGTATGGAATAATTGATGCAGGTTGTATACCTAGAATGTGTGTGATAACAAACTTATCCACCTTTAGATAATTATAATCAGAGAGATCTTATAGAAACAAATATTTGGATAATGATCCACTATAGGTGGAAGCGTTGATGAAAATATTTCATGATATTCTTCAAGAACTATACTCATCACCTATGATATAATTATTTCAACTTGTAAATGTAAGTATACCACTATAATTAATTCTAAAATATATTATCTAGTTAAGATATTTGTTTCTCCATTACTATTGTTTAAGGTTCCTTATCATCAATAAAAATTGATTCAAGCTCAGAAACTAGTTAACCAATCCATATCATATATTACATCAAAACATGTAATATATAGAGTAATAAAATCCCACAGGTTTCTATAGATAGAAATTATAATAATGTAATCATAAAATATATAGAGATGATCTATATTTCTTCCGATGGGTGAGTCAAAATAATGAATCTTAGTAAATAATTTAATTGGAATGTTTAGAAATTCCAAAAAATGAGAACATAAAAAACAAGTAGAAATATAGTATATCTATATAAGTAAACGAAATTATATAAAAAATCAATATCATACCTTAAATAATTGAATATTTTACTCCTCTATTAATTGGAATCCGTTTAAAAAAATAAATCATTTTTATGTTTTCTCTAAAACCTTTCCCAATGGGTCCCCAACTTAGCTGACTCACAAAATTATATGGAGCCTACATCTATTTATAATTTCATCTAGATGCACAATTTGTTGATTCACCTTAGCTTAACCATGATGAATTTGAATAGAAATGTTGGATATGACCCTCCTTTCCAAATTGATAAAAATCCCTAAGAGGAATGGGAACAAACATATGGTAATTCTATAATTTTCGTTATTTATAACTTTTATATACACACTCTACCATATATGGAGATAAAGAACCATTAAACTCCCATTATTATCTCTTTCCACACTTGAATATGTCATCAAATTCTATATTCCAGGTGTTGGAAAAGGAACCCAAAATAGACCTAACAATACTGCTCATCTATCAACTGAGAGATGAAATAGGATATAGTTATACATTATTATCAAAACCTATCTCAATCATAATTTCATTGTGAAATACATATTAATACGTTATCTTGTTAAAATTACAAAAGAGTTACCTCATCTCTAGTAAAATTCCAATCTCGATCTACTAATTCTTTTATTCGTCATTCAAATATATAAGGGGAGAAAAAAGGAAACTCTATAAAATGAGATGAATAAAAAACCATTAACATGTTTCCCTTATGATTCTCCTAAATATTTTTACTGAATTCTAGATTTAGGAATTTAAGGAAAGAATCACTAATAAAGAGGTCTTATAAGGCTTTCCAAGTCATATCATCTATGCTACCAATGTAACACCCTCTGTTTTTATGAATTAAATTTTTTCGAATAAATTAAATATATTTGATGGATTGAATTTAAAAAACAACAATACAATATTAAATTACATGAATCCTAGGTTATCTCTCAATACAAACAATACTATGTCATCTTGCAAGATACACAACATTTAGTTTTAACCAAACCTTGACATATTATTAATATACTCATTTAAAATCGACCATTATAACCTGGATGTTAGAATTAGAAAAATTCATAGTAATAACTACTTTTAAAATATTAGTTATAATTTTTTTAAATAAAGTAAACATATTGAAAATAAAATACATAATTTTCGGTAAATTCTTTATATGTTTGAGAAAACACTTTTCTCAAAGATTTTGTTTTAATATATTTTGTGAGAAATAATAAAATTAATTTTTGATACTTATGAATTTGATAAACTAAAATTTATTTGATGAATTTATATTGTCATAATCTTCTTAGGGTGAATTTTTGCGTTTGTTTAAAAGTTTCCATTGGGATGCATAGTGAAAAATACTGAGTTTTTTGTTGAAAAATACTTTTTTATTTAATTAATTTAAAATGTTAAATAATATTATAATTATGTTTTAAATTATATTTAGATTAATTTTAAATCTATTAATATAATTTATGTTATTTTAATCTATTTACTATTAAAAATAAATATAAAAACATTGTATACTTTTGATCATTTTCACTTTAAAATCCAACATTCATGTCACGTTTACGTGATTAATTTTAAATTAATTTTTTCCTCTTCTATGAGTGGAATTAGATAAAAATGATTCCATATTTGGTATCAAAATAAACTATATTGTTTAATGTTATCAAATTATTTTCTTACCAAAGTAATTAGTGAAATAGATTAATATTAATTATAGCAATTAAGGTAAAAATAAGATTATTTAGTAGATAAACTTAAAACATAAGGTGTAAAAATAATCCAAATCATATAAAACACAATTTAATGGACTTTTATTAAATTTATCATGTATAGGTTCGAATTTGAGACATTTTGGACACTTTTTACATTTATAAAACAAAGGTGGAATTCTCTATTTTAAAAATTTACATGTTTCCCACTCACCTCCCTTATATAGGCCATCCACCCCACATTCTATTAAATCTTTAAAATAAAATTGTTTTAGACAATAACTATTAAATTAAATTCTTAAATTTCATCCTATAATCCAATAATAATTACTTTGGGAAGAAATAAAACTAAGTAAGGCCTTTGGTGAAAGAAAAAAAAAGATATCTGACGAAGGGGTAATGTTTATCAACAAACATCTCTTCTTTATTTCCTCCTAAAACACCATCAATTATTTTTATATAATTGACATATAATATCATAAATATATTAAATACACTAATATGTATTTATTTTAAGGTTACTACCTACAACTACATACACTTCCCTCAAATGGCTTAACAATTCATCGTTTGTCTGTACGATGGACTATCGCCTCACAAACAGATGTCTTTCATTTTTTCCTTACCACATATAATGGTTGGGAATAAAATTTTACATATAGTTTATATATTATATTTATTATATTAGCTATATTATTATGCTTCTGTAATTTTTTATATCACATATACCTTCAATGCTTTCCAATTTTTGGTAACATGATAGCGACATTCGTGTGTACGCAATACTACCCCCTCATGAAGCGATGTGATTACTTAACAATTTATATGGAATGTACTAAAAATGAATTGAATAAAAATATATGATATATATTAAATAAAAAATTATTCTTTAATTATAATATATCATTTAATTTTCTTTATTCCAAACCTAACAAAAACTAAAAAACATCAATCTTGCGTTTGTACAGACTACAATCTCCCTGAATGGTACATTTCATTTCCAATCATTAAATATTATGGATTACTATAAATACATATATAATGAATATATATAATATTTATACCATGGTTGAAATTCATGATATGGTTAAATAATGATATATTTAAGAGAAAAAAATATAACAAATTAAAACGTAAACAAAAAACAAAGCAGTTATTACATGAGACACAACTTTAACATGGTATTGTTAATAAAAGGGTCATAAAAGGAAATAAGTGAGCCATATATGGTATCATATATATTAATATTTTTCATTAATATATTTTTAACAAATTTATATTTAGTATACATGTTTTTTGAATAATTACGATGAGTTTTATGGCTAAAGGTAAGAGATTGTGTCTCACATTTACTTTCTGTAAGAAAAAATCAATATTCACCAAATGTTTCTTTTATGTGGTTTATATAATTCCTGAATGTATTTTATGATTATTTGAAGAAATTTTATATTTATCTACATTTCAATTTGATTATATCTCTTTCATAGGTTTTATAGCTCCAAATTTATTATATCAATAAAGGATTTTTGTCTCAATTTTCTTTCTTGGAGATGTATGTTATGATATGTACATATATTTTTTCATGAGGTGTATATACAATCACTTTGATATGTAAATTCATGACTTTGTCTATCCTTTTGATATTTTTAGTTTCATTTTATGTTATTAATTCATGAGGTTTATGATTCTCGATTCGTAAAGTAGTAATGATTCTATGTGACAATCTCATCATTTATCGGGATTATTTGAGATGATGCTTCTAATATTGAATTCTCCTGATATAACGCTCAATAATTCTCATGAATTTTATTCCCATTTTTTTATTCATGATATCTTAAATTAATGTTTCTATTTTTCTACTCTTTTGTACTTAAAATAATTAATTAAATTTTTTTATTAAAATTCGACTTTATTTCCCTCTTCAATCAAAAATGTATTATCTTTCAAAATCATGTTTTCTAAAAAAGTTTTCAGAATTTTCTTAATTATCTATTATGATTTTTAAAATTCATTTTTATGAATTTTATACTTTTTATATGAAAATAAATTTGAAATAAACCACTATTTTGTTTTCCAAAACAATTCTCATTTGGATTTTACTAAAAATGTGAAAATAATCGTCTTTTTAAATGGTACAAAGTGAACTAAATTTTCTGACAACATGACTAATCATTGATTTGAATATTTCACTATATTTTTAGAATTTTATTTTTAGAGAAAATTGTTTTCAAAATGTTTTATGTTTTAAATAGTATTTTTCGAAGAATAAATTATATTTTCCTCAATAAATGTTTTGAAATGTTTTTTAATGATTCATTCATCTAGAAAGGTTGTATTTAAAGAAATGGATTTTCAAAAAGAATTTAATTTATAAAAATAATTTCCAAAATTTTTTTCCTCAAGAAAGGTTTTAAACGGTTAATCAAAACTATTTTCCTTTTAAGGAGAAATTATTTTATGTAAATTATTATTTACTGAGGATATGACCATTGGATACCATCATTATTCTTTCTCTCAATGGTTTATGATTATGATTAATTTTTTTTGTGAATATCATTTCTCTTCCATGAGTTATACCATGATAGACTTATAATGAATCAAAATTCTATTCAAAGGTTATTATATGAGGAAATTATTATGAAACTTGTATCTTCTCAAAAGGTTATGATATTATGATATGTTTATAATACCTATTTCATGGGTTATGATATGATGAATGAGTATGGGTTTTTGGTACATATAATTATAGATTTCATTATGTGAACTATAAGGACCCAACCTTATAACATTAATTAATCTTGAATTAAATGAATAATTCACATTGAGCATCTTTTCAAGTTTACAGTTTTAGAGAATTAGGACATAACTATTACATCTCACACGATTACAAAGTAGACACTTCTACTCAGTTTCCATTATAAAATAAAAACTCTTAAAAAGAAACATGTCTATTTCCATGTTTTAGATAGGTTGTTTTTCATTGATCCCATCCTTGAACCTATTCATCTTTAAGTCCTGTGGAAAACATTTCAAAAACATGGGATGAGCATAAAAAGCTTAGTAAGGGATATAAAAATATAGAAAGAAAACATTAATCCATGTATACATAACAATAAATGAAATCATACTTTACTCTTTAATCATAAGCACTTTAACATACCTCATGAAATCATAAGATTCCTGAATAACTCATTTGAATCATAAGACGTAAAGGTAACTTGAGGAATTTATAACATTCTTACGTAGGGAGTAACCCTCATGGTTACATTTGGAATACCCAACACAGTATATTCCCAAAATCTATTAAGAGAAACCTTAGCGTTCAACTCCTTCGTGTTACCCAATGCATTGGAGAGATATCATGGGCTCACCCATCCTTAGTTTATCACGAAACCACCCGTCTTCATAAACAATTTCCAAGAACCATAACATAATCATATCACATAAAACATGCATAAAGGAAACATAACATTTCAACATTTCAATAACAAGATATCAATACAACACATTGATATAATAAAAACATTATCAAAACAATTTTCAATACCGAAATAAAAGAAAAGTAAAACATGGTATTTATTTTTCATTTTAAAAAAAGTTATGGCTTGTAGAGGAATCCAAAACTCAAATAATGGTCATGACAGTAGAGAATTCGTTGTCACCGAATACGTACGATGAAAACATTCCCTTTTGTCATTTAGTAAAAAGATTCATATAAAAATATTCCTTTTTAATGAAAGTAAAAGTAAGAGGGGTTTATACACTGTATAAAATAAAGTTGTGTATAAAACAAAATATGCCTCAATGAAAGGATATTGAGACGAAGTCCCTTACAAAGTCAGTATCCTTAGATTAAGGATAAATCAATTACATGATTATGTGTGGCAAATATAAATACACCTAATCATAAGAGTATATTAAGTGTAAAACAATTGGAGTTCATCCAAACATATTCATAGTACTAAATAATCAAGAAATAAAGATTTAACCCAAATAATTGAAATTGGGTTAAGAAGTTCCCTTACAGAAATTCGACAGCCTAACAACGTCACTTTAAAATTAACAAAACAAGTTGATGAGAGTTAAAAATGGTATCACATTAATTAGTGATTACAGTTATAGCAATGATGATATATAATAACATATCCCAACATAAGGATATGTAAATTAAACAACCTAACAAAAAAGAAGTCTTTTAAAAAGAGGAGGGTGAAAGATTCCATTACCGATTTGGGTAACTTTCGAAAAGTACACCCCATGAAAGAAGGGTCAAACAATGAAGATGTGAATACCCTTAAATTAAATTATATTACACAAAGAATAAAATCATGGTTAGTGAAACACCACACAAAATTAAATTGTTTCATATTTAGCATTAATCTCACGGGAATAAAAGTGAGATGAAAAATCCCTTACGAAAACTCGGCAGCCTAACGGCGCCACTTAAAACTTCCAAAAATGGACTGAAGAGATAAAATAGGGTCTCTCATCACATGAAAATAAAATGTACAGTAATAGGAATATAAAATAACCTCCCCAAAAATAAGAAATATGAGCTTAAAATAAGTGACATAAAAGACAGTACTTAAAAAGAAAGAGAGAAGTTAGATCCCTTACCTCAAGTCTGACATGTCTTGTTCGTTTTTTATATTCCTGAATAATAATATAATTCCCCAGCCTTAAACCTTACTTAATCTTGAGTTTTTACAATATTACACATTGAGGATCTTTTCAGGTTTAGAGTTTTAGAGAATTATATCATGAAACTTGAATTACATTCCACATTTAAACAAAGTGGTTACATAAAAGACAGTATTTATTCTTCCCATCAACGGAAACATATTTAAAATTAAACATGGATTTTTTCTTGACACATCCTTGACACTATCATCACATCATGTACCCTTCCCTTGACCTGTGAAAAACATTTCAAGAACTTGGGATGAGCATAAAAAGATCATTAAGGGATATAAAAATATGGAAAGGAAACATGAGTACATGTATACATAAGAATGAAATCATACTTTACCCATAAAACATAGGCATATCAAATCAGGAATAAATCATAGAAATCATAAGACATAAAAGGTAACTTGAGGCATTCATAACATTCTTACGTAGGGAGTAACCCTCTTGGTTACGTTTTGGAATACCCATCACCGTATATTTCCTAAATTTCTTCGGAGAAACCTCAATTTTTCACTCCTTCACGTAACCCAATGCATTGGAGAGCTATATCGCGCTCACTCTCCCTTAGTGTATAACGGAACCACCCGTTTTCATAACAATGCCCAATAACCATAACATAAATGTATCACATAAAACATTCATAAAGGAAACATAACATTTCCACATTTCAATCACAATATAACATTTTAGTATATTGAAATAATGAATCCATTCAAAAAGAAACCACTTCCAAAAACATTTAAAACATTTAATAAAGAGATTTTTGAATGAAAGAGTCTCATACCACCTTGAAGTTTAAAATTTTATACCATTAATATCCTTATAAATAAATCCTTAAAACCATTTTGAAAACATGTATATTAATAAAAACAAATAATTAAAACATTTAAAATGATATTTTGGTTAAAGGGGTTTTACCAAAATTAGAGACACTTGAATACAATAATTGAGGAATAACATTTATTCAGAACTTTATAATATCATGAGAATAAATGGATTCATGATATAATACTCCAAAGGACAGCATATACACAATATAAGAGTGAATTGGTGCATAATAACAATGAACCCTCAATAGAAATGTCAAATGTGATGAAATACCTTATAGAGAAGGTATCATTAAATTAAGGACAAATCAATCTCAAAAATATGTGTGACAAATATAAGTACACACATTATAAGTGGATATTAAGTGTAAAACAATAAATGGTCATTCACACATATTCAATGGATGACATATTCAATGACAACATGTTGAACCCAGAGAAATCGAAATTGGGTTAAAAAGTTCCCTTGACAGCCTAACGACATCACATCAAAATGAGTTGATGAGAGATAAAAAGTGTATCTCATCACTTTGACATAAAATTTACATCAATAAGGATATATGATAACATATACCAACAAAACAATATGTAAATTAAAATACCCAACAAAAGAAGTCTTTTAAAAAAGAGGAGGGTGAAAGGTTCCCTTACCGACTTGGGTATCTTTCAAAACATACACCCCATGAAAGAAGGACACTAGATCATTGATTTAAATACTCATAAACGAAATTATATTACACAAAGAGTAGAATAATGGGCAGTACATACACCACTAAATGGAGTTTGTGGCAAATGTAGCATAAATCTCACGGGAATAAAAGTGAGATGAAAAATCCCTTACGAAAACTCCGCAGCCTAACAGTGCCACATAAAACATCCGAATATGGATTGATGAGATCAAATAGGGTATCTCATCACATTACAATAAAATTTAAATCAAGAGGAATATAAAATAACATCCCCCAATATTAAAAAGAGGAGCTTAAAAGAAGTGACATAAAGGAGAGTACTTAAAAAGAAAGAGAGATGTTAGATCTCTTATGAAAGTTCGGCAGCCTAACAGCGCCACTCAAAACTTCCAAAATGGATTGATGAGAGAGAATAGGGTCTCTCATAACATGAACATAAAAATTACAGAATGTTTAATATAAAAGATCATCCCAATAACAAGAAAGTTGAGCTTTAAAAGTAAAGACATAAAAGTGTGTACTTAAAAAGAAAGAGAGGAGTAAGATCCCTTACCTCCGGTCCGACTTGACTCAATCGTTCTTTAATATCCTGAATAATAAACTTGATTTAATTTCTACTTACATGAGAACCTTTTTCAAGTTCATTATTAATTTTATATCACTTATTACCATGTCGTAAACATTATGTAATCATTTAAGTTAATAATATTTGTTTTTCCGATATTTGGTTCTTAAGTCGAAAGTGGACTTCTTACAATTACATGTTGTTTGTGTGGCCAAATGTTTATTATATCCAGAATTGTATTCATGATGTATATATCATATATGTCATATATATCCAGTACATTCATGCATTTATAACATTACATAATCATTTAGAGGTAAGAAATGAAATGCACCGTTCATGGAGACGGTAAGCCGTACGTACGCATGAACGCTACTTTCATTTCTATTTCGTATTTTATAGAATGGAATAATAACGATATAAAGGTATATTATAATTCCAGTATAATATTATATATAATATCATAGTTCAATGATTTATACGTCCCACATATGGTATTTAACGAATCAAATCACTTTGAGGGGGCGGTAGTCCGCACTTCCTTAAATGAAGATATCACATTTACCCATAATGGAAACCATAAAGGTATGCCCAAAATGAAAAAAACAGAAGCTTAAGGGAAAAATAAACATATTATATATCATATATAAAAATAGTGACATCATAATGGCCACCTTTGAAGGTGTTAAATGAGTATTGAACAATCATCGTTTCGGGAGGCAGAATTTCACCATCCACGGAAACCGTATGTTCTTTAACCATTTGATGTAGTTGTGTGAGAGTGTAGATAGAATAAATCTTATAACAACATCCTAGTATATTGAAGATACTGGTGTTGTTACAAAATAAGTAAATAAAAAGAGTTTAGGTGGTTGGAGAAGAAAAATAATACAAATGAACATGAGAGAATGAATTACCTTTAAAAGTGTAACTCCTTTTGATTTGAGCCTAAAGGCTTCCTTTGAAAGGATTCTGCCCAAAGAGAATCATCTAGGATGATGATAGGGATGTGGAGAGAGTAAATGAGCAGGGTTTGTCCGAGCCAAAGGCTTGAGGAGTGTGTGAAATGAGGTAGAGGTGGGGGTCTTTTATAAGAGGAGAGGAGGGGCACTTTTGGAAAGTAAGAAATATTACTTTATTTGAAAATGTGTTTCGGTTTTAAAAAGTCCCACATTGATATAATTCGTGGATAAGGTGATAAGGGTTCTAAATCCACCCATCCAATAAGTTTTTGACATGTGTAGGTCATATAGTTTACATTATCATCTCATTTTATTTAAATCGTCAGATAATGATGTCATCGCTGCATCATTATGATGTCATAAATAATTTAATTTATTTAATGTATAAAAATTATAAACAAATTTCTATGATGTAGTAAATACTTTTATCCTTCCAATGACTATTTATAATAAAAAATATGACTTGTATAACCCCACTTAAAAATTGTTTTAGTAAAACATATCATGTTTGTGTCATTTTTTACTTTTACATTAAATAAAAAGATATTTATGTCATTTCCCAACCAAAGTGGCTCCATGGGGTCCCCAAGTTGACTCATGGATTGTTTTGGTCGGTCATGACTCACCCAATAGGTGTAGGACAAGTGTCATGGTGTTTTCACATTCTTATAATATCATTTTTACCTTAAATTACACTAATTACCTCTAATCACGATTAAAAACTTAATAAGTTACTATTCACCAAAAAATAATATTTTTATCCCATTGAACCACATTTTACTTCTTAATGAAAACCATGTATGTCGGATTTTTGAAATTCAAAACACAAAGATGACAAAATTTCATTTAAACGGAAAAATCAGTTTTTATAAGTACCACTTAGTGGTGTCACTATTCATCAAAAATTGATGTTTTTCAGAAAAATCCCAAAAATTCACCCTAAGCTATATTGGATATTCCGAATTCAAAAATAAAGTTTATTTTACAAAATTAAAAACATATAAGTCACATTAATTAATTTAATAATTAATTCCCGCTGTCAGAGCAAATAGCGTGTTTTTATGAAACAATAAGTATCAAAAGATTGCTACTAGTTTAAGTCTGTTTTCAAAGTGAAATTAATTCCAATGACCACTATTGGATTTAATGGTAAAAATATATTCTCATTTCACTTTAAAACCAATAAAAAGATAATCTAATCATATAAATAAATTAGATTAAAAAGAGGTTTTGAATTAAAATACAACATTTTACACTATTCATTAAAAAAAGAACTTTATCGAAAAGATACCAAAAATTTACACAAATTAAATTTTGATGTCCCGATTCTTAATAAGAGTTTTATTTGGTCCAAAATAATTTTTATGAGTGAAAAAACTATATTTAATGATGGTTCAACATCAAAAGGTGATAAGTGAACCTTTAGTGAAAACTAGGGCATATACGCCTAAAATTGAATTCATTCCGTATTTTGAGCCTCTATCCTTTATTGTATAAATGTAAAAACATTTAAAAACATATATAATCATATTTTAGTTATTTATATCCATTCCCGCCATTACAACGGCTACATGTTAACTACCATTTAAAATAATATTATTTTATTATTAGAGTGCGACGTAAGATTCCCAAGAAACTCGTTGTTGCGTGTTGGGTACGCCATCGAGCATAGAATCCCCTTTAAAGTCATATTAATATTTTATTCACAAATATGGATAAATATGAAAATGTCATATTCTTTATTTACCTGGGGTGTTACATCCTTCCCCCCTTTTTGGGAATTGCGTCCTTGTAATTTTTAAAATTGAGCTTGGAAACTTCCTTGAACTTCCCACATCGGAACAAGAGTCGGTAAAACAATCAATTTAAAATAAAGGAAGATAAGTATAGAGGTCACCCAAGTTAACCCATACTAGGATTCCAAGTATGAAAATATGGACATGGAGGAAAAAAGGGTCATGTTCTGATGGAGAGTGATAGAAAACATGTTTAGAAGAATGTTAACCACAAGAAAATCACAAACTTGTGATGGGTTAAACGGTATTCGATTCCCCAGTAGGAAAAGTTAATAGACAAAATTTTAGCTTTAAGTTACTTTTTATTGAGGAATTTATTCATAAGGAAACATAATCACTTATCATGTTGACTTTCAACTTTTACTAGATTCCATAATCAAACTCATATTTTTTTTCCAAAACACGAGTATTTAGGGAGACTTGTTTGCATTAAGAGAACTATAATAAACTTCTAGAGAATCACCTAATCCACAAAATAGAACTATATACTTCCCATGTATTTATACTTTAACCAAAACCAAAAAGGTTATTACAAGATCAGATAATCCAGAAAAGGATAACCCTTTATAAAAAGAAAATCTATTCTTAACCTCCAAAATTTGTCCAACAAAACCCAAAGTTCAACGAGGACCATTCTATAATCAATTTGTCCATAAAATTCTTCAAAGTAAAACAAACTAAGATTGAAACCCAAATATTTTAAGGATTTAGTCACATAGTCTTCCAAGTTAAATCGTAACATTTATCTCTAAACAACATCAATTACTCCTAAATTCTCATATTGAAAAGTAATTAACCTAGTCACATATCCTCCATGATAGGTTAATCATTTTCATAAATAACCCAAAATCAACTTACTCTTAATTCATAAAATCATATAACTAGAAAGAATCGGTCAAACTAACCAGGGACTTCACGTAGTCCAGTGGTAGGCGATAAATACCAGTCGCACTTTGGTTGTGGGTTCGATTCCCGCAGCTTTGTCCGACGCGATGGGATGTCACACGGTCTGCGTGTTGTCCTTTTTCCAAAACTATATAATTCTTAAATCATTCCCCAAAAAGAGATAAAATCATCAAAAATGATCATAACATATTTTAACCTCAAGTTTATCTCATGCTTTTCATTTTCCATCATATCATATAATAACCCATAATTACCTCAAATGTAAGGATCATATAAACCAAAATGGTTCTTTATAACTATGTCCACAAAAGAAAAGAAAACTATTACTTGAATAAAATTTCCCTATATTAAACATCAGGGTTACACATAATATAAAAAGTCTTCTAATGTAACCCCATCATCAAAGGAGACTTAATACTCTTAAGAATTTCATCATAACTCTTGAAGCCCTTTTATGTTGACATCTTACTCATTCAACATTCTTCATGATCCATTATCCATTCCATTCCAACTTATTCCGAAATACCTCTTTCCTACAAACAAAATCATGAATCATATCCTAAGATTCCAAAACAGGAAAACAATAGTCATGAAATAGTACATACCTTTGATTGGTCATTGTCAGTTTCTTCATCCTCAATCGGAATGGCATTAGGTATTGGTAAACGAATATTGGTACTCTCTTGGTGACCCCATTCACGAAACTTCTTCATAGGACATGTGTTTGCATAATGACCATGCACACCACATTTAAAACATTCAATTGATCCCTCAGAAAGAACTTCTTTCCCTTTCCTCGAGTCAACTGGATGCTTCCTTTTTCCATGGCAGGTTCTTGCTTTATGACCTTCATTTCCACATCTATAGCATATTTCTGTCCCTTTGAAACATTTTCCTAGGTGTTTCTTTCCACATCTTTGACACATAGGTTTTTGAACACACTTACCTTTATGATTATTACCTGTACATCCGTAGGGATTTGTTTCGTGCATATATGATGCCTTAGGGAAATATCCAAGTTTTAGGTGGTCAATCATGACTCCAGAAAGTTGGTTGAGGATAATCACAAGAGTTCTCATTGCAGATCCCATATCATTCAGTTGCTTGCTCAAAAAACTTTCACAGTTTCCTTCACATCCACTGTTACTTTGGTGCCTGCTAGATCCAACCATTTACTAAAACCAAAAAGGTCGGTGTGAGTATATCAACAAAACCATCATGTACTAATTATTAAGATAAACAATAAGATATACTTACTCATTCACTTTATCTAAAACTTGGACTCTTTCTGAAATCCTAACCATTATGGTAATGTCACTTATGCTTAAAGAATACCCTAACCTCAAAAGTTATCTAAACGGACCGCTGATACCAACTATAAGGCCCCAGCCTTAAACCTTACTTAATATTGAGTTATTACAAGATTACACATTGAGGATCTTTTTAGGTTTAGAGTTTTAGAGAATTAGATCATGAAACTTGCATTACATTCCACATTTAAACAAAGTGGTTACATAAAAGACAATATTCATTCTTCCCATCAACGGCAACATATTTAAAATTAAACATGGATTATTTCTTGACACATTCTTGACACTATCATCACATCATTTACCCTTCCCTTGACCTGCGAAAAACATTTCAAGAACTTGGGATGAGCATAAAAAGCTCAGTAAGGGATATAAAAATATGGAAAGGAAACATGAGTACATGTATACATAAGAATGAAATCATACTTTACCCATAAAACATAGGCATATCAAATCATGAATAAATCATAGAAATCATAAGACATAAAAGGTAACTTGAGGCATTCATAACATTCTTACGTAGGGAGTAACCCTCTTGGTTAAGTTTTGGAATACCCATCACAGTATATTCCCTAAATCTCTTCGGAGAAACCTCAATGTTTTACTCCTTCGCATTACCCAATGCATTGGAGAGCTATATAGGGCTCACCCGCCCTTAGTTTGTCACGGAACCACCCGTTTTCATAACAATTCCCAAGAACCATAACATAAATGTATCACATAAAACATGCATAAAGGAAACATAACATTTCCACATTTCAATCACAATATAACATTTTAGTATATTTAAATAATGAATCCATTCAAAAAGAAACCATTTCCAAAACCATTTAAAACATTTAATAAAGAGATTTTTGAATCAAAGTGTCCCATAACACCTTGAAGCTTAAAATTTTAAACCATTAATATCCATATAAATAAATCCTTAAAACCATTTTGAAAACATGGATATTAATATGAACAAATAATTAAAACATTTAAAACGATATTTTGGTTAAAGGGGTTTTTACCAAAATTAGAGACACTTGATTACAATAAATGAGGAATAACATTTAGTCAGAACATTATAATATCATGAGAATAAACGGATTCATGATATAATACTCCAAAGGACAGTATATACACCATATAAGAGTGAATTGGTGCATAACAACAATGAACCCTCAATAGAATTGTCAAATGTGATGAAATCCCTTATAGAGAAGGTATCCTTAAATTAAGGACAAATCAATCTCAAAAATATGTGTGACAAATATAAGTACACCAAATATAAGTGTATATTAAGTGTAAAACAATAAAAGTTCATTCACACATATTCAATGGATGACATATTCAATGACTACATGTTGAACCCAAAGAAATTGAAATTGGGTTAAAAAGTTCCCTTGACAGCCTAACGACATCACATCAAAATGAGTTGATGAGAGATAAAAAGTGTATCTCATCACTTGGACATAAAATTTACATCAATAAGGATATATGAGAACATATCCCAACATAACAATATGTAAATTAAAAGACCCAACAAAAGAAGTCTTTTAAAAAAGAGGAGGGTGAAAGGTTCCCTTACCGACTTGGGTATCTTTCAAAACATACACCCCATGAAAGAAGGACAACAGATCATTGATGTAAATACTCATAAACGAAATTATATTTCACAAAGTGTAGAATAATGGGCAGTACATACACCACTGAATGGAATTTGTGGCAAATGTAGCATAAATCTCACGGGAATAAAAGTGAGATGAAAAATCTCTTACGAAAACTCGGCAGCCTAACAGCGCCACATAAAACATCCGAATATGGATTGATGAGATCAAATAGGGTATCTCATCACATTGCAATAAAATGTACAGAAAGATGAATTTAAAAGAACATCCACCAATATTACTAATAGGAGCTTAAAAGAAGTGACATAAAGGAGAGTACTTAAAAAAAAGAGAGGTTAGATCTCTTATGAAAGTTCGGCAGCCTAACAACGCCACTCAAAACTTCCAAAATGGATTGATGAGAGAGAATAGGGTCTCTCATCACATGAACATAAAAATTACAGAATGTTTAATATAAATGATCATCCCAATAACAAGAAAGATGAGTTTTAAAAGGAAAGACATAAAAGTGTGTACTTAAAAAGAAAGAGAGGAGTAGGATCCCTTACCTTGGGTCCGACTTGACTCAATCGTTATTTAATCTCCTGAATAATAAACTTGAGTTAATTTCTACTTCCTTAAGAACCTTTTTCAAGTTCATTATTCCTTTTATATCACTTATTACCATGTCATAAACATTCTGTAATCATTTAAGATAATAATATTTGTTTTGCCGATATTTGGTTCTTAAGTCGAAAGTGGACTTCTTACAATTACATGTTGTTGGTGTGGCCAAATGTTTATTATATCCAGAATTGTATTCATGATTTATATATCATATATGTAATATATATCCAGTACATTCATGCATTTATAACATTACATAATCATTTAGAGGTAAGAAATGAAATGCACCATTCATGGAGACGGTAAGTCGTACGTACGCATGAAAGCTACTTTCAATTCTATTTCGTATTTTATAGAATGAAATAATAACGATATAAAGTTATATTATAATTACAGTATAATATAATGTATAATATCATAGTTCCATCCTTTATACGTCCCACATATGGTATTTAACGAATCAAATCACTTTGAGGGGGCGGTAGTCCGCACTTCCTTAAATGAAGATATCGCATTTACCCATAATGGAAACCATAAAGGTATGCCCAAAATGAAAAAAACAGAAGATTAAGGAAAACATAAACATATTATATATCATATATAAAAATATTGACATCATAATGGCCACCTTTGAAGGTGTTAAATGAGTATTGAACAATCATCGTTTTGGGAGACAGAATTTCGCCATCCACGGAAACCGTATGTTCTTTAACCATTTGATGTAGTTGTGTGAGAGTGTAGATAGAATAAATCTTATAACAACATCCTAGTATATTTAAGATACTGGTTTTGTTACAAAATATGTAAATAAAAAGAGTTTAGGGGGTTGGAGAAGCAAAATAAAACAAATGAACATGAGAGAATGAATTACCTTTAAAAGTGTAACTCCTTTTGATTTGAGCCTAAAGGCTTCCTTTGAAAGGATTCTGCGCAAAGGGAATCCTCTAGGATTAGGATAGGGATGTGGATAGAGTAAATGGTCAGGGGTTGGCCGAGCCAATGGCTTGAGGAGTGTGTGAAATGAGGTAGAGGTGGGGGCCTTTTATAAGAGGGGAGGGGCACTTTTGGAAAGTAAGAAATATTACTTTATTTGAAAATGTGTTTCGGTTTTAAAAGGTCCCACATTGATATAATTCGTGGATAAGGTGATAAGGGTTCGACATCGACCCATCCAATAAGTTTTTGACATGTGTAGGTCATAGAGTTTACATTATCTTCTCATTTTATTTAAATCGTCAGATAATGATGTCATCGCTGCATCATTATGATGTCATAAATAATTTATTTTATTTAATGTCTAAAAATTCTAAAACAATTACTATGACGTAGGAAATCTTTTTAGCTTTCTAATGAATATTTATAATAAAAAATCTTACTTGTATATCCCCACTTAAAAAAAATTTTAGTAAAAAATATCATGTTTGTGTCATTTTTTACTTTTACATTAAATAAAAAGATATTTATGTCATTTCCCAACCAAAGTGGCTCCATGGGGTCCCCAAGTAGACTCATGGCTTGTTTTGGTCGGACATGACTCACCCAATAGGTTTAGGACAAGTTTCATGGTGATTTAACATTCTTATAATATCATTTTTACCTTAAATTACACTAATTACCTCTAATCGCGATTAAAAACTTAATAAGTTACTATTCACACAAAAAATTATTTTTATCCCATTGAACCACATTTTACTTATTAATGAAAACCATGTATGTCGGATTTTTGAAATTCAAAACACAAAGATGGATAAATTTCATTTAAACTGAAAAATCAGTTTTTATAAGTACCACTTAGTGGTGTCACTATTCATCAAAAATTGATGTTTTTCAGAAAAATCCAAAAAATTCACCCTAAGCTATATTTGATATTCCGAATTCAAAAATGAAGTCTATTTTACAAAATTCAAAACATATATGTCAAATTAATTAATTTAATAATTAATTCCCGCTGTCAGAGCAAATGGCGTGTTTTTATGAAACAATAAGTATCAAAAGATTGATACTAGTTTAAGTCTGTTTTCAAAGTGAAATTAATTCCAACGACCACTATTGGATTTAATGGTAAAAATATATTCTAATTTCACTTTAAAAACAATTCCAAAGATAATCTAATCATATAAATAAATTAGATTAAAAAGAGTTTTTGAATTAAAATACAACATTTTACACTATTCATTAAAAAAAGAACTTTATCGGAAAGATACCAAAAATTTACACAAATTAAATTTTGATGTCCCGATTCTTAATACGATTTTTATTTGGTCTAAAAGAATGTTTATGAGTGAAAAAAACTATATTTAATGATGGTTCAACATCAAAAGGTGATAAGTGAAACTTTAGTGAAAACTAGGGCATATACACCTAAAATTGAATTCATTCTGTATTTTAAGCCACTATCCTTTATTGGATAAATGTAAAAACATTTAAAAACATATCTAATCATATTTTAGTTATTTCTATCCATTCCCGCCATTACAACGTCTACATGTTAACTACTATTTAAAATAATATTATTTTATTATTAGAGTGAAACGTAAGATTCCCAAGAAAATCGTTGTTGCGTGTTGGGTACGCCATTGAGCATAGCATCCCCTTTAAAGTCATATTAATATTTTATTCACAAATATGGATAAATATGAAAATATCATATTCTTTATTTACCTGGGTTGTTATAAATAAACTTTGGTCAATTTATAATTTCTTAAGGACCTCATTTAATTTTTATTATCCAATTCATATCACATATTATAATGTTATAATAATTAGTTAATTATGCGAGTTCATATCAGATGTTTTTGTCGATGTTTGGTACATGAGTAAAAAATGATTGTCCACGTAGTTATAAGTAAATCATCTCCCGAATCGTTTTAATTATTTAAATATCATATATATCCAGTAAATATTTATTTTATACTATTCCATAACATTTGGAGATAAAAAGAAATGAAATGAACCGTTCATGGAGATGGTAGGTCGTACGTACGCATGGACACTACTTTTATTTCATTATCATATTAATGGAATTAAAAAATTAAATGACAGATATATATGTTATAATTACAGTATAATATATATTTTTTATAGGTACTATATGTACATTAATTTCAGTCATTATATATTCCATGTATTTCATGAATGAGTCACATCACGTGAGGGGGCGGTAGTCCACACTTTCTCGTATGAAATTATCGCATTTTGAAAACATGAAAAGCATAAAGGTGTGTTTTAAATATAAAACAAATAAGCATATAGAAAACATAAATACCACATATATCATATATAAAATACATTTTCATCATAATGGCCACCATGAAAGGTGTTAAGAGAAGATTGAACAATCATCGTTTCGTGAGGCAGTAATTCTCCATCCACAGAAACAGTATGTTCTTTATCCATTAGACGAATGTGTGTGTAAGTTTAGCTCGAATCTTTCCGATAAAATCATCCTAGTATGTTGAAGATACTTGTTTTTTACAAAATAAAGTAATAAAAATATTTTAGGTGGCTGGAGAAACAAAATAAAAAAAATGAACATAAGAAAAGACATCACCTTTAAATCGGGTAACTCCCATTGGTTTGAACAAAAAAGGGTTTCTTAAAGATATTTCTGCCTAAAGTAAGGATTCTAGGATGAATATAGGGGTTTTTAGAGATAAAATGATCATAGTTTGGTCGAGACAAATACTTGAGAGGTGTGGGTAAGGGGGTAGAGGTGGGGGCCTTTTATAAGAGGGTGGAGGGGCACTCATGGAAAGTCAAGAAATGTTACCTTATTATATAATGAGTTTCAGATTTTAAAGGTCTTAAAATGATATATTTCTAGGATAAGTCGATAAGGGTTTGAAATACACACATCCAATAGGTTTTTGACAAGTGTAAGTCATATATTTTTCATTATCTTTTCATTTTATTTAAATTGTCCATTAATGAGGTAATCGCTGCATCATCATGGTGTCATAAATAAATTAATTTATTTAATGTCTAAAAATTATAAAACAAATACCATGATGTAGGAAATATATTTTGATTTACAATTAATATTTATATTCTAAGAGATCATTTACACAGACAAAACTACAATTGTTTTACTTGGGTGATACATACTTTGGTTATACGTTCCTTTAAAAAAACATAAAATGATAAAGTGTCACTATCACCCAACATTGATTCCATGGGGTCCCAATGTTTAGCAGATGGAATCACATGGTCAGACATGACACAACTAGTAGCATTTGGACACATTTTGGGTCATTTTATATTATTATGATATTATTTTATTACCCTTAACTACCCGATTACTAATTAATCACAATAATTAAAGATAATTACCATCGTTTCTATTCATAATGTCCAAAAACAAAAGAGTCATAATAACATAATTTGGACCTTATGATTACAAATATGGAGTCCATTTTATAAAAATAGAAACACAGAAATTGTAGTAATTGAATTAAAATAATCCCCGTTGTCAAAACCAAAGATGGGGTTTTAAGAAGTAAAATCTATCAAATGATTGATTTGTTTTTACATCCGATTTAAAAGGGAAATTTCATCCAATGACCAAAATTGTAATAAATGATAAAAACATAATTAAATTACTCCTTAAAACCAATTAAAATGACAATATAATTATATAAATAAATTGGATGAAAAGGCAGTTTTGAATTAAAAAGCAGTATTTTTCACTATTCATTGAAAATGAACATTTGTCAGAAAAATACCAAAAATTAAATATAAGATATATTTTATATCAAAAAATAAAAAATTATATCAATTTTACAAAATTCTAGAAATATAAGTTTCATTAATTAATTTTAAAATTAATTCCCGCTGTCAAAACAAATAGCGTGTTTTTAAGAAACAGTATCTATTAAAAGATTGACACTTTTTTATATCCAATTTCAAGGTGAAATTAATTCAAATTAACACCACTAGATTAAATGGTAAAAATATACTATAATTAAACTTTAAAACTAATTAAAAAGATAATCTAATAAATTATATTAAAAGGAGGTTTTGAATTAAAATACAACATTTTCCACTAAAAACGATCTTTATCGGAAAATAACCAAAATTTACACAAAGTAAATTTTAATGTATTGATTATAAAAAAGGATTTTATTTTGTCAAATGTAATATATAAAAGTGAAAAAAATTACATTTAAAAAGTTTTCACCATCAAAAGGCGTTTAATCTTCCTTTTAATGAGTATTAGAATATTTATTCTTAAAATTGGATTCATTTTCATTTTAAGCCTCTAACATTTATTCAATAATGTAAAAACATTTTACAAACATATATAATCATATTTTAGATAGTTATATTAATTCCCACTATTCCAACGGCTAGACGTTATCTAGCATTTAAAATAATATTTTTATATTATTAGCGTGCAACGTAAGATTTCAAAGAAACTCGTTGTTGTGTATTGGGTACGCCATTGAACATAGCATCTCCTTTAAAGAAATATTAATATTTTATTCACAAATAATAATAAATATGAAAAGTTCATATTCTTTATTTACCTGGGATGTTACATCCTTCCCCCCTTTTAGGTAATTTCATCCTTGCAATTTTAAAATTGGGCTTGTAAACTTTATTGAAAGCCCCACATCGAAAAAAAGAGTCAGCAAAACTATCAATTTAAGTGAAAGAAAGAGAAGTACAAAGGTCACCCAAGATAGTAGATACTAGGGTTCCATGAAAACATGGATATGGAGGAGAAAATCAAAGGGTCAGGTTATGATGGAGAGTGATAGAAAACATGATTAAGAGAAAGTTAACCCCCAGAAAATCACAAACTTGTGATGGGTTAAATAGTATTTGATTCCCCAATAGGAAACGTTAACAGAAAACATTTTTGTTTTAAGTTACTTTTCATTGAGGATTTTATTTATGAGCTTATCTAAATCATAAGGAAACAAACTTACTTGTCATGTAGACTTTCATCTCTTACTGGATTTCTTACACAAACTCATATTTTCTCCAAAACATGAGTATTTAGGATGACTTGTTCACATTAAGAGCGCTATTTTCAACTTCTAGAGAATCACTTAATAAAAAAAAGAGAACTGTAAATTTCCAATGTCATTAGACCACATCCAAAACCAAAAATATTTATTACGAGATCAGATAATACCCAAAAAGAAAATCTATTCTTAATCTCGAAAATTTGTCCATCAAAACCAAAAGTTCAACAAATACCATTCAATAAAAAATTGTCCATAAAATTATTCAAAGTAAAACAAACTAAGATTGAAACCCAAATCTTTGAAGTATTTAATCACATAGTCTTCCAAGGTAAATATTAACATTTGTCTCCAAATAACATCAGGTTCTCTTAAAGTCTCATATTGAAAAGTAATTAACCTAATCATATATCCTCCATGATAGGTCAATAATATCATAGATAACCCAAAATAAACTTATTTTTGATTCATAAAATCATCCAACTAAAAAGAATATGTCATAATAACCAGGTACATCACATAGTCCAGTGATAGGCAATAAATACCAGTTGCACTTTGGTCGTGGGTTCAATTCCTGCAGCTTCGTCCAACACGACGGGTTGTCACACAGTCCGAATGTTGTCCTTCCTCCAAAACTACATAATTCTTATAAAATTACCCAAAAAAGATAGATTCATCAAAAATAAACATAACATATTTTAAACAAAAAGGTTATCTAATAACGTTTGTTTTGCATCCCAAAATGTATTAACCAGTAATTGTCTCATATTCAAGGATCATATAAACCCAAATGGTTCTTTATAACTATATCCACAAAAGAACATATAATTACTCCTTGAATAAAATTTTCATATATCAAACATCGTGGTTTCACATACTATAAAAATCCTTCTAATCAACAAAATAGACTTAATACTATTAAGCATTTCACCATCCTAAAATCTAGCATAACTCTTGAATCCCTTATATGTTGACTTCTTACTCATTTAACATTATTCATGATCCATTAACCATTCCTTTCCTTCTTATTCTGAAATACTCCATTCCTACAAAAAAAATCAAGAATAATATCCCAAGATTCAATAATAGGAAAACATATGTGAAGAAATAATCCATACCTTTCATTGGTCATTGTCAGTTTCTTCATCCTCAATCGAAATGGAATTAGGTATAGGTAAATGAATATTTGTACGATCCTGGTGATCTCATTCTCGAAACTTATTCATTGGACATGTGTTTTCATAATGACCATGCACACCACATTTAAAACATTCAATTTGATCCTTCAGAAAGAACTTCTTTCCTTTTCCTAGAGTCAACTAGATGCTTCCTTTTTCCATGGCAGGTTCTTTCTTTATGACCTTCATTTCCACATATATAGTATCTTTCTTTCCCTTTGAAACATTTTCCTATGTGTTTCTTTCCACATTTTTGACACATAGGTTTTTGAACATACTTACCTTTATGATTATTACCTGATCTTCTGTAGGTATTTGTTTCTCGCATAAATGATGCCTTATAAAAATCAATAAGGTTCAGGTGGTCAATCATGACTTCACATAGTTGGTTGAGAATAAACACAATAGTTCTCATTACAGCTCCCATATCATTCAGTTTCTCATTTAGAAAACTGTCACAGTTTCCTTCACATCAACTCTTAATTTGGTGCCTGCTAGATCCAGCCATTTACTAAAACCAAAAGGGTCAGTGTTAGTATATCAATAAAACCATAATATAATAATGAAGAAGATAAACACCAATATATACTTATCCAAGTAATCTTAAACTCATTAAAACATTCTAAAAAACAAAATGACTCCATCAAATATACTAACCATTGAGGTTATCTAAAACTTTTCACTTATCCTTAAATAACACTCTAACCTCTAAAGTTATCTAAACCGACCTATGATACCAACTATAAGGACTGGGCCTTAAATCATTACTTAATCTTGAATTAAATGAATAATTCACATTGAGTATCTTTTCAGGTTTAGATTTTTAGAGAATTAGGACACAACTATTAAACCTCACAATATTACAAAGTAGAAACTTCTCCTAAGTTTCAATCATAAAATAAAAACTCTTAAAAAGAAACATTTCTAGTACCATGTTTTAGATAGCTTCTATTTCCTTGATCCCATCCTTGACCCTATTTATCTTTAAGTCACGTGGAAAACATTTCATAAACATATAATGAGCATAAAAATCTTAGTAAGGGATAGAAAAATATGGAAAGAAAACATTAGTCAATGTGTACATAAGAATTAATTAAATTATAATTTACTCTTAAAACATAAGCACATTAACATACCTCATGAAATCATAAGATTTATGAATAACTCATATAAATCATAATATGTTAAGGTAACTTGAGACATTCATAACATTCTTACGTAGGGAGTAACCCTCATGGTTACTTTTGGAATACCCACCACATTATATTCCCTAAATCTTTTCAGAGAAACCTTAGCATTTAACTTCGCTTTACCCAATGCATTGGAGAGCTATAACGGACTCACCCTCCCTTATTTTATCACACAATCACCCATCTTCATAAAAAATTCCCAAGAACCATAACATAATCGTATCACATAAAACATGCATAAAGGAAACATAACATTTCAACATTTCAACCACAAAATATCAATACAACACATTGATATAATAAATAAATTATCAAAACCATTTTCAATACCAAAATAAATGAGAAGTAAAACATGGTATTTATTTTTCATTTAAAAAAATAATGGCTTGAAGAGGAAGCCGAAACTCAAATAATGGTCACGACGGTGGAGAAGTCGTTGTCGTTGCATACGTATGACGAAAACATTCCCTTTTTTTATTTAGTAAAAACAATCATATAAAAATATTTTTTTTAATAAGATTAAGATTCAAAGGGGTTTATACACCATATAAAATAAAGTTGTGTATAAAAAAAAATATGCCTCAGTGAAAGGATATTGAGATGAAGTCCCTTAGAAAGTTGGTATCATTAGATTAAGGATAAATCAATTACATGATTATGTGTGGAAAATATAAATTCACATAATAATAAAAGGATATTAAGTTTAAAACAATTGTAGGTCATCCACACTTATTCATAGTACGAAATAATCAAGAAATAGAGGTTTAACCCAAATAATTGAAATTGGGTTAAGAAGTTCCCATACAGAAATTCGACAGCCTAACCACGTCACTTTAAAATTATGAAAATGAGTTGATGAGAGTTAAAAATGGTATCTCATCACTTGTTCATAAAATTTACAGAAATAAGGATATATAAGAACATATCCCAACATAAGGATACGTAAATTAAAAGACCTAACAAAAATAAGTCTTTTAAAAAGAGGATGGTGAATGTTCCCTTACCGATTTAGATATCTTTCAAAACGTACACCCCATGAAAGAAGGGTCATACAATGAAGATGTGAATACCCATAAATTAAATTATATTACACATATAATACAATCATTTTCAGTACAACACCACACATAAGTAAATAGTGGAAAATGTAGCATGAATCTCACACGAATAAAAGTGAGATGCAAAATCGCTTACGAAAACTCGGCAGCCTAAAAACGCCACTTAATACTTTGAAAAATGGATTGAATAGATCAAATAGGGTCTCTCATCATATGAACATAAAATTTAAAGTAAGAGGAATGTAAAGTAACATCCTCAAACATAGTAAATAGGAGTTTAAAATAAGTTAAATAAAAGAGAGTACTTAAAAAGAAAGAGAGAGGTTGGATCCATGACATCAAGTCTGACTTGTCTTGTTTGTTTACTTATATTCCATAATAATAATCTTTGGTCAATTTATAATTGCTTAAAGACATAATTTAAAGTTTATTATTCAATTAATATCACATATTATAATGTTATAATAATTAGTTAATTATGCGAGTTCATATCGGATGTTTTTGTCAATGTTTGGTAAATGAGTAAAAAATGAAATTGTTTGAAAATGATTGTCCATGTAGTTATAAGTAAATCATATCCAGAATAGTTTTAATGATTTAAATATCATATATATCCAGTAAATATTAATTTTATACTATTCCATAACATTTGGAGATAAAATGAAATGAAATGCACCGTTCATGGAGACGGTTGGCCGTACGTATGCATGAACGCTACTTTCATTTCGTTGTCATATTAATTTAATTAAAAAAATAAATGAGAGAGATATATATTATAATTATATTATAATATATATGTTATATAGTTCCCATATGTTCATTGATTTTATTCATTATACATTCCATGTATTGCATGAATCAGTCACATCACTTGAGGGGGCGGTAGTCCACACTTCCTCGTATGAAATTATCGCATTTGCACAACATAAAAAGCATAAAGGTATGTTTTAAATATAAAATACAGAAGCTTAAAGAAAACATAAATTCCATATATATCATATATAAAATACAGTGACATCATAATGGCCACCATGAAAGGTGTTAAGAGAATATTGAACAATCTTCATTTTGTGAGACAGTAATTCGCCATCCAAAGAAACAGTATGTTCTTTAACCATTAGACAGATGTGTGTGTAAGTGTAGCTTGAATACTTCTCATAACAACATCCTAGTATATTTTATATACTGTTTTTGTTACAAAATAAATTAATAAAAATATTTTAGGGGGTTGGAGATGCGAAATAAAACAAATAGACATAAGTGAAGACTTTACCTTTTAATCGGGTAACTCCCTTTGGTTTGAACAAAAAAGGTTTCTTGAAGAGATTTCTACCTAAGGTAAGGCTTCTAGGATGAATATATGGATGTGGAGAGATAAAATGAGCAGAGTTTGGTCAAGCCAAAGGCTTGAGAGATGTGGGTATGGGGGTAGAGGTGGGGGCCTTTTATAAGATGGAGGAGGGGCCCTCATGGAAAGTCAAGAAATGTTACTTTATTATATAATGAGTTTCGGATTTTAAGGGTCCCAAAATGATATATTTAAAGGATAAGGTGATAAGGGTTCTAAATACACCCAAAAAATAGGTTTTTGACATTTGTAAGTCTTAGATGTTACAATATCATTTCATTTTATTTAAATCGTCCATCAATGAGGTAATCGCTGCATCATCATGGTGTCATAAATAAATTAATTTATTTAATGTCTAGGAATTATAAAAAATACCATGATATAGGAAGTATTTTTAGCTTTCAAATTAATATTTATATTCTAAGATATAATTTACATAGACAAAGATAAAATTGTTTTACTTGGGTTATACATACTTTGGTTATACTTTCCTTTAAAAAAAACATAAAATGATAAAGTGTCACTATCACCCAAAAGTGATTCCATGGGGTCCCAAAATTTGAAAAAAGGCATCCCATGGTTGGAAATTACAAAACCAGTAGCATTAGGACACATTTTTTGGTCATTTAATTTTATTATGATATTATTTTATTACCCTTAACTACCCGATTACTAATTAATCACGATAATTAAAGATAATTACCGTCGTTGCTATTCATAAGGTCCAAAAACTAAAGAGACTTAATTACATAATTTGGACCTTATGATTCCAAATATTGAGTCTATTTTATCAAATTCCAAACACAGAAATTGTAGTAATTAATTTAAAATAATTCCCGTTGTTAAAACCAAAGACGGGTTTTTAAGAAGTAAAATCTACCAAAAGATTGATTTGTTTTTACATCCAATTTAAATGTGAAATTACATCCAATGACCAAAATTGTATTAGAGGATAAAAAAATAATTAAATAACACCTTAAAACATATTATAATGACAATATAACTATATAAATAAATTTGATGAAAAGGCAGTTTTGAATTAAAAAGTAGTGTTTTCACTATTCATTGAAAATGAACATTTGTCAGAAAAATTCCAAAAATTCACCCTAAGATATATTTGATATCCCAAATTAAAACATGATATCTATTTTACCAAATTCAAAACATATATGTTCAATTAATTAATTTTATAATCAATTCATGCTGTCAAAACAAATAGCGTGTTTTTAAGAAATAATATCTTTTAAAAGATTGACAGTTTTTTTTGTCCAATTTCAAGGTGAAATTTATTCAAAAGACCACCATTGGATTAAATGGTGAAAATATATTATAAATAAACTTTAAAACCAATTAAAAATACAATCTAATAAATTATATTAAAAGGACGTTTTGAATAAAAATGCAGCATTTTCCACTAAAAATGATCTTTATCGGAAAATAACAAAAATGTACACGAAGTAAATTTTTATGACTTGATTCTAAAGAAGGATTTTATTTTGTCAAATATAAAATATAAACGTGAAAAATGGTATATTTAAAAAGGGTTCTCCATCAAAAGTTTTTTAATCAGCATTTTAAAGAATATTAGAATATTTATTCTTAAAATTGGATTCATTTGCATTTTAAGCCTCTAACATTTATTCAATAATGTATAAACATTTAACAAAAATATATAATCATATTTTAGTTATTTATATTATTTCCCAATATTAAAATGGCTAGACGTTATCTACCATTTAAAATAATATTATTATATTATTAGAGTGCAACATAAGATTTCAAAGAAACTCATTGTTGCGTATTAGGTACGCCATCGAACATAGAATCCCATTTAAAGTAATATTAATATTTTATTTACAAATATTAATAAATATGAAAATGTCATATTCTTAATTTACCTGGGATGTTACATGAATGGAGGGACCAATATCTTCCTCCAATGCCTTGGGTAATGATTTATATATTTAATGATATAGAAATGGCTAGAATGAGGAGTGAACCCTGTAATGTAATATAGGGATGCCAGTAGGGATGATAGCTTTTCCTTCCCAGGAGGTGTAGTCGCCTATTTGTAAACTTTATTACATGTTAACAGTGTTATGTGTGAACCTGATGACATGTTCACAATTTAATGGGTGATCCTGATCACATGTTCACAATGTTATGTGTAGACCTAGTTTCATCTCTATAAGTTGATGTGAGGGGTTTATTTCATGTCATTAACTTAATGAGTGAACCTATTTCTGTTTACACATGTTAAAAATGTTATAACCTGATGTGTATGCCCCAAGATTATGTATTATTAAAATTATATTACCTCATGACTGATGTTCTTGTATTTCCTTATTATTTGTGTCATATGAACTACCAATCTGTATGCCATTATTCATGTTTATGATCACTGATATGAAGGGTACAATTTTCTAATGTTATGCTCATGTTATAATACCCTTATTCATATATCATTATTACATATATTCCATGTTTAAAATTACTATGAATTTTAGATCACTCGTTATTATATTTCATTTCCCCAAGTTATGAATAAAGGTATTATGTAGGGTAGTTTTGTGAAGATTATTAAAGGGGAAGAACATTAGAGAATATGTTGAAGATATTTCAGTATGATAGGTTATTATGTTTCTATGTTTCCAAATTTAGTAAACTATTATGGTCCTATATAATGTGTTTGTATAATGTAATCAATATTCATCCAAAATGATGTAATATGCATGTATGAGAATCACGGTTTGAAATAGTTAGTATCGAAGGAATGGTTTATTTAATGTTTGGAAACATAGATGATAAAACCTTAGTGAGATCACTAGGGATTATTCTAAGGATATTTCTAGGGATGTCTCTAAGGATAATTATAAGGATTAGTCAATGTTTAGAAAAAAATCATGTAGTTTTGGTAAATTATTAATATATTGGTTTCTAGGAAATTGCCCATGTTTCAAATATAATAAGTCGATGTGGATATTTCATTGATGCATATAGGGGTAAAAAAATCCAAAGACAACATATTGAGCATGAATCAATTAGGAACTGGTGCATGAATATTGGCATTAATTTACACATGGATTAACACTCTTTTAGGATATGATTTGGAGATTTAAAAACTTATTATAATCAATCATTAAGGATGTAATTAGATGATGAATATAAATGGCCTATTATAAACCAAATATGTCATAGATTAAAAAATGGGTGTCTTGATTTCAATAACCTAAATGATTTTTCTAATAATGTGATTTTCCATTATGATTAGTGTTGCACAAAATTTAATTTTTTGCCTTAGAGAATGGATGTAACCTGAAAAAACCATGTTAATGTGAAATGAAATGGATAAATCAATTATTTTCCACTTGAGAAACTGAATTTTATAGGAGGTAGAATGAAAAAACTCATTTCTAACCTTACAGAACATTCTCATGTTATGAATAATTATAATAAATCTAAAAGAGAAATGTAGGGAACATCATTCTGTTGAGTCCTTCATGAGGCAACACCCGCCTACTTTTAGTGTTTCCATTGATCTGTTAGTTACTGAGAAATAGATCAGTGCCACTAGAAATGTATTTTCCATTATCAAATGTTCAGAAGATGAAAAAGTCACTTTTTCTCTCTACTTAATGTAATTTTAGGTGAATTAGTGGTGGGTTATTATTAATAATTTTATTAATTTAGATGAAATTGACTACATTAACCTGGACATGCTTAAAATCTTTATTTTCAATAAGTACTTTCCACAAAATCTCTATAAAAAATGGATAAGGAACTTTTATAGCTTAACAAGAAGGATAAAGAATCTATTGGTGCCTATGAAGAAAATTAAAAAAGACATGAAACTTAATCTTTAGGTATTATAATACATTCTAAATGTATGGTTTCACAATTCTTTAGAGGCATGAAACCAAACCTCTAACGGTTGTTATCCATAATGAACTTTGGTAGTTATAGATAAATCATTATTTGTGCTCTAAAAGTGGAAATGGAAGCTAGATACCCTCTTAGTTTTGTTGATAAGTAAAGGAATATTGGGTTTAATGGAAAATACATTGTTATATCACATGGATCGAAGAAAATGTTTTAAATTCCTACATTCCAAACCTGTGGTAAGGAGAACTCAGGTGACTGCCTAAAATTAGCAAGAAGGTATTTCAAGTGTGGGAAGCCTGGACATGAAGAAAATAATATTGAATCGATGTGAAGAGGACAATCAATGAAATGACTGGAGAGAGCTCTAAAAAGAATGAAACACCTTCACTTCATTGTTTCAAGTGAAAAGGATTTTGAGAATTTTGAAAATCTATGACTCAATCCAAGGGATAATATGGATGATAAGCACGAAAAACCTTTAAACACAGAGGAAAAAATGGGAATCTTATGCGATCACAATCGATGAACTGAATCCTAATAATTAGGGCACAATTATCCTCCTATACTTAGTTTGTAATTTCATATTAGATTTTGTATGAATGATCCCTATGGAATTATTATTGTTCATTATTTAGTGAAACGTCTTGTGATTATCACCCTCTATATAGATTCTGAAATAATGAAATCACAATTTATATTCTATCAGTACAAGGATGAACTCAATATTCCAATGAAATTGTTTTTATATATGATGAGAATGTATATAATGAATAAAGTGGAATCAACTTTTGGATGTTTTTATGTATCCATGTATGATTTACTTATTAATTACGGATTTCATCATTAGGTTATGAGTTTAAGGTTGATCACAAGTTTAAATTCATTGAATCCACTTTTTCAGTTTCATGTGATGGGATTTTATCATAATAATGGATACTTTAAGAAACATTGATGGTAATACAACCCTTTGGTTTGTGTCTATGTTTTAGTGACAAGGTTATTTAAGGAAGTGTACCTTTACACTTTTTGGACCTAATATCTACAAAACAGACATCAAATAGTGCTATCCTTTTTCAATGCTAAAAAAATATTGATAAAAGGTACCTTTTATCCATGCTAAAAAAAATGTTGATATATGGTACCCTTTAGCATAGATTTTTTAGTGATGATAATGGATAGCCTTTGTCATCACTTTTCTTTAGTGGTGATAAATAATACCCTTTATTGGCACTTTTTAGCTCTGATAAAAAATGCCCTTTATCAGTACTTTTTTAGACCCAATAAAGGTCTCAAATAAAATTAAATTAGTGAACAAATAAAAATGAAAAAATAAGTTAATTAAAAAAATATTAAAAAATTTATTAACTGAATAATTATTGATAAAAATAAAAAATATATAATATACATATATATAAATTATAAATATTAATAAGTAATATATATTAAATTTATAGATATGGAAAATTAATAATATTAAATAATAAAACAAATAAAAATTAAATATTAGTAAATTAAGAAAAATATTAAACATTTTATTAATTAAATAATTATTCATAAAAACAAATAAATTTAATATATATATATATATCATAAATATTAATAAATATTATATATTCAATATAGATAAATATAATGAATAATTTTAAATAATTTATAAAAATGAAAAATGAAAAAAATGTAATAATTAAACAAACAAATTAAAAATTAATTGATTACAAATTTATTAAAACAATTATTAATTAAAATTAATCGGTTATATATATATATATTAACTGTAAATAGTAATAAATAATATATATTAAATATTAATATATAAATTGAGTAATATTTAATAGTTAAAAACATATTAATGTATTGTTTATTTTTAGTGGTTTTTATACATAATTATTTATTAATATTTTTAATTTAGAACTATATTCATATATATATATATATTTATGTATATATATTTCTATATATATTTATACAATATTTCATAAAACATGATTTATATAATAAAAAAATTATACATAAATTAATTAAGTCATATTAGTTGTGGTTTATAATTAAAAATTAATAACAATTAAAAATAATAACTAATTACATTACGTAATTGACATAATGGAATTTTGTTTGATTTTTTAATTTTACATATAACAATCATGGGTTACATTTATTTCAAATACATATACATAATTAATGTATTTTTATATACAACATACACATACAAATATTTACACAATTAATGAAATATTATATTGAAACACATAGACAAAATATTTTTTGTAATATATTCAAACACTAGAATTATTTTTATAATTTCATTATAACGTGATACATTTAAAATTTTATATTTTTAATCAATTAATTTTATTTATTTAATTTTAATATTTATAATGTTAGGTATTATTTATTCATTTTATTTATATTTTCTATTTTTTTATTTTTTTGAATTTAATAGTTTTATATTCTATATTTTATATAATTTTTTACTATAGTTTAATATTTTCATTATGTATTCATCTTAATTTCAATACATATCGATATTGTTTTAATAATTTTAATTTATGTAATAAAACTTATAATTTCTTTCAATATTTTTAAAGTGCACTCATTTTTAATTATTCAATTTCACTCATTTTTAACATGCAAGAATTTAAGATTATATATTCATTAATAATGTTGAAAATTTATTAGTAAATAAATATTTATATGTAAATTTATTTGTAAATTATTATTTACTATATTTTTATATATATAAATTTATCATTATGAATAAATAAATATTAATTGTTAAAAAAAGAATATATATACTTATAAATAAATAAGTATATATATTTAAATTATTATTAAATTTTGATTTTCATTAAATTATGAATATGTTTATTAAATTTATATTTGTATTTGTATTTATATATATTTATATATATAATTTGAGGATGGGTTGTAAACGAGTGTTTTTTTCCTTATGCCTCTATGGTGAGTTGGGTAGTGCTTCCATGGCATCATCAATTGATATATCAATGAATGATTCTTTTTAAGAAAATGAGAACTTTTAAAGTCACAATTTTATTACTTTTAAGGATGGAAAATGGTCTGATCAGGACAAGGCTAGGTCTTCACTCCCTGAGAATGAATCTAGTCCTTCATTCTTTTTCTCTATAGATGACATCATCAGAAGACTTTGACAAAAGGGAAATATTGATCATGTGAAAGCATAAACACTGGATATCTTAGGAAACATGGATCATGGTAATCTTTCCTTAATTACACCATTTATTCTATCGCGAGGTGCTTCAGCTTGGTGAATTGGTGATCTTGAAGTGCAACTTTTAGATATTTGGGGGTTTAAGAACTTGAAATCTTTTTCTTTGGGTTGTGGTTTTTTCATTTATTTTTTCCATCAAAGAATTTAATATTAAAGAATGGGGATTTTATTTGTTATCCTTGAAGCCTAGTTTCTATGAATTTCATGTTTGAGATCACAATTTAAATCTGTTAGATGTTTTCAATTCATCTACTCATGTATGGGTCATGGTATTTGGGAAAAATTGGATTTAAGGGAATCCAAGTATTCTTTACAACATTTATCTTTCCATTGGAATTATGATTAAAATGTACAAAGAAACATATCTAACAATATTTAGTCATTATGAACATTTTATTGTCAAAGTGTATTTGAGATCCATTTTGGTCGACAAGGTGATTTTATCAATAGATGATGATGCTTTTTAGTTATAGATTGAATATGATAATATTTATCAAATTTTCATGGATTTTAGAGTTATTGGTCATGAAATGAATAAATAAAAAAGATCTGCAATATGTTCCATCTGTTCGGTTAGAGGACATGACAATGGTAAGTTATTCAAGAAGCACACAAACATGATATCTACTAGCGGTGATGCGAAAGTTGGGATGCTAGAGGATCAGATTAGGTGCCCTGTGAAGATTGTTTTAGTAGAAGCTACATTGGTGGAAAAATAATAATAATAATACTTAAATCATAATATGGAAATGGGATTTCAGGATCCTATGGTTTTTGATAACTCTATCATGTAGTTTACTAGGGAAAATAGGGGGGAAAAGTTGATCAATTTAAGAAAATATGGGCTGAAATAAAAGCTGAAGCCAACTAATATTGGTTCCTTGAATGGGAGGATTCTACCTGAATCAGTCTCTATCTTTAGGGGTATTATTAAAGTATTTTCAAATTCTAATGGATATTTATATATTCCTCTATGACCTATATAAAATCATGGTAAAGACTTGCACAGAGTAGGAATGGTATCCAATTTTATGAAGGGTTCATCCACTGAGGAGGATCTGAGATTGATTTTCCATCCATGGATAGACATAGAACCTAAAGCATAGAGAAGTCAACAAGAAATGGTTGGTGGATCTGATATTGATTTTATGGTGTCTTAATTCATTGATTAATTTTCATTACAAGAAATTTTTGATCAACATTTAGATACTGAACAGTAGTTACAGAAAGGGCTCACAAAGGTAAACAAAACACTGATGTAATATCTCCTATTAATATGAAAAATACAAAGGAAACTATACTTCAATATAATTCTAGTATTTCAAGGGATGGAATTGAGGGCCTCTGCATTGCTACATATATACTTCTTATGAATCATGAAGATCCAAAAATTATTTTGGATCATTCTAATTTTTGTAATATTCATTTTTCTTCCAATACTGAGGTTTCTTCTAGTCTGATATTTTCATATAATCACGTGTTGGTTGGTTTTAAATCGGATGGGAATTCTAAATATAATTGTGTTTCTATTTCACCTATTAATCAAAGGAGATATAAATGTACGTATGAATCCGTTGAGTCCATGTTAGGGATATGGGTAAGCATCCCCTACTAGGTGGATCTGATATGGGTATATTTATGACACTTGTGCATTATGTTCTAAAAAAGGAGATGTTCCCCACCTCCAACACCATTGGGGTTCTTGATTCGGCTAAGGTTGTTCCCTCGAATCAGAGTTCATAGTCTCTCAAATTGTGTATGATGCTGCTAGTGGGGGGGGGGTTAAATTATCAATTGGGTCTATGATTCCTAGATATGTTCACCAAAATATGGGTGCATTTGAAGTAAGGGTTTTGTCATTATATGATGAACCTAAACCTATGTAGACAAGAAATACACCAAATGTAACTCCCCGACCCAAGTTACCCAGAGTCGGTGCATTATTACATAACATTGACATGATAATAAGGAAATCATGTCTCGAAATACCGATCTGTTAATTATTATTGGAAACAAGATTCATACATAAGTTTAACATTACAACTTGAAATGAAATACAATACAAATTTATTTCATTAGAAACATCCAAGCCTCCTAGATTATGCATGATGGTCACTCATAACTAACTTCTTCATATCTGGGGAAAATGAAACATAAGAAAGGGGGGAGCTCAAACGCTTAGTAAGGGTAAGTAATAAAGTGGAAAATGACATAAATATTAAGCATGTTAAATAATTGAAATCACATGACTTTACCAATAATAAACATGAATATTTTTATGGAAACAATATGAGATGAGTAAATAATTCCATAATAAAAAATAATCATGTGTATTGTACTAGTCGAATGACCACATGATCCATCAATATTATTTTCATAATGAGGGAATGTATAATGCTGGACATTCAGAAACATTTTGTCATAGCCTCCTCTAAGAAGTCTAAAAATTATTAAGGCCTCAGCCAAAACCATAAATCAAATTGGGAAAGGGCCTCGGCCAATTCCACATCTATTTGTCTCATGAGACCTAACGATGCATCAAGGATCTATAGCAGGATCCACCCATCACTTACTAAGTCCAATACATTCATCATATGAAAAGGCTTAAACATATCATAAACATTCGTATTAAAACTAGCATACTAAATGTCAATAATTTAACCATAAATCATGAATGGTATAAAAATAGCACATCCACAGTCAAACATATCAGAAAACATTCAATACAATATGGATGTTTTATATCATAATAAATCAACTCCAAATAAACTTAAAATCCATCAAAGGATGTTGACATAGACGAAATCAAAACTCTTTTAAGAGAAATAAACCTTTCTACTTAAAAATATTTTAAGAGTCACATAATTATAAAATAAAACATTTAATTTGAAAATATTCTTATAAGCTTGTAAGGGATGCTTTGATGAGATTATAACGGTAGAAAATAGCCGCACCCGCCGTTTAAGTTAAAAATCAACATTCTTACATTATTTTTGTCAAAAAGGTTAAAAAGGACCTTATTTGGAAAACGACAGAAAGATTCCTTTATAAACATATTATAAAAATTAAAAAAAGGGTATAAATGAATTTAACCCATATTCTGTAAAAATAGTAAGAATATTTTACAATACATTTTTATGAAACAAGGATGTGGATGATAAAGATGTCCTAGTAGATAATTACGTATAAACAACCCTGGATAATGAAGAGATTGTGAAATAAACCCTTACCCTGTACTTTTCATTGGTTGAGGGTAGGTTAAAGTCATGTATAATGGTGAAATAATTGTTACTAAAATATACAAGAATCATATACATTAATATGATATCATATATGATCTTTTAACATTGATTTGTTTATAATATCTTAGTATTATCATCGTTTCGGGTGTTAACAGATTCATTTTTCATTATATTATTTTTTAACTGAGCCATATTTTTTATGGATGGGATTTATATTATTCATATCCCAAATTATATCAAGTCATTAAACAATATTTTTAATCATCAAATTTGAATTATACCTGAATGGATACGATGGGGAATGAATCTCATTGCGTTCGCGGAGACGGTAGTCCGTACGTATGCACGAGCAACAATATCATTATTTTGATATTTTAATAATATATAATTGGATGGTATATCATATATGAAGAATAATTATCATGTTATATTTATTATTTACATGAATTACACATCATTATTATACCCATCCAAATAATATTGTTTTGAATAACAATTACACCATGATGTGGAGACGGTAAGCCGAACGTAAGCACGTATGGTGACATGTCATTCAAAAGATGGATAGAACACTGATTATGGTTGTAAAATATTTATAATAACATCATAGTATATAGAATATAGTGGAGTTATTATTTTATAATGGGAATAAGAAAGAAAGAAGAATTTTATGAAGAAAGAAACTTGAAAGAGGGTGGTGAAAACATTACCTCTTAATCGGGTTGTTCATTTTGATTTGATCAAAAGGAATCCTTAGGTTGGATTTTGGATCGAAATATGGCCTCTGGGTCGAATTTAGGGATTTTGAGATAATATTTGGGCAGGGTTTGGCTGATCCAAAAGGCTTTAAAGGTGTAAATCAGAGAGAAGGGGGAGTGCCCTTTTATAAGAGGGGCGAGGGGCACCTTTGGAAAAGCTAGAAATATTATTTTATAATAAATTCATATTCAGTTTCTAATGGATACAAGGTGGATTATAAAAAGATTAAGGTGGGTATGGGTCGAAATCCTTTCAGCCAATATATTTTAGGTAGGTTTGGGTCACTATATTAACCATATCATTTATATTTAAATCTTAGTTAAATAGTTTGACTTTTACCTTGTCTCTTTGTATTAGTTTATTATATAGTTAATAAACATACTATATACATCCAAGATACCCCTAATTAGTCCATTAATGACAAAACTATCATGATATAGGTCCTTTGGCCAATCCATAGATTTTTAGGAATAAAATATCAATTAATAATATAATATTTGTTTTAAAAACTCTTTTGTGTCAATTTTTACGCTATTGGGTATTTTGTTTTTGATAATTTCATAACAACATTATTACTTCGAATAAAATTTATAAAACCAAAACTAAAATGTCATATTAACCTAGAAATTTTTTTGAATTCATAAAAATTCTCAAATTGCATTTATTTTGATATTTATAATATCAATTATTTTAATTTTTCACTAATAATGTAATTACTGTATCATCATTGTGTCATAAATAAATTAAATTATATAATGTCTATAAATTATAAATAAAATACCATTTTGTAGAAAATATTTTTATATTTATAATTAATATTTATAATCGAATTTATCTTATGTATAACCCTATATTAAAAATGTTTTAGTCATTAAACTTTGATTTTAACTCTTTTAACTCTTCTTTGAATTAAATAATAATAAATGTCCTAATCTAATCCAAGTGGGAATAAATGATAATATTTTATTCCTAAGGATTTTTTTGGTCGATATAAACTTTTCCAATAGAATTAGGACATGTTTTAAGGTAATATTAATATCATTTTTACCCGTAATTACTATATTTACTTTTAACTGTGGTAAATAAAAGTAAAAAGTTACTATTCAACAAAAATTATTTTTATCTTATTGAACCAAATTTTACACCTTGATATTAACCATGCCTCTAATATTTTTGAAATTACACTCATAGAAGCGGTAAAATTATGTTTTATGTGAATTTTTAAATTCTCCTATGAGGTGGGTAAAAGACGGTGAATAGTTCAATAAAATTTTTATATATCTAAAATTATTCTAAACTAACTCCAATGAATTACATTGAACATATATAGGTATTATGTATCTATTTTTTCCATAACTAAATTTAAATAAAATAAATATTTATTTAAATAAAAATTTGGTTTTAAACTATAACTCAATGATTTTTCACTATTCATAAAAAATTGAATGTTTTCGAAAAAATACCAAAAATTCACCCTAAGCTAATTTCGATATTCTGAATCCAAAAATGAAGTCCATTTTGAAAGATAAAATTTATAAAATTTCAAAAAGTGGGTATTACTATTCATAATGGCTAGTTTGTTTGGTTTTGGTGTGTGTTAGAACTCGAAGTTGCATACAACACACGCTACTGTATTATTCAAAGAGAAGCGTACCATGGAAGCTTGGGGTGTTACATTCTCCCCTCCATCAAATAATTTCGTCCTCTAAATTTCTAGAATATTATTGTATAAAAAGTCTCGGGTGGTTCTTTATCATAAGTTCCTCGGGTTCCCATGTTGCCTCTTCCATTTTATGGTTTCTCTATAGAACTTTTATTAGAAGAGTCATTAGGTTTCTCAACACTTGTTCTCTTGTATCAAGAATCCTGAAGTGCTCTTCGCAATAAGACAGATTGGGTTCCAGTTCTAATACCTTGTAAGTGAGTACATGCGTTGGGTCAGGCATGTATTTTCTCAACAATGTTTCGTGGAACACATTGTGACCTTTGGAGAGACTTGGCGGTATTGCCAAACGGTAAGCTACATCCCCAATTTGTTCTAGAATTTTGAAAGGTCCGATGTACCTGGGAATCAATTTACCCTTCTTACCGAAACGTATAACTCCCTTCCATGGAGATATATTCAAGAAAACATGATCTCCTACCTGAAATTCCAAATCCTTCCTTCGGTTATCAGCATAGCTCTTCTGCCTACTTTGAGCTACTTTGATGTGGTTTTGGATTAAATTCACCTTTTACATAGTTTCCACCACTAGTTCTAGGCCTACGAGTTTTCTCTCACAAACGTCATCCCAACAGGTTGGTGTGTGACATCCCATTCCATATAACATTTCATATGGTGCCATCTGAATACTTGAATGGAAGCTATTGTTATAGGGAAATTCCACCATAGGTAAATATTAATCCTACATACCCTGAAAGTCAAGTGATCATGATCTCACCATGTCTTATAAGGTTTGAATAGTCTGTTTTGATTGTCCATCTATTTGAGGGTGGTCGGCAGTGCTCAAAAAAAGTTCAGTATCCCAGGCCTTCTGAAGACTCTTCCAGAATATTGAAGTAAAATGGGGATCACGATCAGAAACAATCGATAGAGGTACTCTATGAAGTCTCAAAACTTCATTAATATATAGTCTTTCTAGAAGTTCAAGTGGTAGATCTTCTCTTATAGAAAGAAAATGTGATGACTTGGTAAGACGATCAACAATGACCCATACTGCATTATTCTTTCTAGGAGTCTTTGGTAGTCCCATGATAAAGTCCACCGTAATATTATCCCATTTCCACTCTGGTATGGGAAGAGGTTTCATGACTCCTCCAAGATATTGCCTTCCAGCTTTCACTTGTTGACAAACCATACATCTTGACACAAAATCAGAAATCTCCCTCTTCATGTTGTCCCACAAAAAATGTTCTTTCAAATCTCTATACATTTCGGTGCTCCCAGGGTGTATAGAGAAATTGCAACTATGAGCATCATCTAACAATTCCCTTCTTATATCAGGTATATTAGGAACAAAAATTCTGTTCCCAAATTTAAAAATTCCTTCTTCATACACAATGTCTCTCAATCTCCCATAATTCATAGCTTTAATCTTCTTTTGAAATTATTTATCATCAGTCTGAGAACTCATTATCCTTTGTAATAAAAATGGTTTAGAAAAAATTTTAAAAAGAATTTCTGTTTCACCTTCCATGGTGATTCCCATATCCAACTTTACTAGATCCATGAAAATTGGATCCCTTTCACCTCTCTTCTTGTTCAAAACTCCATGATCTTTTCTGCTCAAAGTATCTGCCACTTTATTTTCCTTCCTCAGGTGGTAGTGTATCTTACATTCATAATCTTTGAGTAGTTCAATCCATCTCTTATGCCTCATGTTTATTTCTTTTTTTGATAAATTATACTTTAAACTCTTTTGATCAGTATAAATCTCACATTTTTCACTATAGAGGTAGTTTCTCCATATCTTCAAAGAAAATATCACAACTACAAACTCAAGATAATTAGTAGGATAGTTTTGATCATTAATTTTCAACTGTTTTGATGCATAGGCAATAACCCTATCATTCTTTATAAGGACACAACCAAGTCCTTTCTTCGATGCATAACTATAAATAACGAACCCATCATTCCCCGATGGTAGAGTCAATATTGGATCATTGACTAATCTTCTCTTTAGTTCTTCGAAACATTATTCACACTCTTTTTTCCAAACAAATTTAACCCTTTTACATGCGAGCTTCGTTAATGGGTTAGCCAATCGGGCAAATTTCTGGACGAAACGTCGATAATAACCAGCTAAACCAACAAAACTGTGTACCTTAGTTATACTCATCAGTGAAGGCCATTATTGGATTTCTCTTGTATTAGAAGGATCAACAGAGATTCCATACTTAGAGATAATATGGCCATGAAAATAAATCTCCTGACACCAGAATTCACACTTACTAAACTTCCCATATAATTAATGTCTTCTAAGAGTCTTCAGGATAATGCAAAAATGATTTTCATGATCCTCATAGTTTTTAGAGTATACCGAGATATCATCAATAAATACCACCAAAAAATAATCGAGATATTACTTGAAAACTCTATTAATTAGATCCATGAATACAGAGGGTGCATTAGTCAATCCAAAAGGCATTACTGTAAACTCGTAATGCCCATACCTGGTTCGAAATGTCTTCCTTCTTCACACACAACTGATGGTATCTAGATCGAAGGTCAATCTTTGAAAAGTAATGAGCTCCATGAAGTTGATCAAATAAATTAACAGTGAGAGGTAGGGGATACTTGTCCTTTATTGTTATGGAATTGATTTCCCTATAGTCAATACATAACCTCATATATCCATATTTCTTCTTAACAAAAAGGACAGGGGATCCCCATGGAAAAACACTAGGGCGAATAAATCTCTTATTACTCAATTCCTCAAGTTGATTCATTATTTCAACTAATTCCACAGTATCCATTCTATAAGGGGTATTCGATATAGGCATTGAACTAAGAATTAAATCAATGGAAAATGCAATTTCTCGTTTTGGAGGATGACTAGGTAAATCTCCCAGAAACACATAAACATATTCTCTCACAATATGTACATAATCTATTTGAACATTACTTTCCTCACACATAGTTATTTAATTCTCTTCCAACCAGATAATTGAATTTAGTTGAGCTACTGGTGGTGGATCTAGGTAAGAATTAAGGGGTGACAATTCCACTCTAAAGATAATATTTTCTTTATCATCATCATAAAAAATGGTAACCTCCTTATTCTTACAATAAAATTTTGCATCATGGTCCCAAAGCCAATCCATACGGAGGATTATATCAAATTCAATCATAGGTATGACGATGAGATCTGATGATAAAGAACATTTATGTGCTCTAATGGGGACTGATTCAAAAAAAACTTTGTTGCAATGATACTTCCCTTAGGAGTTTTGACTAACAAATCCCTTGTTAAATCAAATTTGAAATATCTAATTTTCTTAAAAAACTATGAAGATTTGAAATAATGCGATGATCCAGAATCAAATAAAGCATTTGCTAAACTTGAGGAAACCACTAAATTACTTGCCACCACGTCTTTTGGGGCTTCAAACTCTGCAATAGTGGTTGCATAAGCTTGGCCTTGGTCCCTAGGCCTTTTCTGAGGTATGTTTCCTTGAATGTTAGGAAATTCATTTTCATAATTTCCCATCTCCCTAAAATTGTAGCAATGAACATTGGTAGCATCTTTCTTTCCATTACAATCACCAGCTAGATGGACATTCTGTCCACACTCGTAGAATCTTCCCTTTTCCTTTTAGATAGGCACCAGGGTGCTTCCTTTCACAAATATCACAAGGTGGAAATTCAATTCCTCCCTTCTTCCCTATTTCCTTATTTCCTTTCCCAGAGTTTTTAGTAGATCTTTTCTTCTCTTTCATTGATTTAAAGTCATAATACATAGAGAATTCTTTTTCTTTCTTGATAGCACACAATACAATATCTTCGTATGACGAGAAGGATTGTAAGACCATTGCTTGATGGATAAACGGTTTTAACCCATCAAAGAAACAATCATTTTTACTTCTTGGGTTATGTATATAATCTGAAACATACCTTGCTAACCTTGTAATGTTAGCTTCATACTTTGTGACATTCTCATCCTCCTTTTGTCTCAGACTCAGAAATTTCCATTCCATATCTGCTCGATGGTCATGAGGAAAGTATTTTTCTAAAAACAGATCTTTGAACTCCCTCCATTCAATATTTTATACTTCACCATCTTCCTTCGTGTTTTGAATCAATGACCACCATTGATCAGCATCTCCAGTGAGGCGGTAAACTTCCATGATAAAGTTTTCCCTTTCACTACTCCCCAAGGCATGGAATATTTTATCTAAAGAATTTATCAATTTCTCATCTACTGAGGGATTTGTAATACCATTTAATTTTGGTGGTTGTTTCCTCATGAAGAGATCTAACATTGATCCTCCACGCTATGGATCAGGGTGCTGCATATGGGTAGGGTTATTATTCATAACCTGAGTGAGTTGTCCCAGTGTGGTGATTAGCTGATCAACACCAGTTGCATCACCAGCTCCACTATAATTATCTTAAGAAGGAGGGAAATCCCTACACAGAGTGTGTCCATTGATATAGTTTCCATTTCTTCAACTAGGTTCCATTTCCAAAAAATGGCATACACAAGATTAGTTTATGAATCGCAATACATAAATCAAAACTTGTAAAACACTTAACATAAATTGAACAGTTTATGGATATAATCCATAATAAAAAAATTTATTCTTTTATGAAGTATATAATCCTAAACAATTCATAATGGTTTGTAAAGAAAATGATAATTATCCTAATCATATCCCCCGGGAGTGTCGTAACCAAGAGTGCAGCAGGGCCCGTTGTCATGCAGCAGTTCCCATTCGAGTCTAGCTCAATGTGGTGTTTTTGGGTTTTACACCTAGGTACATTTGTGTCAGAGCTACCTCTACCTACTCGTATCCAGACAAGGTTGTATTGCCCAGAAAACTCACAAAATCTCTATAATACCAAAATTCTAGGAAGTTCTTCTATATTAATATTCAAAGTCCATCTTAGGTCTATGTTCTCTAATCAGAGTTTACCAAAATCTAGTTTTCAAAGTTTGTACTGAACTTCCTCTAATACCAACTATAACTCCCCGACCCCAGTTACCCAGAGTCAGTGCATTATTACATAACATTGTCATGATCATAAGGAAATCATGTCTCAAAAGACCAATAATTTTAGTATTATTTGAAACAAGATTCATACAAAAGTTTAACTTTAAAAATTGAAAAGAAATACAAAAAAAAATATTTCATTAGAAACATCCAAGACTTCTACATTATGTCTGTTGGTCACTCATAACTAACTTCTTCATATACTGGGAAAACGAAACATAAGAAAGGGGTGAGATCAAATACTCAGTAAGGGTAAGTAATACAACAGAAAATTACATAAATATTAAGCATGGTAAATAATTGAATCCAAATGACTTTACCAATAATAAACATGAATACTTTTATGGCAAGAATATGGGTTGAGTAAATAATGCCATAATAAAACATAATCATGGGTATTCTACTAGTTTAATTACCACATGAACCATCAATATTATTTTCATAATGAGGGAATGTATAATGCCTGACATTCTGAAACATTTTTTCAAGGCCTTGGCCTAGACATCTAAAAATGATTATGGCCTCGGCCAAAACCATAAATAAAATTCGGAAAGGGCCTCGGCCAATTCCACATATAGTTGTCTCATTAGACCTACCGATGCATCGAGAAGCTATAGCGGGCTCCACCCATCACATAATAAGTCCAATACATTCCTCATATGAAAATGTTTAAACATATCATAAGCATTCGTATTAAAACTAGCATACGAAATGTCAATACTTTAACCATAAATCATGAATGGAATAAAAATAACATATCCATAGTCAAACATATCACAAAACCTTCAATACAATATGGAAGTTTTGTATCAAAATAAATCAACTCCAAATAAACTTAAAATCCATCAAAGGATGTTGAAATAGATGAAATCAAAACTCTTTTTAGAGAAATATCTCTTTCTACATCGAAATCATTTAAGAGTTACATAATTATAAAATAAAATATTAACATTGGAAATATTCTTATAAGTTGTATGGGAAGCTTCGATGAGTTTATAACAGAAGAAAATAGCTGCACCCGCCGTATAAGATAAAAAGATACATTCTTACCTTAATTTTGTCAAAAAAATTTAAAAAGGACCTTGTTTGGAAAACGAAAGAAATATCCCTTTATAAACATCTTATAAAAAGTCAAAAAACGGTATAAATGACTTTAACCAATATTCTGTAAAATATTTAGAATGTTTTGAAATACATTTTTAAGAAACATAGATGTGGATGATAAAGAGGTCCTAGAAAATAATTACATATAAACAACCTCGGATAATGAAGAGATTGTGAAATAAACCCTTACCTTGTACTTTTCCTTTGTTGAGGGTAGGTTAACCTCCTGTATAATGGTGAAATAATTGTTACTAAATTATACAAGAATAATATAAATTAATATGATATCATATATGATCTTTTAACATTGATTTGTTAATAATATCTTACTGTTATCATCATTTTGGGTGTTAACGGATTCGATTTTCTTTATATTATTTGTTATGTGAGACATATTTTTTATGGATGGGATGTATATTATTCATATCCAGAATGATATCAAGTCCTTAAACATTATTTTTAATCATCAAATGATAATTAGACTTGAATGGATACGATGGTGAATGAATCTCATCTCGTTCGTGGAGACGGTAGTCCGTACGTATGCATGAGTGACAATATCATTATTTTGATATTAAAATAATATATAATTGGATAGAATATCATATATACAGAATCATTATTATTCTATATTTATTATTTACATTAATTACACATCATTATTATACCAATCCAAATATTAATGTTTTGAATAACAATTACACCACGACCAGGAGATGGTAAGCCGTACATATGCACGTACAGTGACATGTCATTCAAAGAATGGATAGAACACTGATTATGGTTGTAAAATATTTATAATAACATCACAGTATATTTAAGATATTTTAGTTGTTATTTTAGAATTGTAATAACAAATAAAGAGGAATTTGAAGAAGAAAGGAACTTGAAAGAGGGGGTTGAAAACATTACCTATTAATCGGTTTCTTTCTTTTGACTTGATCAAAAGGGATACTTAGGATGGATTTCTGATCAAACTAAGGCCTCTTAGTCGAAGTGAGGGAAGTTGAGAGAATCTTTGGGAAGGGGTTGTCCAAGCCAAAAGGCTTTGAAGGTGTAAATTAGAGAGAAGGGGTAGTCCCGTTTTATAAGAGGGGTGAGGGGAACCTTTGGAAAAGCTAAAAATATTATTTTATACTAAATTTATATTCAGTTTATAATGGCTAAAAAGTGGATTATTTAGAGTTTAAGGTGGGGATAGGTCAAAATCCTTTCATCCAATAGATTTTAGATAGGTTTGGGTCACTATATTAACCTTATCATTTATATTTAACTCTTAGTAAAATAGTTTGACATTTACCAAGCCTCTTTGTATTTTTATGTTATATAGTTAATAAAATTTCTATATACATTCATGAGACCCCCAAGTGGTCCATTAATGATACAACTATCATGATATATGTCCTTTGTGTTGAGTGAATATTTTTTTCCTTATGAATTTACTATTCCTTCTTATATTGAAAATCACAAACCCCTTATACTTAAGAAAATCTATATATTACGTCTATAAAAAAAATTTTAAGGAAATTTACCCTAACCTAGATTTCCTTATACATATAAATATTTTTCTTAAGTAAAAAATCAGATTCATACCCAAAACTTTGGAATTATAAAATGATAATAATTGAAGCATTCTGTTTTTAGGATCCGAATTCTGGATGCGAACTTCAATGAAGTTCCACTCCGAATCCTAGATGTGAACTGTAATGAAGTTCCACTCCAAATTCTGGATGACAAATGTAATGTAGTTCCACTCTGAATTCTGGATACAAAATCTCATATAGTTAGACTCTGAATTCTAGATACAAACTCTCATATAGTTCCTCTCCGAATTATGGACTCCGAACTTTTATAAGTTCGACTCTGAACTTTTATAAGTTTGACTCCAAACTTCTACAAGTTCGACTCCGAATTATGTATGTTCATATTCTGAACTCTGGTGAAACCAGACACCAAATATCCTTAGAAATCTAGACTCCGGATTTCTACAGAATTCAGGTTCTGAATTCCTACAAAACAGAATCTGAATATCCTTATTATTGTATACTCTGAATTCCATTTTGGTTAGACTCAGAATTTTTATTTTCTTATATTCCTAACTTTAGTTTTGCTTATTATTACACATGTTTCATTATAAAACTATGTTGTCCATTATATTTCTAACTAATCGTTGGTTTAGTGACATGTGTACTGGTCCCTCTAAAATTTAAAAAAAATATGACCGTTAGAGGAGGGAGTCAATCCTTGGAAATTTTCCTATAAATAAGATCTCATTTGAACGAGCTCAATACTGAACTTTGAAAACCTGTGATTACATGTTTTTGAAGTGATTTCTAGAGAGGGAGGCTCTTATAAACTCTTAAGCTTCATGCAGAAAGTTTGAACTACTTTTTCAAACTTTTCCTTGTGCAGATTGCTTCGTGCGACTCTGAATGTTGATGATTACATTCGAAGGATTCTAGGGATAGGAAGACAGACTTGACAACTTCCTTGAAGTTCGAGGGCTTCCTTGCTGAGGAAGAGAGAGGTTCCAACTACCTTGAAGTTGAGGTCTTGCGGGGATAACAAGATAGAGACTATGATCTTCTTATCGAGGGCTTACCCTGGTGTGGGTAAGACAAACTTTCTTGAAAGTATAAATCAAGGAACCTTTATCCAAGGTTGTTGGATACCCTTCTCTTTGGGTTAAAAGACTTATATCATATTACATGTAGTTTTACTACTTGTTTTTTTTCTCTGTATTTCGTATTGTAAGGAATGTATAATCTTCTTATATTTCCTTACACTTGTACTCTTATTAGTTAAGATTCAATATTATTTAAGGTAGAATCTCATATTGTAAACTTTGGTTAAGTTTCATTTTCCAGATCCATATTTTCGAAACCTGTTTTCAGAATCACATTCCAGATTTAATCAAGTGCATAGAACTAGAAGTTTTTAACTTTATAATTTGTCCCAATCTTTCATTTGTGATTAGAGGTGTTGTGAATTTTCTATGTTTAACTTTGTTAAACGAATATCTTTCCTTGTTTAAGGAAATTTTTAAAGTGTACAATTCACCCTCTCTTGTATACTGAGCATCAACATTGATTATTTCGATCCTACAATTAGTATCAGAGGTTGGAAACCTCATACTCTATACTAATATCACATTTGGTATCAGAGTGGTCTTTAAAATACTTATACTCACATATAAGTTTGTCTTGCTCAGTTTTTTCCTTGTTCTATATTTTCCTTGCTAAGGAATATTTTTCCTTGAATCTGAACTTTTTTGTTTAACATGTTTTTTTGTATAAAACTTTCTGAAAGATGGTAGGTTTAAATATTGGATCCATCGACAACCTAAATCCTACAAGACCACCAATTTATTATGGAAATGATTATGAATACTTGAGAGATCGAATGAAGACTTTCATTATCAATACTGGGGTAGATAACCTTTTTATGATTACCGGAGGATATAAAATTCCTGATAAGAAAGTTAGTGCTTTTACCAAACAAGAGAAGCTTGGTTATCAATTAAACTATGTGGTACGCAATACACTACTATGTTCAATGACTAGGAACATATATAGCCAAATTTATTCATGTGAAACAACTAACAGTATATGGAAGAAACTAGAAGTTACTCATTTTGGTACATCTAAAGTTATTGAGACAAGAAGAGATCTGTTGAGAGATGAGTATCACGGTTTTAACTTTCATTATGGGGAACCTATATGAAAAGTGAAAAAAAGATTTATGACTATCGTGAATAGTTTCCAATATATGGGAGAGAATGGTCTGGATGATAAAGCACTATTTGACATGACCATTGATATTATTCCCAATGAGTGGGAATCAAAGATAACAACTATTTATGAGAACATAAATGTTAATCAAATTTCCTTAGATGAGTTGTTTGGAACTCTTCTCCAACATGAAACAAGAATTAAGAGAGATGATGACAACATCAAAAAGATGAATGAGAATGGTACTGTTTCTTTTACGACTACATCAATTCACATGAAAGAAAAGACCCCTAACAGAGTAACTAGATCCAAGTATAAGAAGGTTACTATTCAATCCGAATCTAGTGAGAGTGAAGTACCTAAAAATGAGTTAGCAAATCTTACTCGAAGAATGAACAAGATAGCTGGTCAAATAAATTTCCAATCCAGGTATAAGATGAAGGAAAGGAAATATAAAAAAATTCAGAGGTCACATGCTATGAGTGAAAGAGAAGCGGACACATACAACCTGATTGCCCTATGCTTAAACAGAAAGAAAGAAAAGGGAGGCATTCTGAAAGAAACAGGAAGATGTTCTATAAAGCTAAAGCTAATAAAAGTCTGAAAACTAATACTACTTGGAGTTCTAGCTGTGGAGATTCTTCAGAAAGTGAATCTTCAGAATACGATTCATCAGCTCAGATGAATATGGGATTCATTTCTAATACTTATTTTCCACATACATGTCTTATGGCCAAGGTACACTCTACTGAGGCTTTAAAAAATGTATCTCTTGATAAGAATTGCTATTCCTAAAATAGTACTTCTAATAAAGATAATTCATCCTCATAAAATGAAGAACCTTCATATGAAGAAGTACCTATATTTTCCAAGTTACTTGAAGCAAATTTTTATAAAATTTCTAATAAACAAGACAAGGAAAATACTGGGGAAGAAGTTCTTACAAAAGAGACTTTAGATCTTTCTTCAGATCTTAAAGATAATGAAGATCTTTTAGAAATACTTTCTAAAGACCTTGAGAAATCAAATTATGATAAGGAAGAACTTTCTAATGATCTTAAGAATGCTATTTTAAAGATGAGAGTTTTTGAAGAAAAATATAACTCTAAGGAAATGATTCCTGAGGATAAGAATTTAGTCATTAGACTAAAATCCGAAATTTTTTCCCTAAAGAAGATTTTTGCAAAATTTACCTTTGGGAAGGAAAATTTGGCAAGATGTATTCTCAAATTAAACCTAAAGGAAACACTACTGGAGTAGGTTATAAGCACCAAAAACTAGTTTTCAAAAACAACTATTTTGTTCCTTCTAGAGCCCCTTTTTGAACTAAGTGTCAAAGTGGTGGGCACTAGAAGAAAAATTGTTCTTTGAATAATGTTCAATCTCTTGGGTTTCAAAATCATATTTCTCTAAACAAATGTAGATAACAAAAATTTTGTTATCTGAAAATCCCAGATCCAAACAAGTTTGGATTTCAAAAGTCTAAATCTTTTCTTATTTTTAGGAAGATAATGGATGTACAAAAAACAATACTTGGTACATGGATAGTGGATGTTCCCGGCATATTACTGGTAAAAAAAACTATTTTGAAAAGATTATCAAGACGAAAGGAGGAAAAGTAACTTTCAGAGATAATGCTCAGGGAGAAATTGTTTGTATAGGTAATATTTTTCTTCTTGGTAAAATATTGATTTTGAATGTTTTGTTTGTAAAGGGTCTTAAGAACAACCTCATTAGAATAAGTCAATTATGTAATGAATGATACCTTGTGAATTTTAGGAATAATTAGTGCTTAGTAAACAATTCCAAGGAAGAATTTATTCTTTCTGCCAATAGGCAAGATAATGTTTACACTTTGAACTTAGAAAACCTCAGGAGCCAAGACTTACCTTGCCTATGTGCAATGGAAGATCATTCTTGGTTATGGCATAGAAGGCTAGGTCACTGTAACCTTAGGAACCTACACAAAATCTATAAGAAAGGTTTAGTTAAGGATCTATCAGAGCTTAGATATGATTATTCTAAAGTTTTTGAGCCTTATCAATATGGAAAGCAATATAAATCTAGTATTAAGTCAATCGGTGAAGTCTAAAAAACTGATGCATTATAGTTGGTGCTATAAGGCCCCAGCCTTAAACCTTACTTAATATTGAATTAAATGAATAATTCACATTGAGGATCTTTTCGGGTTTAGAGTTTTAGGGAATTAGGTCATGAAACTTGCATTACATTCCACATATAAACAAAGTGGTTACATAAAGATAGTATTCTTTATTCCCATCAATGGAAACACATTTAAAATAAAACATGGATTATTTCTTGACACATCCTTGACTCTAACATCTTATCATGTACCTTTCCCTTGACCTGTGAAAAACATTTCAAAAACTTGGGATGAGCATAAAAACTCAGTATGGGTTATAAAAAAAACATGGAAAGGAAACATGAGTTCATATATAAATAAGAATGAAATCATACTTTACCCATAAAACATAGGCACTTTAACATACCTCATAAAAACATGAATAAATCATATAAATCATAATACGTAAAGGTAACTTGAGGCATTCATAACATTCTTACGTAGGGAGTAACCCTCTTGGTTACGTTTGGAATACCCATCACAGTATATTCCCTAAAATCTCTTCGGAGAAACCTTAACGTTTCACTCCTTCGCGTTACCCAATGCATTGGAGAGCTATAACGGGCTCACCCGCCCTTAGTTTATCACGGAACCACCCGTTCTTCATAATAATGCCCAAGAACCTCAACATAATCGTATCACATAAAACATGCATAAAGGAAACATAAAATTTCCACCATTCAATCACAAGATATCAATACCACACATTGATATAAAAATATTATGAAAACCATTTTCAATACCAAAATAAAAGAAAAGTAAAACATGGTATTTATTTTTCTTTTAAAAAGAAGGAATGGCTTGTAGAAGAAGCCGAAACTCAAATAACGGTTACGACGGCGGAGAAGTCGTTGTCGCCGCATACGTACGACAAAAACATTCCCTTTTGTCGTTTGGTAAACGCTTCGTATAAAAAGATTCCTTTTGAATAAACGTAAAAGTCAAAGGGGTTTATACACCGTATAAAAGAAGGTTGTGTATAAAACAAAATATGCCTCAACGAAAGGAGATTGAGACGAAATCCCATACAAAGATAATTTTTAAAATAAAATAGATACATTATGTGTATTCACTATAAGTACACATAAATAAAGTACAAATACAAGATACGACATAATAATATAATGACATAATTTGAAAGTAGGAGATTAACCCAAAGAATGGAAATTGGGTTAAGAAGTTCCCATACCTCGTATCTGACTTGACCCGACCGTTCTTTAAACTCCTGAATAATAAACTTTAGTTAATCTCTACTTGATTATGAATCTTTTCCAAGTTCATTATTTCTTTTATACCATGTTATGAACATCATGAAATCATTTAAGTTAATAATGTTCATTTTGTCGGTATTTGGTTCTTAAGTCAAAAATAGACTTCTTACACTTACATGTTGTTAATTTGGTCAATGTTTCATTATATCCAGAATGGTATTCATGATGTAGATATCATATATTTCATATATATCCAGTACATACATGTATTTAAAATATTACATAATCATTTAGAGGTAAGAAATGAAATGCACCGTTCATGGAGACGGTAAGCCGTACGTACGCATGAACGCTACTTTCATTTCTTTGTCATATTAACGGAATTAAAACTAAATGAGACTTATGTATATTTTAATTCCAGAATTATATTCATCATTTAGATATATCATTAATTTTATATATCCATTATATACATGTACTTTTAATAGTACATTACATTTGGGGATAAGAAATGAAATGCACCGTTCATGGAGACGGTAGTCCGTACGTACGCATGAACGCTACTTTCATTTCTATCTCATACTTTAATGGAAATAAATGATAATGATATATATAGGTATATTATAATTCCAGTATAACATCATATATAATAACTTTAAATCCATCCTTTACACGTCCCACATATGGCATTAACGAATCACATCACTTTGAGGGGGCGGTAGTCCGCACTTCCTTAAGTGAAGATATCGCGTATACCCATAATGGAAGCCATAAAGGTAAGACACAAATGAAAAATACAGAAGCATAAGTAAAACATAAACATATTACATATCATATATAAAAATAGTGACATCATAATGGCCACCTTTGAAGGTGTTAAATGAGTATTGAACAATCATCGTTTCGGGAGGCAGAATTTCGCCATCCACGGAAACCGTATGTTCTTTAACCATTTGATGTAGTTGTGTGAGAGTGTAGCTCAAATAAATCTTATAACAACATCCTAGTATATTGAAGATACTGGTGTTGTTACAAAAGAAGTAAATAAAAAGAGTTTAGGGGGTTGGAGAAGAAAAATAAAACAAATGAACATGAGAGAATGAAATACCTTAAAAAGTGTAACTTCTTTTGGTTTGAGCCTAAAGGCTTCCTTTGAAAGGATTCTGCCCAAAGGGAATCCTCTAGGATGAGGAGAGGGATGTGGAGAGAGCAAATGGGCAGGGGTTGGCCGAGCCAATGGCTTGAAGAGTGTGTGAAATGGGGTAGAGGTGGGGGCCTTTTATAAGGGGAGAGGAGGGGCACTTTTGGAAAGTAAAGAAACATTACATTATTTGAAAATGTGTTTCGGTTTTAAAAGGTCCCACATTGATGGAATTCGTGGATAAGGTGATAAGTCATCGAAATCCATTCATCCAATTGGTTTTGGACATGTGTAGTTCATAGATTTTATTTTATCTTTCCATTTTATTTAAATCGTCAAATAATGATGTCATCGCTGCATCATTATTATGTCATAAATAATTAAATTTATTTAATATCTAAAAATTATAAACAAATTACTATGATGTAGGAAATCTTTTTAGCTTTCCATTGAATATTTATAATCAAAATTTGGACTTGTATAACCCCACTTAAAAATTGTTTTCGCAAAACATATTATGTTTGTGTCATTTTCACTTTAACATTTAATAAAAAGTAATTTATGTTATTTCCCAACAAAAGTGGATACATGGGGTCCCCAAGTTAGGCCATGACTTGTCTTGGTCGGCCATGACACAACCAATGAGGTTGGGACATGTGTCTAGGTCATTTTATATTATTAAAGCATTATTTATACATTAAACTACCCTAATTACCACTAATCGCGATTAAGAACTTAATAAGTTACTATTCACCAAAAAATTATTTTAATCTCATTGAACCACATTTTACTTCTTAATTACCACCATGTATGTCGGATTTTCAAAATTCAATACACATTAGTGGTAAACTTTAATTTAACTGAAAAAAACAGTTTGCTTGATTACCACTTAGTGGTTTCACTATTCATCAAAATTGAAGTTTTTCAGAAAATTACCAAAAATTCACTCTAAGCTATATTTGATATTACGAATTCAAAAATGAAGTCTATTTTACAAAATTCAAATCATATAAGTCACATTAATTAATTTAATAATTAATTCCCGCTGCCAGAGCAAATAGCGTGTTTTTACAAAACAATAAGTATCAAAAGATTGACACCAGTTTAAGTCTAATTTCAAATCGAAATTGATTCCAATGACCACCATTGGATAAAATGGTAAAAATATATTCTAATTTCACTTCAAAACCAGTTCAAAACATAATCTAATCATATAAATAAATTAGATTAAAAAGCAGTTTTGATGTAAAATGCAGTATTTTTCACTATTCATTAAAAAATGAACATTGTCAGAAAAATACCAAAAATTCACAGAAAGTAAATTTTGATGTCCCAATCATAAAGGATAAGTTTATTTTGAGAAACATAGTTTATAAAATTGTCAAAATATAGATTCAAAAATGGTTTGCCATCAAAAGGGAGTAAAACAATCTTTTAAGAATATTAGTGTATTTCATGCATAAGATTGTATTTATTCTCATTTTAAGCCTCTATAACACTATCGTAATCATTAATAGACATAGATAAAAATATCTATTATTCATTACTTACTTGGGATGTTACAGGTGCACATGGATCTTTTCGGTCCAACACAAACTGGAAGCATTAGAGGAAAATACTATGTGTTTGTTCTAGTTGATGATTACACCAGATTTACATGGGTCTATTTTCTAGCAAATAAGTTTGAATATTTTTCTTATTTTAAAAGTTTTAAAGCCCAAGTAAAAAATGAGAAAAACCTTCCACTGAAAAATATTCATAGTGATCATGGAGGAGAATTTCAAAATTCTGATTTTGAAACTTTTTGTAGAAGAAAAGGTAGTACTCACAGCTTTTCAGCACCTAGAACTCCTCAATAAAATAGTGTAGTTGAAAGAAGAAATAGAATTCTTAAATATATAACTAGAACCATGTTGAGTGAATATTCATTAGCTATACATTTTTGGGCCGAATCTGTAAGTACTTCGTGTTATACTATAAATCGTGTTTTTATTAGACCTTTTCTTAATAAAATTCTTTATCAGTTATGGAATGGTATAAAACCAAGAATTTCCTACTTAAACGTTTTTGGTTTCATGGTATTTATCCTAAATACCAAATATAATCTACATAAATTTTCACCAAAATATAATAAAGGAATTTTCTTAGGCTACTCCACAACTTCTAAGGCCTATAATGTTTTTAACAAAAACACTAGTACTGTTAAGGAAACAGTACATGTAAAATTTGATGAATCTGATCCTTTTGTTTTTAAACCATCCCAACCAACATCCTTGGATGTGTTTTCAAAAAATAATTATCAACCTTTGATAGAAGATCCTTCTAATAATGAAAATGTTCAAGAAGATACTTCTGAAACATTTACCCCAGAAGACTTTCTACTCTATGTTGATGAACACGTTTTAAAAAACCCAAGTAGGGTGTTTCTTAAGAATCATTCCAGTGATAGTATCATTGGTGATGTCAATCAACCTCTAAGGACTAGAATTCCATTAAGGAATGAAGTAGAACATCTAGAATTTATTTCCCAATTAGAACCAAAAGGCACCAATGAAGCTTTAGGTGATGACGATTGGATTAAATCCATGCAAGATTAGCTAAATGAATTCAAAAGGAATAAAGTCCGGACCTTGGTTGAAATACCTAAGGAATATTCTGTTATTGGAGTAAAGTAGGTATTCATAAATAAGTGTTATGAAAATGGAGTCATCATTAGAAATAAAGCTAGACTAGTTGCTAAAGGCTATAATCAGCAAGAGGGAATAGACTATGAAGAAACCTATGCTCCAGTATCCAGACTTGAATCTATTTGTATCTTACCTTCCATTGCAGAATTCATTAATTTCAAAAAATTTCAAATGGATGTGAAATGATCTTTTCTTAAGGGTTATATTCAGGAGGAAGTTTTTGTTGAACAAACTCTCGGCTTTGAAGATACAAAACATCCTGATCATGTTTTTAGAGTTAACAAAGCTTTGTATGGCCTAAAACAAGCACCATGAGCTTGGTATGGTAGAATTACATGATTTTTGCTTCAAAATAACTATGTTAAGGGAAATTCATATCCAACCCTTTTTATAAAGAAAGATAAGAAAAATGTTTTGATTGTTCAAATATATGTTGATGACATTATATTTGGTTCAACTCAGAAATCCTTAACTGATTCCTTTTCGGATCTAATGAAATATGAGTTTGAAATGAGCATGATGTGTGAGTTAACATTTTTCCTTGGTTGTCAAATTTCTCAAAAACCATAAGGAATCTACATATCTCCACATAAGTATATTAAATATCCTCTTAAAATTATGGTTATGAAAACACTAAGAGTATAAGTACTTCTATTGGTACCTAAAACACAGTTGATCTTGATGAAGCTGGGAAACTAGTAGATCGAACATATTTTAGAGGTATGATAGGAAGTCTACTTTACCTAATAGTTAGTCGACAAAACATAATTTTTTCAGTATTCTTTTGTGCCACATATCGATGTTATCCTAAGGAATCTCATTTAAAGGCAGCAAAAAAGATTTTTTCTCTATTTAAAGGGAACCATGGATTTAGGACTCTTCTATACTTCTGGAAATGATTTTTTTTAAAAATCTTTTCAGATTCTGACATTGGTGGATTTAGAACAGATAGAAAAAGTACATCCAGAACTTGTCATTTCTTAAGAGATTCGTTAGTTTCTTGGTCATGTAAGAAGAAACATTCTGTAGCACTCTCCACTAATGAAGCTGAATATGTAGCAGCTGGAAGTTATTGTGCTCAAGTGTTGTGGATGCAACATACACTCACAGACTACGTCTTGAGTTTTACTAAGACTCAAATTTTTTGGGATAACACAAGTTCTATTGCCCTTATTTAAAACCATTCACATCACTCTCGTACAAAGCACATAGATATTTGGCATCACTTTCTTAGGGATCACACACTTAAAGGAGATATCATTCTTCAGGTTATCGGAACAAAAGACCAACTTGCTGACATTTTCACAAAATATTTACCCTCCTATAGATTTGAATACATTAAATAAGAGTTTTTAATGATAATAGTAAGGTAATAATTCTTCATTAACTTCTTGTTGAACAATTCTCCTTACAGTAATAAACTCTTTTTCATAGGGGGAGTACATTTTAATGTTAGCGTAATCAAAATTTTCTTAGTCACTCTTTCTTTCCAAGATTTTGTAATCAAAATTTTTCATAGTCAGTCATTCAAACTTTTGTAACAAAAATTTTCGTAAAGAGATTTCAAAAATTTCCGGAACTGAAATTTTTCGTAATGAAAATTTTCGGAACTGAAATTTTTTGTAATGAAAATTTATGGAACTGAATTTTTTTTGTTATAAAAATCTTCAGAACTAAAATTTTCAGAATTGAAATTTCTGTAATGTGTTTTTCCGTAATGAGTTTTTCCGTAATGATTTTTTCCATAATAATTTTTTTTGTAATGAGTTTTTTTCGTAATGATAATTTTCATACTGAAAATTTTTGTAATGAGATTTTTCGTAATGAGATGTTTTCGTAATGATTTTTTCATGTTGAATTTTTTGTAAGGAATTTTTGATAATGAATTTTTCCTAATGAGTTTTTTGTAATGAGTTTTTTTTTTCTATAATGAGTTTTTCGTAGTGCGTTTTTCTTAGTTAAATTTTCCTCAAAAAGAATATTACCAATTATGAACAAACTTCTTGGAAAATCCGAAAGGTATGATTTTTTTACTTAAGTCTATATAATCATATTTTACTTACTGGTGTTTTTTATGTGTTTTAAAATTTTTTGGATTCTAGTTTTCTTAAATCCGAATGTTTTTCTTAAAACCTCAAAAGATTGGAGTCAAGTTTTCCTTGCCGTTTGTATCTCAACCATCAGATCAAATATTAATTTATCTCAATCATTCGATCAACCATGGAAATTGAACCGTCTTCTCAACTCTTATATAAAGGGGACCCCCAAGGGTGGTCCCACATCAGTTTTTCAAAGATTTCAAATCTCAAATCCCTGGCTCTCTTCTTAAGGACCGTTCCAATCATTCTGAATCTCGTTATGAATCCTCCAGAACTCTCCATTCCGAATGTCTGTTTAAGATACTTCCCAAGATATGTCTACCTCAAAACCAATTTCAATATGGTTAGTCAATAGGGAGAGGATAGTGAATCCAAGTTTCTACAAGTATAATTCTCTTATAACTAAGAATATCAAATTGAATGGCTGGGAGGATGTTTGCCTATCGAAGCCAGAGAAACTGGATCCTGTTTATAAAGAGTTTATCTTTGAGTTCTATGATTCTGTATCCTTCCTTGAGGAAGATGGCATATATTTATTTTCTTTCAAATCGTATAGAAAGACTTACAAATTATCTTACACCAAGGATGCAAGTTTGGTGGGTGTAACTTATAAAGGTGAAGCTGATTTTTGTTCACATAAGATTCCAGATGAGCAAGGAAGTTTCAACAAGGTGAAGGATTTGAAATTCCTTGGACTTAAAGATGCCAAGATAGGAAATATTGCTCATCTCACTCCAAATATTCAGATTCTACAGCTATGAGTACAAGGTTCTACCGTACCAAGAAAGGGAGATAAGGATAATCTTAAGAAGATTGGTATTTACATCCTAGATTTCTTGGTAAATCTATGGAAGACAAATCTGATGAGATGTATTTTGATTACAGTTATGAATATCAAAGAAGGGAATTTGAAAGATCATATCATAATGTATCTGTCCTTGATTCCCAAACTCATCATCAAATTCCTTGACTCTTTCAAAGTTGTTTTCACTTCCAAGAAAACAGATTGCAAGGTAATGATGGTTAGTGATGATAATTTAAAGAGAATGAAAATGGGTTTTTCTGATGAATCTGGAGAATTCTACCCTTTACCAGAAGAAGAGGCTGATACCATTTAGGAAAATGTGGAGAAGGCTGAACTAGTGAAGAAAGGGACTAAGAAGATGAAGCTTAAGGAAGTGGTTACTGAAGATAAAACAACCAAAGCTAAGGAAACTCAATCCGCATACCCAAGCTGAAAAAACAAAAAGCTTATCCAGATAAAGTGGCTGATAAGTGGAGGGAAGAAAATGAGAAGAGGAAAGAAGGGGATCCACATTTCGAAATATACTGTGATGAGGCTATGACCTTAAAAGAGAGAGCTTCTGATGAGTTAGAGAAGCAAGCAAAAGAGAAAAAGCTGAAGAATAAAATTTCTGAAGATGAGGTTGTTCAATCTCTTTTAAAAGCAACTAAAATAGCTTATGAACAGATTACGGTTCCGAAACCATTTCTCATCGAACCATTACCAGAGACTCCATCAAAGAACTATATCACTTTGGAAAAGTCTAAGGGTGAAGAGGTTTTTGATGAAGAAGAATAAGAAGAAGAATGAATTGATAATCTAGAAGACTTGATCAAACAAGGTGAATATTATCAAGAAAAATCTGAATCAGCAAAATTAGTCACTCCAGGAAAGGTAGTTGAGAAAGAAAGTAGAAAAGATGATGATAACCAAGAGGAAGAGGAAGAAATTTTTTTGGATGATGAGGAAGAATCCTATGAGAAGAATTTTCTTGATGAAGGAACAGAGAAGGATAAAATTGATGAAGAGAAATTTTTTCAACTATCAAAGAGTGATGAAGAATCTCCAGATGATCAACCAATTCCGAAAACTAATAAGGGTAAGCAAGTGCTCATGGATACACCAATAAAAGATATCTTCAGGAATAAAGAGGTTGGTGGTTCTTCTAAAAGGAAGCTGTTAAAAATTGAAGAAGAATAATCTCCATGAAAATTATCTGATTCAGAGTCATCTACACATGGTCATGAATTTGTTTTTGAATCTTTGAAAAATCTGGTGGACACCATTTAGATATTTACAACTATAGACTCCAGATTCCAGATAATACAACATAGTTTGAATCAGAAATCAGAAGCCTTATCCAGGGTGATGGATAAGTGTGTGAAAATTGAATCTCACCATAGAAATTTCCATATCAATTATGATGTACACAGGAAATCATGCAACAAAATCACTTTGTGGTCTAAGAAAATTGGAGAAGACATGGCTGACTTTGATCATTTTTAGAATAAGGTAAAAGATGCCTTTGAAATAGAGGATAAAAAGATTAAGAATCTTTAGGATGAGCTGATCATTGAGAAAAGTTCTTGGAATCAATAGGTCAGAGACCTGAATGGGAAGCTTAAATCAGTTGCACAGAAATGTAAAGGGGAAAGAGATTTCCAGATTGAGTTTAAAGAGAAGCTGGAAAAGCAATATGAGTTACTAAAGATGTAGGAAGCGGTCATGAAGGCTCGGGAAGAAGGCATAAAAGCGTAAGATGAAAGGATAAAATCTTTGCAGAGGCAAGATGAGTAGGATTAGAGTGATTTGAAGAAACTAAAAACCTTGTTGAAGAAGATGATCCCAAAGGAAAAGGAAGTCAAATAAACTCACTCCGATCTTTTGTTGTATTTCACTTTCCTTGTAAACATTTTATCAACTCTAATGAAATTTTTTCCTGGTTGTATCTTGTATTAGTTTATACTAATGTTGCAGGTACTCTATTTCTATTCAATTCACTTAAATTATTTTCGAAAATCAAAAAGGGGGAGAAGGAAAAAGAACAACTTAAAAGAGGATAAGGAAAAATTTAAAATGGAGAAGGAAACATTTATAAGTGAAATATCCTTAAAGTAAGGGGGAGATTCTCATTATGATGTTTTTCATTCCCATTATAAGGAAGAATCCACTCCGGAAATTCAGAATACGATCCTTAGAGTTTCAATGCCTATGGGGGAGTAAGTTGTATTCACTATCATCCAGTAACAAAGGGAGATAAGTTTTAATTTCAAAGTCTAATGAAAATTTTCAAAGTCCTTATATTCTTTTTTGTAATGAAGTTTGAGTTTTCAAAAAAGGGGGAGATTTTTGAGTCAAGAAGTTTTTCCTTATGACTTTTTTATTCCATCTTATTTTGAAAATCACAAACACCTTATACTTAAGCGAATCTATATTTTACTTCTATAAGGAAAATTTCATTCCATAAGGAAATTTACCCTCTCCTTTATTTACTTATACATATCAATATTTTTCTTAAGTACAAAAATCGGATTCATACCCAAAACCTCGGAATCATATAATGCTAAGAATTGAAGCATTGTATTTTTAGGATCCGAATTATGGATGTGAATTGTAATGAAGTTCCACTTTGAATTCTGGATGTGGACTGTAATGAAGTTCCACTCTAAATTTTGGATGAAAAATGTAAAAAAGATATACTCTAAATTCTGGATATGAACTCTCATATAGTTAGACTCTGAATTCTAGATATGAACTCTCATATAGTTCCACTCCGAATTATAGACTCTAAACTTTTATAAGTTCTACTCCGAACTTTTATAATTTCGACTCCGAACTTTTATAAGTTCAACACCGATCTTCTAAAAGTTCGACTCTGAATTATGTAAGTTCAGATTCTGAACTCTGGTGAAACCAGACACCAAATTTCCTTAGAAATTTAGACTCCAGATTTCTACAGAATTCAGGTTCCGAATTCCTACAAAACAGAATCCAGATATCTTTTTTATTCTAGACTCCAAATTCCATTTTGGTTAGACTCTGAACTTTTATTTTCATACATTCCGAACATTAGTTTTTCTTATGCCTACACATGATTCATTATAAAAAGATGTTATCCATTCTGTTTCTAACTAACCGTTGGTTTAGTGACACGTGTATAGGTCCATCCTAAATTTAAGGAAAAGTATGACCGTTGGAGGAGGGAGCCGACTATTGGGAATTTGCCTATAAATCAGAGCTCATTTGAACGATCTCAATACTGAAATTTGAAAACCTGTGCTTACATGATTTTGAAGTGATTTATAGAGAGATAGAGAGGCTCTTATCAACTCTCAAGCTTCGTGCAGAAAGTTTGAACTACTTGTTCAAACTTAGCGTTGTGTAGATTGCTTCATGCGACTCCAATTGATGGTGATTACATTTGAGGGATTTGGGGGATAAGAAGACAGATGTGACAACTTCCTTGATGTTTGAGGGTTCCTTGATGAGGAAGACATAGCTTAAAACTACCTTGAAGTTGAGGGCTTACAGGGATAAAAAGACAGAGACTCCGATCATCGTATCGAGGGCTTACCCTGGTGTGGGTATGATAGACTTGCTTGAAAGTATAAATCAAGGTACATTTATCCAAGGTTGTTGGATACCCTTCTCTTTGGGTTAAAATACTTATATCTTGTTACATGTAGTTTTACAACTTGTTTTGTCTACTGCATTTCGTATTTTAAGGAAAGCATAATCTTCTTATATTTGCATACACTTGTACTCTGATTAGTTAAGATTCTATACGCTTTAAGGTAGAATCTCATGTTGTAAACATTGGTTAAGTTTCATTTTCCGGATCCATGTTTCCAGAAGTTGTTTTCAGAATCACTTTCAAGATTTAAGCATGTGTATAGAACTAGAATTTTGTAACTTCATAATTTGTCCCAATCATTCATTGGTGATTGGAGGTGTTGTGAATTTGTATAGATTAACTTTGTTAAACATAGATCATTACTTTTTTAAAGAATGTTTTAAAGTGTACAATTCACCCCCCTCTTGTATATTGAGCATCTAAATTGATTATTTCGATCCTACACTTTGGACGAACCTTAGAGTTTTAGGAATAAATTTTCAATTAATAATATAATATTTGTTTTAAAAACTCTTTTATGTCAATTATGACACTATTGGGTATTTTTTTTTTGATAATTTTATAACAGCATTATTACTTCGAGTGAAATTTATATAAACAATACTAATATGTTATATTAACCTATAAAATTAGTGAAATTCATAAAAAGTCTCAAGTTACATTTATTTTGAAATTTATAATATCAATTATTTTAATATTTCACTAATAAGGTAATTACTACATCAAAATTTTGTGATAAATAAATTAAATTATATAATGTCTAAAAATTATTAATAAAATACCATTATGTAGGAAATATTTTTATCTTTATAATAAATATTTATAATCGAATTTATCTTATGTATAACCCTATATTAAAAATGTTTTAGTTATTAAACATGGATTTTAACTCTTTTAACTCTTCTTTGAATTAAATAATAATAAATGTCCTAATCTAATCCAAGTGGACCTAAATGATAATAATTTATTCCTAAGGTTTTTTTGGGCGAGATAAACTTGTACAATAGAATTTGGATATGTGTTAGGGTAATATTAATATCATTTTTACCCTTAATTACCCTATTTACATTTAACAGTGGTAAATAAAAGTAAAAAGCTACTATTCACCAAAAAATTATTTTTATCTTATTAAACCTCATTTTACTCCTTGATATTAACCGTGTCTTTGGGATTTTCTAAATTCCACTCACACAAGTGGTAAAATTATGTTTCATGTGAATTTTTAAATTCTCCTAGGAGGTGAGTAAAAGATTGTGAAAAGTTCAATAAAATTTTTATATATCTAAAATTATTCTAAACTAACTCCAATGAATTGCATTGAGCTTATATATGTACTATGTATCTATTTTGACCTTAATTAAATTTAAATAAAATAAATAATTATTTAAAAAAAATTCTGTTTTAAACTATAACTAAGTGTTTTCACTATTCATCTAAAATTGAATGATTTCAGAAAAATACCATAAATTCACCCTAAGATAATTTCAATATTCCAAATCCAAAAATGAAGTCCATTTTGAAATATAAAATTTATAAAATTTTAAATATTGGGTATTTCTATTCAGAATGCCTAGTTTGATTGGTTGTGGTGTGTGTTAGAATTTAAAGTTGCGTACAACAAACGCTACTATATTATTCAAAGAGAACTGTATCATGGAAGCTTGGGGTGTAACATCGAAACCTGGACAACACAAGTGAGGAAGACCTCCTCATAGGAGAGGCTGGTGGACCCCGAACCTTACACATGTTGTTGATTTTCTTGATTATTAATGACTTTTGGTCTTTGTTTGATGTGGGTTGTCTTGACATATCTATACTCATTCATTACTTTCTAGTTTCATATTTTAATAAAAGGTTTTTGGCCTTTTTTCCTTATCCCTAATCGCTTTTAAAATGTATGTATAACTATCTGAATATATATAATGATATAACTATACATTTAATAATAGTATTTATATAATTATAAATAAATAAATAAATAATTATATATTTATTATATTTATATTTATGTTTATATATATATTAAATAAATATATATAATTATATGAAAATATATAATTATATAATTATATTTGTAAATATAAAATTATAATAAATATATTTTAATAATGTATATATTTACAATATTTATATTTGTATTTATATATATTCATTATATATATATAATTATATATTTAATGATATAAATATATTATAATTATAAAATTATCATAAATATATTTAAATATTGAATATATATACTATATATAAATATTTATAAAATATATATAATGATATAAATATATTTATAATTCTAAATCAATAATTATAAAAAAATTTATAAATATATTTATTTATAAATAGATTTATAAATTTATATTTACCAAATTTATAAAATTAAATATTTATAAAAATAAATAAAAAAATTAAAAAAATTAATTTTTTTATGAAATTATAAATGAATAATTATATATTACAATAATCATAAAAATATAATAAAAAAATAAAAAAATAAAAAATATATTTACACATTTTTTATTTATAATCATAATTTTAAATCATTTAAAAATGATAAAGTTTTGGTACTGATGAAAGCTATCTTCATTAGTGTTTTTAGTGCTGATAAAACTATACCATTATCAGTGCTAAAAAAGTGTTGATAATGATTCCTTTTATTAGTGCATATTAATTTAGAACTGATAAAAGTTTTCTTTATCAACACTTGTGTGGATGCATTGATAAATGTCTCCGCAATTTACTTAAAGAACTCTAACACACAGATTTCATTCGTGATATCTCAAGCATTCTATAAAATCCAGCTGCTACTGATGCTCATATTCCTGAAATACATGGTTCGAATCATGTCTCAAATTAATGATTGAACAAATCCAAGGCTTGAAAGATTCCAAGGTTTGAATCGAGGATCAAAAAAATCCAAGAATTCACGATATCTCTACTTTCACTCAGATGAATCGAAAACCAAATATAAGGTATGCTATTTTCTCATCCTCCTCACATCGATATGTGTGATTCGTTCCCTTATTATGAAAGCCTTCCAATCGTTGTTGTTGAATGTTTCACATCATCTTTGATATCCCTAGGTAGGTGAATTTTTGTTTTATATGTTCCCTAATTTATTCATGTTCTCGGGTGTTTGAAATTGGTTTCTCTAAAACTATAACAGTTATTTATGTTAAATTGGATTTAAATATTCTTGTTACTCAAGGTATTTAAGAGATTATAATTGATTTCCAGTTGGGTTCTTCTGGATTTGGCCTTGTTTTTTTCTACATTCAAAGGATAAATTATATTTTTGTCCAATAAGATATTTTTTATGGTTTTCATAATGTAATTTTATTTTTTAAAATTATTTGATGTTTTTTATGAAATATATTTCAGCAATTCATGAGTTAAAGACATATATTAATTGGGGTTTCACTGTTTGAGAAGTTTTATTATGATTTAATTTGTTATTGATCTATTTATTTATGTCCAATGTTATGGATTCCTATTTTCATGTTTTATTCTTTTGCACATATGTATTGGTTCATATATATATATATATATATTAGACACATCCACATATTAACATGAAAATGTTTCAATATTTTTATTCATATCTATTTAGATATGTATGTGTGTAATTGCATATGTTTATAACTTTAGGAGGGATGTTTTCAAATTTAAAACATTGATTAAATTTTCTTTTTTATAGAAGTTTTGAAATAGGGGGTTTTAAGTGGTTTTTTTCATATAAAAATAGTTTTGGCCTTACAAATTTTTTTAAAATGGACACATGAAAAAAGATCACCTTTCTAGTGAGCTTTCATATGGGTTTTCAAAGGTGCATTGTTTCAATTGTTCTCTTAATTTGGGTTGTTATTGTTAATTGAAAGGATGATTTCTATAGTGATTGTTTTGTGTTTTTCACATGAGAGACCATAGATAGTATGTTAAACAAATGGGGGATGCACTATATTAATTGAGGTATTAGTTAGGGGTCATTTTCTGTCTCCTCGAGAGGCCAGAGTTTCATTACTTGTTTAGTCACATAGCTAGCTAGTACTCTATGAGAGAGTCAGTTACCTTTATAACATATAGTTCAGAAATCCTCCCCATATGTGGAGTCTTATACTTGTGCTATTTTTTATATTGTTTTTAAACAAATTCAATTTTATGGATGTTTTTCTTTATCACCGTTTTTTAATTTTATTACTTACATCTTCTACACATTAGATTTTTATTTGTATTTTTTTATTTTTTTATTTCATTTTAGTTAATTTTTGTTATAATTATATGTCTTTCTTAGTGGCATTTCTTTAAAAAAAGTCCAAAAGATATTTATAAATGTGTGTTATTATATAATGGATAATGGAAAAAAGAAGACTATTTTTAGGTGATTGATTTTATTTAAAATGAAAAAATTATTAGTTTAAGAAATATTTATAAATGATTGATTAAAATATTATTCATTTTTAATGATCGATGTCAGGAAAAGATTAGGGTTTTATTTTCATTGAAGAATAAAAACATATTCTCTATATGTATTACAAACTGGATTTCTATGTAATTGATAAATGTAATACTTAGTTTATAACAAATATTATTTTGTAACAATATGTTTACTCATATTGTAATTAACGTCCTATTGTCAGTTTATCAAAAAAAAGTTCTAGTTGTGATTTTATCATCCTTATTAGGAAAACCTAGGGTCATCTGATTCTATAGGATATTTCCCATTAATTGAATGTGTATTGATTATTATTATGTTATGTTTGTATGATATGATAAGTGGATATTTGGTGAAATGTTACTAGGATTGTTTAACACACACCCATCATACACACCCATATGTGTACATATAGCTTTTATGTATTCATATATTTTTTGAAGTTATGATCTCTAGGTATAAAAATGGATTAATTAACTACATATATTAATACCATTTAAAATCATGATTTAAAACTAAATTATGGTTTGATAAAAGTAATCATGTTAAAAAAATGCAATTATGTACCAAATAATATTAACCTTTCTTGAACAATGGTCTAATAGATGTAAATATTCAGGTTACGTTATCAAAATAAAGTGAGGTAGCATAACCAAAACATACAATAGATGCATTCCTTTATGTATCTAAAAATGATTTTGTGCTTATATAATTTATAATCATGAACTTATATGAATGAAGGAATTTAAATAATTAAAGAACCCAAGTCCAAACTTTAATTTCATAGAATAAATAATTTTAAAACAAGTAAGGATGTTTAATAGAGTTTACACAATTAACCAAGCATATTTATATATTGTGAACAACACTTCTGATATGGCTTCCATCTCACCACAACCCATGTCATTTGAAAACATTATTCAATACTCCTCTTGATAAATTTTTACTAAAAATGGTCAGTTTCTGCTTTCGACTTGGTATCTCATTGCTTTTTCACAATTCCTAAATAATCAAAATCATCCCATGGTCTTCTGAATAGCCAAAAAAATGTACAAACTCGAAACATTGTCTAACATTATGGTCAGTTCCTTGAAAACTAAAAACCAAATCCACTATCATTACCTATCCATAAGTACTTGATCACCTCTAATTCGACTCACACTCAAACAAATTCAAATCACAATTAACACTATATCACTCTTGGAATCCATCTAACAACTCATGATCCTTTGGGAAATAGTTTTTAATGTCATCACTATTTGTAAAACCATATTGATGTTGATTCTTGAATAAATTTTATGGAATGGGAAATATTTGATTTTTGGCTTCATGTGTGATATTTGATGAAACTGTTTTTAGATAATTGAATAGTCCCTTGATTGAATTTTGAAACAATCCCATGGGTACCATAGTATTTATGTGGGTAGTCTAGGAAAATCATCTTACGATTTAAATTTTTTATTTACTACTATATTCTGAAAAAAAAATTTCATGTCTTCATTATAAAATCTTTATGAAATATTTTATAATCACACATTTCTTTAGACTGGGTGGTGACCTATATCTCATTTTTATGTCCATGAATATTTTAAATTTTAGTTTTAAAATAGGAGATGCGGTTCTAAATGTTAAAGTGGGTTCTAAAATGAAAAAAATATGTTTTTCATTAAAAGGAACTATAATGAATTCATTGATTTGAAACTCATGATGTTATTTTAATGTAAACCTGTAAATTTTTAAACATTAATAATTCTACATCCTTCTATTAAAATGGTTTAAAACTTTTAATATATTTTTAATTATTTTTTAATTCATTTTTATAAAATTTCACTTGATGCAAACTGTTTTATAGAAAATGGGGTATGTATCCCACTATGTTTTTTAAAAATAATTGGTTGATTTTTATGTGGAATTCTAAAAAAATGGATTTCCAGTATAGTTTAAAAAATTCAAAAATTAGCCTTTTGAATTTTATAAGTGTTTTTGTGATGAGATTTTAAATTTTAAATTAATATGTGGTAATTTAAATGTTTTTAGGAGAAAACATTCATTCTCATTAGCTTCATCTCTCTAATAGTTATAATTGCATTTTTTTACTTGAGACTCATCCTAAATCTCATTTGGACATGAACGAATATTTATTGGAATAATCTAAGAAGTAGTCATTTTATATGAAGCATTGATGATCATTTTTTTTGAATTCATAGCATAATACCTACCATAATAGAGTTTTTATTTTGTTGAATTTAATTACCCATTTACTTTAGATCATACTAAAATTGTTTGAAGCAATAACATGTTGGGTTCCCCTTATTAGAATTATCTATAAATTTCACATTTGATAATGAATATATTATGTGCATTTATTTATTTTTTGTAAAAAATGAATATTTTATAAAACTAATAGGCTGGATATAAATAAAAAAATGGATGCATGCTAATCATATTAAAAATGAGTATGAAGATAGAGTAAAATAGATCATCAGGTCTACAGTGGAGCATGCATACGACCATATTCAAATCATTTTTCCATGTTTACGTTATTTTTATTGAAGATAAAATAGTTCATAAGAGTTGGAATGTCACGAACCAACCCGAGTCGACCTTGAAACGATCACCGGAGCCGGTCCGCAACATGACCCGAGAGGCATTCCCGATCCTCCCAGGCTGGCGACAAGAACCATGGCATCATCAGAAGACAAGTTGGAACAATTTTTCCCAATAAAAATAAATAAAGAAACCGAAAATTATAAAATGACAAATAAATAAATGCCCCTAAAAAAAGAACGACCAACAAGACACACTGACCTGGTCTCGACCAAAACTCCTCGTGACTCCGAGAGTTGCTCACCAGTCCACAACCAACTCTCGCCCACAACGAGGAAGCTCGAACCAAACCTGCCACAATGCTAAAAACTGAAAAAAAAAACTTTAGGTGTGAGTATTAAAACTCATTAGGTGTGCCAAGAAAACTATTCCCAATGCACTAACTTTAAATAAATAATTTACCACTTTCAAGTTTGAACTAAATTATATAAAATATTAGTTTTCACACACACTTTCATTTCCAAACAAGTATCAGTCCATTGCCCTTTTTAATTTAAAAAAAGTATAACTTTTGAAAAGAATATGTATATTTCTTTTTAAAACATTTTTTGTGAACCATTTAGAAATCCATACTTTAGTCTGTAGCCAAAAAGGAAAAATCACACATAATACACAACAAACACCAAGGGAAATGGAAAGAGTGGTACACAGGGGCCAGATACCGAACTAGACCTCTCGATCGTCCGCCACATACAAATAAACACTAATGGAAACATGGGATAAACTTAGGAGATCATGACAAATCTAGAATGTCCTATACATGTGACTCATCCTGAAATCATGCTCTAACTCGATGACGTCATAATGCCCTAACGCCCGGTATAGACCTTCATGGCCTAACGGAGGGGCCCAATCCTCCTAGTAGCAATAAATCAGTATTACCCTGCGATGGGGCCACTAACTAGTGAATAATATAAACTATTGTAGCAGTCGTTCTCTGAAGATTCACTCACTATGCCAGGTTCGCATGTCAATAAATGCAATAAAAAGGAGTGTGTCCACAATGTTAATCAATCATTCATGAGGCACAAATATCACACACAACTCATGCAATCAACGCACACCAACGATCACCCCTAAGTAACCCCAATGTGATTTTTTCCAAAATAATTTATTTTATAAAGGTGCCAAACGGGCCTTCAACAATTTTCATGAAAAACCTCACTTCTCAAGAAAACTCAAAATAATCATTCACGCTTCAGAAGAAATCATTTATCTTTAAAACCAGAACTACATTTAAAATTCTGTGAATTATGTTTAATGTCCAAAATGACATTCTTTCACTACTGGTTTCTGCTCATCATGGAAATATTCCAAGTGTTTTGTATAAAATAAAAGGATCTTTTTACACCAAATTACAATTTAAAAATTAATTATCTTATATTATTACCCATTTTTTCAAAATTAATAAAACATCAAGAAATTAATAAATTCTAAATCTAAAGGTGAGTGCAGTGGAGGACCTACCTTGACTTGCATCTCGGTTATGACGACGCGACACGCCTTGCATAAGAGCACTAGCCTACACAAGCCAAAGATTGTAGTATCACGATTTTCCTCACCAACACGCTGCAAAAACCGCACAAACAACTAAAAACACATAAACGTGGACCTAAAAACCCCAATGAATAAACATCCCAAAAAGGATCAGTTCGACATGTTTTCAAAATATAATTTTCACCACACAAATTAATCAAAAAAATATTCCATATAAACAATTTAGGCGAAACAATTAACCAAATATAAACTATCTATAATATCACATAATTTATTCTAGAAATAAATATACTCAAAACCAAAAGTAATTAATTAATATTAAATGAACTTAAGTCATAAAAGAGTTCGAGTACCTATAAATTTTAAGGGGGCTAGGTTGGTGGGGAATGCGCCTGATCAGCAGAGTCATACGATAATCAGAAAGAAGCGACGTGCACCGGTGGGGGATGGCCAAACAACGGGTGCGAAGCTGGGGCGCACTAGAGGGTGCAGATGAGCCGGATGGAAAATGGAAAGCTAGAGGTGGAAAATGAGCTGTCAGGGCTAGAAAAAGGAGGGATGTGACCTATTCCAAGGGGTAGGTGCATGCAGGCACTACAGGACAGGCGGAGAGCAGAGAAAGAGTGGGATAAGGGAAATCAGGGGGAGGATGTTGTACAGGAAGCCGACTATAGGGAAAGGGTGTGGGTCATGTGGGGGTGATTGTTAAGTGAAGAAGGCGAGAAGGGAGCAGGTCGTTGGGATGCTGCAAGGCCGAGGCAGCCTGAGGGAGAGCTGGTGGGCTGGTTGAAGGCAGTAGGGGGCGTCGTGTTGTGCAGAGGGGAGCAGAGGCGCCCTGACTGGGTAGGGGGAGAGGCAAGAGGGCCGAGCGGGAGTGTAGTGCGGTTGCTGGAGGGGCTTATGGGTGTGTGTCGGCTCAAGGTAGCAGGGGGGGTGTGGCGAGGGGTGATCTGGTAGGGTGGAACAAGACCTGGCCAATAGGGAGGACGGTGCTTCGCTGGGGCACCATGGATGGGGAACGAACCAGGGGGGCGAGGTCCTACGGGTAAGGCGGAACAATAATAGGGGGGGTTAGCCACGTGGAATTACAAAAAGAATGAAGAAAAAAAGTAAAAGAAAAAGGAAGAAGGAAAAAAAAGAAAAAGAAGTTAAATAATAATAATAAAATTATTTATACTAATAATAAAATTATTATTAACAAAAATAAAATTAATAACTTTAATAAAAACATAATAATGAGAAAAAATTATTTTAACAATAAAATTCCTTTAATAATAATAATAATAATTTTAATTTTAATTATAATAATTACCTTAATAATAAAATAATAATAACAAAATGAATTCATATCATTTTAAAAATAATAATATTAATGAAAGGACACATTGTTGCATTGTTGAAGCCATGCAGGGTCTCCAAAACGTGATCTTCCCGGGCGCTAGGCGACATCCACTCAAAAGCACACATTTATTTGACAAAACATAAAAATATTGTTCGGGGTTCAACCCGAACCTTGAGAGAAATTTTTAAAACCATGAAAATAATAAAATAAAGATTATGGATAGGTTAGGGTGTGAAAATTTTCCCCACCACAATGATTTCCATCCCTAGTAAGCCACAACAAGGCCTAGAACCAAGAAGAAACTCCTTAAGTGTCACTCACCCCCAAATGTTTAAGCACCTATAGTTAATCGTGCAACTTATCCTCAAAACATGAAAACTTTAAACACCACCCAAACGAAACTCTGATACTGACACAGGGAGGCCCGAATGGACTCCCCACTATAGGAAACAAGCCAAACTGGGTTCAATAGGACCAGCAATGGGTCTCCCCACCATTAGGACCGGAAAAAATAACTGAACATGAAAACATTCCACATGGACCAAAAACCCCACCAAAATGGTATGGGAGGGAAGGGCCTAAACAATGGAGTGTCAAAACTATCATAACCGCTACCTCAACGATGTCACACCCTCAAAAGAACAGAAACCATACCATGCTAAGGATGGAAATTAAACTAAATCCCTTCTTCACTGCTGGGGTTCACCAGACTACGCACTAGATTCATTTCGTGACCTAAAGCTAGAGCTCTATTGATTGAAGCATCTCCTACCTCACAGTTAGGCTTCAAGATTTTGCAAACATGACACATGAACCAATGTTTTTTCCAACGCATGTCCATTAAGATAAAGGTTTCAAAGAGGTTCAGCCACAACCATTCTTACAACTGAAAGAAAAGAAAATCCCTAAAACGGTACAGGTGATGACTAATACATCCAAAGAACACCACAAATAGAAAACATCAAACTGATCCACAAGAATCACCATACTCCTGGTGACGAGTTGAGGTGACCTTCGACGAGCCATGTCTGGTTTCATTGTGATTCTTGGAAACACCCCAACAGAATCATTGTAAGTGACCCAAACGTCCACTGGTGTGGCAGGGTTTCAGAGAATTCGGGCACATCGGCCTCTTGTCCCCCAGCTTAACGTACGGGTGAAAGATCAAGGCATTATGCTATGAGGAAGATGAACGAAGGTCTGAAGGCCTCTTAATTCCTCTACCAGTTCCACCACCATCATGTTGCTTCCCATTCTTCTTATCGCTATCTTCTGTACTGCTTCCCAAAGCCCGAGGAGGATTCATCACCTTATGTCCTCCTAATAACCCAACTTCGATGAGGAAATATTGTCTCACCACATTAGGGAAAGTGATCACGTTGAATTCTCCAACCATCTACTGTAACTCAGGACGTAATCTGAGATCAAAATGCCGAGTTTTCATGGGATCATTTCCAACATACCCAGGTTCATAAGGAGCCAAGACCAAGAAATGATGAAAGAATCCCAACACTGATCCAACACCTTACTGCAGACCGCACAACTCCATCCTCATCCTCACCTTTTTTACCTCAGAGAAATACCATTCGATGAACGATGACTTGAAAAACTCCCAGGTGAGATCTTCTCATAGATTGTTTTGACACACAGACTTCCACCACAACCAAGCTGGACCTTCAATCATAAAGGAAGCCAACTTTACCTTTAATGAATCCGGTGGCATGAGAGAAAAGAAGATCCTATCGATCTTAAATAACCACTCCTCTGCCTCAAGAGGATATCCTTGCCCATATAAGTGGGGAGGGTTCAATTTTTGATACTCGAGGACATAGTCCTTGGGCTGATCAACTGGAGGATTTTCTAAGGATGCACCACCCAAAGCTGAACCTTGGACATCCATTGAACCTTCGTGGGGGCGAACACTAAGGAACCAGAAAAAAATAAGATGGGGAAAACATGGTCATTACCATTTTAAGTACCAAAATAATACTTTTCACAATGAGTTTCAGAAGAAAGAAAAAACCCAAACGAGTCACTAGGGGGAAACCATGATGATGGGTGACTCTGTCATATGGTTGGCGGTCATACGCTAGTCACACCACTATCATTGGGATCATTCTAGGGTAAATTCTCCGGCCCCACATGGCTTTCTAGACCATGCAAGCTCACAGAGGTCACTTTCTTGACTCTCATTTCATTTCCCAATACCAAAAAAACCATAAGAATCAAAATAAATCAACAACCCAAACATCCCATGGAAACCTGAGGTTCAGAACGAGTAAGGGTTCATGAAGTCCTTCTCATCTGTACGCCTAGAGTCACGAAAATTCTACTCCGTCTACAAAGACAACCCCAAATAACAATGGGCACTCTGAAAAACAAGGTTCGCTCATTAGTTGACCGCCTCTGATACCAATTTGTCACGAACCAACCTGGGTCGACCTAGAACCGATCACCCGAGCCGGTCCGTGACATGACTCGAGAGGCGTTCCCTATCTTCCGGGGCTGGCGAAAAGTTCTAGGGAATCATTAGAGGACAAGTGGAAATGATTTTTCCCAATAAAAATAAATAAAGCAGAGAAAAAGTAGAAAAAATTCCAAATAAATAAATGACCCTAAAAAGAAAGAACGACCAACAAGACAGACTAACCTGGTCTCAACCAAATCTCCTCGTGACTCCAAGAGTCACTCACCAGTCCATAACCAACTCTCGCCCACGACGAGCAAGCTTGAACCAAACTAGCAGAAAAGCTAAAAATAGGGAAAAAATTTAGGTGTGAGTATTAAAACTCAGTAGGAGTTCCCAAAAAATATTCCCAATGCACTACCTCTAAATAAAGAATTTTCCAATTTCAAGTTTGAACTAAATTTTATAAAATATTAGTTTTCACACACACTTTCATCTCCAAATATGTATCAGTCCATTGACCTTTTTAATTTAAAATCATGATTAATGTTTGAAAGGAATATGTATATTTCTTTTTAAAACATTTTCTATGAACCATTTAGAAATCCAAACTTCATCCATTAGCCAAAAATGAAAAATCACACATAATACACAACACACACCAAGGGAAATGGAAAGAGTGGCACACAGGGGTCAGCAACCGAACAATACCTCTCGATCTTCCGCAACATAAAAATAAACACTAAAGGAAACATGGGTTGAACCTAGGAGATCATGAAAAATCCAGAACATACTATACATGTGTCTCATCCTGAAAGAATGCTCTAATTCAATGACGTCATAATGCCCTAATGCCCGGTATATCCCTTCATGGCCTAACCGAGGGGCCCAATCCCCATAGCAGCAATAACATAGTACTCCCCTGCTATGGGGCCACTGGCTAGTGCCTAATCTAAACTAGTGCTTCAATTGTTCTCAAAATATTCACTCAATATGCCAGGTTCCCATGTCAACAAATTCTATAAAAAGGGGTGCATCCACAATGTAAATCAATCAGTAATGAGGCACAAATATCACACAGAACTCACACAATCAATGCTCACCAACGATCACCCCTGAGTAACCCCAATTTTAGTTTTTCTAAAATAATTTATTTTATTAAAGTGACAAACGAGAATTCACAAATTTTAATGAAAAACCTTATTTATCAAGAAAACTCCAAACACTCATTCACGCTTCAGAAGAAATAATTTATCTTTAAAACCATAACTACATTTGAAATTCCATGAATTATGTTTAAAGGCCTAACTGGAATTCTTTCACTATTGGGTGTCTGCTCATCATGAGAATTGTTCAAGTGTCTTGTATAAAATAAAAGGCTCTTTTTACATCAAATAATCATTTAAAAATTAATTATCTTATATTATTAACAATTTATTAAAAATTAATAAAAAATCAAGCAATTAATAAATTATAAATATAAAGGTGAGTGCAGTGGGGGCCACCTCGACTTGAAACTCGGTTACAATGACGCGACACGCCTCGCATAAGCGTGCAAGCACACACAAGCCAAAGATTGTAGTATCGTGATTTTCCTCACCGATATGCTGCAACAACTGCACAAACAACTAAAAACACATAAACATGGACTTAAAACAACCCCAACGAATAAACAGAAGAAAAAGGACCAGTTCGACATGTTTTGAAAACGTAATTCATACCACACCAATTAATCACAAAAATATTCCAAATTATCAATTTATGCGAAACAATTAACCAAATTAAAATTATCTATAATATCACATAATTTATTCTAAAAAATATATACTCAAAACCAAAATTAATTAATTAATATTAAATGAACTTAAGTCATATAAGAGTTTGAGTACCTCTAAATTTGATGGGGCATAGGTCGGTGCAGAATGCACCCGATCAGCGGAGTCGTGCGATAATCCGAAAGTAGCAACCCACAACGGTGGGGGCTGACTGGATAGAGGGTGCGAAGCGGGGGTGCACCAGAGGGTGCAGATGAGCCGGATGGAAAAGGGGCGGCCTGAGGTGGACAATGGGCTGTCAAGGCTAGAAAAAGGAGTGATTCGACCTATTCCAAGGGAAAGGGGTGTGCGGGTGCTACATGATAGGCAGCGAGTGAAGAAGGATCAGGCGGAGAGAAATCAGGGGGAGGATGTTGTATGAGAAGCCGATGTAGGGAAGGGGTGTGGTTCATGCGGGGGTGCCTTCTAAGGGAAGAATACATGAAGGGAGAAGGTGACTAGGATGATGCAAGGCTAAGGCAGCCCGAGGGAGAGCTGGAGAGCATGCCAAAGGCAGTAGGGGGTGTTGCACTGTGCAGAGGGGAGAAGAGGCGCATCAGCTAGGTAGAGGGAGAGGCAGGAGGGCAGAGCGGGAGTGCAGTGCATTGGCCGAAGGGGCTGATGGGTGTGTGACAACCGAATGTAGTAGGAGGGGGATTGGTGAGGGGCGATCTAGTTGGGTGGCGCGGGACCTGGCCAATAGGGAGGATGACGCTCCGTTGGGGCATAGTGGCTAGGGAACAAACCAGTGGGCGAGGTCCTGCAGGTAAGGTGGAAGAAGAATAAGGGGGAAGGGGGCAGTCGTGTGGAAAAACGAAAAGAAAGAATAAAAAAATTATATGAAAAAGGAAGAAGAAAAAAAAGGAAAAAAATATAAATAATAATAATATCATTATTAATACTAATAATAATAATATTATTATTAATAAAAATAAAAATAATAATATAATAATAATATAATAATGATAAACAATTTTTTTAATGATAAAACTCCTTTAATAAAAATAAAAATAAAAATAATAATAATAATAATAATAATAATAATAATAATAATAATAATAATTACCTTAATAATAAAATAATAATAACAAAATAAATTCATATCTTTTTAATAATAATAATATTAATGAAAGGACATGTCATTGCATTGGTGAATCCACACAGGGTCTTTAAAATGTGCTCCGCCCAGGCCCTGTGCGACATCCACTCAAAAGCGTGCATTTTTTTGACAAAACATAAAAATATTGTTCGGGGATCAACCTGAATATCGACAGAAATTTTAAAAAACAATAAAATAATAAAATGAAGATTATGAATAGGTCAATAATAATAATAATAATAATTACCTTAATAATAAAATATTAATAAAAAAAAATCATATCATTTCAATAATAATAATAATAACGAAAGGACACGTCGTTGCATTGGTGAAGCCACGCGAGGTCTCCAAAATGTGCTCCGCTCGGGCACCGAGCGACGTCCACTCAAAAGCACACATTTTTTGACAATACTTAATAATATTGTTTTGGGTTCCACCTGAACCTTGACAGAAATTTTTAGAACCATGAAAATAATAAAATAAAGATTACAGATAGGTTGGGGCATGACATGGAAGAATATTTTATTTGTCACAGAGTAGAATAGATCAAAAATTTTTGGACTAAATATAGGAAAAAATAGATCATTCACACCAATTGGGATAGAACTACAATTTATGGATCATTTGATATGAATATTAGTGTAAATGACAATATAGATCACATGGTAGAAATGATTAAAATAATTGAATATGACGTTCAATATTTTACAATGTCGTTTGAGAAGTCAAATAGTTATGGTAAGAGACCATTAAATAATGGTTATACTAAATACACAACCTTTTCAGCTTTTTTGAAGTTATATAACATGAAATATTCAAGGGAATAGATGAAACCAACTTTACAGAACTATTTGGTCTCGTAAATGATATTCTACTAGAATAAAATAAACATACATGTTAAACATAAGATTCTAAATGAACGCTAAATTCAATGGGAATGATTACTAAACATACATTCTTGTCCAAAATATTTCATATTGTTACAATGTATGATGCTCATGGAAATGAAGAATGCATATCGAGGACCATTTTTTATTGGACAACAAATGAATTTTCTACTTATGGAAATTTTTCATGCTATAGAATTAAAGGAATATTGGGATGTCCCATTTGTGAAAAATTCATACACTAAGATCAGTTGAAACAAAATCCTCAAGGAAGGTTTTTTAAGAAATTAGAATGTTCTACCTCATTGGCATATATATTGATCATGGATGACAACAATAGATGGGAATACCGAACAAGGTAAAACACCGTCTCCACTAATTTCTGATCAACTATTTTATGAAGTAAAATATATTCACACTATTTTCAGTAAAACATTTAAAAAAACATTACAAAATCATGTTGGCAATGGAGATCAATTTTCATTAAGTTAGCATATTTTAATTTTTTGAACATCATACATTTTATTAATTCCATAAATGTAGAAAAAATATTATAGTTTTATTGGAACATTAATAAATGTTATTTGAAAAAAACATTGTATAAAGGATATTATGGACATGTTTGGAATGGGGATAGGGGAAGATTTGAAACCAGTGAAGGGTAAAGGTTTTAACTTACTTCCTTTAGGAGCTTATGCTATATCCATACAGAAAAAATTGTAATTTTTAATTTTCCTTAATTGTGTCAAATTTTATAGAGGGTTATCCATAAAATAACAAGAATGTAATTTCAATGACTAATTTGATA